>AP027102.1:19123167-20480667 GCA_028142955.1 Pinctada fucata
AGGTCAAAAATTTTGGTATCAATGGAAAGGTCTTGTCACAAGGAATACGCATGCGAAGTATGAAAGCCCTATCACTTACCATTCAAAAGTTATGCCCAATGTTAAAGTTTTTGAAAAGTAGGTTAAAGGACAAGGTCACGAGGTCAAAAATTTTGGTATCAATTGAAAGGTCTTGTCACAAGGAATACACATGTGAAATATGAAATCCCTATCACTTACCATTCAAAAGGTATGTCCAATGTTAAAGTTTTTTGAAAAATAGGTCAAAGGTCAAGGTCAAGAGGTCAAAAATTTTGGTATCAATGGAAAGGTCTTGTCACAAGGAATACACATGTGAAATATGAAAGCCCTATCATTTACCATTCAAAAGTTATGTCCAATGTTAACGTTTTTGAAAAGTAGGTCAAAGGTCAAGGTCAAGGTCACGAGGTCAAAATTTTTGGTATCAATGGAAAGGTCTTGTCACAAGGAATACACATGTGAAATATGAAAGCCCTATCACTTACCATTCAAAAGTTATGCCCAATGTTAAAGTTTTTTGAAAAGTAGGTCAAAGGTCAAGGTCACAAGGTCAAAAATTTTGGTATCAATGGAAAGGTCTTGTCACAAGGAATACACATGTGAAATATGAAAGCCCTATCACTAACCATTCAAAAGTTATGCCCAATGTTAAAGTTTTTTGAAAAGTAGGTCAAGGTCACGAGGTCAAAAATTTTGGTATCAATGGAAAGGTCTTGTCACAAGGAATACACATGTGAAATATGAAAGCCCTATCACTTACCATTCAAAAGCTATGCCCAATGTTAAAGTTTTTGAAAAGTAGGTCAAAGGTCAAGGTCACGAGGTCAAAAATTTTGGTATCAATGGAAAGGTCTTGTCACAAGGAATACACATGTGAAATATGAAAGTCCTATCACTAACCATTCAAAAGTTATGCCCAATGTTTAAGTTTTTTGAAAAGTAGGTCAAAGGTCAAGTTTACGAGGTCAAAAATTTTGGTATCAATGGAAAGGTCTTGTCACAAGAAATACACATGTGAAATATGAAAGCCCTATCACTTACCATTCAAAAGTTATGCCTAATGTTAAAGTTTTTGAAAAGTAGGTCAAAGGTCAAGGTCACGAGGTCAAAATTTTTGGTATCAATGGAAAGGTCTTGTCACAAGGAATACACATGTGAAATATGAAAGCCCTATCACTTCCCATTCAAAAGTTATGTCCAATGTTAAAGTTTTTCGGACAAACAGACAGACAAACAGACGGACAGGCCAAAAACTATATGCCCCCGAATCTTTGATTCCGGGAGCATAAAAATTAAGAGAAATTAAACTTGTTATTCAAGTTGTTTTATTGAAAAGTTCTTCACAGTTAATGAAATTGAATAACTCCCTAAAAGTCTAGACTAAATTTACAATAACATACAGTAATATTATAAAAAAAATCCGGCCGGCTCTTTCTACTCACTATTATATATATAACCGTAATTACAAATCTCCTTAATATGGAATCACTGAATTTCACTAAACATCAATTAACACCATTTTTCGTTATTTCTAATTATCCATGTCTATTGTCCAATTTCATCGCAAAAGACTTTAAAGTCTTCACCTCTCTCATTTTCAAAAGTCTTTGATCCGCCTATGAATATCCTCACACGTTCTATATGCGGGGTACGTATTCTGCAGTTTGTTCATCTCGTGGAGTTAGACTATCACCGGATAAACCCGAGGAAAAAACTAAGAAGATAAAAATAAATAAGAAAAAAATCATAGAATAAAACTAAACAAACGAAAATTGTAGAAAAGATATACATGTAAAAAGGAGGACTTAAAGTATATAAACATGAATGGGAGATTATGTGTGTCCAGACGGAATAAGGGACGTACTGTCCCTTCCGCTGGTTTTAAACATGATTTAGTCGTACAGTTTATATAGCTGATTGAACCTTTTTGTGCCGTCTATGTATATATAATATTCAGAGTTTAATTTGTACAGCATTATTATATATATTCCCAATCTTTTAAAACGTACGAAAATAGTTTTGCAAAATGACCGTAAATACAGATACAATTTGAAATTAATGTATAACAATTGTAATTTAGTAGCAGGTGTTTCCAGCGTGTCAGAAACATTATTTATTCCAAAATTACGAAATTATTCATTCCCTATTTGCTGAGATAATCATCCCCTCCCTTAATACCTTGTTACACGACGCGATTAATTGCATGCAGATATTTTACAGTCCTCAGTCCGGGCGAGTTGCAGCGACTGGTACTGTTACACGTTGCAACTAACTGCATATATTTTGGGCAAAATTCGTACATGTACCTTTCCTGCCTAAATTTTGAGTATAAATGTTAAACGTCTTCAAATTCAATGTGTTATCAAGAGACAATACGGCATGTATGAATGAAGTACATTCACTTTACTCCACCATTTTGAAAAGAGAAAACCTTGGAGTAAGCCTTTTGTGATCCTGTGTAAGATATTTTGCCATTTTAGTGTCAATGTAATTAATGTGACCAAAATTCGCCGAATAAGGGTTGACATTATAAGGAATAATCAGCATTTTGATTGGCTGACGCTAAAAGTTGCATGTAACTAATCGCAAGGAATATAACATGTTCTAAAAAAAGTTACATGAGACATTTGTAAGATGCATGCGATTAGTTTTAAGCTATGTTACATGACGCGATTTGTCGCTTGAAACTTATTGCAAACGATTAGTTGCGTCGTGTAAAGGTCTGTGTCTTTAAGAGTAGATCACAAATCTATGTTTAAGTGTAGTTCATGACCTATATTTTCCGTTTGAGTGCACATATTAGGAAGATTAAATGTAAAGAAGTTTTATTTCTCTAAGTGCTAGGAAGTCCAAACTTGCACAGATGATGCGTCTTTACTATCGACAATCCTGTTTTTGAAAAGTATAAAAATGTTATTAATCCACAAGAATTGATTCTAAACAAGGCAAACGTTTCAAACAAAGAAACACCATTTTTGGACCTAAATATCAAAATTGTTAATGGAGAGATCCATACAAGTGTGTATACAAAAGAGATTATTTTGGATTTAACATAGTAAATTTCCCCTGGCTTGACGGTGAAGTTCCTAGATTACCGTCCTATGGTATCTATATTTCACAGCTCAGCCGGTATGCTAGGGCATGTACTGATGTTTTGGATTTTCATAGTAGAAATTTAAAAATGACCAAGAAACCTTTTAGGACAAGGTTTTCGCTTTCACAAACTAGTAAAGACTTTCTGGAAATTTTACAGAAAATATTGTCAACTTCTTCTGAAATTCGGACCAACAGGCAACAGAGTATATTACTTTGGGTATTTCACAACCTGCATTTTATGGTGACATTATTAACAGGATACGAAGGATCAAAGATAGACAACATCACTATCGAAAATGCGTCAGAATCATCAAACGCCTTATGGGTATGATCCTAAAGTCACCAGACGGACACTAGGCTTGGTACTTGACCAATCTACAGTCTTGTACAAGCGCATTCTTAAAACTTGCACTCTACCTGACTGTGACGACGGGACTCCATGACGGGCCCTGTCCAAACCTCTTTAGAGAAGACAGGGCCCCGACCACCTGTCCTCTCTGAATGTCAGTCGGACTCCTCGGGTGATAACATACATGAGCTCGAGGCGGCAGAGCACGGATTGTATTACGTACGCCCTCTTTTTATATCCATTTACATATTCATCTGTGTTGCTTGGGCCCCTGCGTTTTGCGGTCTTGTTTGTGTGTGGTCATCTGACAGTGAGGAGGTTGTTTTACACCACAATTGTACGTTCTTCGAGACCTCTTGGTAATCGGAAAAGTGGGAGGGTTGTGCGCACGTAATCCAGGATGACCTCACCTTCTGCTATTTCCGTGGCAGATGGCCGTCCTAAGTCGGCACTGGTTGCCCATTGGTCTCGTTGGTTTATGTGTAGTCCTTTGTGTTTGATGTTTCTGTGTTGTGCGCTGACGTTCCTTGTCCCTTATGCGTCTCTTTTCGTGCTTGTCTGCTTTGTGTTTTTGCATTGAGTGTTTTGGGGTTTTGCTGTGGGTGCTACAACCTGGTGTTGTTGGAGATCCCCTCCTTTGTTTTAAGAGTAAATGACAAATCTACATTCAAATATAGGTCATTACCTATATTTTCCGTGTGAGTGTATATGTTAGAGAGATTTGGGTATCAATAGAGTACAGTCATTCTTGCAGAATTTCGTCCAATAAATGAAATACTCTACTTCCCCTTTCTATTTTGTTTTTGTATGGTAGTATTTGGGGGGGGGACTCAAATTAAAAACTGTGTAGTCTTTGACTTTCTCTTTGCTGCCATGGTAAAATGCTTCTATGAGGTGAGCCTTGTAATCATTTATTACACTATGTTTAAAAATTACTTCAGTGGAATCTCTTTACGTCGTCTTCTCTGTTTCGTGATATAATCTCTGCATAAAAATATTCACTGCTTATACATGTACAAGGTGCAGTTCTTTTCTACTAGAAAAAAAATTATTTATAATTTGAATTCTCTTCACATAACTTTTCCCTGACATGCTCGCTATTACCCTTTCTATACATAACTTCAGACAGTGCAGTGCATGACGGCGGGTGCGGCGAGCCAACAGGGTATGCTTACTCCTCCCGGGCACCTGGTCCCTCCTCTAGCTTGCTAGGGGTCCGTCAATGCTCAATTTGGTGCTCCCTATTGTGAGTGTTGTTGAGATTATCGTCAGGATCTTCTTTAACTCATTTATTTGATAAAAGGACTTGAGAAAGATTGGTTTGATCTAGTGAGGATCAAGAATTTGCCTTCGCCTTACGAGCTGGACCCCATCCCCCGTATCGTTGAAAAGACATAGACAGTATTTTTTTTTTCAATTTGCATCCCCGACATCTTGGAAAGTTGCATTGGGTCATCAGGGGCCCTACAGGGCGAAGTCTTGGGGGGCGGGGGTTCCTCGACGGAAGAATCATTTTATGGTGAAGGAACCGGAATTTGTAGGATAAGAAAATACTGAAATGTAGTATTAGCAATTATATATCTTGCTGAGAAAGGATTCATTCATTGTTTTAAAATTAATAAATCTGGCGACTGGGGCATAGCCAGGTATTCGTTTGTACGCAAAATCGTACGCAAGTGTCCTCCTCGGCAGTGCTAAAAAGTTTGCCATTATGCCATCACTTTTCCCGCAAACAACTGTTGGTTAAATTTCAGAACGCATCGATTTGAATACATTTTGTCTCAACATTTTCGTGTGTTTATACATTCGAATGTACACACACTGATCGCTGTCAAAATGAGT
The DNA here is from genome assembly GCA_028142955.1 of Pinctada fucata. Classification (NCBI taxonomy): domain Eukaryota; kingdom Metazoa; phylum Mollusca; class Bivalvia; order Pterioida; family Pteriidae; genus Pinctada; species Pinctada fucata. The sequence goes on from AP027102.1 coordinate 19,128,476, forward strand.
GCGTTCAGTTGGGAATGCATCGCTATTCAATATTTGTATGTGTTCGGATTTTTTTCTCATCTTTGTTTAGATCTTAGATTCACCATACGATTGATCCTTTCAGTCTAATGTCACTTCTAATGCGCCTCAGAAGCGACCATTTTCCCTCTTTTTTCAAAATATTTCTCTTGGAAAGCCCCGAACCCCCGCAAACGAGAGGAAGAAACTCATAAACTCTTCGCAATTCAACCTTTCGGGTCTAACAACAAACTCCTCGGTCGAAAGCCTGTCGGATAACCTATCGCTGGTAGAAGTTTGGGTCTAACATTATCCCTTTCTGTGTTTGACCCATCCATAGATGTCCACGTCGAACACACCCTAGCTTTGCCCTTCTGTGAGTGAAGGGGAAGGAGATTTAATCATTACATACTAAAAATCCCTTTGCTGTTAGGATACCCTGTCTGAAGTATATTAGTATGTTAAACGTCTTTAAATTCAATAGCATCATTTAAGAGCAGATAAATTTGCAGCAGCATTGACCAGACATGCGCGTTTCTGGTACTTATCCCTCGTCAGTGATCCTCAATCTTAATATTGAAATATGGAAAAAGAGTGTGAAAAACATTATGTTCAAAAATGTACCGAAAGACTTAGCAGGATGGGTGGGATATGATGCTACAGGACCCATGTTTCAGAAATGTTCGAATACGTTGAAGAGACTGACGATCAACCAAAGTTGATCGAACTTGGCTACATCTGCCCTCGCAGACTCCTGGTCCACCATCAATGATTCTCACCAAGTTGTTTTAACGTCTTCAAATTCAATAGCACCATTTCAGAGCAGATAAATTTGCAGCATGGACCAGAAAAATTATCAGAAAAAAAGATCAGAAAGCAAAGTTAAAATGTAGAAGGGTTACATAACTTCATGAATCTGATACACGAACAATGCTTTGGTTTGAAACTTTGAGTTATCCCAAATAAAGTAAGGTGGCTGCAAAAATGTTCTGAAAATCGTCGCATATAATTTCAGTCTGTAGATACCTTACTACGACGAGTTTTAGGGGGGGATTGCCCCCACGCCAATTAAATACGCTAATGGTTATTTATGCCTTTTACCGAACTTCGATGATTTTATTTTCTTTCAGTAAGCTACTTTTTCTGGAAAAAATCATTTCTGGACAATACATGTATGAGTTAAAGAAGATCCTGACGATAATCCCAACATAACTCACAATAGAGCACTATGTTGAGCATCGACGGACCCCTAGCAAGCTAGAGGTGGGATCAGGTGCCCGGGAGGAGTAAGCATCCCCTGTTGGCTAGCCGCACCCGCCGTCGATGTTAATTCACGATGAAGAACACAGTATATAAAATGCATGTACTGTCTGACGTTATGTCTATATAGAAAGTGCTATGGCGACCATGTCAGGGAAATATATTCAAAACACTTACTGTCAAACCCCTCGCGGGGAACTTTTTTACGAGCTCCACACGGCAAAGGGCATAAGTGTGACACAAATGAGTTAAAGAAGATCCTGACGATAATCCCAACATAACTCACAATAGAGCACTATGTTGAGCATCGACGGACCCCTAGCAAGCTAGAGGTGGGATCAGGTGCCCGGGAGGAGTAAGCATCCCCTGTTGGCTAGCCGCACCCGCCGTCGATGTTAATTCACGATGAAGAACACAGTATATAAAATGCATGTACTGTCTGACGTTATGTCTATATAGAAAGTGCTATGGCGACCATGTCAGGGAAATATATTCAAAACACTTACTGTCAAACCCCTCGCGGGGAACTTTTTTACGAGCTCCACACGGCAAAGGGCATAAGTGTGACACAAATGAGTTAAAGAAGATCCTGACGATAATCCCAACATAACTCACAATAGAGCACTATGTTGAGCATCGACGGACCCCTAGCAAGCTAGAGGTGGGATCAGGTGCCCGGGAGGAGTAAGCATCCCCTGTTGGCTAGCCGCACCCGCCGTCGATGTTAATTCACGATGAAGAACACAGTATATAAAATGCATGTACTGTCTGACGTTATGTCTATATAGAAAGTGCTATGGCGACCATGTCAGGGAAATATATTCAAAACACTTACTGTCAAACCCCTCGCGGGGAACTTTTTTACGAGCTCCACACGGCAAAGGGCATAAGTGTGACACAAATGAGTTAAAGAAGATCCTGACGATAATCCCAACATAACTCACAATAGAGCACTATGTTGAGCATCGACGGACCCCTAGCAAGCTAGAGGTGGGATCAGGTGCCCGGGAGGAGTAAGCATCCCCTGTTGGCTAGCCGCACCCGCCGTCGATGTTGATTCACGATGAAGAACACAGTATATAAAATGCATGTACTGTCTGACGTTATGTCTATATAGAAAGTGCTATGGCGACCATGTCAGGGAAATATATTCAAAACACTTACTGTCAAACCCCTCGCGGGGAACTTTTTTACGAGCTCCACACGGCAAAGGGCATAAGTGTGACACAAATGAGTTAAAGAAGATCCTGACGATAATCCCAACATAACTCACATGTATGTCTCTTTTCGGAGTATATTTTTGGGTTGCACTAATGGGCTTTAATAGTGAAACACTCGCGCATGTGTAAAATTATGCGATGTTACAATTGCGACAACATGATGTTACGATGGCGATGTCAAGATGTTACGATGGCGGTGAAACGATGTCACGATGGCGGTGTCACAATTTACACATCGTATCTTTGCCATTGTATTATCGTATCTTCGCCATCGTGGCATCGTAACATCGTAGCATCATAACATTGTAACATCAAAGCATGGACATCGTGACATCAGCGGCAATGGCACAATGGCAGGAAGCGGTCCAAACATGATTCCATAGCCATGCCATCGCCGAAAAGTAAAAACAAAGATTTTGAAACTGTTATATGAGATATTGGCCTCTTGTGCCCGTTCAATGTCTCCTTGATAAATTAGTAATTATTATTGTAGAATGAACGTTTGACCTACGAAAAGTCATTGTTTCAGGGACAGCTGCTTGAAATTGACCACATGTTTACACCAGTATCAGCCTCACACAATGCTTCAGTAAATGTTTATGTAAACATTCAACCCAGAGGAATACAACAATGTTGGGCAATATTTTGGTAAGTGTCTCGTTTTTTAATGATAAGGATACGTCTGTTCTTATTCAATGATGTCTATACAAGGTTAAAAATCATTTTCTTTTTATAAGCAGTTAAAAGGGTAGCGATTTAATCAATTCAAAGAGGTTCTATTATGTTTTGATAAATTGGGAAAAAGCTACAATTTTTGACAGCTTTCCATAAACATTCTATATCAATATAAGCTAGTATATAATAACAACTTCAAACTATAAAATTTTTTGGATGCATGGTTTCAATTATAAATCTCCTGAGATATTCTTCATACATGTAGCTTGCTTCAGACTCGCAGAAATTGATTGTTGCAAAGTCCAATCAGCTCAGATTCTGGTAAATTGGAACTTAGAAAGGAATAAACTATTACTGAATAACCGATTTCTTAAGTTTGCAATGGATCAAGGAAACGTTTCCTATTAACAAACATTCAATTTTTATTAAGGCATTAGGGGTATAAGACTCTACTTTCATTTGTTTTGATAACAGCAAAATTAAATACCACGAAGTTGTCCGAAGACTCACGACTTCGGTAATGTTCGGTACCATACATCTTCATGGCGAGTTGAATAAAACATTATAAAAATATCAATTATCTAAACATATGTAAGATATGTAAGTACATTATTTCTAGCTTTTCGACGATATTCTTATTATAGCCCTGATACCTTAAATAAAAGTATACTTATTTCATGTGTCTTTCTTTAGCAGTGAACTTCTAAGAATCTTGTCTCTCCCTTAGTTCAGTTTGATGTGTTTTTTGTAGTTTCTTTTGTTGGTTCCTCATTGTTTTTTATCTTATTTTTTTTCCAGAAATTCTTCGTTTTGGTTGTGGCATGTAGTCTTTTCCAGCAGGTTTACTCATGCTCATGTAGGCAAGGGCATGCTCAGGTTAACTTCTGTTCGGCGGATGCAGGTAGGTTATATTAACTGTTACGTATCCTTAACGTTTTGTGTTTGACGTTTGATTTATGAAAACCTGTCGTATTCTATTGATATTTTAATGTGGATACTATTAATACCTTGGTATTCTAAGCTTTGGATATTTCAATACTTTAGAAACAGACATTATAGTTAATAGAGTTAATAGAAAATTCACTTTGCTTCATTTAAATTGTTTGGCATGAAGTACTACTGAACAGGATTAAAATATCCGAAACACGTGTCTAGGACAACAAAATTGGTACTATAGAACATATATTTCAATATTGACAATTGTATTCTCTGTTCCAGTGTTTAAAGGTAAAGTTACTTCAGAACAAGTCATCTTGGGAAAAAGGGGAATGTCTGAATTTGTACGCAGCAGAATATACGGACTAGAACTTCTTGATGTCTACCGAAATGTAAGTTAAAATCAAAGAGTTATATGTAATCATACCAATCATGACACGTTAAGCAAATGGCATACAAAGCCATGAAAATGCAAAACCAAATGAAACACATTAAACATTTAGTATAAGAGCAAATGCAATCTGGGAAACTGCATTTAGTCCTCAAAATATGACAGAGGCGAAAAACGTAATTTTTTTTTTCGTTTACTCAGCTTATCATTTTATGGCGTTGAGTAGTTATAGATGTGTATTACATGTAATATAATAAATTCAGATAAAAGAAATTGGAAGGGTTATTCATTGGGAAATGCATTGCATCTACATAACACGCAATGATAAGTTTCGACGGGATGGTCGCATATGATCCAGGCGCGTAGCTGCCTATACGCAAGTACGCAACTGCGTACACATTATTTTCCAAAAAAAATAAAAATAAATAGATAAATGAATAAATAAGAATATCATGTTAAGAAAATGATCAAAGTAGAAAGAAGGAAAAATAGAACCTCACAAAAACGAGATTAATTTATTTGAACAGCGAGGAAATAGAAGAATTGCGTCAACATGTTATGAACATTAAAAAATGTACAAGTAGATACATGAATCGAACTTCGTTTGCTTTACACTTGAATATAAGCCATTTTACAGTGGAAATTTGGTGTTTCAAATTGCCATATTTCACGAGCTTCCGGGGGCTTCGCCCCCTGGACCCCTACCATGGTTTCGCCCTGGACCCACTGGGGGCCTAAAGGCGGCCCTCCCTAGACCCCTACCTCGACTGATTTGAGTACACTTCATTTCTACTCTGGCTACGCGCCTGATATCGACTAAGCCGTAACGGCTATACTTGCTATTTTATCTTGTTCCATTTTCCCCAATAACATGCTCCTTTGAAAATGACTTCCTATCAAACAACAAAAGCCAAGGATTGTGTGGTGGGAGTGTTCCAACTCTTGACCTTCTTGAAAAAATTTTCAAACCAGTTTTACTTCACCAGACACTTGCTTTAGATAGTGACTCCTCATCAGTGCTAGGTCAAGGAGGTTAACAACTTAGTACCATTCCCCCAATGCTATTTTGAACATAAATTTTATTTGGATATGCTACTGAATCGACCCTTCAAGATTTTTTGAGCCGCGCACTCTCTGTAAAGTAAATGCAGAAATTTAAATTCTATAAATAACGCAAGAGGGCGCTAGTGAAATTAATTTGGAGTCTGGAGCATAAAAATTGGTTTGAAATTTTCTTCAAGATGTTATACAGTTGGAACCCTTCCACATTATTAATTAAATGTCGAAGTGATTTTCAGAAACAGTTTAATGTATTTTAGTGGCGCGCTCTAGTCTTATTTATCAAAATTCCATTTATGCATTTTGCAAAGACTGTGCGGCTTGAGATTTCTGTAAGGCCGATTAAGAAACATAGTTAAATAAGATTTATGTCCAGAATAGTATTGGAGGGATAATGCAATGATGTTAAACGCATTTAATCTCGATGATATTTTTGGATACGATGCCGAAATATCAAAATAATAAAATATGCCAAATTCATAAAAGGCAACAAGAGCTTCTTAAAGATTTACAGGCAACAGAGTAGGAAAGATTACACTTTAAACATTCAGTAACGTGGAAGTTTGCTCCATACTCCAAAGGGAAATAAGGGTTTATTATAATAATACGGAAGTGATCCACAGTAGGTATAATGTCAAATTTAATCAAGAATATATCCACGAAATTTAAAATATATATATATATATATGGTATTTCGACAAATATATTCCTTAATAATTTACCTGCCGAAATTTCATATCTATAAATTTATGTAAATACAGAAGCACAAAAAACTGTATATATCATTATGGGGTGTTTTCACGTTTTATAAGCTTCAGTACTGATGACATAGTTATTCCCTAACAGGAGACTGGAGAAGACCTGAGAGAAGGGGATGAAATAGAAGTTAGAACCGCGGGAAGTGGAGCGACCTGTGGAATCACACTAACGGAAGGAGAAGAGTACTATCTATCAGGTATTCTTTTGTTTCATTTTACTTTAATAGTCTTGTTTGCCTCTGGCGAGATGAACACGTAAATGGAAAACTCATATAAAATCGTTATTTCATTGCTTAAATCTAGTATTCAATTTCTTTGAGACAATCAACTACCGTTCTCTGACCAATTGCAAAAATAGAGGATCTCCAACCAGACTCGGTTGTAGCACCCACAACAAAGCACAAAAACACTCAGTGCGAAAAACACAGAGTAGACAAGTACAACAAGAGACGCAAAAAAAGACTTACGGCAAGGACACATTAAACACAAAAGACTTAAGATAAACCAACGTGTACAAGTGACAATCGCTGCCGAATTAGGACGACCATCTGCCACACCAGTAACAAAAGGTGCAGTTATATATTATTTGCGTGCACAAGTATTCAACTTTTCCGATTACCGAAGAGTCTCGACGAATGCAAAATTGTAGCGTAAAATAAACGTAGTCACTATAAGATGACCACGCAAACAAGAGAGCAAAACGAAAAGGCCCAAGCAACACACATATGAATATGTAAATGGATATATAACAAAGGGGGTACAAAATTATGCCCATGCTCTGCCGTCTGTAGCGAGTTCATGCATGTTAACACCCGAGGATTCCGACCGACATTCAGAGGATTCAAGTCTTAAAAAAAAACATACGCTAGTAAATGACTGTAGATTGGTAAAGTACCATGCCGAGAGCCCGTCTGGAGGCAGTAGGATCATAATCATGGTATAAAAGTCGATTGATAATTCTGACGTATATTAAATGGTCATTTTGTCTACCTTTGATCCTTCTAATATCGTTTATTATGTTACCATAAAAGGCATGTAAAATATCAAAGTAAGATTCTCTATTGCTTGTATTTGTACCTCTTGGTGAGTGTCACTGCTGGTTGACCAGGAAGCCCCGAGGGCACATGTAGCCAAGTTCGATCAACTGATCGTTTCTTCAACGCATTCTAAAATTTCTCTGAACAAGTAGCTTACTTGCAAGCTGTCTGACTCTTATGATGAAATCTTCATATTTGGAACATGCCCTGGCGTACCGTATCAGCTGAGAAACAAAAACGTAATAAGCAGGAGAAGACGGAATGTTGCTACTCATGAAAGGGAAGTTAGTTGTGTGGAAGCTGAAATCGACACGCTTGTCATACTTACATGAGGCGTTCAAATGACCGTTTGCGTTGAAAGATAGAAGTATCTCCAAGTACGAAGCATATTATGTAAGAAAATATGCTGTAACTTAAGAAATTCATACAAGTGTATATAAAAAACGAGATGATTTTGGATTCAACATAGTAAATTTCTCCTGGCTTGACGGCGATGTCCCTATATTAACGTCACACGGTATCTACATTTCACAGCTCATCCGGTACGCTAGAGCATGTACTGATGTTTTGGATTTTCATAATAGAAATTTACAAATTACAAAGAAACTTTTAGGTCAACGTTTTCGCTTTCACAAACTAGTAAAGACTTTCTGGAAATTTTACAAAAATTATGATCAACTTCTTTTGAAAATCTGACCCATACAAGCAACACAGTATATTACTTTAGGTATTTCACAGCCTGCATTTTATGGTGACATAATTGACAAAATAAGAAGGATCAAAGGTAGACAGCATATTTATCGAAAATGCGTCAGAGTCATCAAATGCCTTTTATACCGTGGATGTGGTCCTAATGTCACCAGACGGACACTAAGCTTGGTACTTGACCAATCTACAGTGTTGTACGAGCGCATTCTTAAGACTTGCACTCTGACTGACTGACGACGGGACTCCATGACGGGCCCTGTCCAAACCTACTTAGAGAAGACAGGGCCCCGACCAACTGTCCTCTCTGAATGTCATTCGGACTCCTCGGGTGATAACATATACGAGCTCGTTACAGCCGGCAGAGCACGGACTGTATTACGCACGTCCTCTTTTTATATCCATTTACATATTCATCTGTGTTGCTTGGACCCCTGTGTTTTACGGTCTTGTTTGTGTGTGGTCATCCAACAGTGAGGAGGTTGTTTTACACCATAATTGTGCGTTCTTCGAGACCTCTGGGAAATCGGAATAGTGGGAGGGTTGTGCGCACGTAATCCAGGATAACCACACGGTCTGCTCTTTACGTGGCAGATGGCCGTCTTAAGCCGGCACCGGTTGCCAATTGGTCTCGTTGGTTTATGTGTAGTCTTTTATGTTTCATGTTTCTATGGTGTGAGTTGCTTCGTGCTTAAACATCGACGGCGGGTGCGGCTAGCCAACAGGGGATGCTTACTCCTCTTGGGCACCTGGTCCAACCTCTAGCTTGCTAGGGGTCCATCGATGCTTAATTTTGTACTCTATTGTGAGTGTTGTTGAGATTATCGTCAGGATCTTCTTTAACTCATTTGTGTCACACTTATGCCCTTTGCCGTGTGGAGCTCGTAAAAAAAAGTTCCCCGCGAGGGGTTTGACAGTAAGTGTTTTGAATATATTTCCCTGACATTGTCGCCATAGCACTTTCTATATAGACATAACGTCAGACAGTGCATGAAGTTTAAATATTGTTTTCATTTTCGTGCTTAAACATCGACGGCGGGTGCGGCTAGCCAACAGGGGATGCTTACTCCTCCTGGGCACCTGGTCCCACCTCTAGCTTGCTAGGGGTCCGTCGATGCTTAATTTTGTACTCTATTGTGAGTGCTGTTGAGATTATCGTCAGGATCTTCTTTAACTCATTTGTGTCACACTTATGCCCTTTGCCGTGTGGAGCGCGTAAAAAAAGTTCCCCGCGAGGGGTTTGACAGTAAGTGTTTTGAATATATTTCCCTGACATTGTCGCCATAGCACTTTCTTTATAGACATAACGTCAGACAGTGCATGAAGTTTAAATATTGTTTTCATTTTCGTGCTTAAACATCGACGGCGGGTGCGGCTAGCCAACAGGGATGCTTACTCCTCCTGGGCACCTGGTCCCACCTCTAGCTTGCTAGGGGTCCGTCGATGCTTAATTTTGTACTCTATTGTGAGTGCTGTTGAGATTATCGTCAGGATCTTCTTTAACTCATTTGTGTCACACTTATGCCCTTTGCCGTGTGGAGCTCGTAAAAAAATTCCCCGCGAGGGGTTTGACAGTAAGTGTTTTGAATATATTTCACTGACATTGTCGCCATAGCACTTTCTAAATAGACATAACGTCAGACAGTGCATGAAGTTTAAATATTGTTTTCATTTTCGTGCTTAAACATCGACTGCGGGTGCGGCTAGCCAACAGGGGATGCATACTCCTCCTGGGCACCTGGTCCCACCTCTAGCTTGCTAGGGGTCCGTCGATGCTTAATTTTGTACTCTATTGTGAGTGCTGTTGAGATTATCGTCAGTATCTTCTTTAACTCATTGGTATTCCTTGTCCCTTTTGCGTCTCTTTCTGTGGATGTCTGTGCTGTGTTTTTTGCATGGGTGTTTTGGGATTTTGCTGTGGGTGCTGAAACCTAGTGTTGTTGGAGATCCCCTCCTTTCTTAAGTAATATTGTCGAAGAGTTCCAACTCTATACCTTCTTGAAGAATACTTAAAGAAGAATACTTCAATCATTTATAGCTCAAAGAATACTTAGAATTCTGTTATTATTCAGCTTACAGATGGAAAAATACCTTCTATGTTGGACTTTGTGGAATGCACACTACTAGTCTTACACAACTGGAAATGGACGGTATAGTCAACGGGAGGTTCGATTGTAACTGTAAGGTACAAATCTCATATTGTCAAATAATTTTCTTAACGAGTTTCGAGAAGCAAACTTGTAATACATGTAGTAAAAATACAATTCACATACCCTGGTTATCTGAATTCACAGGAATTTGAACTCCTTTTAACGCATCATGCATATATCATCCATAAAATATAGGGTGCCCTTCGTGATTCTATGAGGATGATTTTTGTCCTATTTTCATTTCATTTGAGAAAGTTTTTTTAATATTTCTTCAAGAATTTGTTAGTCTCTAGATTGTAATATCTTAACCTGATTTTTGATTCTGTCTTTGACTTTGATTCACTGATCTTAACAAAAGAAATAACTCGTGTACAAATTCTGATTATCTATTTCAAATTAACATGGTCAACAAACTGATTAATTTTATTTTCGAAATTAAAAATGGTACATTTAAAACTAAGTAAAAATTATCATAAAAAATACAAAAATATATCATGTAATTTTTAGATAAACAATGGATGGCCTAGAATCCCTAGAGGTGAGGAGAACCTGACTTGTGCCCTGGCAATGCTCCGAGGAGGGTATGATTACCGATGTCTTATGAACTACGCTGTCTGTAGATTCAACGAGCAGAGTAAGAGATGCAGTTGGGAAGCTGATGAAAGTCAAGAGGCTTGTCAGCGTTTCAGTTTGCCACCTCGCCCATAAAATTATACCTAGAATTATTTTCAGTTATGAATAAAAATAAGTAAACTCATTCTATTGTTTCAACTTTTTCTTTTCGTTTGTGCGTTCATCTTTACTTTACTCTGGATACTGTACTGGACCAATCTACAGCTTTGTACCAGTGTCTTTCCCAACGTTGCACACTGGCTAACCGAGACGATGGAACTCAATGACGGGCCTTGTTTAAATTTCTTCATAGAAGACGGGGTCCTGAGTCTCTGTCCAATCTGGAAGTTGGTCAGACTTCTCGGGTGATAACTCTTGAGCTGGCTCCAGCCGCAAATCACAGACTGTTATACGCATGGCATGATTTTCTTTCCATTTACATAGAATTTATGTTACAAGAGACCGCTGCGTTAAATTGTCTTGTTTGTGATGTCACCTTACAGTGAGAAGTTTTATGTATATACAACAATTTTGCTTCTATGGAGACTTCTGTGTAATCCGGATAAGTTAGACGGTTATGTGCACTTAATCCGGATAACCACATAATTTGCTAATAGCAGATCGCCGTCCGAAATCTGCGCCGGCTGCACATTGGTCTCCTTCCTTTTATGTGTTGTCATTAATGTTTGATGTTTCTGTATGTCTGTTTCGATTGTTTTGTAGAATGTTCTTCATAATATTGCAACCGCTGCACAGAATTTCACGAAACTTCACAGGAAGCAAGTACTTAATGCCCTCTATCAGGTTTGTGTTTTTCGAGCCGATCAGAAATCCAAGATGGCCGCCAAAAGCTCTCATTGGCTGACACATTTTCGACTTCTCCTCTGAAACCACTTCACAGAATATCTTGAAACTTCACAGGAAGCAACAACTCAATGCCCTCTACCAAGTTTGTGTTTTTCGAGCCGATCGGAAATCCAAGATGGCCGCCACAGGGTCTGATTGGCTGACATATTTTTGACTTCTCTAAAACCGCTGCACAAAATATCTCGAAACTTCACAGGAAGCAAGAACTCAATGCCCTCTACAAAGTTTGTGTTTTTCGAGCCGATCGGAAATCCAAGATGACCGCCACAGGGTCTGATTGGCTGACATATTTTGGACTTCGCTAAAACCGCTGCACAGAATATCTCGAAACTTCACAGGAAGCAAGCACTCAATGCCTTCTACTAAGTTTGTGTTTTTGAGCCGATCTGAAATCCAAGATGGCACCCACAGGCTCTAATTGGCTGACACATTTTGGACTTCTCCTCTGAAACCGTTACACAGAATTTCTGGAAACTTCACAGGAAGCAAATACTCAATGCCCTCTACCAAGTTTGTGTTTTTCGAGCCGATTGGAAATCCAAGATGGCTGCCACAGGCTCTGATTGGCTGACGCTTTTTCGACTGTTCCTCTGAAACCGATGCACAGAATTCCATGAAACTTCACAGGAAGCAAGAACTCAATGCCCTCTACCAAATTTGTGTTTTTCGAGCCGATCGGAAATCCAAGATGGCCTCCTTAGGCCCTGATTGGCTGACACATTTTCGATTTCTCTTCTGAAATCGCTGCATAGAATTTCACGAAACTTCACAGGAAGCAAGTACTCATTGCCCTCTAATGAGTTTAAGTTTTTTGAGCCGATCGGAAATCCAAGATGGCAGCTACAGGCTCTGATTGGCTGACACATTTTCGACTCCTCCTCTGAAACTGCTTCACAGAATTTCTTGAAACTTCACAGGAAGCAAGTACTCATTGCCCTCTTAGTCTAGCAAGTTTGTGTTTTTCGAGCCGATCGGAAACCCAAGATGTCCTCCATAGGCTCTAATTGGATGACACATTTTTGACTTATCCTCTTAAACTACTGCACAGAATGTCAACAAACTTTACAGAAAGTAAGTACACATTGTCCTTCTCAAAGCTTCACTAAAAGTGATTTTCTTCAGTTCTTATACTGACTTTGATTGAAAACATACATACAGTCTCCTCAGGTGAGCGATGTGGTCCCCTTGGGCCTCTTGTTTTTCTATACAGTGCTCTCAAAATGAGGATTTGTTTTTAGCTCACCTGAGCGAAACCTTAAAACCCCCAGGGCACTGATTGGATAACACATTTTCGATATCTTCTCTGAAACCGATGAACAGAATTTTACGAAACCTTACTAGAAGCAAGTACTCAAGGTCCTCTACCAAGTTTGTGCTTTTCGTGACGATCGGTCAACAAATATGGCCGTTGAGGGCTCTGATTGGCTGACACATTTTCGACTTCTCCTCTGTAAACGCTACACAGAATTACGAAACCTTAAAGAAAGCAAGTACTCAAAGTCCTCTACCAAATTTGTGTTTTTCGTTCAGATCGGTCAACAAATATGGCCGCCGAGGGATCTGATTGGCTGACACATTTTAAACATCTCCTCTGCAACTACGGCATAGAATTTCCTAAAACCTTACAGGAAGCATTTAGTACTCAAGTTTCCCTTAGCAAGTTGTGTTTTTTTCATGCCGACCCGTCAAAAAATATGACCGCCCAGGGTTCTGATTGGATAACACATTTTCAATATCTTCTCTGAAATTGCTAACCAGACTTTAACGAAACCTTACTGGAAGCACGTACTCAATGTTCTCTACCAAGTTTGTGTTTTTCGTGACGATTGGTCAACAAATATGGCCGCTGAGGGCTCTGATTGGCTAACATATTTTAAACATCTCCGCTGCACAGAATTTCCTAAAACCATATAGGAAGCATATAGAACTCAAGTTTCCCTTAGCAAGTTTGTGTTTTTCGTGCCGATCGGTCAACAAATATGGCCGCCGAGAGCTCTGATTGGCTGACACATTTTTGACATCTCCTCTGCAACCGCGGCCAGAATTTCATAAAACCTTACAGGAAGAAAGTACTCAAGGTCCTCTACCAATCATGTGTTTTTTCATGCCGACAGGTCAAAGAATATTGCCGCCCAGGGCTATGATTGGATGACAAATTTTCGACTTCTCCTCTGAAACTGCTGCACAGAATCTAACGAAACCTTACTGGAAGCAAGTACTCAGGGTCCTCTACCAAGTTTGTCCACTATCATGCTATTGTTTGCGACTCAGGTGAGAGGGATGTGGTCCCCTTGGGCCTCTTGTTTTTGTGAGTGTGTCAGTCTTATGCTCCTTGTAATTATATTTTACGTTTTATCTACTCTTTGCTAACTTTCATTTGGGTCTACAACAGGGTATTGTAGGAGATTCTCCTAATTCGTTTAAAACGTCATAATTCCTTTTAAAAATGCGTAAATGCAAGTACTGTTTCCCTAGTCACCTTATCCAGATACGTTTGAAAAGCTGTACTTTATCAAGAATGATTTTCAATTCTAGTATAAACTTCATGTAATGTATTTTTAACATCAATATATCCATAATTTATGTTTCGGTATTACTTCCGTTGGATTTTCTTTTCTCATTTTTTTCTTCACATGATATAACATCTACAAACAATTGGATAGTTGTTGAACCTTTTCGTTGTAGTATATCATATCTTAATATCAGTAGGTCAAGGTACTGCCATTTTAGCATTCTATATTGACAATTTTGGGATCAAGAAAACATTGAGTTTGATATACTTTAAAAGAGGTGAATTATAAATTAATGCAGGTGACTTTTTGAACTTTATATCAGATTCAAATACAATATAACTGTACGGAAGCCAGTTCATGCCATGTTATATTTTTTTTACTATCTCGTAGTAACGAGAAACGTTTCTCGTAGTTACGAGAAACATTTCTCGTAGTTACGGGGAAAAAATCTCGTAGTTACGAGAAACATATCTCGTAGTTACGAGAAACATTTCTCGTAGTTACGAGAAACTTTTCTCGTAGTTACGAGAAACGTTTCTCGTAGTAACGACAACTTTTTCTCGTAGTTACGAGAAACTTTTCCCGTGGTTACGGGAAAAAATGTCGTAGTTATGAGATTTATATCAACTAGAGTACATGTAACTACGAGATTTCTTTCCCATAACTACGAAAAAATACTCGTAGTTACGAGAAACATTTCTCGTAGTTACGGGAAAGAAATCTCGTAGTTACATGTACTCTACGAGTACGTAGTTACGAGATTTATATCAACTAGAGTAACTACGAGATTTCTTTCCCGTAACTACGAGAAAATTTTCTCGTAATTACGAGAAAAGTTTCTCGTAACTACGAGAAATGTTTCCCGTAACTACGAGAAAATTTTCTCGTAACTACGAGAAAATGTTTTCGTAACTACGAGAAATGTTTCTCGTAAATACGAGAAAAGTTTCTCGTAGTTACGAGAAAGAATTCTCGTAACTACGAGAAAAAATTCTCGTAACTACGAGAAACGTTTCTCGTAACTACGAGAATTTTTATTCTCGTATCTACAAGAAAAGTGTTTCGTAATTACGAGAATGTTTTCTCGTAACTACGAGAAACGTTTCTCGTAACTACGAGATAGTAAAAAAAATATAACATGCCACGAACTGGCTTCCGTATAACTGGGTTTATAAAAGGTGAGTTTTTATTTTTCATATCGCGACTGGCTTATATAGTAGACATCTATAGGAAGTATGACTTTGAAGAGGATTAAGTACCCGAAACGTGCATATATGCCTCATGCCGCAAATAAATATGTTTTTAAATTATGCTAAAAGAGTCCAGACGTGTAACTTTTGAATAAGCTTAATATTCGTTCAACGTATCATTTATGTAAAGTTGTATATTTCGTTCTTATTCTCTTTAAAAGTACAGTGTCCCTGAAAATAAATTTTATTGAAAACGTAAATTTTATTACGAAGGGATTGTGGAAAGAAGAAGCCATAAAAATGTATTTGAAAATATGCAGTATCAACTATAATATTGTCGACTTTGTAAAATAAAATATCCATATACCTGTATTATAAAAACGCAATACATTGTGGGTGGCGCCAGAGAAATGAATAAGATCTGCACATTCCAATTTAAAAATGACGTTTTCAAACGGCTATAGCTGCGAATGTATGCGTTAGATTCGCCTGAGAACGTAAACTTTCATATGAAAAGAAAGATTTTGTATTTTAAAACTTTGTAAAATTTATTCATTTTCATGGGCACCGTCGCTTCAATTCGGTAGAACTGTCACATCTGGTTACTTCAATTTCGGAAGACGTGGAGTACAATCTTGGTTGTATGGCTCAAATGGTCTATGACAGAATTTCGTCCAACATTCTTGAGAGTGGGACATGATAGTGTATGACGAGTTACCCATATCGACCGTAGAACTTCCTCAGTGACGATGTTAGTTGGTCAAAAACATATCCCTGACTGAGAAGCTTATCTGAAAGAAGCCTAGCTCTCAGGACAAAATCCGTATATTTGGTACTTGCTCTGGCATAGCGTATCAACTGAGATATGAACACGCCATAAGCAGGCGATGAAGGGATTTTGCTACTCAGAAAAGAAAGTTTGTAATGCTGTGCTGTAATTGAAGTCGTCACGTTTGTCATAGAGTGAGGTGTTCATGTGACCATCAGTGTCGTATGACAACATTATGTCCAAATAGGATGCTTAATTATTTGTCTCTGTAGTTTCTTTGACTTCAAGCTCCGAAGGATAGGTACTGCTGAGGTAATCCGCGAATTTTGGATTATTGATGGACAGCACATCATCTATGTATATGTAAGTGAAGTTGATGTCAGAAGTTCAGTACCTTTTCCCTTGAGAGACCAAAGATTGAATGAATTCAGCTTCGTACGAGTAAAGGAAAATGTCGGCAAGGGGTGGAGTACAATTGGTCCCAATTGAAATTCCGACAATTTGCTGGAAGATTCATTCGCTGACATGGTCGCCACACTTTCTATATAGACATAACGTCAGACAGTGCATGGATTGTATATACTGTGTTCTTTATCGTGCGATAACATCGACGGCGGGTGCGGCTAGCCAACAGGGGATGCTTACTCCTCCCGGGCACCTGATCCCACCTCTAGCTTGCTAGGGTTCCGTCGATGCTCAACATAGTGCTCTATTGTGAGTGCTGTTGAGATTACCGTCAAGATCTTCTTTAACCCATTCGCATTATTTAAGAACAGAAAAATTTACAGCATGGACTAAACATGCACGTTTCGGGAACGTTACCCTCGTCAGTGATCCTCAGTCTAAACAATGTAATAGTGAGAAAATTTTTATGTCCAGAAATGAACCGAAAACGTCGCAGGATGGAGTACAGCACGAGACGGAAAAGAAGTAATGGGAGTACGGTGAGACTACCACCTAAAACGAACGAATCGTGAGACGAAAATAGAAAAGAGAAGAAATCTATCCGTATAAAGATCGTACGACTGAGGTACTAAACCAGACGTCAATTTTGTTCTCAAAGTCGGTCCCGGATATCAGATGCCCCTCTCTAGAATGATCAGTGACATTCTGCATTGTGATTGACTGGCGGTCATCATCGCCAAACAAGACATACTTTCCTGATATGTACATCAAAATGTATATTGATACAATCACCGAATTTGACAGGTTTCCTCTGAGCTGTTCCGACGTATGTTGAATGCAATCAGAAGACGCTGATTCTCCCCGGGCACCTGGTCCCACTTCGAATGTTGTTCATTCCGGGGTTCGCAACCGTTCGTTCTGATGGGAATTCTTAAGATTTGACCTTGCATTCTCGACTTTGAGGCTGAATAAATGTTAGGTTCTTCTTTGGTGTTTATATTTACTGAATCTTCCATATAATCTTCTATAAAATTCACAATTTTCTACTTTTATTTTCTACTTTTAAAGGTCTACTTTTATTTTCTACTTTTAAAGGTCGTTTTGAATTTGAAGTCATTATCAATCTTAAAGTTTGTGAAATGAATAATTACAATTGTTTTGGCCTGATTTGGACCAGCCTTCTCCAAGAATTTTGCAAAGAGTCAAAAATTCATTTTTTCGTCTTATGTTTAGAATCGAATTTTGAATTATAATTAAACTTGTCTATCTGGACTATGTAGGGAATGGGACACACGTGATCTCTTGTTTGTCAAGGAAATTTACCATTTACTTATCTTCTAATTTTAAACAAACAAGCGGGATCTAGGGGTGTCAGTTCCCTCCTGGAATTTGCAAAAAAAGTTGTTTATTTCCAGTTTTGTCATACACACTTATATGAATCTCTCCACTAACTATTTTGATATTTAGGTCAAAAAATGGTGCTTCTGTGTTTGTAACATTTGCCGAGTTAGTTATTGTGGTTAAATAACATTTTTATACTTTTCAAAAACAGGATTGTCGAAGGTAAGAATACCATCCAGGTACCTAGAATTACCATTGAAACATTTCACATCATCATGTTTACTTTGCTTTTGAAGATTTTGGATATTTTTTTTTTCATGCGTGTATAAAAATAAATCTGCAACAAGAAGGGTCACAATTAGTACTCATAGGGATCCCTACAACCTGATTGTAGAGATTCTCAGCAAATCTTACATAAACGTTTTCCAAGAGGAAGGACAAGGCAAGCACTCAATTCTTCTACAAATAATCGGTATCTTTGCCTTCATAAAAACCAAGGACTAAAGACCGATATTTTCTGGGCAATGCAAGCACTCAATTAAAGTCTAAGCCACTAGAGAACATTTCATTACTCCATTTATTTATTTATTAGATTTTAAATTCAGCGCTGTATCTTTTAAACAATATGCAATTAGAACAAAGGAGGGGATCTCCAACAACACCAAGCTGTAGCACCCGCAGCAAAACCCCAAAACACCCAATGCAAAAACACAAAGCAGACAAGCACAAAATGAGACGCACAAGGGACAAGAACGTCAACGCACAACACAGAAACATCAAACACAAAGGACTACACATAAACCAACGAGACCAATGGGCAACCGGTGCCGACTTAGGACGGCCATCTGCCACCGAAATAGCAGAAGGTATGGTTATCCTGGATTACGTGCGCACAACCCTCCCATTTTTCCGATTAGCATGTATCTTCTGTAAAAATGGCAAAAATCTTACGTAAAGTTCCTCTAAGTTGATTTATTGCCGAAGAATTGGGCAGGGTGGTAAACTAGACCGTTTACAAATGTTTTGACTTTCATCAGCCTCCCATCTACATCTTTTACTGTGTTTGTCAAAACGGAAAATGGCGTGGTCCCTTAGGCAATCGTAGTCATATCCTCCACGCATCATTACAAATCCGCAGATCAAGTGTTGTTTATCTTCAGGGATTCTATCCTTCGTTTTCTTTTCTTCATTGTTTTATTTGGTTTTGAAGTTGTCATCATGTTTTTGATATTGCTTATTGTTTTGAATTTTGATTTTGGGTTTTTTGTTTGACCTCCATTCACTGATTCTATATACAAATTAATATTGTTTCTTTTATCAATTATTATCGATATTTAATAATGAAATACTGTTCTCTGACACAACTAACATCAAATTAAATTACGTATGTCTAAAATTATTATATCAATGTAAAACCATAATACCATATTGCAGGTTAATCAAAGCATCATTCTCTGTATAAACAAACGATTTCATACGGTATGTATAAATAACTGATCCACATACCAACCAAGTTGATCGGCGTCAGCAAATGAAATCACGTTGAATATATGTAGCTTTCGTAAAGCACCCACTATTAACTTTTAGATTAAATTCCAAAATGATTTCGTCTCAAACCATCGGTTATGAGTTCATAACGTAATTCATTTCCAATATTTTACGTCTAAGCTATTCAAAGATTTACAAATAATCGAAATAGAAACTTTTTTTCTGGTTTGCTTATTTTTCCTAGTAAAGTGATTTATTCGTGTGTGCGATACTTCGGCCCCTGTGTTTTAGGTTTTTGTGGCAAATTTACAGTGCAAAGAACGCACAACCATTGTGTACTCTTTGGGCCCTCTGATTAACCAGAAAATGGGAGGGTTGTGCGGATGTATTCAGGAAAAACATATCATTTGTTACTAACGTGGCAGATGGTCGTGCGTAGTCGGCACTGATTGCCAATGGTCTCGTTGCTTTATGTGTGGTCTTTTGATTTTTTTTTATGTTCAGTCCCTTGTCATTCTTTGGGTCTTTTGCTGTGTATGTCTTCTCTGTGTTTTCACTTTGAATGTTTTGGTGTGTTGCTATGGGTGCTGCAACTTAGTCATGTTGGAGATCCCGTGTTTTCTTTGAAAATTAACGTTGGTCCATATAAAGCAATTTTTGTAGAATGTTGTTCAGATCTGTCGGGTATTTTCGTCAATGTAATTATTAATTTCTTGAAAATCTTCTTGTTAACAAAATGACGTAAAAATCTCCATAGGGAAATCTATACACATGTATAATGCATTGATAGCGATAAACACTTATTTTGCCACACACAATCGGTCTTTTTGCTTTTATTAAAATAAAGGAGGAAAGAACGATCTTTTAGGGCTAAGTAAGCTTAAACGCTCAATTAAATTCTTAGCCACTAGACAACACTTTATTATTATTTTCAGTTATTTATCATAAGTGCTCAAATTCAGCGCTACATCATTGAAACAAGATGCCATTAAAAAGCATTTTTCTTCTGTAAAAATGACAAAAACCTTCCACGAAATAGATTTATTGCCGCCGAATTGGTTAGGGTGGTAAACTAGACCGTTTACAAATTTCTTGACTTTCATCAGCCTCCCAGCTACATCTTTGACTCTGTTCATCAAAACGGCAAAAGGCGTGGTCCCTTAGGCAATCGTAGTCATATCCTCCACGCATTATTGCAAATGCGCAGATCAAGTGTTGTTTATCTTCAGGGAATCTACTGAACCTTTGCTTAACCTTTAAATAGAATTTAAAATGTCTTCATTTCATGTTCAATAGCTATTAATACAATTTTTTTAAAAGTAAACAAACCCCGGCATTTTGGAAAACAAGTTAAGCTAATGATAAGAACTCTTAAGAATTTGCTGTTGTAAGTCTGTTACAAAGGTTATTTTTATTAAATGAATTGGACGGAATTTTGTGAAAAGTTAATTTGATAGCTCTAAAAGTAAACATTGTCTTGTAAATACTGATTATTTAGTAACATAAAATATTAACAAAGGTAATACATGTATGTCGTGTCTGCCATAATCAATATATTGAAATATTATGCTCTATGGCTAAAATTCAATGCTCCACCAGCGCTTTAACACAAAATGTCTCATTAGTGATGTTTGAGCCAAAAAAGAGGAATTGTATGCCTCTGGGTTGATTTTTGATCATCAATGCTAGTGTGGTATGTAAGTGGTTCGATTCGCTTTTCTGTTCTTTTCAACAAGATGAATTTTAGCGATTTCACACAAAAGAAATAATCAATTTTTGTGGTTCAGATATACATCAAAGAAAATAGTTAAAAGAACAATGATAACCCTTTTTAATCTATAACTGTTCTATCATATCAGATTCTTAAATGATATCAGTTGTTTGCTTGTCATATGTGTCTTTAAGGAAGGGTGGTAAATATCTAGAAATTTACTTTGTTGTCGATAGCATACATGTATGTACATTATATTTCTTACAGCTATTATACATGTATACGTTTTATGTGGCATTTGACATGTAAATAAAGGCAACACAAGCGTATTATCGACTAGCAATAGCGTGTTCTATATCACTGAGCAAAATGATAATTTTAAGCCCAAGTCCACAGAGACCTTGACCTTGAAAATCAAAAGGGGTTCATCCTATCTATAGGGAAGCATTTGAAGGTTGTTTTGTATTTTATGTTGTTCACAAGGATTTAAAGCCCAATTCCAAAGTGACCTTGATATTTGACCCCTTACCTTGAAAATTAATAGGTTTCATCCTTTCCCAAAGGAACCATTTGTGGAAGGTTTGATGTTCCTATGATGATTACTTTGTCTTTTAAGCTGTTCATAAGAATTTTAAGACTAAATCTACAATGACCTTGACCTTTGACCCTGAAAACCAATAGGGTTCATCGTCTTCCCATTAGGCACACTTGCAGAAGATTTGACGTTTCTATGATGTTGCTACAATGTATGTCTTCTATGCTGCTCACAAGGATTTTAATTCTGAGTCCACAGTGACCTTGACCTTTGACCCTTGACCATGCAAATCAATAAGGTTCATTCTATTCTAAAGCGGAACGTTTGTGCAAGGTTTCATGATGATTGTCAGATTGCGATGTCTTCTCTGTGATTCAAATGCTTCGACATAAAGTTCCCCGCGAAGTGTTTGACAATAAGTGCCAGAGCAAGTACCGAAATAAGGATTTTGTTCTGAGACCTAGGCGTCTTTCAGATAAGCTTCTCAGTCAGGGATATGTTTGTGACAAACAAACATCATCACTGAGGAAGTTCTACGGTCGATATGGGGAACTCGTCATACTCAATAATGTCCCACTATCCAGGATGTCATAGACCATTTGAACCATCCAATCAAGGACTGTACTCTATTTCCTCCGAAATGGAAGTAACCGGATATGATAGTTCTACCGAATTGAAGCGGCGGGTGTTGCATGCAAGTAGGAGATACTTACTCTTCCTGGGCACCTCATCACATTCCCATATCGGGAGTTCGCTTCTTTTCATATGGTGAAGGTTATTGTTTGTTTGCTTTTGTTCCTGTTTTATCCTGATTTTGTATGTCCTCGGTTTCTGATTTTCTGAATTATCAATTTTGTGTTTTATACAGGGATATGGTCATTATCCATATTTGTCATTAAATGCTCTTCCCTGACATGGTCGCCATATCACTTTCTAAGTCCACAGTGACCTCGATCTTTGATGCATGACTTTGAAAATAAACAGGGTTCATCATTTTCCCATGGGGAACACTCATTACTTTGTCTTCTCTGCTGTTCAGAAGTATACGGACACACATGGGTCCCTGTAAAGTGCGAAGCGAAACGAAAACGAAACGAAACGGAACGGTACCAATCGAATCGAAACGAAACAGATCGAACGAAACAAAACTAAACGAAACAAATCGAAACAACACAAATTGAAACATACGAAACAAAACATAAAACTTAAAGAACTTGAGAAAAAAATATAAAGAGGAAAAATTGCCGAGAACTAACATTTAAAGACAAGGTCTGCATGTCCATAAGTTCTAGTGGCTAGAGGGTATCTTGAGATACTCGAAGTTTACCTTAAGAAACATAAATAATAAATGTCATGAATATATTCTAGTGGATTAAAGAGGAAGGGATAAATGACCTCGTTATGAGACCGTAATACGAAAACATATCGGAGGAACACATGTTAAGCGTTTTCAAATTCAATAGCATCATTTAAGAACAGGTAAATTTGCAGCATGGACCAGACTTGAACGTTTCGGGTACGTAACTTTCGTCAGTGATCTCAGACTAGCAATGCAATATGGCCATTTGAAGAGTGTGAATGTTATTGTGTCCAAAACGTACCGAAAGACATGACATAATGCATCAAGACCCACATTTTAGTGATTTCATGTAATTCTGATCACAGAAAATTTTGAATGCATCAAAGAAGTTGGCTACATATGTCCTCGAGGACGCCTGGTCGACCAGCAGTGACACTCACCAAGTGGTACAAATGTTAAACGTCTTTCAGGATAAAAAAAAAAAACCTTATCCCTCTTCAAGCAAAATGTGCCATTCCGCCCTCATTAAACAGTACTGTATTCTCTGCACCAGACTCCTCCCTGCTAAATTATACTTTTCATCCACCTATGACGAAGTCATCTATCCCTTCTCAAATTCAATCCTCTTAAATGCAATAATGGCATAATAATTAAAGAAATTCTCTAGCCACTAGTACTGAGTTATCAAAAGGAATGCAGATCTCAGTTGATTTTACGTAATAGGTCTTGGTGGCAATTCCCCCCTCTATATGGCTTTTTGTTTAAATATATGTTTTCTTAAGTTTTGTTTCGTTTCGATCTGTTTCTTTTCGTTTCGATATGTTCCATTTCGTTTCGTTTCGCACTTAGCAGGGACCCGCAAACACCCTAACTTACACACACTAAAAGACTGACGCACGGCAGCGATGCTATATACCCTCCGCAACAGAGTTACCAGGGAATTTAAAGCATTTGAACCTTGGATTTGAACTTGAACGATTTTGATTGGGATAAGTTTTTACAAACCTTGAACTTTTTTATCTAATAATTTCAATATTTTTACCTTACATTTACAGTCGAACTTTCCGTTGACTATACCTTCCTCTTGATGTTGAGTAAGAACGGAGGTGTGCATGCCACAAAGTCCCACATTGAACTCGCCTCTATACTTGTAAGCTAAATAATAGAGCATCTCAAATAGATTAGAAATATATAAATACATGTTTATCTTGCACTTGTATAGTCCACCTGATCATTATTAAGAAACCTATATCTTTGCTTCTTAAAATCGAGGTATGATTAAATCTTGGACCTCTGTGAAATTTGACTGCTTGATAATCATTAATGATGGAGACACTACCGTATATTTCCGTAGAATTCTATTCTTAAATCAATATCGACTGTAGTTTTGCAGGGTCTACTGGTGTAGGAAAAGTTTCCGGACGATTTTGAAGGTTTCTCCAGGATAACTTCTCTGTCCTTTCATAGTAAACATTCAAATTTCTCTTAAATAATGTTAAGCCCTTCCCAAAGATACTCATGTTGAAAGAAAATATTAAATCTATCAAAAAATATGGTTTCTAGACTTATTTTATGACCCTATATTTTGGCCATTTTTCTCAAATCACTTAAACAGTTTCCAGACTCCTTATTTTAAAGCTGACAATCTCCATCAATTTCAGCCCAAACTGGATGATTTTTGGATATTATTTTCTTCACTCTTTTCTACAAATGACTGTGTAAGAATAATCTTGAAAAATATCAACTCACGTAGATTAAAAATGTATGGTACTCGGCGACTTCCCCGGTGCGCGATATTATACGGGACAGAAAGGCTAGGAGTGAAAAGGAGATGTGATTAAGCAAAATTTTGTTTATATGATTCATGATTTGAATTTTCACCATTTCAAATCTACAAAATTGTCATAAAATTTTATTAATAAGTTCATTCAAAGTTCTCGAAAAAGGCGACCGTCCGTAAACGGTTACTGTCCGGAAACTGTTCTGACGCCAGTACTGTATTTGCCAAAACTAAAAAAAATGCAATGACATTTAATTTAGTCAATCTGAATGTAAACCTATACATAAATTACCTTTTATCATTTGTACCTCTCCTTAACTTAAGTGGTTTCAGTATAGAATAATTAATAAATTTTAGTAACAAATAAACTTTTATATATCATGGGGGAAAGAAATGACTTTTTGTGCACCTTTTGTCACAACGAAACAGAAACAATCATACATATATTTTGGCAGTGTGAAATTGTGTTTGATTTAATTGAACTTTTTTGTAATTGGTTGTATGTAGAATTTGGAATCCTTCTTAATGTTAAAATGATAGATTTTGTACTGGGTAAAAAATAAATGATCAGAGCAGGACAAACTATATGATATTCCTATGGATGAAATTTTATAGAAAATGGTGTGTGCATGAATAATGTAAAAAAAAAAAAAACATGAATAAAGAAATTAAAAAAAAAAAGAAAAAGAAATGCACTGTATTCTGACGTATATTGGGTAAGATTTGTTTGAAAAAAAGTTGGTAGATTTTTTAAAGATGTAAACAATATTTTCAGAATAAGAAAAGGACATCTCAAATTTTAATGAAGAGTTCATTATTTCTTGTGGACTGTATGCTTCGTAAAAACTATCTACCACATGTACAACACATGTTGTACCACATAGACAACAAAATATTCATAAACGAACACACGTAAAAAGCAATTTTGGTCTCTTTGTCGCCTTCGACTGCCTTTAAAATATATACGATGTCTTCATATTGATACATTGTTTGTCATTTGACTTAAAAGGGACTTGGGCACAGCTGTCCAGGATTATAATATAATATTGCTTTTCCTATTTTCGATTAAAAGCAAATCTTGACTATGACTATAAACAACAAGTATGTTGAATCTTACCAATCAGTCATAATCGGCAGTAATTCCCAATTAGACTAGGTAAACAAAGTAAACAAAAGTTCGATTGTAGACAAGGAAACTAATTTTCGTGAGGCACGGTGTACATGCGTAAGTAATATTTACCGATATAAACATACAGGGTGGGTGGGAACTATAAAAGAAGTCAGGTAAATGTTCTGTCATTTACTCACTGACCGCTGTAGGTTAACATCTGTAATCGATATCCGATTGGTCCGATTTATTCCTAATACCCCTCTCAAATTTTAAAACTGATGATATTGGGGTATTTACTAAGATTAATCAAGTCCGACAAGTCTTTGATGAAACACACCGCTCGCGACTCTAGCAACATCACCCGAATTGACTCCGTTATCATCAAAGCACGCCTACCGAACATACGCCACTCAGGTATCCATATTAATTACCATTCGGTTGAAAACACAGCCTGTAAGAATCAATTTCTTTCCAACAGGGAGAAACATTTGTCAAACAGTAGCAAGTGAACAGCCATGATGATAAACTACATGCTTTCGTAAAATCTAAATGATATTTTCTCACAAAAAATTTCCCCACGTGCAATAGTCCCTTTTGTTACTCATCTTGATCAAAACTTCTAGTTGCATTAGTCCGAATAGCGATCTGATCAATCAGAGAATCGCACATCGAAATCATGCAGTCCGGATTTTTGACGACATTATACGATTAATCACCTTGTGTGAGGTAGATATATAGCAGTATAGCAACCCGAAGGATATGTTACTCAGGAGGCCGAAGGTAATTAATTGTTGTATTGTATGATCATGAAATACAACTATTATCTTAATAACATCCATTGCTATATATATACACAGCCAATGTAATTCCTGAGATGCTACTTTTGAAAGAAACGTGCCGCAATTCGTGTATTGACACTCGTGACGTCATAATGCATACGATTTAAAGAAACAGGCTGTTCTAACCTGCAAATTGAGCCCGCGGTGACCTGAAGTTTAACGTTACCCGTTTACCTAGAAAACGCGATTTCAGAAAACAAGAATGAAATGGACAACTACGGTGCATATATATAGAATAAATGTCATAATTTGTGTATTGTTACGGGTATACAACACACAGCAAGTATATTCATTGCATGAAATGCGCTAACGCGCATTACATGTACGATAAATGCACTTGATGTATGTTGTATACCCATTATAAAACACAAATTTAGACACTTATTCTCTATTAGGAATTTATAGGTATTCTCTGATGACGTACAACATCTGCATATGCCGTTACTATTATGACGTCATAACTACAACGTCAATTTTAGAAAGATACTGGGGAAAGTATGAGAGTTGTTCTTAATTTAGCTCTCTGAATTTGGTTATAGGGATATTTTCAGAAGCTCTAGACATGTTATCATCCAATGAGTGATGAACTGATTTTCTAGTCAAAGAATAATATTAGTTAGTCTATTATAATGAATCATTCGGGTCAGAGACACGCCTGATAAATTGCTTATAGCATAACAGCTGTCCCAACTTGATCAACAACCGATTGCTTACCCTAGGGATATTTGAGGACACCGAGTAAATATATTTATCAACAATGGATTGGTATACAAATATAGAGAATGGAATAGAATGAAGAAATGGATAGAGAGAAGAAGGAAAACTGTAGGGTTCGAATAGGTTTTAGGTGTCACATGATGTTGAAGGGTTCTGATTGGCCAATTTCAAGGTTAAGATATTAGATTTATAATGAAGGGAATCATGTCCAAAATAAAGAAATTATGTGTATAAATAAATTTCATATTTCCCCATCACTTTTGATATTGTAAAAACTTTTACAAACATTTATACTATGATGTTAGGTATCAGAAAAAAAAATTCAATAGGGTCATTTTAAAGAGTTATCTCCCCCTTGATGGATCAATTGCGAAAATTCAAAACGGTGAACTTGAGATTTTTCCTTGAAATTGCATAAAGTCAATTTTTAGAAATTTTTCATCCATCCAAATTTCAGCCCCCATGGTTGGAATATTTTTTTTCCATTGAGCTCAATGTAAACGCTAAGGACCGATAACTCTTGTAGGAACTGACTTTTGTGAAAAAAACGCATTGGTTGAAAGTTTTGAATAATGTTTTTATATTATTACTGTGTCAAGAGTTTAGAATCCCAAACTCAATAAATGGGTGAACCAATGATACCACATGCCTGAAGTGTCTGGTAGAGTTGGGCATTCGAACATTTGCCACTTCGCCATCACGTACTTGAATAGTGGAGTAGCTTGCCCAAGCGAAGTTGATGCTTTTCATAATGCATGGCATCTGAGAAGACCCTATAAGTAAGTCTAGTTCAATGCATTGAGTTTTTGACCATGAACGGTCTACGAAAAATAGCTGTCTCAATTTGAAAGTATTAGAGCAAATTGAGAAATTTTGGGGAAAATGTGTGGATGCTTCAGCATAAGATCACACATAGTTGAGGATTACAATGTTTTTAATATCTACTTCCAGATTATATATGTATAATAGTGCAAGAATGCCAATCTAGTTCAACGAATCGAATTTTGATACATGTCAATTGTTTTATCATCTTGATTAGAATATTTAATGTGTTGTTTGAGCAGAGGGAACATTAAAATTTACTATGATAATAAAATACGATACCTGACAGATAATATTCTTTTCCTCTGGTAAGTGATATTCCACATCTTCCTCCATCTCCCGCTGTTCGAACCCTTATGTCATCTCCCTCCTTCAACGCACCAGACACCTGTGAAAATAACAAGAAATGCTATACTTTTTACGCGATATAGCCGGAGAACAGATTGCCTTTTCACTCTAACCATGTAACTACTAAGTATGTAATTTCCATGAAACCTTAAAGTTACATTTGGTCTCATAAATGATTTTGCAAATTCTTTAATGGAAGCTAGCCTGTATACAAGTATTTGAAAATTGGGAAACAAGCTGATTACATCAGTCACATACATGTACATGTCCTCGCTTCCGAAATATGATGAATTATCGTTGTTAAATGGGTACCTTAATGTAACCTAGTTTTCCCCGAAGAAGAACGTATATTAAGAATACATGTACATGTAAGCGCTAATTTACATTCGGCTAGTACCATAGTAAAGCAAAACAACATGGCAGACACATAGCACGTGGATGAAAATATATCAACAATCGGTATCATCAGAATCTCAGATGGGAAATGTAGTGAATAATAAAAGGAAAGAATTAGTATTATCTGGGCATTCGGCAGACAGAAAAATTAGAGGAAGACGGTGAAATTGAAACTGAAATCGGATGAGAAATTAGCCAAAAATGATATACAAGGATTGTCCGAAAAGTTCGCGGACAGCTGGTCTGGTTTTAAAAGATTAGGTGCAAATCTTTTACTGAAACATGTATCAAATAACTCGTTTTCCATTTTACTATGAATAAGACACATTTGTAACTCGATTATTAGATAAATGTTACCGATTTATTAACTTTAAATACAAAAAGGTGGGGTTCACGGAGTACCATCATTTCTCAGCAATAGATGCTTCTCATAGGTTTTACATTTAGCTCTTGAAAATCAAATAAGTCATGTCAAGATCTAATATCGCTTTATAAAAATGTACCCAGCGCCATTTTGTACAGTATTTATCTCGATATATTCCATAAATACGGAGAAACAAAAGAAAATGTAATGGCTGCATGTCCGACCTTTCATTGAAAAGCGTGACCTTATTAAGCGTACGGACGGAGCAACGCGCAATGACACAATTTTGTGATGACTTAAGAAAGATACCTTTAAATACAATCAAAACTGTACGTCTTCTTCGTGTATCATGAACACTTATATACATATCGTGCAGAGCATGCATTTTCGGACGGTTAAAACAATTGAAAAAGCAGCGGAAATACGTGTAATAGTAATTGTTGTTGAATGAAGGTGCTAATGATAATTGTAGAGCTTCATTCAAAAAAAAAACCGACTGCGAGAGGGTAGGATCGATCCATAAACATGGCAAAACTTAAACATATATATGTCTTAACTGAAGCTTTTAAAATAAGTGAGTTTTTGACCAGTGGTCCCGCGGGTAATGACAGATAAAGAACAAATTATTCTTTAATATCTATTCTCTGTAACATCTGCACTTTTATGAAGGACGCATGGCACGGCATGTCTCAGATTTTGATAAGATTTGTACATAAGGTTGGGTCTGACCCAAAAGTAATGAAATTTATTGTTGATCTAAGGATCAATGATACCCCCGCCCGGCATATTTTACATATAAGCAATGTATAAAAAGTTGGAAGGGGCACAATTCAACACAAAATTAAGGAACAGGACCCTTTATTTGAACTTGACCTGTATTTCTCAATGTAAAGCTATATCTAAAAAATAATATATTCCCTGTTACAGTTTTCATTTAAATGTCAGGCACGCACCAAATATTGATTTTTTTTTCCAAGTTTAAAGGGGCACAACTCTGCATAAAACTGAGTCATATTCAAACCTAACCTGTAATGTTTGGTATAATAGCTACATTCAACAAATTAATTTATTATCTGTAACAGTTGTCCTTCTAATGTCCAGAAACCACAAAACTGTGAATTTTTGTAAGTTTCAAGGGGCATAACACTGCACGTAATTGAGGGACATGACCTATATTCGAACTTGACCTGTATTTCTTGGTGTAATAGCTATATGCAAAAAATGAATTGATTATCCGTAACGGTTTTCCTTTAAACGTCCGGAAACCAAAATTTTTTGAATATTTCTAAGTTTCAAGGGACATAACTCTGCACATTATTGAGGGACATGACCCATATTCGAACTTGACCTGTATTTCTTGGTGTGAAAGCTATATGCAAGAAATGAATTGATTATCTGTAATGGTTTTCCTTTAAATGTCCGGAAACCAAAATATTTTGAATTTTTCTAAGTTTCAGGGGGCATAACTCTGCAAAAAATTGAGGGACATGACCTATATTCGAACTTGACCTGTATTTCTTGGTTTAAAAGCTATATGTAAGAAATGAATTGATTATCTACAACGGTTTACCTTTAAACGTCCGGAAACCACAAAATTTGGAATTTTTCTAAGTTAAGTTCCAAGGGGCATAACTCTGCACAAAATTGAGGGACATACCCCATATTCGAACTTGACCTGTATTTCTTGGTGTAATAGCTATATGCAAGAAATAAATTGATTATCTGTAATGGTTTTCCTTTAACAGTTCGGAAACCAAAAAAAATGAAATTTTGTAAGTTTCAAGGGGCATAACTCTGCACAAAATTGAGGGACATGACCCATATTTGAACTTGACCTGTATTTCTTGGTGTAATAGCTATATGCAAGAAATGAATTGATTATCTGTAATAGTTTTCCTTTAAACGTCCGGAAACCACAAAATTTTGATTTTTTCTAAGTTTCAAGGGGCATAACTCTGCACGTAATTGAGGGACATGACCTATATTCGAACTTGACCTGTATTTCTTGGTGTGAGAGCTATATGCAAGAAATGAATTGATTATATGTAATAGTTTTCCTTTAAATGTCCGGAAACCACAGATGGGACGGACGCACGCACGGACGCACGCACGGACAAGTGCATCACTATATACCCCCACCATTATATGGCGGGGGTATAAAAATTTGTTAAAAATTTTCTTGATATCACATCCGGTTGCCATGGAAACGGACCTGAATATTGACAAAATGCATTTTTGGCGTATTTGAAGTCACATACATAATTTATGCAGCATAATCTAAAACAAACACTGATGAATTATCAGTACCCTATCATTGCTCTTTTAAGTTAAGTAATAATAATGTTGGGTTTATGGTCTTATCTATATGTTTCCATAGCAACAACACAGGTACCCTATCAAAATATTATTTTTGGCATTTTTTCAAAATTCAACAATAAATTACTTTCATTTTTGATTTTTTATGCATATAAAACATAAGCATTCACATTGGGACAATGTTCCCCATAGCTTTTTCACGGTTTTTGAAAGAGCTCTTTGTGTTGGATATTTCCCAACAATTTTTATCTGTTCATCATGATGCAAAATTTTTTTAAATGACGCTGAAGTTGCAAAATAAGTAATATTAAAGACCATAGTTACCGTTGCCAAGGTAACTTATGTACATAGCAACAATTTTGTTTATCTTGAATTTGCTCATTTTATAAAATAAATCCTATTTCCCTATCATATACCCATCAAAAGAGAAGGAAAATTGGAAAATACAAACAGCATTTTGAAATCAATATATCAAAATTAGCTAATTATGTTGTCATGGTAACCAGCCTTTTTTACAATATCAGACTCTCCTAGTGAGCTTATTTAAAATCTTATGTCCTAATCTTTAGGATGCATAAAAAATCTTTCATTGATGTCACATATAGAGCAAATTATAGAGCTTCAAATTAGCTCAATTTTGCTAATTTCTCAACTTTAAAGGCCGTTGCCATGGTAACCAGATGGCCTAGAATAAATTTTTTTTGTCAAATTTTTCTTTTTTTCATGGGTCCCTACTTATTTGTGAAATTTCATGAAAATCGAAGACCATGCTTGCCGAAATTGTTTAAATGGTTACAGAGCATTGCTATTAACATGTACGGGTTTTACGTTATGGTAACGTCGCGGTTGCTCCGTGTGGTACTACCACCTTTCATTCTTACCCCTATAAAATTGCTTCAACATCCACACAGAAAAATATTTTTGTTAAAAAGTCTTCTTTTTTTTACATCTATTAAAGATAATTTGTATGAATTTAATATTTTCTTTATTTTGAAGTGAGTAACGGACCTTGTCCTCGAATTTTCAGGACAGCCCTCGTACATAAAGTGTACATGTACATGTACTGTAAAATCATAAATTTTCGTTGGGTATTTAATTTCGTTATTTTCGTGGCTGGTTAAAAACAACGAAATTAAATCCATGACGAAAATTTGCTTTGACTTCGATAGATATAAATATGTAATTGAGATTTTATTGACCGTGTCGTACATTATTGAGAGACGTTGACAATACATGTTTCTCACTTTCGTTGTCTGTATAAAATGTTATCCCTTTTTTAAATTTCCATTTTTAAAAAATGTTCATTTTCATAAATGTATTTGCCCTTTGAAATCTAGAATGCGTAGTATAAACAGCCGGAGATATAAGTCCAGGTAGCAATCTTTTAAAGTCTGCATACTTATACTGCATGGACCCAGTGTTGGAATCGTTTCACTTGGAAATCAATCAACTATAATCTATTGTCAATTACCTATGAAGCCAAACTTTCTAATAACGGTCAAAGCCAAACAAAAAACTAAAAGGCCAAACACGTGATTACTTGTTAACACCCGCAATACATAAAACATTGCATATCATCCGACAGTGATCGGACAAGCTATCAAATAACACAGAGATGAATAAAGCCAGATTGTTTGAGAGGGTTAAAGCTCGGTGTACCTAGCGAGTTTTATCCATTCTTTACACAATACCAATTCGTTTTCAGATTAGATTTTAACTTTCCGGATGTATATCTTATCGTCGCTACGTATTCTTTTATGAGAACTCGGCAAAGAAACATTTTGATACAGATTATTTTCTGCCGATATTTCAATTAACATTTTGTGTAATTGGTAGGTTTTTACCATTAATAATAGTAAGGATCACATTGTCTAAGTAAAAGCAAAAATACAAACACTTTACGACGTTTATACTTGTAATACGTACATCTTCCGTGACATATTATTTAGTTTTACAGATGTACGACGTTTGATTTCTTTTATCATATTCTTTTATTTCATGAAAAAAAATTCTTGAAAGTCAGAAATGTCAACGAAAACAGTTTCAGCCCCAAAACAACGAAATTTTAAACCCACGAAAATAAATGATTTTACAGTATATAGTTCTCGTTGTTATATTCATAAAGATATATAGATAAGTGTTACATGTTTACATGTATATATCATAGTATTTTGATACGTATAGTTACTAGCGGAAAAAATTGTGTGTTTAAACAAACTGATTCGTGTTTCTATGCACAAATATATATATACTTTATTTTGTATTTTAATGCCAAATATTATGTATTTCCTTTCCGATTTCATTCGTCGTTACGCATTTGGAACTGTTTTTCGACATTCTAACCAATCAAAAGAAGGGGGTGGGTTGCAAAACAAATTTCACAAGTACCTAACCGTTATTCAGTCTCAAAGTCGAGAAGGCAAAGCAAAATCGTGAGAATTCCCATAGAAACGGTTGCGAACCCCGGAATGAACAACATTCCGAATGTAAATGTCTTCAAATGTGCCCGGGGAGAGTCAGCGTCTCCTGATTGCATCATCCATCGCAACAGCTCCATGGAAACCTGTCAAATTCGGTGATTGTCTCGATGTACATTTTGATGTACAGATCAGGTAAATATGTCTTGTTTGGTGATGACGACAGCCATTCAATCACAATGTAGAATGTCACTGATCAATCTGGAAAGGGGGATCTGATATGATTTTATGATATCCCCGTAGCGACCGAAGAACTTCCGCAATGATGATTTCATCCGTCGTGTAATATAACCCTGAACAAGTAGCTTACTTGCAAGCCGTCTGGCTCTAATGATGAAATCTTCATATATGGAACATGTCGAGTAATCTGATATGACCATCATTTGAAACTCTTAGTTTTTAAATCACATCTGGGACAATTTAAATGCTTTTAATCATGCAGTTAAGCATTTGAATTGTTCCGTCAAGGTTCAGTACAACGTACTATACGGAACGTTGACGTAAATCGTTTGACTTAGACACCGTTTTAATTCATTTCAAAATTACTTTTGGAGAAAAACATGGCGATAATGATAGTTACATTGGCAAATTAATGTTGTGATATTGAATAAGAATAATTGAAAAATAATGAAGCGTATGCATGTGTACTGCCTCAAAGTAACGATACGTTGACGTTAACGGAAATTTATCAAGCGAACACAGCGTCGGGTACCATTGGATTCGTATATTCGTAAGTGAAACCGAAGACGTCAAACTTAAATAAAAACGTGTGTTTGTGAAACATGAATACCCCATTGACATCTTTGACAGTAAAACAGCTGAAAAGTAATTATTGTTTTATATTTTGAACTGAAGGTCACAAGGTCAAAGTATGCATGGGCAGGTCTTGTCACAAGGAATAAAAAATGTGGAATATGAAAGCCCTATCAGTTATCATCCAAAGGTTATGGCCAGGATTAAAGTTTATTAAAAGTAGGTCAAACTCCAAGGTCAAAGTCACAAGGTAAAAAAAACTATTCGTTTACCATTTCCCATGCAATCAACAATACGATGACTATAACGACAATTAAAATTTACCTTGGGCATATTTTGTGAATGGTGAGTGATAGGGATTTCATATTTCACAAGATCTTTCGATTGGTACATGTACATGTACAAAAATTAACCTTTTGAGTTAACCTCCTTAAATAAAGCTTATCTCAATGACATCGGGCGTACATCTTAGGGCGTTTATATTTCACATGCGAATTCCTTGTGAGAAAGAGAAGACCTTTCTTCTAAAACTGAAAACCTTACAACCTTGACATATGGGTCGTACATAGAATTTCATCATTACTAAGGGATAGAAGATGATCTCCAACAACATTCGGTCCAGTACCCACAGCAAAACACCAAAGTATCCCAAAGCAAAAACCATATAGCTGACTTGCACACCAAGAGACTCAAAAGGGACAAGGAATGCCGAAAACAACACAGACAGATAAAATACAAAAGACGAGACCAAATGGCAATCGGCGCAGACATAGGACAACAATCTGCTAAGCCAGTAGCAAATGGTGTGGTTACCAGGATCATGTGTGCACAAGCCTTCCACTTTTCCGGTTACCATGAGGTCTAGAAGAACGCACAAAAACAGTGTTAAATAAACAAGACAACATGCATATGACGCAACGCACATGTAAATGCATGTAAGATTAGATGGTGTTCGAAATATTCTATTATATTCTATATAGAAAATCATCCCCCAGGGGGAAGGTTCTCTATATAGAAAACGTTCGCCCATCATAGAAAACCTTCCCCCAAATCCGGAAAGCCATACGGATTTTTTATATCGTCTTTGGTTTTTGAATTTCTACCATGATAGATCCATGGAAATTAAAAGATAACTTGCTATTTGAAATAAGATTTAAAGTGTTTTCGATTATTCGAGGGATAATAACTAAACATATGAAAGACCAAACGAAAAAATTAATTGGACTTGAATTTTTGTTTTTCTCTTCATATGTTTTTTTTTTTTTCGATCCAGATCCTTGGAGTTCAGTGTGAAAAGTAAACATCAAATGTTTCTTAATATTTTTTTCTGTGATTAATATCTTAAGACCGTATTTGTTCAAAATGTTAAATTAATTAAAACACATTCACCCATATACAAAATGAATATGTAAATAAAATGAAATAAAATTAAATTGATTTATTCGACCTCAAGCGTTTTTTATTTACGCGCGTCGATTCTCCGAAGTGTTTCATCAAGTATACTAGTATGTCTTTTTTAAAACAAGAACATTGTAAATATGCTAGATGGACGTCTTTAGTCGGCACCAGTTGCCCATTTGTCTAGTTCATTTTGTGTGGTCTTTTGTGTTTGATATTTCGATGTCGTATTTTGTGTTTATTTGTTAATTTTGCGTCTCTTTTTTGTACTTGTCTACTCTATGTTTTCGCAAAGGGATAGGTGCTGCAACTGAGTCTTGTAGGAGATCCCAACCTTTCTTTCAAACAGCACATCTAGTACATCAAGTACAATTTGGTTGATTTCATGGGTTCTGTGATATAAATAACTTCCGTATTATTAATATAAACACTTATTTCTTGTTGAGCTGTTAAAATCGTTCCCCGTGACTTGATGTTTGTTAAGTTTATTAATTACTTCTTTCAATCTCGGTCACTTGAAAAAAACTTTATTTTGGCCCTTTATCGATTTGACTTCATTGATATTTTTTGCTATTTCCGAAACTTGCCATTTCGTCGAAAAATATCATCGAAATTTAAGGAGGTTAACATCTATTTTGAACATAATGTTTTTGGATATGCTGCTGAATCGACTCTACAGGAAATTTGTAGCCGCGCACTCTGTTAAGTAAATGCAAAAAATTAAATTCTAGAATAAAACCAGAGGATGCTAGTAAAATGAATTTCTGTGGCTAATAACAAGCACTTTGGCTGCAAGCATCACTGAGGAGGATTTGGTATCCGAAACACGTGTCTGGTGCGCATGAAAATTGGTTTGAAATTCAAGAAGGTAAAGAGTTGGAACACATCCGTATTATGAAGGTATCTTCTTTAGTTTTTGTCAGAATTCGTATAAAATTGATCTCCCCGCGATGATCAGCATATACCTGCAGCACTAGCAAACGACATGGAGAATAGCGTAACCGTTATCTATTTTTAAAATAATTTCTCTTGAAGAAGGACTACGAATTTAGATAACACGTATTTGCTTAATTCAAATCTTAACTTCGAATTTTTAACGTTTTGAATCGGACACTTTCTAGATTTGGAGGGGTTTATTTTCTATAATAGAGAATATTCCCTTTTCAGTCCCATACAGTTTGTCTATGGTTCTCTAAAACAAGTAAAAGTCAAACCAAGAACGGTATGGGTGGAAGGTTTTCTATGGCAACAAAGGGGGAAGGTTCTCTATATAGTAAAACTTCCCCCAGGGGGGAAGCTTCTCTGTTATAGAAAACCTTCCGGGGGGAAGGATCTCTATGGGGGAAGGTTTACTACTAGTATATGACACCGGCTGTAGCGAGCTCATATGTATGTTATTAACTTACATCTCTGTAGACACCTAGTAGTTCAAGTCCGTATGTTCTGCTCTCTATGAAAGGTCCTGAATTTTCCCTGATAGCTTCTTCTGACGTGACTTTAGCTTTAAATACTGAAACACAGAAATGCATACATGTACCATACAAAGTTTCCAGTGGAGCCTAGTTACTTCTATTGCTTTTACAAATCATGAAATATAGATAGACGATGTTTGAATATATCGTTGATTCGGACAGTGTCACTTAGTATATTTTGTAAAGACATTAAATAGCGTTCCATCTATTATTGCCAATAATACATTTATTATTTTTAAACAAATAACCCCGAAGTCAAAAGATCCATTGTAAATGATCCAACGGAATATACTGTGAACATACATGTATATGTTCTAAATCATATCAACTCCCTCAAACGTTTCGAAAAAAAGTCAATTGCACTCATGTATATCGGAAGGAACACATCAGAATGATTTTCAGAAAAATATAAAAGTATTAGAATCGATTACCATTAATTAGAAAGGGATTTCATCATTCAATA
The DNA here is from genome assembly GCA_028142955.1 of Pinctada fucata. NCBI lineage: Eukaryota > Metazoa > Mollusca > Bivalvia > Pterioida > Pteriidae > Pinctada > Pinctada fucata. The sequence continues at coordinate 19,166,651 of AP027102.1, forward strand.
AAGGAACACAGTCATTTGCTATATGAATACAATAAAAACACAATTTTTCCCGTACGTTCCGGCCAACGGCCTTCCTCAGCGGATTTTATTATGTTTCTATAAGACAGAAATATAAGGCTACATCAATGTTTTTCTCTGTTAAGCTGTAGCGTGTGGCTGGCTTTTGAGGGGGTCAAATGCAAAAAAAAAAAAAATCCTGAAATTATTGTCCGTTATGGGTTTGAAATTTCTTATTACGTCAAAGGTATCCCTTAGACGTTTGGATTTTACTTAACTATGAATCAGTTTTAATAATAACAAGTATTAGCTTTCCAAAAAAGCTTGGTCGATATCAACATTTCTTTAATCCCGCAATAATTTTTGTTTTCGTCGACAGAGGTTAAAAATTTTTACTCTTAAAATAAAGACTAAAGAGTAGTACTTATATAGAAACGTATGTCTTTATAATTCTGACAAGTTAGAAAATAGATACATTTACACTGGACAACTCAAGATGTTTCATTTATCAATTTGTCTTAAAATTTGGTAAGAAAATAAACAAACAAACAAAGTGGTATATCCTTAACGAGAAAAAGCTTAGTCGGATGGACGGTTAGAAACTTTTTAGCCCACTGGCACCCCTGGCATACGTTGTGATCGCGTATTTCTTTGTTGCAATGGATCCAAGGATCCAGAAATGTTGACCATAGGGATATTGAAGGCATAGGTTCACTGTATCACTCACTAATTAGTCTGGAAGTAAATATTGTTAAAGAAAAAATATCATGCAGATATTACTTTCATCTGCAATATCTAAATTCATAATTGCGATACATAAGCGTTGTCATGACGACATGTCCTATTTTTGTGAAGTGGATAAAGTGGGAGGTCATGGGAATGCCTGTCTCTGGTCACGTGTTTTTCACTAGTCACGAAAACGTTTCTTTCATAAGGATAATTCAATGTTGCATTGTGGAATCTGACGGACTCAGTTAGGAACTTTCTCCTATTGACAGTACCCGGTCTACAAATCTAGTAAGGTCGATTTCGTGAAATCGACCAATAAGCTTTTTTGAAATTAATGTTACAAATGGACCAGTGAAATGTCTTGGTATATTTATTGGTCATGATAAAGAGGAATGCTATAATCGAAATTGGATAAGTATTTATGACGAAATGGAAAAACTTTTTGAGTCATGGAAAAGAAGAAAGTTATCTTTATTTGGAAAAGTATGTATTATTAACAGTCTAGCTCTTTCTAAATTTTTGTATGTTGCTTCTATTTTACCATTACCAGATGATGATTTTGTACGTAAGATAAAAAGTTGTACTTTTAATTTTATTTGGAAGAAACATGATAGAATTAAGAGAAACACTCTGATTGGAAATGTTGAAAATGGTGGTATAGGTGTTGTTGATATTGATACTAAATAGAAAGCATTAAAAGCTTCTTGGGTACAAAGAATTGTAAAGCCTGAATCTTGTGAACAGTTTTTGTAAATGTCAAAATATCTCTGTAGCCTATTTGTTAAAAACATCGGAAAGAAAACTAATTGATTTTAAAATAACTCATAACTTAAACATGTTTTATCAACAGGTCTTCTCAAATTTCAATGAGTGTAAAAAGGTTTTCGAAGTAGAGAATCTTTCTAATGCAAATTTTTTAACACAACCCCTTTGGAATAACGAATTGTTCAAATATAATGGGAAAAGTCTTATATTTCATTAATTGGATTAAGAGTAAAATTCATTATGTAAAAGATATATTAGAAGATGATGGATCATTCATGACTCTGCATTCTTTATCAAATGTTCTTATTAACAAATCAAATTGGCTTTGTGAGTACAAAATTTTGAAGAGTATTTTAAGAAATTTATTGAAGCGTTTTGATGTATCTAATTGTCAGTTTACAAAAATACAAGAAACTAAATGGTTTCGATTCAAACAAGGATATAATAATATTATTGATAAGAAATGTAAATTTCATTATGCAAATCTTCTGATACAGACATTTCAAAAACCATGCTATCAATCTTACTTTTCTAGAGAATTTCATATTGAGAAATATAATTGGTATAATATATACAGATGTAAAATTGCAGATATGTTTGATAGATACATTTCGGAGTTTAATTATAAGTTATTGAATAACATATTAAGCTGTAATTCACTGTTATATAAGTACAAAATAAGAAATAACGAGAATTGTATTCATGAATCAGAAAGCATAAAGCATCTTTTATTTGATTGTCGCATTGTAAAAAGCTTGTGGAATGAAATTGGAAGGCTATTGAATATAAGTATACAGTGGAAACATTTGATTATTGGATTTTACATTGAAAAAAAAATGACAAAACATATTTCATTAATAATTTCATTTCTTTTATTGCCTTCAAAATCTATAAATATAAAATGTATTGTAGAATACAAAACAAAACAGAGGATGAAATTGCTCTAAAATGTTATATTAAAAATTCTCTCATTATATTGATCAATATTTTAAGCAATCTAAAACAAATGGTAAAATTCAATTCTATTGTTGAAAATCTTTTTCATAAGCTCTGATGTATTTTCTTTTTGATTCCTTGATATCACATGATTTATTTATCAATTGTCGTTTATGATGTAATCTAAGTCACAAATTGTGCTATGTTTTGTATTTTATTATAAAAAACAAACAAACTATGAATCAGTTAAAAGACTTAATTATACACTGAAGACCAAGAAGAAAACGAGTCAGCTAAGCTGTTTTCTAAAAAAAATTAAGAATGTACCTTCCATGGCATTATAAAAGAATGTCATTTCATTTACAGATTGATTCATAGGGCAGTATGCCTACATTTATAGTAAAGAAAGACGTGGACATAAGTTTAAAAATAGGCCGCATCATATGTTGTAGCTCATTTTGACATATGTTTTGACATGATCGAGGAATGAGCTATTCCAGAAATATCTATAACCCCCCTCTCCCCTCGAAGGTACTGGATTAGAAGGATTTTTTAAAACTCAATTCCCTCCAAAGGAGTGGGAGGGGGGCTCAGAGTTATTTAATTAGACTTAGCAGAAACAACTGTTTTTTGAAGTAACAAACTTGAAAATTGGTTTGTTTCACTTATCTATACAATTCTAATTGCATTTCCACAAAAAATATTTCTTGCATCACTTATGATTACATATTTTAATTGTGAGACAATACTGTCTGTAGACATGAACATGTATGAACAATGCATAGGTTCGAGCATCAGTGATGTTTGTTGAATTGGGCATATGGTGTCCATTTCAGTATGATAAAAATTCTCAATAAAAATGATATTTACTTTAGCTTTATAGCAGAAACAGCAAATCATGACAAACAAATCTAATAAACAAAGGAGGGGGTCTAAAACAACACCAGGTTGTAGCACCCACAGCAAAACCCCAAAACACCCAATGCAAAAACACAAAGCAGACAAGCACAGAAAGAGACGCGTAAGGGACAAGGAATGTCAACGCACAACACAGAAACATCAAACACAAAGAACTACACATAAACCAACGAGACCAATGGGCAACCGGTGCCGACTTAGGACGGCCATCTGCCACGGAAATAGCAGAAGGTATGGTTATCCTGGATTACGTGCGCACAACCCTCCCGAACGTACAATTGTGGTGTAAAACAACCTCCTCACTGTCAGATGACCACACACAAACAAGACCGCAAACGCAGGGGCCCAAGCAACACAGATGAATATGTAAATGGATATAAAAAGAGGGCGTACGTAATACAATCCGCGCTCTGCCGCCGCGAGCTCATGTATGTTATCACCCGAGGAGTCCGACTGACATTCAGAGAGGACAGGTGGTCGGGGCCCTGAATTCTCTAAAGAGGTTTGGACAGGGCCCGTCATGAAGTCCCGTCGTCACAGTCAGTCAGAGTGTTTTAAGAATGCGCTTGTACAAGACTGTAGATTGGTCAAGTACCGAGCCCAGTGTCCGTCTAGTGACATTTGGATCATACCCACGGTATAAAAGGCGTTTGATGGTTCTGACGCATTTTCGATAGTGATGTTGTCTATCTTTGATCTTTCTTTCTTGTTAATAATGTCACCATAAAATGCAGGTTGTGAAATACCCAAAGTAATATACTCTGTTGTCTGTATTGGTCCGAATTTCAGAAGAAGTTGACAATAATTTTTGTAAAATTTCCAGAAAGTCTTAACTAGTTTATGAAAGCGGAAACCTTGACCTAAAAATTTCTTGGTAATTTGTAAATTTCTACTATGAAAATCCAAAACATCAGTACATGCTCTAGCATACCGGATGAGCTGTGGAATATAGATACCATAGGACGGTAATCTAGGAACATCACCGTCAAGCCAGGGGAAATTTACTGTGTTAAATCCAAAATCATCTCTTTTGTCATACACACTTGTATGGATCTCTCCATTAACAATTTGATATTTAAGTCCAAAAATGGTGTTTCTGTGTTTGAAACGTTTGCCTTATTTAGAATCAATTCTTGTGGATAAATAACATTTTTATATTTCTCAAAAACAGGATTGTCGATAGTAAGAATATTATCCAGGTACCTAGAAGTACCAATGAAACATTTCACATCATCATTTTTTCTTTGTTTTTGAAGATTTTGGATAAAGTCCTTTTCATACGTGTATAAAAATAAATCTGCAACAAGAGGCGCACAATTAGTACCCATTGGAATCCCTACAACCTGCTTGCAGAGTTTCTCATCAAATCTTACATAAATATTGTCCAAAAGGAAGGACAAGGCAATACACAGGTCACCACATGTCCATGATTTGTATGATTTGTAATCTGTGGCGGAAAAAAACCCTTCGATTCAGAAGTACAAATATAAGTTTTCCCCTCTCGATCAAAGCACCATTTAATGAGTTTGGACAGTCGAAATGTAGAATAAAGAAATGTAGGAATATTTATCAAAGTAATATACCTTATCGTACAAATTCAAAGATCCACTGAGAAAGGCCGTTTGCAAAACGTATAGAAAAAATGTAGTTTTTCAATAAAGGAATTTATTATTATCACATATTACATGTATCTTACCTGCATCCGCCCAGCAAAACGTTGCTTGTTCATGCTCTGGCATACATGAGCATGAGTGGACCTGCTTAGAAAGAATGCTGGTCAAAACGACGAATGCCTGAAAAATGAAGAATTCTAAAGTAAAGGAAAATTCAGAATTTATCCCCAGCTAGACGATCGATGTTATTTACTTTAGAAAAAATGTCATTTTGGGTCCACTAAATCCTAGTCTACGAAGTGACCGTGCAAAGAATACAAAGTTAGGATTTTATTGAATTTGTCCTATTATGTTTTGCAGAGTTTAATTGATACAATTGATACTTAACATTTATTCGAATAATTTCAGCTGTTATCGACAGCAAATGTAATATAAATATCCTGTACGTCCTTCTGCAATGTAATCTTTATTTTTGCGAATATAAGACAAAATTTGGTATTGGCAATGCCAACGACATGTATGTTACGTTTAAAGTCATCAAGCAATGAACTTCGACGTTATGGCGACGATGCATAAGAAGCAAATTCATACATTTTATCAAGATATAAATTAAATTGATGTATATAAAAAAGAAGTCATTCTCTCATTTTTGAAGTTATTTCGCGGAGAGTATAATTATAATCATATAACGTATAATTATTTTGTTTTTGTTTGAAATAAATCTTTTTCATAAAACAAAAGTTATATGACAATTCATATAAAGACATGAATACCAAAACTTGCGTCCGCATAGCTATATTCCTCTGTGTGAAATGTTTCTGTGTTGCAACAACGACCTTAAATAGAGATACAATTTGAAAATGATGTATGAATAAAGTAATTAAGAAGCAGATGTTTCCAACGTGTCAGAAACACTGCCATATGTCAAAGTGTCAAAGACAAAATTTATTCCAAAATTAGAACATACACGTAACTCATCAAATTGCTGAATATTTTTTTATTCATAAAAAAATCAGGAGAGGGGCTATAATCGGGATTATTGAAATTACCATCGTTATTTCTATAGGCTCGTTACACTTATTGCATGAAAATTGCCTACAATTATGTATTTACCATCAATTTAATACTATTATATTTCTGTGATATTTCCAGTTATGAATACAAAAAAAGACAGAAGGTACTTTGTTTCTACAATGAAAATGAGCGATATGATACATGTAGTAATCGTTGGAACGATATGAATAAACGTACATGTACTCGTATCATTACTTTGTTACTTTTAAGTTCCCCGAGAAGGGTTTGATAGTTTTGAATATTTTCCCTGACATATAGCAGTTTCTAAACAGACATAACGTCAGACAATGTATGTATTTTAGATATTTTCATTTTCGTGCGTGAACGTCGACGGCGGATGCGGCTAGCAAAACAGGGGATGCTTACTCCTCCCGGGCAACATATCCAACCTCTCGCTTTTGGCCATGCTGCATTTTTCTGTTCATAGATGAGATGATGCTATTGAATTTGAAGACGGTTAACATTTGTACTACTTGCCAGGAGTCCCCGGGGTCACATGTAACCAAGTTCGGTCAACTTCGGTTGATCGTCTGTATTTTCAACGCATTCAAAATTTTCTATTACCAACATTTAGTGAAATTTCTAAAACATGGGTCCTGTAGCATCATATTTCACCCATTCTGCTTCGTCTTTCGGTGCATTTTTGGACATAGCGGTTTTTACCCCCTTTGGCCATGTTACATTGTTTGGATTGGGGATCGCTAACAGGGGTTGAGTGCCCGAAACGTGCATGTCTGGTCCATGCTGCAATTTTTTCTGTTCATAGATGATGCTATTGAATTTGAAGACGTTTAACATTGCTAGGGGTCCGTCAATGCCCATTTTTGTGCTGTGCTGTTGAGACTATCGTCAGGATCTTCTTTAACTCATTTGCAAACAACTGTACATGTTTCATAAGTATGTATAGAAACTATAGATATCTCGAATAAGAATTTCCCAAACCACTTAAGGTTCAAGGATACACCATCCGAACAACAAATCACTTCGGAGTCTCTCTCGTCGCCAAAATCGTCGTCACGTTATCTATGACGTCACGAAAAAAAACGCGCCAAAATTGCATCGGCACTCTTATTATTTGACGCTGACTCACCTTCGTCCTGAAACATGAACTAGTATTTTAGGGATTGTGCTAAATAAAACTGTTGTATTTTGATAAGATTGGGACTTCTATCGTTTTCCTTTGAATCTTGATTAAAAATTGATGTAAAACAATTCTTTGATGGGTATATTCATTCAGAGAAAAGGCTTACAGCACATTATGCCGCTCGCCGTCATCTCTACGAGAACATCACGAAAGAATAATTTTATGCTTGTTTTATTTGTAAACAACCGTTTGATTTATAGCCGGGGTTAAAATAGCAATTGAATCTAATTAAAATGTATGTGATGCTTTTTTTTAAACGCGGGGTTTAAATGAGCAACATCTCACAAAATTGTACATTTTCATGCGGGATTTGGGTAAAACAAATGAATGGACTTTTCTATGTCTATATATCTAGGAGTAGTGATATTTAGAACAGCAAACATCACGATAAGGGCAAATGGGGGGGGGGGGGGTATTACTGCTACGTCGCAATTTTTCTCCGCTATGTGTAAGATTCGCCATTTCTTATAAGCGAACCGTAATAATTATATTTTGAATTTATCGAACAGAAGACTTTTCATGACAAATGACATAGTAATATACTAGTATAAGTCAAATCCTCTCAAAGTGAATCCTCCTTTTGAAAGAGTCCCTTTTTAACATTATTTGTTCCTCTCCTTTTCTTACAATGCGAGTATTCATGGACCTGTTATAAATCAATGATTTCAGGATTATTGCCTAAACCCTCTCCCCGGCAGTGAATTATTATTACCGGTATACGTTTAATATAGGAATGGAAAGTACATACATATTTCAAAATTACAAGCGGTGGATTCAGGGTGGGGGGGGAGTGCGGAGGGGGCACCCGCCTCCCCGGCAATGACCCCAAATTTTCCAAAAACATGTATATTTTTGCCCATTTTCAGTAAAAATCGGCAAAATTCGCCCCTTGACCCCCGGCAAAGGGGGCGCTGGATCCTGAACAAGGAACAAGTCACACTGACATTGAGACCTTGAGGATGACCTTGACCCACCTTGGATGCCATAATGCTGAATATCCCAGCATGTTTGATGAAAAAATGCGAATGCCGACTTACCTACATTATATGGTCTCCATAAATACGTAAATGCAATGAATACTGTTTTTATCGTCTTACATTGTACACTAAAATTATTTTGCAGTCAGGAAAGATATTGTCATTAAACGCCTATGATGAAATATTTGCAAGTAGACCAGTAAAAAAAAAAGGAGGAAGGGGGGGGGGGGGTAAGGAACGCTTATAATATTAATCGAAGATAGAACTCAGTTGCAGCATAGTTTTACTGTTATAAGTCAGTTAATTGCTTTTTGTATTGTCTATTTTGATTTTATTTTGGTTAAAAATATTTTTAAAAAAATCCTTTTTAATGTTTTCTGTTTTTAAACACAGATTCTTATATATGACAAATAGGTTTCAAAACGCCGAGCAATTATAAGGCGATGTCCTGGTTCAAAACGACGTTGTTCGTGCTATTGTTTACCCTTTCTTAGAAGAAAACAGATGTCATGCGGAAATAAATATGGTTTTTTCATAAATTTAGGAATTATAAAAAAACTTTCAAAAAGATATTCTGTCACAAGGCCGATTTTAGCCCTTCCCGGCTTTTCTCCTCATCCAAAACCAATGGATAGCAACATACATGTACTAAGCCTGTATATTATATATAACGTGTGATTGCACTTACATTCAAGTATTAGTAATTTTCTTTGCGCATTCTTTTGTCTGAATACATTCTATTAATTTATAATTCTATTCATAAGATAAACATCTTGTTTTCATCGCCCCATTTCATTCTGGACCGTTTTTATTTCTTTATCAACTTGATTTGACGTTCAAATGGCCAAATGCATCACGTGACGTCATTTGCTTAAAACTATTGCAGGCGTAAATATTACTGATATAATGGGTAAATATTATAAAATGGGTTATAGAATTCACATTTTGATCAGTTCTATTTCCATTGATATATGGATGAAAAATGGAGTAATTTAGAATAACGGTTCAGGAGATATAAATCCAAATAGAGCACGGAGGGGATATCTTGCCAGCATTTTGTAACAAAATCTGGAGGGGGGGGGGGTAAGGTCATAATTTTGTATCAAACTTAAAATTTTGTGCGATGATTACTACATTTATTTTTATTGTTGAAAGATATGTTAACTTAGACTAAGATAGCAATTTTTCCGCTCATTGGCATGTTAACAAAGTACTTAAACCCGTCATTTACTGGTTGGAGTCTAAAAAAATGACGTCAAGAATAGAGCCTAAAATGGTATAATATTTACTATTTCATAGAATTTGACGTACCGGTATTGATGTATTTTCTATTTGTTTTAGACCTTCTTTCGTTATTAAAAGAATGACCATATACATTCATGCATCAGGCTTAAAATAACAGGGGTCTATTGATGATATGATGCAAATTTGGGGAAAATTAAAGAAAAATTTGACATGTACTTCTTTGGAAGGTCATAAATCAATTGGAAGCTCGATGACATATACTATACATTACATTGTTCTCTACAAATAAAATCAATAAAACTTAACCTGTCATGTTTAATACTGTTTTGGGGGTGTTTTGGAAAGGGTGTAACCATGAACCTTAACACTGAAATATCTCAATAAATGCAATTATTGATACATGGATAAACTTTTTCACTTATTTCAGACATAATTTGCGCATCTAAAAAATAGACTTATTCTATATATTTGAAATTAAGGAAATAGACCCTCACTTCCCCAAAATATAAACAAAACAAATGAAAAGTTCAAAAACGATACCCTAACCCCCCTCCCCAAAAAAAAACATGAAAGGAAAATGATCATAAATTATATCGAGGTATACTTGGAGAGTCAATTCGTACATATGCAAACAGGTAACACGTGTTAGCTAGGATATAATTATACCTTAACATATATTACAAAACCTTCAAATGTGATTATTTTGTTATTCATCGGTCATTTTATTTCATAAAAAACCGCGGACGATTCTAAATATACAAGATTTTATGAACGTTCAATGAAGTGTGGAGGTCAATAAAAAACAATGAGGGGCGGAGAAATAAAATTATTTCAGTCGCGGGTGTGAATTGTTTTGATTATAATGAGTATTCAGCCATAGCATAGTATAGCCGCTTAAGACATCCCTTTATAAAAAATGCTTACAGAAGAAGAATAGACTCTTCTATCCCGAAAACCCCAAAATGCCATTTCAAATCAATCTAGATCCCTACAGCGATTCTTGAATTATTATGAACAATTATTCTAAATGCTTTTCAAATACATGTACATTGAGGAACGTGATGGTCAAAACAAAGAAATGATAACAAAATCTTTCCTTATCTCTATTTGCAATAATGTAATCACACACACAAAAAAACCCTCATTGTTACACTGCTATTTTTCTTCTTTGACCGAACACAGGGTTCCTAACAGAAATTCATCGGGATGTATAACAATTTTTTTTTTTACTTCTATGGCCTAATATTCGTTACCGTTGAATATTTTCACCCGATAATTCGCATGGTCAATTTCATTTTGAAACGCAGGGGTGTACTTAATTTTTAGATTTTTATTTTTCGAAAAATTGAAGAAAATCTGCGGTTTGTAAGTCGGATAAAGATCTCGTTGAGGTCTGTATGAAGGTTAGATGACCTCGGAGAGAACAGGCCTTCGGCCTCGGTCTTTAAACACCACCCTGTTCTCTCCTTGGGTATCTAACCTTCATACAGACCTCAACCCGGTCTTCATCCTATACTTAATTCAAGTACATGCGCGCCTTATGCAAATGAAGTCACACTTCGATGATAATTTTTTTTTTCGGGTGCTCAGAATAAGGCTCACGCTATATATCATCAGTTTTGATATAATTGCGTTTCTACTGAAATATAATGTAGTAGTATGATGCTAAAAAGGCTTCTTATCATATAACATAATTTTCGTATTAGTAGTCTAGTAGAAGTTAGTTATCGGTTAGTTTTTTTTAGTCGTGTCGTGTATTTAGTGAAATTCTATCTACCTCTAAGTGTCAGTTAACCATATCATCTTTTGAGCCAGTATCATCACAGCACCTTTCATTTTATTTCATTTAATTTATTTTATTTCCATGGAGTATTAATTAGATAACAAATAATACTTTCATTTTCACATATTCATAATCATCGATAACATATAGCATAAAAGTATGATTATATTTTCAGTTAGTAAAAGTGGGTGCAAGTGCTTTTATAATATTTTGTTCACAACTTTTCATATATATCTTTAAGAATCTTATATTTTTGATATCCAGTCAACTGAAGTTTTTACGTATTTCATATTTAAGGAGTAATTTTATATTGATAAAATCTCGCCTTTGATTACTTAAATGGAAGTATTTATGAATGGTAAATCCAATAATAGAAATTACAACATTAATATCATTGCATTCTTCATGTGAGATTGTGTATCCAAAAGAAAGGAGGGGATCTCCAACAACACTAGGTTGCAGCATCCACAGCAAAATCCCAAAACACCCATGCAAAAAACACAGAACAGATACCCACAGAAAGAGACGCAAAAGGGACAAGGAACACCAACTCACAACATAGAAACATAAAAGACTACACATAAACCAACGAGACCAATGGGCAACCGGTGCCGACTTAGGACGGCCATCTGCCAAGTAAATAGCAGACGGTGTGGTTATCCTGGATTACGTGCGCACAACCAAAGACAATGTACTTAAGTTTTCGTAAATTTGTTTTAAAATTCAAATCTGTTAGTATGTTAGTTATTGTTAACCATAAAATATCTAAAGATTTGCAAGTTATGAAATAATGTTCGTAATCATCTTGTTTATCACATACAAAACATTTATCTTCATTCAGTATTTTCCAACGTTTTAGTAATATTTGATTTGGGATAATTTTATGGTATAACTTCCACCTAAATATTTTTTCATCATTTTCTAAAAGAATATAAAAAACAAAAGAAAACAAAGCTTTTGTTAATGATGTTATATTGTTTATATCATCAAATTTCCTTTTCCAGCTATCCAAACAGTAACTGTAGCAAAATTTCTTATCTATCAATAGATTTTACAGCTCTTTATTACTGAAGTTGATGAACTTCTTAGTTCTGCTTGTTTTAGGATTCACAAGTTGCAAATCTGTAATGTTAATTTTAACATTGGTATTGTGCATTTTAATTTTCTCTAACCATTCTTTTGGAAATGACTTCTTCAGCAAAAGTAATTCTGACATCCAGTTTCTTTTATCTTTCAAGTTCTCATATATAAATTTTTCATCAATCATTCCATTTTCTCCTATGATGTCATTAACATAAATAAAACCAGATTTCATCCAATTTTCGAAGAATAATGCTTTTCCGTTATAACTGATATTTTTATTACCCCAAATGATTTCTTGTTTTATCTCATGTGTATCAGAAAATTTTGATTTAAATCCCTTTATTTTGAACCATGCTTCTAATAATAGCCTGTAAAATAATGGTATTTCTTCAAAATTTGGAATATATTTACTATCATCATTATTCATTTTGAACAACAGAAGATTTTATCCAAATTTGTTGAAATAATGCAATGGTATTACTTTCCAATTTGCACTGACATTACTATGCAGTCTTTTCAGCCAAGATAATCTCAAACATAAGATATGCGACTCAATATCTCTTATTCTAAGACCTCCTTTCGTAAAATCTCCAATCATAACATTTCTTTTAACTTTTTCTTTTGGACTATCCCAAATGAATTCGTAAATGATTTTTTCTAATTGTTTTATTTGTTCTTTTGTTATCACGTAAACGCTAGCTAAAAAAGTTATTTTAGATAATATGAACGTATTTATAACAACTGATTTTCCAAGTGGTGTAATCTTTCTTTTCTTCCAATTCTTCATTAGTTTATCTATTGATGTAATTTTGTCTTCCCAATTTAAGTTCTGACATACCTTTTTATTTGTTCCGAAGAAGATTCCAAGTGATTTTACACATTCAACCCAAGAAATACCTTCATAATACTTATCCCTGTTTTTATTCCTTCCAAGAAATATGCCTTCTGTTTTAGATTTATTTAGTTTTAAACCTGATACACTACCAAACTCTTCAACTATTTTCAGGGCTCTTTTGATATCTGAAAATTTTAAGAATAAAGTCATATCATCGGCAAGTTGTGTAAGCTTAATATGATTCTTTTTAATTTCAATTCCTTTCAAATCTATATCCGTTCTTATTTTACAAGCTAAGATCTCCACTGAAATAACAAATATTAGACATGAGAGAGGGCACCCTTGTCTGATGCCCCTTGAAATACTATAGCTAGGTGTCAACCAATTATTATTCTTCACACTACCTTTTATGTTCCTATACATTGTCTCCACCCATGAAATGAATGATTTACCAAAGCCAAATTTATGTAATGTTTTAATCATGAAATCCCACTCAATAGTATCAAATGCCTTTTTAAAATCTAAAAATAACATGCATGAATCAATGTTGAATTTTTCCGAAAAGTCAATTATGTCCTGAATTTGCCTTATATTAAAACCAATAAATCTGTTTCTAATGTACCCATTCTGGTCAGTATCAATTATTTTATGTATTACAGATTTAAGTCTGTTTGCCAAAACATGAGCTGCAATTTTATAATCAATGTTCAAAAGAGTAATAGGTCTCCAATTGTTCAAACTTTTCGGATCCCCTTTTTTAAAAATTAATGAAACAATACCAAGTTTTTGAGAGTCACTCAGTTCTCCATTCTGATATGCATTATTTAAAGAGTGCACCACAAGATGTTTTATTTTGCTCCAAAAAGTTTTGTAGAATTCAGCGGTTAGCCCGTCACTTCCTGGGCTTTTATTTGATTTCATATTTTTAACAGCATATTCACACTCTTCTAAAGTTAATTCCCCTTCGCATTGTAACATATCATCTTGATTTAATTTTGATTCCACTCTACAATCATTTAGATATTCTTCTATTGTTTTTGAATCTATCTTTTCTGATTGGTATAAAGCAGTATAGTATTTTTCTATCACTGATAAAATCTCTTCAGATTGTGTAACTGTGCAGTCATTTTCTGTTTTTACCTGAGTGATAACTTTCTGTGATTGTCTTTGTTTTTCTAGTCCTAAAAAGAATTTTGTGTTCCTTTCGCCTTCTTCAATCCATTTTACCCTAGCTCTTACTTGTGCTCCTTTAGCTTTATCATCATAAAAAATATTCAATCTATTTTCAATTTCCTTAATTCTTCCACTTTCAGGGGAGTTACATTTTAGATCTGAAAGTTCCTTTTCTAATTGCTCTGTTTCATTTCTAGTCTTATTCGATTTATTTCTGCAATATGCAATCGTTTTGTCTCTAATATAAACCTTACAGTAATCCCAAAATTTTGAATGATTCAAGTTCATAGATCTGTTTTGTACTTCCAAATTTTGAATAACATCTTCAATCATATTTATATAGTTTTCATCGTTCAATATACTATTGTTTAATTTCCATATCCCCTTACCTTTTGTGCCAGTTACCAAGTTAAGTTTAAAAAACACTGCCATATGATCCGTATATTTTATCTGCGCGGGTCTAATATTAGAACATTTCATATTTGATACTTCTTCACTTACCATGATGAAGTCTATCCTGCTTGCTTCACTGTGATTTTTCCTACGCCAAGTAAATTGTCGTTTTACTTTATTAAAGACTTTCCATACGTCTATCAATTTCAAGGTTTTTATGAATTTAGTTAGACCTACGCTCCTTCTTATTCTAACATTCGCGTTTCTACTTATTCTATCATTCTTTTCTAGAACTTCATTAAAGTCACCACCAACAATGACGGGTCCATGTTTAAACTCGCTTACCTCCCTTGTCAATTTTTTGAAAAATATACTTCTTCCTTTGTCGTCATTTGGTGCGTATAAATTACATATTGTGTAAAAGCTATCATCAATTTCCAAATTCAAAATAACATATCTCCCTTCTGTGTCAAATTTTGAATCAATGAAATTGTAATCAATATTTTTCGAAATCAAAATTGATACTCCCTTGCTATTAGATTTTCCAAAAGCATGGTATGCTACATATGAATTTGAAATTTCATTATAAATTTGATTCTCTATATCACATGTGAAATGCGTCTCTTGCAAGAGCGCAATTCCGATCTTTTGTTTTTTAAGATATTCTATTGTTCGTGCACGTTTGTTCTTATCCCTCAATCCTCATTTTTTACCTAACCATCTTTCTTTTTCTTTCTATCTTTCCCTTTCTCCGGAGAGGGAGGCGTACGATTCTTGGACAAACTTCTATCTCTCTGTCTTACCGGTGTGGCATCCAGTTGTTCCTTGGCTGCTCTCACAAAGTGGTCCATAGGACCTGGAGTGTTCTTGCCATTCTTTGCCACCACTTTACCTTTCTTGTCTTTTTTTTCCTTTTCTTGTTTCTTTTCATTTTTACTCACTTGTTTGTACTTTGTCTCACCATTTCCTTCATTGCTCTTTGCTCTTTGTACCTGTAGCACTTTCAGTTTTCTCTGCATTATCTGTCTCACCTTCTCCTTCATTACTCTGATGACATGTAGCAGTTTCTGCATCATCATCGTCATCATCCTCATTTTCACTCTCACCTGAAATACTACTAACATCCTCATTAGCTTTACACTCATCTCGTTTGTGACCTATATCCCCACAGAAGTCACATACCCAACCTACATCACATTTTCTTGTGAGGTGTTCTCCTTTACATTTTAAACATTTAATTTTGCTTTTCTTTAGTTCCTTTGGCTAGCCGTAATACCACAATGAAGCATTATACTTTCCAACTTTCAGAAACTTTGGAAGATCATTTTCAAGTTTTTCTACATAGATAACTCTGTCACCATTGTCACAATTTGAAAGTCTGTTGTTTACTCTGAGCTTTTCTCGGTACATGTCTAATACTTTACACCCTTTTACTTCTATTGCTCGTTTGATTTGTCCGTCGTCAGCCGACAACGGGACGTTCGACACACGTAGCTTAGTTGTTAAGTCAGGGTCAAAGCGGGGGGTATTAGGGTTTTCAGGAATAAGAAAAAGTTTTTTACCTCTCAGATTTATTCCCTCTGCAAGTAGAGTAGCCCGATCTTCAATGTTATCCACATAAAGCCTCCAGTACTTTCCTGTCCTCTGTATGCCGCTAATGTGGTCCGCAGAGATGACTTCCCCTAAACTGACGTATATCTCTTCATGTTTTAACCATGTTACGGATGCCAAATTTCTATCCCCAAATACGTCTTTCTCACTTAAAAAGATTGGTTTGGCTTTGCCATAACCATGTGGAAAAACTTTGTCATACGTATTCTCTGGATAGCTATGCTCGTTGACAATGTTAGCGTATGATACAGTCGTATTTTCATCTTGTGTAAGCTTCAAATTTCTACTACGCAGAAACTCCCTTACTCCCGGTGGAACAAGGATATTTGCCATGTTTCAATATTTCCCGATTTGCTTGGTTGACGTTTAGCGCTCAGGTGAATCGTTACCTGTGCGACCTTTATGCACTGTCCGATTGAGTACTCACGATGTTTACATTAATGCAGATCGCTCAAAATCTACCTTCTCCTTCGAATTTTAAATAGTTCTTGTTGAATTCTGTTTCTCAAACACTTCTTTGAGTCACATATACAAAAAATTCTATACAAAAGCACTTTGTTAACACTATTTCAGATAATTTTTTCTCAGCCGAGTTAATCACGTCTTACCTTGGTTAGGACCGATAACTCCCTCTGTGAGTTCGATGATAATTATATCATGGTTCTTTCAAATTTTATGCCAATGAAAATTAAAATAGAGATATAAACATAGAAAGGAATATATGGAGGGGAATTAGGGTCACAATGTTATTTCACTTGCTTTCATGATTCATGCAATGTTGCTACATTCAATGTTTGATTATTCCATGTTCATTTGTCGTGCTTTCATTTCAAACTTCATTTGTCGTTCTTCTTTATGTAATTTGCTTCCGTATATTTTACATTTGTCCTTCGTCAATGCATAATTGTTTTTATACCATAGGTTATGACATCTTTAATTTTGCCATATTTCTCTCGTCCTAATTCTCTTATTGCTTCGTCAATTCGATACCAAGTGGCGATTCGCACGGCTACACGTGCCCGTTCCTTGAAATGAATTTTGAAACATCCCCTGTCGTTGGAATTCAATTCTACATTCTACTACGTACAGTATCGTTCGAAAATTAAGTTTGAGGGTTAAGTACCCGAAACGTGCATGTCTGGTCCACGTTGCCAATTTATCTGTTCTTAAATGATGCTATTCAATTTGAAGACATTTACATTTATACAACTTGGTGAGTGTCACTGCTGGTGGACCAGGAGTCCCCGAGGGCACATGTAGCCAAGTTCGATCAATTTCGGTTGATCGTTTCATCAACGCATTCTAAATTTCTGTTATCAATATTTCTTGAAATTTCTAAAAAGTTGGTCCTGTAGCATCATATCCCACCCATCCTGCTACCTCTTTCGGTACGCTTTTTCGACATTGTAACTTTCATACTTTTTTTGGCATATTACATTGTATAGAGTTAGGATCACTGATGAGGGTTAAATACCCGAAACGTGCATGTCTGGTCCACGTTGCCAATTTATCTGTTCTTAAATGATGCTATTCAATATGAAGACGTTTACATTTGATTGTCGCACGGGAGGACATAGTAGATTGCTGACGCTATATGAATATTTGCCTTATAATGTAAACTGACCTCCTTCCCCTCATGCAGATTGAAATTATGAGCGTTACATACTGGTACATGTATATTGGGAGGGGGTACCTAATGGCAATGCATGACACCTTGTCCATCCGTCCCAGTAGAGGATGTAGAAAAAAATTGGGGGTATTTATAAAAATTTTTTTTATCTAAGTTCTTATTTTTTGGAAAAATATGGCTGGTAACTTACCTGAACAGGCGTAGCCCTGGACAACAGCTTGAAGTAATTTTGGTATACAGAAATGTCAGAAGGTAAATTGTCTAGGTAAAAATCATTCCAAGGAATGCATGTATCGCCTGCGAAACTCAGGAATATCACTTTTATAGGGTGTGACATCCAAGTGTGACAGACAGACGGACAACGGACAAAGTGATCCCTAAGTGTCGCTATGCTTCGCAGGCACACAAAAATTATGCAAGGAGACTAGAAACTGTATCATGGACTGAATCAATGGGGGCCAGGAGTCGACCTCTAGGCTGCAGACCAGAACGGCAGAGAAAAACTTACTTTTCCCACACACATTAGATAAATAAAAATAAAATAAAAATAACATAGCCAATTAGATTCGAATTCACGCGGAAAGAAAAAAGAAGTGCGGGTCCGGTACGCTTACATTGTGCCATGTGACCATTTGGTATTAAGGGGAAAATTTAAAGCTTTTATAGCCCCAAATGACTATTGCTGTTTAAATTACAAATATAACAAACACAAAAGGCTAACATATTTTTCATTTAATGATTATTTTTCAAGTATTAAGCCTCATCAATCGTATTCTGGTTTTTTATTTGCGCTATTGATAACTCAATTGTCTACGATAATTACTGCAACTGGGAATGTTTAAAAAAAGGACACAAATGGAGCGCCACCTGATATCAAAATTGAGGTTAGCATTGAAAAAGCAATAATGACATTAGGACGAAAGAATGATGGCAGAATGAAAGATGTCATCGCACATGGTATAACGACAACTATACATTGACGTAGGACAAATATAATATGTACGGAAGCAACATTGCATAAAGAAGAATGACAAATGCAATTAAGATGGCAACATTTGAACGAAGGCAATCACAGGCTCTGAAATTTTTGTGAAGAATCTGTGAAGGAATCGTCTTCATTGATCCTACATCCTGCAAAAGCTGAAGAGTATATACTTGAAAAATATGTGGAATGAGCGCGGATCGAACTCGAGACCTTCAGCATGCTATCTGGCATACTAACCGGGATCCTAAATACTATTGAAGAATGCGTTAACGAGGATTTTGATACTTTCAAAAAATGCATACAAAAATATTACATTTTCTTAAATATCTCTCTTAATTTTCGTCATATTTCTAAATTTGATATGCCATTCATTTATACAGTCTAAGCGAACTCTTGCTAGCATACTTTAATGTCCTATATTGATGTAATTCAATATAGAGAGCTGCAGACGTACCGAGTTCAAACTCAAGACAGCGCACGACAGTATGATAATGGAAACATTTCTCCATATAAAACATATTTATGTATATCTATCCCTGACCCTGTTATTTCGGGCATCGACATACGAGTGGCTTATTTTATGCAGAGTTGGGAAGGGTTCCTATGATTTGCATTAGAAAACTTAGAATGGTTAAGTACTGGTTAAAGTTATTACATTCTGATAATTGCATTCTTAAGTCTTGTATTGATTATTTACATGATGAATTGCTGCTAAAACCCAATTGCAAAAACTGGTTATCAAATGTACGAAATATTTTATCAGAAATTGGTCTTAACGATGTATGGTTAAATCAAGCTATTTTTAATGAAAAATTTATTATTTTGGAAGTCAAACAACGACTTACTGATATTTATAAGCAACATACTATATCTGATTTGAATGCTTCATCGAAATGTTCTTTATATAAATATTTTGTCGATAGTGTCACCTTACAGTCTTATTTGTCTAAACCTATTTTTTATGAATATAAGATTCTTATTAGTAGACTGCGACTTTCTTCGCATTGTTTAAATATTGAAACAGGAAGAACTAAAAGCATACCACGTGAAAGACGAACTTGTGATTTATGTAAGTTAGATATTGAGGATGAGTTTCATTTTATTTTGAAGTGTCCCGCATTTGTGAATTTAAGAAACAAATATTTAAAAGCATATTATTATAGAAGACCCTCTGTCTTCAAATTAGTCCAATTACTTAGCTCAAATAATACGAAAGACCTCTGTAATTTTGGAAAAATTTTTGAAACAGGCTTTTAAGCTTAGAAATACATTAGTTCGTAATTAGCAACTTATCAGGTCTTAAATGATGCTATTGAATTTGAAGACGTTTAACATTTGAACTACTTGGTGAGTGTCACTGCTGGTGGACCAAGAGTCCCCGAGGGCACATGTAGCCAAGTTCGATCAACTTCGGTTGATCGTCTGTCTCTTTAACGCATTTGAAATTTTCTGTGACAAAATTTCTTGAACTTTCTAAACAGTGGGTCCTGTAGCATCATATCCCACCCATTCTGCTACGTCTTCTGGTACATTTTTGAACATAATTTTCATACTTTTTGGCCATTTTACATTGTTTAGACTGAGGATCGCTGACGAGGGTTTAGTACCCGAAACGTGCATGTCTGGTCCATGCTGTAAATTTATCAGGTCTTAAATGATGCTATTGAATTTGAAGACGTTTAACATTTGAACTACTTGGTGAGTGTCACTGCTGGTGGACCAAGAGTCCCCGAGGGCACATGTAGCCAAGTTCGATCAACTTCGGTTGATCGTCTGTCTCTTTAACGCATTTGAAATTTTCTGTGACAAAATTTCTTGAACTTTCTAAACAGTGGGTCCTGTAGCATCATATCCCACCCATTCTGCTACGTCTTTTGGTACATTTTTGAATATAATTTTCATACTTTTTGGCCATTTTACATTGTTTAGACTGAGGATCGCTGACGAGGGTTTAGTACCCGAAACGTGCATGTCTGGTCCATGCTGTAAATTTATCAGGTCTTAAATGATGCTATTGAATTTGAAGACGTTTAACATTGTAATTAACATATAGCTTACTTCTTTGAACACATTTACGTTATTAATATTTTGTATTATCATGCATCTCAATTAATTCATTCTTGATACTGACCTTGATATTATATTGATTGTAATTTTCTATTCATTGTATATCTATATGCGATACTGCATTTGATTAATAAACTATACTATACTATTACCCTTCCTAAGTGCGAGTTATCTCGCTTTGTTCTAAGTTGCCGATTCATGCAGTTATGACATGCAATGTGTGCGTGATCTTACGTCATATTGGTGACGTCACTTCACTGCCTCGTGCGCTTACCCCCTTTTCTCAAGAACATCTCAAGGTAACAGTCATGCTTGTTTACATTGTTTCTTTTTCAGCTATTTCAACATTTATGCATGTTTTAGTTTATTTTTTGGAAGAAAAATTCCCACCCACCCTTCCAATGACACTCATATAAATATTTCAGTTTCAAGGGGTCTGCATTTTGGATTATTATGGTTCTGCCGTTCGTTTGATTTTTTATTTCAGATGATCAGAGAAGACGCCTCCCTCGGTGCGGCTGATAACGGTCCTAAAAATTAAAGACACAGATTTCCCGACTTGGGTATGAGAAGGACGTCGACTTTTTCCTTCCCGCCAGCCGACAGTACGCGTTTATCCTCAAGGACTAAACATCGGATTCATACGGAACTCTTCGCCATTGTCACTGCGATTTCAACATCCCGTTTTTTACTTTGATTCGAATTTCGACTCAAAGTGCTTGATGGATTGTTCTCGACTGTTTTCAAGAGGTATCTACAGCGACGCTCGAATATTGAACAATACGATGGGATAACTGAAAACTTTGAGTCGACTGATTGCCGGCTTTACCTGTTATGAATGACAAATATGGATAATGACCATATCCCTGTATACAGCACAAAATCGATAAAATTCAGAAACCGAAGGCATACAAATCAGGATAAAACAGGAAACAAAGCAAACAAACAAAAACCTCCACCATATGAAAAGAAGCGAACTCCCGATATGGGAGTGAGACCAGGTACCCAGGAAGAGTAAGCATCTCCTGCTTGCATGAAACAGCCGCCGCTTCAATTCGGTAGAACTGTCACATCCGGTAAATTCCATTTCGGAAGACATAGAGTTCAATCTTTGGTTGGATGGTCCAAATGGTCTATGACAGAATATCATCCACCATTCTGGAGAGTGGGACATCATAGTGTATGACGAGTTCCCCATATCGACCGTAGAACTTCCTCAGTGACGATATTAGTCGGTCCCAAACATATCCCTGACTGAGAAGCTTATTTGGAAGACGCCTGGCTCTCAGAACAAAATCCGTATATTTGGTACTTACTCTGGAATCATTATAGCGTATCAACTGAGATATGAACACGCCATAAGCAGGCGATGAAGGGATATTGCTACTCTGAAAAGGAATGTTTGTAATGCTGAAATTGAAGTCGTCGCGTTTGTTATAGAGTGAGGTGTTCATATGACCATCTGTGTCGTAGGACAACATTATGTCCAAATAGGATGCTGAATTATTTGTCTCTGTAGTTTCTTTGACTTCAAGCTCCGAAGGATAGATACTATTGAGGTAATCCGCGAATTTTGGATTATTGATGAACAACACATCGTCTATGTGTCTTTAAGTGAAGATGAAGTCAGAAGCTAAGTATCGTTTCCCTTCAGAGACCAAATGTTAAACGTCTTTAAATTCAATAGCATCATTGAAAACCTGATAAAACAGCATGGACCAGACATGCACGTTTCGGGTACTAAACCCTCGTCAGTGATCTTCAGTCTAAACAATGTAATATGACCAAAAAGTATGAAAATCATTATCTCCAAAAATGTACCAAAAGACGTAGCAGAATGGGTGGGATATGATGCTACAGGACCCAGTTTTAGAAATTTCAAGAAATTTTGTAACAGAAAATTTCAAATGCGTTCTAGAGACAAACCAAAGTTGATCGAACTTGGCTACATGTGCCCTCGGGGAATCTTGGTCCACCAGCAGTGACCCTCACCAAGTAGTTCAAATGTTAAGTGTCTTTAAATTCAATAGCATCATTTAAAACCTGATAAATTTACAGCATGGACCAGACATGCACGTTTCGGGTACTAAAGATTAAATGAATTCAGCTTCGAACGAGTAAAGGAAAATGTCGGCAAGGAGTGGGGCACAATTTGTCCCCATTGGAATCCCTGGAAGACCTTTCCTCCAAACACCACCAAAATGTTGTCGATCAGAAAATTTAACATCTGAATAATTTTCAGAATCGGACTTTCCTTTTACAAAGTAGGTTTTGTCATAGTTAACAACAATAAATTTGTATTTGCGATTGCCGTTCTTACTTGTAAACGCATTTCTTATACTTTTTGCGAGTCTTTCTTTCAATTTAGAATGAGGGATTGTAGTGTAAAGTGTCGAAAAATCAAAGGCTTTGATCGAATGGACTCTACTTAAATGAGCGGATTTCTGATGTTCTAAAATTTCCTTCGAATTCTTTAAAATCATACCATTTTATACCACTGCGAGAATATACTGTCGTACAATATATTTGAATGTTAACTACTTGCGCTTGGCGCATACGCTATAATCGACATTACTGTTTAAATGGATTTTAAAGCGAATTCGCTTCGGCGAGGCATTTCCGGTCGGAGCGCATTTCGCCATTCATAAATAGGGGACTTACGCTGGCTTTGCCCGTATTGAACATTTTGGCATCCGGCATCTAACTGCCCGAGTAAGCTTATCCTCGACGTAACGTATCGCGACGTAACAAAAGAAATGGAAGGGGTAACCCAAATGGCGCTAACTCGTTAAAAACAGGTTCGATTTCCCTGTTTAGCACAGATTTTTAAATGGTAGATAATTAATCTCTTTTCCATTAGTTTTTTTATTGATATTGAATGATACTTTTTTTCATGAGCAATGTTAATGTTACGATTTTCGGAATTCAGACAAGTGCATGTTTATCCTTATTTTCTACAAGAATCGCTTTTAAAATAAGTATGGTGTATGGTGGCATATATTTGCCTCCTACATATTTTCTGGATATGTAGATTATGTCGTCATGCGAATTATTTATTTCGACATGTTAGATAATTATGTTGACATGCAAGACAATTATGTTGATATGCAAGATTATTGTGTCGCATGTTGAAATACATAAGTTGTATTTTGACATAAATTAGTCGCATGTTGACATAAATTAGTCGAATGTTGACATAATTAAGCTGCATGTTGACATCAGTAAGTCGCATGTCGACATGAATTAGTCGCATGTTGACATAATTAAGCTGCATATATAAGCTTTTAGCTTTTTTTCTTATCCCAAAATTGTTCGATCAAATGTACATTTATGCTGATTTTCAAAATAAATATGTTTAAACTAAGCTGCATGTTGACATAAGTAAGTCGCATGTCGACATATTCTTAAGAGAAATATCTCGCATGTAGGACGCAGAAGTATGTCACCGTAATGGTGACATTAAAACATCAAAATTTAACTAAAAGAGCATGTTGTATGTATTATCTTTGAAATGCAAAGCTGATAGTTAGTAAATTTGCAGGCTCATTGAATTTCTGAGAACAAGTTTCGTGAAAAAGTAGCCATTTTCTGCATTGAAAGGGGGACAAAATTTGGAGATTTTGAAATACGACCCAAGCGAAACGATTGGTTCGATTTCTTTCAAAGTTTAGCAAAAGATGCATCACATCATAGTTAATTTATATTGCAATTACGACGAAAAATGAATGTAGGGAAGTAATGGGAGTATGGTGAGACTACCGCCTAAAACGAACGAATTGTAAGACGAAAATAGAAAAAATCTATTCCCAATAAAATTCTAAAGATATTAGAAAAAATGTACGACTGAAGTACTAAACCAGACATCAGTTTTGTTCTCAATGTCGGTCCCGGAACATCCCGACTAAGATCCTCCAATTAGAAATTAATATGACGGTAGAAATTAACATGCTTGCTACCATTGGAAACGGAAGAAAAATGTGTGATTGCCCGTATGCTACATCTTCGGAGCATGTGCGGAATTAAAACCATCCCTACTTTGCCCGGCTTCAGAAAAAAAGAAAGCCGGAAAAATATTACTCTCCCTTCGTAACCGCTTTTGAAACTAGCCCCTCCCTTCAAATGCTCTGTAAATTATTAAAGACTAGAGAACTAGAGATCAAGGAAAAAAACCATAAAGAAAGAAGTTGCAGGATGGGTGGGAAATGATGCTACAAGACCCACATTTAAGAAATTTCAAGAAATTAAGATAAACAAGTGACAGATCCGCTTCGTACTTGGATATACTTCTATCCTTCGACGCAAACGGCCATTTGAACACCTCATTGTATGACAAGCGAGATGATTTCAGCTTCCACATAACTAACTTCCCTTTCATGAGTAGCGACATTCTGTCTTCTCCTGCTTATGGCGTTTTGGTTTCTCAGCTGGTACGCCAGGGCATGTTCCCAATATAAAGATTTCATCATTAGAGCCAGACGGCTTACAAGTAAGCTACTTGTTCAGGGTTACATTACACAACGGCTGAAATCTTTACTGAGGAAGTTCTTCGGATGCTACGTGGATATAATAAAATCATATCAGATGCCCCTTTCCAGAATGATCAGTGACATTCTGCATTATGATTGAATGGCAGTCATCATCACCAAACAGGACATACTTTCCTGATATGTACATCAAAGTGAACATCGATACAATCACCGAATTTGACAGGTTTCCTCTGAGCTGTTGCGACGTATATTGAATGCAGTCAGGAGATGCTGATTCTCCCCGGGCAACTGATCCCACCTCGGAATGTTGTTCATTCCGGGGTTCGCAACGGTTCGTTCTAATTGGAATTCTCACGATTTGACCTTGTATTCTCGATTTTGAGGCTGAATAACTGTTAGGTTCTTCTTTGATGTTGATATTTACTGAATCTTCACAATTTTCTACTTTTAAAGATCGTTTAGAATTTGAAGTCATTATCTATCTTTGTGAAAAAACAATTACAATTGATTTGGCCTGATTTGGACCAGCCATCTCCAAGAATTTTGCAAAGAGTCAAAAATGCATTTTCTTTCGTCTTATGTTTAGAATCGTATTTTGAATTATAAATTTAACTTGTCTATCTGGACTGTGTAGGGAATGGGACACACGTGATCTCTTGTTTGTCGAGGAAATTTATCATTTACTTATTTTCTAATTTTAAACAAACTAGCGCGGATCTAGAGTGATTGTTAGGGGTGTCAGGTCCCTCCGTGAATTTGCAAAAAAATGCTGTTTATTTCCAGTTTAACGTGAATTTACGACGGTACAACCCCATTTTCTTGATCCGCCAATTTCTTTAGGAAATCTTAAACATGTTGACTCCAGCATACCGTGCAAAAACAATACAACATCGAATCTTTTTTGATATACAAATCATTGTTGCGGACGCTGACTGAATCATGCGCGCCTTATCCCTTCTAAATTCAGTTTAAATACGCTTCAGATGCCACCAAGTTCCTTTGTTTCTTTGTCCCTCTCCCCCTTTCGGCCCTTCGGGCTCGCAAGTGATCCCCATCAGAAATTGTATGTGACCCCCACTCCCCCCCGCAGTTCCAAAACAAAGGAGGGGGTCTCCAACAACACCAGGTTGCAGCATCCACAGCAAAACCCCAAAACACCCAATGCAAAAACAAAGAGCAGACAAGCACAGAAAGAGACAAGGAACATCAACGCACAAAAAAGAAACATCAAACACAAAGGACTACACATAAACCAACGAGACCAATGGGCAACCGGTGCCGACTTAGGACGGTCATCTGCCACGGAAATAGCAGAGGGTGTGGTTATCCGGGATTACGTGCGCACAACCCTCCCACTTTTCCGATTACCCAGAGGTCTCGAAGAACGTACAATTGTGGTGTAAAACAACTTCCTCACTGTCAGATGACCACAAACAAACAGGACCGCAAAACGCAGGGGCCCAAGCAACACAGCTGAATATGTAAATGGATATAAAAAGAGGGCGTACGTAATACAATCCGTGCTCTGCCGCCGCGAGCTCATGTATGTTATCACACGAGGAGTCCGACTGGTATTCAGAGAGGACAGGTGGTCGGGCCCTGTCTTCTCTAAAGAGGTTTGGACAGGGCCCGTCATGGAGTCCCGTCGTCACAGTCAGTCAGAGTGCAAGTTTTAAAAATGCGCTGGTACCAGACTGTTGATTGTGTAGTAAGCCTAGTGTCCGTCTGGCGACATTAGGATCATATCGGCGTTTCATGATTCTGACGCATTTTCTATAGTTATGTTGTCTATCTTTGATCCTTCTTATCTAGTTAATTATGTCACCATAACGTGCAGGTTATACCCAATAAAATACCCAAATTAATATACTCACTTGCCTGTATTGGTCCACGATATTTTTTGTAAATTTTCCAGAAAGTCTTTACTAATTTGTGAAAGCGAAAACCATGTCCTAAAAGTTTCTTGGTAATTTGTAAATTTCTACTATGAAAATCCAAAACATCAATACATGCTCTAGCATAACGCATGAGCTGTGAAATGTAGATACCATAGGACGGTAATCTAGGAACATCGACGTCAAGCCAGGGGAAATTAACTATGTTAAATCCAAGATAATCTCTTTTTATGAATCTCTCCATGAACAATTTTGATATTTTGGTCCAAAAATGGTGTTTCTGTGTTTGTAGCGTTTGCCTTGTTTAGAATCAATTTATGCGGGTTAATAACATTCTTATACTTTTCGAAAACAGGATTGTCAATAGAAAGAATATCACCCTGGTACCAAGAAATGTACATGTACAAATGTAAAGTATTACATACTGAAATTTGAATACACTGCCGATTTTAATCTCTAAACCAAAAACTACCATGCGCATGAAAAATTGCAACTGCTATGGGTTCGTACCATAAAATTGTTCGAAGGCCAAGCTTGTACTGTATTTGGAGAAAGCTGTTCTAATGTTCTAATCTTGCTGCCCGATTCATTTCAATGATAGCATTGAATAAAATATGTTTAAACCGAAAACATTTAGCAAAGAAGCAGATGGATTGAAGGAGCTTTAGTTTATGATTTTGTGAAAGTTAAGATGTAAACGTCTTCATATTGAATAGCAGCATTTAAAAGGACAGATAAATTGGCAACATGGACCAGACATGCACGTTTCGGGTACTTAACCCTCGTCAGTGATCCTCAAATCTAAACAATGTAATATGCCAAAAAGTATGAAAGTTACTATGTCGAAAAAGCGTACCGAAAGACGTAGCAGAAGGGGTGGGATATGATGCTACAGGACCCACGTTTTAGAAATTTCAAGAAATTTTGATTACAGAAATTTTAGAATGCGTTGAAGAAACGATCAACCGAAATTTGTCGGACTTGGCTACATGTGCCCTCGGGGACTCCTTGTCCACCAGCAGTGACACTGAAACACAGTATTTCTGTGAACCCGTAAACAACGTCTTTCCTGTCTCCATTTACATAATAATGCTTTTGAAGATTGTGGATAGATAATTTTTCATACGTGTATAAAAATAAATCTGCAACAAGAGGGCTCACAATAAGTAACCATAGGGATTCCTACAACGTGCTTGTAATGATTCTCACCAAATATTGCATAAATGTTGTCCAAGAGGAAGGACAAGTCAAACACTCAATTCTTCTACAAATAATCGGTATCTTTGCCATCCTTAAAACCAAGGACGAAATTAAAGACATATATTTTTGGGCAATGTTAGCACTCAATTAAAGACTAAGCCACCAGACAACACTGTATTATTCTTTTAAGTTATTTATCATAAGTGCTTAAATTCAGCGCAGCATCTTTGAAACAAGATGCAATTAAAAATACATGTCTCTTCTGTAAAAATGGCAAAAAACCTTCCGAAAAGTTCCTCGAAATTGATTTATTGCCGCCGAATTGGATAGGGTGGTAAACTAGACCGTTTACAAAGTTCTTGACTTTCATCAGCCTCCCAGCTACATCTTTGACTATGTTTGTCAAAACGGCAAATGGCGTGGTTCCTTAGGCAATCGTAGTTATATCATCCAGGCATCATTACAAAACTGCAGCTCAAGTGTTGTTTATCTTCGGGGATTCTATCCTTCTTTTTCTTTTCTTAATTGTTTTATTTGGTTTTGAATTTGTCATCATTATTTTGCTATTGCTTATGGTTTTGAATTTTGATTTTTTTTGTTTGACTTCCATTCACTGATTCTACATACAAATTGTTTCTTTTATCAATTATTATCGAAATTTAATAATGAAATACAGTTCTCTGACAGAACTTACATTAAATTAAATTATGTCTTTCTAAAATTCTTCTTTCTATGTAAAACGATAATATTATATTGCAGGTTATTCAAAACATTGTTCCCTTTATGTACAAACTATTCCATACGGTATGTATAAATAACTGATCCAAACAACAACCAAGTTGATCGTCGTCAGCAAATGTAATCATGTTGAATATACGTAGCTTTCGTAAAGCGTCCACTATTAACTTTGAGAATAAACTCCAAAATGATCTCATCTCAAACCATGGGTTATGAGTTCATAACATTATTCATTTCCAATGTTTTAAACGAAATAGAAACTTTTTCCTGGTTTGCTTATTTTTCTAGTAAAGCGGTTTATTCATGTGTGCGATACTTCAGTCCCTGTGTTTTATGTTTTTGTGGAAAATTTACTGTGCAAAGAACGCACAAACATTGTGCACTCTTTGAGCCCTCTGATTAACCAGAAAAATGGGAGGGTTGTGCGGATGTATTAAGGAAAAACATATCATTTGTTACTAACGTAGCAGATGGTCGTGCGTAGTCGGCACTGACTGCCAATGGTCTCGTTGTTTTATGTGTGGTCTTTTGAATTTGTTTTTTGTTCAGTCCTTCGTCATTCTTTGGGACTTTTGCTGTGTATGTCTTCTCTGTGTTTTTGGTGTGTTGCTATGGGTGCTGCAACTTAGTCATGTTTGAGATCCCGTGCTTTCTTTGAAAATTAACGTTGGTCCATATAAAGCAATTTTTGTAGAATGTTGTTCAGATCTGTCGGGTATTTTCGTCAGTGTAATTCTTGACATCAAGGAAAATGTTCTTGTTTAAACAAATTAAGTAAAAATCCCCATAGGGAAATATACACATGTATAATGCATTGATAACGATAGACACTTAATTTTGCCACGCATAATCGGTCGTTTTGCTTTTAACAATAGAAAGGACGAAAGAACGATATTTTTGGGTAAAGTAAGCTTAAGCGCTCAATTAAATTCTAAGTCACTAGACAACACTTTATTATTCTTTTTAGTTATTTATCATAAGTACTTATAAATTCAGCGCTACATCTTTGAAACAATATACCATTCCATTAAAAAAAACATGTTTCTTCTGTAAAAAAGGCAAAAACCTTCCGCGAAATTGATTTATTGCCGCCGAATTGGGTTGGGTGGTAAACTAAGCCGTTTACAGATTTCTTGACTTTCATCAGCCTCCCAGCTACATCTTTGACTCTGTTCATCAAAACGGCAAATTGCGTGGTTCGTTAGGCAATCGTAGTCATATCCTCCAGGCATCATGACGGCAAAATCGCAGCTCAAGTGTTGTTTATCCTCAGGGATTCTCCTCCATCCTTGGTTTACCTTTATAATAGAATTTAAATGTCTTCATTTCATGTTCAATAATTAAATCATTCATACATTTTTTTGAAATGAACAAACCCCGACATTTTGAAGAAGAAGTTAAGCTAATGATAAGAACTCTTACCAATTTGCTGTTGTAACTCTAATCAATGGATATAATGTGCATCGACAATTTGTTTTTACTATACTATATTTTCATATTGATTTCTCAGATGATTCATATATATATATATATAAACAACATAAAGATTCAGACACTACACTTTTAAAGCATTTTGTTTTTTTCGATATAATAAGTAGTCAAACATTACAAAGGTTATTTTTATTAAATGAATTGTGAAAGTGTTAATTTTAAAGCTTCAAGTTACAATCAAACGTTGTCTTGTAAATGCTGATTATTTAGTAAAAGAAAATATTAAAGGTACGGTGTCCCTGAAAATTGATTTATTTTACGAAATTTAATAATACAAAATCTTTCTTTTCATATGATAGTTTACGTTCTCATTTATATAAATTCATATTTTCAGGCGAATCTAACGCATACATTCGCAGCTATATAGCCATTTGAAAACGTCATTTTTAATTTGGGGCGCGCAGCTCTAATTCATTTCACTGGCGCCACCTACAATGTATTGCGTTTTTACAATACAGATACATGGATATTTAATTTTACAAATTTGACAATATTATGGTCGTTAATGCATATTCTCAAATAAAACTTTTTATGGCTTCGTTTTTCCACAATCATGAAATTTACGTTTTCAATAATATTTATTTTCAGGGACACTGTATCTTTAACGAAGGTCTGTCGTGTCTGTTAAGATCTATATATTGAAATATATGCTCTATGGCTAAAATTCAATGCACCACCAGCGCTAATGATAACCCTTTTATTATATAATTGTTCTATCATATCAGATTCTTAAATGATATCAGTTGTTATTGTCGATTGTGATGCTTGTCATATGTGTCTTTAAGGAAATTAAGGGTGGTAAATATTTGATTTAGAAATTTACTATGTTTTCGATAGCAGATGTACATTATCTGTCTTGTAGCTTTTATACATGTATATATTTTATTTGACATGTAAATAAAGGCAACACAAGCGTATTATCCCCTCGCAATAGCTTGTTCTATACCAATGAGCCAATGAGCCCAAGTCCACAGAGACATTGACCTTTGACCCTGGGAATCGGGTTTATCCTATCAATAGACTACAATATGGGAAATATTTGAGGAAGGTTTAATGTTTCGATGACGCTTGCGTTGTGTTCTATACTTTTCACAAGGATTTGAAACATAAAACTGCAGTAACCTTGACCTTGAAAATCAATAGGGTTCATCCTATCCATAGGGAAACATATGTGGAATGTTTGATGCATCTATGATGATTGCTGTGTATTACATGTTGTTCAAAAGGATTAAAAGCCCAATTCCACAGTGACCCAGACCTTGATTGTCTAATATATTGACAATCAATAGGTTTATAGGTTTTATCGTGACGGCAATCTCAATAGCAGTATTTTTCCAAGGGAACCATTTTTGGAAGGTTTAATGTTTCTATGATGATTGCTTTGTCTTCTAAGCTGTTCATAAGGATTTTAAGCCTAAATCCACAATGACCTTGACCTTTGACCCTGAAAATCAATAAGGTTCATAATCTTAATGACCTTGACCTTTGACCCTGAAAATCAATAAGGTTCATCATCTTCCCATTAGGAACTCTTGTAGAAGGATTGATGTTTCCACGATGATTGCTATGTCTTAATTCTATGCTGTTCACAAGGATTTTAAGTTTTACCTTGAAAATCAATACGGTTCATCCTATCCCAAAGGGGAACATTTGTGTATGGTTTGATGATGATTGTCAGATTGCTATGTCTTCTCTGCTGTTTAAATGATTCGTAAAAAAAGTTCCCGCGAGGGGTTTAACAGTTAGTGTTTTGAATGCTTTTCCCTGACATGGTCGCCATAGCACTTTGTATATAGACATATCCTCAGACAGTGCATGTTTTGTAGATATTGTTTCATTTCCATGCGTGAATATTGACGGCGGGTGCGGCTAGCGAACAGTAGGAGCGCCACGCGAAAATGTGATCCGTCTATGGATTTTAGGGAAAGATATTACGCATTCATGACGACAAAGAGTCCCACTTGACAACGTCATAAGTTAATGCACAAACAAAGCAGATGAACACATAATAATTTTTCGAATCTTCTGGAAAATAAAAAAGAAATCTTCCAAGCAAATTACTTTCTTCCACTTTGCCAAAGTCTCCGATATATGTTTTTGTTATCGGCATTAGTATTGAAGGTGTTTTGAACGAATTAATTGAAAAAACCAGATGGCTGTATTTTTTTATTGTTATTTGAATTTGATTGCACTTGGGCTGATCCGAGGCAGTGGACCCTGTCCTTTATCAACCAGCGGACTCCCAAATAGGTGCAGATGTTATATAAAGTCGGTAAACACCGTACGGCGGCTTCGCCTAGCATACAAAGCAGACCGCTCATACCGCTACGCCACGGTGACAACCCTAAAAAGAGTTGTTCCTATGACGTCCATATGAATACGGCCCACTCAGCACACACCGGAAGTGAAGAATTCGTTGTTATTTGAATTTGATTGCACTTGGGCTGATCCGAGGCAGTGGACCCTGTCCTTTATCAACCAGCGGACTCCCAAATAGGTGCAGATGTTATATATAAAGTCGGTAAACACCGTACGGCGGCTTCGCCTAGCATACAAAGCAGACCGCTCCGCCACGGTGACAACCCTAAAAAGAGTTGTTCCTATGACGTCCATATGAATACGGCCCACTCAGCACACACCGGAAGTGAAGAATTCGTTGTTATTTGAATTTGATTGCACTTGGGCTGATCCGAGGCAGTGGACCCTGTCCTTTATCAACCAGCGGACTCCCAAATAGGTGCAGATGTTATATATAAAGTCGGTAAACACCGTACGGCGGCTTCGCCTAGCATACAACGCAGACCGCTCATACCGCTACGCCACGGTGACAACCCTAAAAAGAGTTGTTCCTATGACGTCCATATATATCATATACAAAATTGACCTGTTTATGTATTATGTCATGACCTCTTAACCTAGGCCAATGATGTTGATTTTTTTAAAAGATACATGTAGATGTACCATCTTTTAAAAAGGGAATTCTGATTCATGTTTTACAAACATATTTTATTTTCATTTCAGTTAGAAAACTCACAGAGAAGAGTACCTTATGATATGGTTTATCAATAGAGAAACAGTGCTTCCCAATAGCATTCACTGACATAGAAGAGTGCCTCCTGATATCTGATTAACTGATAGAAAAGAGTGCCTCATGAGAAAATTTGATGACACAGACAGTGAAGGCCTCCTATTAAAATGAGTTAAGAAGATCCTGACGATAATCTCAACAGCACTCACAATAGAGCACCAAATTGAGCATCGACAGACCCTAGCAAGCTAGAGGTGGGACCAGGTGCCCGGGAGGAGTAAGCATCCCCTGTTGGCTAGCCGCACCCGCCGTCGATGTTCACGCATAAAAATGAAAAGAATATGTAAAATGCACGCCCTGTCTGAGGCCACGTCTATATAGAAAGTGCTATGGCGACAATGTCAGGGAAAAATATTCAAAACACTTACTGTCGAACCCCTCGCGGGGAACTTTTTTACGAGCTCCACACGGCAAAGGGCATAAGTGTGACACAAATTAAAAGTCCAATACTTTGATAGAAATCAAAAGAGAGAAGATAAACCCCTACATGTAGTATACTGTGATAGAATTTACATACAGTGAAAAGTGCCATATTGTCAAGAAATTTCAGAGCAGACTATCAAAGAAAGTTAATGATATAAGGCATTGCTTGATCACACCAGTGTACATATACATGTTATGATTATGTATTTAAAGCCATTCTCTTCTAGAGTGTAATAAAGCAAGAATTATGTTTGTCATTTGAATCATGCCATACCACTCCAGAATAGTTTTGAACAAAAATCTCACTTAATTTGAAGATTGTGCCTTATAGAAATATGACCAATTACAGTTTTGACACTGAAAACAATGTACTTTCATGAACTGTTACTGTATGGAGTTATGAACAAAGCTGTTGCATCATGCTGGTAACAGTGCTGACACTACAAAATGTCACAGACACTAGTAAATACTGCTGAAACATTCAATTAGTCAACCAACTTACAATCTGTGCATTGCATACCATGTATTAGTAATAGAGGAATATCAAACTCACTTAAGGGAAAGGAGGACATCTAGAATTAAAGTAAACTGAATCTTCTGAAGTTTTACACAATTTATACAATTCAACCACTGAGTGTCTGGACAATATAAGCCCCCCGCCCCCCTAGCATGGATTTGAATGACATTTGACAGAATACTTGCAGAAGATCTAGGGTGTACCATAGACATGGTCATATCTGAGGTCAAGGTCATAGTGAAGAATCAAAGTCTAACACAGGCTAAATCTTTTTTATTTGTTTTTCAAACTTGCAGTTTGAATAAGTTGGCTAGTACAGTACCAAAGGGTGTAACATATAACCTATAACATATAACCTACCAAAGGGTGTAACATCTTTTGGTACATTTTTGGACAATCATAATAAATTTCATACTTTTTGGCCATATTACATTCTTTAGACTGAGGATCACTGACGAGGGTTTAGTACCCGAAACGTGCATGTCTGGTCCATGCTGTAAATTTATCAGGTTTTAAATGATGCTATTGAATTTAAAGACGTTTAACATATAACCTATCAAAGATGTTACTTTCTTTTAATTGTGCAGCATGATTTATTTATACATAATCACCATGAATAGAGAGAAATGGTTTTATCTGCATATCAAGGTCATTTCCTAGTACACAAATTCACTTTCGGACAAAATCGTGTCAAAGACTAAAATCTATTCTCATAATAAATTCCCAGAGAAACCGGAAGAGACTATAGGTTTCCACACGATATATTTGAGAAAAATAGGGTTTCCAAAACTCCTACCACGGAGTATCGGGTTTATGGGCTGCAACTCAACTTCTACTACGGTCGGTGTTGCCCCATTTTTGCCAGAGTTATTGTCCCTTGAAGAAAATTTCCAGACCGTTTAATAAATTAATTTTCCCGTGTAAGAAAATTGGTTTGCAGACTGTTCTCTCACCATTAGAGATATTTGAATGAAAATTGGTACAGAGCTTTAGAATGCTGAATTACGGGTCAAGTTTGAAGTCCTTTTTCTATAAAAGGTGTTATTGCCGTTTGAAGAAAATGAGTTTTCTTGAATTATATAATATGTAATAGCTACCAGTACAGATAATACAAGAAGAGCTTCAGAGTAATGACTTAACTAATATTGCCAATAACTTCTTGCCTTTTGAAGAAAATTTGTTTTCCGGACTTTTACGAGCATTTGACTTTTTAGGGATGCTTTGTGTCAACAGGGACGTTTTTATATATGTCCCTGGTGTTACTGAGTTGAAGATCAAGTTTGAACATGGTTGATCGTTAATCTACTTTTACAGTAGATATTGTTCTTTGAATTTCTATACTTTTTTCTACCAATACAACAGTTACATATATAGATTTACCCTTTGTTCATAGTCTTACTATGGTCAGGTTCAGTTAGAGGCCATGGACAGAAAACTTTGCAAAGTAAAAAAGAAGTATACCTGACCCCACTGCGAAATCAAGAAGACCGACGAAGACTTAATTGTAGTCATGCAACCGTTTTGATTTAAATAAATTAGAATAAAAATTCAAACGCAAAGCACCGCAAAATAAAAAGGAAAAAAAAAACCGACTCTGAAAAAAGGTGGGGGGATACAGCTCGAAAATTCTACACCCTCACCCCAACCGCTGTAATAATCAAACTATTGTTCCCTAAAGAAAATGTATGTGGTACATTGTCGCATTTTAGTTCCTATAGTATGTACGTCCCTGATCATGAGCGGAACTAGGAATGTTCCCAGATGAAGGGGTCAATCGGCCCGAGAACGATGATTATTAAAATAAAGAACAGATAAACGTTAAAATAAGGATTTTGATTTCGTGGGATCGAGACCCCCTTCCATCAACACCCCTGTAGATCCGCCCTTGTACATCTTTATTTCGAAGGAAAGTGAAAGTAGAAAAGGGGCGTATATAATTGTGGGTTGTAGGCGCCGAGCTCCTGTGTGTTTGGCTGATCGAAAAAAAAAAAATTCGCATAGTAATCAATCATCTTTTTGAAGCACTCAGATATAGTATTTTCTGACATTTTTATTTCAACTTTGCAAAATAATTTTTTCTGGTCATCAATTTATTATAACTCAATTCATTTGATCAAGATTCCAACTTGAGAAAATAAGAATAATTTCACAAAGTTCAAAGGTCTTGAACCGGTATTTATCATTACGTTTTTCTGAAATTTTGGGATGGATATGATAAAGTTCTGAGGTATCTTCTTTTTTTTCTTCAATAAATCCTGACTTCCTCTTTGATATTTTTCCAAAACAGCTTACTACATGTACATTTTTTATCTGCGCATTACTTTCGATTTTTATTTCCCAAATGATCCGTCCATGTGGAATTATTAACGGTGGTATAAATATATTCGCGTATATTGCAGACTGAGCTTTACCGATGAGAAATGAAGAATAACAAATATATATTTTCAAAAAATAAATTAAGAGTAAAGTAATGAAAATATTGATTAAAGTTGGAAACCTGCATGCTTGAATATCCATATATCTGAGAGAAATGTGGCGTTGAGAAAATACGTGTAGGTCAACTTCTTGGAATTGACCTTGAGCTTGAAACAAACCAGGGGGAATCACTTGGGTAAATTTTAAAGAAAATATAATAAAATCATAGACTTTAAAATACAGTATTAGATTTGTTTACTTAAATGGCGTTTTTATTTATGAAAAGTGCATATCCGTACGAGTGAGGAAATTGAAAACGTTTTTCAGCGTATAAAGAACGGACGCTTAAAGTAGGTACATTTTTTTTTGCGCAAGCTCAGTATTGTATAATTTTTCATTCGGTAATTCGTAAAGATCTGTCTCACAAATTGATGTAAAAATCTCAATGGCTGTATTTCTAGATTTCGAGAAAATATGCAGTGAATAAAAAGGGAAATTAAAAAAAATATGCAGTGAATAAAAAGGTAAATTCAAAAAAGGTAAAAATCGACGGCGAGACTGCTGTGTTTACACGACAAAAGTTTTTATCTCGTACTAGCAGAAATAAAAATAGTGGGATACAATTATAGGGAAAATCTTACTGATTCATACCGTTATTTCGGTTTTTGCAAATATAGTGCCCAATAAGAACAAAATTGAATTTTCAACGTAGAAGACGTCACAAAAATGGCGCCGTCTCCGCATCGACGCGATAGCGACGTATATCGCTACGCGGACGCGTGGCGCTCCTACTGCAAAACAGGGGATGATTACTCTTCCTAGCCATCTGGTCCCACCTCTAGCTTGCTAGGGGTTCGTCGATGCTCTATTAGGTGCTCTATTGTGAATGCTATTGAGATTGCCGTCAGGATCTTTTTTATCTCATTGGAACCACCTAAGTTCACAGTGACCTCGACCTTTGATGCTTGACTTTGAGAATAATAGGGTTCATCATCTTCCCATGGGGAATACTAATTACTTTATCTTATATGCTGTTCACAAGAATCCGGAAACACACGGGTTCTGTAAAGTGCAAAACAAAAACGAAACGAAACAGAACGGAACAAATCGATGCGGACTGAAACAGATCTAAACGAAACAAAACAAAACAAATCGAAACAAAACATAAAACTGAAAGACCTTGAGAAAAAACATAAAGAGGAAAAATTACCGAGAACTAACAATTAAAGACAAGGTCTGCATGTCCATAATTTCTGTTGGCTAGAAGGAATCTTGAGATACTAGAAGTTGACCTTAAGAAATATAA
The DNA here is from genome assembly GCA_028142955.1 of Pinctada fucata. Taxonomy (NCBI): domain Eukaryota; kingdom Metazoa; phylum Mollusca; class Bivalvia; order Pterioida; family Pteriidae; genus Pinctada; species Pinctada fucata. The sequence goes on from AP027102.1 coordinate 19,205,169, forward strand.
ATAATAGATGTCATAAATGTGTTCTAGTGGATTAAAGAGGAGTGGATAAATGACCTCGTTATGAGACCGTAATATTTCGGAGGAGCACGTACATGTTAAATGTCTTCAAATTCAATAGCATCATTTAAGAATAGGTAACTTTGCAGCATGGACCATACTTGAACGTTTCGGGTACTTAACTTTCGTCAGTGAAATGTAATATGGCCAAAGAGTGTGAAAGTTATGTCCATAAAAGTACCGAAAGACGTAGCAGGATGGATGGGATGTGATACATCAGGACCCAAATTATAGAAACTTAAGGAAATTCTGATCACTGAAAATTTTGAATGCATCAAAGAAACGATCAACCGAAGTTGGCTACATACAGCCCCGACCAGTAGAAAGTTTAATATTCGCTTTCAATTCGTAAACAAATTGAAAGCTTTTTGAAAGCGTAGCTTTCAAAATTGCGTCAGCGATTGCTTTCAACATTTTGAATACTCAAGAAATGACGAAATTTCGACAGCGATTTTCCGTTAACTAATTTTCGTCAGCGATTCCCTAGCTTTCAAAATTTTCGTCAACGATAGCTTTCAAAAATTTTGAAAGCTATAGTTAACGAAATTTCGTCAGCGATTAGCTTTCGTCAGCGATTAGATTCGCGGATTACCTGAGCAGTATCTGTCCTTCAGAGCTTGAAGTAAAAGAAACTACTGAGACAAATAGTTCAGCATCCTATTTGGACATAATGATGTCATACGACACTGATGGTCACATGAACACTTCGCTCTATGACAAACGTGACGACTTCAATTTCAGCATTACAAACTTCCCTTTTCTGAGTAGCAACATCCCTTCATCTCCAGCTTATGGTGTATTCATATCTCCATTTATACGCTATGCCAGAGCAAGTACAAAATATATTGATTTTGTTCTGAGAGCTAGGCGTCTTGCAGATAAGCTTCTCAGTCAGGGATATGTTTGTGACCGACTAACATCGTAACTGAGGAAGTCCTACAGTCGATATGGGGAACTCGTCATACACTATGATGTCCCACTCTCCAGAATGGTGGATGATATTTTGTGATAGACCATTTGAACCATCCAACCAAAGATTGTACTCTATGTCTTCCGAAATGGAAGTAACCGGATGTGACAGTTCTACCGAATTGAAGCGGCGGATGTTGCATGCAAGCAGGAGATGCTTACTCTTCCTGGGCACCTGGTCTCATTCCCATATCGGGAGTTCGCTTCTTTTCATGTGGTGGAGGTTTTTGTTTGTTTGCTTTGGTTCCTGTTTTGTCTTGATTTTGTATGCCTTCGGTTTCTGATTTTCTGAATTATCGATTTTGTGCTGTATATAGGGATATGGTCATTATCCATATTTGTCATTTCAAAAAATTGAAAGCTATACATGTAGTTAACGAAATTTCAAAATTTTTGAAAGCTAATCGCTGACGAAAATTTCGTTAACTAGCTTTCAAAATTTTTGAAAGCTTTTCTCGTAAGCTATTTTGTGTCGAGAAAACCAAGATGGCCGAAATCAAAGCAATCATCTTCATAATTTGCATGATGAAATAGTATTAATTATGATGTTTATTCAGATTAAATTATGAAAATATATATTCCAGGATTAAATTAAATATTGTATCTTGTTTATTTTTATAAGTTTATTTGAAGATTCCGTGTTTCCCAGATCGGTGTGTTCCCCATACACCTACTTGGTTAAAATAACATGATGTTAATTTGGGGTGAATGGGGCCATCAAAAGGATATGCTTTGCACTAATTAGTTACCTGTATTTGTATTACCTGTAAAGGTATTCCATCTTTAAGTGTATACATGTATATGAAAAACTTCCATTTCATCGCAAATCTAAAAGTATATATTATATACCAGAAAATTTACATCTGACCGGCCAAATTCTGACTAAATTAGGGGAATTTATATCCTGTGAAACCCTTGCTTCTGTGTGACTGTCGGAAGCTTTGAAAGATATTTCACAATTGGTGAATTTTTTAAGTGCCACGCCGATAAAGAGACAGCTTCTTTCATCCTCTAAACTGTGCAGAGGAATTCGCCCGAGGCGTGCTGCAGCCAATTCAAAAACAATATGTCACCCGTGCTTTCAAAATTTTCTTCAGCGTTAGCTTTCAAAATTTTCGTCAGCGATAGCTTTCAAAATTTTCGTCAGCGATTGCTTTCAAAATTTTCGTCAGCAATTGCTTTCAAATATTTTGAAAGCTCCGAGATGACGAAAATTTGAAAGCTCATAGCTTTCAAATTTTTCGTTTACTAAGATTAGTTAACGAAATTTTCGTCAGCGATTTTTCGAAAGCTATTTAGAGCTTTCAAAATTTCGTCATCTCAGTAGCTTTCAAAAAATCGCTGACGAATTGTAAACGAAACTTTCGAATTTAGGTTCAAAATTTCGTCATCTCGGCGTTAAATTTTCGACTGGTCAGGGCTGTATGCCCTTGGGGACTCCTGGTCGACCAGCAGTGACAATCAACAAGTGGTACAATGTTACACGTCTTCAAATTCAGTATATCAGGAAAAAACCTTATTCCTCTTCAAGCAAAATGTGCCATCCCTCTCATTTTCTTTATAAAGTTTAAAAAAAAAACCAGAAATAAACAGTCCCGAGTTCTCTGTACCAGACTCCTCCCTGCTAAATTATATTTTTCATTCACCTATGACGAGGTCATCTATCCCGTCTCTAATTCAATCCTTCCAAATGCAATAATGGCATAATAATTAAAGAAATTTTCTAGCCTCTAGAACCGAAATATCAAAAGAAATTAACATGCAGATCTCAGTTGACGTTACGGTTACGGTGGCATTTCCCACTCGATATGGCTTTTTTGGTAAGATATATGTTTTCTTAAGTTTTGTTTCGTTTTCGTTTCGATCTATTTAGTTTCGTTTCGTTTTGTTCTATTTCGTTTCGTTTCGCACTTTACAGGGACTCGACACTTACGCACACCCTCACACACACCCTTACACATGTAAACACTGACACATGGCAGCGATGCTACATGTATATCCCCTCCGCAACAGAGTTACAGGGAATTTAAAACATTTGAACTTTGGATTTGACCTTGGACGCTTTTGGATTAGGATGAGTTTTCACAAACCGTGAACTTTTTTATCTATCTTACCTTACATTTACAGTCGAACTTTCCGTTGACTATACCTTCCTCTTCTTGTTGAGTAAGGACGGAGGTGTGCATTCCACAAAGTCCCACACTGAACATATCTCTATACTTGTAAGCTAAATAATAGAGTGATCTCAAATATGTTAGAAATAAATGAATACATGTATATCTTGCACTTATATAGTCCATCAGGTCATTATTAAGAAACCTACATCTTAAAATCAAGGTATGATAACATATTGGACCTCTGTGAAATTTGACTGCTTGATAATCATTAATAATGGAGACACTACGGTATATTTCCGTAGAATTCTATACTGACGACATTATACAATTGATTGCCTTGTGTGAGGTAGCAACCCGATGGATATGTTATTCATTGAGGCCGAAGGTACATGTAATTGCTTTATTGTATGATCATGAAATACAACTATTAGCTTGATAACATCCATTCTAATTCATTCTTTTGTTTCAAGCATTTTGATTGGTTCACAGGATTTCTACAAACATGTATAACGACGATATACATGCCACAAACCGACTCACTATTCCTACGTACATTTGCGCGTTATAAGCTATAACTCACTTTTTACGTATGACTTCATGAGTCCCTGAGCTGTTTGCTCCAGTGACTTTATACTGTGACGTAAAACTTCAAGTTGTGAGCTTGTAAACGACGTTCCCCACTTAAAACAACAGAGCAAGTAAGTTTATTCTTGAAAACACTTCGATTTTTCGCCATTGTAATACACACTAAGTTTTTGTATTTTGCAACGTAATAATTTCTGTCCGTCATTGTTAGTCCTCCGTAGCAACGTCACCTCTAATGCGATACGTGAGGGTTTTAAAGAGTACAAAGAAAATATGTCACATGAATTAGGATAGGGATTAACGAACTGTGTTTTGTGGTTCCGAAAGGTATATGTTGGATGTACTTTTGGAAACATACGGTGTACCGTCGGGGCAAGCCCCGACGGTATAACTGTTGTTCTAAATTTAGCTCTCTTGATTTGGTTATAGTTATATATTCAGAAGCCCCAGAAATGTTATCATCCAATCAGTGATGGGCATATTTTCCAGTCAAACAATAATATCAGTTAGTCTATCATAACGAGTCATTCAGGTCAGAGAGACACCTGATAAATTGCTAAGAGCATAACAGCTGTTCCAGCTTGATCAACAACCGATTGCTTACCCTAGGGACATTTGAGGACACCGAGCAAATATATTTATCAACAATGGATTGGCATACAATTATAGAGAATTGGATATAATGCAGAAATGGATAAAGGAAAGAAGGAAAAGTGAAGTGTTCGAATAGGTTTTAGGTGTCACATAATGTTAAAGGATTCCGATTGGCCAATTTCAAGGTTAAGATATTAGATTTATAATGAAGGGAATCATTTGGGGTCCAAAATAATGAAATAATGTGTATGAATAATTTCATATTTCCCCATCACTTTTGATGTTGTACAAACCTTTATACTATAATGGTAGGTATATATAAAAAGATTTTTTCAATAGGGTCATTTTAAAGAGTTATCTCCCCCTTTATGAATCAATTGCGAAAATTCTAAACGGTGAACTTGAGATTTGTCCTTGAATTTTGAAAAAAGTTAATTTAAAAAAAAAACATAATCCATCCAAATTTCAACCCCCATCATTTTTTGGAAAATATGGCTGGAATATTATTTTTCCATTTAGCTAAATGTTAACGCGAAGGGCCGATAACTCTTGTAGGAACTTACTTTTGTAAAAAACGCATTGGTGGAAAATCTTCAATAAATTTTTAGATTATTGCTACACATGTATGTCATCAGTTTAGAATTCTAAACTCAATTCTAAACTCTATAAATGGGTGAACTAATAATCCCTCATTATACATCCAATGCCGTAAGTGTCTGGTAGGGTTGAGCATTCGAGTCTATGCCATCAAAAGAAGGGAGGAGATCTCCAATCAAAGTTGCAGATAATCAAAGTAGCAGATTAATAAAGCTTGAACAGTGGAGTAGCTGAGCTTTACGAAGTGGGTGCTTTTCATTATACATGACATCTGTGTTTCGGAGAAGACCCTAAAAAGGTCTAGTTCAATACATTGAGTTTTTAGCCATGAAAGGTCTACAAAAAATAGTCGTTCGATACAGAGCATATTGTCTCAAGTATCAGAGCAAACTAAGAAATTTTGGGGGGAAATGTGGATGCTTCAGAATCGATTTTACATGGCCATAATTTCTGAATATTGAAACTCAATACTAAAATAATTTTTTTTTTCGGTGTCTGTGTTCTTCATGATATATTTATAATATTTACATTCCTACTGCCTTTCCCTTATGTAAAAGTACCAAACCAACTGTTGCTTTATTTCTCGATAATCGCAAGAGCCTAACACGTGACTTTAGAACTTACGCGGATTAATTTCTGATAAAATGCTAATTTTATTTATTGCTTTAATACAGATTCAAAACATGTATCCATTATCAAACGACGCCGTCTACCTCCAGTGATTAAATGTGTCAAAATCTAGGTCACCCACATGTACACTTCCAAGAAGTGTGACGTAGTAAGTCGATCAGGCGTCAGTAGACGAAGTTCAAGGACGAACTACATTGTTGTCTGCAGAAAGATGCCGTGTTTGGATGAGCGAATATTCAGGCATAAGTGGATCAAATATTCAGTATTTAGGATGAGGATTTGATTCACTTGTGTCATTATCAACAGTGAATTTATCTTTGCTTCTTATGGATTCATAATATCAGAAATACTTCGAGTATCAGCGAATCTTTAGCCATGATGTTGAGGTAAGTCATGCATCATAAAAATACCGAAAGTTTTCGCGTTTTCGACGGCTGTACTCGACTTTTGCATTATTCTAATTACTTCCAGACGAAATAGGGTATTAACAGAAATTTGTATACAATAATACCGATTGATTTCATACATGTATGTCTAAGCAGTTAAACAGTGTGTTAAAAAGAGTTTTCAAAAGTTTTCCCTTCAGTTCTGTGAATTTTCTCCAGTTTACTGCAGTAACATTCTGTCTGAATTATGTTGGAAAAAAGTCACGAATTTTCACGATTCAATTATCTTCAGTTTTAATTGAAATGTTCAAAATACAGCAAGAGGACAAAATTCAGTTTCTCATTTGTCAACAACGTTTCCGTACAGAAGGTACTACTTCGAATCAAGCGAAAAACGTCGAACGTTCGTTTGCTCTTACGTCAAATGGCGTTCTCCCTCCGCAATGACATTTCAAATGAAAAGAAACTGGATGAAAAATTGGCAGAAATAACTTAGTTAACACGTAAAATGTAAATATAAGGATTGTTTTTTCAGCTTTTGCACTTTATCGGCATTGCGTCTTTCATACATGTTCATATAACGAATTTCACTTTATTTTTCAACGTACATCCACTAAGAAACACATATTCAGCTTTAGTCCTCATCCTTATACAATTAAATTTAAGCATCATCATGAAGCGACTCCCTCCCTCGCCACTATACTGACTCTAAATAAGAATTCATGCGTGGATCCAGCATTTTTGGTCTGAGGGGGTCCACAATATTTGGATGTCCACTCGTCATGTAGATATTTTTCAGCGCCAATCACGGGGAAGGGTTGGGGCAACGTGTGCACTAAGGATTGATTTGGGAGGGGTTGCAAATCCCGTACAATTTTGTTAACTTTCCTTGAAGAATCGGCGAACATAGCGATTGTAAGAAATTAGAATTCTTGAAAAAGATGGAAGGGATGACATCATATGAAGTATTGAAAATATGAGATCCTGAGACCCAAGACATTTAGAAATACTTAGTATAAAAAATTGAAAATACTTAATGAATTTGCAGAAAAAATAATTGTGTATTTGTAAAGGGCGAGCGAAGCGGAATTTTATGTTTTAAATGTTTTTTTTATGCATTCATTAGATCCCTTTCGGTTGGAAGTAGGCCAAAGCTCGACACCCTCTCCGAAAATCTCAAGGGGGGTGTTTCGGACCCCCTGCCCCCCCCCCCCCCCCCCCCCTGGATCCGGACATGGAATTACTTCAATTCTAACGTCATTCATGTAGTTATATACACAAATGTACTTATATTAGTTTATAAACGAAAGATCTAACGTTCCTGTAAGTTTTACATTATTAATTAAAAAGATATCTCATATTTCAAGGTACGGTGTCCATGAAAAAAATTATTTTTTTTTACAAAATTTCATAATGCAAAATCTTTCTTTTCATATAAAAATTTACATTCTCATTTGTCTAAATTTCAATTTTCATGTAAATCTAACGCAAACATTCGCAATTATTATAGCCGTTTAAAAACGTAATTTTTAATTTGGGGTGCGCAGCTCTAAGTCATTCCACTAGCGCCATCTACAATGTATTGCGTATTTACAATAGAAGTATATGGGGATTTAATTTTACAAATTCGGCAATATTATGGTCGTTACTTCATATTTTCAAATAAAACTTTTTATAGCTCCTTTTCTCCAGTATCTAGACCCTCAGGAATAAATTTTACGTTTTCAGTAAAATTTAGTTTTAGGGACACTGTATCTGTGACCAACGATGAGCACAATAGAGACACGGGGATACATGTACTAGAATTTTATAAAGTTGTCATAGGCGCCAAATTATAGCGCGCGAGCCTGTCTGAAAAGAAAAAAAACCCCAAGACTTTAAACAAGAAGTCGTAAATAAAAATAATAACATCAGCGGTCAGATCATCTTCGCGAGCCAATGGTATAGATCCGCCGTATTTGAGGAGCACGGCGGATCTATACCATTGGCTCGCGAAGATGCGGTCAGATAAGATTTTGAAGACGACATATGATTTGAAAGAAACTCATTAAATCGTCACGTCGCAATAGCACAAAGACGGGCACATTGGATTCCCTTCCTTATTTTCCATAGCAACAATGATAATTTGAGGCTTACGACTTACGACTTAGGGTCGCCCCCCGGCGGTCGTAAGTTTTCGACCGATTTTGGCCGTAAGTCGTAAGTCGTAACTTTTTGTAAAACGCTCGTAAGTCGTAAAATGTGACTTACGACCAAACTTACGACTTACGACCAAAGTTGAGCCTTCGTAAAACGGACGCCTGGTCTCGCCCCTCGCGGGGTCTGCTTTGGTTCATGAATTGAGAATATTACCTACCTGGCTACTAGTTATAGCCTTTCGAGCTTCAGTATAGTACAGGTTTTGACTAGCATGAGAGTGTGTGTATGTTTTTTTTTTATGTACTTGTGTCCGAACGGAATGAGGGACGTACTGTCCCTTGTTCCGTCTAGATACAAGTACATATTCGTGTATCCAGAGGGCTCAAGGGGTGTACTGTCCCTTCCGCTGGGTTTAAACACGTTTAGTGTCGTGGTCGCTTGTACCTTTTTTTTTGTGCTTTTATATATATATATATATATATATATATATATATATATATATATATATATATATATATATATAAAAGCACAAAAAAAGGTACAAGCGACCACGATACTAAACGTATATATATATATATATATATATATATATATATATATATATATATATATATGAACGTACATGACGTCATATATTTAGTATGACGCCATTCTGTCGTCCTGAATGTCGGTTACGTAACGATGAAAATACACGTTTGAGAGACAATTTTGTCTGTACTATTTGATTTCGTGCATGTCAGAATAAATAAAAAATATCATCATTAACAACAAAACAAAATCTATGAAATTGAATCGATTTGACTCAAGAAGGGAGGAGATCTCCAACAAGACCCCGCGGCAGCATTAACAGCAAAACACCAAAACACCCCGATGCAAAAACACAAAAGACGAGTACAGCACGAGACGGAAAAGAGACACACGGCATGTAAACATCAAACACAAAGACTACACATAAACCGACGAGACCAATGGGCAACCGGTGCCGACTTTGAACGGCCATTTGTCACGCAAATGGTGTGGTTATCCTGGATTACTTGCGCACAACCCTATCACTTCCCCAGTAATTCCTGTAAAAGGTGTTTTTTCTGTTTCCAGAAAGACCCGATTGCATGGAAGCAGTAATTGATTTCCTTCCGTTTTCTATGTGGCCACATGAAAACAAGATTCATACTTTCACAACATTTGCAAAATACTTGTACTTTAACGGATATACAGAAAAAAAATATAAACTTGTTGTTTTGATGTGGCCAAGTCTAATTTTGCCATCAAAGCGAAAATGTATTGATTTTTTTGTTCATTTACTGTTTCATAGATGATTTCAAAGGGGGTAACTCTAATGAAAAAATGAAATTGAACATTTTTCAAGTTGAATCTATTGAGGACAAGCTTTCTTTTTTCGATTGCAGTATCATTTTCAATATTTTTTATTTTCTGAATTAACAGCGGTTTTGGCCTAGAAAGCCTCTTATCGCCCCTTGCCCTTAACTATGATAATCAAATACGATACCGGACAGATAATATTCTTTTCCTTTGGTTAGTGATATTCCACATCTTCCTCCATCTCCCGCTGTTCGAACACTTATGTCATCTCCCTCCTTCAACGCACCAGTCACCTGTGAAAATAACAAGAAATAACGCTATTATAGCTGGAGAACGTACTGCCTTTCACTCTAAACATGTAAATACTAACTATTTCATTTACATACAGTTACATTTGGTCTCATAAATATCAAACCGCGAATAAATTATTTTGCAAATTCTTTCATAGGAGCTAGTCTGTATACATGCACTTAGAAATTGGAAAACAAGCTGATAACATCCGTCACATATGTCCTCGCTTCCGAAATATGATAAATTATCGATGATAAAATGGGTACCCTAATGTAACCTACTTTTTCCCTGAAGAAGAACGGTTAGAGCAGATGTAAGCACTAATTTACATACGGCTAGTACCGTAGCAAAACAAACAACATGGCGGACAGATAACACGTGGACAATCGATATTATCAGAATTTCAGTAGGAAATGTAGTGAATAATAAAAGGAAAGAATTAGTATTAGCTTTGCATTGGAAAGATCGGAACATTAGAGGTAGACGGTAAAATTGAAACTGAAGTCGGATGAGAAATTAGCCAAAGCTAATAAACATACAGTGTACATGTAATTCTCGCTGTTATATTCATATATATGTATAGATCAGTATTACATGTATATATATATCCCCAGTATTTTGATAGGTTTACATATATACTAGCAGAAAAATGAAATTGTGTGTTTAAACAAACTAATACGTATTTCTATGCACAAATATATATTGTACTTTATTTTGTATTCTAATGCCAAATATAATGTATTTCCTTTCCGATTTCATTTATCGTTACGCATTTGGTACTGTGTTTTTGACATTCTAACAAATCAAAAGAAGGGGAGGGGGTGCAAAACAAGTTTCACATCGAGTAATCTGATATGACCATCATTTAAAACTCTTTTAAAAATATTCAAATCTTGGGCAACATAAATATTTTTAATCATGCAGTTAAGCGTCCGAATTGTTCCGTTGGAATTACTGGACAAAAAACCACGGCTAGCTAGTTGTTATTTCTTAAATAATTCATTCAAATTTGCCATATCACTTGGTTTTGGGGCATCTCAGATAAAAGGTTCTCGAATGCAAAAAAAAAAAAAACAACAACAACAACAAACAAAACGTAATATATTATCTACATGCGAGATCAACCTTGTATTTACAATTTGATAAAATATAAGCACGACAAGAACAAGGCGTGGGATCGAGACGTATGATGTTGCGATTCCTTACGGAGGTTTTTGGTTGCTTTCTCATGATTTAAGCAGAAAACTGATGAGACGTTGCAGTAGAACAATGCCTTAAAAGTAAGTCCATATCGTTTATATGTCTGAAAAGTCTATAATTTTTGCAAACACTTCAAGAGTTCTTCTAGGTCAAGGCATTTCTGTCGTCGACAAACTACTGAAGTGTTTGCAAAAACTATGAACTTTTCATATACCTAGACGATATAGATTGATTTGTTAGGCATTGCCCTACTGCAACGGCTCATCAGTTTTGTAAAGTTTCACTTAGAAAATGAAAAGATACCAAGAAACTGTCTAAGGAATCACAACACCATAAGTTTCGATCCTACGCGGCGAAGAAAGCAATTCATTATTGAATTTTAAGAAGACAATGAACATGTTTCGTAGTAATCCCACAATGTAAAACTTTTTCAAGCTATTGAGTGATCACTCTGACCTGAATATGGGTTATATGTCTACAAGCACGAAGTTTACCGAAGTCGTGCGTACCCGAGAATAAAAACGTCTATAAAACAAAACTTTGAGAAATAAGTTATGCAAATAATATACATGTATACTCGTACATATAAAAGGGAACAATGGTAAATAGGGTACCTTGTTATAAACATGATTTTCTTGTACTTTGTATATGTTTATTTCTCATGTATGTATAGTCTGACTATCCAAGGTCCATCGTACTGATTGGATGTTAATGTACCGTTTCGTTTGTGCTTTCTGTTTACATGTATATATATATTTATATAGATGTTTAAATGGTAGTATACAAAACCAATTTACGGTAAAACTTCGTTATCGACGGATAAATTCCTGTAAAACAATTTGTAACTTTGAATAAAAACAACAGACAAAACATAATTGTTGAAAAAGAACATTTGATGCCGGGCATTTACGAACCCGCGTTTAAGCGAGCATGATAACCACTGCACCACAATAAAATAACGTTCACTAATATAAATCCACAAAAAAAACTTTGATCAAAAGCATCGATTTTCTACATGCATGGGCCCCTTGACCTCAGTTGAACATGTTAATAATGAGGAAGGATGCAAACTCTATACCTTCTTGAAGAAAATTTGATACCAACTTTCATGCACCAGACACGTGTTTCGAATATTAAATTCTCATTAGTGATGCTTCCAGCCAAAGTGCTTTTCATAAGCTGTCCAAATTGATTTCAATAGCGCCCTCTTCCGTTATTTTTAGAATTTTAATTTCTACATTTATTTTACAGAGAGTGCGCGACTCCAAAATTCATGTAGGGTCGATTCAGTAGCATATCCAAATAAAATCTATGTTCAAAATAGCATTGGAGGGATGGTGCTAAGATGTTAACCTCCTTGAATTTCGATGATGTTTTTCGATGAAATGACAAGTTTCCGAAATAGCAAAAAATATAGATATGTTGTCACATGGATAAAGGGCCAAAAACAAAGCTTCTTTCAAGCGACAGAGCTGGAAAGAAGTAATTAATACACTTGACAAACATCAGGTCACGGGGAACGATTTTAACTGCTCCACATTGCAACAAGAAATACATGTTAGTGTTTATATCAATAATGAGAAAGGTTCCAATAATATACCTTCTTGAAGAAAATTTCAAACCAATTTCATGCACCAGACACGTGTTTCGAATATTAAGTTCTCATCAGTGATGCTTCCTCAGCAGTGTATCAGCCATGCTAGACCAGCTTGGCTTGCACACTCTACAACAGAGAAGACAGACGTCCCGGGCTATCCTTCTATACAAAATTGTTTATGGAAAAGTTGCTATCCAGATGCCCCCTCACTACTCCATCCCTGTTAGGCACTCCTCTCGAAACCATCCCCTTCATCTTTATCAGGTAAGCACCACTAAAGACTATTTTAAGTACTCATTTTTCCCCAGGACCATTGTTCTATGGAACAGCCTCCCTTACAGTCTTGTCACCTTGCCAGTCCCTGAGAGCTTCAGATCCCAAGTTCAAAGGGTCCCCCTCCTCCACCCGTAACATCTGGAATGTACTCTGTTTTTAACTGTGAATAAACTCTTTTACTTGCACTTTCTACAGACTAATATTGCACTGACGCGCACGCTGTATAGAATACTCCGCTGGAGGGCCATACAGTATCAATAGATAGAGAGAGAGAGAGAGAGAGAGATAGATAGCTTCCAGCCAAAGCAGTCCAAATTAATTTCACTAGCGCTCTCTTGCTTTATTTTTAGAATAACATTTCTGCATTTACTTTACAGAGAGTGCGCTAGAGTCGATTCAGTAGCACATCCAAATAAAATCTATGTTAAAAATAGCATTTGAAGGATGGTGCTACATGTAAGATGTTAAATGATTTTCGTGCAGTTTGCGTCTTTATTTTATTACAAGTATGCAAAAGCAACGCCATAGAAGCTGTAGAATAAGTTGAAATGAACAGTAAGTCCGCAATTATTCATATTAGGGAAGACAACCGGTTACACAACAATGTTACGGAAAGGGAATGACCACCCTGCACTCACCCAGCGAAACAAACCCACAAGAAAATGACACATAAATGACATTATACAGAACTACAAATCGCAAAAAGACACAACAATATTCATTAGAACATCAAACGAAACAATCGTAACAGACGTTCAGAAACATCAAACATTTATGACAACACATAAAAGGAACATTTGCTAAATCAGCTATACAGTAAGATAGCATTCATACGGAAGCCCATTGGCTTCACAGAAAAAATAAATTTATTGCGTATATACGCAATACTATTGGGAATATTCGCAATTCTATTGAGTATATTCGCATAACTATTGCGTATATTCGCAATAGCATTGCGTATATTCCTAATAGTATTGCGTATATACGCAATACTATTGCGAATATTCGCAAAACCATTGCGTATATTCGCAACACAATAACAAGAGGGAGGAGTGGACATAACGCTCACATGAAAAACTAGCCGTTAGTGTGATTTAGATAATTCTAGTCATAAGCTTATGGAGTTAGCAAATAAAAGAAATAATTTGAGAGATATTGCAAATACAAATAAGTGCGTTTTATTGAGGATCACTGACGAGGGTTAAGTACATGAAACGTGCATGTCTGGTCCATGCTGCCAATTTATCTGTTCTTAAATGATGCTGTTCAATTTGAAGACGTTTAACATTACAACAAGAGACTTATTAGAAAAGCAATTATAATCTGTTGTATTCATTCAAACTGAAATCAATATCTGTGTACTGATTCTAGAAAAGTTGTCGAATTATGTAAAAAAGAATTATACATGTATATTATATTTTTTTTTTCTAGAATTTGGATTGCTACCCTCGCCGACATACATGAGGATCAAAATGAAACTTTTATCTTCAATTTTGAATCATTATTTGACTTAAAGTACCCAGGGGCGGATACAGGATGTGAGTTTAGAGAGGGCTCGGAATATATCAATAGGCCTCCACCCAAGAGGGGCCCAGGATGAAGTGCTAATGGGGCCCGGGTTCCTAACCCACCTACGCCCATTTTACGATGAATGACCGTTTATTTGATGAAGACAGTTATGAAATGTAATTTTATCCATTCGGAATCTTGAATTGAAAAGTAGCATTTATATTGATATGAAATATGATGTATCTGGCGAGCGAAGCGAGTTAGCGATTCTTTTTCAATACTTTTTTGTGGGGGAGAGAGTTACACAATAAAGCCAATTCCCTTTGCTCTTCACGCCGTTAGCTAGGGTACATTGACTTAAAAGGTATACTTATAAGAAACATTCCGTTCAAAAATCAAGTTGAGGTGTGGAAGGGGATACATCATTTCATCGACTACTGAGTATGAAATTGATATCATACCTACTAGTATATAGCTTCGGATTTTTATTGCAAATAAATAAAGTTAGATGGCGAGCGGCCGCAAGCCAGCAAACAAATTGCTGAAATTTGACTTCAAAGAACCAGAAATGAAGTTTACACATAATAGTGTGAGCCCAAAAATACATTACTTTGACGATTTTAGGGGGGGGGGGGGGGGGGCGTGCGCGCCTCACGCCCCTCTCTAAATCCGCCAATGGTACCTCCAATGAAGATTCAATGTCTGAACCATGCTGCTCCCTTGCAACAGAGTTCGAAACGTCGTTTTTCTTCGCAATATCGTCGCAAAGATGTAACTTAGTGTCATACCCTTATACAAAAACATTTCCTGTGAAATGAAGAAGTTCCAAAGCTTCGGTCCCTATACCCAAAATAAGACATCAAAATAGAATTATCACCACTATTTCTGATTATATAAATATGATAGATTTTAGAATATGACAAAAATAGGATGGGACCTAAAAAAGCTTTATGTATTCGTGTTTTATTAGATACAAACATCGAGAAAAATGAAATATTCTGCAATACTTGTACGAGGGCTGATTAATATGTTGTGAGCCTCGTATTGATGGATTTGAATTTCGTTAGTTTTTTGCATCATTTTTCTGCATAATCCCCTTCAGTATCTATACACTTTTGCCACCGTTGTTAAAGTACCTCAATACCACTTTTAAAGAACTCCTTACATGTATCTTGACTGGTCAGAAAGCCAGCCACTGCAAGTGTGACGTCATCATCAGACTAAAAGTGGGTGCAAGACATAGCTGCTTTGAGTTTTGGGAATAGATGAAAGTCTGATGGAACAAAGATCAGGTGAATAAGGCGGATGCTCGATCAAATTAAAGCCACCATCATGAATGGCAGCCATGGCAGTGACAGACTTGTGAGCAGGAGCATTGTCCTGATGGAGCGACACACCTATAACTATAGTGAGCTTTCCGCGGCGCTTAAGTTTATTATTTTCTCGTAAATATACAATGTCAGAAGTGAGGCATAGTATGTACCATTGAGTGTTTGTCCTTTTTGCAGATAATCTATCAGCAGAATATCTTCTGCATTCCAGAAAACCTCGGCTCACAACATATCAACCAGCCCTCGTATATTACCCTCTACAACAAAGTTTTTATTAAGTAAAACAAAAAACTTGGCTGGCCGATAAAAAAATCCAAACTTGTAAATTTTTCCTTATGCATGTATCCCACCAAATCTGTCTGAAGAAACGGAATTATAATCAGGCACTAGAAATGTCCCAATCCCTGTAAATGGTGGATATGAAAGGGGGGCGGTCATACTTTTTCAACTTGATTTTTATACCGATGAAATCATACTGAGCTGCTTAAGTTTCATGGCTTTAGTTTGGACCCCCTCTGAGGTAAAATGTCAGATCTGCGCTTGAAATAAATTGGGGTATTGATTTGACTAAAATGAAAGGATTGGAGAAATATTTTGGGTGCATTTAAAAGGCGCCGTACAATCTCACAAAAAATAACAAAATAAACAAACATCATTCTGATCACTCAGATATCATTAGTTTTTCAATTCATGCAGATTTTTTTTAAAGATTGGTAGCCTGATGGAACAAAGGTCAGGTGAATAAGGCGGATGCACGATCAAATTAAAGCCACCATCATGAATGGCAGCCATGGCAGTGACAGACTTGTGAGCAGGAGCATTGTCCTGATGGAACGACACACCTATAACTATAGTGAGCTTTCCGCGGCGCTTAAGTTTATTATTTTCTCATAAATATATATATGTCAGAAGTGAAGCATAGTATGTACCATCGAGTGTTTGTCCTTTTTGCAGATAATCTATCAGCAGAATATCTTCTGCATTCCAGAAAACCACGGCTCTCAACATATCAATCAGCCCTCGTATATGACCCTCTACAACAACGTTTTTATTAAGTAAAACAAAAAACGTGGCTGGCCGATAAAAAATCCAAGCTTGTACATTTTTCCTTATGCATGACAAATATGGATAATGACCATATCCCTGTCTACAGTACAAAATCGATAATTCAGAAAATCAGAAACCGAAGGCATACAAAATCAGGATAAAACAGGAACAAAAGCAAACAAAAACAAAAACCTCCACCATATGAAAAAAGCGAACTCCCGATATGAGAGTGAGACCAGGTGCCCAGGAAGAGTAAGCATCTCCTGCTTGCATGCAACACCCGTCGTTTCAATCATGTATCCCACCAAATCTGTATAAAGACACGAAATTATACTCAGGCACTAGAAATGTCCCAATCCCTGTAAATGGTGGATATAAAAGGGGGGCGAGGTCATACTTTTTCAACTTGATTTTTATACCGATGAAATCATACTGAGCTGCTTAAGTTTCATGACTTTAGTTTGGACCCCTCTGAGGTAAAATGTCAGAACTGCGCTTGAAATAAATTGGGGTATTGATTTGACTAAAGTGGAAAAGAATAGGAGAAATATTTTGGGTGCATTTAAAAGGCGCCGTACAATCTCACAAAAAATAACAAAATAAACAAACATCATTCTGATCACTCAGATATCATTAGTTTTTCAATTCATGCAGATTTTTTAAAGATTGGTAGCCTCTGATGCCTTTATTTGTACCGCCCAGGATCCAAACCTAAATAAATTTCAAGAAATCGGGTTGAAATAGAGATCGATAAGATCTTTTTCCAATATATTTTCATAAAGAAGATGAAAATTTTATGGATAGATGGAAGATCATACGATATGACCCCCCCCCCCCCAACATCACGGATGTTCATTTTAATGCTTATTTTGACCTTGATACATCTTTTTGTATCAAAGAACATTGTACTTTCAATAGACGATAAAAGGAGATTTTTAAAAACAGAGAATAAACAAGGTGATCGGAAAGAAATAAAGCTCTATCACTCCCTCCCCCTAGATCGCACTTTTATTTTCCATTTAACCCCCAAAACGTTTAAAACAGACATTTAGAGCCGCGAAGAACATTCAATTTATAGCGTATATACGCAACAGTTATTGCGTATATACGCAACAGTTATTGCGAATATTCGCAATACTATAGCGAATATACGCAATACTATTGCGAATATTCGCAATACTATTGCGTATATACGCAATACTATTACGAGTATATGCAATACTACTGCGAATTTACGCAATACTATTGCGAATATACGCAATGTTATTGCGTATATACGCAATAAATTAATTTTTTTCTGTGAAGCCAATGGGCTTCCGTACATTCATGTATAGCTTTACTGGAAATACTTTTACAAAAATGAATATATATTTCTTGAATGCTTATCTACAGCTTTCCTCACGTACTAGATAATCAAGTGGACACGTTATCGAGAAATAAAGCTGAAAACACCTCACACCAAAATTTAGATTCATCCAAAAGATTCCTGATAATCAAAATAATTTGACTAGATGGCGGCCTTCATTATTATTCTACAATACATGTAATAATGTGATTTTGTAGTTTCGGATGATCCATAGATTTTTTTATTAAATGTGTTATCCCGAGGATAAAATAGATTATTAATCAATGTTCAGTATAAGAACGAGGAAGTGCTATAAAGCATCACATTGAATTCGTATATTCGAAAGTACGGAAGCGTATTAGCGCCATTTTGATACCCTTCTTTTTTTACACATAAAAGTGTAAACCTAACACTTTTATGTGTAAATTTAACACTTTTAAGTGCAAATTTTTCACATAAAAGAGTAAATTTTACATTTTCTGTAAATGTTTCACTTTTTTGTAAATTTTACACTTTTTTTTGTAAATTTTACACTTTTTTGTAAATGTTACACTTTTTATTGTAAAATTTACTTTTTTCTGTAAATTTTACGCTTTTTCTGTAAATTTTTACACATTAATGTGAAAAAATTACACTTTTTTCTGTAAATTTTACACTTTTTCCTGTATATTTTATACTTTATTCTGTAAATTTTACACTTTTTTCTGTAAATTTTACAATTTTTTTCTGTTAATTTTACACCTTTTTATGTAAATTTTACACTTTTTTCTGCTCATTTGTGCAAGAAGTAAAATTTACTTTGGATATCTTTTTGAATGCTGTGTGATAAAATGTAGGGCTTTTATATTTAAAAAGCCTTTTCGATTGGTACATGTGGAAAAATTAAACCCTTTGATATTGATTTTTTTAAGTTAACCAACTTAAATAAAGCCTAAGCCAATGGCATCGGGCGTACATGGTAGGGCGTTTATATTTCACATGCGAATTCCTTGTAATAAGACCTTTCTATTGCTACCAAAAACCTAATGACCTTCATTTCCATGCTTCATAAACATCGACAGCGGGTGCGGCTAGCCAACAGGAAATGCTTACTCCTCCCGGGCACCTGGTCCCACCTCTAGCTTGCTGGGGGTCCGTCGATGTTTTAATTTTGCGCTCTATTGTGGGTGCTGTTGAGATTATCATCAGGATCTTCTTTAACTCACTTGAACTATGGGTCGTACATTATTATTAAGGCAAAACATGTTATCTCCAACAACACATGGTCCAGTATCCACAGCAAAAACCCAAAATATCCCATGCAAAAACATGCATTTGACGCAACGCACATGAAAAGACATGTAAAACATAGAGTTGACTTGCACACCAAGAGACAAAAAAGGGACAAGGAATACTAAAAAACAACACAGAAAGATTCAACACAAAAGACCACACATAAACAAACAAGACCAATTGGTGTCGACTTTGGACAGTCATCTGCTACGCCAGTAGCAAATGGTGTGGTTACCCAGATCATGTGCGCACAAGCCCTCCACTTTTCCGGTTAACAAGAGGTCTAGAAGAACGCACAAAAGCAGCGTAAACCAATCAAGACAGCATGCACAAGACGCAACGCACATATAAAATTAATGCATGTAAAAATAGAGGGTGTACGAAATATAGTCCGTGCTTTGCCGGCTATAGCGAGCTTATGTATGTTATCTCCCGAGTTGTTAACTTACATCTCTGTAGACACCTAGTAGTTCAAGTCCGTATATTCTGCTCTTTATAAAAGGTCCCGAATTTTCCCTGATAGCTTCTTCTGACGTGACTTTAGCTTTAAATACTGAAAAACAGAAATGCATACCATACAAAGTTTCCAATGGAACCCAGTTACATGTACTTCTATTGCTTTTAAAAATCGTGAAATATAGATAGACGATATTTGAATAAAACGATGATTCGGACAGTGTCACTTAGTATATTTTGTAAATACATATTGAATGACAAATATGGATAATGAACATATCCGTGTATACAACACAAAATCGATAATTCAGAAACCGAGGGCATACAAAATCAGGATAAAACATTCCATCTTTTATTGCTAATAAATCATTTATTATTTTTTGTAAACAAATAACCCTGATGTCAAAAGATCCATCGTAAATGATCCAACGGAGTATACTGTGAACATACATATATATGTTCTAAATCATATCAACTCCCTCAAACGTTTGCACACATGTATTACTATATCGAGAGTAACACATTAGGATGATTTTCAGTTTTCTTTTTTTTTTAGAAAAATAAAAAAGTATTAGAATCGATTACCATTGATTAGAAAGGGGTTTCATAATTCAATAAAGGAACGCAGTCGTTTGTAATATATATACACAATAAAAACACTACATTTTTCCGTACGTTTCGGCCAACGGCCCTCCTCAGCGGATTTTATGATGTTTCTAACAGACAGTAACATAATAAAATCCGATGAAAAAGGCCGTTGCCGAAACGTAATGTATAAGGAATTTATAATTATCACATATTACATGTAAGGAATTTATAATTATCACGTATAACATGTAAGGAAATTATAATTATCACATATTACATGTAATTTACCTGCGTCCGCCGAGCAAAACGCTGCTTGGGCATGTCCTGGCATGCATGAGCATGAGTGGACCTGCTTTGAAAGAATGCTGGTCAAAACGACGAATGCCTGAAAAATGACAGGAGAATTTTAAAGTAAAGGAAAATTCAGATTCTAACTCAAGGCTATCGATGACAAATATGGATAATGACCATATCCCTGTATACAGCACAAAATCGATAATTCAAAAATCAGAAACCGAAGGCATACAAAATCAGGACAAAACAGGAACCAAAGCAAACAAACAAAAACCTCCACCATATGAAATGACAAATATGGATAATGACCATATCCCTGTCTACAGTACAAAATCGATAATTCAGAAAATCAGAAACCGAAGGCATACAAAATCAGGACAAAACAGGAACCAAAGCAAACAAAAACAAAAACCTCCACCATATGAAAAGAAGCGAACTCCCGATATGAGAGTGAGACCAGGTGCCCAGGAAGAGTAAGCATCTCCTGCTTGCATGCAACACCCGTCGCTTCAATTCGGTAGAACTGTCACATCCGGTTACTTCCATTTTGGAAGATATAGAGTACAATCTTTGGTTGGATGGTTCAAATGGTCTATGACAGAATATCATCCACCATTCTGGATAGTGGGACATCATAGTGTATGACGAGTTCCCCATATCGACCGTAGAACTTCCTCAGTGACGATGTTAGTCGGTCACAAACATATCCCTGACTGAGAAGCTTATCTGAAAGACGCCTAGCTCTCAGAACAAAATCCGTATATTTGGTACTTGCTCTGGCATAGCGTATCAACTGAGATATGAACACGCCATAAGCAGGCGATGAAGGGATGTTGCTACTCAGAAAAGGAAAGTTCGTAATGCTGAAATTGAAGTCGTCACGTTTGTCATAGAGTGAGGTGTTCATGTGACCATCAGTGTCGTAGGACAACATTATGTCCAAATAGGATGCTGAAAGAAGCGAACTCCCGATATGGGATGTTATTTGTCAATTGGGTTCACCAAATCTAAGACTGCGAATTGACTATGCAAAGAATACAAAGTTAGGATTTTATTGAAATTGCTGCACTATTATGTTTTAATGAGTTTTGCAGAGTTAAATTGATACGATTGATACTGAACATTTAAGCTGTTCCCAAATCAAGTTTATCGAAAGTAAAGATAATATACATGTAAATATCCATTATCAAGATATACATTGTAAAATTAATTTATATAAAAAAAGATGTTATTCTCTAATTTTTGAAGTTATTTCGCGAAGAGTATAATTATAATCAAATAACGTATATTTTGTTTATGTTTGAAATAATCATTAATCAAGAATTGTTTTATATAACAAAAATTAAATGATAATTCATAAAAAAAGATATGAATACCAGAACTTGCGTCCACATAGCTGTATTCCTCTGTGTCAAATGTTCATGTGTTGCAACAATGACCTTAAATAGAGATGCAATTTGAAATTGATGTATGAATATTATAATTTAGTAGCAGATGTTTGCAGCGTGTCAGAAACATTGTTATCTGTCAAAGACAAAATTTATTCTAAAATTAGAACATACACGTAAGTCATAAAATTGCTGGATATTTTTGTATTCATAAAAAAATCAGGAGAGGGGCTATAATCGGGATTATTGAAATTACCATCGTTATTTCTATATGCTCGTTACATTTTATTGCATGAAAATTGCCTACAATTATGTATTAACCAACAATTTAATACTCTGTGATATTTCCAGTTATGAATACATAAGAGACAGAAGGCACTTTGTTTCTTCATTGAAAAAGAGCGAAATGGTACATGTAGTAATCGTTGGAACGACATGAATTAACGTACATGTACTCGTACCATTACTTTGTTACTTTTAATTTCCCCGAGAGGGGTTTGATAGAACGTGTTTTAAATATTTTCCCTGACATATAGCACTTTCCATACAGACATAACCTCAGACAGTGCATGTATTTTAGATATTTTCGTGCATGAACGTCGATGGCGGGTGCGGCTAGCCAAACAGGGGATGCTTACTCCCCTCGGGCACCTGATCAAACCTCTAGCTTTTGTCCATGCTGCAATTTTTTCTGTTCATAGGTGATGCTATTGAATTTGAAGACGTTAAACATTTGTATTACTTGGTGAGTGTCACTGCTGGTGGACCAGGAGTCCCCGGGTCACATATAGCCAAGGTCGGTCAACTTCGGTTGATCGTCTGTCTCTTCTACGCATTTAAATTTTTTATTACTAAAATTCATGAAATTTCTAAAACGTGGGTCCTATAGCATAATTTTCCACCCATCCTGCTACGTCTTTCAGTGTATTTTTGTACATAGCGGTTTTCATCCCCTTTGGTCATGTTACATTGCTTGGATTGGGGATCGCTGACGGGGGTTGAGTGCCGGAAACGTGCATGTCTGGTCTATGCTGCATTTTTTTTCTGTTCATAGATGATGCTATTGAATTTGAAGACGCTAAACATTGCTAGGGGTACGTCAATGCCTAATTTTGTGATGTGCTGTTGAGATTATTGTCAGGATCTTCTTAAAATCATTTGCAAACAATTGTTTCATAAGCATGTATAGAAACTATAGATATCTCGAATAAGAAATCCCAAACCACTTAACACTGAAATGTCTCAATACATGCAATTATTGATACATGAATAAACTTTTTCACTTATTTCAGACATAATTTGCGCATCTAGACAATTAGACATATTCTATATAAATAGACCCTCACTTCCCCAAAATATAAACAAAACAAATAAAAAGTTCAAAAACGATACCCTAACACCCCCCATAAAAACATGAAAGGAGAATGATCATAAATTATATCGATGTATACTTGGGGAGTCAATTCGTTCATATACAAACAGGTAACACGTGTTAGCTAGGATATAATTATACCTTAACATATATTACTTCATGTACATGCGCGCCTTATGCAAATGATGTCACAGTGTGTGTTGTATATTCCAATACCACTTCGATGAGAATTATATCATGGTTCTTTCAAATTTTATGCCAATGAAAAAAAAAGAGATATAAACATAGACAGGAAAATATGGAGGGGGATTAGGGTCACAATGTTATTTGACTTGCTTTCATGATTCATGCAATGTTGCTACATTCAATGTTTTATTATTCCATGTTCATTTGTCTTGCTTTCATTTCAAATTTTATTTCATGTAATTTTGCTTCCGTGCATTTTACATTTGTCCTTCGTCAATGCATAATTGTCGTTATACCATAGGTTATGACATCTTTAATTTTGCCATCTTTCTCTCGTCCTAATTCTCTTATTGCTTAGTCAATTCGATACGAATGACAAATATGGATATTGACCATATCCCTGTTTACAGCACAAAATCGATAATTCAGAAAATCAGAAACCGAGGCATACGAAATCAGGATAAAACAGGAACAAAGGCAAACAAACAAAAACCTCCACCATATGAAAAGAAGCGAACTCCCGATATGAGAGTGAGACCAGGTGCCCAGGAAGAGTAAGCATCTCCTGCTTGCATGCAACACCCGCCGCTTCAATTCGGCGATTCGCACGGCTGCACGTGCCCGTTCCTTGTAATGAATTTTGAAACATCCCCTGTCGTTGGAATTCAATTCTACATTCTACTGCGTACAGTATCATTCGAATATCGCACGGGAGGACATAGTAGATTGCTGACGCTATATGAATATTTGCTTTATAATGTAAACCGACCTCCTCCCCCTCATGCCGATTGAAATCATGAGCGTTACATACTGGTACATGTATATTGGGAGGGGGTACCTAATTGCAATGCATGACACCTTGTCCATCTGCCCCAGTAGAGGATGTAGAAAAAAATTGGGGGTATTAACAAAAATATTTTTCTATCTAAGTTCTTAATTTTTGGAAAAAATATGGCGGGTAACTTACATTAATGATCAATATGAAATACAAAGAATCATTTTTATTCCAACTTTACGAAAGCTTCGTTGGCTCGCAATTGTCGCTTGTAAGTCATAGATCTATGAAAAGTTATAATTTTGATTTAATCCTCTTAAAAGTTCATCAAAAATATTTCCGCCAGTGTCGTTTCTCTACTGTAAACTGTGTGATTCTTCTATAATAATCGATTTTTAAGAATGAACTTATAGAGGTAAAAGGTCAAGGTCAATCCTTGCAAGGCTAAAAAACTTGAATTTTAATCTCAACCTACAACGATGATGTACATAAATTATAGATTGCCCGAGATGAAAGGAAGATCCCTTTTAAGTACATGTAAGTTGAATTTTGGGTCGAAGAGGAAAAATCTGACATGTTCGCAATTGTGCAATCTAATCAAAATTAGACCATTCTTCCTTTCCATTACCTCGCCGGTACAAGGCTTAACAAACACAAAAGGCTAACATATGTATCATTTAATGACTTTTTTTGTTCAAGTATTAAGCCTCATCAATCGTATTCTGGGTTTTTTTGCGCTATTGATAACGCAATTGTCTACGATAATTACTGCAACTGGGAATGTCTCAAAGTTCATTTCAAGGAACGGACACAAATGGATCGCCACCTGATATCAAAATTGAGGTTAGCATTGAAAAAGCAATAATGACATTAGGACGAAAGAATGATGGCAGAATGAAAGATGTCATAGCACATGGTATAACGACAATTATACATTGACGTAGGACAAAATAATATGCACGGAAGCAACATTGCATAAAGAAGAAAGACAAATGCAATTTAGATGCCAACATTTGAGCTAAGCCAATCATAGGCTCTGAAATTTTTCGTCTTATTTATGAAGCATCTGTGAAGGAATCGTCTTCATTGATCCTTCATCCTGCAAAAGCTGAAGAGTATATACTTGAAAAATATGTGGAATGAGCGCGGATATTACATTTTCTTAAATATCTCTCTTAATTTTCGTCAATTATATGATATTACTTAGTATGAACAATTTTAAATATTAATTAAGGAACTTTGCAGAAAAAATAGTTTTGCATTTGTAAATGGCGCGCGAAGCGAGCCGAAATTTTAGGTTTCAAAGCCCTTTCATGCATTTTTTGACCCATTTCAATTAGCTGGACCCCACCTCCGAAAATCTCAGGGGGGGGGGGGGGGGGTCCAGACCCCCGGTCCCCCCTCTGGATCCGCGTATGCAAGACAGCGCATGACAATAAGATAATCGAAACATTTCTCCATATAAAACATATTTAAAACATGTTTCATTTTATATATTTATTTCATTTCTGTCATGAACATCGACGACGGGTGCGGCTATCCAACAGGGAATGCGTACTCCTCCCGGGAACCTGGTCCCACCTCTAGCTTGCTAGGGGTCCGTCGATGCTCAGTATTGTGCTCTAAAGTGAGTACTGTTGAGGTTATCGTCAGGATCTTCTTCGTCAGGAACTCATATAATCTTTTTCATTTGTTATCAAGAGATGAAATCACATTTATTCTTTTATTTATTTTTTTTTATCGTCAAATATTTGATACTTATTAAGAAAAGTTAAAATGGGAAGGTAATAATGAGAAATATTATGATAAGGAGGAACTCGCCAAAATGGAAACGTCGCTGTGATTGCAGAGGGACATACATGAGGAAACTAACCAGAGAGAGACTAAGCGAACAATAGTATCACATCATAAAAAAAAGGATAGCACCAAATGCATGAACGCGTGAATAATCATAGGTGGCGCCACTCAGATGAATAAATGCAGCGCCATACAATTTATATAAAAAAGTGAGATTAAAAGGTCAGCGAAACTGAAATTTACGTATTTAATATCTATTGATTTTTCACATCACCAAATGGAGCACTATATAGAGCTATTAGAAATGGAAGTCCGAGGAGCTATGAATACCATATTGTGTAAACAAAGATATTGATTTTGGTTGTATCTCATGAATCATAAGGAAAACAGTCGCATGTTATGCGATGTTGAAATGATATGTTCCACGGGAATCCCCATCGATTCCTTTTGAATATAATGTCTAAAACATCTTTTTTATAAATCTATTTTAGGCTGAACCAAAATGGATAGTCCTTTGATATATATCGTTAATTTATGGATTCCTTGTGACAAGGTCTTGAATTACATACAATGACCTTTGACCCAGTAACTAATTAGACGGGCTTTTTGTGAATGTGTGGCAATAAGTATTGTTGGAACAGACGCATGAACACAAAAACCACGATTCAAATATATTTGGATCTCCGACAGCACTCTGTTGCAGCACCCACACCAAAACACCCCTTGCAAAATTACAGCAGACGAGCACAGAAACAGACGCAAAAGCGACAATCACATCACAGAAACATCAAACACAAAAGACGATAAACCTACGATTCTAAAAGGCAATCGGTGCCGACTTAGGACGATCATCTGTGAATATCCGGATAACGTGCACACAACCCTCCCATTTTTTCGATTACCCAGTGGTCTCCAAGAATACATAATTGTAGTGTAAAATAACCTCCTCAAAGTAAGATGACCATACAAACAGAAGCATTACGAAGAGACCCAAAACAAAACACTGAAGGATATGAAAATGTATAAAAAAAAAACATAGGGCGTGTGAAATTTAGTCCGTGTTATGCCGGCTGTAGCAAGCTCATGTATGTTAAATAATCACCAGAGAAGTCCGACCGACATTCAGAGAGGACAGGTGGTCTGGGATCGTCATGGACCCCTTTCATCACAGTCAGCAAGAAAGCAATTCTTAAGATAGCGCCGGTACAATGCTTTAAATAGGTCAAGTACCAAGCCAAGAAGGGAGGAGATCTCCAGCCAGACCCTGTTGCAGCACAAACAACAAAACACCAAAAACATCCGATTCGAAAACACAAAGACGAGCAAACTTAGCGACCACAAAAAGAAACATACGACATATAAACATCAAACACAAGACTACACATAAACCAACGAGACCAATGGGCAACCGGGTGCCGACTTTTGACGGTCATTCTGATGACACTCTTAACGATTCGGCTTTATTAAGATCCTTTCTTACTATTTTGTATTTATTATCATTTTTCGCGATCAGATTTGTATTTCAATACTAAAGAGAAATTCCATGACAAAGTGTATCATTGTTGTCACAATAAGAAATTCAACATCATTGAAATCATTTAAATTGCAAAAAACCAACAAATACAGCGTCAAAGCAATATTCAGATGCACATTTCAAATTTTGCTCACGTTTTAGCAAAACTGGTATGACCTATGTTCAATATTAAATGTTGTGGCAATAGCTTAGCGAATGATAACCATGTTTAGCTGGAAATATAAAGCGACGAGGACGAAAAACGTACTGTTTCTACATGAATAAGAAGGGGCTTCGCTGACGCTCCGCAGTGTACACTTCTTATTCATGTAGAAACTTCAAATTACCCTCTAATTACAAACTCAACAAGACAAATGAACATTGAATAATCAAGTCAAAAAGCATTGTGACCCTAATCCCCCTCCATAGGAAACTGATAATAAATTACATCAAGGTATACGTGGGGAGTCAATTCGTACAAACAGGTAACATGTGTTAGCAAGGCTACACGTCTGTTCTCCTGTTCGATACTTATGTCTGGAGGCTATAATTATACCTTATCTATTAATTCATATATATGTCGGTTATTAATTCGACAATAAGGAATGCATCATTCACTTTCGGACATGATGTTCACGCCTGAAGCAAATAAAGTGTGTTATTGTATATTCCAATTCCACTTCGTTGAGAATTATTTCATGGCATGTTATTTTTTCCATTTTCATGTCAATGAAAAAAATATTAAATTAAGAAATAAATCAAAGCAAAACAAAATATCCCCAAACAAAATTGCGCGCAGGTCATGGGAAGTCAGAGAATTTGACCGCGTGGTCGTTGAAATCAATCAAAATCGGTCGCCTTAATCATGAAAATTCATTGCAATCAAGAGGGGGCACCCGGCAGCCCACAATTGGGTCAATTGGCTATATTGATGTTTAATGCGGGGAACTCATTGACCAACTGTCCGTCGTAGAGTACTTCACCAGGCAGTTCCCCTGTGGGGTGTATCATAACCCTTTCTCTTATTTCAAGGAGCGGAGTACTACCCCATTTCATAGAGGGTATATCCCATGGAGTTTTATGAAATATTGTATGAAGCATGAAAAATGTACAACATGTACGTATGAAATAGGGAAGGATTATAAAAGTTACTTAATCATTTATTTTACTTTTATTGTTAGTAGATTAAAGATTAAAGATCACCTGTTACGTGTATGATTTATCGTCATTTTAAACAGGCCGATTAACACTTTCTATCATAAATGCATAAATGCGAAAAACTGCGACAATACTCCAGAGGAGGTCATGCAGTAACCGGAAGAATAGAATTATACTAGTCTTGCTTCTAGCTTTCATTAGAACTTTTTGCGAATTTTACAGGGTCCTTTTAAAGATGTACTAGAGAAAATAAAACAAAAGTGTATACTGTATCATTAATGCAAAGTTTCTGACCAAGTGAGGTTCTGAAACTCGGGTTGGAACAATTGAAATAAAGAAGATCCTGAAGATTATCTCAACACACTCACAATAGAGCATCAATTTGAGCATCAACGAACCCCTAGCAAGCCAGAGGTGGGACCAGGTGCCCGGGCGGAGTAAGCATCCCCTGTACCATAGGAAAAAAAAAACGAAGAAAAAAGGGGCAATTTTTAATCAATCGGTCTATAAAGCGATTAAATAGATAAAAGTTGCCGATTTCTTCTATTTATCTGATGGACTAAAGTATTAATTCTTACTATATAGTTCTATGTAATAGACAAAAGTTACGAATGGAATAAGTCATATAAAGTTTCTATTTCTACATATTTTGTGTTTCGCACCCGATGTCTTCCAAAACTGCTGTTTAGTATAAAATAAGACGGTTTTAAGTTTCCGGATTAGTATGGGATGTATCACTGGGTTGGCTGCATCCCCCGCCCCTTGATCCTCCAAAACCGGTCTTACTTTGTAGCATTTTTGCGCTTTTGCTCATGGAATTTTCCATTGCAAAAGAAGTGATTTTTTTTGGGGGGGGGGGCATGTTTTTTAGTCAAAAATCACTGAAAATAGGGAAAAAAATTATAATCGTCTATGTAGATGATGATTTTATCATATGAAAAATAAAATGTGAATATACGTACGTATAGTATTTTGGTGCTCTTTTAGGTGAAATAAGTTGCAAGTTCAAATTCCTACATTTACTGAAAAAGTCCTCCCTTCCACAAACACCAATTTGCAATGTACAATTTTTATTTGAAAGAGCACAAAACCTCTACAATTTTAGAGCAGTTTTGGAAGATCAAGGGGGATTCTGCCAACCCAGTGATACATCCCAGACTATTACATTTTTTAAGCGCTTAAAAAATTATTTGTTTATCATTGTCCTAATGCTGTATTTATTAACACGAACAGTGTTATTTGCGAACAATGTTTATTGCGAGCTAAAATCAGGCTCCTTTGAAATTGTTGTAAGCGCATTTTACTGAACATAGAAATTATATCCATGGATACATGAAGTCTCCTTGATTCATATACTTTATCAATTTCATTGTTATTAACTAACGAGCAATGCAATGCATGTATCAACATTCAGAAATACAATGTATTAAAATAATATAATGCATAATTTTAATCTAAAGCTATATTATTATGACTGAACATTCTGTCCTTTTTAATCCAAAAATTAGGGATTTGAATGCAGGGATATGGTCATTATCCAAATTTGTCCTGCTAATAACAGTAAATCAATAACTCAGTCCAACGATTCAGCCGAAGCCTTCGCCAGGGTGCAATTTCTTTAACTCCCTTAATAAATAATAGTAAAAGCGAAAATAATGTTATCCAATGAAAAAAGGCTTAATTTAGCCGACACTTTGGTACGAACAATTGATGTTCTGTTATTATTATGATGGAGTGCAAAAAAATTTAATTCGCACTTTAGTTCCACAAGTGGAAGGTACACATGTACATGTATACGTATCAACTTTATAATTTCATTGCATTTTGAATTACTCCTACAAGCAGTGGCTATACATTTCAGCAATTTCACTCTGAGCGTATTTCATGATCTATTTCTTTTCACAATTTATTCATTTTCAGATCATTTGGACAAATAATCATTTTTAATGAATTTTTAAAATCTTGTAAACAGGAATAGCTATTTTAACCTGAAAATGACATTGACCTTTATAAATGACCCCAAGGGACCTTTTTCCTGAAGGTGCTAACCTATCCTTAAAAATTACAACGCCAATGCTGCATAATACGCCCGTCGGGGTATTAATTTCTCATAAATAATTTTGTGAGTTATGTCAGTTTTAGTCTCAAAATATCTTGACTTTTACACATGATTTCTCAGTTGACATGATTAAGAGACTAAAAAAAGAAGAAAAAAAAAAGAAAACTTGTAAGAAATATGAACGAACATGTATTGACCTTTGACCCCTATCCTTCAAAAAACGTTACTAGGTTCTTTGACTTGCTAAAGTCAACCCACATGGGAAGGTCCTAAGGCCGGGAGCCATTCATAGTTCAAGGTTCATAACACTACAAACGAATAGTAAATTGATCACAAACTAAAACTGGATCTATGATTCATTATTATGAAGGTGTATTATATATACATTTACCAAGTTTCAATTCAATAGCTGTAAAGGTTGCGAAAAAAAAAATCAAGAAAACTGAGTTATCGGTCATAACCAAGGTAGACGTGTTTAAAGAATTGTGATTTATAGCTTTATAAGAAAACTTTTGAGTATATAAAGTGTGGGATTTATTTATCGTGTGAATAGAGAAGATTCTCCGAGTTGTTAAAAACTTTTGTCTGTGGATTTAATGCTTTTGCAGTATTGTTTACAAAATATTCAATAGTAAACAATCATTCGACACAGTGAGTGAGTTATCATGGCTAGTGCAGACAGGTAAGATAAAACCAATAGACCATCACCGATGGTTGATCAACCAGGACGGGGTATTAACGCACTATATGGAACAAATGAAAACATACCATTAGCAGTTCGCGAATTTCTCAATGCCGGAGACTGGGCCTTGACGCGTTTAAATACGTCTGATGAAAACAAAACGGTGAACATGGCGAATTCTAATACAGGTAGTTCTGTGTCCGTCGCGGAGCACTCATACTCTGAGGTTGCGGGTGACAAAAAATTTATCCCCCGGGATATGGAACTGCAAAGCCTGTCTTTTTAAGGTGATATCACACGTTTCGTGTTATACAATACTTATTTTCAGAAAAAAAGCATAATTCTAAAAAATATTAGGAGGTCACCATCCAAAATTTTGAGATTTTGAAATTGATCAGACATTTTAGCCATCCATTGATTGTAATGGAAATGCTCATTTTTTGGCTATATTATTTTTTCAGCCCAAGATTTTCAAATGAAACTTCACATATGATTCCCTCAACATATTGTGCAGATTCTCATAGAAAGAAATCATTCAATGACCACGTCATATGTTGCAAAATCTGACTGAATGTGTAAATGATCATGTAAAAAATTAAAAGTACAATTCGAGTTTACTTATCTTTCTTTACTATGTGACGAAAGACAAAAGCATCCGAATTTATATAATCATCTTTTTGAAATATCACAGCAGTGTTCCTTTACTCACAAAGATGTCAATATGTAAATGAATAGAGCCGAATACAGATTTTGTGTGATAACACGACAGTGAACATGTGTAATGATATTACCATATGTACCATATGGGTAACTATATTATACGTTTCTCTACTTCAAACACTTTACTGACACCTAACTTATTTCTGAATAGATACGACATATGTATGTAGGTAAAAAAAGTCTTTAAAAAATTCTCAAATACATGTGTAATTTCAATTTCAGCAAAAAGTTGACTATTGTTGGTCACTCTAGGCTTACCTTTACTTTGCAAAGAAAAAAAAATCGCATTTACATACGAATAACAATCTATTTATTGCCCCTGCACTGAGGCTCGAACCGCGGTCTTCCCGCATGGTGGGCAAGAGCATTACCTCTGAGCTATTACTGAGCGATTTTAACAAAGCCAGAACATCAAGACATTTTAAGTTACGAAAATCGGAAATCTTCAGCGTGGAGATTTCTTTAAAATTCTCGTCTAAGGGAGGCTACTGAAACGCGTGTGATATCTCGTTAAGTGAACAAGATGTCTTCGGTCAAAGAAAACCAGATTCATCTGCTTGGATTAAACACCAAGAAATTTATCTGTGCCTCGGGGAAGTCATTCCGCCAGATCATATAAGCGGAATACAGAGAACCGGCCGTTTTTGGCGTATTTACGTAGACAACGTCGAAGATAGGGCAACGTTGCTAACCAGGGGCATCAACATTAGAGGTAAAACTTTATTTCTTATTCCGGAAAATCCTAATACACCCAAGTTTGACCCCGAAACAACTACAAAACTGCGCATTTCAAATGTACCTCTGTCGGCCGATGATGGCCAGATAAAGAGGGCTGTTGAAAATAAAAATTGCAAGGTTCTAGATATTTACAGAGAGAAACTGAGAGTAAATAATAAGTTGACAAACTGCGATACTGGAGATAGGGTGTTGTATGTTGAGAAGTTACAGAAAGATCTACCCAAAATTTCTGAAAGTTGGCAAATATAACGCCTCTTTATGGTACTATGGTCAACCCAAAGAGGTTGAAGATATTAGATCGGGTAGGCCTAAAGCGTGCGTTAAATGCAAAAATGAAGGTCATCTTGCCAGTGAATGTGTAATTGGTTGGGTCTGTGACTTCTGTGGTCAGACGGGACACAAAAGGGATGAATGTACAGCTACTGAAAATGTAGATGCGAGTGGTACAGAAAGTGATGACAGTAACACAGATGAGGAACAGGTCAAGGACGATGTTTCACAGAAAAACATCAATAGTACAAACCACAAGCAAAAGGTAAACAAACAAAAACAGAAACAAAGGAAAGGTAAAGTAGAGGGCGCAGGATCTATCGAGCGTTTTGTTATAGCTGCAAAAGAGCAATCAAAGGGAACCCCTGTAAGGTCAAGGGACAGAAGTCTGTCTAATCAGAGAACTCCGCCTTCGCCAAACGAGGGTATAGAGAGAAAGAAAAAGAAAGAGGTAAAATGAGAACCAAGATATAAATGAAGAACTTAGGAGTTTATGAATATATTAAGACACAGAAATTTGGTATTGCTTTTTTGCAAGAAACACATTTTACTGTCGATATGAATGAACAATTGCAGTTAGAATGTAGAGAATTTTGTTACGCAATTCATGTCTATGGAAAGTCTAATAGTAAAGGAGTGTCTATAATCATTTCTAAAAATTTGGATTACAAAATACTTGACTCAAAACATGACAGTGAAGGGAGGTCGCTGATGATAAACATTGAAATGAATGGAAAATATTTTACTTTTGTACACCTATATGCACCAAACGATGAAAAGGAAAGAAATATTTTCTTTAAAAAGATAACAAATGAGTTGGATGAATTTAAACAAGGTTCAGTAATAATAGGCGGTGATTTTAATGAAGTTTTAGACAAAGGGGATAGGAGAAGTAGAAATAATACTAGAATACAGTGGTAATCGTAGTAGTTTACACACTGATTTTCGGAAACTTCGGGCACACCTCGGAAACTTCGTTAGGAAAAACTGGTAATTCGCAAACTTCGGGCAAAATTCCGCCCTAAATTTACCGATGTTACCTAAAATTCCTAACTTTCCGAATTTCACCGGAATAACCTAATTAATTGTATTTACCCGAAATCGAAAACGAGGCTGCGTGAATATTTATTATTATTGTTTGTTTCTTGAAATAAATATATTATTTCGAAATTGTTTTTCATTTGAAGGCATCAAATGTACAACTGATTCAATTTGATTGTCTAACGAGCATCATTTGCACCATAAAGTGACGATAAAATTCATTTTCGTTTTCTATCATTGCAAACCACGGATCTGTATTTTTTTTACGATAAGACGAGGTTAATGTCCTCAAATATTAGAAAATAAGATATATTCTAGGATAATTTTGATATAAAATTAGACAAGAGATCCCTCTCCTTTGCCTTTAGACGTGGTCTGGGTCATCCTCCCCCCTTCCCCAATCAAACACAGACATACATGTAGTACATTTTTTCACGCACTACCGAGAAATTACATATTGCATAATTATGATAATGAAACAGCTTTATCTCTCTCTCTCTCTCTCTCTCTCTTTTAATTTTATCCCCCCCCCCTTTTTTTATATGAATAGCTCTGTATTTTGTCGGATTCAGAATGTTCTAGGTCTACTTTCGGTTTCAAAACATTACTACGATCGAATTTTTGTAGCAGTAAAACTTGATGTTTTATATTTCTCCCTTGATGAAATGCACGAAACAGTCAGGAATTTTATGAAGAATGATCATAGCCGTGTTACACATTGAAGAACAGACCGGTAAAATGTCTGTACTTACAGCAAGGTATCCAAGAATCTGCAAGATGTGCATAGTTGAATTATTGCATGCATGTACTACATTGTACATGTACTGATGAATGGTACCAAGGATGTATATAGTACGTATCAAAAACAACAACAAACATGGTCCAAACATAATGAAGAAATCGCAAACTACTGTCAGAGCCACTGCATTCAATCCAATAATCAACGATTGACGTACGGATTGCACTGGCCCGTTATTCTGGAAATTCAACGGTAGGTTAGTACACGTAGTACATGTAAAATGATCTGATGATGTATTATATCTACTTCGTTCGGGCTCGGACAGTTTTATTATGCTGCTGTTGGCTGATAATCCTTATGCGCTAAGACACAACCAAGATCGGTTCATAATCTGCAATGCATTTCAAAGATCTCACCCTAATCTATAATCTCACCAAGTTTCATTATCAGATTAGCCGTCTAAGGGGGTCTAATACTTAGAAGAACATTCGAAAATTTTCATACTAGACCCATAATTATCATGGACTTCAAGCGCCTGTTGCGCTAAGACACAAACGAGATCGGTTCATAATCTGCAATGCATTTCAAAGATCTCACCCTTATCTATAATCTCACCAAGTTTCATTATCAGATTAGCCGTCTAAGGGGGTCTAATACTTAGAAGAACATTCGAAAATTTTCATACTAGACCCATTATTATCATAGACTTCAAGCGCCTGTTGCGCTAAGACACAACCGAGATCGGTTCATAATCTGCAATGCATTTCAAAGATCTCACCCTAATCTATAATCTCAACAAGTTTCATCAATTTCCTTCCATTACATTAGGATCTTATTACCAATATATAATGTATTTGTCGAATGTTGCAATGTTGTAACGTTGAATAAGTAACTAACTTTAGATCGCCGAACTTTTATGTAAAGTTCATGTATCTTTTACATCTTGCTACGTCTTTCGGTATATTTAGGTAATAATTTTCACATATTTTGGCCATATAACATTGTTTGGATTGATGATCACTGACGAGGGTTAAATACCCGAAACGTACATGTCTGGTCCATGCTGT
This sequence comes from Pinctada fucata, assembly GCA_028142955.1. Taxonomy (NCBI): domain Eukaryota; kingdom Metazoa; phylum Mollusca; class Bivalvia; order Pterioida; family Pteriidae; genus Pinctada; species Pinctada fucata. The sequence continues at coordinate 19,241,274 of AP027102.1, forward strand.
AAATTTATCTGCTCTAAAATGATGTTAATAAATTTGAAGACGTTAAACATTTTACAAAAATTTCATTTGAGGCACAATTGGCTGTGTACCCTAAACATCACTTCATAAACAACAAAATTGGTTAGGGCGCCTAAGTGATATAGCCTTTGGGAATGAAATGAATTACATGCAAGGAAAATATTCTATTTCAATTTTTGTTATTCTCACAAGTGTATGAACAACATAGAGAAAACTGTACATCAAATATATATAATTATACATGCGTAATGAGACTAATCTACAAATAAATTAAAATTATGTAGGTACCACCTGTCTAACGACACAAGCTGTTTCTATAAAAATATTAAATAATGGATAATATGACAAAGCAAATAGAATGATACTTATCAATAATTTGGATTTTTTTTACTCATCCGTCGGTGTAATTTATCGATATCAATTATATTCTTTATCGCATGATAAACATTTCAAAGTACATCGCACTATTTCGATAAAGTATATTTAAACATCATGCATAATAGTCATTATTTGACATGGTGTCATATGCGAAAACGTAGGCGAGGTCAATGTAAAATCTCAATTTGAGTGAATCATCGAGGCATTGGACCATTTAGCAAAATTAAGTACAATGTACATCAAGAAGAATAGTCTGTATCGTCGTCTTCCTTTGCAAATAAATTTCCTCAAGAAAGTATACCTGCAATATGACAGACGTTAGACAGTGCATGAATTTTATATATTGTTTTCAGTTTCGCGCTAAAACATCGACGGCAGGTGTGGCTAGCCAACAGGGGATGCTTACTCCTCCCGGGCACCTTGTCCCACCTCTAGCTTGCTAGGGGTCCGTCGATGCTTAATTTTGTGCTCTATTGTGAGTGCTGTTGTGATTATCGTCAGGATCTTCTTTAACTCATGAAATTATACTAACCGCTGCTTTAATTTATAATACACGTAGGAGTTACCATCTTTATTGTATAGCTTTCTCTAAAAGTAATTGCGCAAAGACGAGGTACGAGGTATCATAGCTTACCTTTTCCAAAAAAACCTTTTCTTCTGCATGTCTGTAATAAACTCCCCCGAGGGTGGACACTTTCTTATTTAATCCAATATTTCTCTTTTGTAAACGGTCATGGCTAATTCTAGCAATCTGGATTCCATAAATGCAACCTTTAGAATGAGGTTTTTAGAATGAATTTTCGATTTGTATATCTTTTTTCCATACATACCACAAAATCGTATGAATTAGACCATTTGTTCAGCTTGTGAATAAAAAAGTTAGAAAGCCGTGATTATGTACAACCAAATTGTCCACCCTTTGGGGTCTTTTTATAGATCTCGTATCACGTGACTTTAGTAAATAGGTATATTATCAGAAACTGACTTAATATTGTGACAAACTGACCATATCGGACGGGACTATAATGAGGTAAAATGAAGCTTAAAAATCTGTAGAAGCCGTGATTTCTTTATATATTCAAAATTAATCCAATTTGCAGACAATATGCAAAAGTTTGAAAGCGTCAGAAAGGGGACAACGAATCGATGAGAAAGGAGGGGTTGTCCCACCCTTTTGTTGGCTTACTACTCGTTAGAAATGGAGGCATTTAATTCAAAGCAGGCGCTAACCGAGAGTACATCATGAACCGTAAGAGGTATAGATCTTAACAAAGGAGGGGATCTCCAACAACAGCAGGTTGTTGCACCCACAGCAAAACACTCAATGCAAAAACACAAAGCAGACAAGCACAGAAAGAGACGCATAAGGGACAAGGAACGTCAACGTACAACACAGAAACATCAAACACAAAGGACTACACATAAACCAACGAGACCAATGGGCAACCGGTGCCGACTTAGGACGGCCATCTGCCACGGAAATAGCAGGTGTGGTTATCCTGGATTACGTGCGCACAACCCTCCCACTTTTTCAATTACCCAGAGGTTTCGAAGAATTTGTGATGTAAAACAACCTCCTCACTGTCAGACCACCACACTCAAACAAGACCGCAAAACGCCATTCTTTTGCTGGCTTACTACTGGTTAGAAATGGAGGCATTTAATTCAAAGCAGGCGCTAACCGAGAGTACAACATGAACCGTAAGAGGTATAGATCTAATGTTAATAAGGCATCATTATAACACTTGTCGAAAGCAACCTCAAAGCAAACCAAAATAATGTTTTCCAATAATAAATTAGCAATCCTGAATCCATGGATGCAACTTTTAGAATGAATTTTCGATTTCGATATCTTTTATCCATACATACAAAAAATTGTATGAATTGGACTATTTGATCAGCTTGTGAGAAAAATAAGTTAGAAAGCCGTCATCGTGTACAACGAAAGTGTCCACCCTTTGGGGTTTTTAAAATAGACTTACAGAAGACAGGGCTTTTGACTAGCTACAACACATCGCCTCTGTGAATAAATGGATGAGTTATCTCGTATCACCAGACCTTAGTAAATAGGTATATTAACAGACACTGACTTTATATTGTCATGGTAAACTGACCTACCGGGCGGGGCTTATTTTTACTTGGTCATCAGAAGAGTTTACTTCTGACCAGGTGATATAAGCTATTAAAATAATGGGTAATGAGTATTCACTCTCACTAATAAATGCAATGCATAGTCTGTCTATCCTCAATTTTAATTGACTCGTCTCATTCGCTTGATTAAAGTAGCTCCGCCCGGTCAGGTAACTTTGCTACGGCAATATATGTATATTTAATGTACGACACGAGAGCTTTAGTCGCATATTTGCCGAGTTTTTTTGACAAAAATAAGTTTGCAAAAAATATGTTTCCGAAATCGAAGTAACCGGATGTGGCAGTTCTACCGAATTGAAGCGGCGGGTGTTTCATGCAAGCAGGAGATGCTTACTCTTCCTGGGCACCTGGTCTCACTCCCATATTGGGAGTTCGCTTCTTTTCATGTGGTGGAGGTTTTTGTTTGTTTGCTTTTTGTTCCTGTTTTATCCTGATTTTATATGCCTTCGGTTTCTGAATTATCGATTTTTTGCTGTATACATGGATATGATCATTGTCCATATTAGTCATGTTACAGATTCATAGAAGTCTGAATAGAGGTCTTATGGAAAAGGCATGTTTGTTTTTCCCATGTATTTTTTTTAAATATAGAATTTGTAAAAGTTCCCCAGCATTAAAGTTAGTAGCTGCAATGTAATCGCCATTGTTTTCTGTACTTCGATCTTGTGCTTCTCATGCACATGTTCTGAATTTAGTGATTGGTTTCTGTATAGTAGTTTCCTGAAACAAAAACAACCGCATTGCCATTGAAAGATAACAAATGTGAACGGCGATACAATTCATTTGTTGCTTTGTTCCTTTCCGATGTATAATTGTTCAGTTCCATCAGCTGTCCTAAAAGTATTATAATAATCCCGCAAAACTCATCAATAATCATCAAAGACGTACCTATCAGTCTCAAAGTCGATAAGGTAAGGCAAAATCAGTAGAATATATATATTGCAACGGTTGCGAACCTCGGAATGAATGACAAATATGGATAATTACCATATCTCTGTATACAGCACAAAATCGATAATTCAGAAAATCAGAAACCGAAGGCATACAAAATCAGGATAAAACAGGAGCCAAAGCAAAACAAACAAAAACCTCCACCACATGAAAAGAAGCGAACCCCCGACATGGGAGTGAGACCAGGTGCCCAGGAAGAGTAAGCATCTCCTGCTTGCATGCAATACCCGCCGCTTCAATTCGGTATTACTGTCACATCCGGTTACTTCCATTTCGGAAGTCATAGAGTACAATCTTTGGTTAGATGGTCTAAATGGTCTATGACAGAATATCATCCACCATTCTGGAGAGTGGGACATCATAGTGTATGACGAGTTCCTCATATCGACTGTAGAACTTCCTCAGTGACGATGTTAGTCGGTCACAAACATATCCCTGACTGAGAAGCTTATCTGAAAGACGCCTAGCTCACAGAACAAAATCTGTATATTTGGTACTTGCTCTGGCATAGCGTATCAACTGAGATATAAACACGCCATAAGCAGGCGATGAAGGGATGCTACTGCGAGGAATTTGACAGTAAGTGTTTTGAATATTTTCCCTGACATGGTCGCCATGGCACTTTCTATATAGACATAACCTCAGACAATGCATGCATTTTAGATATTGTTTTCATTTTTTGTGCATGAACATCGACAGCGGGTGCGGCTAGCCAACAGGGGATGCTTACTCCTCCCGGGCACCTGATCCCACCTGTAGCTTGCTAGGGGTCCGTCTGTGCTCTATTGTGAGTGCTGTTGAGATTAACGTCAGGATCTTCTTTACATGTATTAAGAAAAAGTGCAGGACTTACAAAATTGATCAAAACTAATAAACTTACCGATGTTTGGAGGGTACAAAACTTAAAGAAACAACAATTTACATGGCGAAGAAAAACTTTAAATGAGGCAAGCAGAAGACTTCTTTTTAGTAAGTAACGACATAATCAATATCCGGTTGTGTGACATAAGACCTGCGCAAATTAAGTACACTGACCATATGGCTGTTTACTTGACAATTACGCTTGACAAAAGGGACAATAAGGGTAATTGACTATGGAAACTGAATAACAGCATCTTGAATGATGAAAACTATATAGAAATGATTGAAAAACTTTTTTTCAATCTAATTAAACAAAATTAAGAATTAAAGTTGAATCATGCGAAATTTTGGGACTATTGCAATACTATTCTATTAAATTCTGCAAAGAAAGATCACTCTCAAGAAGTAATGAAATAGAAATTACAGAGCAAGAATTGAAAAGAGAGATAGAAATATGCAACAGGAATTCAATAGGATATGACAATGACAGAATTCAATTACTGGAAAATAAATTAGAATCTTTGTACGAAGCAAAGGAAAAAGGTGCACAGGTTAGATCGAGAATCAGATGGGTGGAAGAGGGAGAGCGAAATTCTAAGTACTTTTTGGCTCTAGAAAAGCAGAGACAGACACACAAAGCAATCATTCAGTTAAAAAACAAAGAGGGAAGAGAATTATCAAACGATGAAGAAATATTAAGAGAAATTAAATGTTTTTATTCAACGTTATATAAATCTAAACGGATAGACAACAAGGAAATTCAAAATTATATCGACGAAAGTATAATAGAAAGGAAATTAACATAAGAGGATAGCAATTCCTTTGATGGAGAACTTACGTTACAAGAATGTAAATTATCTGTTAATATTATGAAATTGAATAAAAGTCCGGGTGCCGATGGATTATCAGCTGAATTCTACAAAAAGTTTTGGCCCATTATTCAAGATACAGTCGTAAAATCGCTGAATTATGCTTACAGTAAAGGTGAAATGAGTGATTCGCAGAAATTTGGAGTTGTTTCACTGATTTTCAAAAAGGGTGACCCGTTAAATCTTAGTAATTGGAGGCCTATTACTTTATTAAATACTGATTACAAGATAGCAGCTTACTCTCTGGCATTAAGGTTAAAAGGAATAATGGATAAAATAATTGATTCTGACCAAAACGGATACATTAAAAAAAGATCGGCTATAATATTCGTCAAATACAAGATATTATTGATTTTTCAGAAAAATTCAACATTGATTCAAGTGTAATTAAAAAGACATCATACAGCCAGACTCGTCCCAAAAATTACCAGGACCCTACACTCTTGACCATCTCCATTTTAATTCATAACTATTTCCTGATTCATAAAGTTTATATGTAAGCAAGATTGAAGAGTGTTTCGGCGGTTTTAATATCGGAAATAAAAATTCAAAGCCTAAGGCCCGCCTCGTCAGGGATCCACCTTAGTGATTATTATCTGGCCGTGGTAGATGTTGTTATGCTTGCTGTATGAAATTAACGGCTTCTTTGCATGAAAAATCGTCTGTCATATCAATCCTGTATTTCAAAATCCTTTTCTTGATATCCTTGATGTAAGAGTTATATTTAGTATCCTTGACTAAAGGTGTCTGATTTACAGATGTGGTTGAGTTTTAGAAGCGTCAATTCTCTCCGACATAAAATCTAGAATGTATTTCAATATCAGAGTAGCCTCTCAGATATACAACTTCCTATTAATTGTTTGTAAATTATTTCTTTGTTGGTGTTCCGTAAGTGTCTGTAACATAGAATCATGCATGCCCTTTATATAATTATGTTGATTGCTTTCCAACGATGAGCAGTAAAAAGTTATCACAGTTAATGCCGATTTACAAATTTGTGTTTAATCGGACGTCCAGGTGGCAATTGTCTAAGACTGCAGAGGTTATTTGAGACCGCCATATATAATTAGGAGTTTCACTCTTCAATCTTATGTATCCTAGGGAGCAAGTATGAACTCTCATATTGTAACTTAGCTATAATGTATCGTCATCGAAATTTCACTTTTAGTAAATGTATGTTACTTTGTCCTGTATTTTATCATTCAATGTTGATACGTCTAGTATGAAGACTTCTAATGATTTTGTAGTTTTACGTTGCTTTCTCCTGAATCCGGCAATTTATGTTTATTAATTCCGTTGAAACTGCGTCTCGTAGTGGCACACTGCAAGGGTATAATCAATCATATAAGACAAATTTCCCGTCGTTGCAGTTTTACAAAAGAAAACTGGGTACAACGCTCATTAAAGAGCTGAGAAAAATCCGTCATATAAATCGCTAGGCGAGATATAGAGGACAAATTTACATATATACGAAAATGTCCAAGAACAGGTACAACGCTCATTAGAGAGCTGAGAATATCCCGTCATATAAATCGCTAGGCGAGATATAGAGGGCAAATTTTCATATATACGAAAATTTCCAAGAATTGGTACAACGCTCATTTCAAGAGCTGAGAATATCCCGTCATATAAATCGCTAGGCGAAGTATAGAGGGCAAATAATTTCAGCAACTGTTAGTCCATTAATCCAAAAGTCAAATGAATGGTAGGGCGTTTGGTGTTTATACGTTCGGGATAGGCACGCCTTAGAACATCGAAAGATATCTTCTTGTCCAATGAAATTGCGGCAATAGCAGTGATGTAAGCACGGTACGTTGACATGATTTAGGATTTCAAAGTAACATATTTACATGTGGATCGTATGATTATCAAAGCAATGATATACTTTAAGTTGATGTACAAATCAATGATATCCTATTCCATAGTTAAGTCCAAGCGTTTTCTCATCATTGTGCTCTTTTTGTTGGCGGATCCTATATAATTTATGGTTTCAGATCTGGTCCTATTACATGTAGCATCGGGTTATTTTCTCTTGATCTTTTAAATGTAATCAATGTTTTTTCTGACACACCTGCGTAGAAGGTTAATTGTTCTGTTCCGTCCAGTAGGTTTTGATTTTCTCGGCATCCACTTGGTCATCAATATTTTGGAAATATTTAGGTTTGACTAAAAATCCAACGACGGGTATTATTCAGAATTTTGTCCATGGATCAAACTTTCACGCTTCTTAGCCAGAGTGATTCTCCCGCTTAAGATATTCTTTATTTCTCGAAGCTTTTTGGATAAGTAATATTCTCTTGATGATCTGGTAAAGTGATTGATAAGTCTAGGTTTCCAATCTCCAAAATCCTTTCTTGATTAGCGTGTAGTTGAAATTCTTTTCTTCCATTTTGAAGTTGTGTGTTTCTTTTAGGAAAATTAATTTGTACATAGTAATCCATGATGTGGTATAAATCTGTGATACGAGTCAGATTTGACTTTAATTGTTAGAGTTGTGGTAATTGGCAAAACAACTTTGATAATAAATTACTTCCGGAAGAGGTCAGAAAGCTAGGAGCCCCAATAAAATTCTAAACAAGCCGATCGCTTTCAACAAGAAAGCGATTCACGGGATGATGCCTGTGGAACATTGTTCCCTCAATCAAGTGTAATTAAAAAGACATCATACAGCCAGACTCGTCCCAAAAATTACCAGGACCCTACACTCTTGACCATCTCCATTTTAATTCATAACTATTTCCTGATTCATAAAGTTTATATGTAAGCAAGATTGAAGAGTGTTTCGGCGGTTTTAATATCGGAAATAAAAATTCAAAGCCTAAGGCCCGCCTCGTCAGGGATCCACCTTAGTGATTATTATCTGGCCGTGGTAGATGTTGTTATGCTTGCTGTATGAAATTAACGGCTTCTTTGCATGAAAAATCGTCTGTCATATCAATCCTGTATTTCAAAATCCTTTTCTTGATATCCTTGATGTAAGAGTTATATTTAGTATCCTTGACTAAAGGTGTCTGATTTACAGATGTGGTTGAGTTTTAGAAGCGTCAATTCTCTCCGACATAAAATCTAGAATGTATTTCAATATCAGAGTAGCCTCTCAGATATACAACTTCCTATTAATTGTTTGTAAATTATTTCTTTGTTGGTGTTCCGTAAGTGTCTGTAACATAGAATCATGCATGCCCTTTATATAATTATGTTGATTGCTTTCCAACGATGAGCAGTAAAAAGTTATCACAGTTAATGCCGATTTACAAATTTGTGTTTAATCGGACGTCCAGGTGGCAATTGTCTAAGACTGCAGAGGTTATTTGAGACCGCCATATATAATTAGGAGTTTCACTCTTCAATCTTATGTATCCTAGGGAGCAAGTATGAACTCTCATATTGTAACTTAGCTATAATGTATCGTCATCGAAATTTCACTTTTAGTAAATGTATGTTACTTTGTCCTGTATTTTATCATTCAATGTTGATACGTCTAGTATGAAGACTTCTAATGATTTTGTAGTTTTACGTTGCTTTCTCCTGAATCCGGCAATTTATGTTTATTAATTCCGTTGAAACTGCGTCTCGTAGTGGCACACTGCAAGGGTATAATCAATCATATAAGACAAATTTCCCGTCGTTGCAGTTTTACAAAAGAAAACTGGGTACAACGCTCATTAAAGAGCTGAGAAAAATCCGTCATATAAATCGCTAGGCGAGATATAGAGGACAAATTTACATATATACGAAAATGTCCAAGAACAGGTACAACGCTCATTAGAGAGCTGAGAATATCCCGTCATATAAATCGCTAGGCGAGATATAGAGGGCAAATTTTCATATATACGAAAATTTCCAAGAATTGGTACAACGCTCATTTCAAGAGCTGAGAATATCCCGTCATATAAATCGCTAGGCGAAGTATAGAGGGCAAATAATTTCAGCAACTGTTAGTCCATTAATCCAAAAGTCAAATGAATGGTAGGGCGTTTGGTGTTTATACGTTCGGGATAGGCACGCCTTAGAACATCGAAAGATATCTTCTTGTCCAATGAAATTGCGGCAATAGCAGTGATGTAAGCACGGTACGTTGACATGATTTAGGATTTCAAAGTAACATATTTACATGTGGATCGTATGATTATCAAAGCAATGATATACTTTAAGTTGATGTACAAATCAATGATATCCTATTCCATAGTTAAGTCCAAGCGTTTTCTCATCATTGTGCTCTTTTTGTTGGCGGATCCTATATAATTTATGGTTTCAGATCTGGTCCTATTACATGTAGCATCGGGTTATTTTCTCTTGATCTTTTAAATGTAATCAATGTTTTTTCTGACACACCTGCGTAGAAGGTTAATTGTTCTGTTCCGTCCAGTAGCTTTTGATTTTCTCGGCATCCACTTGGTCATCAATATTTTGGAAATATTTAGGTTTGACTAAAAATCCAACGACGGGTATTATTCAGAATTTTGTCCATGGATCAAACTTTCACGCTTCTTAGCCAGAGTGATTCTCCCGCTTAAGATATTCTTTATTTCTCGAAGCTTTTTGGATAAGTAATATTCTCTTGATGATCTGGTAAAGTGATTGATAAGTCTAGGTTTCCAATCTCCAAAATCCTTTCTTGATTAGCGTGTAGTTGAAATTCTTTTCTTCCATTTTGAAGTTGTGTGTTTCTTTTAGGAAAATTAATTTGTACATAGTAATCCATGATGTGGTATAAATCTGTGATACGAGTCAGATTTGACTTTAATTGTTAGAGTTGTGGTAATTGGCAAAACAACTTTGATAATAAATTACTTCCGGAAGAGGTCAGAAAGCTAGGAGCCCCAATAAAATTCTAAACAAGCCGATCGCTTTCAACAAGAAAGCGATTCACGGGATGATGCCTGTGGAACATTGTTCCCTCAATCAAGTGTAATTAAAAAGACATCATACAGCCAGACTCGTCCCAAAAATTACCAGGACCCTACACTCTTGACCATCTCCATTTTAATTCATAACTATTTCCTGATTCATAAAGTTTATATGTAAGCAAGATTGAAGAGTGTTTCGGCGGTTTTAATATCGGAAATAAAAATTCAAAGCCTAAGGCCCGCCTCCTCAGGGATCCACCTTAGTGATTATTATCTGGCCGTGGTAGATGTTGTTATGCTTGCTGTATGAAATTAACGGCTTCTTTGCATGAAAAATCGTCTGTCATATCAATCCTGTATTTCAAAATCCTTTTCTTGATATCCTTGATGTAAGAGTTATATTTAGTATCCTTGACTAAAGGTGTCTGATTTACAGATGTGGTTGAGTTTTAGAAGCGTCAATTCTCTCCGACATAAAATCTAGAATGTATTTCAATATCAGAGTAGCCTCTCAGATATACAACTTCCTATTAATTGTTTGTAAATTATTTCTTTGTTGGTGTTCCGTAAGTGTCTGTAACATAGAATCATGCATGCCCTTTATATAATTATGTTGATTGCTTTCCAACGATGAGCAGTAAAAAGTTATCACAGTTAATGCCGATTTACAAATTTGTGTTTAATCGGACGTCCAGGTGGCAATTGTCTAAGACTGCAGAGGTTATTTGAGACCGCCATATATAATTAGGAGTTTCACTCTTCAATCTTATGTATCGTAGGGAGCAAGTATGAACTCTCATATTGTAACTTAGCTATAATGTATCGTCATCGAAATTTCACTTTTAGTAAATGTATGTTACTTTGTCCTGTATTTTATCATTCAATGTTGATACGTCTAGTATGAAGACTTCTAATGATTTTGTAGTTTTACGTTGCTTTCTCCTGAATCCGGCAATTTATGTTTATTAATTCCGTTGAAACTGCGTCTCGTAGTGGCACACTGCAAGGGTATAATCAATCATATAAGACAAATTTCCCGTCGTTGCAGTTTTACAAAAGAAAACTGGGTACAACGCTCATTAAAGAGCTGAGAAAAATCCGTCATATAAATCGCTAGGCGAGATATAGAGGACAAATTTACATATATACGAAAATGTCCAAGAACAGGTACAACGCTCATTAGAGAGCTGAGAATATCCCGTCATATAAATCGCTAGGCGAGATATAGAGGGCAAATTTTCATATATACGAAAATTTCCAAGAATTGGTACAACGCTCATTTCAAGAGCTGAGAATATCCCGTCATATAAATCGCTAGGCGAAGTATAGAGGGCAAATAATTTCAGCAACTGTTAGTCCATTAATCCAAAAGTCAAATGAATGGTAGGGCGTTTGGTGTTTATACGTTCGGGATAGGCACGCCTTAGAACATCGAAAGATATCTTCTTGTCCAATGAAATTGCGGCAATAGCAGTGATGTAAGCACGGTACGTTGACATGATTTAGGATTTCAAAGTAACATATTTACATGTGGATCGTATGATTATCAAAGCAATGATATACTTTAAGTTGATGTACAAATCAATGATATCCTATTCCATAGTTAAGTCCAAGCGTTTTCTCATCATTGTGCTCTTTTTGTTGGCGGATCCTATATAATTTATGGTTTCAGATCTGGTCCTATTACATGTAGCATCGGGTTATTTTCTCTTGATCTTTTAAATGTAATCAATGTTTTTTCTGACACACCTGCGTAGAAGGTTAATTGTTCTGTTCCGTCCAGTAGGTTTTGATTTTCTCGGCATCCACTTGGTCATCAATATTTTGGAAATATTTAGGTTTGACTAAAAATCCAACGACGGGTATTATTCAGAATTTTGTCCATGGATCAAACTTTCACGCTTCTTAGCCAGAGTGATTCTCCCGCTTAAGATATTCTTTATTTCTCGAAGCTTTTTGGATAAGTAATATTCTCTTGATGATCTGGTAAAGTGATTGATAAGTCTAGGTTTCCATTACAACAATTAACCTTCTACGCAGGTGTGTCAGAAAAAACATTGATTACATTTAAAAGATCAAGAGAAAATAACCCGATGCTACATGTAATAGGACCAGATCTGAAACCATAAATTATATAGGATCCGCCAACAAAAAGAGCACAATGATGAGAAAACGCTTGGACTTAACTATGGAATAGGATATCATTGATTTGTACATCAACTTAAAGTATATCATTGCTTTGATAATCATACGATCCACATGTAAATATGTTACTTTGAAATCCTAAATCATGTCAACGTACCGTGCTTACATCACTGCTATTGCCGCAATTTCATTGGACAAGAAGATATCTTTCGATGTTCTAAGGCGTGCCTATCCCGAACGTATAAACACCAAACGCCCTACCATTCATTTGACTTTTGGATTAATGGACTAACAGTTGCTGAAATTATTTGCCCTCTATACTTCGCCTAGCGATTTATATGACGGGATATTCTCAGCTCTTGAAATGAGCGTTGTACCAATTCTTGGAAATTTTCGTATATATGAAAATTTGCCCTCTATATTTCGCCTAGCGATTTATATGACGGGATATTCTCAGCTCTCTAATGAGCGTTGTACCTGTTCTTGGACATTTTCGTATATATGTAAATTTGTCCTCTATATCTCGCCTAGCGATTTATATGACGGATTTTTCTCAGCTCTTTAATGAGCGTTGTACCCAGTTTTTTTTTGTAAAACTGCAACGACGGGAAATTTGTCTTATATGATTGATTATACCCTTGCAGTGTGCCACTACGAGACGCAGTTTCAACGGAATTAATAAACATAAATTGCCGGATTCAGGAGAAAGCAACGTAAAACTACAAAATCATTAGAAGTCTTCATACTAGACGTATCAACATTGAATGATAAAATACAGGACAAAGTAACATACATTTACTAAAAGTGAAATTTCGATGACGATACATTATAGCTAAGTTACAATATGAGAGTTCATACTTGCTCCCTACGATACATAAGATTGAAGAGTGAAACTCCTAATTATATATGGCGGTCTCAAATAACCTCTGCAGTCTTAGACAATTGCCACCTGGACGTCCGATTAAACACAAATTTGTAAATCGGCATTAACTGTGATAACTTTTTACTGCTCATCGTTGGAAAACAATCAACATAATTATATAAAGGGCATGCATGATTCTATGTTACAGACACTTACGGAACACCAACAAAGAAATAATTTACAAACAATTAATAGGAAGTTGTATATCTGAGAGGCTACTCTGATATTGAAATACATTCTAGAATTCGGAAAACATTTTTATGTCGGAGAGAATTGACGCTTCTAAAACTCAACCACATCTGTAAATCAGACACCTTTAGTCAAGGATACTAAATATAACTCTTACATCAAGGATATCAAGAAAAGGATTTTGAAATACAGGATTGATATGACAGACGATTTTTCATGCAAAGAAGCCGTTAATTTCATACAGCAAGCATAACAACATCTACCACGGCCAGATAATAATCACTAAGGTGGATCCCTGACGAGGCGGGCCTTAGGCTTTGAATTTTTATTTCCGATATTAAAACCGCCGAAACACTCTTCAATCTTGCTTACATATAAACTTTATGAATCAGGAAATAGTTATGAATTAAAATGGAGATGGTCAAGAGTGTAGGGTCCTGGTAATTTTTGGGACGAGTCTGGCTGTATGATGTCTTTTTAATTACATTCCATTTTGTTCCTTGATTTCAAAAAGCGTTTGATACGGTTTAATGGAATTTTATGATTGGGGCTTTACGAAAATTTGGATTTGGAGATTCTTTCATAGGGTAGGGAACAAACGTTATACAAAAACATTACAGGATGTGTAAAAATAACAATAGGATGACTGAGACATATAAAATATCAAGAGGAATCAGACAGGGTTGTCCCCTATCCTGTCTGATCTTTGTAATATCTGTGGAACTCTTGGCTTGCAGAATAAGGTCTGACATTCGAATACATGGTGTAAAAGTGAAAGGCAAAAATATTAAAATTATCCAGCTGGCTGACGATACTACCCTCTTTTTAAGATTGCTAGACGTTAAAAGAGCCCTTTCTATTGTGGATGAGTTTGGAAAAGACTCGGGATTGGAATTGAATTTGCAAAAGACCGAAGGTATTTACTTACGAAAAAATAAAGGTAAAGATTCGTTTTTTGAAGGAATCAAATGGGTAAATAGAGTAAAATCACTAGGTATTATGTTCGGTACAAATAAAAAAGTGTGTAGTAATCTTAACTGGGAGGAAAAGATAACTTCTATAGATAAGTTATTAAAAAATTGGAAAAAGAGAAAAATCACCTTTATTGGAAGAAATGTTGTTTTAAATTATTTTATTATATCAAAAATCACATATATTGCTTCCGTTCTAAGTTTAGATAAGCCAAAAATTAAAGAACTAGAAAAGATGATATTTGAATTTTTATGGCAGAATAAACCCGAAAAGGTCAAAAGGTCAGTCATGATTAATAGTTTTGAAAAAGGTGGATTAAAAGTAAGAGATATAGAGTCTCATATACACATGTTAAGAATAGCATGGGTGAAAAGATTAACAGAGAAAAGTAATGCTAGGTGTAAAATTATACCCTCAATGTATTTTGAAAAATTTGGACAAAATTTTTGATATTCAAAATGAACAATGATGATACATCGAGTTTGACTAATTTTGAGAGTATTCCAGAGTTTTATAGAATGATTATTGAGTCTTGGACAAAGCTAAAAAAGTTTAAGTCCAATTTTCTTACAGGGTCCGAAATAAAAAAAACAAATTATCTGGGGAAATAAGAATATTAGGAGGAATGGTAAATGTCTACTATACCAAAACTGGATTGCTTCCGGCTTCATATATATTTATGATATTATAGATGAAAATGGAAATATTGATGAAAATATGATACACGAAAACCTTAAAGATAAAAGAAACTGGATCTCAGAAGTATATACTTTAAAACAAGTGTTTCCTTCTGAATTTTATTATATCAAAAATCACATATATTGCTTCCGTTCTAAGTTTAGATAAGCCAAAAATTAAATAACTAGAAAAGATGATATTTGAATTTTTATGGCAGAATAAACCCGAAAAGGTCAAAAGGTCAGTCATGATTAATAGTTTTGAAAAAGGTGGATTAAAAGTAAGAGATATAGAGTCTCATATACACATGTTAAGAATAGCATGGGTGAAAAGATTAACAGAGAAAAGTAATGCTAGGTGTAAAATTATACCCTCAATGTATTTTGAAAAATTTGGACAAAATTTTTGATATTCAAAATGAACAATGATGATACATCGAGTTTGACTAATTTTGAGAGTATTCCAGAGTTTTATAGAATGATTATTGAGTCTTGGACAAAGCTAAAAAAGTTTAAGTCCAATTTTCTTACAGGGTCCGAAATAAAAAAAACAAATTATCTGGGGAAATAAGAATATTAGGAAGAATGGTAAATGTCTACTATACCAAAACTGGATTGCTTCCGGCTTCATATATATTAATGATATTATAGATGAAAATGAAAATATGGATGAAAATATGATACACGAAAACCTTAAAGATAAAAGAAACTGAATCTCAGAAGTATATACTTTAAAACAAGTGTTTCCTTCTGAATTGATAAATATATTTTGAGAGAGTGTCATGAAACTATCAGAATAAATGTCGATTTAAAAATTGAAGAACCGAATACAAAAAGAATTCTGAAACTAAATGAAACTGATAACAAAATGATATACAAGTTCTTTACATTTCATAAGGAAACTATTAGTTATTATAATTAGTTAGCACTTTCTATATAGACATAACGTCAGACAGTGCATGAATTGTATATATTTTCATTTCCATGCTTCATAAACATCGACGACGGGTGCGGCTAGCCAACAGGGGATGCTTACTCCTCCCGGGCACCTGGTCCCACCTCTAGCTTGCTAGGGGTCCGTCGATGTTTACTTTTGTGCTCTATTGTGAGTGCTGTTGAGATTATCGTCAGGATCTTCTTTAACTCATTTGTGTCACACTTATGCCCTTTGCCGTGTGGAGCTCGTGACAAAGTTCCCCGCGAGGGGTTTGACAGTAAGTGTTTTGAATATACTTCCCCGACATTGTCGCCATAGCACTTTCTATATAGACATAACGTCAGACAGTGCATGAATTGTATATATTTTCATTTCCATGCTTCATAAACATCGACGACGGGTGCGGCTAGCCAACAGGGGATGCTTACTCCTCCCGGGCACCTGGTCCCACCTCTAGCTTGCTAGGGGTCCGTCGATGTTTACTTTTGTGCTCTATTGTGAGTGCTGTTGAGATTATCGTCAGGATCTTCTTTAACTCATTATTGTTTTGATGTATGGAAAACTAAACTGAATGCTGATATTTTTGTTCTAGGTAAACATATGTTTTCCTTTGTTTTTAATGAATTAGTTGAAGCAGACGAAAAAATATTTAGATGGAAGCTCTTTCATAACATTTTACCATGCCAAGTATTGTTAACGAGATGGAAAATCACAGATGATGTAGATGTTTTGTTTGTAAGGTTGTAGATGATTACGATCATTATTCCATAGGTTGTTCTTGTCTAGATAGTTTATGGAATCTAATAACTAATATACTAATAAAATAAGAATATCACAAAAAATTTAGAACTCTTAGATATATTGTATTTGGTTACAAAATAGATAAAGAGGAATATCATGATCTTAACATAATTTTATCAACAACAGGATTTTCAATATATAAATGGTTCCATATTAGCAATATGAGGAAAGACAAAGTTGACATCAACATCATTTTCAGAAAGGAACTAGAAAAGAAAATGTTACTACAAAAATTAAGTTTAATACATTCATGAGAAGGTTCATAGAACATCTCCATTAAATCATAGTTTTCCCCTTTCGATCAAACATGCACAAACACTAACTTATATACATGTGTATGCTATGTATATTTTTCTTTCGTTTTTTTTTTTTCAGGTGCCGTTGTCAACTACACAAATGATGTTCATGATGTTAATAATAATATCGATGTTAATAATTTGAAATATAAGAGAAAATGGTGCTGTGATGATACATAGGCTCAGATAAGATATATAACGCATAAAAATTTAAAGATATATTACAAAAATGTATATGCAATGCACGTAATAACCTACCACTGTATACACACAGATACTAATTTTTTAACATTACTCATACCTACCAATAAATTATAGTTGAATCTACATTTATATTCATTCAGCAGATATATATTGTTATTGAAAACTGTCAGCTTGTTAGCTCATTTGGCATACAAGCGATGTAGAGCCTCTAATATCTGAGCATCTAAAAAACAAAAAAAAAAAAACAAAAACCACAAAAAAATAATGAAAACTGTAAACATCTTCTAAGTTCAAGGGCCATGATTCTGCTAAAAATAGGTCAACTGCTCAGGGACTTGAATTACATCTGTAATTATTTATTATAAAGGCATTTTTGAAGTTTCATTTCAATAGTTGCATAAGCTGCGAAAAAGTCCAGAAAACTATAATTGTTGAAAATTTCTATGTTCAAGGGTCATTTTATAACTCTGCTAAAAACAATTCATTTTTTTCCGAAACTCGAACTGGATCTAAAATTATTTATTAAAAATGTATATTTGAAGCAATAGCTGCATAAGTTGCGAAAAAAATTCGTAAAAATATGTTCAAGGGTCATAACTCTTCTTAAAATAGGTCATTTTTTCCGAAACTCGAACTGGATCTGCAATTATTTATTATAAAGGCATATATGAAGTTTCAATTCAATAGCTGCATCAGCTGCGAAAAAAAGTTCTGAAAACTGTAAAATTGTTGAAAATTTCTATGTTCAAAGGCCATAACTCTGCAAAAATTAGGTCAATTTTCGGAAACTCAAAGTGGATGCCGCTTGACATCAAGTCATGTTTCAATCCAATATTTTGAAAGGCAGAAAAAAGTCTGGAAAACATGACCTCGGACGGATGGACGCACGCACGCACGCACGCACGGACTCACAGACAGCGCCATAGCATTATACGTCCCGTCTTAAGAAGAATTTTTAAAAATGTTAAAAGTTGATTGATTCTTTGAATTGATTAAAAGCTTGGTGCATAGTTTTACTATTTATTGTATCCTATCAAAACAATGTTTATTGTTATTATTGAATATAAATATGGTTCTGATGTTAAGAAATTACAGAAACTTGTCACGAAGAATTTGTGCATGTAAGAAATATAAATTTATTTACTTGTATACTTACTATAGAATAAGAAAAACAACTCCCGCAGCACGAATTACGCCTCAAATCTTTGAAAAGATTATGCAAGTTTTTGCTTGCATGGAAAAATGTAAAAAAGTATTATATAAGTCAGAAATATTGTATAATGATTAAATCATCACGTTATCTTATGTTGTTTGCTGATATAAAGGGGAAAAAACGAAAAATGCATACTTGGGAACGACTCCCTCATGCAAGACAACGGCCGCTTGAACGTAGGTTTTTAGTGATATAAGGATTGACAGCTTAAACAAAGGGCATAGTAGAAAAAAATATTATCATCAATTCTAATATGACTTGGTATTTTTTCCCTATTAAGACAACAGACGCGAGCCGGGCTCTATTCTCCAATATAGGCCCTATAGCGATAAGCCGCGCCTACCCATTTTCTGAAAGCAGATAAACCGGCAGGAACTGGTTTTTACCAAGAATCGAATGGTTATCATTAGAATAGAAATAAAAAATGACAAGCCGGGCTCTATTGTCTCATAATGCCCGAGCGTCCTCAGCCAATCACATTTATTACTGAGCCGCGTCAGCGGCGAGGTGATAAATGTGATTGGCTGAGGACGCGAGGGCATTATGAGACAATAGAGCCCGGCTTGTCATTTTTTATTTCTTAAATAAAGTTATTATGCTAGTTTCTACGCACAGAAGTTCTTACCTACTATAGAAATAGCCTTAGCTAAGAGGGACATTGTCGTCAGTTTCTTTACACGGGGACATGATATACGGAAACCGGTTCCACGCACAAAAAGAAATATAACACTTTCACGATAGTTGGACTCATTCGTATTCCCTCGCCCCTTTTTTGTAACGGCATAAAAAGACTTGGATGTCAATGGTGGAAGGTTTTACATCAAATCGATGTAAAAGTAAATAAGCTTAAAATGCATCAAAGATGCAAAGTGCCGAGTTGCAAAACTTGAATGGTCTCGACAAATGGGAAGCATCACAGACACTTTTCAGGTTGATACACATTCATATATAATTCAGAAACCAAATCAATAACCCAAGTCCTATGAATTTGACCTTTGCTCTTTTGATCCCAAAATCAATAGGGGTCATCCTTGATCCATGGAAAACATTTCTGACAAGTTTCATGATTAAAGGTGCAATACATGCCCAAATATAGTCCCGAAACTATTTTCAATTATCAGAATCCTATGACCTTGACCTTTGGATGCAAAAATCACAAGGGGTCATACTTGATTTATGGGAAACATTTCCGGAACATTTCATGATCACAGATGCAATACAGGCTCAAATATTATCTGGAAACCATTTTCAATCATCAGTGATAGGGATCATCCTTGATTCATGGAAAGCATTTCTGGCAAGTTTCATGATTATAGGTGCTACGCAGGCTCTAATTTGGTCTGGAAACCATTTTCAATCATCATAGTTCAGTGACCTTGACCTTTGGACCCATAAATCAATAGGGGTCATCCTTGATTCATTAGAAATATTTCTGGAAAGTTTCATGATCATAGGTGCAATACAGGCTCTAATGTGGTCCAGAAACCATTTTCAATCATCTGAGTCCTATGGCCTTGACATTTGACCTTTTGACCTCAAAATCAATAGGGGTCATCATTGATTCATAAGAAACATTTCTGGCAAGTTTCATGATCATAGGTGCAATACACCCTCTTATATCATCCGGAAACAATTTTCAATTTTCAATTACCTAAGTCCTGTGACCTTGATCTTTGACCCTTTGACCCCTAAATCAAAAGTGGTCATTTTCTATTCACTGGAAACATTTCTGGCAAGTTACATGATTATAGGTGCAATACAGGCTCAAATTCAGTCGGGAAACCATTTTTAATCATCTTAGTCCTGTGACCTTGACCTTTGACCTTTTAACCCCAAAATTGATAGTGGTCATCCTTGATCCATGGGAAACATTTCTGGCAAGCTTCATGATTATAATTACAATACAGGCTGAAATATGGTCCGGAAACCACTTTCAATCATCGGAGTCCTGTGACCTTGACCTTTGACCTTTTGACCCCAAAATCAATAGGGGTCATTCTTGATTCATGGGAATCATTATTGGCAAGTTTCATGATTATAGGTGCAATACAGGCTAAAATATGGCCAGGAAACCATTTTCAATCATCAGAGTCCTGTGACCTTGACCTTTGGACCCCAAAATCAAAAGTGGTCATTTTCTATTCACAGGAAACATTTCTGGCAAGTTCCATGATTATAGGTGCAATACAGGCTGAAATATGGTCCGAAAACCAATTTCAATCAACAGAGTCCTGTGACCTTGACCTTTGACCTTTTGACCCCAAAATCAACAGGCCTCATCCTTGATTCAAGGGAAACATTTCTGGCAAGTTTCATGATTATAGGTGCAATACAGGCTGAAATATGGTCCGGAAACCATTTTCAATCATCTGAGTCCTGTGACCTTGACCTTTGACCTTTTGACCCCAAAATCAATAGGGCTCATCCTTGATTCAAGGGAAACATTTCTGGCAAGTTTCATGATTATAGGTGCAATACAGGCTGAAATGGTCCGGAAACCATTTTCAATCATCTGAGTCCTGTGACCTTGACCTTTGACCTTTTGACCCTAAAACCAATAGGGCTCATCCTTGACTAATGGTGAGTAAGTGTATGAAGTTTCATTGTTATAGCCTCTTTCGTAGTTGACTTATAGTCCGGAAACCAATTGTTGACGCCCTCCCGCCCGCCCGTCTCACATCAAATTAAGAGCCGAGTTTTGCAACTCGGCTAAAAAGGAACTTTTTCAACATACAAAATTCTCAAACTTAAGTGAATGATGTTGTGAGTAACATATTTGTCAGTTACGTTCCAGTGTTGAAACTTGTATTTCATGAAAGATTATAACTTAAATTAATAGACCAACGGGGAACTATTTTTAAAATGGCGCCGTCTGACGTCCGAGTCTTTTTTTCGAAGGAAAAGGTCAAGGCTGATCCGAATGAGTTGGAAGAGCTACGTCAATGTGATCTGACCATGTAAGACACTCATCTGTATGTACACCAAGAAGTTTGGCACTTGTAACAGTATCTAAAACAGGAATGATGTAAATTTATTTTGGTCTATTAAAATTTCAGGAGATATGATTGACAAAATGAAATTTAGAAATCTTTAAGTCAATACGATTTCTTCGTACGACTTTTCAAATATGTACACCTCGCTTTCTCACAACAAAATTAATGACCAATAGTCAAAACTCATCAAATGGTGCTCTAATCGAGAGGGAAAAACTTACATTCGTACATCTGAATCAAAGGGTTTCTTTTCCGCCAAGGAATACAAATCATACAAATCATGAACATTTTGTGACCTGTGTATTGCCTTTTCCTTCCTCTTGGACAACATTTATCTAAGCTTTGGTGAGGATCTCTTCAAACAGGTTGTAGGGATCCCTGTGGGTACCAATTGTGCGCCTCTTGTTGCAGATTTGTTTCTTTACATGTATGAAAAGGAATTCATCCAAACTCGTCAAAAGCAAAGAAAACATGAGGATGTGAAATGCTTCATTGGTACGTGGATGATATTCTTACTATCGACAATCCTGTTTATGAAAAGTATGAAAATATTAGTTATCCACAAGAATTGACTGAAAACAAGACAAACGTTACAAACATAGAAACACCGTTTTAGGACCCAAATATCAAAATTGTTAATGGAGAGATTCTAACTAGTGTGTATGACAAAAACGATGATTTTGGATTCAACTTAACAAATTTTCCCTGGCTTGACGGTGATGTTCCTAGATTACCGTCATACGGTATCTATATTTCACAGCTCATCCGGTATGCTTGAGGATGTACTGATGTTTTGGATTTTCATAGTAGCAATTTACAAATTACAAAGAAACTTTGAGATCAAGTTTTTCGCTTTCACATGGTAGTAAAGACATTCTGGAAATTTTCGGACCCATACAAGCAACGGAGTATATTACTTTGGGTATTTCACAACCTGCATTTTATGGTGACATAATAAAATAAGAAGGATCTAAGGTAGACAGCATAACCATCGAAAATGCGTCAGAATCATCAAACACTTTTTTCACCGTGGATATGATCCTAATGTCACCAGATGGACACTCGGCTTGGTACTTAACCAATCTACAGTCTTGTACCAGCACATTCTTAACAGATTGGGGAAACCTTCAGAACGAGCTATTATAGTTCAATCGAACTATTATAGCTCCATCTGACTATATGAAATGATCAGTAAAGCATGAAAAACAATCAACTCCCTGCTATAAAAGAGTGAGTCGCGCGTACAAATTTTGTCAAATGTACCTCAGACCTTAGAGGAACAACACTACTGCACTCATTTTTCAGCTGAAAGCGAATCACATTCTGAGGTATTTTCTTTAATTTTTAACATGAAAACTTAATTTTTCGTTTATTTTTTACTTTTCTTGCTAAAACTGCATGAAATGTTTGTTTTTTTAAGATGAACTTAGGTCTTGCTTCTCTTGTCCGCCATTTTTGTTACAAATAGAATAGGGGCCGCTTATAGCGCGTGCTATCAGCATCAAACGTAATTAGGATGACCATGTATGGTGCTCATTACGGGAAATAACATTTTCTTATGTAGATCATAATGATTTTTTAATAAAATGTTGAAAAAGCCACTTCATTAAAATTTTGGTTGTTGAAATTTATTTTTCTACCTATAGCACAATTTTAGAAATAGACTACTGTTTGCACAACTCACTTCTAGAAAGTGATTAAATGAAATCATAAGTAATCAATGTAATATTTCTGGGGGTTGGTTAAGGTATTAAAACCAAAAATTTAGTAAATACTACATCGTGTCAAAGATGAATAAGTTTACCCTCAATATTTGGTAGTGAGATCTATATAATACTATACTATACAAAGTACTATACTGGTCGAGGACAAGTGGCCGCCCAGGACCAGTTACCACCTACTGCCTTTTAGAGGGACTTATGATTGAAATAATGACTTGAACATTTGTCAGAAGGCTTTTAGACATATATTTTCCTGATTAAGAAAAAAATAATTTCATTCGATCACTAGATTTGTTAAAATATCAAGAAGAGGATAATTGACATGAATTCTGGGGTTGGGGAGAGGGTAGGTGTATTCAATCTATCAATGTGGCTGTTTGCTTTGGATTTTGTTCATAAAAGGGGCACCATACTATCAAGTAAAGATTACTTTATTACTGTGAAAACACTGGAACAAAATGTTTAAGTTTACAGAAATAGGAGCCAAATAGGTGGTAACTGGTCCTGCAGTCTTGCAAAAAGTGTCCAATTTCAGTTACATTTTTAGACATTATGTAAACAAAATAATACAATTTATCAGAGAAAATCGTATATAATCCAGTGTGATAAGGGTATACCATTGTCCATCCAAAGTTTCAATCAAGTATTTCATCAATTACAAATTTTATTAGCAAAAAACCCTGAAAAATAGGCGGCCACTGGTCTCCACCAGTAATGATTATCATTACTTGTATAATACGTACCTGTTACCAAGAAATCAAAAGGAACTCATACAATTTTGATCGCAACCTGCGAAACAGCATATGAGACGATTTTCATAGTTACATTTTACTCATCCAAAGACACAATATCACAAGGTTTGGCGTAACTGTTAACTGTGACGTCGTAACAGATTTATGGCAAATAACGTCAAAAGTAGGGATGTGGTGTATTGGCCTGTCTAAATTGCAAGTCTAGCGGTGATATGAAGGTCTATTTGTCTAAAAGGCTCCAATTAACCAATGATAACAGACAATCTTCAAAAATGGCTTTAGATGGCACGAAGCGTTGTTTTAAATTAAATTTCTTCTGAAGAAACAAATTTTTTACTTTCTACAAAATGAGACATAAAAAATTACACTTGTGATGGACATTTTTCATCTTCTCCGCTACGCTCTGAAAAAGATGAATTTCCGTTACTCATGTAAATCTTTATGTCTCACTTAGTAGATCGTGATATAACCTATTATTATGATGCAATGTCGCTATAACGTCGAATTTCATTGGTTGTTTGATCCTTAGTGACGGTTGTAAAACGAGAGCATACTAGGCTTTGACGTTGCTAACGTCACATTTCGCCTTATATTAAACAAATATAGATAGTATTAAAATGGAATTAACTATTTTCTGACGTTATGTTTTCGGAGGGTAAATGTTAACGTGTTGCCAGAAAAAAAATCAGTTTACCACCATAAAATCAGCATTTAACGTTCGCAAACATAACGTTAGAGGCTAGTTACTCGATAAATATCATGACCGATTAATTTTTTTTTCTACATTCCTGTTTTGTGAAGTTTCACGCTGCAATTGACCCTTAAAGAAATTCCATGACGTCACAATGCAATTTCGATGTTTGACCGAGGTTCGAAGCTTGTTTGTCCGAGGTAAAAGCATTGTGACGTCACGAAATTTGTCATTATTTTCCCGCAATCTGATGGGTCAATTGGTGTTTAGAAGTAGAAATGTGACAAATTAATGGACAATGCAATAAGATACTTGATAACCTATTACTTCATGTGACTTTTAAAGCTATTCATCAGTTATTTAATACAAATCAAAATATTAATGCACTATATTTGAAAGTCAAATTTTGCTTGGTTGAGCGATGAAAAACAGCGAGGAGATTCACGTCACACTGCAGTTTCTGCTATGACGTCTTACGGTTCCATGGCGACGTTGTTACAGCAGATGTAATAATGTAATGTAATGTAATAATGACATTTTCACGCCATATTTTCTACTTCATAATTCTGTATAAATGATTTGTACCGCATATATGTCTCAAAACAAAAATAAAAAGTTTTCTCACATGATACACACCCTTTATTCGGTTACATAAAGCCATTTTATAATTTATTTTATAACAGGTTACATATCACTTTGGGAGCGTGATCATTGGATGAGCGCTCCAGATCCTTTCTGACGTCACAATAGAAACGGCGACGTTGGCGCGTTATTTGCAAGAAATGAAGTCGGAATGATAATATTTTGACGTTATTTTGATCAATTATGTCGTATTTCATGTGATAAAAAGAATCTCAAATGATGTTTCTATTACATACAGTATTTATGAAACTCGTTGTGTGATTTTTATCCCCTCACCAAGGCTCGGGGATGTTAAATTGGTCTCGTCGGTTTATGTGTAGTCTTTTGTGTTTGATGTTTACATGTCGTGTGTCTCTTTTCCGTCTTGTGCTGTACTCGTCTTTTGTGTTTTTTGCATCGTGTGTGTTTTGGTGTTTTGCTGTTGATGCTGCAACGGGGTCTTGTTGGAGATCTCCTCCCTTCTTTTAAATTCACACAACTCGTTTCATATCGTTATGAAATAGAAAATCATTTGAGATCATATACTGACCAAGTATTTTTATGCATCACCCTGTCTGATTATTACGTGGACCTGCACAAGACCTGCACAAGACATTATTTGTTGACCGATCAGCACACCCCCCCCCCACGCACAAAACCAAACAAGAGGCCCAAATGGGCCACATCGCTGACCTGAGTTGCAAACAAAAGAATGATAGTGGACAATTTGGCAGAGGACCTTGAGTAATTGCTTCCAGTAAGGTTTCGTTAAATTCTGTGTAGCAGTTTCAGAGGAGATGTCGAAAATGCGTCATCCAATCAGATCCCTTTGCGTCCATATAGGAAAAATCACAAACTTGGTAGAGGACCTTGAGTACTTGCTTCCTGTAAGGTTTTATGAAATTCCGTGCAGCGGTTGCAGAGGAGATGTCGAAAATGTGTCAGCCAATCAGAGCCCTCGGCGGCCACATTTGTTGACCGATCGGCACGAAAAACACAAACTTGGTATAGGACCTTGAGTTCTTGCTAAGGTCTCGCGGAATACCTCTAGATTACCATGTAGCAACTTTAAAAAAAAGTGACCACTGTCAAAATTTATATTTTAGATAAACTTGAATTTGCTTTGAATTTAAATAGGAAATGTTGACTTTTACATTTTAAATAAATTTGTGAGGATTTTCTGCTGAAAATAAGCAGCTTAGACAGATCCGAAGCTGTCTTACTTCCTGTTTGCTGTTTTGGCACATGTGCTGAAAATGGAGGGAAGGATGAAGTCTTGTTCATAGACGGTAAATTTGTGAGAAAATGAATCACGAAAGAGGTATTTAATGTGACACCATTTGAAAGTTTCAGATTTTATCTAGAGATCCATAGTAACCAAATTTTTGGGAAAATTTTTTCCTGAGCTATGGTGACTTGAAAATGGGTAGGTTTTGCTCAAATTTGCATCATTTTTGTGTAATTTTGGGTATATTTCCATTAAATGTTCTGGCATATGGAAGCTAGAAGAAAGTAACGTCTTTATGTGTTCTAGTACTATGAGGGGGTATTATGAATATTTAGATATAAAATGTGAAATATGTTGGTTACCATGGCAACAGAATTAGAAATAAAGAAAGAGACCCATCCCTCGAAGTGACGTTACGAGATAAGTGTTCCGCGAGACCATAAGCAAACCTTTGATTTTTACTATTATTATTTTCTTTGTTTTTGTTTGTTAATTGTCGCAAAATACTGAAATGTAGTTGCCATTCTAATGATAATTTTCACTTTCGGCTTCAAATTTATGCATAGTAGTGAGTACCAATGTCTGAAGTTTTCTCGAGTTTGGTGTTGACTGAACGTGAGAAATTGATGCTCTCACAGAAAGTTTATCGTTTTGTGTTCAAACATGGCGATGACTTGTGTCACCTATGGGCTGGCACGATTACGGACTATGGTTACGGTCAAATACAAGTGACCTTGCGATGCAAAAGACGAAAGCTTGCTGCTCATAGGTTGGCATATTTCATCGCCAAAGGCTTTCGTCAAATTTCTTGTCATGCATTTGTCATGTGTCCCATGTGTGTCATAACAATCCATGTGTCAATGCCCGACACTTGTCCTTGGAACCAGCGCATATAAATAATAGTCGGTCGACCTATGTACTTTGTCGCAAATGTACAGGTCACCGTGGTTACCAAAACTGCATATTGACATAATACGCTATTTACACTATGGTAGGTATATAATCGAGGTTTTCCCTTAATCAAGTTTTGCACATGTTCCGCTTGTTCCTATTCCTTCTTTTGTTTTCTGGAGGTTTTTCTTTCTGTACTGGTTACCATAGCAACATAAAGTGATGAAGACTTAATGTTTATTACAATATAAGAACATGATCACTGTAGTTATCGATCAATTGATAGCGTGGTTGATTGGTCATCGAAAAATTGGAAGACTTATATGCCAATTGATTAATTGACTATTCATGAACTGATTGATAAAATAGTTTTATTATATCTGTTGTGGATTCTTGAATATGTAAGTTTATACGAAGTGAAAGAAAAGAATACAATAACACACATTAGAGTTTTGACTGATTTTCATTTCTATATGCATATAATTGACGGTTAACATCAATTGCATAGTTGTGTTTGAAGAGTTGTACATTGATTTAGATGCAAGTCTTCGGTAGCACTTTCGAAGTTTGTTGATATGTCTCTGCTTTCTGAATTGATATGTTTTCTGTCTTTTTTATCATAGATGTTGATGTCGTCAACAGACTGCATAAGCTTCCGGAATGGACTGTCGAAATCATACGTTAAGCCGAGTTAAGTTCCTCGATTAAGCGTATCGCTATGGACGGCAGAATGACACAGCCCCTCGAAGTATCTTGGCCAATTCATATCTTTGGTGCTACTGTAAAACAGCGGTGATGTATGGATTCAACCTTGTTTGTTGTTTGAACAATTTTAATTTTCTCAGAATTTATGTCGTTGAAAAAATTTTGAATTTCATTCGTCAGCTTGACTTCATCATCCGGTGTAAGAACAAGATACTCGTGATTAGGTAAACTTCTTACAATATGTTTGATTTTTGACTTCGACAATATGCAGAATCTTTAATACAATTTGTGTGATCTCCGGATAAGCATGGGATGACATTTTTGAACGTTTGCTGAACTTTCCTCTTAAAGACTGAGCGATTTTTGGTGACTCTGTTTAAGAACATAATTTCAAAATAAATCCTAGATCGGACAACCAGTTCTGTATGCCGTGTGATGGAATCGGAGCCGTAACTATGTATAAAGGATTTTAGTTTCAAGTTCTGAAGTCGCTTTTGAAGAGTGCGCATACGTTGGACCAAACAGTAAAAATGTGTAATGCCGTGCGAGGATTTTGCCGAGAGATCTCGAATTGCTTTTTCGACTTGACAGCTTTGGTCACTTGTAACAGATCGAACAGAAAGTATGCCAGTTTCATGAATGGATTCAATATTTTTAACTGCAGACTCGGCGTCGGAGGAGGTTATAGACTGATGAATTGGGAACGATTCGGACAGAGCTTCGTTGTTGGGAGAAGACGGCTTCAGGAGTTTGTTGCTAACGTTCAACGATAGAACCAGCTTCTTCGACGTAGAACATTCAACTGCGGGTAAAATGGACATTGTGCTGGCCTCGAAACCAGATTTGACTCTGTTGTTGTATGAAGTGTCAACTTCTATGTCAACTGTGTGTCCTTGACCTTTGAGACTTTGTATCTTAGCAACAAACTCTTGATTTTTTAACACTGACTCTTTGTTAAGCTGGATGGCAACTGGAGCGATTCCTTCAAAATTCTGTACATCAGTTTTAACGAAGGAGGTGTAATATTAAGCGACACTAAAAAGTCAATGCTGGTGGACCAAGAGTCCCCGAGGGCACATGTAGCCAAGTTCGATCAACTTCGGTTGATCGTCTGTGTCTTCCAACGCATTTGAAATTTTCTGTTACAAAATTTCTTGAAATTTCTAAAACGTGGGTCCTGTAGCATCATATCCCACCCATTCTGCTTCGTCTTTTGGTACATTTTTTGACATAATTTTCATACTTTTTGGCCATATTACATTGTTTAGAATAAGGATCACTGACGAGGGTTTAGTACCCGAAACGTGCATGTCTGGTCCATGCTGAAAATTTATCAGGTTTTAAATGATGCTATTGAATTAAAAGACGTTTAACATTAACACTAAAAAGAATTGAATATCGGTTGGACCCACTTTGGTTTTAGCATTGGAATTGCAATGGCTTTGTTCAACATGCAGTTTCGATTCGATCCCTCATGGTACAGCTTGATTTCTTCGCTTTCAAATTTATACAAGAATTGCAGATGAACATCCCGAAAATTCCAAGCCCCAAGTGCTTGGTAATTAATGATTTTGAATTTGGTTTCAGACAGTTTTGAAAGTCATGAAATTCCAAAAAGTTTTGTTGTTTATCTTTTGTAAGTTTATGATATAATTTTCCTTCCCTAATTCTTCGTCATTATTTACAATTTCTTCTTTTTTTTCCAGCACCTCACCATCTGGGAGTTACACTACGGTAAGAGCCTGGATGTTCGGTAAAGCACAGGATGAAATGAAGTGTAATACTGATAATGACGTTATCACTTTCTTTCAAGTTATTGGAAGGAACTGGATAGTCAATTTTGAATTTTAAATGTAAAACATTGTCGTTACTACTGTTCTCCATATTGTACCAGACCCATCCTCCAATTTACAGTTACAAGTCCGTCTTTCTCCATTTCATTGGCTATATTCCCAGCAAAACTCCTTAGATACTCCTTGTTCTTGCGATTCCGTTCAGAAGGTGATAGAAAAGTATATAGAAAAACTTGTGTCCTCTTCCCCCCGTTCATGGACTGTTATAGGCAGCGATGGTCTGCCTTACAGTCTTGGACAGCGTATCATTGAAGGAAATCCATCATTGCAAAGCATAATACTTGTATCAGGTCTTGGCCATTATGAAATGAACATGGTCAAAAGCTACGTCCCTATGAATGTAGCATTATCCCGACTGAAGAAAAAAGGAAAACCATGTTGATTACAAAATACATTTTACAAAAACTTTTTAATGTGCCCGTCACAAATCAACATTTTTAGCACATTGTTCATTTTTAACTACAATATTGACACAAATTGCATGCGCCCAATAATTGCAGTTTTTTTCGCTGCATCCAAGCCATACTTGTTTCATATTTTTACCGATATTGGCCCTGCCAAATTTTTTGCACAAATTTTCTGCTAAATTTTTTGGGGCTGTAACACTTGGTCTTGACGACCGCCTCCCCGTCATACTGAGGTCTGAGAAATTTTGTATTTTGTCCTCAACAACATTTGTGACACGGACGTCGACGACCTGTGTCTCAGTGCTGGCAGGAGGGTTGGTCTCCCCAATGCCGGTAACACCAGCATCCATGGCGTCTGTGATAAAATTATTTCTATACGTTATTTATTTAAACAATCACACACTATTTCTATCTTCATTTTAAAATGGGTCTTTAATGAAACATGGAATTCAGTTTTGAATTCAGTCAACTTATCGGTTCTTAGCGAAGAATTGGAGGTTTCATGAAAGTATTTTTCCCCTGTCTTCGCCATTGAAGAAAACATCCACATCGCACATGGTGCTAGCACTATCAATCTTTGAAATTTAGAAAAAAAGATCAATTATTAATCAATCAATCAAAAGGAACTCTGTGTAACTCAGTTTTTGTTGTTCTGTTATATTAATTCTCGCAATTTTATTCGGGGAGGATGTTTTTTATATTGTATAACAATTAATTTGTCCCATATAGTTCTATTCATTCAGATAAGAGACAACATTGAAATCATTCTTGCTTGTTACAACAAAATCCTTCACTTATTATCAGCGTGACCTGAGTGAGGAAATATTGAAATGGAGACAGCAGCTGAGAGAATCAGAGTATCTAGACAAGCCAGACTGCGTGAGAGAACATAGGTTGATAATATTGTATATAAATAAAATTGCGGTTTTTTTTAAATCGTTACCATTTACTTTAATTTTATGCTCATCATTTCAAAAAATTAAAAATAATTTTATATTTTCTTATTGCGTTCAAAGATATAATCACATTATAATACTCTTGAAATTGTATTTTATATTTAAAATTATCATACAATATATGAAAAACTACATAGAACGTTAAAAAGAAAATTATGAGATAAATCATTTTCTGTCTTACGTTCTAGATCTTTATCAGGACAAATTTTGGACAAAGATTTGGTAAATTTCAAGACATTGGCGATGAAAAACAGAGAGCTATATTTAGAGGACATTAAGGAGGGCAATGCACCTGGAAAGGTAGAACACACATAAAAGTTGTACGTCTCTAAAAAAAAAAAATACTTTTCCATTCATCAAAATCTTTGAGTTGAACATTTATTCTTTTTTTATGAAAATGCAATTTGAAATATACATTACAAATTTTAAAAATTGAAGGGACGGAAACTTGACGTAATATTCGTAACTACACATGACAGAGAGGAATTCAATTCTATTGAGCGAAAGACGAAAAAGGAAATGGAAAACATGATTAAAGAGGGGATAAATGAGATTCGATTAGCTGGTAAGTTTGTTTGTTGTTTTTTCCACAAAGAAATTTTGATTCATCGGTATATCATCATGTACATTCCAAAAATATCAATTATTATATATAGTTTATTCACACTTTCATTGGTTGATCAATGCCATGCGCCGATTAATTGCCACATCATATTGACCAGTGAGGGGCGATTTCATTTAACAACACTACTGCGAAAACTCAAGATTGCTTCCGGTTAACCATGAATATGATGAGTACTCTGGTAACGTAAAGTATCATTCACTTCATGCGACTCGCCGATCACCCGGCGGGAGGGTCACGGATACTCATTTCTGGATCATTTCATATAGTTAGATGGAGCTATAATAGTTCGATTGAACTATTATAGCTCCATCTGAAGGTTTCCCCTACCTGCTTAAGACTTGCACTCTGACTGACTGTGACGACGGGACTCTCTGATGGGCCCTGTCCAAACCTCTTTACAGAAGACAGGGCCCGACCATCTGTCCTCCTTGAATGTCAGTCGGACTCCTCGGGTGATAACATTCATGAGCTCGTTACAGCCGGCAGAGCACGGACGCCCTCTTTTATATCCATTTACTTATTCATCTGTGTTGCTTTGACACCTGCGTTTTGTGGTCTTGTTTGTGTGTGGTCATCTATCAGTGAGGAAGTTGTTTTACATCACAATTGTACGTTCTGCGAAACCTCTTTGCAATCGGAAGAGTGGGAGGATGTGTGCACGTAATCCAGGATTACCACACCGTCTGCTACTGACGTGACGTCCTAAATCGGCACTGATTGCCAATTGGTCTCGTTTGTTTATGAGTAGTCATTTATGTTTGATGTTTCTATGTGATTTGGCGTTCACTGTACATTTCCGCCTCATTCTGTGCGTGTTTGCTTTGTGTTTTTGCAGTAGTTTTTTTGGGGCTTTGCTGTTGGTGCTGCAACCTAGTTTTGTTGGAGATCCCCTCCTCTCTTCCACCTAAGCTAAGACACGTTTCGCAAGTTTTTGCTTAGTACCAATCAACATGCATTGGGCTTTCTTAAAATGTAGTTTTTGTTTAGGCATGGTCCATTTGATATTCAGGGGGGGGGGGGGCTTGGGTTTTTTGTCGGAGTAAGATTTTTTTTTTCGCCCTGGACCGGGGCAAAATTATTTTTTTCTTGCAAAGATGGAGCAAGGAAATTTTTTTAACAAAGTGATGCACATATTAAGAATTATGTTTGTGTTTTATCAATAGAAATTATTTATATTTTTATTCAAAACTCTAAATATTAATCTGTTACTATATTAGTTTATTTTTATGCAAATATTCAATTCACTTTTAAAAAGAGAGATAAAAGATTTTTACAATACAATTCTCAATATTTTATATAAGGTACATGTATGTAACATGTATAAGAGGGTCTGAGGGGAAGGTCTCCTGACAAATTTTTAAATGTTACTAAGAATTATAAATTGGTGAAGTTCTCCTTCCAAGCTTAGTACAAGAACATAAAATTAGATTCTATGGGATACATGCAACATGTATTAATAGCAATACATAAATATTGAATAATATATTTAAGCTTTTAAGGAAGCCCCTTTATATCCACATACATGTATAACTTTTGATATCTTCAAATATATAAACTCTGATATAAGTAAATAATGTTTTGGTAGAAAAGTATGGCAAGCGAAGCGAGCCAAAATTTTTTTATACAATTTGAAAACTGCGGCGAGCGAAGCGAGCCGGACAATTTTCAAGAATTTTAGTGAAATTTTATGGTAATTCTTCAAATACAGATTATTTGTAAGAGCAAGATTATTTTTTTCTGTCACACCATAAGCAAATTTATTTTTTTCATCAAAATTGAGAGCAAAATTATTTTTTTCGAAAAAAACCCAAGCCCCCCCCCCCAGAATATCAAATGGACCGTGCCTTAATTACATCAATAGCATCTTCTCGTGACAAGTGTACGTAAAACCTTACTACCCCTTGTCGGATGTCATACACAAAACGGCGTCTCCGCTGAGTGTCGTAGTGGAGACTTATCAGACCAAAAATTCGTATAAATCACTAGCAATGTAAGTGCTTGTTAATGTTTTTGAATGATTTTATTCCCAAAATTGCCTCTATATCAAAGTATAATATAGAGATTTCTGATTTTCTGAATTATCGATTTTGTACTGTAGACAGGGATATGGTCATTATCCATATTTGTCATAATATGGACTCTGATCTTGTCGTATATACTCTCCACTACGACACTCGCCGGAGACGCAGTTTTATGTATGACATCCGACAAGGGGGAGTAAGGTATTACGTACACTTGTCTTGAGAAGATGCATCAATAGATTTGTGTGAAACATCTTGTGTTGTGTCATCAGCGTAAATTGTAACATTAGAGTGTTTTAGGCACTTAGGGTAATCTTTCACAAATAAAATGAAAAACAGAGGACTCACATTTGACCCCTGGGGCACTCCTATTGTAACATTTTATTCAGACAAAACACCATTCCATCTAACACACTGTGCTCTACCACTTAACAGGGGATGCTTGTCCTCCCGGACGCTTGATCCCACCTCTAGCTTGCTAGGGGTCCGTCGATTCTCGATTTGGTGCTCTATTGTGAGTGTTATTGAGAGTGTCGTCAGGAACTTCTTTAACTCACTAAGATATGATTGAAACCAAAAGTGTAAAAAAGTCAGATCGATGAAAAGTACTCCAGTAAGTTTTCCTTCTTCAATGTTACGTAACCATTTGTGAGTTTTGTTATGGAGTGCTGTTTCACACGAATCTTTCGGACGAAAATTGGATTGATGCTCAGTTTAAAGCTTATTCATATTAAAGTAATCATAAAGTGAATTCATGTAAAAATGTAGCAGGATTGGTGCGATATGATGCTACAGGACCCACGTTTTAGAAATTTCAAATTTGTTGATAACAGAAATTTTCGAATGCGTTGAAGAGACTGACGATCAACCGAAGTTGCTCGAACTTGGCTACATGTTACCTCGGGTACTCCTGGTCCAGCAGCAGTGACACTCACCAAGTGGTTCAAATGTTAAACGTCTTCAAATGCAATAGCACCATTTAATAACAGAAAATTTCAGCATGGACTAGACATGCACGTTTCGGGTTCTTAACCCTCGTCAGTGATCCTCAATCTAAACAATGAAATATGGCCAATTAAAGAGTGTGAAAATATCATGTCCAAAAAGGTACCGAAAATGTAGCAGGATTGATGATATGATGCTACAGGACCCACGTTTTAGAAATTTCAAGATTTTTTGATAACAGAAATTTTCGAATACGTTGAAGAGACAGACGATCAACCGAAGTTGATCGAACTTGGCTGCATGTTCCCTCGGGGACTCCTGGTCCACCACTAGTGACTCACCAAGTGGTTCAAATGTTAAACGTCTTCAAATGCAATATCATCATTTATATTTGTGAAATCAATCGAAATATAATCAGCTTTGTCGCATCAATCAGCAAACCTGTTTCGAATCTGGAGGCAGACGATACTTAAACAATCGCACTTTCCCGGACTTTTCCGTAACATGCTCGGAAAAACAATAGTGTATGCCACGGAAAGGTTCGAGAACGCACGATCAGGGACATAGCTATTTATACACTTTCAGTTTGAAAATTTTTATCCATTTTATTTCCTTTTTGTGTCGCCTGCGAAGCATAGCGACACTTAGGGATCACTTTGTCCGTCCGTCCGTCTGTCAGTCCGTCCGTCTGTCTGTCTGTCACACTTTGGGTGTCACAGCTCATAACTTTTGATTGGTAAGTGATAGGGCTTTGATATTTCACATGTGTATTCCTTGTGACAAGACCTTCCTACACATACCATAATATTTGACCTAGTGACCTTGACCCACATATTTGACCTACTTAAAAAAAATTAAGAATGGATATATCTTTTGATTGGTAAGTCTTAGGACTTTGATATTTCACACATGCAATCCTTGTGGCAAGACCTTTCTACACATACCATAATTTTGACCTTGACCTAGATATTTGACCTACTTTTGAAAAAAAAATAAGTTTTTGGGTGTCACAGCCCATAACTTTTGATTGGTAAGGGATACATGTAGGGCTTTGATATTTCACATATGTATTCCTTGTGACAAGACCTTCCTACACATACCATAATTTATGACCTATTGACCTTGACCTACATATTTGACCTACTTTTCAAAAAAATTAAGAATGGATATATCTTTTGATTGGTAAGTGTTAGGACTTTGATATTTCACACATGCAATCCTTGTGGCAAGACCTTTCTACACATACCATAATTTTGACTTTGACCTACATATTTGACCTACTTTAAAAAAAAAATAAGATTGTATATATCTTTTGATTGGTAAGTGATAGGGCTTTGGTATTTCACATCTGTAATTCCTTGTGACAAGACCTTTCTACACAGACCATAATATTTCACCTTGTAACCTTGACCTAGATATTTGACCTACTTTTCAAGAAAAGTAAAATTGGCTATATCTTTTGATTGGTAGGTGATAGGGCTTTGATATTTCACCTGTATTTTCTTTGTAACAATGCCATTCTACACATACCGTAATGTTTTACCTTTTGACCTTGACCTAGCTATTTGACCTTCTTTTCTAAGAAATTAAGGTTGTATATATCTGTTAATTGGTTGGTGATAGGTGTTTAATATTTCTTATGATGAGACTTTTTTGTTACCAGTTTTTAGCTCGCCGGGACGAATGTCCGGAGAGCTATTGTCATACCCCCGGTGTCGGCGTTGGCGTCGGCGTGCGCGTGCACAAAAACTTTAACCTTGCTTATAACTTTTAAACCAGTACAGATTGGGCTTTCATATTTCACATGTGCATTCCTTGTGACAAGACCTTTCCATGGATACCAAAATTTTTGACCTTGTGACCTTGACCTTGGAGATTGACCTACTTTTGAAAAACTTTAACCTTGGCCATATTTTTTGAATGGTAAGTGATAGGGCTTTGATATTTCACATGTGTATTCCTTGTGACAAGACCTTTCCATGGATACCAAAATTTTTGACCTTGTGACCTTGACCTTGGAGATGATTGACCTACTTTTGAAAAACTTTAACCTTGGCAATATTTTTTGATTGGTAAGTGATAGGGCTTTGATATTTCACATGTGCATTCCTTGTGATAAGACCTTTCATGCCGTAACCATAAATTTTGACCTAGTGAACTTGACCTTGAAATTTTACCTACTTTTCAAAAACTTTAACTTGGGCCATATTTTTTGAATGGTAAGTGATAGGGCTTTGATATTTCACATGTGCATTCCTTGTGATAAGACCTTTCATGCCGTACCATAAATTTTGACCTAGTGACCTTGACCTTGAAATTTTACCTACTTTTCAAAAACTTTAACTTGGGCCATAGCTTCTTTACCCCCGAATAGGGAGGGGCTTTCATATTTCACATATGCATTCCTTGCGATAAGACCTTTCATGCTGTACCATAAATTTTGACCAATGACCTTGACCTTGAAATTTGACCTTATTTTCAAAAACTTTATAATGGGCCATAGCTTCCTTAGCCGAAGTGTTAGGACTTTCATATCGACATATGTGTTCATTGTGAGAGTATTATTTATTTATTAGTTATTTATTGTTGTTGTTGCAATTTACATATGGTTGCCACCGGCGAGCTATGTTGTCATTCTGACAAGTCTGGTTACGTAGTGACCTTGACCTAGATGATTGACACTCTTTTCTGAAAATTTGAGAATGACCATATCTTTTAATTTGTAATTTAAAAGAGGTTTGATATTTCAAATAAATTTCATTTGACAAGACTTTTCTACTGATTCCATTAATTTTGATCCACTTTCTAGAATAATAATCAAACCGCTTCGCAGGCGACACAAGCATTCCTTGGATTGCAATTTTTCCTTAATTAATGTCTTTGATCCTATATGATGGAATTTATAAAAGTTGCAGCTAATTTCTTTAAAAAATCATATGATTTTTAACCTAGCTACGTCCCTATGAATGTAGCATTATCCCGACTGAAGAAAAAAGGAAAACCATGTTGATTACAAAATACATTTTACAAAAACTTTTTAATGTGCTCGTCACAAATCAACATTTTTAGCACATTGTTAAGTTTTAACTGCAATATTGACACGAATTGCATGCGCCCAATAATTGCAGTTTTTTTCGCTGCATCCAAGCCATACTTGTTTCATATTTTTACCGATATTGGCCCTGCCACATTTTTTGCACAAATTTTCTGCTAATTTTTTTGGGGCTGTAACACTTGGTCTTGACGACCGCCTCCCCGTCATACTGAGGTCTAAGAAATTTTGTATTTTGTCCTCAACAACATTTGTGACACGGACGTCGACGACCTGTGTCTCAGTGCTGGCAGGAGGGTTGGTCTCCCCAATGCCGGTAACACCAGTATCCATGGCGTCTGTGATAAAATTATTTCTATACGTTATTTATTTAAACAATCACACACTATTTCTATCTTCATTTTAAAATGGGTCTTTAATGAAACATGGAATTCAGTTTTGAATTCAGTCAACTTACCGGTTCTTAGCGAAGAATTGGAGGTTTCATGAAAGTATTTTTTCCCCTGTCTTCGCCATTGAAGAAAAAATCCACATCGCACATGGTGCTGGCACTATCAATCTTTGAAATTTAGAAAAAAAGATCAATTAATCAATCAATCAATCAAAAGGAACTCTGTGTAACTCAGTTTTTGTTGTTCTGTTATATTAATTCTCGCAATTGTATGTGGGGAGGATGTTTTTTATATTGTATAATAATTAATTTGTCCCATACAGTTCTATTCATTTAGATGAGAGACAACACTGAAACCATTCTTGCTTGATACAACAAAATCCTTCACTTATTATCAGCGTGACCTGAGTGAGGAAATATTGAAATGGAGACAGCAGCTGAGAGAATCAGAGTATCTAGACAAGCCAGACTGCGTGAGAGAACATAGGTTGATAATATTGTATATAAATAAAATTGCGGTTTTTTTTAAATCGTTACCATTTACTTTAATTTTATGCTCATCATTTCAAAAAATTAAAAAGAATTTTATATTTTCTTATTGCGTTCAAAGATATAATCACATTATAATACTCTTGAAATTGTATTTTATATTTAAAATTATCATACAATATATGAAAAACTACATAGAACGTTAAAAAGAAAATTATGAGATAATTCATTTTCTGTCTTACGTTCTAGATCTTTATCAGGACAAATTTTGGACAAAGATTTGGTAAATTTCAAGACATTGGCGATGAAAAACAGAGAGCTATATTTAGAGGACATTAAGGAGGGCAATGCACCTGGAAAGGTAGAACACACATAAAAGTTGTACGTCTCTAAAAAAAAAATACTTTTCCATTCATCAAAATCTTTGAGTTGAACATTTATTCTTTTTTTATGAAAATGCAATTTGAAATATACATTACAAATTTTAAAAATTGAAGGGACGGAAACTTGACGTAATATTCGTAACTACACATGACAGAGAGGAATTCAATTCTATTGAGCGAAAGACGAAAAAAGAAATGAAAAACATGATTAAAGAGGGGATAAATGAGATTCGATTAGCTGGTAAGTTTGTTTGTTGTTTTTTCCACAAAGAAATTTGGATTCATCGGTATATCATCATGTACATTCCAAAAATATCAATTATTATATATAGTTTATTCACACTTTCATTGGTTGATCAATGCCATGCGCCGATTAATTGCCACATCATATTGACCAGTGAGGGGCGATTTCATTTAACAACACTACTGCGAAAACTCAAGATTGCTTCCGGTTAACCATGAATATGATGAGTACTCTGGTAACGTAAAGTATCATTCACTTCATGCGACTCGCCGATCACCCGACGGGAGGGTCACGGATACTCATTTCTGGATCATTTCATATAGTTAGATGGAGCTATAATAGTTCGATTGAACTATTATAGCTCCATCTGAAGGTTTCCCCTACCTGCTTAAGACTTGCACTCTGACTGACTGTGACGACGGGACTCTCTGATGGGCCCTGTCCAAACCTCTTTACAGAAGACAGGGCCCGACCATCTGTCCTCCTTGAATGTCAGTCGGACTCCTCGGGTGATAACATTCATGAGCTCGTTACAGCCGGCAGAGCACGGACGCCCTCTTTTATATCCATTTACTTATTCATCTGTGTTGCTTTGACCCCTGCGTTTTGTGGTCTTGTTTGTGTGTGGTCATCTATCAGTGAGGAAGTTGTTTTACATCACAATTGTACTTTCTGCGAAACCTCTTTGCAATCGGAAGAGTGGGAGGATGTGTGCACGTAATCCAGGATTACCACACCGTCTGCTACTGACGTGACGTCCTAAATCGGCACTGATTGCCAATTGGTCTCGTTTGTTTATAAGTAGTCATTTATGTTTGATGTTTCTATGTGATTTGGCGTTCACTGTACATTTCCGCCTCATTCTGTGCGTGTTTGCTTTGTGTTTTTGCAGTAGATTTTTTGGGGCTTTGCTGTTGGTGCTGCAACCTAGTTTTGTTGGAGATCCCCTCCTCTCTTCCACCTAAGCTAAGACACGTTTCGCAACTTTTTGCTTAGTACCAATCAACATGCATTGGGCTTTCTTAAAATGTAGTTTTTGTTTTAATTACATCAATAGCATCTTCTCGTGACAAGTGTACGTAAAACCTTACTACCCCTTGTCGGATGTCATACACAAAACGGCGTCTCCGCTGAGTGTCGTAGTGGAGACTTATCAGACCAAAAATTCGTATAAATCACTAGCAATGTAAGTGCTTGTTAATGTTTTTGAATGATTTTATTCCCAAAATTGCCTCTATATCAAAGTATAATATAGAGATTTCTGATTTTCTGAATTATCGATTTTGTACTGTAGACAGGGATATGGTCATTATCCATATTTGTCATAATATGGACTCTGATCTTGTCGTATATACTCTCCACTACGACACTCGCCGGAGACGCAGTTTTATGTATGACATCCGACAAGGGGGAGTAAGGTATTACGTACACTTGTCTTGAGAAGATGCATCAATAGATTTGTGTGAAACATCTTGTGTTGTGTCATCAGCGTAAATTGTAACATTAGAGTGTTTTAGGCACTTAGGGTAATCTTTCACAAATAAAATGAAAAACAGAGGACTCACATTTGACCACTGGGGCACTCCTATTGTAACATTTTATTCAGACAAAACACCATTCCATCTAACACACTGTGCTCTACCACTTAACAGGGGATGCTTGTCCTCCCGGACGCTTAATCCCACCTCTAGCTTGCTAGGGGTCCGTCGATTCTCGATTTGTTGCTCTATGGTGAGTGTTATTGAGAGTGTCGTCAGGAACTTCTTTAACTCACCAAGATATGACTGAAACCAAAAGTGTAAAAAAGTCAGATCGACGAAAAGTACTATAGTAAGTTTTCCTTCTTCAATGTTACGTAACCATTTGTGAGTTTTGTTATGGAGTGCTGTTTCACACGAATCTTTCGGACGAAAATCGGATTGATGCTCAGTTTAAAGCTTATTCATATTAAAGTAATCATAAAGTGAATTCATGTAAAAATGTAGCAGGATTGGTGCGATATGATGCTACAGGACCCACGTTTTAGAAATTTCAAATTTGTTGATAACAGAAATTTTCGAATTCGTTGAAGAGACTGACGATCAACCGAAGTTGCTCGAACTTGGCTACATGTTCCTGCGGGTACTCCTGGTCCAGCAGCAGTGACACTCACCAAGTGGTTCAAATGTTAAACGTCTTCAAATGCAATAGCATCATTTAATAACAGAAAATTTCAGCATGGACTAGACATGCACGTTTCGGGTACTTAACCCTCGTCAGTGATCCTCTATCTAAACAATGAAATATGGCCAAAGGGTTTAAAAATATCATGTTCAAAAATGTACCGAAAACGTAGCAGGATTGGTTGGACGTGATGCTACAGGATCCACGTTTTAGAAATTTCAAGATTTGTTGATAACGGAAATTTTCGAATGCGTTGAAGAGGCAGACGATAAACCGAAGTTGATCGAACTGGGCAACATGTTCCCTGGTCCACCAGCAGTGACACACACCAAGTGGTTCAAATGTTAAACGTCTTCAAATCCAAAACTGTAGATTGGCCCAGTTCCATGCCGAGTGGCCGTCTGGTGATATTAGGATCATATCTATGGTATAAAAAGCGTTTGATGATTATGACGCATTTTCGATGGTTATGCTGTCTGCATTTGATCCTTCTAATTTTGTTTATTATGTCACTATAAAATGCAGGCTTGAAATACCCAAAGTAATATACTTTGTTTTATGTATAGGTCCGAAAATTTAAAAAAAGAAGACTGTTATTTTTGTAAAATGTCAAAAACGTCTTTATTAGTTTATGAAAGTGGAAACCTTGACCTAAAATTTTCTTGGTTCCAGGAATTCCCATGTGACATACGAAAGCCCAATCACTAAACACTCAAAAGATATGGTCATGGTTAAAGTTTTTGAAAAGTAGGTTAAACTCCAAGTCAACGTCACAAGGTCAAATTTGTGGTATCCATGGAAATGTCTTGTCACAATGAATACACGTGAAATATAAATGCCCTATCATTTA
This sequence comes from Pinctada fucata, assembly GCA_028142955.1. Lineage (NCBI taxonomy): Eukaryota > Metazoa > Mollusca > Bivalvia > Pterioida > Pteriidae > Pinctada > Pinctada fucata. The sequence continues at coordinate 19,283,689 of AP027102.1, forward strand.
TCATTCGAAAGTTTTTGTCAAGAATAAAGGTTAGAACAGTAGGTCAAACTCCGAGGTCAAAGTTAGAGGGTCAAAATTGTGGTATCCATGGAAAGGGCTAGTCACAAGAAATACACATGTGAAACATAGAAGCCCTATCACATTTCATTCGAAAGTTATGGACAAGGTTAAAGTTTTTGTGACGGACGAGCAGACAGACGGACGAACCGGTTTTAATGTCCCCGCGCTTTCGCGAAAGCGGGGAAAAATGACTGCAGAAGATCATATCTTTCTTGAGTTATTTGAAGATATAGTTTTAAAATTAGCATTGTTGAAAATGTCCATAAAAATGTCAAAAACATGTCAAATATTTAACATCGGAGTGAAACCAGAAACAACACCTGTAAATGAGTTAAAGAAGATCCTGACGATAATCTCAACAGCACTCACAATAAAGCACCAAATTGAGCATCTACGGACCCCTAGCAAGCTAGAGGTGGGACCAGGTGCCCGGGAGGAGTAAGCATCCCCTGTTGGCTAGCCGCACCCGCCGTCGATGCCCATGCACGAAAATGAAAAGAATATATAAAATGCATTCACTGTCTGAGGCCACGTCTATATAGAAAGTGCTATGGCGACAATGTCAGGGGAAAATATTCAAAACACTTACTGTCAAACCCCTCGCGGGGAACTTTTTTACGAGCTCCACACTCTACTAGATCATCCTGTTGCTTTCGTTTTGACAATATGTGCTTCAGTTCTGAAGAAGATTGTAAAAGGAGGGTGCCCTCCGTGACCCGCTTTTTCATGTGATGGTGTCAACTGTTGACAGATCCGGACCAAAAAAAATACTTGTAGGGGAATTTAATAGTTCATTTCCACCAAGTGTCATTGAAATCAGAAGATGAAAGTATCCCCCTTCCTTTTTTGCATAAGAATAAAAAAGAATGAAAAATCAGAAAAATAAAATAATAATTATGGTACTAAAACCATATATGATTTTTTTTTATCAAAATCGCTTTGTAAGAAGAAGGGAGGGGATCTCCAACAAGACCCTGTTACAGCACCAACGGCAAAACACCCGATGCAAAAACACAAAAAACGAGCATAGTATGAGACGGAAAAGAGACATACGACATGTAAACATCAAACACAAAACAATACACATAAACCGACGAGACCAATGGGCAACCGGTGCCGACTCTGGACGGCCATTTGCCACGCAAGTAGCAAATGGTGTGGTTTTTTTCGCTTTTAGACCAAGCCTCCTTAAATGTTAAACGTCTTCAAATTCCATAGCATCATTTAAGAACAGATAAAATTTCAGCACGGACTGGACATGCAAGTTTCGGGTACTAAACCCTCGTCAGTGATCCTCAGTCTAAATAATGTAATATGTCCAAAGAGTGTGTAAAATATGTCAAAAAATGTACCGAAAATGTAGCAGGATTGGTTGGATATGATGCTACAGGACCCACGTTTTAGATATTTCAAGGTTTTGTGTAACAGAAATTCAAATACTACAAGTATGAAGTAAATGAGTGCACAAAACTACACATCTTTAAAGTTATTCAAAGCAGCAGTTCAAACAAGTAGCATTTCGTACAAATCCCCCCCCCCCAAAAAAAAAAAGACGTCAAAGACGCATGAAAAATTGGATCTCGGACCAAAAAACATCAACACTTGTTTAAAATGAGTTAAAGAAGATCCTGACGATAATCTCAACAGCACTCACAATAGAGCACAAAATTATACATCGACGAACCCCTAGCAAGCTAGAGGTGGGATCAGGTGCCCGGGAGGAGTAAGCATCCCCTGTTGGCTAGCCGCACCCGCCGTCGATGTTGGTGAAGCATGGAAATGAAAATATATAAAAATCATGCACTATCTGACGTTATGTCTATATAGAAAGTGCTATGGCGACAATGTCAGGGAAGTATATTAAAAACACTTACTGTCAAACCCCTCGCGGGGAACTTTTTTACGAGCTCCACACGGCAAAGGGCATAAGTGTGACACAAATGAGTTAAAGAAGATCCTGACGATAATCTCAACAGCACTCACAATAGAGCACAAAATTATACATCGACGAACCCCTAGCAAGCTAGAGGTGGGATCAGGTGCCCGGGAGGAGTAAGCATCCCCTGTTGGCTAGCCGCACCCGCCGTCGATGTTGATGAAGCATGGAAATGAAAATATATAAAAATCATGCACTATCTGACGTTATGTCTATATAGAAAGTGCTATGGCGACAATGTCAGGGAAGTATATTAAAAACACTTACTGTCAAACCCCTCGCGGGGAACTTTTTTACGAGCTCCACACGGCAAAGGGCATAAGTGTGACACAAATGAGTTAAAGAAGATCCTGACGATAATCTCAACAGCACTCACAATAGAGCACAAAATTATACATCGACGAACCCCTAGCAAGCTAGAGGTGGGATCAGGTGCCCGGGAGGAGTAAGCATCCCCTGTTGGCTAGCCGCACCCGCCGTCGATGTTGATGAAGCATGGAAATGAAAATATATAAAAATCATGCACTATCTGACGTTATGTCTATATAGAAAGTGCTATGGCGACAATGTCAGGGAAGTATATTAAAAACACTTACTGTCAAACCCCTCGCGGGGAACTTTTTTACGAGCTCCACACGGCAAAGGGCATAAGTGTGACACAAATGAGTCAAAGAAGATCCTGACGATAATCTCAACAGCACTCACAATAGAGCACAAAATTATACATCGACGAACTCCTAGCAAGCTAGAGGTTGGATCAGGTGCCCGGGAGGAGTAAGCATCCCCTGTTGGCTAGCCGCACCCGCCGTCGATGTTGATGAAGCATGGAAATGAAAATATATAAAAATCATGCACTATCTGACGTTATGTCTATATAGAAAGTGCTATGGCGACAATGTCAGGGAAGTATATTAAAAACACTTACTGTCAAACCCCTCGCGGGGAACTTTTTTACGAGCTCCACACGGCAAAGGGCATAAGTGTGACACAAATGAGTTAAAGAAGATCCTGACGATAATCTCAACAGCACTCACAATAGAGCACAAAATTATACATCAACGAACCCCTAGCAAGCTAGACATCCTTTGAGGTCATCCGGTTATTCTCGGCTCTGCAGAAGAAGTTTGTCTAAGGAGGCATACTTTTGTCTGTGGTGGTGCCACCTTTTGACGGATCTTGACGGAAAACAACAACACTTGTAGGAGACCATGAGTACTTCCTTCCTACCTAGTGTCATCAAAATCCCTTCAGTGGTTGTGAAGAAGATGCCGAAAATGTGAAAAGTTTACGACGGACGGACGAAGGACTGACGCCGGATGATGCGCTATGACAAAACTGTAGCTCACTTGAGCTTTGCACAGGTGAACTTAAAATGTAAAATTGAAGTTAAGTGAATCTACAAAAATGTAGATAGATTTGATGACAATCCTGCTCAGTTTTTTTATCGGAAATTTTTTGGACAAAATAATTTTCACACTCTTTGGCTATATTTCATAGTCTAGATTGAGGATCACTGACGAGGGTTAAGTACCCGAAACGTGCATGTCTGGTCCATGCTGCAAATTTATCTCTTCTTTAATGATGCTTTTAAATTTGAAGATGTTTAACATTATGTCTCTTAAAAACTAAGGTACGTTTGCTGTTTACTTCAAATGAATATGGACATAATAATTTTCACTATCTGTGGCCATATTTCATTGTCTAGATTGAGGATCACTTACTAGGGTTAAGTACCCGAAACGTGCATGTCTGGTCCACGCTGCAAAATTATCCGTTCTTAAATAATGCTATTGAATTTGAAGACGTTTAACACTTGAACCACTTAATAAGTGTCACTGCTGGTGTACCGGGAGTCCCCGAGGGCACATGAAGCCGAGTTCGATCAACTTCGCTTGATCGTCTGTCTCTTCAACGCATTCGAATTTTTCTGTTATCAAAAAATCTTGAAATTTCTAAAACGCGGGTCCTGTAGCATAATATCCCACCCATCCTGCTCAGTTTATTTTTGGTACATTTTTGAACAAAATAATTTTCACACTCTTTGGCCATATTTCATTGTTTAGACTGAGGATCACTGACGAGGTTTAAGTATCCGAAACGTAGATGTTTGGTCCATGCTGCAAATTTATCTGTTCTTAAAATATGCCATTAAATTTGAAGACGTTTAACATTGGGTCTCTTAAAAACTAAGCTACGTTTGTTTACTTCAAATGAATAAAGATGTTTCATGAAACAATTTGCTTTTATATCTATTACATACAAATTAAGCTTCCTTATGTATCCGCCATAAAAGTGTAATGGCATGATTTTTAGATGAATTTGTTGCAATGATAACACTGAAAGCAAAGACAATAAAATTGCAAATTATAAAAACAAATTCAATGACATATATGGTGAAACCATAGAATCAAATAAAAATCGAATCACCACTGAAACTAATTAGAAATTGAGGGAGTTGATGTTATATTGAAGTATAAGTAATAATTCAGTGTAGAATGAATTTAATGTACGGCGTTATTGAATTACATGTATGATTCGATTGGGCAAAAATATGAAAAACATTATTTATGGATTTTAGTACGGATTGTATAGCCAGTCTAGAAAGTATTGGATATTGGCATAAACTCCGGGGAAACCCGCAACTCCACATACTGTAGTACCCCAGGATGTGACACCAACAACTACGTCATGCCCTGCAAGAATAAACAAATGATAAAATATGAATTTGATTAATAAATCATCTCGGGCTGAAATAAATGGCTGTTATTGATTAGTGTGAAAAAATATCGTTGACTACATTGAGATACAAAATAAATTAAAAACCAAAAATAAAAAAAACTCCAAAAGCAAGAACAAAAATCAAATTCAAGGAATTGTGGTCCGCCGCTTTTGGGTATTTTTTTAGAAATGCTTACAGACCCTCACTATTCTTAAATTTTCATAGTATATCTCATGTATTATCAAAATTCTAAATATCAAATTTTGGAGCCGCACACTCTCTGTAAAGTAAATGCAGAAATTTAAATCTTAAAAATAACGGAAGAGGGCGCTTGTGAAATTCATTTGGAGCGCTTATGAAAAGCACTTTCATCTGGTGAGAATTGAATATTTGAAACACGTGTCTGGTGCATGAAATTTGTTTGAAATTTTCTTCAAGAAGGTATACAGTTGGAACCCTTCCGCATTATTATTTCATATACATATAATTTTCCAAGAAAGTCATTCTCATTCATACCTTGTATTTTACACACAAGCGGTCCTCCACTATCTCCAACGCATGCGTCAACTCCACTTCCGTCCTGAGGTCCAGCACATAGCATGCGGTCTGTTATCATGTTAGCATAAGCTGTGTTACATTCAGCCTGTCCAGTTGTATTAAATACATCCACATTGGCTTTCTGCAATACTGTGGCTCCAGGATCAGATATGACTGTTTAATGAATGTGGTAGTATAAATATTAAAAAAATAGATTTTTTTCTCATAATTTTTAATATATTTTGCTACATTCATTTCTTGCTCAACTGATAGATTATCTTTCTTCTTTTCTTACTAATTTCGAAAACTGTAACAAGTTGATCGCTCTGCAAGATATACGATGGAGAAATAGTAAGAAAAATAATCAGGGACATATGTATATATCGTAAATATACCTTGAGTGGTCCTACCCCACCCAGATATGGTACAACCAGTCAGAGGGAATATCTGCGTATTTGTTCCTGGAACCAGCACTGATTTAACATTGTCATTAAACTGAATACCAAGATTGTTTATGGGTACAATCTTTACAAGGGCAATATCATAGTCATAGAACACCACATCAGCTGAAACGTAATCAGGAATCGGGTTAAAGAAAACTATTTCATTGGAAATTGTCATGTCGAATCTACGAAGTGGTAAGTGCTTGAATATAAGAATGGATAAGTTTTGAAAGGTAAGAAGGACGTTCGTTATCTTTCATCAAGGAGACTTTTAAATGCACAACTGTGTGACTTCGTTTGGTAATTGGACATGTAGGAGGGTTGGTTGTACGTAATCCAGATAACGACACACATCTGCTACTATCATGTTACATGTGGATGGTTGATCCTTATTTGACTCCGATTATCCCTATGTATTGTTTATCTATGCATAATTTTTGGTGTCTAGTGCTTTGATGTTGTCTTTGGTGTTGTCCTTGATGTTTGTTTTTCTTTATACCTTTGTGTTCCTTGTTGTGTTTTTACTTACTAAGTGTTTTGCCTAAGGTGTTGCAACTGAGCCCTGTTGGGGAACGCCAGCTTTCTCTTGCAAATATATTTGCATTGACATTTCAACTCTTTATCGACACGCAGTGTAAGTCAATCAGAGAAAGCATGAAAGAAAAACAATTGTTTGATGTATGCAAATCATAAACTTACATGTGAAGGATGGATGGACGATTATTTGCTCCACTGCATACTCCATCTCACTGAGTTCTTTGACCGTATTATCTATATCGCCAACCCTTACTCTATAGCTACTGACGTTCTGTCTGAAATTTAGAAGAATTAATTTATCATATAAAAAATATTCATTACAGAATGAAATTATATATTCATGACAAATATGGATATTGACCATATCTCTGTATACAGCACAAAATCGATAATTCAGAAAATAATTTAAGCATGGTGTTTAAAATTGATCCGTTCATAAGATGATCTTTCTAACAATGGAAATTTTCTTAGAAAGACGCATCTACTAGCATTTACAATAATGCTGTGTTGTCAAATTATACTCTAATATTGCGGATAACCTTAGCAAAACTACCCTTGTAAACTCGATAGGAAAAAATACTATTAAAAGCATCAAGTCCGCTTCAAATTAAGGTCCTATGTTATATCAAGACGACAATGGTCACTTTTAAATATCTCCATATATCATAACTCTGACGACTTTAACTTCAAAATCACAAATTTCCTTTTCCTGAGCAGTAAACTGACCTCGTTAGCTGCATTTGTCTTTTCATATCACATGCTCATAGACAAGACATAGTTTTGAGGGCAAGGCGACATACCAAGAAAATATTAAACAAGGTTTACATGTTAGTTGTTCATGAATGTCTTTATCTCAATATGGGATGTTCAAATTCTAAAAATAAAACCAGAAGGAACTAGTGAAATTAATTTGGCGGCTTATGAAAAGCACTTTGGCTGGAATGTTAAATGTCTTCAAATTCAATAGTATCATCAATAGAAATTTGAAGAAAATTTGATACATGTAACAGAAATTTTCGAATGCGTAAAAGAGACGATCAACCGAAGTTGATCGAACTTGGCTACATGTGCCCTCGGGGACTCCTTGTCCAACAACAGTGACACTCACCAAGTGGCAGTAATGTTAGACGTCTTCAAATTCAATAGCATCATTTAAGAAAAGATGAATTTTCAGCATGGACCAGACATGCACGTTTCGGGTACTTAACCCTCGTCAGTGTTCCTCAATCGAAACAATGTAATATTGCCAAAGAGTGTGAAAATTATTATGTCCAAACATTTACCGAAAGACGTAGCAGGATGGGTGGGATATGATGCTGCAGGACCCGTTTTAGAAATTTGAAGAAAGTTTGATAACAGAAATTTTCGAATGCGTTGAAGAGACAATCAACCGAAGTTGATCGAACTTGGCTACATGTGCCCTCGGGGACTCCTGGTCCAACAGCAGTGACACTCACAAAGTGGTAATAATGTTAAACGTCTTCAAATTCAATAGCATCATTTAAGAACAGATGGATTTTCAGCATGGACCAGACATGCACGTTTCGGGTACTTAACCCTCGTCAGTGATTCTCAATCTAAACAATGTAATATTGCCAAAGAATGTGAAAATTATTATGTCCAAACATTTACCGAAAGACGTAGCAGGATGGGTGGGATATGATGCTGCAGGACCCACTTTTAGAAATTTGAAGAAAGTTTGATAACAGAAATTGTCGAATGCGTTGAAGAGACGATCAACCGAAATTGATCGAACTTGGGTACATGTGCCCTCGGGGACTCCTTGTCCACCAGCAGTGACACTAACCAAGTGGTAATAATTTTAAACGTCTCCAAATTCAATATCATCATTTACGAACAGATGAATTTTCATCATGGACCAGACATGCACGTTTCGGGTACTTAACCCTCGTCAGTGATCCTCAATCTAAACAATGTAATATTGCCAAGAGTGTGAAAATTATTATGTCCAAACATTTACCGAAAGACGTAGCAGGATATGTGGGATATGATGCTGCAGGACCCACTTTTTAGAAATTTGAAGAAAGTTTGATAACAGAAATTTACGAATCATTACCTTAGATTTATTCCCAATCAAACATGGCTTTATTGGGGTTTTTTTATTTTGCAAGTTACCATGGTATTGAATGCTCATGAATTGACATTTTTAGAACTTGGTTTTTTTTTGGGGGGGGGGGGGTTGTTTACTCCTACTCACTGATTCCATCATCATCACTCATATTATTTAACGAGGCCCTGGACAATAAGATATCTCAAAAACAGAAATAGAGATTTTGATTAAATTCATATCATAATGTCATTTACTTATTTACAAGAGTTTGGTGAAAAATGAATCAATTTCACCGCTTAGTTTTACGGGGGGACTATCTCAAAGATTTCCTTGTTTTCTCCATATGATTTCATAGAAAAACAAGATTTTTTGCATTATAATTGCAATTTAAAAAAAAAAAACTGAAATAGAGAATTTGATAGGATTATCATATGTTGAAAAGAGAAACATAAGACAAAATATATCAGGTTCTGTGGAAGTTTGACCGCCTGTGTGAGCTTCAGGGAACATCTCAAAATCATATTTTTACATATTTGCCCTTTATTTTGAAATAAAGACATCATAAAGGATGAATATGTCCTTATAGTTCTTGTTTACGGCATATAATATTTGTTAGTATATATTTCTCTAGAAAAAGACAGCAAAATTCAATCGTGAAAATATATCAGGGGCGATCTCAAAGCATATTTTGCAATTTTACACATAACTTGTATTCTGTCTTTATCAGTACAATTGAAACTATAAAAAAAAAACTGAAATAGAGAATTTGATGACATGTTCATACAGTGAAAAGTGAAACATTAGCCAGAATATATCAACTTCTGTACAAATTTGACCGCTTGTGTGAGCTTCAGGGAACATCCCAAAATCATATTTTTAGCATATTTGCCGTTTATTATGAAAGAAGGTCTCATAAAGGATGAACGTGCTTGCATATTTATATTGTTTATAGCATATCATATTCGTTAGCATATATCTATCCAGAAAAAGACAGCCAAATGATATTGCCAAATATGTAAGGGACCATTTAAAAGCATATTCTTGCAATTTTACACATAACTTGTACTCGCAGATATTAAGTGAAATTAAAAAAAAACTGAAACAGAGAATTTGATGGCATATTCTTATATATTATAAAGAGAAACATAAGACAAAATATATCAAGTTCTTTCAAGTTTGATGTCAGGGAACATCTCAAAATCATATTTTTTAACATATCTTCCCTTTATTTTGAATAAAGAACGAATGTGCTCGTATAGTTATAGGGTTTGTTCCTGTCATACTTCCTACTCAAGGTACTTTTAGTTGGAAGTATGACAGGAACAAACCCTATAACGAATTAATCATACTGAGAACCATTTCGTACATGTTGATGTTGTTGTTGTTGGTTTTTACAAAATTAATGAATTAAAAATAGTTTTGATCGATGAAGTTCTATTTATGTTTCTATTTGTTTCTTGTCTTTTTCTGAAGGCCCCCTTTATAAAATAAAATAACTATCTAATGGGAGGAGGTGCACCAAATAATGATAATATTAAAAACCTTGAGTCAATCCCAGTCTGACGATCTCATCATCTAACCATGCTTTGCATTAATCTTCGTTTATTACGAACATACACAGATTACTAGCCTATTGATTTTTAGCGCGGCGTTAAATGCTTTGTCGCGTCATTTGATTGTGACGTCATAGTATGACAGTACGTTAGGTGCGATGTAGAGATAAAAGATTGAACCGGTTACGGGAATGCGCGAAACGATGCGCACACGTTTTGTCCAGGGCCTCGTTAAGGTGGCTCAATAATCCAAGAATTCTTTGTCAGAGTAAAATAAATATTCTGTTTATTTGACATTCATATCTGATGATTTATATTTGTAATTAAGATAACATATTATCGTTCATTTTATTGACTAGTGGTCCTCCGAATATACATGTGTAAACCAATTCAGAGATATGTTGCACAACATTGAATTATGATAGATAAATACATCATATAGGGATAATAATTCCACATTGAAACCATTCTTGTGATTATTTTCACCATAATATTATCAAATATGTCTATTTCTTTGTAGATAATGCTTTCAAATAGTGAAATAACTAAAACTGTTCCTAAACGTACATTTTTGGCACCCCCATCCAAAATGAAAATCTAAAAAGAAGTACCCAATACCCTTATTTGTCATCAAAGTGATAAAAAGTCTTTGTCAGAAGTTATTATCTTTTACACATTTCTCAACGACAAACTCTCTTCTTCAAAAAAAAAAATAAAAACAAACAAACAAAAAAGTACATGTTATCGTTCATCCTTATTCAAAATAATTGGTTGTCATTGTAACGATTTTAAGGGGGAGGGCGTAGGGTTCTCGATGTTGTTTAAAGAAGGAGCGATTATGAAATAAGTAACACAGAAGATGAAATTTCTAGATATAGTTCTATATTAAAAGGCGTTAACAATGTAAAATAAGTGGGGTTTTTTTTTCAAAGTACAACGAAGGTGGTTACAAATCGCCGGGTGTCGGAGATACGGAAATACGAATAAGAGAAATAGAAAAAAAGTAAACGGAAGCGCTTTAAAACATTTTGACGTTCAAGGTCAATAAGTCGACGTTACTTACCTCCCTCGTTCTCGATAGTGCGTGCACTTATCTAGAAAATGGATATACCTTTGAACAAAGCAGGGTTAAAACTAAAATTCACTCGCTCAAAGTTTTCAAATGGAGAAACTTTGTTCGATATCATCTCGCTGCAAAGTACGAATGTTGACAAAATTGAAGAAAAATTCTTTTAGCAAAATAAAAAAAAATTAGAGGAACTAAGCTCTCATATCTCATCTGTGATATCCCTAAAATCTCAGAGAAATATTCTGTTTGATCAATGACTTAAATTTACCTCCTCCATTTGGTTCCCAAGCAATTTCCGGTGATGACGTTATGAAAACAAACGTTTACGGCGGTAGCCAGGGTGTCTCACTTACGGGATATTTTTGTATATATAGATTTAACGATACATTTGACTATACATTTATACATTTTTATACGCGCAGATTGTAGATGATAATTTTCTGGTTCCATCGATACCAAACTTGTCGAAATCTGTCAAGAAACAAGCAAATTAGAGGAGTTTGAAGACCGAAATAGCACACGGTACTATTTGAACCAGTATTGACGCCGAGAATATGATGACGTCAATTTATTATTGAGCCTCCTTAAATAAGATACCAATACAATGTCCTAACAGGGGTGACGAACAGGTTTGCTTACCCATGGACACAATAAATACTTTTCACACTCTTTAGGAATAGTACATTGTTTAGATTGAGGATCTCTAACGAGGGTTAAGTACCCAAAACGTGCTGGAAAGGGGTAGGGCCACGAGACCCCTAAATCGGCCCTTGATTTTTCTCTTAAAATAAATTTCATGAGGAATACTTGATATCTCTCATGAAAATACACGAATGTTTACCGCTTTTCATGAAAAGAACAATATCACCAAACAATGTGCCATTTAACTGTAATGACGTCATGAAGTGACGTCATTTTGACGTTATTGACAAAATATGGCGAAAATTGCTGGGAATTTGTCTTTTGCATGGGTGTTTTGGGATTTTGCTGTGGGTGCTGCAACCTAGTGTTGTTGGAGATCCCCTCCTTTCTTTTGTCGTAGAATTCAATGTGGCTGCATGCGTTAACTGAGATAAAACGTTAATGACAAAACGATATAATGATAATCTTTCACATATAAATTTTCCATCATAGTTAATGCATGCGGCCATTGCTAATTTAATAGAAATATTGAGTTTTTGCATCAATTTCGCCGAATATGACCTATTTTGGTGTTTTCAAAGGGCTAAAAGGTGTTGATAAAAGCAATGTTTTCAAAAAGTAGATTCGTGATTCAGTAGAGAACGTTTCAAAATGTCAAATAACAATTAAAAATTCTAAGAAGTACAATGTTCAAAATTTATCACAATTAGGGCCAATATCGGGCTTTGTGGCCCTACCCCTTTATCTGTTCTTAAATGATGCTATTGAATTAGAATACGTTTAACATTAGTTCTACTTGGTGAGTGTCACTGCTGGTGGACCAGGAGTCCCCGAGGTCATATGTAGCCAAGTTCGATCAATTTCGGTTGATCGTCATTCCAACGCATTCGAAAATTTCAGTCATCAAATTGATTGAAATTTCTAAAAGGTGGGTCCTGCAGCACCCATCCTACTACGTCTTTCGGTACATTTTTGGACATAATAAATTTTACACTCTTTGGGCAAATTACATTGTTTAGATTGAGGATCACTGACGAGGGTTAATACCCGAATTGTGCATGTCTGGTCCATGCTGGAAATTTATCTGTTCTTAAATGATGCTATTAAATTTGAAGACGCTTAACAAAATAATATAAGTAATAATGAGTTACGAGTCCATGAAGCAGTGTGCCGCCGTGAGGATCCACAGACTACTGACAATAATACCGCCACAATGATGCACGTCCAATGATCCACTGATTAATCTGATTCCAGCTTGCCAAGGAACATCACTGAAGGTCGCCGGTTTACCAGCAATTATCCCAGCAAACTCTGAAATAGGATGCACATTACGAGGATGAAATTACGGCGCCCTTTGTTTCAGACGCGATTATACAGAAAATATCAATTAGATTGTCTATATGAAATTCCGTTTAATTCTTTCTGTTTACATAATATGTAAACGAATCGATTTTCTGAATAAAGTGGGGTTTTTTTTGGACTTGGGAAAATGACATATGTAGGTCATGAACTCAATAATATGTAATATTAATCGAACGCCATTATACTTACCTGGAGGCTTTTCTGTGGCTGGAATAAAATGTAAAAAAAAATGAATTTATTTGGAACAGTCTGAGGTAAAGAACCTCTTATGACATACAGGCTAGCATATATTTGATTCTATTATTTGCATTGAAGTATGTCATTATTTCGTATAATCATATTTTTATAATTACTGTTATTATTATTATTAATATATATATATCTAACATTTCTTACCAGCCATAATAGGTTGAGGAACTGTAAACGCTGAAATAAAAAAGAAAGATAAAAATTCATTGATGGAGTGTGAACTTGACTGTGCATGACGTAAACTCTCAGACAAAGGAAAAGGTAGCAGTAACAAAAAGCACACAATCTGATTTAGATTCATTTAATTTGTCATTTGATCCTTAATTTGCAACGAACTTGAAGGAGCTATAGGCTAGCATCCTAGCACCAACCCTCTTCCATACTCAATAGGACGTAAATTTTATCCCTTCAGAATATTTCGAGTCTTATCTTAAAGAAAGGAGTAACATTGATGAGGATTTACTAACCGAAACACGTGCCTGGGGCATAAAAAATTGCTAGAGAGAATTAAAAACAAACAGTAATAGCGAAGATCCGATTTCTGTTAAAAGTGAGCCACGCGGTCAGCATTAATTGCCTTCATTTTCATGCTGAGTCAGCATGATGTTCTCAAGTGAAATGCTACTTACCTGTGCTACTTTCAGTTTTTGTTTCTGGAGGTTTTGGGTACGGTGTGGATGAAACTTGTTCTTGATCGCGAGAAGCATTTGCTAGCAATAAAAGGAAATAAAGAAAAAATTACTTAACGAGTGTAGAGATGCACTAGGCACAATTTTATTGTCGCAGAGCTAAGAAAAAGGCTTGGCATTTGTTTCTCTTGAACTCTATAGAAAAAAAACCTCATGTTTATAGCGTTGACAAGTCCTCTGCAATCGCTGCACAGAATCTTAAAGGAAGCATGTATACTAGGTCCTCTTCCAATTTTTTTTTGCAGATCTGTCAACAAATATGGCCGTCGAGGGCTCTGATTTACTGACACATTTTCGACTCCTCTTCAACTGCTGCACAGAATTTCACGAAACTTTACAGGAAACAAATATGATCATTCTCCATCGAATCGTCCTGTATAATTCTTTTGTCTGCAACTCAGGCAAGCGATGTGGCCCCCATCGGTCTCTTGTTTATGTGTTTTAAAGTTGTGCAGCGACTGCGTATTTCCTCAGTCTGTTTAAAACCTTTGTCTAATCTCATGTCTGTCTGATCCGCAGTGAGCACTGCTATTTCGTCGTGATGGGGATCTCCTTAGCATTCAGGAAAGATTTGAACTTATTTATCCTTGCGACGACTTTGGCATGTCCTTTCCAGTTTTCTTTGATTTGTATGATATACCATATAAAGTGTCTGTAACCGATGAACAACGTTCTGTACAAAACACCAAAAATTACGTATTTCCTAGAATAGTAGCAAAAAACCCTTTGAGTTCAATAAAATACAGGCAACATTAATTGAAGAAAATCAGTTTTGTTTTTAATCTGAACACCTTAATTTTTGCCTCTAAATGAAACATAGACATATATAGACACACTATAAAGACATAGACAGTGCATGTATTTTATATATTGTTTTCATTTTCGTGCTGAAACATCGACGGCGGCTGCGGCTAGCCAACAGGGGATGCTTTCTCCTCCCGGGCACCTGATCCCACCTCTACCTTGCTAGGGGTCCGTCGATGCTTAATTTTGTGCTCTATTGTGAGTGCTGTTGAGATTCTCGTCAGGATCTTCTTTAACTCATAGGTGTTCTCTTTATTGTGATTCAGCCGCTTATGACATAATAGAATTAAAACATGCAGTAATGAGAACATATATTATGAATACCCGATTTCGCGATGGTTTATCTGAATTGAATGCACCCTTTTGATTTTATTCATTTGGAATTACTTTACCTTTACTCTCAAGTAACTTCTTACCAAAATAAGAAAGGTAAATGATAGATTGAAGTTTGATTCAACTAAACGTCCGTTTTACCGGGGATACGATTTCAATCAAATAAACAATATGCATCATATGAGGCATATCGTCAGATTTCGAGGTACAAAGCATTGTACTCTCACATACATCGTACGAGTACAAATGTACATGCGAAAATTTCGATAAATAATTAATAATATCGAAGGGTTCCAACTCTATATCTTCTTTAACAAAATTCAAAAAATTCCAAACCAATTTCCATGCACCAGACCAGACACGTGTTTAGAATATTAAGTTCTTATCAGTGATGCTTCTAGCGGAGCAACCAAAAATCATTTAATTTTTTTGAATTCAGATTTGTACATTTACATTACAGAGAGTGTGCGGCTAAGATGGTGCTACGACGTTAAACTTCTTGAATTTCGATATTCATCGGTGAAATGGCAAGATTCCGAAATAGAGAAAAACATATATTTCTCATAAAATCTCATGTTCAATTCTGATGTTTGTATAATGTTAAACATTATACAGATTATTTTTCACGGTAAGGTTTATCGTAAGTAGTCTAATACGGAAGATCGCAAATACTTCTAACCAAGACTATACGAATGTTCTCGCGCACTCTTCGATTGTTCTCCATTGTTATGACGTCATCACTTAACTTGGGCATAAAAGGTGCCCAAGTTTTGAACAATGGTTTAGGTAGGTGACTAAATGAAAAATCAGAACGGACACACTGCACGCGCTGTATTTGCGATCTTGCGTATTAGCTGCATAGAGACATGTCGACACTGCAATAAAATAAACTACATAATATCTCAAATTTTGGTTCTTAATTTTACCAAGGAACAGAAAATAAAACAAGACGCCCAAGGGACCACATCGCTGACATGAGTTGCAGACGAAAGAATGATAGAGGACAATTAAATGGAGGCCCTTGAGTACTTGCTTCTCATAAAGTTTTGAGCATCAGTTTCTATGTCTGATCGACACGAAAAATACAAACTTGGCCGAGAACCTTACGTACTTGCTTCCTGTAAGATTTTGAGAAATTCGGTGGAGCTGTTGCAGATATGATGAAGTCGAAAATGAGTCAACTAATTTGGCCATATTTTTTGACTGATCGGTACAAAAACACAAACTTCGTAGAGGACCGTGAGTAGTTGCTTCCTGTAAGACTTCGTGATATTCTGTGCACTGGGTGCAGAGATGTCGAAAATGTAAGCAGTTTATGCCGGAGGACGGGCGGACAGCGCGCTATGACTATTATAGCTCTGAGCTATTGCAAACCAATTTATCTGCTCCTTGCACATTTTATTGTTGCACATCAAATCAAAATGTGAATGGTCATATTGGACTTGTTTTTATCCACAAGAATTGACTCAAGGAAACAAGGCAAACGTTACAAACACAGAAACACCATTTTTGGACATAATTATCAAATTTGTAAATGGAGAGATTATTACAAGAGAGTATGACAAAAGAGATGAATTTCGATTCAACATAGTAAATTTTCTCTGGCTTGACGGTGATGTTCCGAGATTACCGTCATACGGTATTTACATTTCATAGCTCATCCGGTACGCTAGAGCATGTACTGATATTTTGGATTTTCACAGTTGAAATTTACAAATTATAAAGAAGCTTTTAGGTCAATGCTTAATCTTTCACAAATAGTAAAGACTTTCTGGAAATTCAAAAAAAATAAACATTATTGTCAACTTCTTTATAGAAATTTGGACCCATTCAAACAACAAAGTATATTACATTGGTTTTTTCACAACCTGCATTTTATTTTGAAATAATCAACAGAATAAGGCGGATCAAGGTTAGAATTATCAAACGCCTTTCTATCGTGGATACGATCCTTCTGTCACCAGACGGACACTAGGAAGGTACTGGATCAATCTTTAGCCTTGTACCTGCGCATTCCTAAGAATTGCACTCTGACTGTGACAACAGGACATCATGACCGACCCTGTCCAAACCTCTTGAGAGAAGAAATGGACCCGACTACCTGTCCTCACATAAAGTCAGTCGGATTCCTCGTGTGATTACATGCATGAGCTCGCTACAGCCGGCAGAGCACGGACTGCATTTCGTATGCCTTCTGTTTTTATATCCATCTGTGTTTCTTGGGCCCCCTGCGTCATGCTGTCAGTTTATATGTTCATCTTACAATGAGGAGGTAATTTTACACCTCGAGACTTCAAGTGGGAGGGTTGTGCGCAATCCGGATTACCAAACCGCTTGCGTCATAAGTCTCTGTGCGTGTCTGCTGTGTGTTTTTGCATTGGGTGTTTTGGGATTGGGATTGGGATTTTGCTGTGGGGGCTGCAACCTAGGGCTGTGATGTTCCCTTAGTTTAATAAGAATGTGTTGAACCTTATAATTTTTAGTATGTTTTTTTATTTTCCCTTATGATCTAAAAGAAAAATCACTTTGAGCACTAAGTCGGGTTTTCATCTTTAAATTGAAGATGATATTAAACGAATGGAACTATATATTGCTTTCTACATTGTTTAAGCTTGTTACGTACCTAACCGAAGATTCTTTGTAGCTCTGTTCCAGACATCTGTGTAAACCCATTTTATTCTCAAATGTTCTAATGAAATAAAGAGGCATACATTGATTAATAGGGTGTCAAATGTATGAATGCTGTTATACATAATACGGAAGTGTTCCAACTCTATCCTTCCGAAGAAAATTTCAAACCAATTTACTATGCAACAAACAAGTGTTTCTGATATTAAATATCCATAAGTGATGCTTCCATTCAAAGGGATTTTAGACACAGCAAAAATTCATTTTAGTGGCGCCACTAGTTATATTTAAAAAAAAAATAAATTTGTGCAGAGAGTGCGCGGCTCCAATTTTCCTGTAGGGTTGATCAATTAAGTAGCATATTTAAAGCTATGTTCTAAATAGCATAGGAGGGATGGTGCTAAGATGTTAACCTCCTTTGATTTCGATGAAATGTTTGTATGAAATGACAAGTTTCCGAAAAAGGAAAATAATATTCATGACATCACATTGATAAAGTGCCAAAACAATTGACAAATATGGACAATGACCATACCCCAGTACACAGTACAAAATCGATAATTCAGAAAATCATAAACCAAAGGCGCACAAAATCTGGATAAAACAGGAATCAAAGCAAAGAAACAAAAACCTCCACCGCATGAAAAGAAGCGAACTCAAAATATGGGAGTGAGACCAACAGGGGATTCTTACTCCTCCCGGGCACCTGGTCCCACCTCTAGCTTGCTAGTGGTCCATAGAAGCTCAATTTTGTGCTTTATTGTCAGTGCTATTGAGATTATCGTCAGGATCTTCTTCAACTTATTTCGAAACCTGATTGCTGGTGTTTTGTTTGACTTTCATTCGCTGTGCGAGTCTTTGCAATCGCATGTCATTTTGATTTCTTGGAGAATTTTCATCCGGATAATTACATCTTCTGCTATAATTATATAGCATGTATAGATAACTTTATGGAGAACATTAGTGACAGGTTTGATTAACCGATGATTATTGTTGTGTTTTTCTTGACCTTCAAAACCAATAGGATTAATCGTTTCCCCATGCAGACCATTTTGGAAGGTTGGATGTTTTATGGTGATAGCATTGATTTCTATGCTGATTCACAAGGGTTTTTAGCTCGACTGCACTTTAGTGCAAAAGAGCTATTGCAATACCATCGGCGTCGGCGTCGTCCGAACTAGATGATAAGGTAAATGTTAAGATTACACATTTACCTTTCCTACATTCATATTCTGTTTGTTTTTTTTTTTTGGTTGTTGTTGTTGCAAATGTTTAATTATACATCATTTAATATATGCAGATTAGGATAAAGCCCCTGGGGTTGGGATTTTAAAAATTATTTCAAATGATAAGGCAAATGTTGAGATGATAAGGTAAATGTTAAGATAGCAATAAAGTCTTTAAAAGCCAATATTGAGCAAAGTATAAGTGCTACATGTACCAAACTTACATATTTGATGTATCTTCGATCAAACTTTCAAAAAATGACCGGTACCTTGACCTACTTTTTTCCGCTTGAATGATTTTGCCTTTAAAAGCCAATATTGAGCAAAGTATAAGTGCTACATGTACCAAACTTTACATATTTGATGTATCTTTGATCAAACTTTCAAAAATTGACCTTGACCTACTTTTTTCCGCTTGAATGATTTTGCCTTTAAAAGCCAATATTGAGCAAAGTATAAGTGCTACATGTACCAGACTTGCATATTGGATGTATCTTTGATCAAACTTTCAAAAAATGACCTTGACCTACTTTTTTCCGCTTGAATGATTTTACCTTGAAAAGCCAATATTGAGCAAAGTATAAGTGCTACATGTACCAAACTTGCATATTGGATGTATCTTTGATCAAACTTTCATAAAATGACCTTGACCTACTTTTTCCGCTTGAATTATTTTACCTTGAAAAGCCAATATTGAGAAAAGTATAAGTGCTACATGCACCAGACTTGCATATTGGATGCATCTTGGGTTAGACTATTGAAATATGACCTTGACCTACCTTTTCCGCTTCAGTGATTTTGCTTTAAATTGGCAATATTGAGCTAACAATAAGTGCTGCATGCACCAGACTTGCATATTGGATGCATCTTGGGTTTGACTATTGAAATCTGACCTTGACCTACTTTTTCTGCTTCAGTGATTTTGCTTTAAATTGCCAATATTGAGCAAACTATAAGTGGTACATGCAACAGACTTGCATCTTGGGTTAGATAGCGTAACTTTCCATGTCTGATGATTCATGGTTTCGTTTAGGATTTTCCTATATATATGCAGTGCTCTGCATCTCAAAGAGTGTGGACTTTTTTCAGCTCATATGAGCAAAGCGTAAGTGACCTTTTGTCATAGTGTATCCTCTGTCATTGGTTCACCATAAACTAATTTTAATTTATAACTTTAAATTTTTTATGTGACTTGATATATGTTGTTGCCTGAGAAAGGGAGTTTAAATAAATTGGCTGTCATGAGAGATATTATGCTATGCAGTCGAGCATTAGGTGACTCTGGCAACTATTTTTAGTGCAAGTCCCGGGTGACCTTGAAATTGAATAGGCGTCATCCTCACACAAAGGAAAACATTTTTGAAAGGTTTTCGCCGCTTTTAAGATGACTGCTTTGTCTTCTACGCTCTTCAAAAGAATATTAAGCTACAGTGGTTTTTACATTAAAAATACTGCTCATGAGAAGCACATGTCCACAAGGAAGCTGTTCTTTATTCTCTCCGCATCAGAATGGCGAGATAATTACTAAAGTACAATGAAAGCACTCGGTGTACGACTGTGACGCATTTCTTTTACGTTTTTCAGTAAATGATCTGGACTAGACCAGGGAAATTCGACATAGTAAGCATTATAATAATACTTCGACAATTTCATAACCGTCCGAATACTTCATGAAGGTTTAACACATGTATCAATCAAATGATATACTTCTACACACGTATTTGTATGGTAATGAAATTAAAATACATTAAAGCATATTGCAGCAGATTGATTTAAAAAAAAAGAATTTATTTGTGATACTTATATAATCTTCTATGACAACGTGCATGTCTGGTCTATGCTGTAAATTTATCAGGTTTGAAATGATGCTATTGAATTTAAGACGTTTAACATTTGAACTACTTGGAGAGTGTCACTGTTGGTGGACCAAGAGTCCCCGAGGGCACATGTAGCCAAGTTCGATCAACTTTGGTTGATCGTCTGTCTCTTCAACGCATTTGAAATTTTCTGTTACATAATTTCTTGAAATTTTTAAAACGTGGGTCCTGTAGCATCATATCCAATCCATTCTGCTACGTCTTTTGGTACATTTTTGGACATAACAATTTTCATACTTTTTGGCCATACTACATTGGTTAGACTGAGGATCACTGACGAGGGTTTAGTACCCGAAACGTGCATGTCTGGTCCATGCTGTAAATTTATCAGGTTTGAAATGATGCTATTGAATTTAAAGACGTTTAACACTCTAATGCTGTTTTCTAAAAATTGTTTCCTTCGCCAAATGTCTTGCGGCACGTACAATAAATTCACAAGGATCGTTAATCTCTCTGCACTTCATTTACATATGACACGCAAGGAAATATGTGCTATTTATTTTATACGAGAATGTTTCAATGAGACAGTCTCAGAGTCATATGTACTTCTAATAAGATTACATGGTGATTTGTTTTCATATCTACATATAGTCTTTGTCATGATTTTTTAATTCTCGGTACCTTCAACCTCACCGTCTCATTTTGTATGTAGGGTACAGTGGAGCAAAATAAATGCCTTTAGTTTTACAAGACTGTTGCCTATAGAGTATGTCAAAGTCATACTTACTTCTCTTTATTTTTCTTGGTGATCTCTTATGTCTAGGATCTGTTGCCTTTGTCATTATTTTGTATCCCAATGCGTGTTTTTGCTCTCCTTTTAAAGGGAAACAAAAAACAAAAAGGTTAGATTAATACATGTATATTCTATGTGATTGATCGTAAAGTCTTGAAATATGATTCATATATACTTCTGACGAAAAATTGTCAATAATTTGTGAAATATCTGATTATAAAGCAAAGTGTTTTTGATTACAGAGAGTTTTATCAACAAAATGTCGTAAAAATGGTAGAAATTGTTAGATGACAAATAAAGCAAAGCGGAAAGCTAAACACAAAGCTAAAATATTTATGTTAAAAGCAACAGAAAATCAATGTGATTGAAAAAGATAAATGCCGCTTTCGGCAGCATTGTCTGCTAAATACTTGTCTGAATGTTAGGTAAGATTCAAAGATGACATGGTAAACCTCGTTGCCCATTGGTCCCGTTGGTGTATGTGGAGTATTTTGTGTTTTATGCCGTATGTCTGTTGAGTTTTTGGTGCTTTGCTTTGGGTACTGAAAGTCTGTAACCGAGTCTGGTTAGAGATCCGCTCCACTCTTTCATATCTATACTAATTACGTGTTGCCGTGTGAAGTTAGCATAACGATTACCGCGATCCGAGGTTTGAAGTGTTTTAATTCCATTATGTTCTTTTACTTGCCAATTCGAGACATTTGGGTAACCGGAGGGTTGTCATAATAACCACACCATTTTCCACTCACGTGGCAGATTGACGTCCGAAATCGGCGCCCATTGTCTGTACGTTGTTCACGTTGTTTTATGTGTAGTCTTTTGTGATTAATGTTTCTTTTACGTCTTTAACTGTGCTTGTCTACTCTTTATTTTCGCATCAAGTGTTTTGATGCGTTGCTGTAGGTATTGCAACCGAGATTGGTGATGCCCTCTTCTCTTTTGTAGTTGCCAAAAAAGTCTTATGATAAGGAACAGACATATAGAATATATTAAAGAAAGGAGGGGATCTCCAACAACACTAGGTTGCAGCACCCACAGCAAAATCCCAAAACACCCATGCAAAAAACACAGAACAGATACCCACAGAAAGAGACGCAAAAGGGACAAGGAACACCAACTCACAACATAGAAACATAAAAGACTACACATAAACCAACGAGACCAATGGGCAACCGGTGCCGACTTAGGACGGCCATCTGCCAAGTAAATAGCAGACGGTGTGGTTATCCTGGAATACGTGCGCACAACCCTCTCACTTCTCCAGTTACCTAGAGGTCTCGAAGAACGTACAAATGTGGTGTAAAACAACCTCCTCACTGTAAGATGACGTCACACAAACAAGACCGCGAAACGCAGAAGCCCCAGAGACACAGATGAATATGTAAATGGATATAAAAAGAGGGCATGCGTAATACAGTCCGTGCTCTGCCGGCTGTAGCGAGCTCATGTATGTAATCACCCGAGGAGTCCGACTGACATTCAGAGAGGACAGGTGGTCGGGGCCCTGTCTTCTCTAAAGAGGTTTGGACAGGGCCCGTTAAAAAACCACACAATCAAGAGTTATTGCAAACGTTTTTTTTTTTAATTTTCAAAACTTGACAAAACTCAAAAGATCAAAAGATAAAAGAATTATAGCAATAGAGAGGTTTTGCTACAAGAATACACATGTGAAGCATAAAAAGTCTGCTTACCACTCAAAAGTTGAAAATCAGAAAACAGACAATCTTTAACTACGGTCTCATATTCTATGCTAACAGTAGAATTATTTGAAAATCATCTTCAGTTTGACCCTTGACCTTGAAAATCAATTGGTTTTATCCTCTCCCAGTCAGGCGAAGAATATTTTAAAGAGCTTTTGTGATACTGTGAGGATTACTTTGTCTTCCAGGCTTTTCAAAACGGTTAAAGCCTAAGTACACTGTGACTGGTCTTGACCTTTGAACCTTTCAACTCAGTAGGGATCATTCTCTTCCAATTGGAACATGTATTTTCTGCACGGCCTAAGTGACGGTTTTTGCTAGCAAACAGATGATGCTCACTCTTCCCGGGTAACTGATCTCGTCTCCATTGAGAATTTATTTTTTTGCAGAATATCTAAGTGTGATTGTTTTATTACAATTTCCATAGATTTTATTGTAAAATGGGAATTCCGATGAATTTGTGCGGCGCCGCACATATGTAAACTTCGATAGTTTGATTAGTCTGAAAGATTTCATGTTTGAATTTGTTTAAACAGTGCTAATAAACACGGCACCA
Organism: Pinctada fucata; assembly: GCA_028142955.1. NCBI lineage: Eukaryota > Metazoa > Mollusca > Bivalvia > Pterioida > Pteriidae > Pinctada > Pinctada fucata. The sequence continues at coordinate 19,307,413 of AP027102.1, forward strand.
CGTTTAAAGCGCCACCTACAACGATTTTCCACATATGGAATAACTAAATTTTCGGAATCAACGAATGGAAATCGAACAAAACACCAGAAATCAGATTCCAAATTCACAATCAAAAGGCTTACAAATTCCTGAGAATATCTACTCACAAAAGCACAATAGGACAAACAGACGAAAACAACACGAAAGCCCGACAGAAAAATGCAGGGGATGTGGCGCACAATATTTAGGTGAGACACGCCATTCTTTAAGGTATCCGTTGTGCAAAAGTGTCATTTTACATAGCATTTTAATCATCTACATTGTAAAGTATGGTAAATTTTATGCCTGGTAAGGTACTATAATTTATATATTTTCTGAAAGGTAATGATGCACTGAGTACAGATATAAGACTCCCAGGTCTTAAAAATCAAAGGGGAAAAACTCTTGTACAACTTTGTTATTTTGCATATGTTATATAGAGAAAATAGACAATTTAAATGCTTCATCAGTTATTCCTCTTTGTTTTCTGGCCCCAAAATTATTATTTTTGAACAGTGGGCATTATAACCTCTCAGAAAATATATAGATCTAGGATCACTGATGAGGGTTAAGTACCCGAAACGTGCATGTATGGTCCACGTTGCCAATTTTTCTGTTCTTAAATGATGCTATTCAATTTGAAGACGTTTACAATTATAGTACCTTACCAGGCATCGAAAAATGCCCTATTGTACATCGGATACCTTAAATCTCGTTCCGGGAACTATTCTTATAAGATTACTCACGTCAACAAAAGCACAGAGAGTTTCTTTATAATTACTTTGTTAAATATAACTATTCTATTTCGGATATCACTTTAACCCCAGTTCAGTCTTTTCCAAAACGCAAAAATGATAGTAAGACCGAAATTTAAAAAAAAATCGCCGACTACAAGCTGAACTTGCCTTGATCACTTAACTTCAGACTGTATACCCTCTTGGTTTAATGGAGCAAATATATGGACAAGGAAACATTTCCTAAGCCTCCACTAATATTAATATATTTTAAATCCGACCACACGTTAAATGAAAGTACAGGTCCCACGGGAAAAGACGAGACAGAGAACAAAGAAAATGATAAAGAGTCTAACGCTCTCTCAACGATTTACCTACAATAGCACGCAATGGTGGCAAACATGAGCTGTTACATGCTCTGTCGTCAATACCAGTACTGCAACTGAAATCTATCTTGTCCTATAGCATCATATCCGAGCCATTTTGCTATGTCCTTCGGTATATTTAGGACGTATTTTTCACAGATTTTGGTAATATTACATTGTCCAGATTGAGGATCACTGACTAGGGTTTATTACCTGAAACGTGCATGTCTGGTCCATATTGTAAATTTATCTGCTCTAAAATGATGCTTATGAATTTGAAGACGTTAAACATATGTACCACTTAGTGAGTGTCACTGCTGGTGGACTAAGAGTCCCCGAGGGCACATGTGGCCAAGTTCGATCAATTTCGGTTGGTCGTTTCTTCAAACGCATTTGAAAATTTCTGTGTACAAAATTTTCTCAAATTTCTAAAACCTGGGTCCTGTAGCATCATATTCCAGTTTATGGTAATATTACATTGTTTAGATTGAGGATCACTGACGAGGGTTTATTACCCGAAACATGCATGTGTGGTTCATGCTGTAAATTTATCTGCTCTAAAATGGTGCTAATGAATTTGAAGAAGTTAAACAATTGGATGAAGCAGAGGTTGCATTCTTAAGAAGCACTGTCTGATCCAGACTTAATACAATTTTCTCATTCGCAGAGTATGAACTTTTATCCTTTTGTAAAAAAAACCCACCTCCCCTAGAAACGATTAATAGAAATCCCGGTTATTAACAAAGGATTTGAAATTCTAAACATCTCTAATATTTTTCCGGATCATCGCTTACAAATGAGTTGAAGAAGATCCTGAAGATAATCTTTACAGCACTCACAATAGAGCACACTACTGAACACACCGTTGCGCATCGAAGAGTATAATGGATAGTAAACAATCTGATGTTTGAATCTTTCGTAGCAGAACTCGTGCGAAAATGACAATTTTTTTCCTATTTACGGCGATTTTTCATTGAAAAATATGCATTTTCCCCAAAAAATATCCATTCAGCAATAAAAGTTCAAGGAGTATTATTTTTATTTTCTAAAATAATGTAACAATCTGACCTTATACCATAAGAAGGGAGGGGATCTCCCTTCTAATGGTATAAGTATCGCTGTATGTATCATTGATGTCGTTGTATCCATGTATCGTTGTTGTCGGTTTCAAATATTATGTGATATGAAAATAGAGTTATCTCCCTGTGGTCGCAAACCTAACATTAAGTACAATAATGTTACATCGGATCCTGACATACTTGAATCATGTCCTGATTCTTGAGAATGTGCAACTTCTAAAAAATCTTTACAACCATCTGGCGATATTGTTTAAGATGACTTTTCAATTATCCAAGACAGTCAGCTTCTTAAAAAGGACGAAAGCATAGAATCCCATCCAAGATAGATTTTATCAAAGGTGTTTACGGAACCCTTAGATAATTATACGAAAAGATGGTGTAAATCAGTAGGAGGCGAACCGCCTGCTCTGAATGACTGGAAAAATCTCATTTTAGATAGAACGGATATTCAAATAGATAATTTCCATAAAAACTCTCTTCTCCTTTAAACTCCACGTTCCAAATCTGAAAGATATTACAAATTCAAGTTAAGTAACTTGCATGAAAAAAAAGTGTCTTTGCACCAGCTGGTAAAGCAGCCAACATTAGCATTATCATTTGAAACATTACTACATATCAACTTTAGTTTGGAACTTTCGTCTACTAATACGTATATCAAATGCAATGGAAGTGTATCTATCATTTTGAACAGATAATCTCAACAGCACTCTTAATAGAGCACAAAATTAAGCATCGACGGACCAATAGCAAGCTATAGGTGAGATCAGGTGCCCGGGAGGAGTAAGCATCGCCTGTTTGGCTAGCCGCATCCGCCATTGATGTTCCGGCATGAAAATGAATCTTAAATACATGCACTGTCTGAGGTTATGTATATATAGAAAGTGTTACGGCGACCATGTCAGGGAAAAATATTCAAAACACTTACTGTCAATAACAGTGAACTGTCTTCATTCAATATCTCTGTTTCCAAATTGGATCTCCCAACACTATATTGCATACCAAAACTGAACAAGTCTCCTTACAAATTTCGACTTATTGCCAATTCTTACAACTGCTCCACTTCAAAATTGTCTAGAAATCTCACGTCAGCACTTACGGCTATTTAGAAGACACGTAACTAGATATTGTGAAACTGTTCTAAACAGGAACGACGTAAATTCATTTTTGTTTATTAAGAATTCAGGGGATGTGATACATTGTTTAGATTTGAGGATCACTGACGAGGGTTAAATACCCGAAACGTGCATGTCTGGTCCACGTTGCCAATTTATCTGTTCTTAAATGATGCTATTCAATTTGAAGACGTTTACATTGACAGAATGAAATCTGGAAATTACCAAGTTAATACGATTTCTTTATACGACTTCCATAATATGTATATCTCACTTCCTCATAACAAAATTAATGATCGATTATCTAAATGGCATTAAATGGCGTTTTGATCGAGAGCGGAACATTTGAATCAAAGGGTTTCTTTTCCTCGACAGACTACAAATCTTGGACATGTAGTGAGCTGTGAAATGCTTTGTCCTTCCTCTTTGACAATATTTATGTTAAATTTGGTGAGGATCTGTACAAGCACGTTGTATACTAATTGTGTGCCTCTTGTTGCAGATTTGTTTTTGTGTCGCCTGCGAAGCATAGCGACACTTATTATACACTTACGAAAGAGAATTTATCAAAAATCTTAACAAAAAAATGTTGATGATTTGAAATGTTTTAATAATACTTCTATGTATCTGGATGATATTCTTACTATTGACAATCCTGCTTTTGAATTTTATAAGAATGAAAATTATCCACAAGAATTAATACTTAACAAACACAGAAACACCATTTTTTGACCTAAATATCGAAATTGTACGCGGAAAGATCCATATAATTATATATGACAAAAAAGAGGATTTTGGATCCAACATAGTAAATTTCCCCTGGCTTGACGGTGATGTCACATGAGTACCGCCATAGGGCATTTCATATCACAGCTCATCCGGTACGCTAGAACATGTGACTTGGGTCAAGGTTTCCGTTTTCATGAACTAGTTATAATAAGACTTTCTGGAAATTTTACAAAGATTAAAGTCAACTTCATTTCAGATTCGGATCTATACAAACAACAGGGTTACTTTTGGTATTATACAACATGCCTTTTATGATATGATAAACAAATAGAAGGATCAAAGGCAGACAGCATAACAATCGAAAATGCGTGTGAATCATCAAATGCCTTTTATACCGTGGATATCTTAATGTCACCATACGGACTCTAGGCTTGGTACTTGACCAATTTACAGTCCAGCGCATTTTTAAGACTTTTACTCTGACTGACCGTGACGACGGGACTCTATGAGGAGCCCTGTCCAACGTGTGAATGAAAGAATGTATTTACATAAAGCGTCTTTGTGAGTGAAGTGTATTCATTAATGTTACATAATCAATTTAAATACTTATTTCTTGTGGCAGTGTGGAGAACTTAAAATTATTCCCCGAGACTAAATGTTTGTTAAGTGCATTAATTCTTTCCAGCGCTGTCAGATATCTGAAAGAAGCTTTGTTTATCAGATTGACATCATATATACAATGTATATAAATATATATATTTTTTTTGCTAATTCGGGAGCTTGCCATCGAAAAATATCATACAAAAGTAAAAGAGATAAACATCTTAGCACCACCCCCCTATTTTGAGCACATCTTTTATTTTGATATGATTTTATTTCGATATGCTACTTAATCGACCCTACAGGAAATTTGGAGCCGCGAACTCCCTGTAAAGTAAATATACAAATTAAAAATAAAACCTGAGGGCACTAGTGAAATGAATTTGAGCGGCATATGAAAAGCAATTTGGCTGGAAGCATCACCGATAAGACTTTAATATTCAAAATACGTGTCTGATGCACGAAAATTGGTTTAAAATTGTCTTCAAGAAGTTCTAGAGTTGGAAGCCTTCCGTATTATTCATTTTCGATATTATAAAGTTTTATTTAAAAGTCATGTTTTACATGTACCTCCATTTTTTAAAAATCTTTTTTCCAGAAAAGATCCCCCCCTAAAAATCCATAATGAATTTCGAATAGGAAATTCATTTTATTCGACAGAAGATTAGAAATAAACATCTTTTTTTAATTGATATAAGTTATTCTGTCACAGTTACTCTTTCAGTAATACTAGTCAATATATTTGATAACTTTATCAGTGGCTTGCTCTTATCATACAATTCCCATGGCAGCTTATTTTCTTAGATAAGGCATTCAAGTAGAGGTCTTTTCTGGTAAACGCACTTACACTATTATTTGATTTGAGTTCACAATAAGTAAAAAAAGAAGTTGATGAATGACATACTTTGAATTCACCGAAGTAGAATTAACTACTCTGTATTTAAATCACTTAAATGTATGTCCCTAGATCAATCTTTCAACGTCACGGCCCCAGCTGACCATGTCGGTAAACGAGTTTTAAAAACCATAATGGGAAATGATGAAAACACGCAATAATGAACTACATGTACATCATCTGCATTTTGATAAGTATCAATGTTCGAATTTCGTTTTTAAACAATATTTAGTTATACCAAAGGAGTTTAACTTTATACATCATAAACTTATAAATTTGCATTTCGGGCATACAGTACAACACATGTAATACTTAATATTGATTCACTGTAAAATCCTAAATGAGTAAAAAAAATCAGACATGTTTGGCCACGACACGCCTCAGATTTTTGATATTTTTTGTGTACAAGGTGTACATGGTGTATATCAGAATGAAATGACCTTCCATTTTTTCTATGATGTTCCGTTGCCATGGTAACCAAGGTTCCTTATAATAAAACCCTTCAAACAAGGCTTTTTGTGCATCCCGTTACCATGGAAACGAATGTTGAATGTAGATGTAATTTTCTGAACAGATTATTTAAATCCTCTTAAGTAAATATAATTTGATTATTCAATGCTCCATCTTTCTGTATGTTGCGTAAATTTGCTTCAATTTCAAGAAAAATTGCTTATTCAAAATGTGCCATTTTAGGCCTGATTTTACCTATATTTCACTTACTTTTGACATGAGTAATAATGCAGGTGAACAAGATTTGAATTACAGTCGCCTATTTCTTGAATAGTGTTATCCTAGGACTTCATGGGAATCGAAGGAAATTTATGTAGAGATGAGATTTTTCTGTTTATATGCCTTTGAAATTGGTTACAATGGCAATATTTGTTACGAAGGTGTAAATACACGTCATAAGTAAAAAGCTAATTTCTAAAGATGTATGCTGCTATCGTTACAAAACTTGGTAAAGACAATTTGATGCTATTATGACCTTGAGAAAATGTCATGGTCATTTGCTCATTTTCAAGGTCATTGAAAAATATTTGCTATTTTCAGGTCAAATTTTGTGATTTTTCACTAAAAGGAGACATGATTAACGGTAAACGGAACTTTGGTAAAATAATCAATTAGAGGTGAAAGTATGATAAATGCATTATGTGTTGAGTGTTGAGATGAGCATCAAAATTATCAAAATCCATTGAAGACCCAAATAAATGTTACATATTTTACAAGAAAAATTTAGAAAATCTCAATGTTATGCATAGAAGTGAAATACAATTTAACAAAATTGTGATGAATTCTAAATCTTTTGATAGGTTGTTTAACTGTAAATATTTAAAATTACAATATCTAATAAAATAAGTTAGAGAAATCAATTCAAAATAATTTGAAATCCAGATTTTTGTGTAAATTTGAGTCTAAAATTAGAAATGACCTTGATATTTGGACAGATGACCTTGAAATGATTCGAAGGTCAAGCGATAATGATAAATGTAATTTGTATACAGGTATGCTATTTCATAATCATAGGACTCAAAAGTTGGGAAAATGTTTTTGAATATGCGGTATACAGAATTGCTATAGCAACGGCTTTTGATTAGTTTTCATGACAAAATGGTGAGTTTCACCATAACTTTTATTTCTTGAAATTTTCCAGCTATGAACATTAATTTTGTCAATGTGACATCAAATACCCATAACGTTTGCCAAATTATGGTTTTCAACCTTCAAAATAGTCAAAAACAGGGGAAAAAAAGATCCTAAAAATAGACCTTACTTTTGCTTCATTTTCACATATTTTGACTAAATATCAACAACTACCTTATCACCCCTTCCCCCTTAAAAGGTATTCTTGTTAGAGTTGAACATACAAAGAAAATTTTTGTGTTCATAAAGTAAGTTTTGACCATGGTTTCCAAGGCAACAGAATGCCACAATATGTCTTACTTCTCATATATATGAGGGTGTCAAATAAATGGACCCCGTTACCACGGAAACCATGGTTCAAATTTACCTTTATGGTTTGTTTTCATTGTTTTAAGTATGATGATTACAGAAAGTTTTATCAAAATCCATGACTTGCCGTGGCCAGCCGTTTTAGGTTTATACAGAGAATCCATATAAAAGCAGTGTTTTGAATAAAATGGCAAGTTGCGCACACGAATACTTAAAGCAGTATTTTAAATAAAATGGCCAGTTGCGCACTTACCTCTCCACATCTATGGAAATCTTATTCAAACTTTTCTTCAACTTTTTTAGTTTGACAAATCAGCAATTTAGGTGTATTATACATATACGTTGAATGTTTATACATGAAATAAGATAAACTTCCTACTGTTACAACTAATACATATTTACATTTTTACTAACTTAAATTGAAATTAAGACACTTGTTTGTCTATTTTTCGATTTTAAAAATGGACATAAGTAACAACATAGATGCACACTTACCCCCTCTTTTTCACTTTTTCCATTTTGAGTTATCAGGAAATGGTGTCCTATATATGTTAACTGTTTATACAAGTACATGCAATAAGGTAAAGAAATCTATAAGAAAAACGTGATGAAAAAGAATACGGATCATCTCAGGGTCTTCCAAGTGCAAACAATTTGTATATATTTACCTTTATACTCAACAATAAAATACCAATCAGTCATTTTTACAAAATCACTCTGTTAAAGATGGGTCCCTACCTGGCATTTTACGAGATGTTTGTATGACTGAATCTAAGTATTTTTACAATATACATTTACTACTCACCAATATTTATTGTTTTATATGACGATTTTGTCTTTTAAAGAATATTTTGAAAGATGTTTTATATATAAAAATGCGACTTTTTTCATAAAACTATATACAAAACATCTTTCGATTGGAATTTTAGGGAATACCATTGTAATGTATACCAATTATTTTTATAAGGAATAGGTAACATTAATGTTAGGTCTTTTTCTATAGTGAAAACTTGTAAATATGTATAAATTATCTCATGAAATAGTGCAAAATGAAGAAAATCGATATTTTTTATTTTGCAGAACGTTGGTTATAGCATATTTTATCAGTCGAAAATGCGATGAAATTATAAGTGGTGCCCTTGTGTTTTCAATATATCATTCTAATCTACAAATTGAAATATCCTATTCTTTGCTATATTTCTTTAATATTACCTATTATCATTTAAAACATAACAATTAAACATGGGTTTTTTTAATTACTGAACTCGGAAGGTTTCAACTCATATAGGCTACTGAATATTTAATAGCCATTCTCTGTAAGGACCAAAATAGTTTGGCACGGCATGTCATGAATTTTGACGATTTTTGTTATGATGGGTATATTTTAAGTACTGACGATGAAAATAACACTTTTCGACCAATGAGACCTCTGGTTGCCATGGTATTGAGGTTATTCTATTTATACATGTAGCACTTTTGAGACCATGAAATAAGCCAGCTTTGGATACAGTGTTGCCTTGGATACCACTGTAGCAGCTTGTTCATTTTTGCATGTGTTCTTCCTTACGTCCATTCTTACTTAGTGCACTTAGTTGTGTGATATATACATGTATTACAGGAAGCTTATTGTATTAATCCGAAATCAGTTAAAACTCCTACAACTCCTATGTACGTGTATATGCACAGTTTCAACAGAGGTCATGTGTACTTCAATGTAGACGGCGCTACCGAAATGAATTTATGCAGCGCTGACTACTCCGATATTGTGAATAAGGCTTTCTTCTCTTTAAATTGTTTATAAATAGTTAATATCAATTCTCTGTAAGGACCAAAGTAAGTTGAAAATAGCATGTCACAGATTTTGATAATTTTTATTATATTGCATGTTTATGATAACCTAAGAATGATTATACAACTCTTTGATGAAATTGACCTTCCGTTGCCATGGTAACAAGGCCCCAATTTTAAACAGGTATTTTGAAGTCTAAAATAAGAGGTTTTCATGCATCTGGTTGCCATGGAAACCGGTATCAATACAGATTCCTCATAACAAATAACATTTATTCTTTACTTCTATTTTGTCAATCCATATAAAATTAAATGGCACTTCATACAGTAAATCAGCAAAATTCAGACAAAAATGTCAATATTTTCCTTGAAAATATACCCCAAAATTAGGTCCTTTTTTCGTCAATTTTGATGTTTTTCACATTTGAATGAAAAAATAAGCAATGGGTAACTTAAATATTTCTTAATTGAGTGTTATCTTATGTTGACTGATCTAAAACTTAAGGGGAAAATCTAAGTGGGGAACATAACAGAAATGCTAGTTTTAAGCTGAAAAAGTGGTTGCTATGGCAACATTTGATATCAGATGGTCTCACGTAGGGTATCTTTTGATTCACTTTTAATATATATAGACAAAGTTGGCAATGGCAAAGGTATATGTTTAAGATAACTTTGATGAGTATCAATTGCTGTATGACCTTGATTCTATTCCAAGGTAATTCAAATATAGGTCAAGGTCATTTCAAATATCCGCAAAAATTTATTCCAAAATTTGATTTTTTCTTATTTTTGACGTCGTTTTTTTGTTGTTTTACTATACTTATTTTGTTTGGTGTTTTTGCTTGATTTAAGTCTTCCAATAAAACAAGAAAATGAGATAGTGCTTAAGTATGTATGGTATTTTTGTATAGAATTAGTCTCCTCCAAAAAGAGAAAAAATCATGAAAAATTTCCATTTCTGTCACAAATTACCGATAAGAAATGAAATACTTAAAAAATGCTGATGTCTATGAAACAGAGGGAGTAGATACAATCTTTCGTGCTTATTCAGTATCATATAATGGATTTCCCATAATTTCATAACATTTTAATGTGACATCATATATTTCCCTTGAAAATTCAGGAAAAACGCTAAAATTAAATGTCTAAGTTTGAGTGACCTTGAAATTAAACGATATGACCTTGAAATGTTTTCAAGGTTATTTTCTAATCTATATCCTCTTTGTTAATGGTCACATGAAGTTTGATTATAAAAGACAGAATAAGGCCTTCACAATAGCCCTTTAATGTTTTCATGTGCTTTAACATATGTGTCAAATGTTGCCATGGTAACCTATTTCGGCATTTAATTCCAAGAAAACCAATAAGTTCCCCACTCCAGATTTTCTCATTTTCAGAAGACCACAAATAGATATTTAAAAAACTATAAGCTTTATTACTTAAAAACCACTGCTTTTGCAGTAATTGCATTGCAAAAACTGGCAAAAAGGGCCTAAAAAGGGGTTGAAAAAAGGCCTTACAAATGCTTGAATTTTCCTTACGTTTGATCCCAAATAACAGTAAAATAAGAATAAATGGTTCAGATTTCTAAAATCAATATTCTTATGGAAGGACGAAGGAATGCTTTTGGGAAGATTCAATTCTCCACATATTTATATTCCATGGAAACATGGACCATGAAGATGTCTCGTTTATCACGTATTCCAGACCCCCAAAATTTTTGACATGGTTACCATGGCAATGAATGCTTTAATTCCAGAATGCTATCTAAATTCCGGCTTTACACATTATACATGACTCTTGTACCAAAAATCTTTAATTTCTGTGACATGCTATTTTTCAATGTTGTTGAAATTGTTTGGTCCTTACAGAGAATCCATATTAAAATTCATCATGAAAACGTTTTAGCAGATATTTACAACATTGTGAAAACGTTTTAACAGTCCATTTTTAAACGTCAACTTCCACAGAGTTCATGTGTACGTGAATGTATATGGCGATTTATGCAGCACTGACTTTTCTAATTATAAATAATTCTCTTCAAATTGTTTATTGTTTACTCATCGTGAAAACATTTTAAAAATAAAAATTAATCGGTAATTTTTAATTTCAAACAGTATATTTTGGTCCTTTGCAATGGAGTATTTCTAGCCCTTCCTGGTAGGGAGAATTGACACACGTGAAACGTTAATTTTGACTTAATTTGTATAAAATATCGAGGATGTTATCAAAGATGTTTTACATCTAAATGTTTCTGAATGTAAATATAAGGAATGAGTACCTTATTTTTTGCGTTCATGGCTTTTACACTCTGGTACGACAGGCGCAAATCTCGTGAACCGCTTCGGCGCAAATCTTTCGAGAACCGCTTCGCGGTTCACGAGATTTGAGCCTGTCGAACCAGAGTGTAAAAGCCATGAACGCAATAAATAAGGTAATCATTCCTTAAATGTTTTTGACCATTTTCAATCTTAAATGTTACAAAATGCACCAATAGGAGACCAGTGATTTTCATTAAAGGAAACGTATGTTTATTGAAAAATGAAATGAACGAAAAAAGGAGTGGGCTATTCAATATAGAGTTTTACCTCAATTCTGTAATCAAAATCCCGTTGCTATGGTAGCATTAGACATTTTTGATTGTTTCATATTATCTTTGAAATTGATTTCATTCCTCTTAAAAGTTACGTATGGTTGTCAAAATGTATACATGGATAGATATAACTTAATTAATTTAATAACAATTAAAATGTTCAAGGTAATTGACTTTGTGTTCAAGGTCATTTCTATTTGAACCTCAAATAATGCAAAAAATATAGAATTTTTCAATCTTTTTGTTACCAATTTTAATGAAAGTTTATTTGGATATTCTCATAGGTCATATTTATTATGACAGTCCATGCATATAAGAAAGAAAGCTCTTAGAATTTACTGAATTGTAAGAATCTTATCGGAATTATTTTTTCTGTAAAAAAAAAACAAGAAAATATGGATTTCGTTCCCTTTTTATCAAAAAACAAAGTGTTATATTAACCATTTTATGACATATGTTAAATTCAATATCTCAAGGTTTCTAAAACATTGGTTGTTGGTTGTTGCCATAGCAACTAAATTTGATGCTCCTTTGCATAGAAAAGGACACATTAGCCAAACCAAATTTTTGTAGAAATGTGTAGTTCAAAGATGATACTAATTGGATAACTAGAATTTGAGCTACAAAAACTGGTGCTTTTATGAACTTTCCAACCTTGTTTTAAAACAGTAAAAACATGCAAAAGTGTCTTTAAGTGCAAAAATAACAGAGCCTTATGATACCCTGTTTTGGCCCAATTTTTAATCCTGTATACAAAAGGCATCCGAGATTAATGTAAGAAACTTTACAAATATGTATGAAAATAAGGACTGAAAGAAAATAATCAAAGTGAATTCAGATGAAAAAGTACCATGGTAACGAGGCTTACAAATATTTTTGTCCTGTAAATTTTCCCGATTTTTGAAACTTCAGACACGGTTACCATGGCAACGACAACCTTTTTGAAAAAAATTCCATACCAAAACTCTCAAAAATCCATGACATGCCGTGCCAACATTTCTTGAAATTCTTTGGTTCTTACAGAGAATTGCTGATAATATTCCTGAATCTTTTAAAACACTATATATAATTCTTTGTATGCACCATCAATTTTGTTTTGAGGCCTGCAAACGCTATGTCCAAGATTCTTACGACATTGATGTAAATAAAAGGCCATAATGAACATATTTGAAATTGACGAAAAGACTATTCTTACCACAAGGAATTTTGATGCTGGTTGCTATGAAAACCGGTAGTAAACATACAAAAAAAAAGATTTTTTTAAGCCACACAGGATCTTTAGTACACATTTGCTACAGACATATGTAATTGAATTTGTAATGTTGACTCCTAACTCTATCTGATAAAACCATTAGATGAAGGGAAAATGAAAAAACCCAGAGAGGTACAATGACAACATTTCTAATATTATCTGAAAGTAACAATTTGACATTTTTACTTAAACAATGGAGAATGATGATTAGAAGTTTTTAGGAAGTTATAAGTTAAGATCAATAAGATGCAATATTCTGTCTAGTTTATATCAAAATTAATGTTATTGATAATTTCGTATGGAGTGAACACTATTATTATAATAACATTTAAAATAATTTATCTTAAGTCGACATACAATATAACGGTTGTCATTGTAACGTTTACTCTTTCATTTAATGTATTGAAAGAGTGCTTCATGTGTGATATAAACACGGTGGGTAATCTCGCAACGCAGAACGATGGGGGTTTCTATAATTTCGTGTGATATGGGTTGTTCATAACAAAAATGGAAAGTGATGCAGTGTAACGATGCCATAGCTATGAATTTTATCCAAAAGTAGAGAATAATTTCTTTTTATAAAGCTGAAAAAACAATCGGCGTGATTCATGAGAATGAAAGTGAAAGTAGAACGACGATCGTTTTTATGCGTTATTAAAAGCTTATAGTCATCTTATTTTGGATATAACTCATAGCTAATACATTCTTACTCTGCATCACATTCCCCTTTTTGTTATAAATGATCGATTTCGGCTTCTACATTGTCTCCCTACCCATGAATGAAATTTCATGAAAATCGAGGAACATGCGTTTCCGAACATTTTTGGTGCTCACACATACAGAGAACTCGTGGTAATGCGGGTCTTAAACATCTTAAATGTACTGTATTTAAAAAAAAATAGCTCTCTAAGTTGATCTGTTTTTAAATCCACGAGTAGGCATCCATATTAAGAGTTCCCCATAATGTAAGTCTGTATTTCTTTGACTTTCGAATATGCAATCCGATGGAAATCATATTTTGGAGATAATAAATTTGGGGGGGGGGTCATTTTAAAATAATAAAAAAACCAAGTCTGATCAGAGGGACAAACTACATTTACATTTATATTGAGTAAGTCAAACTTCAAGATTAAAATATTTGATAAAATATGTACAATGCGACAATTTTTTATGATCATTAATTTTATACTATGTTAAACGTCTTTAATTCAATAGCATTATTTAAAACCTGATAAATTTACAGCATGGACCAGACATAATTTACAGCATGGACTAGACATAATATCAGACAGTTCATGCATTTTATATATTGTTTTCATTTTCGTGCATGAACATCGACGGCGGGTGCGGCTAGCCAACAGGGGATGCTTACTCCTGCCGGGCACCTAGTCCCACCTCTAGCTTGTTAGGGGTCCGTCAAAAGCTCTATTTTGTGTTCTATTGTGGTGTGCTGTTCAGATTATCGTGAGGATCTTCTTTAACCCATGATACACTCTTTATGAAGTTTCATAAAGCCATTTCATAAATATATGATATATATGTAACAACACGTTACATATCGCTCTGCTTGAATGCGAGTGGTTAAGTTTGGAACCTAATCACATAAACTTTGACAAATATGACCTTTCGAATATTGGTCAATTGTTAAGGTGTTAGATCTATAATGAAGGTAACCATTTCGAGAATAATGAAATAGTTTAATGGAAGGTATAGGAAATAGGATTTATTTCTCAATAAGGTCATGTTTTAGAGTTATCTCCCCTTGATGGATAAAACTTTAAAAATAAATTGCAAAAGATCGAAACGCTGAACTTGAGATTTTTCCGTGAATTTTGTTAAATGTCAATTTTTAGAAAATGTTCATCAATCCATATTTGAGCCCCGATCAGTTTAAAGTGCAATATGGCTGAAATATTTATTTTTCAATAGAGTTCAATGTAAACTCTAAGGGTCGATAACTCGTTTAGTTTTGTCAAAAACGCATCGATGGAAAATTTTCAATAATTTTTTAATATTATTACAGTAACTTTGTCATAAGTTAAAAATTCCAAACTCAATAAATGGGTGAACCATTGATCCCGTCATCTAACGCCTTAAATTCAGACGCGGATTCAATATCAATGATCAACATTGTTGTTGTTGTTGAATTAGTTATCGCATTGAAATACCTTACAGTTTTGAAATAGTTTTCTATTACGCACAGAATATCTATACGATGGGGAACTACATGTTATGGCGTACCAGACGACTTCTAGATCAAGGCGCCTTTTATATCCCCGATCCCCGATCCTTAACTCGTTTCAAAATACATGGTATGAAATGAAAATTCATCGGAGATCCTAAATTCATCAGTGTTGCATCATCTTAAGATAACATTTTTAGTTTTTGTGTAGTTTTGGGTGCAGTATTTTACTCTCTTGTTTGTGATTGATGACATCTATATGTAACAATATTAGGTTATATGCTTTTTGTTCATTAAGCATATCCGGATCAGTAGGAGGTTTGTGAGCACGTTATCCCGGATAACAACACCATCAGCTATAATTAGGATGGATCACCATCACAAGCGATAACCCGATACATATTTATCATTCTAATATGACTTGAAATTTTCTCCCTATATGTACCATAGAACTCGCCTGGTGTAAAATTTCCAACCAACTTCCAGTGCGTTAAGCTCCGCCCATTCACGTGCTATATTAGAATAGAAATAACAACTAGCTAGCCGTGGTTTATTGTCCAGTAATTGCACGAGTCGCATGAACCAATCAAATTTGATTGGTTCATGCGACTCGTGGAATTACTGGATAATAAACCAAGGCTAGCTAGTTGTTATTTCTTAAATAGAATGCTATATTGGAGTATTTCCATTGCTACTTACTGTTAGTATATATGGTAGTTGTATATCAATTCCTTGGTCTTGTTGGTTTATGCGTAGTCTTTTGTGGCAAGTATTCATATTGCCTTTGGTGTTAATTGTTCTTTGGCTTTGTTGTGTCTCCGGTTGTGCTTGTCTACTCTGTCCAGTAAGGGTGCTTCAGTATGTTGTTATTGGTGATACATGTACAGCAGGGTCCCATTGGTAATTCCCTTCTTTCTATTGTTGCCAAGTTTGAGAGGTGATGGTGTTACAAAGCCGAATTATGGTAAAACTTACAACTTCAAGTGACATTTCCATATTTTCCACCAATTTGTTACATTGAATTTGACAACTCGTCGTACAACTTTTTCATACTTTTTCGTCCCACAAGCTATATTATTTATGTACGAGTTATATACCTTTTTATTAAGTAGAAGTAATCAAATATCACAAATACATGTATTACATCAATAAGTGACAATTTTACAGAATTTTTTTCTTCAGTAGGTAAATATCCTATTTGTGTTGCCTTTCATGACTTTATACAGCTATGTTTGCTATCATTTCTTTGTCGATTGAATTCCACCTCACATCTCTTCGTACAAAAATTATTTATGTACTTTTCGTGAAATTGTTAGAATTGCTTCTAAGCCCTTATAACGGAAGGAGAGGTTCGTCGTCTCTATGCTCCCAGTGTCCTTGTCCTTGCTCGTCTCTGTCTGCTAACTTGAACCTTGAACGTCTATCATCTCTTTATATTATTAACTATGTCCTAGTAGGAGTTTTGATAGACTTTTTGATATGTATTTACTTGGTAGAGTTCACATACTTTTGATAAGGCTCTACACTCAGGTGTTGATACCTACAGCAATTTCATTTGTTCATGTTTTATGTGGAATTCTATCATCATTATACATGTCTAATATTCATAGAACGCAATAACGGAAGACATGTACTACTATACGCACTGTCTTTGATTCCGGCTGTTAAATTCAAATCTGTCTTGGATGAGGCTCTATTAGAGTATAACAAAAATACGAACTAACATCGTTAGCTTTTGTTTCAATAAACTTTATCCAGGCAGCTATCCAAAGTATTCAACCGAAAAGTAGATTCATCAAAATTGAGTTCATTAATAAACGATTTGATCATCTAAACATCTCTAATATTTTCCGAGACAATCGTGCTCAAAGCAAGATACCCCAGTCTTTCGAAAATTTAGAACCACCTACTATCTGTTACATTGTATTATTATAAAAAAAACCAGTGCTAACTTTTATTTTTAAACCAAAGGCAGCACCAATAGCAAAACGCCCAATGCAAAAACACAGAACAGACAAGCACAGAAAGAGACGCAAATGGGACGAGGAACACCAACACACAGCACTGAAACATCAAACATAAAATACTACAAATAAACCAACGAGACCAATGGGCAACCGGTTCTGACTTAGGACGGCCATCTGCCACGAAAATATCAGAAGGTGTGGTTATCCTGGATTACGTACGCACAACTCTACCAACAAATTATACAATGATAACAAAGTCACCTCTGACGTTAACGTTAATGTAAGTAACGTTGTTGGAGATCCCCTCCTTTCTTTTAATGTGTTAACGTTAATGAGTCATGTCCTACGTCATGCGGATGCGCTAGTTTTGCAAATTCACTGGAGACCCGTGAATCATTCAAGACTCGAGGCTTCGTAGTCTTCTTAAAAAGAAGGGAGGAGATCTCCAACAAGACCCCGTTGCAGCATCAACAGTAAAACACCAAAACACCCGATGCAAAAACACAAAAGACGAGTACAGCACGAGACGGAAAAGAGACACACGACATGTAAACATCAAACACAATAGACTACACATAAACCGACGAGACCAATTGGTAACCGGTGCCGACTTTGGACGGCCATCTGTCATGTAAGTAGCAAATGGTGTGGTTATCCTGGATTACGTGCGCACAACCCTCTCACTTCTCCAATTACCCAGAGGTCTCGAAGAACGTACAATTGTGGTGTAAAACAACCTCCTCACTGTAAGATGACATCACACAAAGAAGACCGCAAAACGCAGAGGCCCCAGAGACACAGATGAATATGTAAATGGATATAAAAAGAGGGCATGCGTAATACAGTCCGTGCTCTGCCGGCTGTAGCGAGAAACGGCCCAAGTATAGAATTTCTTCCAAGATAGATTAAAGTTCGATCAACTTCGGTTAACCGTCATTTCAACGCATTCGGAAATGTCTGTTGTCAAAATCTCTAAAAATTCCTAAAACGTGGCTACTGTAGCACCATACCCCACCAATCCTACTACGTCTTTCGGTACATGTTTAGGGCATAATAAATTTCACACTCTTTGGTCGTATTACATTGTTTAGATTGATGATCACTGACGAGGGTTAAGAACCGAAAACGTGCATATCTGGTCCATGCTGCAAATTTATTATCTGTTCTTTAAAACTGATGCTATTGAATTTGAAAACGTTAAACTTTGTACCACTCGGTGAGTGTCACTGCTAGTGGACTTGGAGTCCCCGAGGCCACATGTAGCCAAGTTCGATTAACTGCAGTAGACCGTCTCTTTAACGCATTCATAAATTTCTGTTGTTAAATTTCTTGAAATTTCAAAAACCTGGGTCCTGTAGCATCATATCCCACCCATCCTGCTACGTCTTTCGGTACATTTTTTTGGACATAATAACTTTCACAATCTTTGGTCGTACTACATTATTAAGATTGAGGATCACTGACGAGGGTTAAGAACCCGAGACGTGCATGTCTGGTCCATGCTGCAAATTTATTGTCTGTTCTGGTCCATGCTGCAAATTTATCCGTTTAAAAATGATGCTTCTGAATTTGAAGACGTTTAACACTTAAATGATGCTATTGAATTTGAAGACGTTAAACATTCAATAAATGTCGGGAAGTGCGAAATCAGGCGTTAGAACTTTATATACGAAAATGGTGTAAGTTAGAAGGAGTCGAACCATACTCTCTTAGTGACCGGAAAAGTCTTATTTTAGATATTGTAGATATCCGAATTGACAATTTTCCAAAAAAAATCCTCATCTTTATTCGGAAGCACTCTTAAGTGCGGCTAAATTTTATCAATCTAAACTTCAGGACATGCAAAGTAAGTATGTCTTTGCTCCGGCATACAAGGCAGCAAACAACACTATAACCATTTGAAAGCGCTATTACATATCAGTATTACTTTCGGAACTTTCTACCACAAACACTCAATATATAAAAAAGCGATGAAACTTTCCGTTACATTTAACGAGAGCACCAGGTTCATCATTTCAACTCTCTATTTCGAAATCAGACGTACCAACTATTCCCTGTTTGCCCAAACTTCACAAGTCTCAGTACAAGTTTCGATTTATTGCTAACTCGAGCAATTGTACTAGTACAGTCAGTTTTATCTATGAATTTGACTTCAGCGTTTACAGCAATTAAAGATCATGTATGAAAATATTGTTAAACTGCATTCAAAAATAGCGACATCAATTATTTTTGGTCAATAAAGAATTCAGGTGAGGTGATAGACAAATTCAAATCATTTAATTTTAAAGTCGAATCTATCTTTTCCTACGACCTCTCTAACATGAACACCATCATCCCTCGTGAGATGTTAAAAGATCGCTTGATTTGAAAACTGCAACGCTGTTTTACACAATTTGTAGTACGACAATTGACATTTCGTATTCGAAGAAAATGGCAAAAATAAAAATTCAGTTCATAATACAACTCTACGTTCAATCTGTCTTTTATCTGTGAAATCCACGACAAAGAGTGTCGTTTAAATGAAAACCAGTGAGAGAACATTTGACAGAATAAATAGTAAAACCGTTTCTTCATCAGAAGAAGAGCAAATTCAAAGTTCAAAGCCATGGAGGAAAACTTTGGTGTCCATAGAAATGTTTTGTCACAGAGAAAACACATGAGAAATATGAAAGTGTTATCATTTACCATTTAAAAGTCATGGTGAATGAAAGTAGTATACCATTTTCAAAAGTAGGTCAAAGGCTATGATAAAAAGTATAACATTTCGATATTTATAGACATTTCTTATCACAAAGAATACACATGTAAAGTTTTAAAAACAATTAGATATCAATTAAAACTTATGGCCAAATATAAAGTCATTTCAAAAGTTGGCCAAACTCCCAGATCAGTGTCAGAGGGTCACATCAATGGAAAGATCATGTCACAGAAATACACATGTGAAATATTATTTCCAAACCTCTATCAATAACCATACAACAGGTATGACCAAGGTTAAATATTGTTCCGACAATCAGACAAACGGATATGACAAAATTTTACTCCCCCGAATATCTGATTACGGAGACATAACAACCATAAAGAAATCAGCAAGCAGAAGAAGGGAGGTAATCTCCAACAAGCACCAACAGCAAAACACCAATACACACGATGCAAAAACACAAAGACAAGCATAGTATCAGACGAAAAAGAGACATACGACATGTAAACATCAAACACAAAAGACGACACATAAACCGATGAGACCAATGGGCAACCGGTGCCGACTTTGGACGGCCATTTGCCACGCGAATAGCAAATGGTAGATGTAGAAGAAGAAACAACAAAATGGTTATAATGAAATGTACTTTCATTCTTGATCGCTGATAGTACAACCAAGTCCTAAGAAATGAGGTTTTGCACATTTGCGTAAACTCCAGGAGTACCGGCTAGGCCGCAATTGGTGGCTCCAAACGATGTTACTCCCATGAGAAGGTGGTGTCCTGTAAAATATAATTGTTACTTACTATGTTTCTTTCAAAGAAATGATCAGAAATAGATCAATTAAATGAATCTAAAAAAGATTGGCGGTTTATGTAGGTGTGAGGTAAGAGAGGATCTGTCGGATGAATATGATTAAATAAAACAAATTATGATACAGATATGCGGGATGAGACAACGCGTTCAGTTTGCTTGTGATACGAGTACTAAATGGAAAGCTAGAAAGGCAATCCAATTGACTTTGTCTTCTCCTTATATATATCCTCATTTATATAATGGAAAATGTAAACGGAAGAATGTCCCAGACCCCTAATATAAACAAATGAAAAATTCAAACGTGGAGAAATTCCATTCATGAAATGCTGGAAATATGTCAAATTAATTTTCTAATTATAAAAGTAATTTGATTTTAAAATATAATCAGTTATTATAGTTTTAAAAGAAACTAATGCTTTTGGTTTGTCGATACATGTGTTTCGATCCAGCGAGAATTGTTTTTTATATGTCATGTACTATCAAGACGATAAGAAATAACAAAAGAAAGTCAAGTCAAAAATGGACAATTCAAGAGTCGTAGTATTCGTGAATATCGTTTGTGAAATTTTGCGATTCACTCGGTAAAGACAGTTTATAATGTCCTATGATTTCAACATTTTAGAAATTAGGTTTTGATGTTTGAACTGGTCATATGCAGTTTTCAGTATTTCTTTTTAGCACGAGCGAAGCTCACATGAGCTATTGCATTGAGCGCCGTCCGTCGTAAACTCTTCAAATTTTTGTTTTCTTCTCCAGAACCACTGAAGGGATTTTGATGGTACCTGGTAGGAATGAAGTTTTTGGTTAGTATTGTTTTTCTACCGAATCCGTCTGCAAGTGGCGCCACCAGAGGCAAAAGTAGGACACAAGGCGTACCCTCCTTTGACAAACTTCTTCAGAACCTAGGTACATACCGAGAAACCAAGACCATCAGGATAACATAGAAGGATGTCTTACGAAGTGCTCTTATTTTTGGTTCATCTCCGAAGTCATCTTCTCAAAGGACTATTTTATGGTTTATAAAGTAAATTAATTGACCCCCTTCAGGGCACAATCTTGAATTTTAATGATGTAAGAAATGTGTACCAATATTTATTCTACAATGTAGGTTACTAGTGAAATATAGCCTTTAATTTCCTGTCTAAATTTCTTAGAATTATGGTTTCAAAAATGGTGTATTTCGCAAACTTTCTGGAAAAACGTCTTTGTCGGCAAAGTTTCTTTAACGAGGCCCTGGAAAATAAGATAACTCAAAAACAGAAATAGAGATTTTGATTAAATTCATATCATAATGTCATTTACTTATATACAATAGTTTGGTGAAAAATGAATTTAAATTTCACCGCTTAGTTTTTCGGGGGGACTACCTTAAAGATTTCCTTGTTTCTCCATATGATTTCATAGAAAAACACATTTTTTTACATTATAATTGCAATTTCTAAAACAAACTGAAATAGAAAATTTGATAGGATTATCATATGTTGAAAAGAAAAACATACGACACAATATATCAGGTTCTGTGCAAGTTTGACCGCCTGCGTGAGCTTCAGGGAACATATCAAAATCATATTTAAACATATTTGCATCATAAAGGATAAATGTGTCCTAATAGTTCTTGTTTACGGTATATAATATTTGTTAGTATATATTTCTCTTTACTTGAAAAAGACAGCAAAATTCAATCGTGAAGATATATAAGGGGCGATCTCAAAGCATATTTTGCAATTTTACACATAACTTGTACTCTGTCTTTATCAGTACAATTGAAATTATAAAATAAACTTAAATAGATAATTTGATGACATGTTCATACAGTGAAGAGTGAAACATAATCCAGAATATATCAAGCTCTGTACAACTTTGACCGCTTGTGTGAGCTTCAGGGAACATCTCAAAATCATATTTTAGCATATTTGCCCTTTTTTATGAAAGAAGGCCTCATAAAGGATGAACGTGCTCGTATATTTATTGTTTATATCATTTGATATTCGTTAGCATAAATCTATCCAGAAAAAGACAGCCAAATGATATTGCCAATTATGTTAGGGACCATTTCAAAGCATATTTTTGCGATTTTACACATAACTTGTACTTGCAGATATAAAGTGAAATTAAAAAAAAATGAAACAGAGAATTTGATGGCATATTCATATATATTATAAAGAGAAACATAAGACAGAATATATCAAGTTTGACGTCCGTTTTGTGTGAGCTTCAGGGAACAACTCAAAATTATATTTTTTAACATATCTTCCCTTTATTTTGAATAAAGGACGAATGTGCTCGTATATTTATCCTTTATGACTCATAGGATTTGTTCCTGTCATACTTCCTACTCAAGGTACTTTGAGTAAGAAGTATGACAGGAATAAATCCTATAACGAATTTATCATTCCGGTAACCATTTCGTAACATTTTTGTGTAATTCTTGACGATTGAAAATTTAGTGACCTAACTCGGCGTCAAGGAAGGACACATTGTGACCGTAATACTGCGATGTTATTGACTGAAATTAGTTCGAGGCGTGATATTACGACATATCATATCCCTCTAGAGAAAGACAGCCAAATTCTATCGTCAGAATACAAAATGTATGTATGTAAGGGAGAATCTCAAAGCACATTTGTGAAATTTTAAAACATATAACTTTTACTTGCAAGTCTCGAAGATAAAATGAACAAAACGTTTTTCTCTTATTGCATTATCTTTTGTCTAATTTGATTCAGCAATATCGATATCTATGTCATTATTCCAAAATTTTAATACTTCTTTTTGGGGGGAAACGTGTGAAACGTTACAAAGGTAACTCACAGATCCCACATTTATCTTTTAAAATTGCATGTTCCCCTTGCAGAATCGCGTACTCGACAGGTCTTCTAAGCTCACACCAGCCCAGTGTAGCCCCTCACCTTGTTATTAAATCTCCGTGTCTCGGATCTATGGGCGTTTCTATAGGCGTTTTAACTATAATACTATATAGGCCACCGACCCCACAACCACACTCTCCCGTAAACGACCCCCTCCCAAGTATCTGTGCCCCCCTTCGGAAGGAGGAGTTGATGCACTGGTCCATCCCTCTCTAGACGTTCACATAGAAATCACCCTAGTTACCGTAACGCCACTGTCAATATCAAGTTGCAAATTAATTCGAATACGATAAAAGATATGGATGGATACCAAAGGAGAAGGGCCACTAACCATCAAAATCGGCCCTTTTGCCGTTTTTGAAGAAAATTTACGTATACATAATACAACATTTCTAGTTTCTAAAAATGTAAGCATTATGAAAATCTGACAAAAGGTGAGCGTTTCATGACCCGGCGAAGTTGGCATTGTGAAACGTCAAAATGCGCTTTCTTTCACCATGACGTCATGACGTAAAATGATGTTTACAACAACAGATTTTAACCTAAAACTCTACACTAAAAGTATTGTTGAAGTCAAATTAATTCAGAGGATAAAGTTGATACATATAATGTTTTTAAAGAATATATTTGGATTTCAGTGTTAAATAAATCGGGAAAAGATATCCGAGAGATATCAGAAGCATCTGAATCGCAATGAAACTGTATCTTTGCTCTCAAATGACGTCGCGTCAAATTATTCATCTTTGAATTCTAGATTCTTACGAAAAGCGGTAACATATATACACATTTGACACATGCACCTTTTTTTTGCAGGGGAAGGGGCAGGGATCTCGATAAATTTTAAACTTTAAAGTAGGTGGATACTCTGAAGGAAGATACATAGAAAAAGAAAATTCTTGGTTTTGACATTTTTCATGCCTTTTCAATAGAAAGAAGGCGACGGCTTTTCTCACAGTAGGTGGTGACTCTTCGCCAGCTTCCAGCTTATGAGGAGGGGGGTCATTATATACGTTTCAGAATAAGCAAGTTAGAATTTTCTCTGACTTTAATGGGATCAGGTTACACGTCCAAATCAAATTCAGGAGCGGATCCAGAAACTCATGCAACCTTTTTATTGAGATGAATAAACACAATGCAGAAGGACTGAGAGTCCGGATGGGAACTTACATCATCAATGTTTTTGTATAGACTGCTCTTACACTATTTAAAAACGCAATAATTATCTGAAAAATTCAAAACAATGCAATTTAGGACAAAGGAGAGGATGAGGTTCATTACGCATTCGCGTGACCAAATTTTGAAAAAAAGGGGAGAAAGGGCAAGCTGTAAGCGACTGTGATCGTCATTTTTTTTTTTTTTTCGCAGAGAGGGCTTCACAGGAAGTTGAGTGAGAGGGATAGAGATCCATCACATAAGAATTATTTTATATACATCTTTTTCGTTAAGTTGTTCAGATTCACCCATCTTAAAACAAAATGGACGTACATGTAGCTAGGGTGTTTTCGATGTCGACGCCTAGTCGCCAACGACAGAAGCGGACCCAGGGACACATTCTTTTTTATGAGGATGACTTGTAAAGTCCAAGTAATGGACGATTTGGAGGAAAGTTTCCCTCTTTCATTGTTGGGGGGGATAGGGGATCGGTCAGAGAACATTTTGAGAAAGTGAAGCAAATTGGTGGCTCTTGAGCGGCATTTAAAAGGGATCAAGAGCACGAAACGTATCTTAGATAGAGGAAATATCCGATATGCCGATATGAACATTAGATTAATGCTGTATTCTTTTTTAAATTCACGCACGCTTATGAGCAGCCCTACGTCTGTCCCAATCGACCATGCGCACATTGTTAGCGCGAATTTCTACGCCTGAGAAAATTAAGAAAAAAATTCAAAACGATCATTATTGATTGTTTTTGGGCTGTATCACTGATATCACTTTGTTATTTATTACGTCCTTTAAGTAGACCACACATTTTGGGGGGAATGGCGGGGTCTATTTATCTCTTCTCCCTTCTTTTTTTTTGCGAAAAAATGTGGACGTTTTTGCGTACAAATGTACGCCTGGCTACGCCCGAGAAATCTCCGTCTTCACAAATCTGTAGAATTTATATATTTTTTATTGTTTTTATCTATAACATGGGATGTTTTTCTTTAAATTATAGCATCGGTATGAACAATTATAATTTTTGTCAGTGACAAGCATATTAAGTTTGAATTTCGTCTTTTTGTTGTCGGTTACCGAAGTAAGTTACTCTGCGATCGGAAAGTACATGTATATATCCTTCATTTATTATGACCTTTAACTGTCCTCACTTCTCACTATTAAATTCTGAATTTCATGTCTACATGGATATATTCTCTACGAAAGCAAACAGGAAATAAGTTTAATAGGAGCTTGAAACAAAAAAAAAAAACCAAAACAAACAAACGAAAACACAAACAAAAAATAAATAAATAAATAAATAAATAAATAAATAAATAAATAAATAAATGAATAAATAAATAAAAGATGAAAAGATATGAAATAAAACTAGTAACTCCGAGTCGAGCGAGAAAACCCTCTTTCCACCCAACGTTCGACTTTGGACAAGGAAGATTAATCCCATGATTCGTTTATTTTCATTTGTTTTCCTTACAAACCTGTGAAATCATCGAAAAAAAAAAATTCAAATTAAAGAAGCTTATAAAATCATGTGCTGAAAAAAATCAGCAATGTAACATTATTGTGTCATGGTCAAGCATTATTCATCGACCTTTTCTTTTCATGTCGCCTGAAACGCAAGAGCGACATAAAGAGATCACTTTGCAGGGCGTCCGTCTGTCTGTAGGTCATACTTTCATATTCATGTATTTCGCTAGAACAAATTAACTTGATACACATAAGGCATCTTTTAAATTTTGCAGGATTTATCATTGTATAGCATGATGAAACTCGGCATCCAATGAAGGTCAAGGTCACTTTAAAGTTCAAGTTCACGTACTGAGGGAGAGGGTGTCTATAATGTTGGTATATTTTTTGCCCAAACCCACTTTCATGTTTTCGAAAATAAAACATGTTTAAACTAAATTAACCCTCTTACTGCGTATATGTACATATATGTCCATTGACGTCAGACTGCGTATATGTACATATATGTCCATTTTGACGTACGCATGTGCACATAATTTTCAAAACGTTATAGTTTCATCAAAATTGGGTGTATTCGAGCATCAGAGACATCAGTAGATTCACAAAACTGGTAGCTTTTTGATGGTGTTATTCATTCTATAATTAAAGTGCTAGATTTTAATTTTTACTTTGATTTTTTGTACAAAAACAGAAAAATGATGATAACGTCTCCACTTTTTGACGTCAATATACATTGTAATACATAAATTTCATACGTTTCTGATTAGATCATTATTTCAAGTATCCAAATAAATAAGGCACCGATTGAACCAGAAAGGTCTCCACTATAAGATGATGTTCTGAATAATTGGCAGAAGTATTTCTATTTCCTGTGGATTCTCTTTACATTTTGAGGTATATTTCATTTAGCTTCAATCTCCCTTTGGTTCCCTCTTTAGTTTTTGGCGTTCACACTCCTCTAATTTGCTTTTTTTTTCGACAGATTTGGACAAATTTGGTATTGATGAAACCGGAAAATTATCATCTCATAGTAAAAACTATTAAGCAAGATATATCGTTTAATATTAATATCTACAAAAATATCTCATAAAGGAGACCCCATGGCTTTCGCCGTAATATTTTCGTTTTTATAACGTCATCATCGAAAAATCAACCGCTTGTTGTCTGGGAATAAAAGTAAATAGGAATGCTATTTTTTCATGAAACAACAGGATATTTCTTGGAGATTTAAGCGATATAATGGATAAGATATTTCAAGTTTTGTACATCTAATTATATTTTATTATAAGAACTTTTCATCCATTTTTAAAACATTTTTACTTTGCAGCATATTGTTAACGAATAAGTTTCTCTATTTGAAAACTTTCAGCGAGTGAATTTTAGTATCCACCCTGCTCTATTCAAAAATATATCTATCTTACAGATAACTGAACGCATTATTGAGAACGAGCGAGCTGAATGACGTCCATTTATTGAGCAGGAACGTCAAAAATTATAACGCTTACTTTTCTTTTCTTGGCCTGTGCCAAATAAATTTTTTTCTTAAGGCCGTATTGTTAACAAAATGCCGCGTAGCGTTTATACCAACTTTGTTACCCATTCATGTTATGTACCAATTTGTTTATTGATTCAAGCTTTATACGAAACTAAATAGAAAATATAGCGTGACTATTTGTCTTGCTATTAGCGTCAAAGGGTACCTGACAGTGGATTTTCCAAATTTCCCACCCTCGTCCCTTTAGAGTGCTAGGGAAAACATCCGAGCATCGACACTATATTTAATTACACTGATTTTTTACTTAAAATCTATCATATTCAAACAATAGACACACAAAAAAAATATAATATCCAATCGCAATTTCTGTAACATATAAAATAACAGGCATTGTTTTTCTCCGATCACAATCGGTCTTTTCTTTGACTCCAGCCTCTTTCTGTCTTATGTTTGCGTATCGCTACATTAAGTTGGAAACATGATTTTGTTTTGCACAAAAGTTGGAAACATGATTTTTTATTTTGCAAAAAAGTTGAAAACATGATTTTTCTTGGCACCAACAACGCATGACTGATGGATCTTTAAAAAATTAAGAGGATGAAAGATGGACATACATGTATGATATATAAGGAATCAGAGACACAGTAAATGAGGTATAAGGATGAAGGAGATCTTGAGACAAAAGTAAAGCCCCCCCCCCCCATTCCGAGTCAACTAAAGAGATATTTTTTTCTTTATCATCATATTTAAAATTTGAGAAAATTAACCGAAACAAAATTAAAATCTCCTTCTCAACTTTCTGTGGAGCCCGACTTAAAAACAAAAAAGACGATCACGATCACTTACAGTTTCAATGTTCCCTCTCATTCTTTCCAAATAGGTTACGCGAATGCGTAATGAAGATTTCGTCGAAGTTTGTTTTGATTTCTTTTTTTCAAATCATATTTGTATTTTAAAAACTTTTATAGGTGTCTATTCATACATACCCTTAATGCATCTGCTTTTGCAAGTTAAACATCCCAATAAAAAGTTATATACAAGTATCAAAGATGTTGAGTTTCTGAATCTGCTTCTAAATCTGACTTGGACATGTAACCTATCACCTTAGCTTTATTCCTGATTTATCAAAGTCAGAGAAAATTCTGTCTTCCCTATTCTGAAATCAATATAATAACCCCCTCCCATCCCTCTTCCGAATAAGCTGGCACACGGCGATTTATTACCACCTACTATTAGAAAAAATCGCCGCCTACTTCCTATTGTAAGAGAATTTTAAAAAATCACAATATCTTAACATTTCACCTTCTATATAATTTCTTTGAAATCGCTCCTACTTAAAAGATGATTGAGAACCTTGCCCGCTCTCCAACTCATAAAGGGTTGGAAGGATAAAAGTCCATTACACCAATGGTACATTGTAATGCCAACACCTTGTCATGAAGATCATTTAGAGTATTATAAAAAATAGAGGGGGAGGGGTAAAAAACGTAGAAGATGTAGCAGCGGTAAAAGTTTACTTTTCTAAATTTACGCACAAATTCATTCCTTTTCAAATCCAAACGTTTCGGCCATTGACCTTCATCAGT
Organism: Pinctada fucata; assembly: GCA_028142955.1. Classification (NCBI taxonomy): domain Eukaryota; kingdom Metazoa; phylum Mollusca; class Bivalvia; order Pterioida; family Pteriidae; genus Pinctada; species Pinctada fucata. The sequence continues at coordinate 19,336,769 of AP027102.1, forward strand.
TTAAACACAAAGAATTAGAACTATTTCGTATGTGTCTACATTGATGATGGAATCGACATGATCGTTTGAGTGCATGTACGAGAATAAAAATTCAATTGATCAATCTTAAAATGTAGATTTTATATAATGTATATTTTTGTCCTACTTTGGTACTCATAGATTCTGTCTGTAACATTTTTATTTCAATTTTGTTTTATTTGAAATGATGGAAGAGTATTGGGTACGTACATTCCCGTGGCAAAAAACTTAAAAAGAGGCTAGGGGAGTGGAATCCTCAGTCATCCTAGTCAGTCATATTTAAGTGTATTCATCTTGGGGAGCAACCATTTGGGGGAGGGGGGGGGGCAGGAAGATTTTGCAAAAAAAAAAAAAAAAAAAAAAAAACGCCGGATCGAGATTCTAAGGGGGAATTTTTTGAAATTCATATAATGACCGTTCCGATGCCGTTTAAATTAATCAAAAAAAAAAAAAAAAAAAAAAAAATCCGGATCACGAAATTGGCCCCTCCCCCTCTTCCGACCTTTCCACAGGTCCGGTAAACTCTTTTTGTGTGTCACAAACTAAGAAGAAATAAAAATGAAACAAACTTTATTCAAAGGAACGAAATCAAATTCGAAAGTCATTAGCACCATGTAGCCTTTCTGCGTTGAATATCATTTAACTGAGAAGATTATAGGTTTCATATGCAATTCAAGAAATTAAAACGAAGTGATTTGCTAGCAAGAGATGCCTTATAATATACTCTTCCTTGGCACCTGCAGCCTGTTTCACAAAAATTCTTACCTACCTGTTACCTGTTACCTAGTTGAGAGATCTATCATCTAGTCTGTCGACTCTCCAGATCCGTTCCTGTATTTCTGCTTAATCTTTGATGTTCAGAATGGGGGGTTAGGCATGTTGGCTCAAATTTGAGTGGCTGTCCTTTCCAGTGGTTGTTAAGTTTGCTTTTGAACGAGTTTAGTGTATTGGCTGTCACAACGTTGTCTGGTAAGCTGTTCCATATATTGATGACTCTATTTGTAAAACAGTTTTTCCGCACATCTAGTCTGCAGTGGCTTTTGACTAATTTTTGGCTGTTACCTCTTGTTCTGTTTTCCTGGCTCTTTACAAAAAGTGGTTTACTCATTTCATCTAGATTGTTAATGTATTTGTAGACTTGTATGACGTCTGCCCTTATTCTTCTATATTCTAATGATGGAAGACCTAGGTTGAGCAGTCTCTCCGAATAACTTAGATGTTGAATTCCATAGATCAGTTTTGTTGCTCTACGCTGTGTGTTTTCGATAGCCATGGCATCTTTTTTGTACAGAGTATACCATGCACAGGAAGCATATTCTAGGTGTGGTCTCACTAGGCTTTTGTATAGATGTAAGAAAGAATCCTTATCCAAGTGTTTAAAGTTCCTTTTTATCACACCGAGCATGCGATTAGCCTTTTTTACTGCTGTGTTAATGTGAATTTGAAATTTAAGTTGGTTGTCTATTTGAACTCCTAAATCTGTTTCATATTCAATTTTTCCTATAACTTGCTCCGATAAGCTGTAATCATCTGGCAGGATTGCCCTGCCTAAATGAAGATGCTTACATTTGTCCTTGTTGAAGGAATTTTCGTAACTTTTGATTGTTTAGTCAGACTTTCACACCAGATTTAGCGAAGTTTTGTTTCTGAATTTATATTTGGTATGTAAAAATGATATAAGGAAGCATTATACAATCTTAATAGAAAAACTTAGTAACATTTTATACTTTGATGAAAGCTACGAAAACTCCTGATTTTCTTCGTAAGAACTTTTGTGAAACAGGCTGCTGATCTCGCTCCGTGTTTTATACATGTATTTAATATGGTCGAAAAATTAAACTTTTAGAGTTATTTTCAACATTGGAAAATAAAAACAACAAAAATTCGACCCAAAGGACCGGCGAAAGAAAAATCCGGCTCTTAAAATGGCTGAAAAAAAATTCCGGCTGGCAAAAGATTCCCCCCCCCCCCCCACCTTTCCCAATTGAACTGATATCTTACTCGTCTCTTCAGAAATCTGACTTCAAATTGTCATGCAAACTCCTACTGATCGCTGGTACAAGTTTGGATGTGAAAGGCTTTTTATAAAAGAGGTTTGAATATTCTATAAAAAAAAGTTTAATTGTCGGAAATAAACAACGGTATCTGATGTTTTTACTTTGAATGCGTACTCTTATTCATCCATATTCGAACAAAAAATAAAAAGCAAACAAACAAACAAAACAAACAAAAACATTGACAACTTACAAAGTGTGTACGATTTGACATTGCGTATGTCAAAAGTAATCAAACGCACAAAAGATCGATAACATACAACAGGAGAATTAAAAACAGACACAATGAGATAGGGCTTAACTTTCCAATTGGCAAACTGTACGCTGCTAAATGAAATAAAAACATAAATTATACGATAAGACGGACTGATAAAGAAACAGCACATGACAATTTTTACCATCATATTTTGTTTTTATATTAGATATAAACAACTGAATAGTAGGAAGTTTGAAAAAATTTAAAACAGATTTTGAAGATAATTTCATATAGGTCATCTGTATATATTATATATCCGACCTTGTTTTTTTTTTAATACTTTTTTTCATTAATAAATGGAAATCCAGGGATGAATTGTCGGGAATTATGGGGTTTTTTTTTAATATCAAAAGAATAATGTGATGAAAACTGCACGGCATTTCTACATACCGGTAATCCATTGAGTATTTCTTAGATAATTTAAAATGTTCCGTAGATAATTAATGTTCCATAGATTTTTTTTGTATCTAATGCATAACATCTTGTTCTGCAAGGACTGTTGTATAATTTAAAGATTATTAATGTTTGACATGACGAGATTTGAGAGTGCAGATGCAGTTCAATCGTACAGGTTTCGTTGCCTTCTAGATGCCTTTGACAACTCTCGTGATTCTTTTTTCCGTTTTATTTTAAGCTGGAAATCCAAATATATTCTTTAAAAATATTGCATGTATCAAATTTATCTTCTGAATTGATCGGACTTATAGTAAAAATCAAACATATCATGTAGCATCCCTGCCCTGCAGCGTAACAGCTGTTTTACACCTGGCGGGAATGACGAACGTTATTTTTACAGCGTGACGTCAAAATTTCTCGCAGTGACGTAACATTATTTGAACCAGTTTGTCGCAGCAAGAGGGTTAAGGATCAAACATACAACAAGCAACATACCTGTTCTTGAACAATACTTGCTAGTATATAGACTGACCTGTTATGCTTTACTCGTAACAGCTTTGCTCCCCCCCCCCCCCCAACCCCATCCACAAAATTGTGCTTTTACGAAAATATTCATTTCTAGTTCCATGCTCGTTAATAAAAATCAGAGGGAAAGAAAAGCGTAAACGGTGTGTTTAAAAACCGAGAGGCCAACATTTTTTGGACTTAAAGTGGAAGGAAAATATGCTTTTTCAGTTTTCATTTTTTCAAATACATTCAATATTTTGAATCAAAAACTATTCTTCTCTTTAAAGAAATCGATCAAGCCCCGACGGTATAACTGCGTTTCCAACAGTATATCCAACATATACCTGTCGGAACCAGAAAACACAGTACGTTTATCCCCTAAATATCGTAACATTTTAAAGGTTTTCATATAGAGCACAAGTAGGTACGTAGATGAAAATTCGTTTATATTGAGAATATGTCAAAATTGTTAATCTAAAATAAAAATTAGGAACGTACCCGTCTGTGTTGTTAGCGAAAAACTGCAAAGAATGTATGAAAATTAACGAAAAATACGGATATTACCGTACCGTCACCAGTTTCTGACGTCATAAATGACGTCATGGAACGCACAGGTTCCCAAACTTTTTACCGTTGACAAATACCGATATTGATAGGTAGATTTACATCAAAATGATTCAAAATTATATCTTTTTAAAAAGTCACTAAATACAGGGCCGTAAATCACGGTTAGTGGACCTTCTCCTTTAAAAAAAAATCAAAAGAATAAGGAAAGTAGAAAGGGGCTACCACCATGCGCGGGAATATATTGGGTCGAGTTGTTTATGAGCGACTCCCATTTCCTCATTTTCCCGATTATTGTGCATAATATTTTTGAATTCATAAAATGGAACAAATGAGTTGAAATTACCGAACTAGACCACCTCTCCCCTTCTCTGATATATTTCTATTCCATACGATTTTATCCGACCACTGAGCTAAAATGTACGTTGAAGACAATATCATGGTCATAATAATTTATGGAATGGAGTATGCTGTAGGACAAAGTATTCTCTTGTTGAACTGCACTATTCATATTGGTTAGGGTTATCTCAGGGGCGGATACAGGATTTGGGTTTAGGAGGGCGTGATGAATATCAAAAAGGCAAAGGGTCTGAGGACCGCTTCCTCCCTCCCCCAGTAGATCCAGGGCGAAGTCATGTTTTGGTTTCCTTTGACCACCAGAACGGAAAATGTATAATTCATACAAAAAGCGTAGAAACTATGTATTATTGAATGTATCTAGCGAACCAGCGAATTTTCTAAAATTGTTTTAGAGAGAGTGGGGTGACACAACCCAAATGGCATCCCCTTTGCTGCAAGTACATGTTTGTTGACAAAATCTTAGTACATATGTCAGAAAACGACCGTCCAAATAGTCACAGTAAAGTAAAGGTATGGACGGTGTACTATTACTTCATAATTCTGGCTATTTTAGCATGAAATGGTCATGCTTAGCAAATGATATGAAGTTAATCTAAATTGAGTAAGGTGGCGAGCGGCAGCGAACCAGCGAAAATTTTCCGAAATTCGACTCAAAACAGCCTGAAACTGAGTATACACATAAAGGTTTTGCCCCCCAAATACCTTACTTATGTGATTTTAGGGGTAGAGGGGAGGTGCGTGCCGCCGGTTCAAAATACAAACTGTAAAAATTTAAAAATTATAAGGTGAAAGAACGAGTCTTGCTACCGTCGTTAGTTTCGGCGATTGACCTCCGTATCCAATCAAAATAAATAATATATGTTTACCTCCACTTCCAAGATTATCTGTGTGCAGATTTGTACAGAAGTCCAGTTTGACTTTCTAATTATGAAATAAAAATACCGTGCTTTACAGTATGCAAATGTTAAACGTCTTCAAATTCAATGGCAATATGTTTCTGTTTCGGCTTCTTTTATCACTGATGATATATGTACATGTTCAAAAATGCGCATATGGTGCACTGAACGATCGAACATATATTTCAGTATGATAATTTCGACCACTAAGTTGGTATTGTTAGTCACCGAGGATATCGTTCGCCCAGGTTTACTTTGTTTCTGCACTAACTTCTTTTATATTTGTTAATTAATAGCGAGCGAAGCTCGCCCTTATGGTAACGCGTATACACATATCTTATTGATAAAATATGCTGAATCAAAGAATGAGAATGTACTACTATGCTTTCAAAAATTTTCGTCCCCTCGCAGACAGAGTTGCTGCGGAGATGCTGAATATTGCAATTAAAGTTTTTTTCGACTCTAAGTAGACGTATATGTTATACTCAATTTTTGTTTATAAGTTAAATTTATTGAAAACATTTTTCGTAAATGAGGTAACGATAGAGCATCAACAAGGCGGCGTAACCACGGGAAATCCGACATTTCCGGTTTTAAACGAGACGTTTTGCTCTGATTGCTTTTCTCGTCTCGGGTGGTTTCGTACTGTCAGAGTCGTAATATGCTAGCCTAAACATTGTTCTTACAATATAAAAATGAATTATAAAGAACCATATTTTTTTAAAGTACAATATTTTAAGCCCCCTCCCCCCTTAAAATGATCATCTGCTGGTCTAGATCAATTATACAAATGCTTCCGTGTTTCCACTCGCCTTATAATACCTTTTTTTGGCAATCATCAAACAGAAAGTTTTGTAAGATTAGATAAACCATCATAGTCAAAATAAATAAGAAAGATTTTTTTCTTATTTTATGTAATCATATCTATTTTCTCTCCGCTCGCACAAAAAGGCTTTGCCTTGATTCATATTAAATTTGATGAAATATTCGGAAACTATAAGGAGTACCTCCCTCATGGCATAGCTCTGTTCTAAGCTGTCCCTTTGGCATACATTATAGGTCATGTTTAGATTTTCGATTTTCATATCATCACTTTTGTGATTTCCTCTTTTGTCACTGCCTCGAACATCACTGCTGATATATTGTTTGTTAAAATACTCATATGCCATATGGTGCAAGCAATTATTACGATATACATGTATCATATATTCAATATGATAATTAGATAATGCTTACAAAACAAGCTAACCCTAGTTTGTAGGTACTTTTTTCTCGGTACAAGACAGTCATACATGACGTCTCATATGTTTAATCCAGGGTTTACAACTGTTCCAATTGATCTCCTAATGATTTGGCCTTGCCTTATCGACTTTGAGACTGAAAAAATGTTATGATCGCTGAGCGATATAGTCCCCTACCGGCGGCATAAATTTATGTCCTGCAACTCTGCCTACGAATTACTCTTCAATTAAACAAATATGAGTTTTAATTGAACTTACTGTCTGTGCAGCTCAGTTCTGAAGTTTTATCTGCTTTATCGATACGAAAAATGGGTCAAGCGTGACGAAAGTCAAACTTGCTCTGTAACTATCCAAGGCCAAGCTGTGTATCAAATTTCACTTGAATATCTCTATTTGTTGCAGAAGAAAGTCCGCAAAACTGACAAAAAGTGAATTTTCCAAGTCATAAAGGGCATAACTCCTCGAAAAATTGTTCAAGCGTGACAATAGTCAAAGTTGCTCTGTAACTATCCAAGACTAACCTGTGTATCAAATTTCATCTGAATATCTTAATCCGTTGTAGAAAAAAAGTCCGGAAAACTGACAAAAACTGAATTTTCCAAGTCATCAAGGGGCATATCTCCTGGAAAAATAGGTCAAGCGGGACGAAAGTCAAACTTGCTCTGTTACTATCCAAGACCAAACTGTGAACCAAATTTCATCTGAATATCTACATCCGTTGCAGAAAAAAAGTCCGGAAAACTGACAAAAACTGAATTTTCCAAGTCACCAAGGGGCATAGCTTCTCGAAAAATAGGTCAAGCGTGACGAAAGTCAAACCTGCTCTGTAACTATCCAAGGCCAAGCTGTATATCAAATTTCACTTGAATATCTATTTGTTGCAGAAGAAAGTCCGGAAATCTTACAAAAACGGAATTTTCCAAGTCAAACAGGGGCATAACTCGAAAAATAGGTCAAGCGTGACAATAGTCAAAGTTGTTCTGTAACTATCCAAGTCCAAGCTGTGTATCAAATTTCATCTGAATATCTTTATCCGTTGTAGAAAAAAGTCCTGAAAACTGACAAGAACTGAATTTTCCAAACCATACAGGGGCATAACTCCTCGAAAAATAGGTCAAGCGTGACAATAGTCAATGTTGTTCTGTAACTATCCAAGTCCATGTATCAAATTTCATCTGAATATCTACATCCGTTGCAGAAAAAAGTCCGGAAAACTGACAAAAACTGAATTTCCAAGTCACCAAGGGGCATAAATTCTCGAAAAATAGGTCAAGCGTGACGAAAGTCAAACTTGCTCTGTAACTATCCAAGACCAAGCTGTGTATCAAATTTCACTTGAATATCTCTATTTGTTGCAGAAGACAGTCCGGAAACTGTCAAAAACTGAATTTTCCAAGTCACAAAGGGGCATAACTCCTTGAAACATAGGTCAAGCGTAACGAAATTCAACCTTGCTCTGTAACTATCCAAGAACAATCAAATTTCATCTGAATATCTCCATCCGTTGCAGAAAAAGTCCGGAAAACTGATATTCGGACAGACGGACAGACAGACAGACAAACAGACAGAGAAAACTAAGAGTCCCTTTCGGCGTTGCCGGTAGGGGACTAATAACTGATGGGTACTTCTTCGATGTATAAACATAAAATTTAACTATATCATTTGTATAAAATGCAAGGTGAAGTTGCGGAATTTAGAATTCATGTTTGATTTGTTTCGATAATCATTGCAATTCAAGTTACATACCACGTATTTTACATACGAGTGGACCTCCACTATCCCCTTCACACGTGTCGATCTTGGTACCGTCCATATATCCAGCACATAACATCCGATCCGTTATCACGTCGTAGTAACTTTCATTACATTGTTTTTGACCTTCCTGATTTAAGATATGTACTTTTGCAACCTGCAGGATATTTGCCCCATTATCAAATGCCTCTAAAAATGAAAAAGAAAAAATACCAAAGAGGTACATATTATTCCTTATTCATCTAAAAGTTATACCTAACATCTTCACACATATTAATGTCAGAATGTGTATCTTTGAAATGATTTTTTAAATGATTTCGCCTACGAATTGATCCAATGGTGTAATATTTGTGGTTTTCTGTCACTGCATTTTGCTGACCTGTCCGTGATGTCATCGTACAGTGTGGATGTTGTCATACACAGCAAATGTGTATTCTCCGATACCTCTAGGTAACCGGAAAAGTGGGAGGTTTATGCACACATAATCAGTATAACCACACAATTGCTAGAAAAGAAAGAAGGGGATCTCCAACACCACTTGGTTGCAGCACCCACAGAAAAACACCCCAAAAAAAACTACCAACTTAAAAACATAGAGACGACAAGTACAACAAGAAAGGACAAGAGACATCAAAGACAAAAGACAACACAGAAACCAACGAGACCAATTTATTCTAACATTTATTTGTCACAGAATTTAATACAGAATATATAAATGATGGTGATAAATTCAGGATCTGGAAACAAATTTGGAAAACTTATGCTAATCCATCTCCTTTCTAATCAAATCACTTGTATAAAATATAATTGCGTGACCATCGTGACGTGAAGAGAGTTATTGATCAAGTGAGTTAGTAGAAAAAAGATAGTATGACGAGGGAATATAAGAAAGAGAGAAATGAGTATGCATCCAGTGATATCGAACATTTATACTTCAGTCAGAAAATCGTTTAGAATTTAATATGAACGCCTGTACAAGTGAGAAAATATGCGAGTTATCCTGGTATGACAAGTTAGAATTCCCATAAAGAAGAAGGTTAATACTTTTATCTGGAAGTAAATTTATCGTCGAAGAAAGGACCGTTGCGAAGAGTGGACAGTCAAGAAGAAAATGTTTGGTTGTCATCTGAGAACCACAAATACGTGTTGCATTATCAGTGATATTTCGAAGAAATATGTGAGCTTTCAGACTGCTACTTTCAGTGCGTAGGCGACTGTGGTATATTTGACCTAATCGGGGACCATTGTTGAAATAAGAGGGTGCATGGTAGTCAGAATCATTAAGGAAGTGTTTTAATTGACATACAGAAGGATTGTTACGGACTTCTAAGTGGAGATCATTCCAAGAGGAGATGACAGAGGGTAAAAACGAGTTCTGGTTCTTTTGTGTCCTACAAGGAAAAGCAGATAAATTTTGGTTGTTTCGCGATCATGGATATCGAAAGCGCGATGTAGTACCAACTTTGATAAATAAGAAGACGTAGAACAGTGAAACACAATATGAAATTTTATCAGTTTGTGCTTAGTGCGACGAGTTTGGAGAGTTTCCCACCCAACTTCTTTTAATACAGAGGAAGATATAGCAAGGTTTGTTCCCCCAGTAACTATCCGCGCTGCTTCGGTATGAATGCGTTCTAATCTATGTTTTGAGTTTAAAGAGGACCCATCCCATATGCCATCTGCATATTCTAAGACTGGAAGAATGAATGCAAAATATATTTTTGAAGTGATATCCTATCTAGGAAAAATTTTAATTTACGGAGGATGTTCAGTATCTTAGATGCTTATGAAACAATATCTTCAATATGTTGGTCCCAAACGATGTTATGAGTAAATGTGATGCCTAAATGTTTATGAGATTCAACTTCCTTGATGAGTGTATCATTCAAAGCAGGATGGAAAGGAGTATGTATTTTCGTTGAAATGAGAAGAGATTCGGTTTACTGGGGTTAGTCGACGAGCCATTGACGAGACCAAGAGTGTATTTTTTCGAGATCAGAATTTAGTATTTCAGCGGAAATAATAGGATCATCTACAATTATATAAAGACTTGTGACATCTGCAAAATGTTTTATGTTGGAGTCAATTTCATTAACTATATCATTGATGTAATGAAGAAAAAGTATAGGACCTAAAATTGAACATTGAGGGACGCCAGCCTTAATTTCTTTCCAATTTGACCTTTGACCATTTATAACTACGCTTTGTTTCCGTTTATCCAGATAATTAACAAACCAATTTAGAATTTTGCCTGTTATACCTACTGACTGTAATTTATGAATTAAATTCTTATGCCGAACTCGATCAAATGCCTAATTTCCCTTCCCTCATCTAAAGCTTTGCCAAAATCGTTTGAAAGTGAAAGAAGTTGGCCTATGGTAGAGTCATCAGGCCTAAATCCAGATTGTCTGGCAGTCAGGACAGAGTTAAGGTGAAGATAATTATACAGATTTATTTAAATACGCAGCGCTCCATGATTTTACCCAAAATACTTATCAATGATATCGGTCTATAATTTTTTTGTCAGGATATTCTTTTTTGTGAATAGGGGTGACATTAGCGTGTTTCCATACAGATGGATAGACAGACGTTTCGAGAGAAAGATTAAAGAGTTTGGACAATAGAGGAGAAAGTTCATTAGCTGCCGATCTTAAGAGTATTGAGTTTACTAGATCATGTCCAGTAGCTTTAGATACATTTAAGGGGTATGGACAAACCGTTATTCGCCATATTGGATTTCATGTAGTGTGTTATTGAAAATCTTTTCTTACACCGAGTCATGGCTCCAACTTCAACTATTTTAATCCCAAGTATTCTCAACCCCAATAGCTACATTTTCCCATATTTTCTACGGAAAATTACATTGAGATTTTAACATTAAAAACTTTTTAATTCATGCATCGAACTGCACAGCTGCACCTCAGAAGAATTTATGAATAATACTATAACTTACCTTAAACATTACATTGATACTATATCTACAACCATTTGTCCTTCGATTTTGAGTACAAGGTCTCATTATCATATAAATCTCTTGTCAATCCAACATGGTGTCTTTTCGAACACGAGTTTTTATAAGTAGCCATTTTCATGTGCCGATCCGCCCCAACATAGGTAAAAAAAAAACGATTTTAAAGTACCTGGGGTAATTCACTAGAATTTCGACTGTTTTCGATTCAATTATTAATTATTTACATGATATATATTAGAAAAGTGGGATAGTCATGTGAATTATAGGTGACAAATTACAAATGTGCAACATTCCGGGGATCCGCCCCTGGATTCATTTCTATGTTGATATCGCTACTAGCCCCTTGCGTGTAAAATGAAGATACCCGGTATTTTGAGGATGTTTGATCAAAATTGGAGGACAAATGTTTGTAGACATATGATGATAGTAACGTTTAAGGAAGGTTATAGTATTAATCATGAATCCTGCAAACCTGTAGCTGCGCAGTTCGGTGCACTAAGTTCAAACGGTTGTCATGTAAAAATATTGCTGCAGTTTTTGTTTAAAATGATGGGAAAATGACGATGTTGAGGTAAAGAAAACTTAATATTAAAATGGTTAAGATTGGAGTCTTAATTCTGCAGAACGACAGATTTTCAAGTATGATTCACGTCAAATCCAATATGACCGATAAACTTTTGTCCATACCCCTTAAAGTAAAAAGAACATCCTTAAGGTATCCGTTGTACAAATAAATATCAAATGTATTATATAGTTAGAATCATGGCATATTTTTACCTAAATATACCTAACACAACATAAATAATGGTCTCTATCATCAAAGGTCAACATGCCGACCGTCACTCAAGCCACGAAAACTATCGAGACACTGCCGAAGATTACCGAGTTAATTTTAACACTGTTTAAATGGACGAGAAGTCCGCGAGATCTTCATTTGTACATTGGATACGTTAACATAGGTTTCAGTTATAACAATTTCCGAGAGACGCGATGATGCATGTTCAACGTGTGGAAGCGAGGCTTTGTCATTTTCTATGCTTTGTTGAGAAATAAAATATTAATTTAACGATTCCGCTTTAGCTTCATCACTCTCAACTGTAAAATCATCATTTTCATTTCTTAAGGGGGGTATTTCTTTATGTGATTTATTATCAATATTTGAAATCTTATGTATGACATTCCACTAATTTCTGCCATTGAATTAAATGTATAAATTTTATCAATAAGACCCTTAATTTGTTTAATTTTGTCTCAGTTTTCGAAAAGTGTTAATAGTTAAGTTTCTTAGGTGTCTAAATTCTTGCCAAAGTTCGCTTCTTTTTGTGGCTTTAGCTAGTTTATGTGCCCTTTAACGTTTACGTATTAGTTTCCGTAATTCATTATTTACCCAGGGATAATCATTTTTTTCGGATCGTGACATACTTGTTTGGAATATGAATATTTGTAATTTCAATAATCTTATTGGTTATAAGGGAGGCAAATTCTTTTGGGTCACTAGTCAAAAGTAAATCATGATTGAGTGAAGACAGGTCTACCCCTGATAGGGAAACGGTTCGGCAGAAATTTGATAAAATAAGGTCAAGGAGTGTTGCTGAATCTTCTGTAAAATGGGTTGGTTCGCTAATTAATGAATGGAAATTGTAGGAATCACAGATATTGTGTCTGTTGTTGTATTTACCAATTGATTACAATTAAAATCGCCAGTAACTATGATATTATCAATATACCTATTACATGCCTTGTCTATAGAGTATTTTATTCTATCCCAGACTTCAGGAGGTCGATAGAAGGTACCAAGTAATATTCGTTCCCGGTTTCTACATATTTTTACCCATACGTTTTCACAATTTGTGACTTCTATGTCAGGTCGACGTTTAGAAGAAATATTAGATTTGACATATACTGAGATACCACCGCCAATACTTTTTTGGCGAACAAAATTGTAAGGAACACAGTATCGGGAAATAGCAATTTTGTCAAGGTCGGAATTTAGAGTTAACCATGACACTGTAAAACTTATACGTTGTATCAAAATCTGACAATTCTGAAGACAATAGGTCGATTTTAGGTAGAAGACTTTGGACATTCAAATTGATAATAGACAGCTTTGATTTCAACTCATTGTTTAGAGCTAGACTTAGTTCTGAAGAGTTTGTTCATGTGCACGTAGATGGGGGTGAATTGTTACTAATAGTAGGTATATTACTAGGTGCAGGGTTTACTTCAATGTCACCTGAGAGTAATAGTAGGGTAAAGGTCAAAGTGAAGGTAAGTATAGGGCGTAGGTACATGTATAAGAACTTTTTGTCATGTGAATTATCGACAGTAATAGTAATGTTTATCATCATATAGTGACATACAAGGAATATCGTGGAAGGGTGTGGATGTATTAACTGGAGTTTATTGAATAATGTCATACATTTACCAGGATGTACACAATGAGCTTTGTCATAAAATAGACCAATCCATGCTCGATTAGACACTCTGTAGTGGCATCATGTAATGGGTACGTGGTACATGTAAGTATGGTAAGTATTGTCAATGATGATACACGCAGAGGATGGTCTAGTGAATACACGTATACAGAAATACTCAGATGCATATAAGGTGAACAAAAATGTCAAACAAGAGAAAAGAATATCGGACATATTTACAAAAAAGTGAATTTGGTTCATTTATTTCAAGAATGGGTGATAATAAACCATACATGTGTCAGTACATGGGAGGTTAAACCATATATGGGTATGTGACTTTACAGTTACCCGATGCCCAACGCGTCATCATTGTCGACCCGGTGCTTGTTGCCGCTGTTGTCGCGCACAAATAAATTTCCACCAACAGACCAGGCTCTGCTTAACTCTAAGATTTCGCAAGGCAGCGAGCCCGAAATAGGGGATTACTTCTCGCACGAGTAAGGTCGTCGTTTACATAGACCCCTCTTGGTAACTTCTTTCTGGTTTCCAGTGACGACACTTTCGATTTGATTCTGTGAGTAGTGAAACGCACGACTACTGGGCGCTGGCGATCACGGGATTTGGGCCCAACGCGGAACACATCATCGAGGTCGAAATCCTGGAGTTTCACACCATTTACGGAGAGCTGCTTTTTGACACTTTCGAGAAGCTCGGTCTCTTCCTCCACGCCTGGAGACTCCTTGATGCCTGAAATACGCACATTGTTACGATGGTTCGGCTGATCCATGATATCTAATTTGGCGCTTAAAGCGGCGTTTTCGACCCGCAGTTTGGTGGTATCTTCTCTAGCAGTGTGCAGACTATTTTCGAGATCACTCTGTAGCTGGTGAAGTAGAGTGTGACCGGTCCATAATAGTGTTCAGATTACCAATAATATATTGGCAAACTGCCGATGATACTACCTGCATGTCGGTCTCATTGCGAGAGATCACAGCTGAGTTTGTTACGTCAGCAACCTGTGTAGAATCGTTATCATCTGTACCTTTAGACTCTTGGGAAGTCATTTGTGTGTTACCATCAGACTGCAATATAAAGCTACTAGATGCGTCTTGGTCTGAGCGCTGTACGTTTACTGCACTAGTTTCAGGCAGCAGCGAAAAAGGTTTTAAGCCCGCTAGAATATCACCCATAGTTACCCCTGAAGAGAGTGTTCGAAACTTCTTATTGTCACAGGTAGGGGGCGTCGGTCTTGATTCTCTACGAGGCCGGGGAGTGCTAGTACTCATTATTATAATAAATCGAGGAAGCGTTCTAGAATTTGCCTTTCGAAAATTTGTAAACAACAGGTGCGTATATGGATCGGTCAGTCCCGGTCAGGTAGATTCATTCAGGCATGAAAAACAGCTCCTATAGATGTGTGTATAGGAAAATAATGCATGCTCAAAAGTTCCATAAATCGAAATTTCAACACATGTAACTCACTCAGCGCGACCTCGGACTCCTCCCAAAACTTCATAGTCGATTTTGGTGCATAAAACCGCTTATAACTGATGTTTAACTCACATTTTGAAGGCAGAGAGTTTATCGACCTCTTAATGGCAACGCATGCGCAATTTGCAACTGGTGCAATCTTAGGACGGCTATCTGGTACGCCAGTAGCAAATGGTGTTGTAATCCGTATTACGTGAGCACAATCCTATCACTTGTCCGGTTACCAAAAGGTCTCGATGAACGATAAGTAGTAGTGTAATATTACCTCCTCACTGTCGTATTGCCACACAAACAAGACAGCATGACGAAGGGGCCCGAGAAACAAACAGATGTATATGTTAATAGAAATAAAAATAGAAAGCATGCAAAATACAGTCCTTGATTTACTAACGTGGCAGATTGCCGTAGGAAGTCGGCACTGATTGCCCATCCGTCCCGTTGGTTTATATGTAGTCTTATGTGTTTGGTGTTTTGATGTCAAATAAGTGTTCCGTGCAATTGTCTTGTAATGTCAGTGTTTTAAAACATTTGTCATGATGGTATATTCATTGTGGATTAATTTACTATTCAATATGAATCTATGATTCATACTTGAATTGTTATACTTAACAATCTCCAGATTATTTCACATCAAATCATTGTTAGTAGTATTTCGGTAAAAGGTATTAATTCTATGTGATAAGAGGAAACACCAGCTACATGTATGTGCATATCAATTTTAAACCATCAAATTCTCTAAAATACTGACTGTCATAAGCTGTGTGTGTGTGATTACATTAATATCATTTAAGCCTGTCATTGCATTTAAATGGCTCAATAAACCGATTTATTTTTGACATTTCAACATGAGCTTTTTGTTGGTAGTTTGTTGACATCAGTGTCACTGAAGCGCTTTCCGTTACGTTTACTTCATTTTTTTCATTATTTTACCTTTGATTATAAATGCATTATACAGCCATAAACTTTGATATCTTAGCTTAATTATGTGTTGTTTTATATAAGGTTTTTAAATAATTCATGTTTGAAGTGATTGCCAGTGTTTGAATTTCTGGCTTAGTTGATTGTTCTATAGAGCCAACAGCTTCGTTTCAAGAGAGGGAAATTAGTTGCAAGCAGAGCGGAAGCATATTTTTGTCTGTACAGAGATTTGAGAGATTCCTGAAGAGATATATCTTGAATTGCATTGTACACCGCGTGGGATCGAAACGTATGATGTTGTGATTCTTTACGGAGAATTTTGATGTTTTCTCATCATTTAAGTGATATTGCACAAAACTAATGAGACGTTGTTGTAGAGCAATGTCTAATAAGCAAGTCCATATCATTTATATATCTGAAAAGTCTGTAGTTTTTGCAAGCACGTGAAGAGTTCGTCAGAAGGAATTATTTTCTGTCGTCGACAAACTATTGAAGTGTTTGCGAAAATAAAGTTTGGGGGTATTTAAGAATAACCCTGTCTGTCAGTCCGTCCGTCTGTCTGTCTATCACAGTTTGTCCGGGCCATAGCTCCTCCCCCTAAGGATGGATTTCAATATTTCACAGAAATGCTTCTTATGACCCAAGGGTGTGTCACGATCTTGAACCAAGGTCAAAGGTCAAGGTCACAATAGACATAATTAGTAAAACCTTGCCCGGAGCATAACTCCTACCCCTGTAGATGGATTTCAACAATATTTCACAGAAATGTCCATTAGGACCTAAGGGTGTGTCATGATCTTGAACCAAGGTCAAAGGTCAAGATCACAATAAACCTAGGGCATAACTCCTCCCCCTGTAGATGGGTTTCAATAATATTTCACAGAAATGTTCCTTTTGACCTAAGGGTGTTTCATGACCTTGAACTAATGTCAGTCATAGATTAAAGGTTATGGTAACAATAGACATCATAAGTAAAACCTTCTGAGCATACATGTATCTCCTCTCCCTGCGGATGGATATTATTGATATTTCACAGAAATATTTCTTAGGCAATAAGGGTGTGGCATGACTTTGTACTAAGGTTAAAGATCAAAGGTCAAGGTCACAATAGACATCATTAGTAAAACCTTGTCCACACCATAACTCCTCTCCTGTTAATGAATTTCAATAATATTTCACAGGAATGTTCATTGGGACCTAAGGGTGTGTCATGACCTTATACGAAGGTCATAGGTAAACCGTTAAGGTCACAATAAACATCATTAGTAAATTCTTGTCTGGAGCATAACTCCTCCCCCTGTGGATAGATTTCAATAATGTTTCAAGGAAATGTTCCTTCGGACCTAAGGGTGTGTCATTACCTTATACCAAGGTCATAGGTCAAAGGTGAAGCTCAAAATAGACATTATTATTAAAACCTTGTCCGGGGCATAACTCCTCACCCTGTGGATGGATTTCAATAATATTTTACAGAAATGTTCCTTAAGATCTAAGGGTGTGTCATGACCTTTAACCAAGGTCATAGGTCACGGTTGACGTTTGACCTTGATCCTAAGATAGCTTTTCCAATAATATTGCTGCGGGGGTTATTTTCGTCCCGTTAGGGGCAAATTTTCATTTACTTTGCTTGTCTTGTCTTTTGGGCTTCTCTTGCTGTTTGTCTTCTCTCCGTTTTCATTTTGGGCATTTTGATGTTTTGCAATGGGTGCTGCTACCTAGTCTTGTTAGAGATACCCTATTTTGATAATTTCTTTTTTTCTTATTTTGCCTCATGGCACGTTAAGATCAACATGCGAAAGAAAATTCGAATGAAGGAAACAAGAGCAAGAAAACACATTTATGTGATGGCGTGAAAGTCTTTCGTGAAAGACGTTTCTCTCTTTATTGAATTGTCTTGTTTCGGCGATGTTTCTACTTGGACCTCGTGTTGTGAATGTTTTTTTTTTCAGGTATTGATGTTTCTTGGTATATCTTACTCTTTCGCAATATTGCATCTTCTCTGATGACAGAAAAATGGTCTGGATTGGACTTTGTTCTTAAAGGACATATATTTTTGTCCCTTTAATGTGCGAAACGAAACAAAAACGAAGCGAAACAAATCGAAAAGAAACGAAACAAATCGAAACGAAACGAAACAGATCGAAACGAATCAAAACATAAAACTTAAAGAATATGAGAAAAAAACCATAAAGAGGAAAATCGCGGAGAACGAATATTTAAAGACAAGATCAGCATATAATATTGCCTTGATTAATCCAAGGAGATCTTCGATGTAAGAGTCAAATGTTAAACGTCTTTAAAGTTGACAATTGAAAAGTAAATATCAAATGCCATTCATGTATTTAAGAGGAATAAAGGGTAGGAAATAGAAAACCAAGCTATGAGAACGTAATGAGAACATATAACTTGTAGGAGGCACATTTCAGAAAAAAATCTTATCCTTATTCAAAGAAAATTCGCCCCCCCCCCCCCCCAGTAATTGTTCTCACTTTTTGATAAAGTTTTCGAATTCACAACGGAACAATCCCAATCTCCTCTGTATTAGACATCTTCCTACTAAATAATTTTGTGACATTCATCGTGCATTTATGTTTTAATCGTCAATTTTGACCCTTTAAAAACCCTCACTGCCACAAGAACTAATGGTTGAAGGCATTAATTCATTTATATATTGACATCACGTGCTATAGTTCTCTGTATTTACATCAATTTTTCTCCAGTTAATTAAAATTTATTTATTCGATCTGTTTCGTTTCGTTCTGTTTCGATCTGTTTCGTTTCGTTTCGATCTGTTTTGTTTCGTTTCGATCTGTTTCGTTTCGCTTTTGTATCGTTTCGCACTTTACAGGGATCCCATATATTTCTCTGCATTGCATAATAATGTAAGGTTTTTAGTTTTAATATTGTTGCTAGTAAAATAAGAAAATCTTCTTACCATTACTCGTTCTTCCCCATCCTGATATGAAACAGTCATTGTGGGGAAATGGTGGTATGTTAGGGCCAGGAAGGAAGACCTTCTCTACGTATCGGTTGAATTTTATACCTCTGCCATCTTTACTTTTTATATTGACATATGCTAAGTCGTAGTCAATGGTACCATCCCCATATTCTATGAAAAAATGTAACAAATGAAAAAATTGCAACCAATGTATTGGAAGTTAAAGCAAAAATAAAATAAAATCACTTCTTAGATTCAAACAGAAAGGAAGATTTTGAAAAATAATGCATACTTTTATAAGAGGGATGAGTAAGGATTCTGGCGACATCAAATCGCTGCTCATGGTTATCTTTTACTGCATTATTGATATCTCCAACTGTCACCGAGTACAATGACTCACCTATACGCTGTCCATTACTAACAACAAATAATGCACGATTAGCAAACATTATAAAATCATAATGCATCCAGTGAAAAAATGAATTATCCGAATTCAATTTTCAAGAATACTTAAAGTTAGTGAGATGAAAAACGATATACGTATATATGTATATTTCATTGCATAACAATTTGCATCGACAGAAAACATATTACGTGTCATTATTATTATATACAACTCTATACCGTCTTGAAGAAAATTCCAAACCTTCCAAACCAATTTCCATGCACCAGACACGTGTTTCGAATATAAATTCTCATCAGTGATGCTTTCAGCGGAGCCACCAAAAATAATTTCAGTAGCGCCCTCTTTAATTTTTTGAAGTTACATTTTTACATTTACATTACAGAGAGTGCGCGGCTTCAAATTTCCTGTAGGAAAGTAACTCTTTCGACAAAAGAGAGGAAATAACGCTTTAATGAATAATGGATAACTTTCATTATATTTTAAAGAACTAAACTTCTAAGAAGTACAAATACAAGGAAACAAATACAAAATCAACAACAAAACAGGCAAGTATAATTCTTAAAGGGATAAAGATAAATGTGAACCTTGATAAAATGTGGACGACAGTCAGCTGTATCGGATCCATAGAAAATTGTGCTATCCTGATTGCGGATTTTCGAAATCTTCTTGCAATCGTTGCACAAAATTTAATGAAAGAATATAGGAAGCAAGTAATCAAGGTCCTCTTCAAAATGTGTGCTGTTTGTGGTGATCAATCAACTGTTACAAATATGGCCGCCGAGGGCTCTGATTGGCAGATACATGTACATGTTAGACATATCATCTGCAAACCGCTGCACAGAATTTCGCGAAACCTTACAGGATGCAGGCATTCGAGGCCCTATACCAAGTTTGTGTTTTTCGTACCGATCAGTCAACACATATAGCCACTGATGGTTCTGATTGGCT
Organism: Pinctada fucata; assembly: GCA_028142955.1. NCBI lineage: Eukaryota > Metazoa > Mollusca > Bivalvia > Pterioida > Pteriidae > Pinctada > Pinctada fucata. Next base: position 19,356,899 of record AP027102.1, read on the forward strand.
GACGCATTTTCCACATTACCTGTAACCCCTGCTCAGAATTTCATGTAATCTTTCAGGAAGGAAGTTCTTTTACCATATGAGCCACTTTCGGCCCTTCATCAGCAAATCAGGCGAGAGAGATATAGCCCTAGGGCCAATTGTTATAATTTTTGTTTTGTTTTTTTCAAGATTTTTTTTCTCATTTTCTTTTTATTTTTCTTTGCTTTGTTAAATACTTGTACATGCAAGTTATATAATCATACACATTATTCATCAGTTCGATAGTTAGCTTATTTAACAAGAAAATATAATTATTGTTGCATTTTTAGAGAGTGAAATATCTATATTTTGAGACATCTACCTATAAAATCTGTTCCTCGCTTTCAAAGACATTGTAAAATTTGCTGCATTAATATCATGAAAACCGGTGATTTGTCGATTTTTCATGAAAAAAAAGAACATAGTTCTTGATTATTTTCTTTGAGGTAAAATCGAACGGAATTGTGAACAACTTTTTTCGTTTTGCATGCACTTGAAGACGTGCATGGGTAAAACATATCAAAATAAAAAAGTTGTTCAGAAGCCCGCTCGATACTTTCTAATATGAAGTTTGTCGAACATTAGCCCCAAAATGACGTTTGTCAATAAAAGTAGCTAAATGCACCATTTTTGAAGTCCAATTTCTTAGAAATTGAGAAAGGTAAATACAAGTTATGTATCATTTCATAAGTAGCCTATATTGTGAAATAGATATTGGTTCAAATTCATTACTTCATGAAAAGTAAAGATTTTGCTCTGAAAGTGGAATGCTTTACTATATAAACCATATATTAGTCTTTTGTTTTATATTCATACTAACTTACTTGTAAAAAAAACAATGAGCTGCTGACAGAATCCAATATTCTGAAACAATGCTTCCTCCACAATGGGTTTCATAACCTTCGATATCTTCATTCCATATTTGAATTCCTACTTGCCAAGGGACGCTTCGTGATTTATCTGAGTAACTTGCATTGCGTCCTCCCAATACTCTAGCGGAATGATGTCCGGTTGAATTCTCTAATGTATTGGATATAACCCTCAATCTAGATGACGCATCAGCACTTGCACTCACTGATGATGAAAGAAGACTTTTGAAAAGATAATTCATTGAAAATGAGTCTAGGATTAATAATGATAAAATAAACTTAAGTTGAATATAGTCATGGCTTTGGATCGTGGAAAAGGTTTGTTATCTTTAACTACACACATTTAATTAGCTTAGATGCTGCTTAAAATATAATGACACTTGATGGCTTCTGTGGCTCTTCCATATTTCCGTCACCTCCTAAATATTACATATGCAATACAATTTTAAAATGTTCATTATGTCAAACATCAGCTTTAGTTTTGTAATGCACAACCTCCGTATATAGAACGGCGTTGTAATCTATTTACCTTTAAATGTATTGTACAGAAAAATTGAAAATAAACATTTCACGTGAAAATAAGGTTCTGCCATTGATGTTTAGCATTAGTAATTTGAAGAAATTAGATGAAAGGGCAAAAATATGGGATCCTAAATATAAATGAGAAATAAAACTTTGTCGATCATAGTTTTATTTTCATAGAACCATACGTTTTTTTTTCTAGATTGAAAAGAAAATCCTTCCGACTATGCCACATGCCACCCTTTCCTACAAACGAGGAGTATTTATTGCATCTTCAAAAAGGAGTGGATCTGCAATAAGACTCGGTTTGAGTACCCACAGCAAAACCCCAAAACACCCCGATTTAAAAAAAAAAACACACATAGTAGGATTACATTGCTGTCTGTTTGCATGGTCATAGTACAGTGAGGAGATTATTTTACACCATTATTGGGCGTTCGTTGTGACCTCTTGGAAATAGAAAAGTGGAAGGGTTGTGCGCACGTAATCCGGATAACTACACCGTCTGCTACTAGCGTGGCAGATGGCCGTCCCAAGTCGGCATCGATTGCCCATTGGTCTCGTTGATTTATCCGCAGTCTTTTGTGTTTGATGTTTCTATGCGATTTGGTGTTCCTTGTACCTTTTGCGTCTCTTTCTGTAGGTATCTGCTCTGTGTTTCGTACTGCGTGTTTTTATGGTTTTGCTGTTGGCGCGATAGGATGTTGTTGGAGATCCCCTCCTTTCTATTGCAAGAGAGTAAAAATGGACAAGAAACACAACATACGATATCAAACACAAAATACTACACATAAACAAACACACAATACTTGGCAATCCTTGCCGACTTAGGACGGTTGTGGGTATCCGGATTACGTGCTCACAGCTCTTCACATTTTTGGTAACCAAGAAGACTTGAAGAACGAACAATTGCTATGTATAATAACCCCTTGTATTATAACCATATCAGCATGACGGCAAAACGCAGGTGTTTACATACCCAGAGATGGATATGTAAATGGATATTGTAAACAGAGGGCGTACGAAATACAGTCCATGCTCTGTCGGTTGGAGCGAGCTCATGCATGTAAACAATCGCGAAGTACGTCCGATATTTAGAGAAGACATGTTGTTGGGGCCCTGCCTTCTAAGACTAGTTTTGACAAGGTCTGTTATGTTGTCAAGCCATCACAGTCAGTCAGAGTACAGTTGTTTAGAATACCTTGCAGTTTGGAACTCGTAAAAAATCCCCGCATGAGGTTTGACAGTGAGTGTTTAAACGTCTTTCCATTCGCCGTTGCACTTTCTATATAGACATTACCTCAGACACTACATGTTTTGTAGATACTGTTTCAGTTTCGTGCGGGAACATCGACGGCGGGTGCGGCTAGCTAAACAGGGGATGCTTACTCGTCCCTAGCGTGCTAGGGGCCCGTCGATGCACAGTTTGGTGCTCTATATTTTGAGTGTTGTTGTGATTGTCGTCAGGATCTTCTTTATCTCATTTAAACATGTTTTATTCATAATGGGAGTGGGCACAGTCTGTACAATATTATTAAAGCCTGTCCTTACAAAGAGAGAGAGAGACAGAGAGAGAGAGATAGAGATTGTTGTTGTTTTAGCTAAGAAATGAATCTCTTAGAATTCCTAATAAACTTGGCGTTGCCAGCATCATCATTTTATTTCTTGTAGGTTCTCCGTACAAGAGTACAATAAGGAATTAATATTGGAAATAAAGATTCCCTTTGATTAGCAGTCGAACCATCAAGCCACAGAACATACTTTTATCAGTAAACGGATGTGCCATGTCTGACGAATGGAAGCGACGGGTGTTGCATGCAAACAGGGGATGCTGACTCTTCCTGGAACCCTGGTCCCACTTCCTTATTGGGAGTTCGTTTCTGATCATATGGCAGAATGTTTTGTTTGTTTGCCTAGGTTCCTGTTTCATCATGATTTTGTTTTCCCGTCAGTGATGATTTTCGAATTTTCCATTTTGTTCTCTATGTATTTGGATATGGTTCTTATCCATATTCATCATTGTAAATGTATTTAAGAATTACACGCTGGAACAAATTACCCAAGGTACTTTGAGAGATATGGGGCAATATTTTGTTTCTAGATTGAGTTCTCTCTTGTTAAAGATACATGTACGTAGGCATACCACTAGATTTTTTCCCAAATGGACCGGCAAGTAGCAGTGCGAAGCAATTTTTGGAAGAGAAGAAATAGATGTTTAGAAATAGAGGGTACTGTCTGGCTGATATCATATATACCTAAACTCTTGCTTATATTTAAAGATTTAATAATATCAATGTCGGATTATGTAACATAATTAATAATGAAACATGAATTAGAATCATACACAAATACAGCCTACTCCCTGTTTCACAAAAGATTCCAAAAACTCCCAGAAATTGAACCCTTATGTCATACAAGGTCAAATGCCTTCAAAACATCATAAAAATAAAGAAAGTGTTCTTTCCTTCCATATTGCTTACAATTGACTGGTTAATTCTCGACAATTGATATATATAAATGGTGGAGTTATTTGATAACAGGCCCTGTCCAAACCTCGTTAGTGCAGACTGGACCCAGTCAACCTGTCCTCTATGAAAATCGGTCGGACTCCTCCTCGGGTGATAACATGCATAAGCTCGCTACAGCCGGCAAAGCTGGACTGTATTTCGTACACCCTCTGTTTTTTTTTATATCCATTTACATATTCATTTGTGTGTTGCGTATGGCCTCTTCGTTGTGCTGTTTGTATGAACATTCTTGGTGAGTATTACTGCTGTTGAACCAGCAGTCCCCGAGGGTACATGTTCCTCTGGCGAAGTGATGCTATTCAATTTGAAGACGTTTAACATTTATACCACTTGGTGAGTGTCACTGCTTGTGGACCAGGAGTCCCCGAGGGCACATGTAGCCAAGTTCGATCAATTTCGGTTGATCGTTTCTTCAACGCATTCTAAAATTTCTGTTATCAAAATTTCTTGAAATTTATAAAAAGTGGGTCCTGCAGCATCATATCCCACCCATTCTGCTACGTCTTTCGGTACGCTTTTTCGACATAGTAACTTTCATACTTTTTTGGCATATTACATTGTTTAGATTTGAGGATCACTGACGAGGGTTAAGTACCCGAAACGTGCATGTCTGGTCCATGCTGCCAATTTATCTGTTCTTAAATGATGCTATTCAATTTGAAGACGTTTAACATTTATACCACTTGGTGAGTGTCACTGCTGGTGGACCAGGAGTCCCCGACGGCACATGTAGCCAAGTTCGATCAATTTCGGTTTATCGTTTCTTCAACGCATTCTAAAATTTCTGTTATCAAAATTTCTTGAAATTTATAAAAAGTGGGTCCTGCAGCATCATATCCCACCCATTCTGCTACGTCTTTCGGTACGCTTTTTCGACATAGTAACTTTCATACTTTTTTGGCATATTACATTGTTTAGATTTGAGGATCACTGACGAGGGTTAAGTACCCGAAACGTGCATGTCTGGTCCATGCTGCCAATTTATCTGTTCTTAAATGATGCTATTCAATTTGAAGACGTTTAACATTGATCAACTTCGGTTGATCGTCTCTTCAGTGCATTCGAAAATTTCTGTTATCAAAATTACTTGAAATTCTTGAAACATGGGTCCTGTAGCATCATATCCCACTTATTCTGCTAATTCGGTTATTTTTGGACATAATAATTTTCACACTCTTTGGCCATATTATATTGATAACTGAGGATCAGTGACGAGGGTTAAGTAGCGGAAACGTGTATGCCTGGTCTATGCTGCATTATAATCTGTTCTTAAATGATGCTATTGAATATGAAGACGTTTGACTTCTTACAGGGAGGAGGTTATTTTACACCGCAAATGTACGTTCATCGAGACCTCTTAGTAATCGGAAAAGCGGGAGGGTTTTGCGCACGTAATTCGATAACCACATCATCTGCTATTTGCGTGGCAGATGGAATGTTTTAGTCGGTACCGATTGCTTATTGGTATTGTTGATTTATATGTATAGTCGTTTGTGTTTGATGTTTTTATGATGTGATTCTGTGCTTTTTGTCCCTCTTTCTGTGCGTGTCGGCTTTGTGTTTTGCATGAGGTATTTTGCTGTGACTGCTGCAATTGAGTGTTGTTGGAGATTCTCATCCTATCATAAATAGATTCTATAACAGCATCGGTTCTCAAGGGGTTCGAAGGATTATCAGAATTTCTATCACCAATTGTTGAAATTTTAGTAAAATATTCGTGAAGAAGCGACGCTTTATCTGTATCATCTATTGCTATATAATTATTATCCGGATTGATAAATGGGGTATATTACGCGTTTAGATGATTAAATTAGTTACGCGCTAATTTCTACAACCCTATATTATTATAATTTAATTAATAATAATTTTAGGCCATAGAGATCAATGAAGTATGGTTGCTCGTTGATTATTAAAAAATTATATTCATGGTTACGCTGCTTTCCGTAATTTTCACATATTACATTTATAAGTGAGTAATGTCTAATAACCTTTTTTCTAAATCTATATCTTTTCCTAATTTCTCTTCTTGATTGAGATGAAAATCAAGATTTGCCAGTTGGCCTTATACACGCTGTGCTTTTTAAGGGATATTTTTTCAGTAAGTTCAACAAATAATGATTTTTTTTCTCGCATGATTCGTCTATGTCTAAATTATCATTTATTATGTCCTCCAATTCATCACAATTAATCCCAATATGCAGTTTTAAATAATTCCCGTTTTTATAATCCCAAATGTTTCGTTTCATAAAAAGACGGGAGGAGATCTCCAACAAGACCCCGTTGTAGCATCAACAGTAAAACACCAAAACACCCGATGCAAAGACACAAAAGACGAGTACAGCACGAGACGGAAAAGAGACACACGACATGTAAACATCAAACACAAAAGACTACACATAAACCGACGAGACCAATGGGTAACCGGTGCCGACTTTGGACGGCCATCTGTCACGCAAGTAGCAAATGGTGTGGTTATCCTGGATTACGTGCGCACAACCCTCTCACTTCTCCAATTACCCAGAGGTCTCGAAGAACGTACAATTGTGGTGTAAAACAACCTCCTAAAGATTTTACAATTTTTTTTTTCAGTTTTGATGACAGGAAATTGACCTATCAGCATCTACGACTTCTTTACCGAAATCTAGCACTCACTTATCGTGACTAAATCAAGCAGCGAGTGACGCGATAGTCCGAAACATATAATTATTTGTACTACTGAAGTTAAGGATATCTAAATGTTTAATGACAAATATGGATAATGACCATATCCCTGTATACAGCACAAAATCGATAATTCAGAAAATCAGAAACCGAAGGCATACAAAATCAGGATAAAACAGGAACCAAAGCAAACAAACAAAAACTTCCACTATATAAAAAGAAGCGAACTCCCGATATGGGAGTGAGACCAGGTGCCCAGGAAGAGTATGCTTGCATGCAACACCCGCCGCTTCAATTCGGTAGAAAGTCACATCCGGTTACTTCCATTTCGGAAGACATAGAGTACAATCTTTGGTTGGATGGTTCAAATGTTCTATGACAGAATATCATCCGCCATTCTGAAGAGTGGGACATCATAGTGTATGACGAGTTTCCCATATCGACCGTAGAACTTCCTCAAGTGACGATGTTAGTCGGTCACAAACATATCCCTGACTGAGAAGCTTATCTGAAAGACGCCTAGCTCTCAGAACAAAATCCGTATATTTGGTACTTGCTCTGGCATAGCGTATCAGCTGAGATATGAAGACACCATAAGCTGGCGATGAAGGGATGTTGCTACTCAGAAAGGGAAAGTTTGTAATGGTGAAATTGAAGTCGTCACGTTTGTCATAGAGTGAGGTGTTCATGTGACCATCAGTGTCGTAGGACAACATTATGTCCAAATAGGATGCTGAATTATTTGTCTCTGTAGTTTCTTTGACTTCAAGCTCTGAAGGATAGATACTGCTCAGATAATCCGGGAATTTTGGATTATTGATGGACAACACATTGTCTATGTATCTGTAAGGGATCAACCATTTAATTTTTAGGGGGGGGGGGGGGGGGGGGGCAGGAAGACTTTTGCCAGCCGGAAAATTTTTTTCGGCCATTTTAAGAGCCGGAATTTTTTTGGGTAATTTTCCAATGTTGAAAATTACTCTAAAGTTTAAATAATTCAGCGTGATTTTTCGGCCATATTAAACATCAAACACAGAATTAGTTCATCTCTTGCCAGCAGATCACTTCATTTTAATTTCTTGAATGGCATATGATGCTTATAAACTATTTAGTTGATACTCAACGGAGACAGGCTATTATAGTGCTAATGACTTTTGAATTTGATTTATTCACTCAAAATTGCATAAAGTTTGTTCCATTTTTTTATACTTAGTTTATGATACACAAAAAGTGTTTACTGGGCAGTGGAAAGGTCGGAAGAGAGGGGTGAGGGGCAATTTCATGATCCGGAAAAAAAATATCGCCGGCCCTTCGGACCGGAAATTTTTTTCCCTAAAATTTCGATCCGGAATTTTTTATGCAAAGTCTTCCTGCCCCCCCCCCCCCCCCCCCCCCCCATAAAAATCAAATGGTTGAAGTCAAAAGCTAAGTATCTTTTCCCTTCAGAGACCAAAGATTGAATGAATTCAGCTTCGTACGAGTAAATGAAAATGTCTGCAAGGAGTGGGGCATAATTGGTTCCCATTGGAATTCCGACAATTTCCTGGAAGACCTTTCCTCCAAACACAGCATATGCAGTATGCGATGATAGATGTAGGTACGTGCGAAAGTAATATATCAGTCTGGCGACAGCCGGATAAAATTCACGGCACAACACACGTTTGATTAAAACTGCAACTGCAACAACTTGAACAAGTGAACATGTACAGCAGTTCGTTAAAGGTTTCTCGAGTTCTAGGAAAATTATGATAGGCCTTTTAAAAGACATGAGATATTGTCCTGTATTTGTTTTCACCAAACTTAATCAAATACACATGAATACATCTGAAAAGTACAAGCAAAAACTACAGTACATCGCGATCACGACTTACCAAACTTCTCATCCCGATTTCGATCTGATTCCCAAGAAATAATTTATAGCTGATATTCCAATACATGTAGATCTTAAAAACGTGGTTTTTCTTCACAAATAAGATCTACAAGTAAAAGAAACGCTGTCTGAGAGTCCGTATAAATCCCGAATTCCGAATAAATTCATACATTTGGTAATTATAAGTATTGAAAGTTTCGCTACGCTATGCGGTTTTACACAATTTGACAATGTGATACGACAACTGACATTTCAACATCCTATAAAATGGCAAAAATAAACATTCAATTCTTGATTAATCATGACCTTGGTTCAGCAACAGATTAATATTAATTAAAATCACTTATCTAAATAGGGAACCAATGAAGCTATTTTATTTTCTTTTTCCATCCTCTTTATTCGGATATAAGTATTTCAGTACCTAAAAAGATCAAACAAAGGAGGAATCCGTCTGTTTGCGACAGTAACCATACAGTTACATGTATTAAGTATTCCGTCGAAATCCTTTCTGCTATTGTATTGTCTTTTCTTTAATCTTATTCTTACTCTTCTCCTTATTATTATTCTTACCCCCAAATCGTTTCAGACACTACAATTGTTCAATTTCTTCAAAGAAATGTCTTTTAGTGCAGAATATGAAGTCTACACTCTGATGAAACAACTTGCAAAGATCTCGATGTCAATTTTTTCGTTTCGTGAATAGTCCAGCCATGCCCCCGCAAGAGGTCTCAATTTTTTTCAAACTCTCATAACCTCAAATCCGCCGTACGAATTGATCGAAATTTGTTTAATATTGTTTTTTGAGGCATTATCAAACTTTTAAACGTTTAAATATTCCATAATAATTTTTTTTTACTTTTGCAATGGAAAATTGAATTCTGGTTTAATAAAGCGTTGAGTTTGAGTTAATTTAAATTTCCATTTTCGTTTTTCAGTTTGAAATTTTAAAATGAAAAATAGAAAATTGGTTCAATTGTCCATTTTTCATTTACTAAATTGAAATGAAAAATGAAAAATTGATTCAATTTTCCATTTTTCATTAACATTTCCAAAATGAATTGTGGTTTAGTACACAGACCATTTCTCTAGACCTCCACGCTTATCATGCAAACTGACGATTCTATGGACGCCGACCAACGCAAAGAGAACATAAGTACAAATGAAAACTTTGGTCTTTCGGACGCTGTGGAATTGTTTAAGAACATTATCCAGAATCAATTTAAGAATTGTTTTGGTCAGATTAAACAGCAACAGTCGGCGAGTGTTGAATCTTTAGTAAAAAAAAATGAATTTGGAAGTTTGCATTTGAAAATAAAGACGCAGAATCTATCAGCATTCTGTCTGAACTGAATATAAGATCGAAGTCCGAAACAAACACGCATGGCAGATTCGTCCCCGACTTGGTGGAAAACTATATTTCTGGCGATGAAAATATAATTAAGAAGTGCAGGAAACAGAGCGCTCCGTTAACACAGGGCGAAACGAGGGCGTTTTCATCCATATGGGAGACGCAGCTTGTATCTTATTGATTCATGTATTAATTTTGTTCTTTCGCCACTTTGTCATGTTAAACTGTATTGTTCCTCTTGTTGCACTTATCAGTGCCGGAGTGTATCAAATAAACTAAACTAAACTAAACTAAACTGTATACATGCAATGCTCCGTCGGCTGCCGCTGGTGCACTGGACCAATGTCCCGCCGCTTCTGTCTCTGCTACTGGCCAGCGTTTCAGTATGCGGCCCTAGCAACCTAGGAGGGTCCCCTATAATATCTGCTTCAACTGCTTCCAAACATAGCACTGGAAGCTCAATTGGCCAGGCGTCTCAAAGCCAGTCAGTGGTGGATCCAAGTAGTCGATCGAAAGCAGGGAATCATGTTACAGATAAGTACTTTGATTGTATAGATGATAGTTGTGAAACTATTGTGAACAAAACGGTAGATTTTTGATTTACTTCAGAAAATTTGGCAAAACACCAAATTACTCAAACTGTGAAAGGAAGTCTAAGAAAATATCTTTCTTTTTGGCCAAAGATAAATGCATATCCATATATTCCTAGCGACATTGTAAACAGGTATGAAATATCATTCAAATCCTAGCCCCCGTCTATGTTTTTTCAGTAACAATAAATCTGCAATGAAAATCCAAGATTTTTTAGATTCCGCTGTAGCGGACTTGATACCATCGACCTTTCATTGTTAGTCATCTGAGCGTTGCCGATAATGGAATTAAACAGAGATTGATTTTAGATCTGAGCAGACTTAATTTATACGTTCGAAAAGAAAGAAATCAAGTTTGAGGATTGGAAAATATCTCTCGGATATTTTGAAAAAAGATTGTTATGCCAACAGATGTGATCTTACTTCCGGATACCATCATATTGACATCTCTGAAAAGTTTCAAACCTTTCTAGGTTTTAAATGGAGAGATTCGTACTATGTTTTCACAGTCCTTCCTTTTGGCTTGTTTTGCGCTCCGTCTGTTTTCACAAAATGTCTACAACCCATTGTTAAATTTTGGCAAAATGTATTTCTGTCTCATCTTTTATCAGACATACTCGTCAAGACGCTGGTTTCTTGATCAACAAAGAAAAAATCTATGTTTCATCCTGTTAAATCTCTAGAATGATTAGATGATATGGGATTCGGACTCATTTTCTCACTCTATACCCGATAGAAGAATCGATAGTGCTTTATCTGCTATTCAACGAGATATCCCCCATTTTGTGCAACTTGGCACAAGAAGTGGGGAAAATTATCTAAGAGAAAGGAGGGGATCTCTAACAACACTAGGTTGCAGCACCCACAGCAAAATCCCAAAACACCCATGCAAAAAACACAGAACAGATACCCACAGAAAGAGACGCAAAAGGGACAAGGAACACCAACTCACAACATAGAAACATGAAACACAAAAGACTACACATAAACCAACGAGACCAATGGGCAACCGGTGCCGACTTAGGACGGCCATCTGCCACGTAAATAGCAGACGGTGTGGTTATCCTGGATTACGTGCGCACAACCCTCCCACTATTCCGATTTCCCAGAGGTCTCGAAGAACGCACAATTATGGTGTAAAACAACCTCCTCACTGTTAGGTGACCACACACAAACAAGACCGTAAAACACAGGGTTCCAAGCAACACAGATGAATATGTAAATGGATATAAAAAGAGGACGTGCGTAATACAGTCCGTGCTCTGCCGGCTGTAGCGAGCTCATATATGTTATCACCCGAGGAGTCCGACTGACATTCAGAGAGGACAGGTGGTCGGGGCCCTGTCTTCTCTAAAGAGGTTTGGACAGGGCCCGTCATGGAGTCCCGTCGTCACAGTCAGTCAGAGTGCAAGTCTTAAGAATGCGCTCGTACAAGACTGTATATTGGTCAAGTACCAAGCCAAGTGTCCGTCTGGTGACATTAGGATCATATCCACGGTATAAAAGGCGTTTGATGACTCTGACGCATTTTCGATACATATGCTGTCTACCTTTGATCCTTCTTATTTTGTTAATTATGTCACCATAAAATGCAGGTTGTGAAATACCCAAAGTAATATACTCCGTTGCTTGTATTGGTCCGAATTTCAAAAGAAGTTGATCATAATTTTTGTAAAATTTCCAGAAAGTCTTTACTAGTTTATGAAAGCGAAAACCTTGACCTAAAAGTTTCTTTGTAATTTGTAGATTTCTATTATGAAAATCCAAAACATCAGTACATGCTCTAGCATACCGGATGAGCTGTGAAATGTAGATACCGTATGACGGTAATCTAGGGACATCACCGTCAAGCCAGGGAAAATTTACTATGTTGAATCCAAAATCATCTCGTTTGTCATATACACTTGTATGAATTTCTCCATTGACAATTTTGATATTTAGGTCCAAAAATGGTGTCTCAGTGTCTGTAAAGTTTGCCTTGTTTAGAGTCAATTCTTGTGGATAAATAACATCTTTATACTTTTCAAAAACAGGATTATCGACAGTAAGAATATCATCCAGGTACCTAGAAGTACCAGTGAAGCATTTCACATCATCATGTTTTCTTTGCTTTTGAAGATTTTGAATAAATTCCTTTTCATATGTGTATAAAAAAAAATCTGCAACAAGAGGCGCACAATTTGTACCCATAGTAATCCCTACAACCTGCTTGTAGAGATTCTCACCAAATCTTACATAAATGTTGTCCAAGAGGAAGGACAAGGCACTACACAGGTCGCTACATGTCCATGATTTGTATGATTTGTATTCTGTAGCGGAAAAGAAACCCTTTGATTCAGATGTACAAATATAAATTTTCCCCTCTCGATTATAGCACCATTTAATGAGTTTGGACAATTGATCATTGATCTTGTCGTGAGGAAGCGTGGTGTACATATTTGAAAAATCGTATGAAGCAATCGTATTGGCTTGAAAATTTCTAGATTTTATCTTGTCAATCACATCCCCGGAATTTTTTATAGACCAAAATAAATTTACATCATTCCTGTTAAGAACAGTTTCACAATATTTTGCAACGTGTTCCTTTACCGCCGTGAGGGCTGACGTCAGATGTCTAGACAAACTTGTAGTTGAGCAGTTGCTAGAATTAGCAATGTATCTAAATTTGTAAGGAGATTTGTGCAGTTTTGGCATGCAGTATATTGTAGGAAGATCCAATTCAGAAATAGGGATGTTGAATGGAGAAATTTCACTGCTATGTTTGCTCAAAATGTTAGGGACACTTTCATTGCTTTTGATATAAGTATTTGTAGACGAAAGTTCCGAAACTAAAGTTGATATATAGTAAAGTTTTCATATGATTATGGTGTTGTTGGCTGCTTTATCTGCAGGAGCGAAGACAAATTTTTCATGCAAATTACGTAATTTGGATTTAAAATATCTTTCAGATCTAGAACTTGGATTTTCAAAAAGATGAGGATTTTTGTGGAAGTTGTCTATTCGAATGTCAGTAATGTCCAAAATGAGGTTTTTCCAGTCATTCAGAGAATTCGATTCGACTCCTTCCGATTTACACCATCGTTTGGTATAGTTATCTAAGGCTTCCTTTAGTACTTCGCGACATTTAATAAAATCTATCTTGGATGGGATTCTATACTTAGGTCCTTTTTTGAGAAGACCACGGAGCTGCCTGTCTTGGATAATTGAAAAGTCACCTGTAATAATATGACCAGCTGGTTTATATAGATATTCAGATGTTGCACATTCTCAAGAAGCAGGACATGATTCAAGTATTTTAGGATCTGATGTAACTTTGTTGTAGTTAAAAACGAAATTTCGAATAGGTCTCTTATATTTGTAACAAATCAGAGGAGGTTCTAAATTTTCAAAATATTGAGGAATAGCACTTTGTACACGATGATCCCGAAAAATATTAGAGATGTTAAGAAGATCGAATCCTTTGTTAATAAATGAAATTTTTAAGAATCGTTTTTTAGGTGGGATGTTTTTAACAACTGGATAAAGTTTATTCTGTGCGAATGCAACAATGATATTAAGTCTGAATCAATCAGTATTTCTTAAGAATGCAACCAGTGCTTCATCCAAGATAGATTTCAATTGAACTGCTGGAATTGATGAGAGAGCATGAAGCAGTTCATGTCTGCCGCCGTTGCGAACAATGATCAGAAGATCGTTGAGGGTACGGTGTAATCTAGATCTTATTCTGAGTTTTCGGTTTCTTCGTCTTCCGTGAGACCTATGCTTTCGTTTAGTGTTTGGGCGGATTGAAAATACATTAATATTAGTTGACGTCGAGGAAATATTTCCTTGTCCATAAATTTGATCGTTTAGACCAAGGGGGTACGCAGTTTGGAGTTTTGTGATCCAGGCAAGTTCAGCTTGTAGTCGGCGTTTTTTAATTTCCGTTTTACTAAGATTTTTAAGTTTAGAAAAAGACTGAACCGGTGTAATAGTTATATCCGAAATGGAATGATTGTATTTAACGAAGTGATTATAAAGGAAATTTCTTTGTTTTTTGTGATGTGAGTTTCTTATCTGATACGAATGACTTCTAAAACGAGATTTTAAGGCCTGACCTGTTTCTCCAACATATTGGGCGCCACATCCCCTAGCGTTTCATGTTATAACATAAATGACATCTTGGTACGATCAATCGATGTCGTTTTCAATCTCAATTTTAAAAGTCTGCCCGTTAACACTTGATTTAATTGTGGAATTGCAATTGATGAGCGGACACATACCGCATCTTTTCCCTTTGCACGTAGAAACTGCTGAGAACCCTCTATGTTTGTTGTTAAATGTAGAGCCTGCAGATGGAGAAGTAGGTGTAATACGTCTACGGGATTTAAAATTAAGAGGTGAAAGAAGTACTCTGGGTGAGGAAAAAAGTTTATTACTGTTAAAAGTCGATGATGGGAAAGTTACTGTAGTGATAGAGGGTAATCTCAAAGGAGTAAGTTTAATACGAGGCGACCTTAAAAATGCCATAGTGAGATGATCAAAGAAGGGTGAGTAGAGATCCTGCATGGAAGACACTACAACAAAGTCAAGTTAGAGAACGAAATGGAATTAAAACACTTCAAACATCGGGTCACGGGGAATTGTATTACCAACTCCACACTGCAACATGAAATAAGTGTAGATATAAAAGAAAGGAGGGGATCTCTAACAACACTAGGTTGCAGCACCCACAGCAAAATCCCAAAACACCCATGCAAAAAACACAGAACAGATACCCACAGAAAGAGACGCAAAAGGGACAAGGAACACCAACTCACAACATAGAAACATGAAACACAAAAGACTACACATAAACCAACGAGACCAATGGGCAACCGGTGCCGACTTAGGACGGCCATCTGCCACGTAAATAGCAGACGGTGTGGTTATCCTGGATTACGTGCGCACAACCCTCCCACTATTCCGATTTCCCAGAGGTCTCGAAGAACGCACAATTATGGTGTAAAACAACCTCCTCACTGTTAGGTGACCACACACAAACAAGACCGTAAAACACAGGGGTCCAAGCAACACAGATGAATATGTAAATGGATATAAAAAGAGGACGTGCGTAATACAGTCCGTGCTCTGCCGGCTGTAGCGAGCTCATATATGTTATCACCCGAGGAGTCCGACTGACATTCAGAGAGGACAGGTGGTCGGGGCCCTGTCTTCTCTAAAGAGGTTTGGACAGGGCCCGTCATGGAGTCCCGTCGTCACAGTCAGTCAGAGTGCAAGTCTTAAGAATGCGCTCGTACAAGACTGTATATTGGTCAAGTACCAAGCCAAGTGTCCGTCTGGTGACATTAGGATCATATCCACGGTATAAAAGGCGTTTGATGACTCTGACGCATTTTCGATACATATGCTGTCTACCTTTGATCCTTCTTATTTTGTTAATTATGTCACCATAAAATGCAGGTTGTGAAATACCCAAAGTAATATACTCCGTTGCTTGTATTGGTCCGAATTTCAAAAGAAGTTGATCATAATTTTTGTAAAATTTCCAGAAAGTCTTTACTAGTTTATGAAAGCGAAAACCTTGACCTAAAAGTTTCTTTGTAATTTGTAGATTTCTATTATGAAAATCCAAAACATCAGTACATGCTCTAGCATACCGGATGAGCTGTGAAATGTAGATACCGTATGACGGTAATCTAGGGACATCACCGTCAAGCCAGGGAAAATTTACTATGTTGAATCCAAAATCATCTCGTTTGTCATATACACTTGTATGAATTTCTCCATTGACAATTTTGATATTTAGGTCCAAAAATGGTGTCTCAGTGTCTGTAAAGTTTGCCTTGTTTAGAGTCAATTCTTGTGGATAAATAACATCTTTATACTTTTCAAAAACAGGATTATCGACAGTAAGAATATCATCCAGGTACCTAGAAGTACCAGTGAAGCATTTCACATCATCATGTTTTCTTTGCTTTTGAAGATTTTGAATAAATTCCTTTTCATATGTGTATAAAAATAAATCTGCAACAAGAGGCGCACAATCTGTACCCATAGGAATCCCTACAACCTGCTTGTAGAGATTCTCACCAAATCTTACATAAATGTTGTCCAAGAGGAAGGACAAGGCACTACACAGGTCGCTACATGTCCATGATTTGTATGATTTGTATTCTGTAGCGGAAAAGAAACCCTTTGATTCAGATGTACAAATATAAATTTTCCCCTCTCGATTATAGCACCATTTAATGAGTTTGGACAATTGATCATTGATCTTTTCGTGAGGAAGCGTGGTGTACATATTTGAAAAATCGTATGAAGCAATCGTATTGGCTTGAAAATTTCTAGATTTTATCTTGTCAATCACATCCCCGGAATTTTTTATAGACCAAAATAAATTTACATCATTCCTGTTAAGAACAGTTTCACAATATTTTGCAACGTGTTCCTTTACCGCCGTGAGGGCTGACGTCAGATGTCTAGACAAACTTGTAGTTGAGCAGTTGCTAGAATTAGCAATGTATCTAAATTTGTAAGGAGATTTGTGCAGTTTTGGCATGCAGTATATTGTAGGAAGATCCAATTCAGAAATAGGGATGTTGAATGAAGAAATTTCACTGCTATGTTTGCTCAAAATGTTAGGGACACTTTCATTGCTTTTGATATAAGTATTTGTAGACGAAAGTTCCGAAACTAAAGTTGATATATAGTAAAGTTTTCATATGATTATGGTGTTGTTGGCTGCTTTATCTGCAGGAGCGAAGACAAATTTTTTAAGCAAATTACGTAATTTGGATTTAAAATATCTTTCAGATCTAGAACTTGGATTTTCAAAAAGATGAGGATTTTTGTGGAAGTTGTCTATTCGAATGTCAGTAATGTCCAAAAATGAGGTTTTTCCAGTCATTCAGAGAATGCGATTCGACTCCTTCCGATTTACACCATCGTTTGGTATAGTTATCTAAGGCTTCCTTTAGTACTTCGCGACATTTAATAAAATCTATCTTGGATGGGATTCTATACTTAGGTCCTTTTTTGAGAAGACCACGGAGCTGCCTGTCTTGGATAATTGAAAAGTCACCTGTAATAATATGACCAGCTGGTTTATATAGATATTCAGATGTTGCACATTCTCAAGAAGCAGGACATGATTCAAGTATTTTAGGATCTGATGTAACTTTGTTGTAGTTAAAAACGAAATTTCGAATAGGTCTCTTATATTTGTAACAAATCAGAGGAGGTTCTAAATTTTCAAAATATTGAGGAATAGCACTTTGTACACGATGATCCCGAAAAATATTAGAGATGTTAAGAAGATCGAATCCTTTGTTAATAAATGAAATTTTTAAGAATCGTTTTTTAGGTGGGATGTTTTTAACAACTGGATAAAGTTTATTCTGTGCGAATGCAACAATGATATTAAGTCTGAATCAATCAGTATTTCTTAAGAATGCAACCAGTGCTTCATCCAAGATAGATTTCAATTGAACTGCTGGAATTGATGAGAGAGCATGAAGCAGTTCATGTCTGCCGCCGTTGCGAGCAATGATCAGAAGATCGTTGAGGGTACGGTGTAATCTAGATCTTATTCTGAGTTTTCGGTTTCTTCGTCTTCCGTGAGACCTATGCTTTCGTTTAGTGTTTGGGCGGATTGAAAATACATTAATATTAGTTGACGTCGAGGAAATATTTCCTTGTCCATAAATTTGATCGTTTAGACCAAGGGGGTACGCAGTTTGGAGTTTTGTGATCCAGGCAAGTTCAGCTTGTAGTCGGCGTTTTTTAATTTCCGTTTTACTAAGATTTTTAAGTTTAGAAAAAGACTGAACCGGTGTAATAGTTATATCCGAAATGGAATGATTGTATTTAACGAAGTGATTATAAAGGAAATTTCTTTGTTTTTTGTGATGTGAGTTTCTTATCTGATACGAATGACTTCTAAAACGAGATTTTAAGGCCTGACCTGTTTCTCCAACATATTGGGCGCCACATCCCCTAGCGTTTCATGTTATAACATAAATGACATCTTGGTACGATCAATCGATGTCGTTTTCAATCTCAATTTTAAAAGTCTGCCCGTTAACACTTGATTTAATTGTGGAATTGCAATTGATGAGCGGACACATACCGCATCTTTTCCCTTTGCACGTAGAAACTGCTGAGAACCCTCTATGTTTGTTGTTAAATGTAGAGCCTGCAGATGGAGAAGTAGGTGTAATACGTCTACGGGATTTAAATTTAAGAGGTGAAAGAAGTACTCTGGGTGAGGAAAAAAGTTTATTACTGTTAAAAGTCGATGATGGGAAAGTTACTGTAGTGATAGAGGGTAATCTCAAAGGAGTAAGTTTAATACGAGGCGACCTTAAAAATGCCATAGTGAGATGATCAAAGAAGGGTGAGTAGAGATCCTGCATGGAAGACACTACAACAAAGTCAAGTTAGAGAACGAAATGGAATTAAAACACTTCAAACATCGGGTCACGGGGAATTGTATTACCAACTCCACACTGCAACATGAAATAAGTGTAGATATAAAAGAAAGGAGGGGATCTCTAACAACACTAGGTTGCAGCACCCACAGCAAAATCCCAAAACACCCATGCAAAAAACACAGAACAGATACCCACAGAAAGAGACGCAAAAGGGACAAGGAACACCAACTCACAACATAGAAACATGAAACACAAAAGACTACACATAAACCAACGAGACCAATGGGCAACCGGTGCCGACTTAGGACGGCCATCTGCCACGTAAATAGCAGACGGTGTGGTTATCCTGGATTACGTGCGCACAACCCTCCCACTATTCCGATTTCCCAGAGGTCTCGAAGAACGCACAATTATGGTGTAAAACAACCTCCTCACTGTTAGGTGACCACACACAAACAAGACCGTAAAACACAGGGGTCCAAGCAACACAGATGAATATGTAAATGGATATAAAAAGAGGACGTGCGTAATACAGTCCGTGCTCTGCCGGCTGTAGCGAGCTCATATATGTTATCACCCGAGGAGTCCGACTGACATTCAGAGAGGACAGGTGGTCGGGGCCCTGTCTTCTCTAAAGAGGTTTGGACAGGGCCCGTCATGGAGTCCCGTCGTCACAGTCAGTCAGAGTGCAAGTCTTAAGAATGCGCTCGTACAAGACTGTATATTGGTCAAGTACCAAGCCAAGTGTCCGTCTGGTGACATTAGGATCATATCCACGGTATAAAAGGCGTTTGATGACTCTGACGCATTTTCGATACATATGCTGTCTACCTTTGATCCTTCTTATTTTGTTAATTATGTCACCATAAAATGCAGGTTGTGAAATACCCAAAGTAATATACTCCGTTGCTTGTATTGGTCCGAATTTCAAAAGAAGTTGATCATAATTTTTGTAAAATTTCCAGAAAGTCTTTACTAGTTTATGAAAGCGAAAACCTTGACCTAAAAGTTTCTTTGTAATTTGTAGATTTCTATTATGAAAATCCAAAACATCAGTACATGCTCTAGCATACCGGATGAGCTGTGAAATGTAGATACCGTATGACGGTAATCTAGGGACATCACCGTCAAGCCAGGGAAAATTTACTATGTTGAATCCAAAATCATCTCGTTTGTCATATACACTTGTATGAATTTCTCCATTGACAATTTTGATATTTAGGTCCAAAAATGGTGTCTCAGTGTCTGTAAAGTTTGCCTTGTTTAGAGTCAATTCTTGTGGATAAATAACATCTTTATACTTTTCAAAAACAGGATTATCGACAGTAAGAATATCATCCAGGTACCTAGAAGTACCAGTGAAGCATTTCACATCATCATGTTTTCTTTGCTTTTGAAGATTTTGAATAAATTCCTTTTCATATGTGTATAAAAATAAATCTGCAACAAGAGGCGCACAATTTGTACCCATAGGAATCCCTACAACCTGCTTGTAGAGATTCTCACCAAATCTTACATAAATGTTGTCCAAGAGGAAGGACAAGGCACTACACAGGTCGCTACATGTCCATGATTTGTATGATTTGTATTCTGTAGCGGAAAAGAAACCCTTTGATTCAGATGTACAAATATAAATTTTCCCCTCTCGATTATAGCACCATTTAATGAGTTTGGACAATTGATCATTGATCTTGTCGTGAGGAAGCGTGGTGTACATATTTGAAAAATCGTATGAAGCAATCGTATTGGCTTGAAAATTTCTAGATTTTATCTTGTCAATCACATCCCCGGAATTTTTTATAGACCAAAATAAATTTACATCATTCCTGTTAAGAACAGTTTCACAATATTTTGCAACGTGTTCCTTTACCGCCGTGAGGGCTGACGTCAGATGTCTAGACAAACTTGTAGTTGAGCAGTTGCTAGAATTAGCAATGTATCTAAATTTGTAAGGAGATTTGTGCAGTTTTGGCATGCAGTATATTGTAGGAAGATCCAATTCAGAAATAGGGATGTTGAATGAAGAAATTTCACTGCTATGTTTGCTCAAAATGTTAGGGACACTTTCATTGCTTTTGATATAAGTATTTGTAGACGAAAGTTCCGAAACTAAAGTTGATATATAGTAAAGTTTTCATATGATTATGGTGTTGTTGGCTGCTTTATCTGCAGGAGCGAAGACAAATTTTTTATGCAAATTACGTAATTTGGATTTAAAATATCTTTCAGATCTAGAACTTGGATTTTCAAAAAGATGAGGATTTTTGTGGAAGTTGTCTATTCGAATGTCAGTAATGTCCAAAAATGAGGTTTTTCCAGTCATTCAGAGAATGCGATTCGACTCCTTCCGATTTACACCATCGTTTGGTATAGTTATCTAAGGCTTCCTTTAGTACTTCGCGACATTTAATAAAATCTATCTTGGATGGGATTCTATACTTAGGTCCTTTTTTGAGAAGACCACGGAGCTGCCTGTCTTGGATAATTGAAAAGTCACCTGTAATAATATGACCAGCTGGTTTATATAGATATTCAGATGTTGCACATTCTCAAGAAGCAGGACATGATTCAAGTATTTTAGGATCTGATGTAACTTTGTTGTAGTTAAAAACGAAATTTCGAATAGGTCTCTTATATTTGTAACAAATCAGAGGAGGTTCTAAATTTTCAAAATATTGAGGAATAGCACTTTGTACACGATGATCCCGAAAAATATTAGAGATGTTAAGAAGATCGAATCCTTTGTTAATAAATGAAATTTTTAAGAATCGTTTTTTAGGTGGGATGTTTTTAACAACTGGATAAAGTTTATTCTGTGCGAATGCAACAATGATATTAAGTCTGAATCAATCAGTATTTCTTAAGAATGCAACCAGTGCTTCATCCAAGATAGATTTCAATTGAACTGCTGGAATTGATGAGAGAGCATGAAGCAGTTCATGTCTGCCGCCGTTGCGAGCAATGATCAGAAGATCGTTGAGGGTACGGTGTAATCTAGATCTTATTCTGAGTTTTCGGTTTCTTCGTCTTCCGTGAGACCTATGCTTTCGTTTAGTGTTTGGGCGGATTGAAAATACATTAATATTAGTTGACGTCGAGGAAATATTTCCTTGTCCATAAATTTGATCGTTTAGACCAAGGGGGTACGCAGTTTGGAGTTTTGTGATCCAGGCAAGTTCAGCTTGTAGTCGGCGTTTTTTAATTTCCGTTTTACTAAGATTTTTAAGTTTAGAAAAAGACTGAACCGGTGTAATAGTTATATCCGAAATGGAATGATTGTATTTAACGAAGTGATTATAAAGGAAATTTCTTTGTTTTTTGTGATGTGAGTTTCTTATCTGATACGAATGACTTCTAAAACGAGATTTTAAGGCCTGACCTGTTTCTCCAACATATTGGGCGCCACATCCCCTAGCGTTTCATGTTATAACATAAATGACATCTTGGTACGATCAATCGATGTCGTTTTCAATCTCAATTTTAAAAGTCTGCCCGTTAACACTTGATTTAATTGTGGAATTGCAATTGATGAGCGGACACATACCGCATCTTTTCCCTTTGCACGTAGAAACTGCTGAGAACCCTCTATGTTTGTTGTTAAATGTAGAGCCTGCAGATGGAGAAGTAGGTGTAATACGTCTACGGGATTTAAATTTAAGAGGTGAAAGAAGTACTCTGGGTGAGGAAAAAAGTTTATTACTGTTAAAAGTCGATGATGGGAAAGTTACTGTAGTGATAGAGGGTAATCTCAAAGGAGTAAGTTTAATACGAGGCGACCTTAAAAATGCCATAGTGAGATGATCAAAGAAGGGTGAGTAGAGATCCTGCATGGAAGACACTACAACAAAGTCAAGTTAGAGAACGAAATGGAATTAAAACACTTCAAACATCGGGTCACGGGGAATTGTATTACCAACTCCACACTGCAACATGAAATAAGTGTAGATATAAAAGAAAGGAGGGGATCTCTAACAACACTAGGTTGCAGCACCCACAGCAAAATCCCAAAACACCCATGCAAAAAACACAGAACAGATACCCACAGAAAGAGACGCAAAAGGGACAAGGAACACCAACTCACAACATAGAAACATGAAACACAAAAGACTACACATAAACCAACGAGACCAATGGGCAACCGGTGCCGACTTAGGACGGCCATCTGCCACGTAAATAGCAGACGGTGTGGTTATCCTGGATTACGTGCGCACAACCTTCCCACTATTCCGATTTCCCAGAGGTCTCGAAGAACGCACAATTATGGTGTAAAACAACCTCCTCACTGTTAGGTGACCACACACAAACAAGACCGTAAAACACAGGGGTCCAAGCAACACAGATGAATATGTAAATGGATATAAAAAGAGGACGTGCGTAATACAGTCCGTGCTCTGCCGGCTGTAGCGAGCTCATATATGTTATCACCCGAGGAGTCCGACTGACATTCAGAGAGGACAGGTGGTCGGGGCCCTGTCTTCTCTAAAGAGGTTTGGACAGGGCCCGTCATGGAGTCCCGTCGTCACAGTCAGTCAGAGTGCAAGTCTTAAGAATGCGCTCGTACAAGACTGTATATTGGTCAAGTACCAAGCCAAGTGTCCGTCTGGTGACATTAGGATCATATCCACGGTATAAAAGGCGTTTGATGACTCTGACGCATTTTCGATACATATGCTGTCTACCTTTGATCCTTCTTATTTTGTTAATTATGTCACCATAAAATGCAGGTTGTGAAATACCCAAAGTAATATACTCCGTTGCTTGTATTGGTCCGAATTTCAAAAGAAGTTGATCATAATTTTTGTAAAATTTCCAGAAAGTCTTTACTAGTTTATGAAAGCGAAAACCTTGACCTAAAAGTTTCTTTGTAATTTGTAGATTTCTATTATGAAAATCCAAAACATCAGTACATGCTCTAGCATACCGGATGAGCTGTGAAATGTAGATACCGTATGACGGTAATCTAGGGACATCACCGTCAAGCCAGGGAAAATTTACTATGTTGAATCCAAAATCATCTCGTTTGTCATATACACTTGTATGAATTTCTCCATTGACAATTTTGATATTTAGGTCCAAAAATGGTGTCTCAGTGTCTGTAAAGTTTGCCTTGTTTAGAGTCAATTCTTGTGGATAAATAACATCTTTATACTTTTCAAAAACAGGATTATCGACAGTAAGAATATCATCCAGGTACCTAGAAGTACCAGTGAAGCATTTCACATCATCATGTTTTCTTTGCTTTTGAAGATTTTGAATAAATTCCTTTTCATATGTGTATAAAAATAAATCTGCAACAAGAGGCGCACAATTTGTACCCATAGGAATCCCTACAACCTGCTTGTAGAGATTCTCACCAAATCTTACATAAATGTTGTCCAAGAGGAAGGACAAGGCACTACACAGGTCGCTACATGTCCATGATTTGTATGATTTGTATTCTGTAGCGGAAAAGAAACCCTTTGATTCAGATGTACAAATATAAATTTTCCCCTCTCGATTATAGCACCATTTAATGAGTTTGGACAATTGATCATTGATCTTGTCGTGAGGAAGCGTGGTGTACATATTTGAAAAATCGTATGAAGCAATCGTATTGGCTTGAAAATTTCTAGATTTTATCTTGTCAATCACATCCCCGGAATTTTTTATAGACCAAAATAAATTTACATCATTCCTGTTAAGAACAGTTTCACAATATTTTGCAACGTGTTCCTTTACCGCCGTGAGGGCTGACGTCAGATGTCTAGACAAACTTGTAGTTGAGCAGTTGCTAGAATTAGCAATGTATCTAAATTTGTAAGGAGATTTGTGCAGTTTTGGCATGCAGTATATTGTAGGAAGATCCAATTCAGAAATAGGGATGTTGAATGAAGAAATTTCACTGCTATGTTTGCTCAAAATGTTAGGGACACTTTCATTGCTTTTGATATAAGTATTTGTAGACGAAAGTTCCGAAACTAAAGTTGATATATAGTAAAGTTTTCATATGATTATGGTGTTGTTGGCTGCTTTATCTGCAGGAGCGAAGACAAATTTTTTATGCAAATTACGTAATTTGGATTTAAAATATCTTTCAGATCTAGAACTTGGATTTTCAAAAAGATGAGGATTTTTGTGGAAGTTGTCTATTCGAATGTCAGTAATGTCCAAAATGAGGTTTTTCCAGTCATTCAGAGAATGCGATTCGACTCCTTCCGATTTACACCATCGTTTGGTATAGTTATCTAAGGCTTCCTTTAGTACTTCGCGACATTTAATAAAATCTATCTTGGATGGGATTCTATACTTAGGTCCTTTTTTGAGAAGACCACGGAGCTGCCTGTCTTGGATAATTGAAAAGTCACCTGTAATAATATGACCAGCTGGTTTATATAGATATTCAGATGTTGCACATTCTCAAGAAGCAGGACATGATTCAAGTATTTTAGGATCTGATGTAACTTTGTTGTAGTTAAAAACGAAATTTCGAATAGGTCTCTTATATTTGTAACAAATCAGAGGAGGTTCTAAATTTTCAAAATATTGAGGAATAGCACTTTGTACACGATGATCCCGAAAAATATTAGAGATGTTAAGAAGATCGAATCCTTTGTTAATAAATGAAATTTTTAAGAATCGTTTTTTAGGTGGGATGTTTTTAACAACTGGATAAAGTTTATTCTGTGCGAATGCAACAATGATATTAAGTCTGAATCAATCAGTATTTCTTAAGAATGCAACCAGTGCTTCATCCAAGATAGATTTCAATTGAACTGCTGGAATTGATGAGAGAGCATGAAGCAGTTCATGTCTGCCGCCGTTGCGAGCAATGATCAGAAGATCGTTGAGGGTACGGTGTAATCTAGATCTTATTCTGAGTTTTCGGTTTCTTCGTCTTCCGTGAGACCTATGCTTTCGTTTAGTGTTTGGGCGGATTGAAAATACATTAATATTAGTTGACGTCGAGGAAATATTTCCTTGTCCATAAATTTGATCGTTTAGACCAAGGGGGTACGCAGTTTGGAGTTTTGTGATCAAGGCAAGTTCAGCTTGTAGTCGGCGTTTTTTAATTTCCGTTTTACTAAGATTTTTAAGTTTAGAAAAAGACTGAACCGGTGTAATAGTTATATCCGAAATGGAATGATTGTATTTAACGAAGTGATTATAAAGGAAATTTCTTTGTTTTTTGTGATGTGAGTTTCTTATCTGATACGAATGACTTCTAAAACGAGATTTTAAGGCCTGACCTGTTTCTCCAACATATTGGGCGCCACATCCCCTAGCGTTTCATGCTATAACATAAATGACATCTTGGTACGATCAATCGATGTCGTTTTCAATCTCAATTTTAAAAGTCTGCCCGTTAACACTTGATTTAATTGTGGAATTGCAATTGATGAGCGGACACATACCGCATCTTTTCCCTTTGCACGTAGAAACTGCTGAGAACCCTCTATGTTTGTTGTTAAATGTAGAGCCTGCAGATGGAGAAGTAGGTGTAATACGTCTACGGGATTTAAATTTAAGAGGTGAAAGAAGTACTCTGGGTGAGGAAAAAAGTTTATTACTGTTAAAAGTCGATGATGGGAAAGTTACTGTAGTGATAGAGGGTAATCTCAAAGGAGTAAGTTTAATACGAGGCGACCTTAAAAATGCCATAGTGAGATGATCAAAGAAGGGTGAGTAGAGATCCTGCATGGAAGACACTACAACAAAGTCAAGTTAGAGAACGAAATGGAATTAAAACACTTCAAACATCGGGTCACGGGGAATTGTATTACCAACTCCACACTGCAACATGAAATAAGTGTAGATATAAAAGAAAGGAGGGGATCTCTAACAACACTAGGTTGCAGCACCCACAGCAAAATCCCAAAACACCCATGCAAAAAACACAGAACAGATACCCACAGAAAGAGACGCAAAAGGGACAAGGAACACCAACTCACAACATAGAAACATGAAACACAAAAGACTACACATAAACCAACGAGACCAATGGGCAACCGGTGCCGACTTAGGACGGCCATCTGCCACGTAAATAGCAGACGGTGTGGTTATCCTGGATTACGTGCGCACAACCCTCCCACTATTCCGATTTCCCAGAGGTCTCGAAGAACGCACAATTATGGTGTAAAACAACCTCCTCACTGTTAGGTGACCACACACAAACAAGACCGTAAAACACAGGGGTCCAAACAACACAGATGAATATGTAAATGGATATAAAAAGAGGACGTGCGTAATACAGTCCGTGCTCTGCCGGCTGTAGCGAGCTCATATATGTTATCACCCGAGGAGTCCGACTGACATTCAGAGAGGACAGGTGGTCGGGGCCCTGTCTTCTCTAAAGAGGTTTGGACAGGGCCCGTCATGGAGTCCCGTCGTCACAGTCAGTCAGAGTGCAAGTCTTAAGAATGCGCTCGTACACGACTGTATATTGGTCAAGTACCAAGCCAAGTGTCCGTCTGGTGACATTAGGATCATATCCACGGTATAAAAGGCGTTTGATGACTCTGACGCATTTTCGATACATATGCTGTCTACCTTTGATCCTTCTTATTTTGTTAATTATGTCACCATAAAATGCAGGTTGTGAAATACCCAAAGTAATATACTCCGTTGCTTGTATTGGTCCGAATTTCAAAAGAAGTTGATCATAATTTTTGTAAAATTTCCAGAAAGTCTTTACTAGTTTATGAAAGCGAAAACCTTGACCTAAAAGTTTCTTTGTAATTTGTAGATTTCTATTATGAAAATCCAAAACATCAGTACATGCTCTAGCATACCGGATGAGCTGTGAAATGTAGATACCGTATGACGGTAATCTAGGGACATCACCGTCAAGCCAGGGAAAATTTACTATGTTGAATCCAAAATCATCTCGTTTGTCATATACACTTGTATGAATTTCTCCATTGACAATTTTGATATTTAGGTCCAAAAATGGTGTCTCAGTGTCTGTAAAGTTTGCCTTGTTTAGAGTCAATTCTTGTGGATAAATAACATCTTTATACTTTTCAAAAACAGGATTATCGACAGTAAGAATATCATCCAGGTACCTAGAAGTACCAGTGAAGCATTTCACATCATCATGTTTTCTTTGCTTTTGAAGATTTTGAATAAATTCCTTTTCATATGTGTATAAAAATAAATCTGCAACAAGAGGCGCACAATTTGTACCCATAGGAATCCCTACAACCTGCTTGTAGAGATTCTCACCAAATCTTACATAAATGTTGTCCAAGAGGAAGGACAAGGCACTACACAGGTCGCTACATGTCCATGATTTGTATGATTTGTATTCTGTAGCGGAAAAGAAACCCTTTGATTCAGATGTACAAATATAAATTTTCCCCTCTCGATTATAGCACCATTTAATGAGTTTGGACAATTGATCATTGATCTTGTCGTGAGGAAGCGTGGTGTACATATTTGAAAAATCGTATGAAGCAATCGTATTGGCTTGAAAATTTCTAGATTTTATCTTGTCAATCACATCCCCGGAATTTTTTATAGACCAAAATAAATTTACATCATTCCTGTTAAGAACAGTTTCACAATATTTTGCAACGTGTTCCTTTACCGCCGTGAGGGCTGACGTCAGATGTCTAGACAAACTTGTAGTTGAGCAGTTGCTAGAATTAGCAATGTATCTAAATTTGTAAGGAGATTTGTGCAGTTTTGGCATGCAGTATATTGTAGGAAGATCCAATTCAGAAATAGGGATGTTGAATGAAGAAATTTCACTGCTATGTTTGCTCAAAATGTTAGGGACACTTTCATTGCTTTTGATATAAGTATTTGTAGACGAAAGTTCCGAAACTAAAGTTGATATATAGTAAAGTTTTCATATGATTATGGTGTTGTTGGCTGCTTTATCTGCAGGAGCGAAGACAAATTTTTCATGCAAATTACGTAATTTGGATTTAAAATATCTTTCAGATCTAGAACTTGGATTTTCAAAAAGATGAGGATTTTTGTGGAAGTTGTCTATTCGAATGTCAGTAATGTCCAAAATGAGGTTTTTCCAGTCATTCAGAGAATGCGATTCGACTCCTTCCGATTTACACCATCGTTTGGTATAGTTATCTAAGGCTTCCTTTAGTACTTCGCGACATTTAATAAAATCTATCTTGGATGGGATTCTATACTTAGGTCCTTTTTTGAGAAGACCACGGAGCTGCCTGTCTTGGATAATTGAAAAGTCACCTGTAATAATATGACCAGCTGGTTTATATAGATATTCAGATGTTGCACATTCTCAAGAAGCAGGACATGATTCAAGTATTTTAGGATCTGATGTAACTTTGTTGTAGTTAAAAACGAAATTTCGAATAGGTCTCTTATATTTGTAACAAATCAGAGGAGGTTCTAAATTTTCAAAATATTGAGGAATAGCACTTTGTACACGATGATCCCGAAAAATATTAGAGATGTTAAGAAGATCGAATCCTTTGTTAATAAATGAAATTTTTAAGAATCGTTTTTTAGGTGGGATGTTTTTAACAACTGGATAAAGTTTATTCTGTGCGAATGCAACAATGATATTAAGTCTGAATCAATCAGTATTTCTTAAGAATGCAACCAGTGCTTCATCCAAGATAGATTTCAATTGAACTGCTGGAATTGATGAGAGAGCATGAAGCAGTTCATGTCTGCCGCCGTTGCGAGCAATGATCAGAACCCTTAATAGGGAACGTCTGTTCGATTATGACAAGATACTGTTCTATCAAAATTGTAAAGCGCAATGATTGGGACGACAAGTTGTTTTTGTCTGGAAATGTCCATGTCTTGAATAATTATTGTTTGGGGTTGAAAAAAACGTCTCACCAGGTTTGTGCAGTATCACTCAAATAATGAGAAAACAATCAAAATCTATGTAAGGGATCACAACATCATATGTTTCAATCCCACGTGGTGAATCCTGACAAGCCAAAAAAAAAAAACCAAACCCCAAGAATATATATGCAAACACACACCCTGTTTACAAATGTATGATAGCGAAGGCACGGTCCATTTGATATTCGGGGGGGGGGGGGGGCTTGGGTTTTTTGTTGGAGCAAGATTATTTTTTTCGCCCCGGACCGGGGCAAAATTATTTTTTTCTTCCAAAGTTGGAGCAAAGGAATTTTTTTTAACAAAGTAATGCGCATTTTATGAATGTTTTGTTTAATCGATAGAAATAATATATATTTTTACTAAAAACTCTACATTATGAATATATTAGTTTATTTTTATGCAAGTATTCAATTCACTTTTAAACAGTGAGATAAATTCTCAATATATGTATAAGAGGGTCTGAGGGGAAGGTCTCCTAGACAAATCTTTGGATGTAGAATTGTAAATTG
Organism: Pinctada fucata; assembly: GCA_028142955.1. NCBI lineage: Eukaryota > Metazoa > Mollusca > Bivalvia > Pterioida > Pteriidae > Pinctada > Pinctada fucata. The sequence continues at coordinate 19,387,049 of AP027102.1, forward strand.
GTGTATTACTGAAGTTCTCTTTCCAAGCTTTCTTTCCAAGAACATAAAATTAGACTCTACACGCAACATGTATTAATTAAGCAATACATAAATATTCATAACATATATAAGCTTTCACGGAATTTTTAATTCACATACATGTATAACTTTTGATATCTTCAAATATATGAACTTTGCCTTTAGTAAATAATGTTTTGATTGAAAACTATGGCGAGCGAAGCGAGCCGAAAATTTTTTATACAAATTGAAAACTGCGGCTAGCGAAGCGAGTCGAGAAATTTTAAAGAATTCTAGCGAAATTTTATCGTAATTCTTTAAATTAAGATTATTTGTAAGAGCAAGATTATTTTTTTCTGTCACACCATAAGCAAATTGATTAAAATCTAGATTCTAAATTTACAATCAAAAACCTTAACACTTGTTAAACGTCTTTTAATTCAATAGCATCATTTAAAACCTGATAAATTTACAGCATGGACCAGACATGCACGTTTCGGATACTAAACCCTCATTTATGAAATAAACAAAAAATATAAAACAGAACTTTCTCATAAGAAAAAAAAAAGAACAAAAACACGTTTCCATAGAAATCAAAAGAAAAACTTTATCAAAAGAACACTCCCTAGAGTCCAGTGCAACCACGGAAGCACAGAAGGTGGCGCTGTAAACTGTGAAAACGCATTGTGCTAATAAGCAAAGTTAAACATATTGAGATATCAAATGAATCATGTTACAAAACTCATACATGCACAAGTATAGTATCTAAGTAAGTAGGACCACAAAGTAAGCTCAAAGCTTATTTTATATTTTCTCTTAAAGTTTGTGATTTTTAAAAGGAAGGGTCGTTGCTCATTGGCCTCGGTATGAGAACCTAGAAAAATATAATTAGCAAAAAATTATTGTAAGCGATGCAATCATGAATACATCCAATGAACAAGTTAGAAGTATACTATAATTCAAAAATGAAATTCCATTTATACCATGTCTCGTGGGATATTATCATTTCTTAAAAATGTCGAAGGGTGTATGATTTGAAATCAATGGTTTTCCTGAATACATCCAATGAACAAGTTACATGTAGAAGTATACTATAATTCAAAAATGAAATTCCATTTATACCATGTCCCGTGGCATATTGTCATTTCTTAAAAATGATATGAAATCAATGGTTTTCCAGTTCGTTCATTTTGATATGCGATTTTTTCATCGGTATATATCTTATTCTTACATGAAACGATTACATGTATGTATCCTTGACAGAGAAAAGAATGAATTAAAGGTACGGTGTCCTGAAAATTAATTAATTTTACAAAATTTTGTGATGCAAAATCTTTTTTTCATATTAAAGTTTACATTCTTATTTGTATAAATTCAAATTTGCATGCAAATTTAGTAGTCCAGTCATATTAAAATTTGAAATCGAACTAATTGCAAAAGAAATGATTTTAGTGTTATGCCGTACGTTGACACAATTGGAACAACATCGCAAAAGTCCTCTAAAATCCTCTTGGTGGAAATATGATTTTTTGACCTCACAAAAATACAATTTTTTTGCGCAAATTAGAGAAATTGTCATTTTGGGTGATTAATTTCTCCATAAATAATGCCTCATAGCTTACTATTTTTCTTCCTGTGAAAGACTGGTTATAATATTATCTGCTGAAGCCATGATTATGAATATAATTGAACATTTTTATTGGTTCGAAATCGCCAAAAGTAGTGTCGAAATTCGATAAAATGAGCGTATCACCCATTTTCAGAATAAGATTACATGGAAACGAATTGAAATACCACCTCATTATCATAAAAGTGTGAAAACATTTCTAGCATATTAAACAAGTATTAGCTTTCCAAAAAAGCTTGGTCGATATCAACATCTCTTTAATCCCACAATAATTTTTTTTTCGTCGACATAAAATTAATCTTTTTTACTCTTAAAATAAAGATTAAAGAGTAGTACTTATAGAAAAGTATGTCTTTATAATTCTGACAAGTTAGAAAATAGATACATTTACACTGGACAACTAAAGATGCAACACTCTTCATATCCATTCAGATCGAAATTGTTTGATCCGTAGGAAAATTCCATTATAACACATATTGACTTCCTGGGTGTTTTTGTGGGAAAAGCGGAGAGTTCCGATTACATGTATAAGAATTTCAGTGGCGGATTAAGGGGGTCCCCCCCGGCACTGACCCAAAATTTTCCAAAAACAGGCATATTTTCGCCCCTTTTTTTTAAGTAAAAATCGGCTAAATTCGCCCCTTGACCCCCGGCAAAGAGGGGTGCTGGATCCGCCACTGAATTTGTAGGGAAATTTCTAAAAAGTTCAATCAAATTTTGTGACTCGTACAGTCTTGTCGACTTTTTTTATCGCTCATTAATTTCTTTGTTTCATTTATCAATTTGTCTTTGGTAAGAAAATAAACAAACAAAGTGGTATATCCTTAACGAGAAAAAGCTTAGTCGGATGAACGGTTAGAACCTTTTTTGCCCATTGGAACCCCTGATACGTTGTGATCGCGTATTTCTTTGTTGCAATGGATCGAAGGATCCAGAAATGTAGTCCATAGGCATGACGACATGTCCTAATTATAGTGGGAGGTCATGGGAATGCCTGTCTCTGGTCATGTGTTTTTCACTAGTCATGAAAGTGGGAGGTCATGGGAATGCCTGTCTCTAGTCACGTGTTTTTCACTAGTCATGAAAACGTTTCATTCAATGATGCATTATTGAATCTGACGGACTCAATTAGGAAATTTCTCCTATTGACAGCATCCGGTCTACAAATCTAGTAAGGTCGATTTCTTGAAATCGACCAATAATTATGCATAATCTTTTGTGTCACAATGATTTTTCTTTTTAAAAAATCGCCCACAAAACCAGCTGGTTGCATAATTTGTTCAGGTATTCATCAAATTATAGCAAAAAGAGAGAAGGTAAAGCTTAATTTCACCCTGTTGTTGAAGATTAATTGAATTAATTATCTGGAGTCAAATGAACTACTTAATGTTATTTTATACTGTTTTGACTGCTGACTTAGTCAAAATCTAGTACATGTATCAAATTAGACAATTTTGATCTTTTTGGAGAATTGTTGAAAAAATGTCCAAGGTTTTTTTAGGTTCAAATTCCTACTATTTCAAAAACATGTTGACAGATTTGCTTTAAAGTTTGCATGACAGTCATTGGTGAAAAAAGCTATCCGAAGCTAGAATTTCATATTTCTGCAGGAGTATTATATTTAAATAATCGAACATTGTTTAATTTTTTATAATGGGGGCATGGGGAACTGACTTAAAATTCTCCATAATTTTTTTTTCTAGATAAGAAAATGTTAGAGGATTTTTTGAAGATATTTCAGTAGGTATAAAAATATATAATAAACTAAAATGACCATGCATAATCTTGAAAGAAAAAAGTCCTCCTCAAAAATGTGTTTAAAAAGTCAGGACTTTTATTTTATTAAATGTCTTACATAGTTACTAAAGATGTCATAAAACAGATTTATGCTAAAACTGAATCTTTCTCTTGTTGTTCTGATCAACTAAATATGTCCCATTTCGTCTTTTTGCATTTTGACTTAAAAAAAAAAGACTACACTTCCCGTGAAGTATCGAATGAGGACTTCTAATATGTGTTTTGTACGTGTGTTTACACATTTAATCAAGTCTTAAACATTCTTTTGCAATTACTTCAAATTTCAGTCCATTTTTTTTTTTGGCATTCTATGACTGGACTATAGCGCATACATTCGCAGTGTAACCTTTTGAAAACGTTATTTTGAATTTGGGGTGCGCAGCTCTAATTCATTCCACTGGCGCCACCTACAATGTATTGCGTTTTTACAATAGAGGTACATGTATATGGAGATTTAATTTTACTAATTCGACATTATTACTGCATATTTTTAAATTAAACTAAACTTTTTATGGATCCTTCTTTCCTCATTCTAGACCCTTCGGAATAAATTTTACGATTTCAATAAAATTTAATTTCAGGGACATTGTATCCTCAATAAAAATTGCTTACCCGCTGCCAACAATACCATTACATACGCTGTTTTCTGTGAACCGATCATGGTCTTGAAGTAATTTTGGAGTAATATCTTGTTAAGTCCTATTATTTTACCCCTGCTTTTAATCAGAATAGCCTTTACATAAACATCTAATGCGCATGCGCACTATATAATTTATTGCCGTGTTTACAGCATTCATGTGTTACTTTTACTGTAGTGTGATCATCACTCATTGAATAAAACAAAGAATCGAAAGTAGGATTCCACTTCATTATCTGATCTGGCAAAAAATAGCCAGTGCAACATATGCAAGTGTTAATAATTTATGTTTATATTCAGTTTTTCTCGAGACAAATAACTGAAAGAGAGAAAGTCCAAATCATTGAATACATGTTAAGCAACCAAACGAAAAATCAGAATCCAAATCACTTAATATACATATTTTTAATAATTATATAAAACAAACAAATAGAGGGAAGTACGGTGGGCCTAAAGGGCCGTGTTAAAAATAAACTTATTTCGTGGGAACGAAAGAATATTTCGTTCTCTCGAACTATTATTTCATTCCATTTTCATTCTATTGAAAAATATTTTGATAATTCGACTATTTTTTATGTTACTTATTTCAAACATCTCCGGAGTTTTGGGGGATGTCCTTATGTAATACCCCATATATTTTTCATGAGGAAGATGTAAAAAAGTATTTTGCTATAGCCTAGGTAAAACTTTGATCTAGTGACAGAATGTCAAAAGCATTAATTTTGAAATGTTAATTAAATGTTAAATATCAGCCAATCAGCGTCATTGAAGGTTGATCGGATGATGCTTTTAATACGCGAGCAGAGTAATCCGCCTCCTATCCGCTTAGCACATAAATTAATCCGCAATAAAATAAAACAATCAAAAATTAAACATGTATGAGTATTATAAATAGAATAGAAATAGAAAATAAATGAGTATGATGTTTCTGTTTATCTTATCATCAAAAATTAATATTTTCCGTTACTCAGTAATTCAGTCGGGAAGGCAAGGCAAAATCATTAGAATGAGTCAAAGAAGATCCTAACGATAATCACAACAGCACTCACAATAGAGCACCAAATGGAGCATTGACGGACCCCTAGCAAGCTAGAGGTGAGACCAGGTGCCCGGGAGGAGTAAGCATCCCCTGTTCCATTTGAACCATGTAAACCGAAGAGATATGTTTGTTACAGTATAATGTTTGTTTCGGTATACGTAAGAGATATGTTTGTTTCAGTATAATGTTTGTTTCGGTATAATAAAACAGTTAAAGTATACCATTAAGGGAGTTAGCACGATTCTGGTTCCCCGAGACCAGACCTATTTCTGGTCTGGTCTAGGTCTGGTCTCGGGGAACCAGAATCGTGCTAACTCCCTCAATGGTATACTTTAACTGTATATTAAATTCATGTCCTGCTTGAGGGTTGAATACTCAAAACGCGCTTGTCTGCTCCATGCTGTAAATTTATATGTTTTTAAATGATGCTAATGAATTTGAACATTTGTAGTCATACGAATAATATGTCTTAATAAAAGCGAAATTTTGATAGTATCCTTATCTTTCAATCCATAACTTGGTCCTGAACAAAACTGTATATTTCTACGTTTGATTTCCCCTATCTTCTACATTAATTTTGAAATAATACCAAATAAAGAAATTCTATCTAATAGTATGTTATTTTTACATAACGTAAGATATTATCTTACTCTATTTTAGCAGTCGAAAATGCAATGAAATTATGAGGAGGTACCCTTGTGTTTGGCAAATGATCATCCTTGCTTATATTTTTAAAAGTTTTCAAATTCAATAGCATCATTTAAGAACAGATAAATTTACAGCATGGACCAAGCATGCACGTTTTTGGTACTTACCTCAAGCCAAGCAGTGTTACAATGTATATGTCCAAAGAGTATGAAAGTTATTATTTCCAAAATGTACCGAAAGACGTAACAGAATCGATGGGATATGATGCTACAGGACCCACTGTTTAAAATGTCAAGACATTTTGATAACAGGAACACTCAAATGTGTTGAAGAAACGATCAACCGAAGTTCATAGAACTTGGCTACAAGTACCCTAGTGGGACTACTGTTCCACCAGCAGTGAAACTCACCAAGTGGTGCTTATGTTAAAAGTCTCCAAATTCAATAGCATCATTTAAGAACAGATAAAACAGCATGGACCAGACATGCACGTTTTGTGTACATAACCCTCGTCAATTATCCTCAATCTATATCTTAGAATATCGTTTGTGAGATATATTTCCTCTATATATTACAAAGTTAAATATATTAGAGCAGAACAATTAAACACGAGTTTATTATCACTGAACTTGGAAGGTTTTAACGGCAAGTTTTGGATATCGACTAATTCTAAATCTAAATCTGAATGTGCAAATGTACCATTCCATAAAATACTTTATTAAATGATCAGGAATTATTGCCGATTTGGTTTATTTCTGATTGGTGGAGACGCTGTTTGATAACTCAAAAGCGGTCTACTCGGGATTAGCGCGTGCATTACCAGCGCGTGCATTGATATTTATAGTATTAGATCTTTGACTTTGCGTATCATTGAAATGCAAATGTTAATAAAATCCTGATAATTTAATAAAGAAGTTATTGACCTTTGAGTCAATAATTCTATACTATTTTTAATGAAAACAATATTACATATTTATGGCTGTGTTCATAATGTAATTTTGACCACCGTGAATAGAAACTACCATTGAAATACAAGTTTATCTGTTAAATCCACGAGTAGGGACCAATATTAAATAACATTTTTAAATTAAATATTGTTATATTGAAAAGGACAATAGAGTTTGTATCCTTTTATGAACTTTAGATATGACCAGATATGAATCGTTCTCAAGAAAAAGTAATATATCACAAAGTTGGTTTTGAACATTACAATATATTGCAATTCACATTTACTGATTGTTGCACCCCTTCTCCTTATCTTTGTAAAAGTAGATCGTCCCTCAGGTCTCAGATGCTAATATTTCCTAAATAACAACTTTTGCTATATTTATATTTCCATATATCCAAAGCTTATGTTTCACCTGATATACCAAAAATAAAATCACGTGGCTTCATGCTTATACCGAGAACTTAAGCCTTTTGAACTTTAACATTGGACCCTATGGGAAAAGTAAGAAAGATCCCTTTTTAGAGGTGATAAAATGTAACTATAAAAATGTCGTTTCCCAAAACCATATTAGTTTGATAATATGAACAATATGCTGAGGAAATAAAATAGTGTGTCCACACAAAAAATTACCAGCAATTGTGACCTGAGGGATGCATTTCAATGTATTGTATGCCTATGATTAATAGATTGTTTTTGGATTCCGAATGTAGGGTTTTTTCATTTTTGTTCACCAATTTTCTTCTCAGCCCGACCTTATTATTAAGGCACCTAATATCATATCAAAAAGAAACGAATTAATTTTTCAATCATGGTCACAGTACAAATTTCAAACAAAACCACATTGTACACCCAAAACAGAACAGAATCGCGAGTAGACAAGACGAAAAAAACGATAGATTATCAAATCTTTTAAAAGTTTATAAATTTTTGGTTTTTGTGTTACATAGCACCACTGTATCTTTTTGTCTAGATTTTCTGGAGTCTAGATAAATAAGCTATATACACACCGCGTGCATGCATCTATGGAATTTATGTGTATTATTTGTGTCTAGGGCATAAGTAATGGGTTTGAAATTTTCGTCAAAACGGTAAAGAGTTGGAACCGTTCTGCATTATAAATATAAACACGTATTTCCTGTTGCAGTACGGAGCAGTTAAGGGGTCACTCTCTTTCACACTGATATTCATAAAATCATCTCTATTGGGGCCCAAATGTAAAAGAGAAAACCAATGACATGATGTTGTTAGGAGAGCACGTGACGTCTTGTGGATAAACAAGCCTCGCATGACGTCATGGCGTAGCAACCATAAACAGTAATTCAAAATGGCGACTTCGCATTTTCATAACGGTATAAGATTAGAGTATAAAGGCTGTTTACTGAGTCTATGGAAAAGTTCACATTTACGTCGTTTTGATTTGAGGTATTCTCGTAGATTTGGCAATGCATAGCTTTTAAAATGACACATCTATTTGTCACTTTTCCTAACGCTTATGGGGGTCGCCATTTTGATAACGCTGCAGGTACAGTAGTAACGTATTCTCTCGACAAAACTTGCTCGATTAAATGTTAAAATCTACTCTTTGATTAAATTTTTTGTTATGCATCCGATAAAGGAGAAAATGTCAAACAATTGTAAGTATTTCAAGGAGGGACTAGTTAGGGCCGAAAGTAGGGTGAGCCCGTTGCAGAGGTACTTCTTGTCATTAAGGAACGTAACTCTGCGTGGGAGATTGTTAAGGGGTATGGACAAAAGTTTATCGGCCATATTGGATTTGACGTGAAGCATTCTTGAAAATCTGCCGTTCTGAAGAATTAAGAAAGAAGGGAGGAAAAGAGACACACGACATGTAAACATCAAACACAAAAGACTACACATAAACCGACGAGACCAATGGGCAACCGGTGCCGACCTTGGACGGCCATTTGTCACGCATGTAGCAAATGGCGTGTTTATCCTGGATTACGTGCGCACAACCCTCTTACTTCTCCAATTACCCAGAGGTCTCGAAGAACGTACAATTGTAAAACAACCTCCTCACTGCAAGATGACATCACACAAACAAGACCGCGAAACGTAGAGGCCCCAGAGACTCAGATGAATATGTAAATGGATATAAAAAGAGGGCATGCGTAATACAGTCCGTGCTCTGCCGGCTGTAGCGAGCTCATGTATGTAATCACCCGAGGAGTCCGACTGACATTCAGAGAGGACAGGTGGTCGGGGCCCTGTCTTCTCTAAAGAGGTTTGGACAGGGCCCGTCATGGAGTCCCGTCGTCACAGTCAGTCAGGGTGCAAGTCTCAAGGATGCGCTTGTACAAGACTATAGATTGGTCAAGTACCAAGCCTAGTGTCCGTCTGGTGACATTAGGATCATATCCCAGGTATAAAAGGCGTTTGATGATTCTGACGCATTTTCGATGGTTATGCTGCTTACCTTTGATCCTTTTTATTTTGTTTATCGTATCACCATAAAAGAAAGGTTGTGTAATACCCATAGTAATGTACTATGTTGCATGTATAGATCCGAATTTTTAAAGAAGTTGACTGTAATTTTTGTAAAATTTCCAGAAAGTCTTAACTTGTTTATGAATGCGGAAACCTTGACCTAAAAGTTTTTTGATAATTTGTTAATTTATAGTGTGAAAATCCAAAATATCAGTACATGCTCTAGCGTACCGGATGAGCTGTGATATGTAAATGCCGTATGACGGTAATCTTGGAACATCGCCGTCAAGCCAGGGGAAATTTACTATGTTGAATCCAAAATCATCCCTTTTGTCATATACACTTGTATGAATCTTTCCGTGTACAATTTTGATATTTAGGTCCAAAAACGGTGTTTCTGCATTTGAAAAGTTTTTGGACCTAAATATCAAAATTGTAAACGGAAAGATCATCACTGCTTTTGATATATGTATTAGTAGACGAATGTTCCGAAACCAAAGTTGATATGTAGTAACGTTTTCAAATGATAATGGTGTTGTTGGCTACTTTATCAGCTGGTGCAAAGACATATTTTTCATGTAATTTACTTAGTTTGGATTTGAAATATCTTTCTGATTTGGAACGTGGATTTTGAAAAAGATGAGGGTTTTTATGGAAGTTATCTATTCGAATATCCGTTATATCTAAAATTAGGTTTTTCCAGTCATTCAGAGCATGCGGTTGGACTCCTTCTGGTTTACACCATCTTTTCGTATAATTATCTAATTCTTCCGTAAGCACCTCACGGCATTTGACAAAATCTATCTTGGATGGGATTCAATACTTACGTCCTTTTTTAAGAAGACCACGGAGCTGTCTGTCTTGAATAATTGAAAAGTCACCTGTTACAACATGGCCAGCTGGTTTGTAGAGGTATTTAGAAGTTGCACATTCTCAAGAGGCAGGACACGATTAAAGTATGTCAGGATCCGATTTAACTTTATTATAGTTAAAAACAAAGTTTCGAATAGGTTTCTTGCACTTATAACAAAGAAGAGGTGGCTCTAAATTTTCAAAATATCGAGGAATGGTACTTTGTACGCGATGATCCCGAAAAATATTAGAGATGTTTAGAAGATCATAAACTTTGTTAATAAACGGGATTTTTATGAATCGTCTTTTAGGTGAGGTGTTTTTCACAATAGGATAAAGTTTATACTGTGCGAATGAGACAATGATATTAAGTATGAATCAGTCAATGTTTCTTAAGAATGCAATTTGAACCATTTTAAAACTAAGTTTTCTGTACCTTAACATCTTCATTTTCCCATCTTTCTGAGCAAAGACTGTATCAATTTTTTCACGGCGACCATTCGAACTTTGTGCACCGAACTACGCAGCTACAACTCTGCAGAATTCATGATCAGTACTAAAAAATACCTTAAGCGTTACGATCATCATTTACAGAATTTAGAGATCTACAAACATTTGTCCTCCAATTTTGATCAAACTTTCTCAAAATGCCAGCTATACTCATTTTCCAAGTGTGGGGCTAGTGGCCATATCAACATAGAGAGGAATCCAGAGGCGGATCCTCGGAATTTGTAACCATTGTCATCATTAATTTCAAGACCGTCACATTTTTCTAAGAAATATCATGTAAAAAAATCAATAATGAATCTCTAACAGTCGAAATTCTAGTGAATTACCCAAGGATGTTTAGAATCTTTTATTTTTCTTCCCATGTTGGGACGGATCGGCACGTGAAAATGGCTACCTGTAAAATTCGTATTCGAAAGGACCTCATATTGTGTAAACATGGGATTTATAAGATATTGAGACGTGTACGCAAAATCGAAGGACAAATGGTTGTACATGTAGACATAGAATCAATGTAATGTTTAAGGTAAGTTACAGTTATATCAGTGCATCAATTTAAACGTCTTCTAGTGTTAAGTATACACATGTATAAGGTGTAATTTTTCGTAGAAAGATGGAAAAGTGTAGCTAAAAAGGTAGATAATACTTGGGATGAAAATACTCAGTTAAAGAAAATATTTTCAATAATACACCAGATGAAATCCAATATGGCGAATGACGTTTTGTCCATACTACTTTAACCCGTTCCCCGTGACATGGACTTCTTTAACTCATGGATGCATTGAAGTTTATTTTAAATTACTACTTTCTAGCTCTGTCGCCCGAGAGTAGCTCTGTCGCCTGAGAGAAGCTTTAGTTTTTTTTCACTTTATCAATTGGACATTATAAATATTATTTGGCTATTTCGGAAACTGTCATTTCATCAAAAATATTATCGAAACTAAAGGAGGTCAACATCTTAGCACCTTCCCTCCAATGTTATTTTGACACATGTAGCCAAGTTCGATCAATTTCGGTTGGTCGTTTCTTCAAACGCATTTGAAAGTTTCTGTTTAAAATTTCTCTCAAATTTCTAAATCCTACGTCCTATAGCACCATATTCCAGCCATCTTGCTGCGTCTTTCGGTATTTTTAGGACATACTTTTCACAGATTTTGGCCATATTACATTGTTTAGATTGAGGTTCACTGTCGAGGGTTAAATACCCGATAAGTGCATGTCTGGTCCATGCTGAAAATTTATCTGCTCTTAATGAATTTGAAGACGTTAAACATTTGAACATAGATTTTATTTGGACATACATGTACTACAAAATAAACCCTACAGGACATTTGGAGCTGCACGTTCTCTGTAAAGTAAATGCACAAATTTAAATGCTACAAATAAAACCAGAAAGCGCTACTGAAATTAATTTTGGAGGCTTATGAAAAAATTAGGGAATCCCCAACAACACTCGGTTGCAGCACCAATTGCAAAACCCCAATATACCGACTTCAAAAACACAAAGCAGACACGCGCGAAATGAGACGGAAATTGTACAATGAACGCCAAATCACATAGAAACATCAAACATAAATGACTACAGATGAACCAACTAGACCAATGGGTATTCGGTGCCGACTGAGGACGGCCATCTGCCACGTCAGTAGCAGACGGTGTGGTTATCATGGATTACGTGTACACAACTCGCCCACATTTCCATTAATCAGAGGTCTCGAAGAACGTACAATGGTTGTGTAAAACAACCTCATCACTGTTTGATGACCACACACACACAAGACTACAAAACGCAGGGGCACAAGCAACACAGATGAATATGCAAATGGGTTTAAAAAGAGGGCTTACGTAATACAGTCCGTGTTCTGTCGGATCTAGCGAACTCATATATGTTATTACCCAAGGAGTCCGACAGACATTCAGAGAGGACAGGTGGTCGGGGCCCTGTCTTATCTAACGAAGTTTGGAAAGGGTCTGTCATGGAGTACCATCGTCACAATCAGTCAGAGTGCGAGTCTAAAGAATGCGGTGGTACAAGACAAGATTGGTCAAGTACCAAGCCTAGTGTACGTCTGGTGAAATTAGGATCATATCCACGATTGATGATACTGACGCATTTTTGATGGTTGTGCTGTCTACCTTTAATCCTTCTTAATGTTGTTATGTCAACATAACATGCAGGTTGTTAAATTCCCAAAGTTATATACATGTACTCCGTTGCTTGTATGGATCCGAATATCAAAGAAGTTGACAATATTTTTGTAAAATTTCGAGAAAGTCTTTACTAGCAAAACCCTTGACCTCAACGTTTCAACCAAAGTGAAAAGCACTTAGTTTGGAAGGATCACTGATGAGGATTTCATTACCGAAACGCATGTCTGGTGCATAATAAATTGGTTCAAAACCCGTTCCGTATTATTCGGACTAATGTCTCGAGAGGATGTATGTAAACGTCTTCATATTGAATAGCATCATTTAAGAACAGATAAATTAGCAACATGGACCAGACATGCACGTTTCGGGTACTTAACCCTCGTCAGTGATCCTCAAATCTAAACAATGTAATATGCCAAAAAAGTATGAAAGTTACTATGTCGAAAAAGCGTACCGAAAGACGTAGCAGAACGGGTGGGATATGATGCCACAGGACCCACGTTTTAGAAATTTCAAGAAATTTTGATAACAGAAATTTTAGAATGCGTTGAAGAAACGATCAACCGAAATTGATCGAACTTGGCTACACGTGCCCTCGGGGACTCCTGGTCCACCAGCAGTGACACTCACCAAGTGGTATAATAATAATATTACCGTCGTACATATCCTTATAATTGTTTTGTTTTTCTACCTTCAGTATTTTTGTATGCATTTTGAAACCATATTCCAACCATCCTGCTACGTTTCTCGGTACAGTTTTGGATATAATAACTTTAACACTCTTTAGCCATATTACATTGTTTAGATTGAAGACCACTGACAAAGGTTTAAGTACCCGGAACGTGCATGTCTGGTCAAAAATGCAAATCTATCTGTTCTTAAATGAAGCTATTGAATTTGAATGTAAAATTTCCAATTTTAAAATATGTTGTTAGTTCTGTTACATTTATAGAAAGTCTCCACTAGTAAATAAGACCGGAAGCCTTGATATAAGTACTACTAATATGAATTATGGCAAAGCCATTGTGAGGACGCAGATGAAATATAATTTCAATGAATTAATACCCAATTTTCACCATACATCATTGAATATTTTTTTACTAAGTTAATAAGAATAAAATATGTCATACAATATGTGTTCTTGTTATTTTTTCCAGCATCATTTTTACCGTCTTTATCAGCCTTACATTAGTTTTTTTCTTGAAATCCAGAATAATCTACAGGAGAGGTGATATTATAGACAATTTCTAGATCGACAGCATGCACATACAGGTAACTCGTAAATGCGGGGAAACAATTCTCAATGTCACAAAACAATCAGTTAAAACATGAAATCGCAATGCTTAATTTTGAAACATAAATGACAGATAAGAAAAGATCAAGTGATGTCATCTTAATCTATACATTTTAATTCCTTGGACCTTGACGAAAACCAAGGAAAAGAGAACTCGGGCAAGAAAACTGTGGGCACAAACCATTAAAATTAAAAAAAGAAAAAAGAATTTTACTGTTTTATGAAGGATTTATATATTGTAAGATTAACATGTATCTTGATTATTCAGTGAATTCAATTAAACTTTTAAATGTTTACTTTTAAATTTCATTTTGGGTGATGAAATGTCAGTTGTATCAGGAATATGTATCCCCCCTTGCACCTACCCACCCCTCTCCCCTTTTACTTTCACCGGAAAAATTAGCATTCAAAATGTAGAAGAGAGAGAAAACTTCCTTTTCGGCGTCGTCTATAGTGTTATCAGCAATATATCGTTTTATGGGATGATCTGGAGAAGGGGGTTAAAACTTACAAATAAGTACAGTATAACATTAGTATTACAGGATTTTCCCCTCTAAATAGTGTAAATGATTTTCCAATGTAATATCTGAAGACAAAATTCTTGCTCATTCCTTTACTTTAAAAGAGTGGGGAAGAAGGAAGGGTATGGGGGGAGATAAGGGGGCGGAGAGAGCGGGTACCCCATGTCTGCTCCCACCCCCATAAAAGGCAAGGATGAATGGGAGGGGGAGGAAGGAGGCAGCTGGAGGGAGGCAGATGGGAGGGAGGGAGAGGTTAGGAGGTGGGAGAAGGAAGCGGGACAGGGGAGAGAAGGAGAGAAGTTAGTAGAAATCTACCCCCTGTCCGCCCCCCTCTTTGAATGCAATCACCCCCCCCCCCTTTTTAAAAAAATCTGAAGCCTTCACTCCTCTACCTTGGATCCGCTTATGATTTACCTCCAAGGGAAAAAAATACCCAGCCTTATATTTCTGACAGAAAAAAATATACTTCATGCTTTGAACAGAGCCCCAGCTGTGTTGACCTATTTGTACTAAATACTGTAAATGATGACGTAAGTTGTGACGCGTTGTAAACAGAACCAAAGGCAGCAGACATTTAGAAGTTTGTGTTGGGATTTACACTGCATAGATTTCCTGTATATTCTACATGTAGATCTTATATATGTGGAGAGAAACCACATTATTCGATCTACAGGTATCAAAATATCAGCTGCAAATCATCCTCGAAAGCAGAATGAAGTTCGGTAAGTCGCTGATCGCGCTGATAATTTTTTGTTTGTTTTTTTTTCTCCCAGCATTATGATTTTATCCATGGATTTTTCTGAGGGAGCTGTCGATGAAAGAAAGTCCGCGAAACAAAGTTGTATGCTGACGTCGCGTCGCATGCTGACGTCACATTGTAATTTTCAAAGAGGATATTCGGACTAAACATAATATATGTTGGAAATGATGGTGCAATATCAGTATTACGTGAAGCAAAGTACACATCATACATTGGGACACTGGAGGAGTAAGCCAAACGAGGAATATTAAAATGACAAATATGGATAATGACCATATCCCTGTCTACAGTACAAAATCGATAATTCAGAAAATCAGAAACCGAAGGCATACAAAATCAGGATAAAACAGGAACCAAAGCAAACAAAAACAAAAACCTCCACCATATGAAAAGAAGCGAACTCCCGATATGAGAGTGAGACCAGGTGCCCAGGAAGAGTAAGCATCTCCTGCTTGCATGCAACACCCGTCGCTTCAATTCGGTAGAACTGTCACATCCGGTTACTTCCATTTTGGAAGATATAGAGTACAATCTTTGGTTGGATGGTTCAAATGGTCTATGACAGAATATCATCCACCATTCTGGATAGTGGGACATCATAGTGTATGACGAGTTCCCCATATCGACCGTAGAACTTCCTCAGTGACGATGTTAGTCGGTCACAAACATATCCCTGACTGAGAAGCTTATCTGAAAGACGCCTAGCTCTCAGAACAAAATCCGTATATTTGGTACTTGCTCTGGCATAGCGTATCAACTGAGATATGAACACGCCATAAGCAGGCGATGAAGGGATGTTGCTACTCAGAAAAGGAAAGTTCGTAATGCTGAAATTGAAGTCGTCACGTTTGTCATAGAGTGAGGTGTTCATGTGACCATCAGTGTCGTAGGACAACATTATGTCCAAATAGGATGCTGAATTATTTGTCTCTGTAGTTTCTTTGACTTCAAGCTCCGAAGGATAGATACTGCTCAGGTAATCCGCGAATTTTGGATTATTGATGGACAACACATCGTCTATGTATCTGTAAGTGAAGTTGAAGTCAGAAGCTAAGTATCTTTTCCCTTCAGAGACCAAAGATTGAATGAATTCAGCTTCGTACGAGTAAAGGAAAATGTCGGCAAGGAGTGGGGCACAATTGGTCCCCATTGGAATTCCGACAATTTGCTGGAAGACCTTTCCTCCAAACACCACAAAAATGTTGTCGATCAGAAAGTTTAACATCTGAATAATGTCTGTTTCAGTGTACTTATTTTCAGAATCTGACTTTTCTTTTACAAAGTAGGTTTTGTCATAGTTAACAACAATAAATTTGTATTTGCGATTACCGTTCTTACTTGTAAACGCATTACTTATAATTTTTGCGAGTCTTTCTTTCAATTTAGAATGTGGAATTGTAGTGTAAAGTGTCGAAAAAATCAAAGGCTTTGATCGAATGGACTCTACTAAAATGAGTGGATTTCAGATGTTCTAAAAGTTCCTTCGAATTCTTTAAAATCCACATCTGGTTGATACCACTGCGAGAATATACTGTCGAACAATATTTTTGTAGCCCAGATTTGATTTCAGATAAAACTTTGGTGAGTAAGATCGATACAGATTTGGTAGAACATTTTGAGGAACCAGCGATGAAACGTTGTTTGTACGGATTCTTATGCATTTTAGGTATGCAGTATAAGTATGGTAAATCTAAATCTAAATTGGTAGTGTCGAAGCCAAAGGAAGCAAGAGCTGATTTGTGGTTATCTATTATTTCAGAGGCAGAAAGGTTTGTTGGGGTGTAAGTGGGATTTCCAGGTGTCGAATTTAAACCCAACTCTTTAACTAGACTGTCGAAATAGTACTTTTTGCAAGTAAATGTGTAATTATTTGAGGCTTTGTCCGCTGGTGTGATGACATAATGTTCTTGGAGGTAGGTAAGTTCTGTGATAACATCAGGGTCTTTAAATATAGACACGAATCTGGTGTTCACAGTTGATTTTAATCGGTTAATTCTAGATAAAAGTAACCCTCTGATTGATTTTATCCATTCGGAAAGGGTGTCGAGCTGTACATCCTCTTTCTTTGCCCAACGTCTTGCATATTCTTCACAAGAGTCCATAATAATTTTGACATTTTGGTTCCATGTAAAGGACATACTTTCTCTGTATTTGGGACCCTTTTTTAACAATTCTCTCAACTTGTCGTTCTTGACTATACTAAGGTCACCAGTAATAACGTGTCCACAAGGAGAGTAGTTGAAATCCGATGAAGAACATTCGCAGGGAAGTGGATGTAGTGAGGGATTACTTAAATCTATACACTGCAGGAATCGTTTGTAATTGTAAATTTTAGATGCAACTGTTGGTGTGTAGCTATAGGAAATACAAGGAGTTCCTTTTCTTTTGAAATATGGTGGGATTTTTTCTGTGACAGTTTTGTGATTCAAAATTTGACCAAGATTCAAGTTATCAATACCTTTGTTTGCAAATCTTACTTTAATGAAAGGGCGGTTTGTTTTCTCCTCTGATTTATCTGATCTAACTGCTTGAAATAAACGAAAAGTAGAAATGTCCAAGATGACTCCTTGTAGTCTGTATTAAAAGGAGATCGAGAATCTCGGTCATCGATGGGTTTCATTCTGTCGTCAAGTGACATTGTCAAAAAATAAGCTTGCGCTTCACGCCGATCAAATGGGCAATGGGGAGAATGACGTTATTGACCACGGTTTTGGAACCTATAGGTATAGCATAGAATTCAATTGAAAAACACCATTTTTCCTATATACTGTAAAACGAGAATATTTAGCGCAAACAAATTTTAGCGCAATGGGGGATGAAAACCTTTTGGCGCAAACTTAATTTAGCGCATTGACACCATCTGGTCAATAAAATTTGCGCACAGTGACTTTAGAACTTTGTTTCTCAGACATTGCCGGTAGCAAATTGCCGTCGATGAATCGTAATTTTTTGTTACGTCAGACAAAAAAATATCCGTCGTGTCTCATGTTCGGACGATCGTTGGTAATACAAAATGATTATCAATTCTATTGAAAGTGATGAGAGAAAATAACGCTGTTCTGTAACATGGATGAATATATATCGTCCCAATTTTTCAACTTGGCGTAACGAATCATTTTACGGCAACGGCGCTAACATCCCGATTTTATTCACGTTGTGTAAATAAATCCTTTTAAAGACTGCGAATCTAATGTTCATGTTCACAGCGATATACATAGAGGTATTGACTACATGCTGGCACGTGTCTTGGGCAATTAATGTTTGTAAACTTTTCTTTATAGATCTCCTTTTTTACCGTATATGTACCTTGTGTTTTAAAGAACTGAGTTTTCACACAAATGTTACGCCATCTAATTATAAGCGAGAAAGAAGTCTTCTCGTTAGAAATAATACACATGATGAACGTCTATTATGAATCCTGCATTAAGGTACGACTACAATTTTTTTTACAAATTTTCTGATTGGTTGGAATGAAAATTTGTTCCGATTAAATACAACTTCAGTTTTTTTTTTTTTTTTGGTTTTTTTTTAAAGAATAATCTCGTCCGACTCTTATTTATATAAAATTTTCATGATTGGTTATTACGACACGTAGACTAGACAATCATGATCTACCCTGTACAAATGTACATCTTAATCACGGCGCGTGTAGTATCATTATCTACCCAAGCGCTAGAGTTAATCCAATTATCTAATTAGCTATAAAAACAACAAGCGTTGCCGGATAGACCATGCCGCGGACACGGTGTGATGCACTTTGAATAAAATATCGAATACTTTCTTATTAAAAAATTGATGTTGCATCTGAAAATTTTAGCGCACTACTTAATTTAGCGCAACTATGCCTTTGCGCTAATGGCGCTAAAATAAATCGAGCGCTTAATATTCTCGTTTTACAGTATATACACGTGTTACCTTGATGAGGACTACGTCCGCGCCTGCGGCGCGGACTGCGTCCTCCATTAAAGTGGAGAGTAGTGCTCAAGTAATCCGGATTACAAATCATTTGCTACTTACGTGGCAGTTGGCCTTCCTAAGTTGGCATCGATTGCTAATTGGTCTCGTTTGTTGATTTATTTCTTTAACTCATTTGTGTCACACTTATGCCCTTTGCCGTGTGGAGCTCGTAAAAAAGTTCCCCGCGGTGAGCTTGACAGTGTTTTGAATATTTGTCCCTGACATGGTCGCCATAGCACTTTCTACATAGACAATACTTCAAATCGTGCATGTATTTTATATATTTTGTTCATTTTCGTGAATGACCATCAATGGCGGATGTGGCTTCTCAACAGGGTATGCTTACTCCTCCCGGGCACCTTGTCCAACGTCGATGCTAAACTTGGTACTCCATTGTTCACCGCGTGGGATCGAAACGTATGATGTTACGGATGTTTTTATTGTTTTCTCATCATTTAAGTGATACTGCACACAATTGATGAGATGTTGCAGTAGGGTAATGCCTAATAAGTAATTCCATATCGTTTATATACCTCAAATGTCTATAGTTTTTGCAAACACTTCAAGAGTTCGTCAAAGGGCATGATTTTCTGTCGTCGACAAACTATTGAAGTGTTTGCAAAAATTATGAAGTTTCCATATACCTGGACCATATGGATTGATTTATTAGGCATCGCCCTGCTGCAACGGCTCATCAGTTTTGTAAAGTTTAGTTTAGAAAATGAAAAAATACCAAAAAACCATGTAAAGAATCACAACACCATACGTTTCGATCCCATGCGGTATTGTTAGTGCTGTTGAGATTATCGTCGGGATCTTCTTTAATGAAAAATATGGATAATGACCATATCCCTGTATACAGCACAAAATATTTAAGTCATCTATGCATGGATTTTTGTCTGATGTTTTGATGTCATACATGTATGTAGTGTTTTTATGCTCACTTTTGTGCTCTATTGTGTCTCCTTTAACTCATTTGTCATCTTTGTGTCTTTTATTGTGCATGTCCACCGTGATTTCAATTTGAGTGTTTCCGTGATTTTTTTTGTTGGTGTTGTTAACGAGTCTTGTTCGAGGTATCCTCTTTTCTAATTTGTAAATTTCTACTTTGGAATCCAAAAGAT
This sequence comes from Pinctada fucata, assembly GCA_028142955.1. Lineage (NCBI taxonomy): Eukaryota > Metazoa > Mollusca > Bivalvia > Pterioida > Pteriidae > Pinctada > Pinctada fucata. The sequence goes on from AP027102.1 coordinate 19,407,357, forward strand.
TAGTATCTACACCAGCGTACCAGAACCAGAGGTGGGACCAGGTGCCCGGGAGGAGTAAGCATCCCGTGTTTGGCTAGCCGCACCCGCCGTCGATGAAAATCCAACTTCTACGTTCATAACGTGGTTTTTCTGCGTTTGTAAGATTTGCTAGGTTGTGGGTCAACTCTTGTTGATAATTTCATTCATGAATATGCACATTTATTTTAATTCCCTGAGATGAAACTATTGAAAGGAACGTGTTTGCATTTCGCATGAAAAGGCTCTTGAGGTACCATACATATCTAAAGAAGCATGCAGCGATGGCTGTTATAACAAGCAAACTGAACCCGCGGTGACCTGAATTTTAACGTCTCCTATTTACATGTGACTAGAAACATGAGATTTCAGAATGAAACAAACAACTGTTGTGCATATATATATATATAGAATAAAGGTAACAATTTGTGTTTTGTTAAGGGTATGCAATACACAGCAAGTGCATTTATAACATGTACGATAACAAACCACACATTAAGACACTTATTCTCTGTATCTTTTATATTCTATAATCTTCATTATATATTCTATAAGTAAATAATTCCATCTTTAAAGGCCTTATATACACTTGGTGTCGAATAACATATCCTGGGTGACTCATGTTGGATGTAAAAGATATTTGAATGTGATATATTTCATAAGGCTCTTCATTTCCCTCAATATCAATCTTCAAAATCAAGTAGCGGTAATAAGAAATATTCTGTTTTACTCCTGCAGATAAAGCAGCAAATAACATCATCATCATTTGAATGAAATCTGATCCATGCTGCCAATTTATCTGTTCCTTAATGATGCTATTCAATTTGAAGACGTTTAACATTTATACCACTTGGTGAGTGTCACTGCTGGTGGACCAGGAGTCTCCGAGGGCACATGTAGCCAAGTTCGATCAATCTCGGTTAATCGTTTCTTCAACGCATTCTAAAATTTCTGTTATCAAAATTTCTTGAAATTTCTAAAAAGTGGGTCCTGCAGTACACATCCCACCCATCCTGCTACGCCTTTCGGTACGCTTTTTCGACATAGTAACTTTCATACTTTTTTGGCATATTACATTGCTTAGATTTGAGGATTACTGACGAGGGTTAAGTACCCGAAACGTGCATGTCTGATCCATGCTGCCAATTTATCTGTTCTTAAATGATGCTACATGTATTCAATTTGAAGACGTTTAACAAACATACAACGTTTGAATAGTTTCAGAACATTTGATTTGTCTCCAATATTTAGAAGTTATATAACTCTCATCATTCAATACAAAGGAGGGGATCTCCAACAAAACCAGGTTGTAGCACCCACAGCAAAACCTCAAAACACCCAATGCAAAAACACAAAGCAGACAAGCACAGAAAGAGACGCGTAAGGGACAAGGAACACAGAAACTTCAAACACAAATGACTACACATAAACCAACAAGACCAATGGACAACCGGTGCCGACTTAGGACGGCCATCTGCCATGGAAATAGCAGTAGGTATGTATTCAAATCTGTATTATTCAATATCTCAATTTCGATTATCGTTTACCAAACCAACTCAGGTCTTGTTACAAGTTTTACCGAAAGATATTTATATTCGTATTGACCTCGTAGCCTGAATCTCATGTTTACATGTAGGGATAACATAGAATTGCAAGAGGTGTTTCAGTAGTCCATGTGAAACGTTTCAAACAAACAGACAATACAATGAAAATATCATATAACATTTTGTTGTCCTCCAATTTCTTGCTCCAATTTTGTTAGAAGAAAATATTAATTTTGCCCCCGTGTAGGGCGAAGCCTCCCCATCTTAGTGTTGGTAACACTCAGACAGAAATTTGGAGGGGTTTGGCTTTCCTATTTTGCCGTATATGTACTTATTTAGCTTCAATATTTCGCTCATCTCATACGTTATTAGTCCCCTACCGGCTCGCCGGAGGAGACTTATAGTTTCCTGTTTGTCTGTCCATCCGTCCGTCTGTCTGTCAGTCACACTTTAGTTTTCCATACTTTTTTCGCTGTCGTTGCATATATTGAACTCATTTTTGGCATGTGGATGTGATTGAAAAAATGAAATCTGGAAATTTCCAAGCCAATACGATTTCTTCATACGACTTCTCTAATATGTACACCACACTTCCTCATGACAAAATTAATGATCGATTATCTAATCTCATTAAATGGTGTTTTGATCGAGAGCGAAAAACTTACATTTGTACATCTGAATCGAAGGGTTTCTTTTCCTCGACAGACTACAAATTATACAAATCATGGACATGTAGTGACCTGTGTAATGCCTTGTCCTTCCTCTTGGACAATATTTATGTTAGATTTGGTGAGGATCTATACAAGCAGGTTGTAGGAATTCCTATGGGTACTAACTGTGCGCCTCTTGTTGCAGATTTATTTTTATACACTTATGAAAAAGAATTTATCCAAAATCTTCAAAAGCAAAGAAAATTTGATGAGCTGAAATGTTTCAATAATACTTCTAGGTATCTGGATGATATTCTAACCATTGACAATCCTGCTTTTGAATTATATAAGAATGAAATTTATCCACAAGAATTAACCCTTAACAAGGCAAACCTTTCAAATACAGAAACACCCTTTTTGGACCTAAATATCAAAATTGTAAACGGAAAGATTCATACAAGTGTATATGACAAAAGGGATGATTTTGGATTCAACATAGTAAATTTCCCTTGGCTTGACGGTGATGTTCCAAGATTACCGTCATACGGCATTTACATATCACAGCTCATCCGGTACGCTAAAGCATGTACTGATATTTTGGATTTTCACAGTAGAAATTTACAAATTACCAAAAAACTTTTAGGTCAAGGTTTCCGCTTTCATAAACTAGTTAAGACTTTCTGGAAATTTTACAAAAATTACAGTCAACTTCTTTTAAAATTCGGATCTATACATGCAACAGAATACATTACTATGGGTATTACACAACCTGTCTTCTATGGTGATATTATAAACAAAATAAAAAGGATCAAAGGTAGGCAGCATAACCATCGAAAATGCGTCAGAAACATCAAACGCCTTTTATACCGTGGGTATGATCCTAATGTCACCAGACGGACACTAGGCTTGGTACTTGACCAATCTACAGTCTTGTACAAGCGCATCCTTGAGACTTGCACTCTGACTGACTGTGACGACGGGACTCCATGACGGGCCCTGTTCAAACCTCTTTAGAGAAGACGGGCCCCGACCACCTGTCCTCTCTGAATGTCGGTCGGACTCCTCGGGTGATTACATACATGAGCTCGCTACAGCCGGCAGAGCACGGACTGTATTACACATGCCCTCTTTTAATATCCATTTACATATTCATCTGTGTGTATGGGACCTCTGCGTTTCGCGGTCTTGTTTGTGTGATGTCATCTTACACTGAGGAGGTTGTTTTACACCACAATTGTACGTTCTTCGAGACCTCTGGGTAATTGGAGAAGTGAGAGGGTGGTGCGCACGTAATCCAGGATAACCACACCATTTGCTACTTGCGTGACAGATGGCCGTCCAAAGTCGGCACCGGTTACCCATTGGTCTCGTCGGTTTATGTGTAGTCTTTTGTGTTTGATGTTTACATGTCGTGTGTCTCTTTTCCGTCTCGTGCTGTACTCGTCTTTTGTGTTTTTGCATCGGGTGCTTTGGTGTTTTACTGTTGATGCTGCAACGGGGTCTTGTTGGAGATCTCCTCCCTTCTTTTTATCTCAATGTAACACAGATCAAGTTCGAGACTGGTTTCGATTCATCTATTTTTACAAGAGTTATGGCCCTTGGACTTGGCAAATCGCATGAAATGCTCAGTTTTCCGGACTTTTCTTCCAAGGTATTGCAGATATTGAAATAATCTTTTATACGTGAATACATTTTACAGTTCAAGTTTGAGTTTGGTTCCGATTTCCCTTTTTTTTGCAAGAGTCATGGCCCCTGGACTTATCAAATTTCATGAAATTCTCAGTTCTCTGGACATTTCTCGGCTGTTGTTGTAGATATTGAAATAATATTCTGTATGTGATAATAACTTAGTGTGATACAGATCGAGTGTTAGTTTAGTTTTAATTGACCTATTTTTGCAAGAGTTATGGCCCTTGGACTCAGCAAATTTCATGAAATTCTCAGTTTTCCTGATTTTACTTACATGTCATTGCAGATATTGAAATAATTTTTGGTATGTGAATATATCTCAGTGTGATACAAAAAAGTTCGTGTTTCAATTTGATTGACCCAATTCTACACGAGTTACGGCCCCTGAACTTAGCAAATTTTATGAACTTCTCAGTTTCCAGTCTTTCATGTCTGTTGTTGTTGATATTGAGCTGATTTTCGGTATACAGATACATTGTAGTATGGTAAAGAATGGTTGAAGTTGAAATTGGGTTTGATTTATTTGTTCTTACAAAAGGTATGGCCTCACAGCAAATCTCATTAAATTCACTTGTTTTCCAACCTTTTTCTAATATACATATTGAACTTATTTTGATGTTGGATTCATCTTTTGGTGTAAGTAAAGGTCAAGGCAGAGTTGAAGGACATGAATTAATGCCGGCAGGGGACTTATATCGCTTGCGATTCATAAATTTATTTCTATTCAGTTATATTTGTGTGTGTGTCTTTGGTCATGACAAATATAGACAATGACCATATCCCTGTATAAATTGTTTAGATTGAGGATCACTGACGAGGGTTAAGTACCCGAAACGTGCATGTCTGGTCCATGCTGCAAATTTATTAGTTCTTAAATGATGATTTTGAATTTGAAGACGTTTAACATTTATGCCTCTTGGCGAGTGTCACTGCTGGTGGCCAAGGAGTCCCCGAGGGCACAGGTAGCCAAGTTCGATCAACTTCGATAGGTCGTTCCTTCAACGCATTCAAAAATTCTGCTATCAAAATTTCTTGAAATTTCTAGAACTTGGGTCCTGTAACATCATATCCCAACCATCCTGCTACATCTTTCGATACATTTTTGGACATAATAACTTTCACACTCTTTGATCATATTACATTGTTTATATTGAGGATCACTGAAGAGGGTTAAGTACCCGAAACGTGCATGTTTGGTCCATGCAGCAATTTTATCAGTTCTTAAATGAAGCTATTGAATTTGAAAACGTTTAACATCAAACAAAAAAATTACCAAATTAAAATAACGTGTGAAACGGCCGAATATTTATGTTATTACCTACATTGTACTTGGATACTTTAGGTGTATAAGGTTTGTAACACGATGCATATACAAGTCATTAGTAGAGCGCGTTTTAACAGCACCATCTACAATACATTCTACAATGACTTGAGCACTAACACCGTAGATTGTTCATTTGGTACATGTTATTTGTCTTTCGTGGTTCTGTGGAGCTGGTGTCATCGTCTGTTTGTCCTATTTTCTTTACACACATGTAGGAGCTCTGTTCAAGATTGTTGTGTATTTTTTTCAGTATTCCTTACCCTTTCGATTGTGTTTTCTTGAATCTGTTTTTGACTTTTGTGTTTGATTTCATTCCCTGATTTCTTTGCTTGGAAGAATCTGGATAATTCTTTTCCAAAATTGTATAACAACAAATCTGCAAGGTTGACAGTTCCTTATACGGAACAATACGGTTTCCTTCAATCAATAAAAAGTCATATAATAAATTGATTTCAATTAAAAATAACTTGATTTCGACTAGGCCTCGCATCTCAGTTCAATCTTACCTTCATATACATAGATGACGTGTTGTTCATCAATAATCCGAAGTTTGCGGATTACATATACGAAATCTATTTTCATGAACTAGAGATCAAGGAAACAACAGAGAGCGACAGATCCACTTCGTGCTTGGATATACTCCTATCTTTCGACGCAAATGGCCATTAAAACAGCTCACTGTATGACAAGCGTGACGATTTCAGCTTCCACATAACTAACTTCCCTTTCATGGGAAGCAACATTCAGTCTTCTCCTGCTTATGGTATTTTTGTTTCTCAACTGAAACGGTACGTTCGGGCATGTTCCAAATATAAAGATTTCATCATTAGAGCCAGACGGCTTGCAAGTAAGCTACTTCTTCAAGGTTATGTTACACAATGGTTGAAATCATCATTGAAGAAGTTCTTCGGTCGCTACGGGGATGTAATAAAAGCATATGAGATCCCCCTTTCCAGAATGATCAGTGACATTCTACATTGCAATTGATGGCTGTCATCATCACCAAACAAGACATACTTACCTGATATGTACATAAAGATGTACATCGAAACAATCACCGAATTTGACAGGTTTCCATGGAGCTGTTGCATGCAATCAGGCACCTTGTCTCACTTAGGAATTTTGATCATTTCGAGGTTCGCAACCGTTCCTGTGGATGATCTAATGATTTTACCTTGCCTTCTCGTCTATGAGACTGAATATCTGATGGGTACTTCTGTAATGTTTATTATTATAAAGGACGTGGGCAAATCGTTCTAATTTCACACCAAATCTGTTTGTTCTTCTGATTTTATTTGGTATTTCCGTATTATAACAATAACGATATAAAATGTCACTGATGTCCATAAGGAAGCAAATGTTGGTAGCATTCGTAGAATTTATTCTAAAAGCAACATCTCACCTTACAGATCATAAGCTAAATGATAACATTAACAAACGAAAAACAATCTTTAACGAAAACATTACGAGGACATTATTGTTTTTACGTTCGCATATATTCCTGGTTTACCTTCCTTTGCGCATTCATTTGCTCCCCAAGATGTAATTCCTACGAGAACATATTTACCTGAAATAAATTATGATCAATTTTCTAATAGTGGAATAATAATCACTTGTAAATCGTATAATACGAGAACGTTGAAATTATCAAACATGCTATAAAAAATCGACTTATCAGCATAAACATTGATAAAGAATTAAACCATGCTTGCACATTGCTAATCGACCGCATATTTCATAATGTTGTCCCAATATATTTATGTATATTTTTGCACAGAATTGAAAAAGAAGAGGCCAAATATGCCGATATCGCGCTGATGAATATCCTTCCATTATTGATTTTGTTTCAACATTTACTGTTTTTTTTCTAATATTCAAATTATTCAGACCCGAACAGAACGCCTTAAGCCGCATGCCACACTAGCTATGCGCTTTCATAGTGTTCTAAATTTCTCAGAGCACTTTGACTCGCAGGGAAATGGTAATTTTCTCGTATAAGCTGTGAGACTACAGCCGCGTACGGTCGGCGCTCGAGCTCTTACTGTGACAAACCTTCATTTCAGATTGAGATTCTCGCAGACGAAGCACAGTAGAATCGCCGTGATCGGGAAAACGAATTAGATTTGGTAAGCTAAGATTGGGAAAATGTCAACATTCGCGGTTTTGATGGTTCGAAATATAGATAAATGCAATGGTTGCAATATAGAAAGTTTGGATAAATATGGTATTAGGACTAATGACATGTGCGCTTTCTGTAATGGCAGCGAAGAAACAATCGTACACTTATTTTTCGAATGTAGATGCGTTTCAAATATTCTACCATGACAAATATGGATAATGACCATATCCCTGTATACAGCACAAAATCGATAATTCAGAAAATCAGAAACCGATGGCATACAAAATCAGGATAAAACAGGAACCAAAGCAAACAAACAAAAACCTCCACCATATGAAAAGAAGCGAACCTCCGATATGGGAGTGAAACCAGGTGCCTAGGAAGAGTAAGCATCTCCTGCTTGCATGCAACACCCGCCGCTTCAATTCGGTAGAACTGTCACATCCGGTTACTTCCATTTCGGAAGACATAAAATACAATCTTTGGTTGGATGGTTTAAATGGTCTATGACAGAATATCATCCGCCATTCTGGAGAGTGGGACATCATAGTGTATGACGAGTTCCCCATATCAAAATAAAATACTGTGGCGTTGTTAAATTGATTGACGATATAGCACATAAAAACCAGTACATATCTCATACATAATGGATGGTGGAGATGTATGGCTAAGGGGGGAGAAAGGAGGCCACTAAAAAAAACAAAGGGCTGAAGGTCCTGAGCGATGCTTCTATTCCGAATTCATAGTCGGAAGATAAATGTTGAATGATTTTAATGATTATGTAATGATTTTTCTTTATTTCTATACATATCGATTGAATCTACAGTATATTTGAGAAAAGAGCGATTACATGTAGTTCCAGCGTAACGTTAAGCTTATTTTCGCTGGTAGTTTCAAAAAATTCTGATTTTAATTACCAAAATTTCCTATTTCTTTCAACAATATCATTCTTCATTTCTACTTTCGTAGCTCATCGTTTCATCTTCTATCAAAAGGAACTCTTACAAGTTTTTTACAACTATTATAAGAAGTAATTTATTATTACGCCACCAACGAGCACTGAAAGCAAGAACTATGTAGTTGATTTTTTTGTGATGCATTTACTTTATATAAATTTGAAACTTGTTTTCAAGAAGGAGAATATGCTTGTTCTTGCATTTTGGTCAGCATCAAATTCCTAAATGAGAAAAAAAACCCTCTATTTTGAGATGCACGGATAACATTAAAAAGCGTCAATATGTCAGCTGTTACAATAACATTAAGAGATTTCCTGAAAGAAAGTATCTTAAAAAGAATAGCTGTGATCGTACTGAACGCGCGGTAAGGATCTCAAAGATCGCCGTAGGCTCACAGGGAAAGCGCAGTGTTGTCTCAAACCATCTTTGCGTTTCCACTGCGATCTCTCTGTGCTCTTACCGTGCTGTATGTTACCCCACAACGCTGCTATCGTAATCATACCGCGCTGTCATGACGATCTATATCGACGGCGTTCGAACTGCGACACTTATTGGGCATGCTCGCAACAAACGCCATTGTTCGGAGTTTTTTTTGCGATAGCATGACTTAACGCCGTTTATTGCGATGCCAAAGCGATCATTGCGATTTTAGCAATTTATTTATCCTTATTTCTGCTCCCACTGCCAATAAGAACAACTCATACATTTCTTAATTAATGCAGTGCGTACATGTAGTGGCGTCAATTACCATTATTTCTTTGGGCCACACCAATGTTTTTCTTTGTTAAGCGGCCTGGGGCGGGTAGCTTTTGAGGGGGTGAAGTGCCAACCCCCCCCCTAAAAAAAATCCTGAAATAATTGTCCGTTATGGGTTTGAAATTTCTTGTGACATCAAAAATATCCCTCAGACGTTTGGTTTTAATTTTGCAATGAATCAGTAAGAAAAAGCTTTAATTTGACACTGAAGACCAAAAAGAAAGTAAGTTCAAGTATTTATACCCATGACACAATGTTTGACATTGGTATAGAGATTAAAATAAATATTTACAAAATATAAACAGTGTTAATGACATTTGAATAACATAAACATAGACAAAACTAGACATCTTTCTAAAAAGAATAAGGAATTTTCCTTCCATGACATTATCAATGAATGTCATTATTGCTTAGAGCAGTTCGCCTACATATATACAATAAAGAAAGACATGGACATTAGGTGTAAGAATAGGTAAAAACCGTATGTTGTAGCCTATCTTATTGAGCTATTCCAAATATATCTTTAACCCAACCCCCCCCCTCCCCCCTTTCATAGAAGGTACTGGATTAGAAGGATTTTTTTATTCCCTTCCCAGGAAGGGGGGGGGGGGGGGTTACAGAATATTTCCGGAATAAAGTATATCGCATGGACTCAGGGGTTATTAGATTTAGCTGTTAGGCATGTTAGAGAAGCAACCTGTTTTGTGAAGTAACAAATTGAAATTTTGATGTTTTTCACTTATTTATAAAATACTAATTGCATTTCCCAAAGATAAAATATTTCGACCTTGCATTAACCATTTCAAATGTGACACAATTACTGTCTGTAGACATTACATGAACATGTATGAGCGATTTATAGGTAAGAATATTAGAATCAGTGATGAAATATTGTTTGTTGGAATGTGCATAGGGTGTACTAATAATTATGATAGCACATATATTTCAGTATGATAAACATTCTCAATGAAAATGATTTTTACATTAAATTATCTTTATATAAGAAATCGAGAACCATGACAAACAAATCTTATAATAAGAAATGTAAAAAAAAGAATTATCAAAGTATTAGTACTCCTTAATTATTGAACAAATTTAGAGAAATGTGTTATTTCATAGAATTTTTATTAAATTTGCCGTAATTGCAATGTCTGTGGTGTAAAAGGCTTTTGTTCTTTTTTTTTCATTTTGGCCTGATAGGTAGTTTGGTTTTTTATACAACACCTGACGCTTAACAGAGAAAAAAACATAGTGTAATCAAAGATTACGAAGCTCACCTCGCGGCAGCAAAGTTCAATTTAAACATAACTCTAAGTACATGTATATTAAGAAAATCACTCAAGTGGAAAAAAGTAGGTCAAGGTCATTTTAAGAAAGTTTGATCAAAGATACATCCAATATGCAAGTTTGGTTCATGTAGCACTTATTCTTTGCTCAATATTGGCCTTCAAAGGCAAAATCACTCAAGTAGAAAAAGTAGGTCAAGGTCATTTTATGAAAATTTGATTAAAGATACATCCAATATGCAAGTTTGGTACATGTAGCACTTATACTTTGCTCAATATTGGCCTTCTAAGGCAAAATCACTCAAGCAGAAAAAGTAGGTCAAGGTCATTTTATGAAAGTTTGATCAAAGATACATCTAATATGCAAGTTTGGTACATGTAGCACTTTAACTTTGCTCAATATTAGCCTTTAAAGGCAAAATCACTCAAGCGGAAAAAGTAGGTCAAGGTCATTTTATGAACGTTTGATCAAAGATACATCCAATATGCAAGTTTGGTACATGTAGCACTTATACTTTGCTCAATATTGGCCTTTAAAGACAAAATCACTCAAGCGGAAAAAGTAGGTCAAGGTCATTTTATGAACGTTTGATCAAAGATACATCCAATATGCAAGTTTGGTACATGTAGCACTTATACATTGCTCAATATTGGCCTTTTAAAGCAAAATCACTCAAGTGGAAAAAGTAGGTCAAGGTCATTTTATGAAAGTTTGATCAAAGATACATCCGATATGCAAGTTTGGTACATGTAGCACTTATACTTTGCTCAATATTGGCCTTATAAGGCAAAATCACTCAAGCGAAAAAAGAAGGTCAGATGCTGCATCCGATGCATGGGTTCACCTCAGCATCCCAAGATGAATCACTTGTGCAAGTTTGGTTACTGTAGCATCAGTACTTTGTCAGATACTGAACTACCCCAAAAACTTTAACCAGATATGACAAAGTCATTCAACTGGAAAATGTAGGTCAGATGCTGCATCCGATGCATGGGTTCACCTCAGTATCCCAAGATGAATCACTTGTGCAAGTTTGGTTACTGTAGCATCAGTACTTTGTCAGATACTGAGTTACCCCAAAAACTTTAACCAGACATTGACAAAGTCATTAAACCGGAAAATGTAGGTCAGATGCTGCATCTGATGCATGGGTTCACCTCAGCATCCCAAGATGAATCACTTGTGCAAGTTTGGTTACTGTAGCATCAGTACTTTGTCAGATACTGAACTACCCCAAAAACTTTAACCAGATATGACAAAGTCATTCAACCGGAAAATGTAGGTCAGATGCTGCATCCGATGCATGGGTTCACCTCAGTATCCCAAGATGAATCACTTGTGCAAGTTTGGTTACTGTAGCATCAGTACTTTGTCAGATACTGAGTTACCCCAAAAACTTTAACCAGACATTGACAAAGTCATTCAACCGGAAAATGTAGGTCAGATGCTGCATCTGATGCATGGGTTCACCTCAGCATCCCAAGATGAATCACTGGTGCAAGTTTGGTTACTGTAGCATCAGTACTTTGTCAGATACTGAGTTACCCCAAAAACTTTAACCGGACGCGGACGCGGACGGGGACGCGGACGCGGAAGGGGACGCGGACGCGGACGCCGGGGTTATAGCATAAGCTCATCTCAACTTCGTCGAGGTGAGCTAAAAATTGGTGTAGCCTTACGTAAACTGGAATTTGCGAAGATTATTAATTAGATAATTTTTTACTTCGTCTTTCTATATCGCCGTGGTATTGTCATGGTTTGTCCATCCTTTCTCTCCGTGTGAGAGTGAGAATACGTTTCACTGTTTTCACTTATAGGAAACTAAATCCAAACTTTGTTTTTTTCTTCAGGGATCTGATGCTTTTAAAATTATCATTCTTTTTGACATCTTATTGGCATCTTCTTTTTGGTTGTATATTTATCCTACGTCGACTTAACATGTACATCACCTAGAATACTCTAAGGGGTAGGGGCAAAAGTGACCATTTATGGCCCCAATCAAAAAATGTAAAAGGTTCGATTTTCTTATTCATTATGCTTCATCTATACAAAAAATGACAAATTTTGTGTGATTATTCGAAAACCCAGCCTTTTAGGGCAAAATGATTGAAAGTTGAGCACTATGTCTTCACATAAGAAATTCAGATTTTTGGCAAGGGACACACATACCTACTGTTGTAAGCCGTAGAGCAAGGGCGTGTAACAGGTTCATACTCATATGGTTCATTCCTTACTATATTCTGAACGCACATTAAAAGTATAACTTTGTTACATGCGCTTGCTCTATATATACTATAAACTATTATGTTAAAATCTTGTTGTTATCATTTTACCACTAATTTCCATAGTAGTGGGCAATTTTGGCGAGAAATAACACTCATATTAGTTGATTATATCTATTTTCAATTCAGTTTCAATAAACAATAACTGTGTTACATCTCTACTCTTATTTGATAGATAAAAAATAGTACGAAAACAATTTTTGAAAATAGCAAAAAATGGGGCCAAAAACGGCAGATATAAACTGTTTTTTGCATTATAGGTAAAGCAGCTTTTAATGCATCGACATCTTAATCATTGCAAAAAATGTAGTCTACATTCATATACGTCCTTGCAAATTCCGATACTGTAAACAAATTATAAACTACATACATAATACCTTGTATTTTGCAAACAAGTGGACCTCCACTATCGCCTGCGCATGCGTCGACTTTAGTTCCATCCAGATATCCAGCACATAACATTCTGTCCGTTACCAAATTTGCACCATATGCTCTAGCACATTCTTCTTGTCCTGCTTGATTGAACAATCTCACCCTCGCAATCTGTAGCATATTAGTTCCGAAATCCCATCTTTCTAAAAAGGATTTCATAATTCGTAATGATAAATCCTGAGAAGGATAGACTCCCTCACTGTTACTCTCTCCCTTTTCATCCATGGGACAAAATGTCAAATTTTCTGATGTTATAACATTTTGAAGCTCAGACATCTATTGCCTATAATTTCAGTAGACTGCATGTAAAATTAAGCTACATGTAAAAGATAGTATTTTTAGAACTGGGGAATTCCGGGATTTAAGTATAGGTTTGGGGAATTCCGTGGGGAATTCCGTGTTTATTTATAGGTGTGGGGAAGTCCATGGTAAGTTCCTAGGGAATTCCCAATTCTATATTTAGGTGTTTTTACCAATTTTCTATTTTTAAGTGTTGTTCTAGAAAATCATTTATTTGTGGAAGTGAAATTCCCCTACAACTAGATGAAAGAAGTAATAAAGACAAATTGAAAGTTTATACATTTTTATTCAACATTGTACATATTTCAGAAATAAGTCTATGCACTGTACTGTGGCCTCACATTCTGTCTCGCCATAGGTGGACGTCCTCTGTTTGCTCCATAGATGGGTCAAAGTTGTTGTGTCCCAAATATGTGTTGTATTCATGTTGTACATGACAGTCTCTGGTCCAGTGTCCCGTGCCTTGGCATTTGTAGCAAATGTCGTTCTGCTTCTTGGGCGGCTGAGGACATTCGGTAGCAAAATGTCCCTCTTCATTGCAATTGTAACATACGAATCTAGCTTTCTTCTTTGGTGGTTCTTCTCCTTCTTCTGAATTTCTCTTGTTGTCCATCAATGTGTGGATGTCGGCTTGCATGTTGGAAATGGATGTCTGTAAATCTTCCATCATGGCAGTCATGCGCTGACAATTGCTATGGATGTCGTCCATTTTGTTGTCTGCAGGCTGCTGTACATTGCCGTTTGGCCATTGAAATTCAAAGTTGGTTAAATCAATATCAGCAACTTGTTGAGAAGTAATCTTAGTTGTGTCTCCTATGAAGTACATTTTCCTTGCACTGATGTGCTGAAAGTGCACTTATTGGGTGCACTGAGGTGCTGAAGGTGCACATTTAGGGTGCACTTAAGTGCCAAAATAAAACACTTAGGGTGTACTGAGATCCTGAAGGTGCACATTAAGGGTGCAATGAGGTGTTGAAGGTGCACATTTAGGGTGCACGTAAATGCTAAAATAACACATTTAGGAATCACTGAGGTGTTGAAGGTGCACATTAAGGGTGCACTGAGGTCCTGAAAGTGCACATTTAGGGTGCACTTAAGTGCTAAGATAACACATTTAGGAAGCACTGAGGTGCTGAAGGTGCACTTTAAAGGTGCACTGAGGTGCTGAAGGTGCATATTTAGGGTGCACTTAAGTGCAAACATGCACTACGTAGGTGCACATATGTGTCCAGGTGCACATTTCAAGTGCACATATGCATACACAGAACACAATTTTGGTGCTGGAGGAACACATTTAGTGTACACATAGTGTAAAAAAGTGTATAAGCACATTCAAGTGCAGATGGCGAGCACAGTCCCACCGTTCATATTTGCTGCTTGTGTACATTACTAGTGCAAATCTCATCTGTTGAGCCCATTTCAGTGTTTGATGAAATAAAACAAACACAGATTTTTAATTCAAATTTTATTGAACTATTCAATTTGAACAAGAAACACAAGAAAAAACAGTAATATGAAAGTTACGTAACATTGATATGAGAATTAATGAAACAGAACTATGTACAATGGTTTGACTAACCTAATGAGTTAACATAATGTCTCACAATGGCATCGTTTTCAAAAAGGTTTTCTGTGAACAAGGAGGTAATTTCGGTTACACCTAAACCCTTGTATCGATGAATCAAATAGAATATGCAGTGATGTCCGCATACAACAGAGTGTCTGTCTTGAACTTTTTTGGTGTTCCAAATCCAGGAGTCTACATTCTTATGCATAAAGTCTGAAAATTCCGTATGCAGTGGTGGTAAGCCATAACTGTCGTAGTATTCTCCATTGCCACACTGGTCCAAGTAGATTGCAATCCAGTGTTGACCCAACTGGCTGTCCAGATCGGTATTACAGACAAGCGAGCACGGTAATGTATTCACTGAGGGGATCCTATTTCGAGGAAATACACCAAGGAAAGATGATCCTACATTCTGTCTCATTACCATCTGTATTTGTTTAGTGTTCATTGTTCTAGGTTGCAAAATCAAATATTACATTCCTGTTGCGATCAATCTCTATGATGTTATCAAATTCAGCATACACAACAACACTGACGGTTTCTGCCAAGACTTGAGAAGTGAATTTCCAGTCTCAGGTTACCATGTTTTATAAGGTGGAAATGACCTGCTTCAGATAAGTCTGGAGTCAGATCAAAACCAAATACTGTATAGCCATTTCCATATTCTTCCCTACTAATATCGTTTCCTTCACCGTGGAAGATCTTTCCAGACCCCGTAAAAAGGCCTGAATAACTGCGAATAAAACGACTGCGTCCACAGTTAGGTTACAAAGGTTTGGCTGGAATCTGCTGTCCGTCAACATAGAGTGCCATAAACTCAATGTTGTTGTGCTATGTCTGGTCCATGTTGCCAATTTATCTGTTCTCAAATGATGCTATTCAATATAAAGACGTTTACATTGAAATTTAAAGGATTCTTCGTATTTACTCCATTGTAAGCATCATTGTCTACCAGACCAACGAAAATGCGCTTAGGCATTTGTCCAAGGAACAGGTTCTCTTTGTTGATACTCATTCTTCCACTGGCAACTGAAAATGCTTTAGTCTCAATACGCTTAATGGGATATTTGGCTGTCCCCCTCTCGAAAGCTTTGATGTGAGCCATTCTGACCGTGTAACTGATCCTTACTTTCCGCACAAATAAGGCAGCGTCCATGATTTTGATTTTAAAGTCATCATTGGCTGCCATAAGTGCAAATGCATCTTTGCTCCTGATCAAATTGATCTTTGCATCCACTCCATTGCGTTATTGTTTTGGCTTGCAAATACAAGAAGGTGTTATTCAGATTCAGATAATCATCCCCTGAGCCGGAAATATTAAATTCTATGGGTCCCGAGTCAGTGATAGATGACAATGGCCGATGTTCTACCCAATGTCCATATTCAATGCTTGCTTGCGTTGATGGAACAGCAAATAAGTCCAACTCTGACTTCATGCATTCACAGGAATGTTGATGGACCAAAGACATTTTGATGTTTAGGTGAAGATGTCTCTTCTCGGTTTAGATGTTCTCTGTACCTTTGCTCGCTTAGGAATGACAACTGAAGAATTCGCACGCCGCTTTATACCCGCTTTTTATATGTTCTCCGGGTGGTTTTGATATTCTGCCTCTTGCTTGATTCATGATATTTCTTCCCGCTTCTTTCAGTCGTCGCTCTGTGGATGTGCGTATGTTTTCTCCACTAAGTAAATCATTAGCAATGTTAAGTCCTGTTGATAAGACTTGTTTACCCAATGCTTTTGATCCTTTCTTAATAAGGGACTTTGCACTTTTCAAAAGACCGCTAAACATGTTACCAGTGCCATGTTCTCTTTGAATTCGTACTCCTCGAAAAGCTGGCAATCCATGTCCTGCTTGATCAATGTAATATTCATCAATCGCATCTCTGTTTCCTTCAAAGCGAATATTTTGTCTGTTTGGAATCTCATTATGACTGTCGTCGCCGGAAGTGTATTATCACAACGACCTTTCCTCTTTCAAATGGCACTGGTAAGCCAGTGTCGTCTCTTATATCTATTTCTATGGTGTCAAATTGTCTCTGCTGTAGTGGTAGGTACTGAATGTTTTGATAAGTATGAGAAACCATTTTGCCAGACGATCCCTCTATTGGAACAATTCTCAGTAATGGTACAAGTACATCACCCACCATACTAGGCTCTACGATGTTACTGTAGATATACAGAGAATGAAATCCTTGTTTCACGTCGCACACCCAAGGAGCTATATACACACCAGCGTCGAATTCCTCTTGTTCAAAGCCTAAGATTTTGGCAAGAGCTTTGGACAGTTTCAAAATAGCTTCATTCGATATTGTGATTGTAACTTTGTGACTGACGTCATCAAATTCTATTTTCACGTTATCTTCTCCATTGATGCTCCCTTTCAAACCACATAAAGTCCTCATGAGCTTTTCCTGTGAAACGTAGTATCCATTTTTCAGCGCAAACTGAACTCTTGGTGCATCTGGATTTTCGATTATCCCAAACCATGCTTGGTCGTTTGATACATTATACCACGAATGTGGATACTGAATTTCAGTCAATCCCACTTCCCACTGTCCTGATAAATCCAGGGAATGATGTAACTTGACACGATAATTTGTCAAAGTATTGTTAGAATAAGTTGACATCGAACTATTACTTGGGAGTGTCAGGTAAAACATTTTGAATGGCCGATGTGTGCTAGTCTTGGCGTTTTGGACAAACTAAAGTCTTGAGCAATATCTATCCTTTATATGTAGTCAACTGATTTCTGTTGATCCAACTGTTGAATGATTCGGGATATCCATGCCACTTGACAAGATATTGAATCTGCTTTCCTTTCTTTCTTTTCTGTAACACCTCTTCAATTTTGTATACGTCATCAGATTTAACGATTTTTTATAACTCTTGAGGATAAAATGTTCCTTTCAACGGTTCTCCATTGTAGTCATTGATGCGATACACAGGTGGCTGACGTTCACGCACTTCACTAACCGTAAATATTTCTTCGCTCCAGCTAGGCAAGTAACCTTTCTTAAATGCCCGTCTTGCTTTGCTAATTCGAACCTGATCTCCTATTTTCAGGGTGGTGTTTTTGACATCCAAAGCTTTGTCACCATAGAGATTTTCCAAACTATGATATCATTCTTTTTTTTTAGCCTGTACTGGAGCCATTTTTATACTCCTGTGATGAGTATGGTTGTATGAATACACCAAATCCTCCAAAACATCAATGTACTTCAAAGTATCACTATGTGTAAAATATTTCCACATCTTTGTTTTCAGAGTCCGATTAAACCTTTCGGCTATGGAGGCTTTAATGTCTTCTTTCTCTGTAAGAAATGTACGTCATTTTCTCTCAGGAAAGACTGAAAATTTCTGTTGGTAAATTCACTCCCTTGTTCTGTTTGTAGCTGACGAGGTGTTCTACCTGACTTGAATATTGCCTTGAACGCTTCCACTAATGTTTTACCTGTTTTGTCGCGCAAAGGAATGACCCATGCATATTTCGATAGAACATCAATGCAGGTCAACAAGTATTTGTATCCATCATTGTGTTTTGCAATACTTTGCAGGTCAACGAGATCTGCTTGCCATTGTTGATTGATACCAGCCACAAGTACTTTTCTCCTTTTGAAACTTCGACGCACAGGCTTATGTAAAGTGTAGGTGTCTTGCGTCATCAACAAGTCTGAAACATCTTGTTCTTTCACTTCAATTGCCGAGTGCTTTTTTTAATTATTTCACTCCGCCGTAACTCCCAGGATGTTTTGGATCATATTACTTTTTGGAAAGTATTTTTGATGCATCCACCTTCTTCTTGGCTTTCATGATGAGGAATGATAACTGTACTTGACATAGATTGTATTAATAGGTATTAATATGGTGACCAATGAGGCGTAGAGAAGGATGTTTTTGAAATGCTGCTCTTCTTTGGTGTTTTCAAACTTTGCGGCATACTTTCTGGATCTGATTCGTAAGCTTGTGCCAATGATGACTTGAACTCGGGTTTGTCATCTATTAACGACTCCAAACCACAAGATGACGTATCTGATTATGATGCACCATGCTCGTCTTGCAACGGATCCTTTCCAGATTGTATCCAGTTCCATGAGTTAAAGAAGATCCTGACGATAATCTCAACAACACTCACAATAGAGCACGAAATTAAACATCGACGGACCCCTAGCAAGCTAGAGGTGGGACCAGGTGCCCGGGAGGAGTAAGCATCCCCTGTTGGCTAGCCGCACCCGCCGTCGATGTCAATGAAGCATGGAAATGAAAATATATATAATTCATGCACTGTCTGACGTTATGTCTATATAGAAAGTGCTATGGCGACAATGTCAGGGAAGTATATTCAAAACACTTACTGTCAAACCCCTCGCGGGGAACTTTTTTACGAGCTCCACACGGCAAAGGGCATAAGTGTGACACAAATGAGTTAAAGAAGATCCTGACGATAATCTCAACAACACTCACAATAGAGCACGAAATTAAACATCGACGGACCCCTAGCAAGCTAGAGGTGGGACCAGGTGCCCGGGAGGAGTAAGCATCCCCTGTTGGCTAGCCGCACCCGCCGTCGATGTCAATGAAGCATGGAAATGAAAATATATATAATTCATGCACTGTCTCTCCTTATGCCCTATGAGATCCTGTGGTACATTAGTTTCTCGAAGACCAGCACTAAATACCTGCCGTCCGCGTGGTTCGAAATGTTTTCTTCGACGTAAAACATCATTGACAAGATCGACAATATTACTGTTTTTGATCCGTTCACCCTTATAGACAAGTTCGCCACGGTCATTCCGCTTCATGTCGGGTTTTGATTTGATTTTGTGTAATAATAGTTCTGCTCTATTTCTCATAGTCTTTGGGACAGATTTTATAATTTCACTTTCGATCGGGTCTGTTGTGGAAGATCCTTGGTCAACTCCAATACTTTGGTCTGTATTGAAACTGGCATCATTTTTCGGTGCAGTAGTACCCCTGACAACTTGTACTTGACCGGTGGTCTGTTCTCATATTTGTCATCATAGATGAGAAATCTTTGTAGTTTCTGCTGGTAAGCTTCAACTTTTTCTCCCATGGAAAGATCATCTCTTTGAAGAATAGACTGTATCTCGTCGTCAAGTCTTGTCATGGATTCAATTGTGGGATTTCTCACTATATCATGATGCTGCAATCCCTCCAACAATTTAGGTTCTACCAGTAACATTTTCTTTCTTTGCTCCATCTCAAAGTCCTAATAATTTTGAAGCCAAAGGCGCAATTACTGGTGCCAACAAGGGTCCTAAAAGAGCAGGTAAGATACCACCAATTTGTAATACTTCTTTCTTTCTCTCAGTAGGAGCGTTCTTATTGACAAGCTCTCGGAGCTCCTCTTTGTAAGGAGCTAATGTGTTAAACTGGTCTTTTGTTAGGTCGACATTACCTTTTAAAACATTCTTGGCACATTCACAGAGGCAAAGTATCAATGACAAATCTGCATCTCGGATGACGCTTCTGCACATTGTGGGTTTCGCAAAAAGCAAATAGTTCAAATCAGCCGCATGGTCACGCAGGCGCTTGCAGAAATAAGGAAAGGACGCATCTTTCTCTTCTACTAAGTCGTCATCTTCACTGTTTTCACTATCATCGACGTGAAAATTATTCATGTGTCTTTTTAATGCAAAGAGTCTGGAGAATTTCTTTTGACATTTCATGCACTGTAAGGAAGACATGTTGAGTCTTTGATGTCACTATTTCAACTGCACTCACAACTGGCCCGTTGATGTTTTTATAGTGCCTTTTTCACGTCTTCCTTAAATACACCCATTGGTTTTGTCCTGGGAATATACGTGTACGAAGTCGTAGATGTTCTGGTGTGTCTTGCTTCAAACCAATTAAAAGGTACCCAAAGGGATCCGAGGTGGCATCATGAAAGGCCTCCTGCATATATTTAACATTTCCTGGATACATCTGCTTGGCGAGATGTGTGATCTGGGATGCATCTCTAGGGTTTTTGAACATTACAATGTAATGGGAATTTAAACTGATTGTCCTGTTCTCTTTTCCTTTGTGAAACACATTCTTCACTATGTAGATTACACTGATATTTCTGTGATGACTTTTCTTGGTGAATAAAGATGTTATCCTTTCGTCTGTTTCTGACATTAAGTCGTCAATAATAACTAAATGTCTCTTTTGATGTTCAAGAGCTCCTATGTCTGGTGGTCCCTCTACAAATTCAACTCCGCGTACAGTTGCGTAGATGGGCTGCCATTCCCCATAGTACCAGACCAGTACGGTATAGATTTCATCATTTCTTCTATGTGAGCTAAAAGACGTCTCACAAAGTATGTCTTTCCGCTACCAGTAGGTCCTGCTATAATGCATGTGAAAGGATGTTTCATTCTAGGATTCATGATCCTCACTCTGATTACAGATAGACAAATGAAAATACAACACATAACCTAACATTTAAATATGGATGCGTTCGAGTCTATCCAATGGCATATTCTAAAAATTGTCTCACCTGAGTGTATGTTACAATTGCAATGAAGAGAGACATTTTGCTACCGAATGTCCTCAGCCGCCCAAGAAGCAGAACGACATTTGCTACAAGTGCCAAGGCACGGGACACTGGGCCAGAGACTGTCCTGTACAACAGGAATACAACACATATCCGAGACCCAACAACTATGAACCCAACTACAGGCCAAACAAACCCAGACCCATCTATGGAGCAAACAGAGGACGCCCACCTATGGCGAGACAGAATGTGAGGCCACAGTACAGTTCATAGACTTATTTCTTAAATATGTACAATGTTTAATAAAAATGTATAAACTTTCAATTTGTCTTTATTAATTCTTTCATCCAGTTGTAGGGGAATTTCTCTTCCACAAATAGATGATTTTCTAGAACAACATTTAAAAATAGAAAATTGGTAAAAACACCTAAATATAGAATTTGGAATTCCCTAGGAATTTACCATGGACTTCCCCACACCTATAAATTAACACGGAATTCCCCAAACCTATAACTTAAATCCCGGAATTCCCCAGTTCTAAAGATACTTCCTTGACAGCGGGGAGCCTTACACTACTATAATGTACGAACAATAATATTAAATTTATTTTTACCACATTAAAAGAAGAAGTATTTTTAATATTTGTATTTGTAATTCATGACATTGTGTAGATAATATTAATATTATTTCTTTATCACTACTATAATGTACGAACAATAATATTAAATTTATTTTTACCACATTAATAGAAGAAGTATTTTTAATATTTGTATTTGTAATTCATGACATTGTGTAGATAATATTAATATTATTTCTTTATCAGCTTAGATGTTCGGATTGTAAATTAATGCCAAATGGCCTTACTGTTTGTTGTTCGTCCCCATCCCGATATGTAGCAGTCCTCTTGGGGAATGACGTTGTAACTACCAGGAAGGTAGGCCCTCTGTACGTTATAATTGTACTGTATACCTCTACCATTTTTAGGTTTTATTCTTACATATGCTAAGTCATAGTCACAAGCATCATTTGCACAATCTATCGGAAAAATATAAGATTATATAGTCGCAAACACCATGTGGACAATCTATATATATATATCTATAAATATATAAGATTAAGATATTTCTTGATCTGTTTAGGATTGTAGTCGCCACAATGCCACTTTTAACAACAAAGATAAGGAAACTATCAAATTTACGCATATAATTTGAAAAAACAAATAAGACACTTAAATACGTACTGTTAAAGGAGGGATGAAGTCGAATCTTAGCGACATCAAATTCCTGTTCGCCTTCTTCTTCTCGCATATTATCAATATCTCCAACGCGCACTTTGTAGTATGCAATATTTTGCCTTTTCACAAAACGTAAAATAAATAACATAATTTGGATAGATATAGCATTATGAATACAATAAAATATTTAAAAAAAACCTATTGAGAAGATTTAGATTCCGAGAGTAAAACAAATCGAAACGTGTCGCGTGTAAAATGTTTCCATTCTACAGCTATTTTTTTGTAAATAATTTGAGTTTTGCCAAACGCTGTACAAACATTTTTTTATCAAATAAAGGATAAGAAAGCAAATGGCATATTAAAATTAAATTGAACAGGTTCACAGGAAAATGCATGTTGATTTATGTGTGTATCAGAACAAGTTTGTTTCTATAAATGATATGAAAGAAATATCAAATCTGAAATATTTGCAGAATTTCATCTAAAAGCTACTTACGTGGAACCGAAGCAATGCGCTGCACTTAGAATCCAGAACTTGGAAATTATGGTTCCTCCACAATGGGCCTCATAGTTGTCCGTTCCCCTATCCATTAGACGTATTCCGGCTTGCCAAGGCGCATGTCGTTGAGTGTCTGTGGCATTCTTACTTTTAATGTCATTGACATCATGCCCTTGTGTGTCAATGGTATGATTTTTGATATCACCAATTAGTAAATGCGCTAAACTTACTGGACGTCCACCTATTATTTTGCTAAAAAGGTTTCCCCCAAGAAACCCTCCAAGAAACCTACGACGCCTTTTTGATCTTAATGCTGTCATAGAACTGGACGTTGTTTCATCTCCACTTTCAAATGGAGAAACAGAATCATGTTGAGCTGCATTTTGTTCGTCCCAGTTCTGACTATTAACGGAAAGGGTACCTTATAAAAGACAAATTATAAACCGATATGACTTTTAAAAAAGGGGAATAAGGTTTTAATATTACATTGCCTTTTCATTCTTTAAGATATTTTAAAAAGAAGAACCTAAGGCTTTATTCCTGTTTCAATATACTTTCTCTTTATCATGAGGGCAGAGGGAATGCTGCACTAACAATAATCAAATTGTGAACATGTTTTGTGTAGTAAATATATAATGATCGTGAATCGGCGTTCATTTTCTACAGATTGATAGAAAATTTCAGAAAGCATCATTGTATTTTTACAATAGATGTCATAAGAAGAATGAAAATATATCCGTCAAGTTTTCATTTTATTTCTGTTGTAATGCTGAATTTCACAATATATCATAAGGATAGTTACATGAGCATAAGTGCAAATGCAAGCGTTATTGTGTAAATATTTTTTTCAAGTCAAAATAACTTAGTGTCTTGAGAAATAATTAAGTACGAAATAGCTAGCAAAATTAACAAAGTGCTCATAAGATTAAGCTATATGATAAAAAAAAAATAAATTATAATCATATCATCTGATACTCTCTGTATTTTGAAAAAAAAATTAAAATAAGAAATCAGACTGCTTACATGTTGCTAACAATACGATGACAGACGCTGCCTTCTGTGAATCTTTCATATTTTCACTTATTTCAAAGCAATCTCTTGAATGGGCTTTATAGCACTGTTTCCAATCAGCCTAGACATACACATCCAGTGGGAAAGCGCAATATATACCTCTTTCACCAGGTTGACATAATATATCTGTTCCATTCTAAGTGGCGTGATAATCAATTTTGAAATAAAACAATGTGAAAACAAGATTTACATACATTAAATATTGAAATAGATATTATGTTTTATTATAAAATTGACAATACATGCGCAACATATGCACGTTAAATACATGTACAATCAGTTATGCTAAAGGATCACTAAAGAGGTTTAAGTGTCCGAAACGTGCATGTCTGGTCCATGCTGCAAATTTATCTATTTTTTCATGGTACCATTGAATTTGAAGAGGTTTAACATTTGTACAATGTACCACTTGGTGAGTGTAACTGATGGTGGACCAGGGCACATTCAGCTATTATATAAAGTTTGCTCAACTTCGATTGATCGTTTCTTCAACTCATTCGAAAATTTCTGATATCAAAATATCCTGAAATTTCTAAAATATGTGTCCTGTAGCATCATATCCGACCCATCCTGCTACGTCTTACGGTACATTTTTAGACATAACTTTAACATTATATAAGTTTGGACATATCGTTATTTTTGGACATGTCGTTATTTTTGGACATAACATTTTTTGGAAATAACTTCATTTTTGGACATAACTTCATTTTTGGACATAAAGATTTTGTTTGGTTGCTTTGGTTTCTGTCTTATCCTGATTTTGTATGCCTTCGGTTTACGATTTTCTGAAATATTCTATATTTTCGTCGTTTTTTTATATATATAAAGCTACTATTGGCAAAGACCATCTGCATTAAATGATGACAAATATGGATAATGACCATATCCTAATACATAGTACAAAGTCGGTAATTCAGAAAATCATAAACCGAAGGTATACAAAATCAGGATAAAACAGGAAACCAAGGCAAACAAAGAAAAACTTTCACCATATGAAAAGAAGTGAACTCCCTATATGGGAGTGAGACCATGTGTCTAGAAAGAGTCAGCATCCCCTGCTTGCAAGCAACACCCGTCACTTCAATTTAAATTAATTACATGTACATAAAACATTTATCCTGTGTATTTTTGCTATGCTATATACTTTATTTACATTCATAATTTATTATCAGGAATCTATTTATATGATCGCTATGTGCTACATTAAATTTTCCTCATTTATAAAACGTAAGTGTATTATCTAGAAACGTGTAGTGTCATTGTCATTTTGATTGTACAGTGCATAGCTTATTATCTGCCAACATTTATTTTCTCTTCCTATTTCATTTGGTTTTCGCTTATTTAAATACTTATATACTTTGCGTATGCGTGTTACTCGATTGACGGATCTAGCGAGGTGGATAGGGGGGTTGCACCCCCCCCCCCCTTTGGTCAGACCAAAAAAAAAACGAAGAGAGAGAGAGAGAGAGAGAGAGAGAGAGAGAGAGAGAGCTTATATAAACTTAATCTCTGTCCTTCTTACTTACAAAAGTGTTTAATATCGTAATGCACGTCACTGGTTCTACTATATATTCAAATCGAGAACATTTCCGATTTTGTTTTATTTCAACATGCTCGAAGAATTAGCAATTCCAAAGTAAGCCAGCGGGAAATTCAAGAATTTAGCTGTAAGATGCATAACGAAGAAAGAAAACACCCGCGGCAACCTGATATACATGCAATCGACGAGCTTGCCGCCGCCATTTTAGGCAGCAACCATTTGATTTTTTAGAGGGGGGGGGGAGGGCAGGAAGACTTGCCAGCCGGAATATTTTTTTCGGCCATTTTAAGAGCCGCAGTTTTATTTTTCGTCGGCCCTTCGGGTCGGATTATTTTATTTGTAATTTTCCAATGTTGAAAATTACTCTGAAGTTTAGATAAATCAGCGTGATTTTTCGGCTATATTAAATTTAAAACTACAAACACAGAATGAATTCATCTCTTGCCAGCAGATCACTTCGTTTTAATTTCTTGAATGACATATGATACCTATCGAAAATGCGTCAGAATAATCAAACGCTTCTTATACCGTGGATATGATCCTAATGTCACCAAACGGACACTGGGCTTGGTACGTGACCAATCTACAGTCTTGTACCAGCGCATCCTTGATACGTGCACGCTGACTGACTGTGACGACGCGACTCGATGACGGGCCCTGTCCAAACCTCTTTAGAGAAGACAGGGCCCCGACCACCTGTCGGACTCCTCGGGTGATAACATACATTAGCTCGCTACAGCCGGCAGAGCACAGGTTGTATTACGCATTCCCTCTTTTTATATCCATTTACATATTCATCTGTGTTGTTTGGGCCCCTGCGTTTTGCGGTCTTGTTTGTGTGTGGTCATCTGACAGTGAGGATGTTGTTTTTCACTACAATTGTACGTTTTCGAGACCTCCTGGTAATCGGAATAGTGGGAGAGTTGTGCGCACGTAATCCAGGATAATTACACCGTCTGCTACTGACGTGGCAGATGGCCGTCCTAAGTCGGCACCGTTTACCCATTGGTCTCGTTGGTTTATGTGTAGTCATTTGTGTTTTATGTTTATCTGTGATTTGACGTTCCTTGTACTACTGCGTCTCTTTCTGTGCGTCTTTTTTGTGTTTTACAGTGGGTGTTTTGGGAGGTTGCTGTTGGTGCTGCAACTAGGTGTTGTTGGAGATCCCCTCCTTTCTCCTATAATCTATTCACTTAAAATGATACTCAACTGAGACAGGCTATATGGTGCTAATGACATAAATTTGATTAATTCTCTGCAAATTGCATGAAATATGTTCCTTTTTTATTTGTACTTAGTTTATGACCACACAAAAAGTGTTTACTGGACATGTGGATAGGTCGGAAGAGAGAAAGGGGGAGGGGCCGTCATGATCCGGAAGATTTCGAACCGGAATTTTGTTTTGCAAAGTCCCCCCCCCCCCCCAAAAAAAAATCAAATGGTTGCTCACTAACCCGATGACACTGAAGAGACGTACATGTACACGGCAGTGGATGTTCCAGGCAATATTGCGCATCAATATTTCTTTCAGGTAGATTAAATTTTATAATTCATATTTGTAAATGATAAATCAAAACTCGTTGCAACCCAGAAATATTTTTCACTGCTGCAATATCACCGATTTAGTCAGAAAAAGAAGGGGGAGAGGGGGACGAAGACAATCTTCACCCCCCCCCCCCTTTGAAAAATTCCTAGATCCGCCTATGCTACTCTTAGTATGCCAACTCAGTTTCGCTTGTTTATGCGTGATTCAGTATACATACAAATATTGCTTCTTACATTGTATGCGTATTATCTGTAAAGGGGTAGGTTCACGAACACCCAAAATCGGCCCTAATTTTTTGCGAAAAATAATTTTATGAAAATTATGATTCAGCATCTCTTATATTCATCTAAAATACCTGGCGAAATAGAAAGTAAATATTTTTCGTTGTCAAAACGTCACGTGCGTTCGTTATGATGTCACATTTTGACGTCATTTGCTCTGCATGACGGAAAATGAAGGAAAATCGCATAGATCTTTGAAATTACTATAGGCGCCAACCCTTACCCAACATAAATTTTATGTAGATCGAAAGATAACTTGCAAATCTAACTATTTATAAGAAAATTATTTTGGGTGAGGGCTGGCGCCCTACTTATTTTAATACATTTTGACCAGAATTATGCCAATTTCTAACGATTTTGCTGCATTTTACGACTTTTAGCCGACTTTGAAGCCATATCTTTCGGTGTATTGTAGGTATTTTAAAATATTTATTTGGTATTTCAAACAACCACACATTTAACTTCCTTGATACAAAATACTATCGAAATCTAAAACACTCTTAAAATAGGGCCGATTTTCCATGTTACCGAACCTGCTCCTTTGAATGTCATTTTCATTTATGTTGAATGCAGAGCTATCATTTATCGAGGCTTATTTTCAGCTCACTTTACATTTTGGTTCGTCGTTAATGTATCATACATGTATAATGCTCACAGCGATTCTAATTTTCAACTTATTTTAATAAATTAAAATTTATTTCCGAATATTTCAGCCTGTGTTTTATTTTGACATTGTGAGGTATTTCCTCCACCTTAACATTGTGTATACATGTACATAATGTATATGGTCGCTTATTTCTTTCTTAATTGTACTTTAAGCGATTCCGTTTGTTTATTTATACTTTCTAACAAAATACTCCAACCGTATTCTGTTAGTATCCCGTTAAGACTGGGTATTGCATTGGTATCACATTAAACTCCCTCTGACAAGATCTTGTTCTGTTTCGTTTCACCTTGAAATTTGTTATTACAAAATGTATCTGCCAAAAATTCTAAATACGATACTACACTGCTTACTACATTCTGTGTAACTACAAGCTGTTATGACTACAAGTCGCTATGCTGAGAATCTCCTTCAAATCGAAATAATGGACATATTTCAGAGATAAGAAGTCGCTAAGCGTAAATCTAGAACAGCTGTGTGAAACATCAGATGTTTGATTCTAAATTGACTTTTCCGTAGGCGAAATTTAGTTCTGACTTTCCTAATCGTCACATATGCATTATCATACCCTTACTGATTATTTTCCTATGTAAAAGAAACTTATCAAATCTAGCTGATATTCGCCTGAAAGACGAAAACCCTGCATAGGGTGCTTTATTTGGGTAGACTTTGTCCCTGGGGAATTAGTATAAAAAGGGAGCTCCTGCACGTTACGCTGGTGTATTCACGGTGACTAGGGAGGCCAGGTGGTCGGGACCCCGTTTTCTCTAAAGAGGCTAGGACAGGGCCCATTATAGAGTCCCATCCTTACAGTCAAAACGCTGGTTTCGTCACAGTGACATAATAATAAAACGGTCCTTCTGGACATGAATTATTTACCTCGGGAAAGCCTCGGGAAATAGGTCCTGTCTCGAGAAAACAGAATCGTGCTAACTCCCTTAATGGTATACTTTACAGACCTTGCTCTCGAATGGGCAAAAGTACCTGGCGTCTCAGTTCAATTTTACCTTCAGATACATAGATGACGTGTTGTCAATCAGTGATCAGAACTTCGAGAAACATCTTCATGAAATATATCCTCATGAACTAGATATCAAGGAAACAACCGAGAGCACATGTAGCCAATTTCGATCAACTTCGGTTGATCTTCTGTCTCTTCAACGCATTTGAAATTTTCTGTTCCAAAATTTCTTGAAATTTCTAAAACGTGGGTACTGTAGCATCATATCCCACCCATTCTACTACGTCTTTTGGTACATTTTTGGACATAGTAATTTTCATACATTTTGACCGTATTACATTGTTTAGACTGAGGATCACTGACGAGGGTTCAGTACCCGAAACGTGCATGTCTGGTACATGCTGTAAATTTATCCGGTTTTTAAATAATGCTATTGAATTTAAAGACGTTTAACATTCGTACTTGGATATACTTCTAACTTTCGATGCAAACAGCCATCTAAATACCTCACGTGATGGTTTCACATTCCACATAACTAACTTCTGTTTCATGAGTAGCAACATTCCGTCATCTCCTGCTTATTGCATTTTTGTTTCCCAGGTCAAACGCTACGCCAGTGCATGTTCTAAATATGAAGTTTTCATCGTAAGAACCAGACGACTTGCAAGTAAGCTACTTGTTCAGGGTTATATTGCACAGTGGCTGAAATAATCCTTTAGGCAGTTCTTCGGTTATTACGGGGATATAACAAAAGCATATCAGATCCCCCTTTCCAGAATGATTAGTTACATTCTGGATTGTGATTGAATTGCTGTCATTATAACCAAACAAGTCTTACATGTACCTGATGTATACACCAATATGTACATCGAGACCGAATTTGACAGGAGTCCATGGAGCTGTTGCGACGGGTGTTGCATGCAATCAGGAGACGCTTACTCTCCCCGGGCACCTGGCTTCACTTCGGAAATTTATTCATTTTGAGGTTAGCAACCATTCCTATGGAAAATCTAATGAATTTGCCTTGCCTTCTCGATTTTGAAACTGAATAACTGATCGGTACTTCTTTAATGTTTATTCACAGTTTACTATTAAACCTATACTTTTTTTTTCCTATATAAAAAGATACTCATTAAATCTGGCTAAATCCCTGAAATTCGTTTCACAAGTCTGTTTCCCTGCAAGGGTTCGTAAGTTAGGGAGACTATTACCCTAGGGAATTAATTTTGAAATGGGGCGGAGCTTATTTGGGGATGTGTCAGTGTCAGCAAATCAGCGCCGTAGAGGTTGAGTCCGACTGAGATTCAGGGAAAACAAGTGGTGGAGGCCCCGTCTTTTCTAAAGAGGCTTGGACAGGGCCCGATATAGACTCCCGTCGTCATAGTCAAATCGCTGGTGTCGTCATAGTGACGGTGTAACAGAACGGTTCCTCTCGACATGACCTATTTCCCTCTGTTACGCATCGAGAAAGCCTCGGGAAATAGATCCTGTCTCGAGAAAAGAGAATCGTGCTCACTCCCTTAATGGTATGCTTTCACTGTACATGTATATTATTTAACCGCTATACTTTTTATTCTAAATCCCTGAAATTCGTTTCACAAGACTGTATCCCTGCAAACGGTGCGTTAGTTGGGAGACTATTACCCAAATATGAACACATGGTGTTATTGTTCTGTACCTTTCATTATTGAGTTTTTAGTTCTGTGAAAAATATGGATAATGACCATATCCCCGTATACAGCACAAAATCGAGAATTCAGAAAATCAATAACCGAGGACATTCAATACAGGAACCAAAACAAATAAACAAAAACATTCACCAAATGAAAAGAAGCGATCTCCCGGTATGGAAGTGAGACCAGGTGTCTAGGAAGAGTAAGCATCTCCTACTTGTATGCAACACCCGCCGCTTCAATTCGGTAGAACTGTCACATCCGGTAACTTCATACGAATACACTCTATCACTTGTATTAATGTTTAATAAAAAAAATATGAAGAATGGCACACGTACAATAAGAACAACTCGGCAAATAATTGATACAACTTAGATGAAATCAAATACATGATTGAAATTCTCAGACAAATGTTGTTAGCTTCCTATGTAATGATTTATTTTCTTAACAGGTTTGTTAGAGGTTGAAAATTAATAATTTCAGCTTGCGTTACTGGACAATAAATAATCCAGCCGACTCTGTGTTGAACATTTATAATCTAAAAATTTAACTTATGTACAAATGTATGATATACATATAATTTATTTTCGCGATTCCAAAGCACTCGCGAATATAGCGAAAAGTAGTATTTCACGGAAATTTCTTGTTATGTGGTTTCATGTTTCATAGGCTTTTGGATCAGCAGAATTGATTTTTTAATCAGAGCGTACAGCTAATTTCTTTAATGAATTTGTTTGATGATGGCTGTGCTTAAATGAATTTTTTTTTAATCTTTCTTTGTGGACGGTCGTTTGATCCCGGGGGCCTTGGAAATTTATTCAGATCAGATTATAAATGTTCAACACAGAGTCGGCTGGATTATTTATTGTCCAGTAACGCAAGTTGAACTTATTAATTTTCAACCTCTAACAAACCTGTTAAGAAAATAAATCATTACATAGGAAGCTAACAATATTTGTCTGAGAATTTCAATCATGTATTTGATTTCATCTAAGTTGTATCAATTATTTGCCGAGTGCAAGACTTTCTTGGTGAACAGTCTATATACATGTGTAAATGTATCACTTGCATCTTCAAAATTGAGCTTTCA
Organism: Pinctada fucata; assembly: GCA_028142955.1. Lineage (NCBI taxonomy): Eukaryota > Metazoa > Mollusca > Bivalvia > Pterioida > Pteriidae > Pinctada > Pinctada fucata. Next base: position 19,439,337 of record AP027102.1, read on the forward strand.
AAACTCATGGGTATGTTCAAGAAGGTTCTTGCTTAAGTCGCGTACAAAAGCAAGTAGTTAATATTTTTAAATATACCATTCCTATAAGACTTGAAGCTACACATTTGTTTCAATGAAAAGGCATTGTAAAGCAATATTATTATAGGCTTGAATCTTCATAACACTAGGAAGGGCGAGTGGAACGAGCCTTAACAATTTTTGAGTGAGTGGCGAGCAAAGCAAGCCAAAACATATCTTTAGATGTGGCTCCACCGAAGCAAGCTTAAATTTGCTTCAGTGAATTGTGAGCGATGAGAGCGAGAAAAGTTTGAATTTTAATTAAGAAATTTTGAACTGTGAATTAAGAAAACTAGGCCAGAATATTCATATTCCTCTATCAAGAGTGTCAGGTTAAGTATTTTCACCATTTTCTGGCTAAGAATATTTGTTTCCAAAAAGTACCAGCCCCCTCCCCACTCAGGATCAAATTGTCGTTCCCTTATTCTAAATTCTCTTACTGCGCCAATGATCGAAACTCCCCCTTCTCTTTTGATAATACAACTAGGGGCATTAGATAAGCTTTAAACTTCCTGTTTATTCCTGATAACATAGATATTATAACTTTATGTGACATAGTTAACGTTTTATGTGAAATATGCATAAACTGTACTAATTAAGAGGGCGCCGCTTTTAACGCGCCACCTATACAATGCATTGCGTACTTGGTATCAGGAGATTGTTTTGTATGAAGCTTTGATATTGTCTCTTTCTGTTTGTCATATTTTCCTTTCTAGTGAGAAAGTTTTACAAGACTTTGTAAGCCTTTTCATTGAGACTTTTGGAATCTGATTTCTGGTTTTATTCAATTTGAAGACGTTTACTTTTATGTTTGTGTTTCAATCACTGACTCCTTTTATTTACTCATTACTGAGTCAATATGAAAGAAACTTAGACAGCATAAATTGAATCGATATTTCATTTTCTTAAAAACAAATTATTAGTAGCAGTAGAGAGCAATTATTTAATTCTCTTAAATAGAAGCAAATTTAAAACATAATTGTTTTCACGTTTGAATATATTCCAGGATGACCTGTCTTGGCGCATTCCTTTGCACCCCATGATGTAATTCCGACGAGAACATTCTGACCTGCAAAATATAAATGTTTTTACATTAGAAATGATCAACACGCAAGACATATTTTAAAAATGAATATAATGCATTAGTGCATCACATGATAAATCCTTGGAATTCCATTTGGCATTATTGCTTTTACGTCGCTTGGAGAGTAATAGATGCCGCCTCGTCCGTGTCAAAACACTCAATAGCTATACTCTGTCCTTTTAAAATAACGGTCGAGATCATGCGACGCACTAAACCTATTGATGCCCGTGAATATGTGCTTTTTGAAGGTAAAAAATGCCCTCGCTGATGCTCGTACACTATTCCTTCCAAGAGAAACGTTATGAGAGAATAGTACAAACACAAACGTGCATTAATAGGTAAATAAACATCAAAGAAGTACACATCAGTTATTCAGTGTTAAAGTGGAGATGATCGTTGATCATCCTGAAATTTTCTCTTGCAAACCTACAATACAAACAACAACAGCTGATCATAAATTGATTAAAAAAAGAAGAAGAATTTATCCAAAATAATTAAAAGCAAAGAAAAGATGATGGTCTGAAATGTTTCAATAATACTTCTTGGTATCTGGATGATATTCTAACTACTGACAATCCTGCTTTTGAATTTAATAAGAATGAAATTTATACGCAAGATTTTTAAAACACTTAACAAGGCAAACGCGGCAGAGCACGGGTTGTATTACGTACGCCCTCTTTTTATATCCATTTACATATTCATCTGTGTTGCTTGGGCCCCTGCGTTTTGCGGTCTTGTTTGTGTGTGGTCATCTGACAGTGAGGAGGTTGTTTACACCACAATTGTACGTTCTTAGAGACCTCTTAGTAATCGGAAAAGTGGAAGGGTTGTGTGCACTTAATCCAGGATAACCACACCTTCTGCTATTTCCGTAGCAGATGGCCGTCCTAAGTCGGCACCGGTTGCCCATTGGTCTCGTTGGTTTATGTGTAGTCCTTTGTGTTTGATGTTTCTGTGTTGTGCGTTGACGTTCCTTGCCCCTTATGCGTCTCTCTCTGTGCTTGTCTGCTTTGTGTTTTTGCATTGATTGTTTTGGGGTTTTGCTGTGTGTGCTGCAACCTGGTGTTGTTGGAGATCCCCTCCTTTGTTACAAATACAGAAACAGCAATTTCTGGACCTAAATATCAAAATTGTAAACGGAAAGATTAATACAAGTGTATATGACAAAAGAGATGATTTTGGATTCAACAAAGTAAATTTCCCTTGGCTTGATGGTGATGTTCCAAGACTACCGTCATACAGCATTTACATATCACAGCTCATCCGGTACGCTAGAGGTACTGATATTTTGGATTTTCACAGCAGAAATTTACAAATTACCAAGAAACTTTTAGGTCAAGGTTTCCGCTTTCATAAACTAGTTTTAAAGACTTCTGGAAAATTAACAAAAAATTGATCAACTTCTCTTAAAATTCGGATCTATACACGCAACAAAATACATTGCTTTGGGTATTACACAACCTGCCTTTTATTGTGATATGATGAACAACATTAGAAGAATCAAAGGTAGACAGCATAACCATCGAAAATGCGTCAGAATCATCAAACGCCTTTTATACCGTGGATATGATCCTAATGTCTCAAGACGGACACTAGACTTGGTACTTGACCAATCTACAGTCTTCCAGCGCATTCTTCAGACTTGCACTCTTACTGACTGCGACGACGGGACTCCATGACGGACCTTGTCAAAACCTCTTTAGAGAAGACAGGGCCCTGACCACTTGTCTTCTCTGAATGTCAGTCGGACTCTTCGGATGATAACATACATGAGCCCGCGTCGACAGAGCACAGATTGTATTACGTACGCCCTCTTTTTATATCCATTAACATATTCAGCTGTGTTGCTTGACCCCCTGCGTTTTGCGGTCTTGTTTTATGTGTGATCACCTAGTAGTTAGGAGGTTGTTTTACCAAAATTTTACGTTCTGCGAAACCTCTGGGTACTTGGAGAAGCAAGAGGCTTGTGCGCACGTAAGCCAGGATAACTATATCATTTGCTACTTGAGTGGCACATGACAGGGATTCCTATAGGTTCTAACTGTGCGCCTCTTGTCGCAGATATATTTTTATACACTTACGAAAAACAATTTATCCAAAATCTTTAAAAGCAAAGAAAATATGATGATCTGAAATGTTTCAATAATACTTTCAGGTATCTGGATGATATTCTAACTATTGACAATCCTGCTTTTGAATTTTATAAGAATGAAATCTATACACAAGATTTTTAACACTTAACAAGGCAAACGTTACAAATACAGAAAAAGCATTTCCGAACCAAAATATCAAAATTGTACACAGAAAGATACATAGAAGAAGCGAGGAGATCTCCAACAAGACCCCATTGCAGCATTAACAGCAAAACAGCAAAACACACGATGCAAAAACACAAAAGACGAGTACAGTACGAGACGGAACAGAGACACACGACATGTATCAAACACAAAAGACTACACATAAACCGACGAGACCAATGGGCAACCGGTGCCGACTTTGTGTATATGACAAAAGAGATGATTTTGGATTTAACAAAGTAAATTTCCACAATTTTACGTTCTTCGAAACCTCTGGGTACTTGGAGAAGCGAGAGGCTTGTGTGCACGTAAGCCAGGATAACTATATCATTTGCTACTTGAGTGGGATATGACCGTCCAAAGTCGGCACCGGTTGCCCATTGGTCTCATTGGTTTATGTGTAGTATTTTGTATTAAATTTTGATGCTTTTATGCCGTATGTCTCTTTTTCTTCTCTTAGTATGTTAGTCTTTGTGTTTTCGCATCGGGTGTTTTGCTGCTGGTGCTGCAACAGGGTCTTGTTGGAGATCCCCTTCCTTCTTTTGTACTAAGCATATTTGATTGGTATCATATTTATACGATAAATACCTTTGAATTTAAATTTTGTTGACAAGAATTAACGAACACCTATAAGTTTATCCTCCGGTGTTATAGTTATGTTGTATACCCCCTATAAATATGGAACTTGTCACACCTAGGGACTTAAAAATCACAATTAATCGACAAAATGTCACTGTATTCCATTGATTATTTTCTTTATCATGCAATTTCTTGGCAATCTAATTCATTTACATCACGAAGTAATACCTGTCTATGAAGTATCAGTCCTAATAGTCGATTTGACAGCTTTATATAACATGTGGCCGACCTAGAAATGTCCTTTCCTATGAACTTTTTTTGATGATTCTTATCTATGAGATAGTACTGAACGATTCTAGCTTGGTTGCCACTTTGGCAACCTTGGGCAACTCTTTTTATCGCCAGAAATTCAAAATGGCCGCCAAATGCCTTCCACCAAGAAATGAAATTAAATTTTTTCTTTAAATATTAAGTGTGGCACATCAAATCAGGGGTTTTGAGGGTCAACAAACCCATTTCCGATGTCATTTTTACAATTTGAGTTCATTCAGGACTAAAAATTCAAGATGGCCGCCAAATATCAATCCCATTATGGTACAATGAGAATATTTCAATTAAACGTTTGTGTAACACATCTTATTTGTAGTTGCAATGGTCCTAGAATACATTTATTATGCTGTTTTGGTTGTTTTCAGCTGACACATGTTTCTGGGACAACTCTGCTTATCAGGGGGAAATTCAAAATGGCCGCCAAATGCCTTCCACCACTAGGTGAAATTTAATTCTTTCTTTAAATATTATGTTTGGCACATCAAATCAGGGGTTTTGAAGGTCAACAAACTCATTTCCAATGTCATCTTGACATTTTGGGCTTATTCTAGGCTAGAAATTCACGATGGCCGCCATATTTCAACCTCATTATGGTACAATGTGTAAATTTCAATAAAATAAAAGTTGCGTTACACATCTTATTTGTAGTTACAATGATCCTTGAATATTTTTGTTTTGCTGTTTTGGTTGTTTCCAGTTCACACATACTTGTAGGACAACTTTTTACATCGGGGGAAGTTCAAAATTGCCGCCAAATAGTCCCCTACCACTGAGTAAAATGTAAAAAGAAATAGCACAAGCTCTTATTTCATAAGACTTACTATGAAATGAATAAGAGTGACATATAAGATTGGATGGTTTCAAGCTTTAAAAGACTAGGATTCGTCAAAATGTAATGCAAAGATAAACATGTCATTTGTTTGATTAAAATGGTACTCAAAAGACAAAAATAACGTTTCCCTATTGATCATGTTGATATAAGACCAGTTTGTTTGACGCAGGGGATTCTAGAGTAAGCAAGTAAACTCGAGGTAACTTGGCTATCTTGGCTCTTTTACCATCATGGCAATTTCTTTGCTTGGCCTGTATCGCTTTTTTTTTCCAGTCGGCAAGAATGCAATACAAATTGTTTGATGTTTTCTTTACAACAGTCCCTTGGTGTAATTTATGTTGAGTTGAGCTATCTACTATATTTATGTATAACGTTAATGATGACATGTACCATTTTGCAATGAAATTCTGAACCTTACATCTCTATCCTAGCTATTTATACTTAAAATGGAACTTTGTAAGAATAGAATGTCTTCAAATTTGGCAAAACAACATTAATTATATATGCTTTTTTGAATCATTTTGGCTGGAAGTACCACTACTGAGCATTCATTGTCCGAATTATGCATGTGTGGTGCATAGAATGTATTCTTCTATGAAAGAATAGTAACAGGGTTAGCACTCTCCTTTCTCTTCATAAGGCCAGTTAAGTTTGTAAATGAACAGGCCTTTCAAAATTTCATCTGCTATCATTGCATAGGATAATTTTAATTTCTGGTTGGAGATTTCCTCCGTTTTTCTCTACAGTGATTCAAAATTGAATCTGAGGAATCTTCAACTGTGGTAAGATGAAATGGTACTACGTATGTTTTGGAATGTAAAACTCAAGTGGGTGAAATCTATCTTGAAAGCAATTGTCTTGGATATCAGCGTTCCATACAGTTTGAAGGTTGTTTCTATATCATATATCTTAAACAGGTTTTCATTCCAAATGTTTTGTTGCAACACAGAGTATTTGGTTGAAGAGTAAGACGTAGTCAGTGTGACAAGCTTGAAATGAATATAGAACAGAACAGGAGCATAAGTCAAAAGAACAGTAACAGGAAAAATGATCTATGTTAAGAATACAGATCATGCAGAAATCCTGGAAGAGCTTGGCTCCTTTGAATTCCTTTTGCAGACTTTCAAATAGGACAATCACTTAAGTGTTTGACATGATATTTTGACAATCCGTAGCCCTATGATGTAGATTCTTGCTTCAGGTCGACTCTTATCCCCCTTTATTAAAATACACAATATTTGCAATTTATTTCTATCTTTATGATAAAAAAAAAAGATTCTTTTCTTTTACGGTTTGAGAATGTGCAATTTATGTAAAAAGTGCATGTGTAAGCTCATATCGACAAAAGAAAATTACACGTGGATTATACCACCTTTGGGATCACAAATTATGTTTAACGTCTTCAAATTCATTGGCATCATTTTAGAGCAGATAAATTTACAGCATGGACCAGACATGCACGTTTCGGGCAAGCAATAAACACGCGTCAGTGATAAGATGCACCACAGTTATTCGTAACGAAATGGGAATATTGAAGTGAGGAGTCATTTTATGTTTAGCCTTTCATGAACTAATAAGCAAAATGACACCAGATATGGATTTGATATATCAAGTAATTATTATATTTTACACAGTAGTAGGAGACTATTAGGTGGCCATTTTGAATTTCCAACGATAAGCAGAGTTGTCCCAGAAGCATGTGTTAACTGAAAACAACCAAAACAGCAAAATAAATCTATTCTAGGACCATTGCAACTACAAATAAGATGTGTTACATCAACGTTTTATTGAAATATTCACATTGTACAATAATGAGGTTGAAATTTGGCGGCCATCTTGAATTATAGTCCTGAATGAACTCAAATTGTAAAAATGACATCGGAAATGGGTTTGTTGACCCTCAAAACCCCTGATTTGATGTGCCACACTTAATATTTAAAGAAAGAATTTAATTTCATCTATTGATGGAAGGCATTTGGCGGCCATTTTGGATTTCCGCCGATAAAAAGAGTTGCCCAAGGTTCCCAGAGTGGCAACCAAGCTAGAATCGTTCTGTACTATCTCATAGATAAAAATCATCAAAAAAAGTTCATAGGAAAGGACATTTCTAGGTTCAGAAATTTTCAAATCGACTATAAGCAAATGTTCTACACTGAATATTTAGCAGTATACATTCTAGTGCTTACGCGATAGATGGACATGAAATTGACACTTAAATCTCTCGCTTCGGAAATCGCAAAAAAAAAATCTTGCAAAAGCGTTTCTACACTGTGGAAATCTTTCTAGAGATATTTCCCATGCCATTCTACAGATAAATATCATAGTTAGATGAAAGTGTTCCAACTCGTTACCTTCTTTTCAAAAACAATATTTAAAAAATGAAAACCAATTCTAATGCACCTGACACGTGTTTCGGATAGTAAATCCTCACCATTTGTACTGAATGCCAAAGTGATTTTAAATACAGCCAAATGTATTTCAGTTTCGCCCTCTAGTTTGTTACTTTGAATTATGTTTACCTACTTAGAAAAGAGTGCGCATCTCTATATTTCAAGTAGTGTCGATTCAACAGCATATTTGAATAAAACATATGCCCGAAATAGCATTGAAGGGACCGAGCTACGGTGTTAACCTCTTTTAATGTTTATGAAATGACAAGCTTCCGAAATAGCTACATCAAATAATATATGATGCCAATCGATGATGGGCCAAATACAGCTTCGTTCAGATATCAGAGCTAGAAAGAATAAGTTATTAAGATTAAGGTATTCAATCACGGAGAACGAGTTTAACTGTACCTGTCCCAAACTGCGAACGAAAATAGTTTTGATAATTATTAGATAGAAGTGTACGAATCCGTCACCTTCCTGAACAAAAATCCAAACCGATGTTTATGCAATAGACACGTGTTTCGGTAAAAAAAAATAATCATCAGTAGTAATTATTTTTTCACCGTCAAATAATTTTAGTATCGGCATCTAGTTTTATATTTTGAATTGTGAGTATCTACAAATGTCCTTACCAAAGAGTACAATGCCCTAAACTAGATCAATTTCGCTTGGTCGTTTTTTCAAACGCATTTGAAAATTACTGTTTACAAAATTTCTAGAACCTGGGTCCTGGAGCATCATGTCCCGGCCATTTTGCTATGTCTTTCGGTATACTTAGGACATAATTTTCGCCGATTTGGTCATATTACATTCTTTAGATTGAGGATCACTGACAAGGGTTTATTAGTCTAGTCAAAATAGCCTTATTTTAGCCTAACCTCAAAGAAATTGCAACAAAAGCGTTTTTTGCCTCAACACGTCCTATTTATGTCGACTAAGATATCTGAGTTTCTTTTGACGAAATAGGTGACTAAGTACCATTTTGGGGATAAAACTTAAAAAAGCACCGAAAACTGGGAAAATTGAATATTTGAAAGACGTTAAGCTCCAAGGTATTATTTTTCTTTGTAACTGTTGCTAAGTATACCAATTAAAATATCATTAAAGTTACAATCATATAATCAGTACAAAACTGTGATTTTTGGGGCAAAAACTGAAGAAAAAATGCTGAAAATGGAGGAAAATAGTAAAACTAATATATTTTTCATAAAAATGTCTTTTATTTTTGTAAATTTATTGAGAAGTGTTAATACTTATATATCATAATATCCAGTGCACTCTTCTGAAATCAAATTTGCCATTGATAGTGAAAGAGAAAAAATTAACAATAAAAAGAATCGCTAAAGTACATGTACGTCCATTGTTAAAGATTGAACGTAGTGAATAAAGGAAAACTGCTTATTTGAGTGTCCACGGTGAACTTAACAAAAAAGGAAATTTTATATAATTTCAAAAGACTTTAAATTAATGTAATGCTTATTTCAGTGGCGTACTTGCCACGAGTTTTTCAACTCTATTCATGATACAAAGGGGGGGGGGGGGCGAACGGGGCCATTGAATGGTGAAGGTGGTTTTTGTTTGACACAAGGCTAAACCCCTAAACTCCTCTCAAAAACGCTCTTTTTCTCAAGAGAAATGTATCATAGATCTATCAAAAGTGACCATGGAATATACGCTTTTTATGTTTAAAAGAGAACAGGATCATGGTCAAAGAAAAATCATACATAATAGCTACTGTATTTGAATACGTGTATATCACTATAATATCATATCCATGGCAATTGCTTTATATGCGCGAATCTAGATTTTTTTCCAAAGAAGCGATATGCCTTTTTACCCAGATTCGCGTACGTGAGGGATGGGAATGAGACGCCTTCTTTAGATTTTTGGAAAATTATTCTAAAGACTAAATTTGTACTAATAGTAGAGCGACCAAATTGAAAAAGGGGCTTAGTTTTCGAGTTTAATCAACACCCCTAACACAGGCCTGAATTTGGTCTTAACATTTAGCTGAATACCCCTGCTTTCAAGAACAGCTGTCGTAAAGAATGCATCATGGTCAGATTTTGTTTAAATTGGGTAAAAAGTGATAAAACCGTGAAAAATAAAAACGAAATATTTATCGGTTACATCCTCTGTATTCCTATATTTTGCTCTATTTTGTGCAGAGAGTCATTGCAATTCTTGCATTAGATATGTAAATATGATATAGAGTTGTTTTGGAGGTAGAATATTTTCTCCTCTCTCGAAAAATGGCAGTTTTATGCAAATTTCTATGAAATATGAAGAATCCGTGTTAATAAATTATCTAAAGCCCCGAGACTGAATTTTTGTCTCGAAACATATCGACAAATATATGTATATTATTTCTGAGGTCTTTTTATCGTTAATTTATCTAAAGGCTTATAAATAAATATAAAAAAACTAATGCGTATACACTTTAAAGTCAAGCGTCATTTCCTAAAGAAGATTCCGTAGATTAAAGTTCGGTTGACCACGTGTTACAGTTTTTATCAAATCGTACTTTTTTATCGGTATATATACGTATGTTTGATACAAGTAACGGCCGAAAGAGGAATTATGTCATCCTGTCGACAAATATATGAAAAATACCTTATTTTAATATGCCGTGTAAAGATCACGTATGGAGACCCGTTTGTGACAAGTTGTAATGAAAATACGTGAATTTCAAAACTTCGCATGAAGTTTCTATTAAATGATAAAAAGTATCTTACGACGTTCATTTTAGAACTACAGTGATGTAAATATATATGCCAAGTACATTAGTCAGAGTTTGGACTCTTCGTTTTCTTTGTTTTAAACATTGAAATATGCCTTTCGTTAACGTTGTGCAATTTTTCGATTCGTAGGTGTTGCAAATTAAGTGGATGCTTTTCATGATGCATTGGGTCAGAGAATCCACCTTAAGGCGTCCAGGGGATCTCATGGAAAATACTAAAGTGTCATAGAATTGAGGGGGGGGGGGGGCTTTGTTTTGTGACGCCATACATAGCACAAACATCACATAGTCATACGTAATATTGGTAACGTTATTGAGCAATCCTACGTTAATGAGGACTATATACATACTACTACAATAAAACAAATAAACAGCTATATATTTCGTAGAGGAAAAGCAGAAAAATGTGTGTTGTGGTCTGTTGAAAGTTTGATCGACAGAAGCCTGGAATTTTGGAGCGTTGATGGCCGTTTTTCCCGAAGCGCTCCGAATAAAATAAAAAGTATGAAAAAAGGTATGAACAGTATGACTGAAGTCAGTGCAATGTATCCAAGTTCCGATTTTCAACTACGAATATTCAAGAGTCCAAGATACGATACAACAATATTAGACTTTTATAACGACGAGACTGGTGTTGTCAGCTCAGCGTTAGTACCAAAAAGAAGATCAACAAGAAAGTTTCAGTGAATAAACACGGTTAAAATTTAATTGGTAAAATGAATAGCCGATTACAAAAATTATATCAGAAGTCCAAATTTATTATGTTACATGTATAGCTACAACAATTCGATTGCATCATGAGACAAGTGTAATATATATCCGCAATTTTAGGTGCCTGATATTGAGTAATTTGAATGTCCTACATTTGTATTTCCAACTGTAATACTGGAACCGACAGAAAAGCTATTTTGCACCTGGTTACACTCATTCATTATTTTGAAGTGTTCTTTGTTTTGTCGAGCAATTCCATTTTTATGCCCCCGGAATCAAAGATTCGGGGGCATATAGTTTTTGGCCTGTCCGTCTGTTTGTCTGTTTATCTGTTTGTCTGTTTGTCTGTCTGTTTGTCCGAAAAACTTTAACATTGGACATAACTTTTGAATTGGAAGTGATAGGGCTTTCATATTTCACATGTGTATTCCTTGTGACAAGGCCTTTCCATTGATACCAAAATTTTTGACCTCGTGACCTTGACCTTGACCTTTGACCTACTTTTCAAAAACCTTAACATTGGGCATAACTTTTGAATGGGAAGTGATAGGGCTTTCATATTTCACATGTGTATTTCTTGTGACAAGACCTTTCCATTGATACCAAAATTTTTGACCTCGTGACCTTGACCTTAACCTTTGACCTACTTTTCAAAAACTTTAACATTGGGCATAACTTTTGAATGGGTAGTGATAGGGCTTTCATATTTCTCATGTGTATTCCTTGTGACAAGACCTTTCCATTGATACCAAAATTTTTGACCTCGTGACCTTGACCTTGACCTTTGACCTACTTTTCAAAAACTTTAACATTGGGCATAACTTTTGAATGGGAAGTGATAGGGCTTTCATATTTCACATGTGTATTTCTTGTGACAAGACCTTTCCATTGATACCAAAATTTTTGACCTCGTGACCTTGACCTTAACCTTTGACCTACTTTTCAAAAACTTTAACATTGGGCATAACTTTTGAATGGGTAGTGATAGGGCTTTCATATTTCTCATGTGTATTCCTTGTGACAAGACCTTTCCATTGATACCAAAATTTTTGACCTCGTGACCTTGACCTTTGACCTACTTTTCAAAAACTTTAACATTGGGCATAACTTTTGAATGGGTAGTGATAGGCCTTTCATATTTCACATGTGTATTCCTTGTGACAAGGCCTTTCAATTGATACCAAAATTTTTGACCTCGTGACCTTGACCTTGACCTTTGACCTACTTTTCAAAAACTTTAACATTGGGCATAACTTTTGAATGGGAAGTGATAGGGCTTTCATCTTTCACATGTGTATTCCTTGTGACAAGACCTTTCCATTGATACCAAAATTTTTGACCTCGTGACCTTGACCGTGACCTTTGACCTACTTTTCAAAAACTTTAACATTGGGCATAACTTTTGAATGGGAAGTGATAGGGCTTTCATATTTCACATGTGTATTCCTTGTGACAAGACCTTTCCATTGATACCAAAATTTTTTACCTCATGACCTTGACCTTTGACCTACTTTTCAAAAACTTTAACATTTGGCATAACTTTTGAATGGTAAGTGATAGGGCTTTCATATTTCATATGTGTATTCTTTGTGACAAGACATTTCCATTGATACCAAAATTTTTGACCTCGTGACCTTGACCTTTGACCTTTTAACCCAGTGACCTCACATACATTTACTTAACAGAAAATAGTGTTCATACTAACAAAGATGCCACCGGGGGCATTCGTGTTTCACAAACACAGGTTTTATTCAAATTAGAAATAATAGTCGGGCGTTATATACGAAAATGTGAGAGGAAGTACTTCGGAGAAGAACAACATTTACTATGTGCATAGTAGGTGACCTACCATAGAGCATCCTTTAATGTATGGTCATTTCTATTTCAATATCGATGAAGCATGTAAAATGATGAACAGACAGTCAAAACTCTTTTAAAAATGAATACAAAGTCATATTTTTCGTACACGGTCAATGTCGTATAATGTCCAACAACGATCAGCCAATCAGAAACGAGAGATCCAGAACTAGAAATCAGAGTTTTTCTCCATTATCATCTACATCTACATGTAGAACAAATGCCTTTAAGTTACGTTTTAGCGACAAGTGTTTTAACACCGTCAAACGGAGGAAGAAAATGCAATAATTGCCTTGAATGTGAAGGGGTCGTATAGGCAGCTACGCTGCTTATCTAACTTGGAAAAGGATTTATATAAGTATCATACTTGTTTCCTAATCCTGCATGATCTTAATTGTACTTATATTACATAATGAAAGTGAAATAAATACCAGTTTAAACTAACTTGAAGCTTGTGGAAGTAAAACACAATGCGCATTTCCTTGGGGTTTTTTTATCGCAAAATCTTTGCTTTACTAAATTATTTCTATAATTGGGCGGATAAACGGCTTCCATATTAAATGTTTGAAATCATCAGAATAGAGATAGTACAGAAAGACAAAAAGCATTATTTTCAAAATTATTTATGTGACTTTGTCGTCTACTTTAAAATAAAACAATACTTTTATTCATATTTATATGTTAAAATTAGACTTTGCTGTAAATATGTGGTGTTTAACTCCGTAACAGTATCGAGGAAACATCCAGTTTATTTTGTAGTGATTGTTATTAACAATGTTATGGGGAGGGGCAGTTTAATTGCCTGTAACTCTAAAGTTTGTAAATCGATCTCTATCAAACTTTCCAAAACACACATTCACATATCAAAATATCGTTTCTTTTTGGTTATTTTAATTTTTGAATCAACATTCCCAAAATTCAAGTGAAAGAATTGAATTTTTCCATTTTACCTATTTATATCAGAATGTGTGCTCATTCATCCATGAAGTTGGAATTAGAAAAATCAATTTTATCCAAAAAGTTTCTTTTGACTTCAATAAGCATAATGACATTTATTTTGGTCACATGGACTATCCATTTGTAAAAAGAAGTAAGTTTTTGTTCGAAAATCTATGAATTTGAATATTACTAATTTTCCGCTTTTCTGTGAAATTACAGAAATTCTGACCATACGAATTTGTTTACGACACCTCAAACGCATGGCCCACGTTATATTCTTTCGTTTGATATGAAATTTAGCCCTGTGTTAGGGGTGTTGATTAAAATTTCAAATTTAGCGACTTGGTTGCTCTACTATAATATTTGACTAAATTCAGAAGAATTCTTGAAGTTTTCTTCATTAATCGCGGCTCCGATACGTCCTAACCGTCCTACTTTATAGAGTGGGACATTAATATTAGGACGTATCAGAGCCATGATTTATGAAGATGACTTTAAGTTTTTATAGATATGTGAATTTGTGGACTGAATATGAAATAAATCAAATTAATGTAGAATTACCAAACGACTAATACGTATATTCCATCTGAAAAATAAATGGCCATGTTTTTTCCAGGCACTTGTAATACTCTCAAATGAATGGACAGTGATATAAAAATTCTTATCGATTATTTCCATGGTTTTGGAAAAAATATATAGACACCCAAAGAGTTAAAACTGATTTTTCCAAAGATGCGGTATATACAGCGGATACATTCTCAAAATCTGCTATCTGATATCAATTCTTTTCTGAGTTTTTTTTTTAATCAAAAAAATATTTTTAAAACTGATCATCCTTAGGAAGAAATGTTATGACAGACTCCGTCCGCCACAATATTTCGATTGAAATTAACCTTCAGGGGGACGGTGCAATAAAGAAAACATATTTATCATCATCTGAACCCCGGGGTAGATACGAGCTTCCCCGTTGGTTACGCACAATGAATATACATGTATATATAGATCACAAATAATATGAAAATAATTTCCAATGTTAAAACCAAAATGGCAAGACTGAGAAAAAAATAAAATTATTTTAAATCGGTAAATTGAAAATATAATTCTAAACAAATATATACCTCACGGATAAATAAATGAACAGGTTTAAATGTGAATTTTCATTCACAAATAAAGAAATGAAAAGAATAAATAAATAAATAGATAAATAAATAAATAAATAAATAAATAGAAAGGTAAGCTATCGCCCGTATATATCGTTCTTCGCTTACAAGTTTAACTGGCCAATTTATTCAGCCCCCCCCCTTCCCGGGTCGCCTTCCTCCCCTTTTCAGACGTTATCGTTAAGAAGGGAGGAGATCTCCAACAAAACCCCGTTGCAGCATCAACAGCAAAACACCAAAACAACCGATGAAAAAACACAAAAGACGATTACAGCACGAGACGGAAAAGAGACACACGACATGTAAACATCAAGCACAAAAGACTACACATAAACCGACGAGACCAATGGGCAACCGGTGTCGACTTATGGTCATTTGTCATGCAATAAGCAAATGGTGTGGGTATCCTGGATTACGTGCGCACAACCCTCTCACTTCTCCAATTACCCAGAGGTCTCTAAGAACATACAATTGTGGTGTAAAACAACCTCCTCACTATAAGATGACCTCACACAAACAATACCGCAAAACGTAGAGGCCCCAGAAACATGCTAATGAATTTGAAGACGTTAAACCTTTGTACCACTTGGTGAGTGTCACTGCTGGTGGACCGAGAGTCCCCGAGGGCACATGTAGCCAAGTTCGATCAATTTCGGTTGGTCGTTTCTTCAAACGCATTTGAAACTTTCTGTTTACAAAATTTTCTCATATTTCTAGAACCTGGGTCCTGTAGCATCATGTCCCAGCCATTTAGCTATGTCTTTCGTTATATTTAGGACATAATTTTCACCGATTTGGTGACAAATGACAAATTTGGTCATATTACATTCTTTAGATTGAGGATCACTGACGAGGGTTTATTGCCCGGGGCGTGCATGTCTGGTCCATGCTGTAAATTTATCTGCTCTAAAATGATGCTAATGAATTTGAAGACGTTAAACATTTTATTGCAAATAGTGGAATTTAGCTGTCCATGACGGAAACTACATACATGTAATATATTATTTTAAACGGCTCGACATGTGCACATAATTTCAGTTAAAATATCCTGTCCAACAGGACGACTCAAAGTCGATGGGAAATAGTTTGTCGACATATCCTAATTTTTATGTAATTCTACTCATAAATTGTGTAGCCTTTTTGTTCGACGTGCAATTATACAGTATATAGTTAAAGTATACCATTGAGGGAGTTAGCACGATTCTGGTTCCGAGACCAGACCTATTTCCCGAGGCGAAATAGGTCTGGTCGAGGGGAACCAGAATCGTGCTAACTCCCTCAATGGTATACTTTAACTGTTTTATTATACCGAAACAAACATTATACTGAAACAAACATATCTCGTAGTTATACATGTACCGAAACAAACATTATACTGAAACAAGCATATCTCTTAAGTTAGGTTCACATTGTTCCATAGAAATTCTAATGATTTTGCCTTGCCTTCTCGACTGAATGACTGAGTAACGGAAAATATTATATATATATATATATATATGAAAAGATAAACAGAAACATCATATATCATTCTCATACATGTTTAATGTTTTATTGTTTTATTTTATTGTGGATCAATTTATGTGCTAAGCGGATAGGAGGCGGATTACTCTGCTCGCGTATTAATAGTGTCATTCGATCTACCGTCAACGGCGCTGATTGGCTGATATTGACACACCCGAAAGAAGCTCCGCCCTATTTTGAAACTAACTCCCTAGGAAAATAATTTTCTCAACTAACGCATCCCTTTGCAGGGAAATAGTCTTATCATGCGATTTTCAGGGATTTAGTTTAATTTAATTGGTCTTTTTATATAGGAAAATATCAGTAGAGGTATAATAAAATAAATTAAGGAAGCTTCATGCATTTACAAACACAAATCACGAAATCCCTTTTTACTATCACAAGATCTCTGTCATGAAAAAAGCAAAAAATAGGAAAAGTAGACAGAGACAATAAAACAACTTTATGGAAGGACGAATGACATTTCACCTTAGTATGAACAATCCCCAGTGTCCAGTGAAAGAACTGAATGCATTGTAAGTGGCGCTAACCTAAACTGCAATGGTCCTTTCTTAATATATTCCATTAGTTCATTTGCATATATATAACATAATTAGCAGACAAGATATGCGTGATAACGTTATATGACAACATTTCATTATTTAGAAAACATACATTAAAGCATGTTTAAAATGCAAAACGGAAGTTTGACGTAATATTTAAATATGAACAAAAAATGTGATGTTGAAATATCCGAACATTGAGTGGCACGAAATTCATCATTTGCCAATTCTATTACGGTCATCGATATCCATACCTTTTATTTTGCATACAAGTGGACCTCCACTATCCCCTTCGCATGCGTCGATTCTTGTTCCGTTTAAATATCCAGCACATAACATTTTGTCCGTTACCAAATTTGGGTATGCTTCAGCACATTCGTCTTGACCTGCTTGATTGAACACTTTTACTTTGGCAACCTGCAACACACTAGTTCCAGTATCCCATTCTTCTGAAAAAGATACACAATATTTTATTTTAATCCATCACAGATGAGGAATGAATATCTCCACATTGCTTGACTAGGTGAAATGTATTTTGGGGGCAACTGATACATCTGTAGACTTTATCTTCAATTAATCTAATCAATGTATCTAATGAATATTAAACAGCAACTGTAGAGATTGAAAAATGACACCCAGTGGTCTTAATATTAATAAGATTTCTTTATCAACATAGATGTTCGGATTGTAAACCAATGACGAATGGCCTTACTATTTGTTGTTCGTCCCCACCCCGATATGTAGCAGTCCTCTTGGGGAATGACGTTGTATCTACCAGGAAGGTAGGCCCTTTGTACGTTTTCAGTGTACTGTATACCACTACCCCGTATCCTAACATATGCTAAGTCATAGTCACAGGAACCATTTACACATTCTTTGGAAATATAAGAACAGAGATTTTTTTTCTGTTTCATGGATTGCAGCCACTTAAATGAATGAGAAGTCCTTACATTATAAAATGCATAAAATGTTAAGATTAAAATCACATACAACGAAGATTTTGAAAAAAGGAAGCAAAATAGGTTGCATACTGTTAAAGGATGGATGAAGGGTGATTCGGGCAACATCGAATTCCTGTTCGTCCCTTTCTAGTTTCGTATTATCAATATCTCCAACTCTCACTTTGTAGTGAGTAGCATTTTGCCTTTGTACATGAAATTAAGCAAGCGTACATGTAATTGGTTAATATTAAAAGGAATATGTAATAAAGAAAGGACCATATAACATGTAAGCACATGAAATCATAAGAAATTTGAAGTGTGTAAACTTGTTACCATTTTAGACCCAATTTATATGCACCAGACACATGTTTCGAAAAGCTTACCATTATCTATCAAAAGTGGTAGAGCGAGGAACCATATTTCGCCGGTAAGCATATTTCGCCGTTTCAAGGTTAATTGCTTCTCTTTAGTTATTGGAATTGTTTGTCAAGTTTATTTTTCTATATCCTATCAAATATGACATTCGCAGTCTCCTGCACTCAATTGTGATGAAAAATACCACAAAATAAGGAAAATGAATAAAAACGCCAAATTGTATACGTAAACTACAACAGTTTTTTTGCAAAAACAAAACAAAGAAAACATTTTATTTGACATAATGTCTCATAGTAGCTTATCATGTGATAGGCGAATAATCTCTAGCCTTGGAATCCCCTTCGATTAAACAAGGTTAATACTGTCTAAATCGACTTTGCAATAATCTATGTTAGGCCTATCATACGAGTATCATTATCATTTATATGATGGTAATCTATTCTGGTCAAGTATAGAGTTATATTCAGAGAACACTTCAACAGAAAATTTTGTTTATTTACGTGCACCATATCATAACATGTAAACAAATTAAAAAAATGTTGAAGTGTTCTCTGAATACACCTCTATTCTTGACCAGAAAAGATTTCCATCATATAAATGATATTGATGCTCATATGATAGACCTGAGATAATTTCATATAAGGTAGATTCAGACAGTATTTACCTTGTTAAATCGAAGGGAATTCCCAGGCTAGAGATTATTTGCATATCACGTGATATGCTACAGTGATGTCTTAAAAGTAGTACTGACTAAAGATGTACGTTTTGTGTGCAAATGGGATACTTACGTGTATCAGCAAAACGGCGAAATATGGTCACGCCCGAAAACATGGAAACGAAATATTTTGAAGTTTTATTAGGAAACAGTGAACTTGATAGAATTATTATTTTGTAGCATTTAGATCGAAGATAGAGGTAAATAAAACTTTAGCAAAACCAATCATTGAATAGGCCTCCAAATATCGAAAATTTCTTGGAGAAAAATGCGCCGAAATATGGTCACTTCCTCTACTTAAAACCAAAGTGATTTTTGAAATCAATTGGGCGGGTTATGAAAAGCACTTTAGTTGGAAGCATCACTGATGAGAATTTAATATTTGAAACACAAGTCAGGTGCATGACACTTGGTTTGAAATTATCTTCTAGAAGGTATAGGGTTGGAACACGTCCATATCATTACATTCATTCCCAAGGGATTTACGCCTAATCCGATATTTTTCATGCATGTGAAAATTGTATTATATAAAGACGTTTCGTTTCTCCGACATAACAAGTGACTAGGTAAATAAATAAAAACAATAAAAAAAAATAAAAGGTCAACGGAATACTTGAACAAGGCTTAAGTACATTCATTTTCATCAGATTGAATATTCCTTTCTGATATGAAACGATGATCAGGCGGAGTTCAAATTATTTTTTCTTGAATTTGACAAGTTGAACCGCTAAGTAATAAAACGAATTGAGCTGATGGTTAAACAATTCAAAGATTTGATTGAACGTTTAAAGTTCTCCTACGAAATAATCGTTATAAATGGATCCATTTTTTTGTTTTATATTATCATTGAGTCTTGGACATAATGTTGTCCTACGACACTGATGGTCACATGAACACCTCACTCTATGACAAACATGACGATTTCAATTTCAGCATTACAAACTTTCCTTTTCTGAGTAGCAACATTCCTTCATCGCCTGCTTATGGCGTGTTCATATCTCAGTTGATACGCTATGCCAGAGCAAGTACCAAATTTAAGGATTTTGTTCTGAGAGCTAGGCGTCTTTCAGATAAGCTTCTCAGTCAGTCACTGAGGAAGTTCTACGGTCGATATGGGGAACTCGTCATACACTATGATGTCCCACTCTCCAGAATGGCAGATGATTTTCTGTTTCGATACCTCTGGGTAATCGGAAAAGTGGGAGGGTTGTGCGCACGTAATCCAGGATAACAACACCTTCTGCTTTTTCCGTGGCAGATAGCCGTCCTAAGTCGACACCGGTTGCGCATTGGTCTCGTTGGTTTATGTGAAGTCCTTTGTGTCTGATGTTTCTGTGTTGTGCATTGACGTTCCTTGTCCCTTATGCGTCTCTTTCCGTGCTTGTCTGCTTTGCGTTTTTGCATTGAGTGTTTTGCTGTGGGTGTGCAACAACCTGGTGTTGTTGGAGATCCCCTCCTTTGTCTGTCATAGACCATTTGAACCATCCAACCAAAGATTGTACTCTTTGTCTTCCGAAATGGAAGTTACCGGATGTGACAGTTCTACCGAACTGGAGCGGCGGGTGTTGCATGCAAGCAGGAGATGCTTACTGGGCACCTGGTCTCACTCTCATATCGGGAGTCCGCTTCTTTTCATGTGGTGGAGCTTTTTGTTTGTTTGCTTTGGTTTCTGTTTTATCCTGATTTTGTATGCCTTCGGTTTCTGATTTTCGAAATTATCGATTTTGTGCTGTATACAGGGATATGGTCATTATCCATATTTGTTATTCAACATTGGAAAAAGTGAAAATTAATAGTTCGCTTATCAGAAGCAATTTTCGTCGAAATTATAGGGCCTATTTAAGGGGTTAGCGCACCTAGTCCTTTGTTTGCCAACGTTTTCAGTTTTGTTGCCAAGGAGACTGCTGGTACAAATATAAGAAAAAAAAACATTTTCCCAGCCAACGTTTTACATTTTCTTATATTTCAGGGACCATTCTTATTGGATATTAGTATCAGAATTCAAAACATTGCTGCATTGATGAAATTTTAAACCATAAAAATACACAAAACAAGAAAAATAGTGTCCATCAAGACCTTAAATCCTGATTTTGTCCCTCTTTTTTACAAAAAAAATCTTTAAGGCATGTCATTTCTTAATTAAGGAATTTCAACGATTTTATGATAACCATATGAAAATGTAGTATTCATGTCACTTAATCATTTTATGAAGGAAAATTAATAGGTCCGTGATGAAAATCATGATTTATGCTTATTTGAAAACTGGGTAAAAAGTGCCGGAAATTTGTTGCTGAAAATAGCACATTTGTAAAGAAAATACAAAAAGTGTTGAAATGCACTCATTTGATTTTTATTTTACTTTTCTTTGTTATTATACAATAAAATAGGTTAGAAACTTTGTATAAAAGTATCATTTGACAAAGTGCTACCTTAGGTACCAACTTCACCGATAATTAAAAAAATTCTAGATTTTACACAAAATAACGAAAATCATCCAAGTTAAGGTCAACATTTCAGAGATACCGAATTTCAACGATTTTTCCAAACACACAGTAACACGTGCTCATTTGGGAGACTTTTCAAAATATTGAAGAAAAGGTATAACTCGTGTTCAAATAAGAGAGAACAGGCGCTGACAAATAGTGTTATTTTGTGGTTTTCTTGAAAATGTGTCAGAGCTGAAAATTTGCCTTTTTTTGGGTGGAATTTAAACAATTAATAATTTTTAGGTATTCATCAGTCATACCTGATAAACAAGATAATATCAATAATATTCCATAGGTGAAACGAAATGTATGAGTAATTAGTAACGTAAAAGAAATCCGAACAGTTTAAAAAGAACTTCCACGTCAAATTTTACAGAAATTACCGCTAAGCATTTTCTTACGCATACTTCATTTATATTAGATGGAATTTTCAAACTTGGCCGCTTTAAAAGAAAGGAGGGGATCTCCAACAACACTAGGTTGCAGCACCCACAGCAAAATCCCAAAACACCCATGCAAAAAACACAGAACAGATACCCACAGAAAGAGACGCAAAAGGGACAAGGAACACCAACTCACAACATAGAAACATGAAACACAAAAGACTACACATAAACCAACGAGACCAATGGGCAACCGGTGCCGACTTAGGACGGCCATCTGCCACGTAAATAGCAGACGGTGTGGTTATCCTGGATTACGTGCGCACAACCCTCCCACTATTCCGATTTCCCAGAGGTCTCGAAGAACGCACAGTTATGGTGTAAAACAACCTCCTCACTGTTAGGTGACCACACACAAACAAGACCGTAAAACACAGGGGTCCAAGCAACACAGATGAATATGTAAATGGATATAAAAAGAGGACGTGCGTAATACAGTCCGTGCTCTGCCGGCTGTAGCGAGCTCATATATGTTATCACCCGAGGAGTCCGACTGACATTCAGAGAGGACAGGTGGTCGGGGCCCTGTCTTCTCTAAAGAGGTTTGGACAGGGCCCGTCATGGAGTCCCGTCGTCACAGTCAGTCAGAGTGCAAGTCTTAAGAATGCGCTCGTACAAGACTGTATATTGGTCAAGTACCAAGCTTAGTGTCCGTCTGGTGACATAAGGATCATATCCACGGTATAAAAGGCGTTTGATGACTCTGACGCATTTTCGATACATATGCTGTCTACCTTTGATCCTTCTTATTTTGTTAATTATGTCACCATAAAATGCAGGTTGTGAAATACCCAAAGTAATATACTCCGTTGCTTGTATTGGTCCGAATTTCAAAAGAAGTTGATCATAATTTTTGTAAAATTTCCAGAAAGTCTTTACTAGTTTATGAAAGCGAAAACCTTGACCTAAAAGTTTCTTTGTAATTTGTAGATTTCTATTATGAAAATCCAAAACATCAGTACATGCTCTAGCATACCGGATGAGCTGTGAAATGTAGATACCGTATGACGGTAATCTAGGGACATCACCGTCAAGCCAGGGAAAATTTACTATGTTGAATCCAAAATCATCTCGTTTGTCATATACACTTGTATGAATTTCTCCATTGACAATTTTGATATTTAGGTCCAAAAATGGTGTTTCAGTGTCTGTAAAGTTTGCCTTGTTTAGAGTCAATTCTTGTGGATAAATAACATCTTTATACTTTTCAAAAACAGGATTATCGATAGTAAGAATATCATCCAGGTACCTAGAAGTACCAGTGAAGCATTTTACATCATCATGTTTTCTTTGCTTTTGAAGATTTTGAATAAATTCCTTTTCATATGTGTATAAAAATAAATCTGCAACAAGAGGCGCACAATTTGTACCCATAGGAATCCCTACAACCTGCTTGTAGAGATTCTCACCAAATCTTACATAAATGTTGTCCAAGAGGAAGGACAAGGCACTACACAGGTCGCTACATGTCCATGATTTGTATGATTTGTATTCTGTAGCGGAAAAGAAACCCTTTGATTCAGATGTACAAATATAAATTTTCCCCTCTCGATTATAGCACCATTTAATGAGTTTGGACAATTGATCATTTATCTTGTCGTGAGGAAGCGTGGTGTACATATTTGAAAAATCGTATGAAGCAATCGTATTGGCTTGAAAATTTCTAGATTTTATCTTGTCAATCACATCCCCGGAATTTTTTATAGACCAAAATAAATTTACATCATTCCTGTTAAGAACAGTTTCACAATATTTTGCAACGTGTTCCTTTACCGCCGTGAGGGCTGACGTCAGATGTCTAGACAAACTTGTAGTTGAGCAGTTGCTAGAATTAGCAATGTATCTAAATTTGTAAGGAGATTTGTGCAGTTTTGGTATGCAGTATATTGTAGGAAGATCCAATTTAGAAATAGGGATGTTGAATGAAGAAATTTCACTGCTATGTTTGCTCAAAATGTTAGGGACACTTTCATTGCTTTTGATATAAGTATTTGTAGACGAAAGTTCCGAAACTAAAGTTGATATATAGTAAAGTTTTCATATGATTATGGTGTTGTTGGCTGCTTTATCTGCAGGAGCGAAGACAAATTTTTCATGTAAATTACGTAATTTGGATTTAAAATATCTTTCAGATCTAGAACTTGGATTTTCAAAAAGATGAGGATTTTTGTGGAAGTTGTCTATTCGAATGTCAGTAATGTCCAAAATGAGGTTTTTCCAGTCATTCAGAGAATGCAATTCGACTCCTTCCGATTTACACCATCGTTTGGTATAGTTATCTAAGGCTTCCTTTAGTACTTCGCGACATTTAATAAAATCTATCTTGGATGGGATTCTATACTTAGGTCCTTTTTTGAGAAGACCACGGAGCTGCCTGTCTTGGATAATTGAAAAGTCACCTGTAATAATATGACCAGCTGGTTTATATAGATATTCAGATGTTGCACATTCTCAAGAAGCAGGACATGATTCAAGTATTTTAGGATCTGATGTAACTTTGTTGTAGTTAAAAACGAAATTTCGAATAGGTCTCTTATATTTGTAACAAATAAGAGGAGGTTCTAAATTTTCAAAATATTGAGGAAATGTGTATATTGAATTAAAGTCTTAAAAAGAGTAAGAAATGATACATTGGCCATAATACAATGAAATATCTATTTAAGTCAAGCTCAATGGGTTCTAAAACAGGAGATGCGCAAAGATAGTCCAAAATCGTGATCAATGACGCACCTTAAGGTGTGATAGTGAAAGAGAAAAAAATTAACAATAAAAAGAATCGCTAAAATACGTCCATTATTAAAGATTGAACGTAGTGAATATAGCAAAATCTGCTTATTTGAGGGTCCACAGTAAACTTAAGAAAAAAGGATATTTTATTTTAAAAGACTTTGAATTAATACAATGTTTATTTCAGTGGCGAGTTTGTCAACTTTATTCATGATGCAAGGGGGACGGGGGGTGGGGGGCAAACGGGCCATTGAATGGTGAAGGTGGTTTTTGTTTGACACAAGGCTCAACCCCTAAACTCCCCTCAAAAACGCCTATTAAGTTTCTTTTTCTCAAGAGAAATGTATCGTAGATCTATCAACGATGACCATGGAATATACGCTTTTTATGTCTAAAAGAGAACAGGATCATGGTCAAAGAAAGGTCATACATAATAGCTACTATATTTGAATACGTGTATATCACTATAAAATCATATCCATGGCAATTGCTTTTTTTTCCAAAGGGGCGATATGCCATTTTACCTTAATACGCGTACGTGAGGGATGGGAATGAGACGCCATCTTACGATTTTTGGAAAATTATTTTAAAGACTAGATTTTCACTAGTATTTTACTAAAATCAGAAGAATTCTTGAACTTTTCTTCATAAATCGCGGCTCCGATACGTCCTAACCGTCCTACTTTATAGAGTGGGACATTGAAATTAGGTCGTATCAGAGCCACGATTTATGAAAATGACTTTAAGTTTTTATAGGTATGTGAATTTGTGGAATGAATATTTAATTAATCAAATTAATATAGAATCCCCAAACGACTTACACGTATATTCCATCTGAAAATAAATGGACATGTTTTTCCAGGCACTTGTTATACTCTCAAATGAATGGACAATGATATAAACATTCTTAAGAATTATTTCCATGGTTTTGGAAAAAATATATATACACTCAAAGAGGAAAAACTGATTTTTCCAATGATGTTGTATGTTCAGCGGATACATTCTCAAAATCTGCTATCTGATATCAATTCTTTTCTGAGTTTTTTTTTATAGAACTCATGGAAACTAAAACTTGCTTTGTTGCAATTTCTTTTAGGTTAAAGTTTATTTTGACTAGGCTATTCATTTAGAAATGACATGCCTTAACAAGAGGCATAATGATGAAGTGTGCAAATCATTTCAGATGTATACAGGGATATGGTCATTATTCATAATTGTCATTCATAACAAAGAGCATTTAAAAAAAAAGCTTGATTATTGAAACTGGCAAAGTTTTGAGATTTTATACTAATATCCAATGTATTCTTTGTTTTTGGTATCTTTACCAGCGGTCTTCATGGCAATGAGGTCACAAAACCGCAAAGTTTTATGAAAGTCCCGAATACTTCACCTTTTAGAGATGGCTATGATGGCAAAGGCAGTAATTTTTTTTGAACGACAGTCAATTTGCTAAGCAGTTCATATTGAACTTCGAAACAAAAAAAAAATCTAGAATCTATCACACGACGTGTCAATGTGGGGGGGGGGGGGGGGGGGTGTCCTTACAGAGAATTGCTCTTAATGTTTATCACGATCGAAAAAGGTCTATGAATCAAAACAATCAAATTTGTAATGACAAGGGTAATATAACAAATGTATAATGGGATTTTTATCCTTTTATACCAGTATTGCCCTGAGGTACATTTTTGTATTTCAGGTAGAAAAAATCAAATTCTATTGCGAATGTATTGGCCTTTCCTTGAATGAAGAGAACATTCTTTCTAGAATATGAAAAATAGATTTATGTCTAAAATGTCTGCGATTATGTCTTTTTGATATCTTGTAAACTTTTTGTCTATCGTTAATCTTTAGGGATATTTGCACCCTTTTATTTTTGGATCATATAATAAACTTATCAGCTATGATGTTTAACCTAGCTTGTTTCCTTGATAAAAAATAAAAAAATCAAATTCAAGGAATTGGTTTTCCACCGCTTTTGGGTGTTTGTCTTTAAAGAATGTTTACAGACCCCCCCCCCTTCTTAAGTTTTCATAATATATCTCATTATATTATCAACATCCTAAATATGAAAGATTCAATTCCAAGTAAAGATCAAAGGGTCCAAACTTTTGTTTTCTTACCAAGGGAGAGGGCTTATGAAAAGTAATACGTATGCACATGTGAAATATTAAAGTCCTATCATTTAAAGTACCACCCAAAACTTGTTGTCGAGGTTGAAGTTTTTTAATGTGGGTCAACATCTAAGCACGAGGACACAAGGTCAGAAGGGTGTTACCAACAGAAAGGTCTTGTCACAAGGAATACATATGTGAAATGTGAAAGCCCCATCACTTTTCGTTCAAAAGTAATGGTCAATGTTAAAGTTTTTGAAAAGTATGTCCAACTCCAATGTCAAGGTCACAAGGTCAAAAATTTTGGTCTCCATGGAAGGATCTTTTCACAAGAAATACACATGTGAAATATCAAAGCCCTATCACTTTCCATTAAAAAGTTATGGACAATGTTATAGTTTTTGGAAAAGTAGGTCAAAATCCAAGGTCAAGGTCTCAAGGTCAAAAATTTTGGTATCCATGGAAAGGTCTTGTCACAAGGAATACACATGTGTAACATGAAAGTCTTATCACTTTCCATTCAAAAGTTATGGTCAAGGTTAAAGTTTTTGATAAGTAGGTCAAAGTCGAAGGTCAAGGTCAAAAGGTAAAAAATGTTTGTATCCATAGAAAGGTCTTATCACAAGGAATACACATGTGTAATATGAAAGCCCTATCACTTTCCATTCAAACGTTATGGGCAAGGTTAAAATTTTTAATAAGTACGTAGGTCAAAGTCCAAGGTCACAAGGTCAAACATTTTGGTACCCATGGAAAGGTCTTGTCACAAGAAATATACATGTGAAATATCAAAGCCCTATCACTTACCATTCAAAAGTTATGCACAACGATACGATAACCTCAACAGAACCCACGATAGAGCACCAAATTGAGCATCGACGGACCCTAGCAAGCTAGAAGTGGGATAATGAAGAGAGTCTTGTGACACAAAACTTAATGATAATATGAAACAATTAATGGATCAATTTATAATGATTATTTCTTAACAGAACTTAAAAAGTTCAATCAAATCTTTGATCATCAGAAATGTAGGTGTGATACATGTACTATTAGTTTTAGCATGAAAATCAAAACTCGTCGTTTTTCGTCCAGACAAAATAATGAATTTGGAGACATTGAACAAATTTACTTGAATGTAAGAAGTTGCGAATTCTTTTCTTCATGTCCATCATCTTACAAAATACATATGAGTAATTGAAAAAAATCAAAATGAAACTGCAAAACAATGTATGAGAAAAATGAGAAAAATAACAAATTTATCGACATTTTGGAATCTAAGATAAGAAATGGCCTTGAACTTCAAGTCAATGACCTTGGAAATTTCAAGGTTATGACATTAAACAGAAGAGTCTTATTTATACACAACTTTTTTTTCAAAATCACATCACGTGAAATTCGCGTTATCACGCCGCCATCATGACCGTGAATATATTCATCAAAGGAGGGGATCTCCAAGAACACCAGGTTGTAGCACCTACAGCAAAACCCCAAAACACCCAATGCAAAAACACAAAGCAGACAAGCACATAAAGAGACACATAAGGGGAAAGGGACATCAACGCACAACACAGAAACATCAAACACAAAGGACTACACATAAATCAACGAGACCAATGGGCGACCGGTGCCGACTTAGGACGGCCATCTGCCGAGGAAATAGCAGAAGGCGTGGTTATCCTGGATTACTTGCGCACAACCCTCCCACTTTCCCGATTACCCAGAGGTCTCGAAGAACGTACAATTGTGGTGTAAAAACAACCTCCTCACTCTCAGATGACCACACAAAAAACAAGACCGCAAAACGCAAGGGCCCAAGCAACACAGATGAATATGTCAATGGACATCAAAAGAGGGCGAACGTTATACTGTCCATGCTCTGCCGGCTGTAGCGAACTCATGTATGTTATCTCCCGAGGAGTACGACTGACATTCAGAGAGGACAGGTGGTCGGGGCCCTGTCTTCTTTAAAGAGATTTGGACAGGGCCCGTCATGGAGTCCCGTCGTCACAGTCAGTCAGAGTGCAAGTTTTAAGAATGCGCTGGTACGAGACTGTAGATTGGTCAAGTACCAAGCCTAGTGTCCGTTTGGTGACATAAGGATCATATTCACGGTATAAAAGGCGTCTGATGATTCTGACGCATTTTCGATAGTGATGTTGTGTATCTTTGATCCTTCTTATTTTGTTAATTATGTCACCATAAAATGCAGGTTGTGACATACCCAAGGTAAGATACTCTGTTGCCTGTATTGGTCTGAATTTCAGAAGAAGTTGACAATGATTTTTGTAAAATTTACAGAAAGTCTTTACTAGTTTGTGAAAGCGAAAACCTTGTCCCAAAATTTTCTTAGTAATTTGTAAATTTCTACTATGAAAGTCCCAAACATAAGTACATGCTCTAGCATTCCGGATGAGCTCTGAAATGTAGATAAATGAAATATGGGACGGTTATCTAGGAACATCACCGTCAAGCCAGCGGAAATTTACTATGTTAAATCCAAAATCATCTCTTTTGTCATACACACTTGTATGGATCTCTCCATTAACAATTTTGATGTTTAGGTCCAAAAATGGTGTTTCTGTGTTTGAAACTATTGCCGTGTTTAGAATCAATTCTTGTGGATACATCTTTTCAAAAACAGGATTGTCGATAATAAGAATAACATCCAGGTACCTAGGAGTACCAATGAAACATTTCACATCATCATTTATTCTTTGCTATTGAAGATTTTGGATAAATTCCTTTTCATACGTGTATAAAATAAATCTGAAACAAGAGGCGCACAATTAGTACCCATGGTTGAGATAGAAGCGCATAGCAAGTATGCACACGGAAAAGGTTTAGGAGAGGATATGGACGAGTCGAGTGCTGCTCGAGGATGCAGGAATGACAGAGAGAATATTTGCATGTCTAAATTGTTTGCTCTTAACACTTCTTAGATGACAAGACAGAAGAAGAAGGGGGGATGTTAGGAACTGATTCGAATACCGCCGAATGCGGGAGGGTACGGTTACATGTTTTTAATCATACACACGTATATATTTCCATCACGTCCATCATTATTCTAATAAATCTTTCCGAAAACTGTTTTCAGCCACTAGCCAGTAGATAAATCAGTTTTACTATTTTTATTAAGGATTCCGACTATTTGTTCGGACTCCTTGTTGTTATTGCAATGTCTTTTTCTTATTCGTATTTTTATTCTTACCTCCTTTAATCCATACCTGTTTCAGGCAATCCTTTGGTAATATGACAAAAAGCATAATGCAATGTGATAGAGCATAAAAAAAGGTAAAAAATGGTATTTCCTTACCTTTTTTTTGTTGATATCTTCATCCATGCCCCCGCTAGAGGTCATAAAAAGTTCATAGAAACTATTCTTAATTGAACTCACATAGCCGAAGAAAGATAGCTCTTTTATTATTGATCCTGGCTCTAAAACTAAGGGGTATCTCCCCCATTGCATACCTCTGTCCTTCCCTAACGAAAAAGTACTATAGTACACTATAGTACATGTATACTATAGTACATGTATACTATACTATACAAAACGTTACTATACTATACTATACAAAACTTTACTATACTACACAAAACTTTACTATACTACACGAAACTTTACTATACTACACGAAACTTTACTATACTACACAAAACTTTACTATACTACACGAAACTTTACTACACTACACGAAACTTTACTATACTACATGAAACTTTACTATACTACACAAAACTTTACTATACTACACAAACCTTTACTACACAAAACTTTACTACGCTATACTACACAAAACATTACTACACAGAACTTTACTACACAAAACTTTACTACACTATACATTTGCTATACTACATGAAACTTTACTATACTATACTACACGAAACTCTACTATACTGCACGAAACTCTACTATGCTATACGAAACTTTATGAAACTTAACTATACAACACAAAGCTTCATGAAACTTAATTACACTACGGGAAACTTTATAACATAAAATGTAACGGCATGGACAATCAGGATGTTTTTTTTTATAATGCCTTGTTCACACGAATGCGCATTAGATTTTCGTAAATTTGCATTGATAGTCATATATAATTATAACAGAAATAAAACCTACGCTGACGCAGCAAGATACGTCCTTTGGGATTTTTTTCACACCACCAAAATATCTAAGTCCCATAACTCCATAAGGACAAATTGGATGAACCTGAAAATCAGAGGCGGCTTCCTCTTCAAAGTCTGATCACAATGAACAAATATCATGAAAATCTGTTGAGGCATATTCAAGTTATTGCGTTCCATGCACCTACATTTTGCCCTTAGCTTAACATGAATGTGCATATACCCCCCCTCCCCCAATTACACATACTTTCTGGATAATGTGACAAAAAAATTAAGAACCCGTTATATATGTGATAGAACATCCTTTCTACTTGAAGTATACAAAGTTTCAAAACATTTCGACCAGAAATAGATTTTTAAAGAATTTTTAACTATTTTAGTATATTTTCATTGTATTTAAAATATCTAAGTCCCATAACTCCATAAGGACAAATTGGATGAGCCTGAAAATCAGAGGCGGCTTCCTCTTCAGAGTCTGATCACAATGAACAAATATCATGAAAATCTGTTGAGGCATATTCAAGTTATTGCGTTCCATGCACCTACATTTTGCCCTTAGCTTAACATGAATGTGCATATACCCCCCCCCCTCCCCCAATTACACATACTTTCTGGATAATGTGACAAAAAATTTAAGAACCCGTTATATATGTGATAGAACATCCTTTCTACTTGAAGTATACAAAATTTCAAAACATTTCGACCAGAAATAGATTTTTAAAGAATTTTTAACTATTTTAGTATATTTTCATTGTATTTAAAATATCTAAGTCCCATAACTCTATAACGACAAATCGGATGAACCTGAAAATCGAAAGGCAGCTTCTTCTTCAAAGTTTGATCACAATGTAGAGAAATCCTGTAAATCCGTTGACGCATATTCAAGTTATTGCGTTCCATGCGCCTATATTTTGCCCTTAGCTTAACATGCATCTGCATATACCCCCCCCTCCCATTACACATACTATCTCGGTTATGTGACCAAAAAATTAAAAACCCGTTACATATGTCAAAGAGAATCCTTTCTACCTTAAGTATACAAAATTTCAAAACATTTCGACCAGAGATAGATTTGTAAAATAATTTTTAACTATTTTAGTATATTTTCACTGTATTTAAAAATATCTGAGTCCCATAACTCTGTAACGACATATCGGATGAACCTGAAAATCGGAAGGCGGCTTCCTCTCTACAGCCCAATCATAATGTATGAATATCATGAAAATCTGTTGACGCATATTCAAGTTATTGCGTTCCATAGGCGGAGGGACAGACGTTCGGACGGACTTCGCCATACCATAATACGACCCGTCAAACGACGGGCGCATAAAAAGTAGAATTTATGCCCAATTATTGTATTTCTAATAAGTTTCGTCTAGGCTTTTAGAATTTTCAGAAAGGCTGATACAAATGACAAATATGGATAATGACCATATCCGTGTATGCAGCACAAAATCGATAATTCAGAAAATCAGAAACCGAAGGCATACAAAATCAGGACAAAACAGGAACCAAAGCAAACAAACAAAAACCTCCACCACATGAAAAGAAGCGAACTCCCGATATGGGAGTGAGACCAGGTGCCCAGGAAGAGTAAGCATCTACTGCTTGCATGCAACATCCGCCGCTTCAATTCGGTAGAACTGTCACATCCGGTTACTTCCATTTCGAAAGACATAGAGTACAATCTTTGGTTGGATGGTTCAAATGGTCTATGACAAAATATCATCCACCATTCTGGAGAGCGGGACATCATAGTGTATGATTAGTTCCCCATATCGACCGTAGAACTTCCTCAGTGACGATGTTAGTCACAAACATATCCCTGACTGAGAAGCTTATCTTCAAGACGCCTAGCTCTCAGAACAAAATCCATATATTTGGTACTTGCTCTGGCGTAGCGTATTAATTGAGGTATGAATACGCCATAAGCTGGATGAAGGGATATTGCTACTCAGAAAAGGAAAGTTTGTAATGCTGAAATTGAAGTCGTCACGTTTGTCATAGAGTGAGGTGTTCATGTGACCATCAGTGTCGTAGGACAACATTATGTCCAAATAGGATGCTGAATTATTTGTCTCTGTAGTTTCTTTGACTTCAAGCTCTGAAGGATAGATACTGCTAAGGTAATCCGCGAATTTTGGAATATTGATGGACAACACATCGTCTATGTATCTGTAAGTGAAGTTGAAGTCAGAAGCTGAGTATCTCCCCCCCCCCCAGAGACCAAAGATTGAAAGAACTCAGCTTCGTACGCGTAAAGGAAACTGTCGGCAAGGAGTGGGGCACAATTGGTCCCCATTGGAATTCCGACAATTTGCTGGAATACCTTTCCTCCAAACACCACAAAAATGTTGTCGATCAAAAGACTTTTCTTTTACAAAGTAGGTTTTGTCATAGTTCACAACAATAAATGTGTATTTGCGATTACCGTTCTTACTTGTAAAAGCATTACTTATAATTTTTGCGAGTCTTTCTTTCAATTTAGAATGTGGAATTGTAGTGTAAAGTGTCGAAAAATTAAAGGCTTTGATCGAATGAACTTTACTAAAATGAATGGATTTCAGATGTTCTAAAAGTTCCTTCGAATTCTTTAAAATCCACATCTGGTTGATACATGTACCATTGCGAGAATAGACTGTCGAACAATATTTTTGAAGCCCAGATTTGATTTCAGATAAAACATTGGTGAGTAAGATCGATACAGATTTGAAAGAACATTTTGAGGAACCAGCGATGAAATGTTGTTTGTACGGATTCTTATGCATTTTAGGTATGCAGTTTAAGTATGGTAAATCTAAATCTAAATTGTTAGTTTCGAAGCCAAAGGAAGCAAGAGCTGATATGTGGTTATCTATTATTTCAGAGGAAGAAAGGTTTGTTGGGGTGTAAGTAGGATTTCCAGGTGTCGAATTTAAACCCAACTCGTTAACTAGACTGTCGAAATAGTACTTTTTGCAAGTAAATGTGTAATTAGTTGAGGCTTTGTGTGATGACATAATGTTCTTGGAGGTAGGTAAGCTCTGTGATAACATCAGGGTCTTTAAATATAGACTCGAATCTGGTGTTCACAGTTGATTTTAATCGGTTAATTCTAGATAAAAGTAACCCTCTGATGGATTGTATCCATTCGGAAAGGGTGGCGAGCTGTACATCCTCTTTCTTTGCCCAACATGATCAATATTTTTTATTACGCAACTTCTTTGCATACCTGTCAACTCTCCCTCTTTTGGAGGGAGACTCCCTCTTTTTGAACTCATCTCCCTCTTTGGCATTTCTCCCTCGAGGGAGACCAAAATATCCCTCTTTTTGGCCCAATCTCCCTCTTGCTCCCTCTTTTTACATATTTACCAAAGAAAATCACTCTAAATAGCGACATTCAGAGCATTTCATGAGAAATTGCATGACAAAATGTCAGAATAGATGTATAGAATGCAATAAACTATTGATACATGTTTCATAGTTTATAAATGTTTTTGCATTGAAATGTCAGCACAATGAAATTATTTAAAAATTGGTTTTGCACAAAATTTCGCGATTCATTAAAAATGTAGTAAAATGGGTTCACGCACAATCTTCCTATTTTTCAAAAGCCAAGGAGGGAGATCTCCCTCATTTTAAGATTTCAAAGTTGACAGATATGTCTTTGTAGTACATTCTTTAATGTGTATAGTGTCTGAAATTAGACAATGATTTAAAAAGTACAGGTAGAATTTTGTCCCAATGCACTATTGATAGTACATGTAGCATTGATATCATTGGACTGATGCAAGCCCCCCCCCCTCGGTTTCTGAGAATAAATTACTTTCAAATAAATATGCTTAAGTTTCTAAGATTGAATATAAATTCAGTAAGTGGAATACATTTGAATTATGTAACACAAAAGATAGGTAGGCTTTGTTTACATCATGATATAGCACAATAGTGAATAACAGTCAGAGGTAATTCGAGTTATAAAACGTTAACATTACCACGAGAATGATCTGAAACGAAGCTATCTCCCATCAATCATATTCCATATCAAATTCTTGTAAAATATGATTGTGAGTACTCAGTTTACCTTGCTTTTTCTCACTTTTATCCAATTTCTCGTCGATGTCCTAATAAATGAAGTTTCTCTATTCAGAACTTATAATCGGTTTAATTTTGGCTTAAAAATGTTGATAAAGAAATGTTCTTTAGCTCTTCTTAAATTTTCAGTGTCTGATTTTACTTTGTAAAACGGAATAATAGTAAATTTTCCATGTTCACAATTATCGAAGTGTGCACTACATGGTGTATTTCGTACAGTCGGGTCTTTTATCTGCTGTTTATGCACTCTTTCTCTGTCCGCTAATTTATTTCCGGTTTGTCTGATATATTCTTCCCCAAAGGATGGACATGTCATGCAACATATTAAATTTTTTGATTTGCATGTCATGTTTTCATTCACGCGAAAAATTTGCCCACTTTTGAATTTGAATGTGTCTCCTTCTAAAATGAATGGGCAAGTGCCGCATCTAGGGTCTAGACATTTGTCTATACCCTAGATGCGGCACTACCGCTCTCTCAACGATTTACTTACTATAGCACGCAATGGCGGCAGACATGAGCTGTTACATGCTCTATCGTCAATACCAGTTATGCACTTGAAATCTATCTTGGATGAAGCAGAGGTTGCATTCTTAAGAAACACTGACTGATTCAGACTTAATATCATTGTCCCATTCGCACAGTATAAACTTTATCCTATTGTGAAAAATACCTCCCCTAAAAGACGATTCATAAAAATCCCGTTTATTAACAAAGGTTTTGATCTTCTAAACATCTCTAATATTTTTCGGGATCATCGCGTAGAAAGTACCATTCCTCAATATTTTGAAAATTTAGAGCCACCTCTTATTTGTTATAAGTACAAGAAACCTATTCGAAACTTTGTTTTTAACTATAATAAAGTAACATAATTGAATCGTGTCCTGCTTCTTGAGAATGTGCAACTTCTAAATATCTCTACAAACCAGCTGGCCATGTTGTTACAGGTGACTTTTCAATTATCCAAGACAGACAGCTCCGTAGTCAACTTAAAAAGGGACCTAAGTATAGAATCCCATCCAAGATAGATTTTGTCAAATGCCGTGAGGTGCTTACGGAAGCCTTAGATAATTATACGAAAAGATGGTGTAAATCAGAAGGAGTCGAACCGCATGCTATGAATGACTGGAAAAACCTCATTTTAGATATAACGGATATTCGAATAGATAACTTCCATAAAAACCCTAATTTTTTTCAAAATCCACGTTCCAAATCAGAAAGATATTTCAAACCCAAATTAAGTAAATTACATGAAAAATATGTCTTTGCACTAGCTGATGAAGCAGCCAACAACACCATTATCATTTGAAAACGTTTCTACATATCAACTTTGGTTTCGGAACTTTCGTCAACTAATACATATATCAAAAGCGATGAAATGTAAACGTCTTCAAATTGAATAGCATCATTTAAGAACAGATAAATTGGTCATGAGGAAGCGTATCTAACATTTTAAGTGCATCTAACATTTTAAGCAAGCATAACCTTGAACTGTCTTCATTCAATATCTCTATTTCTAAATTGGATCTCCAAACACTATATTGCATACCGAAACTGCACAAGTCACCTTACAAATTTCGATTTATTGGTAATTCTAGTAACTGCTCCACTACAATTTTGTCTAGAAATCTGACGTCAGCACTTACTGCTATTTAAGAACACATGACTAGATATTGTGAAACAGTTCTAAACAGGAACGTAAATTTATTTTGGTCTATTAAGAATTCAGGGGATGTGATTGACAAAATTAAATCTGGAAATTTCCAAGCCAATACGATTTCTTCATACGACTTCTCTAATATGTACACTACGCTTCCTCATGACAAAACTAATGATCGATTATCTATTCTCATTAAATGGTGTTTTGATCGAGAGCGGAATACTTTTGTACTTCTGAATTGAAGGGTTTCTTTTCCTCGACAGACTACAATTCATACAAATCATAGACATGTAATGACCTGTGTAATGCCTTGTCCTTTCTCTTGGACAATATTCATGTTAGATTTGGTGAGGATCTATACAAGCAGGTTTTAGGAATTCCTATGAGTACTAACTGTGCGCCTCTTGTTGCAGATGCATTTTTATAAACTTATGAAAAAGAATTTATCCAAAATCTTCAAAAGCAAAGACAATTTGATGATCTGAAATGTTTCAATAATACTTCTAGGTATCTGGATGATATTCTAACCATTGACAATCCTGCTTTTGAATTATATAAGAATGAAATCTATCCACAAAAACTGAACAAGGCAAACGTTACAAATATAGAAACACCGTTTTTAGATCTAGATATCAAAATTGTAAACGGAAAGATTCATACAAGTGTATATGACAAAAGGGATGAATTTGGATTCAACATAGTAAATTTCCCCTGGCTTGACGTTGATGTTCTAAGATTACCGCCATACGGTATTTACATATCACAGCTCATCCGGTACGCTAGAGCATGTACTGACATTTTGGACTTTCAAAGTAGAAATTTACAAATCACCAAAAAAAATTTAGGTCAAGGTTTCTGCTTTCATAAACTAGTTAAGACTTCCTGGAAATTTTACAACATTTACAGTCAACTTCTTTTAAAATTCGGATCAACACTATACACGCAACAGAGCACATTATTTTGGGTATTACACAACCTGTCTTTGATGGTGATATGATAAACAAGATTAGAAGGATCAAAGGTAGGCAGCGTAACCATCGAAAATGCGTCAGAATCATCAAACGCCTTTTATACCGTGGATATGATCATAATGTCACCAGACGGACACTAGGCTTGGTACTTGACCAATCTACAGTCTTGTACAAGCGCATCCTTGAGACATGCACTCTGACTGACTGTGACGACGGGACTCCATGACGGGTCCTGTCCACACCTCTTTAGAGAAGACAGGGCCCCGACCACCTGTCCTCTCTGAATGTCAGTCGGACTCCTCGGGTGATACATACATGAGCTCGCTACAGCCGTCAGAGCACGGACTGTATTACGCATGCCCTCTTTTTATATCAATTTACATATTCATCTGTGTTTCTGGAGCCTCTACGTTTCGTGGTATTGTTTGTGTGAGGTCATCGTACAGTGAGGAGGTTGTTTTACACCACAATTGTAATTTCTTCGAGACCTCTGGGTAATTGGAGAAGTGAGAGGGTTTTACGCACGTAATCCAGGACAACCACACCATTTGCTACTTGCGTGACAAGTGGCCGTCCAAAGTCGGCACCGGTTGCGCATTGGTTTCGTCGGTTTATGTGTAGTCTTTTGTGTTTGATGTTTACATGTCGTATGTCTCTTTTCCGTCTCGTGCTGTACTCGTCATTTGTGTTTTTGCATCGGTTGTTTTGGTGTTGTGCTGTTGATGCTGCAATGGGGTCTTGTTGGAGATATCCTCCCTTCTTATACAGAAAAGAAGTTTTAAGACAAAAAACAATAAAATCAATGAAATTTCGACAGAAAAAATCTTACGTAGAAATAAAGCAATGAGCTGCACTAAGAATCCAATATCTTTCAGTTATAGTTCAACCACAATGAGCCTCATATTTTCTTGTTATCTGATCCCATCGACGTATTCCGGCTTGCCAAGGGACCTGTCTCATTTTATTAGCAACCGTGACACTTGGTTGTGTAGTATACGTAACTACGTTGACAACAGGTCGTGTTGTATGTACATTTGTATAACGTCGTGTTTTATGTAGAACATTTGTATAATGTCGTGTTGGACCCACGTAACTGGCATCAATTCCACCAACTATATACGGTCGAAATCTAGACGGTGTTTCGAATGCATTACCGGAGGATAAAATGGAATCACCTTAAAGGAAAACAAAAATCTTAGAGAAATGATAATAAGGGAGGGAGATTTTTTAGTTGAATTGACATTCAATTTGCTAAAATGAGTTATGTTGTACGACCCTATATTATCGTGTACATGTATATAAAATGTCTTAATTATTTATACTATTCTGGTCTTACATGTAATAGGTAACGAAACGTACTGTCGACCTTGCAGAATATTGGAAGCCATGCAGTATTTGCAAAATGCATAAATTAAAATTCAAAAAATAAAAACCAGAGAGAGCTAATAAAATAATTTGGCTTTGTCAGAATATCACTTCGGCATTCATGTAATTACCACTGATCAGAATTTATCAACCCCAACACGTGTCTGCTGCATTAATATCTATTAAAAATTGTCTTCACTTCCTAATTATTATTATAATCACTTATTAACTTTGTGGAGCAATTGAACTTGTTCCCCGCGAGTGAATGTTTAACGTATGATAATAACTTCTTTCCAACGTTGTTGCCTAAAAGAAGATTTGTGTTGGCCCTTTATTAATTTGACATTATATATAATTTTGCTGTTTCGAAAACTTGTCATTTATTGCAAAAAATATCGAAAGTTTACATCCTAGCACCATCCCTCGAATGCTATTTTGGACATAGAAACAATTTAAATATGCCACTGAGTCGATCCTACAGGAAATTTGAAGCCGTACACTCCTTAAAAAAAACATAAATTGATATTTACAAAATGAAACTAGACAGCGCCTGTAAAATACATTTGGCTGTGTCTGAAAATCACTTCGGTATTTATTTAAATACCATTGACAAGGATTTACCAGCAGAAACACGTGTCTGGTGCATTAAAACTGGTTTTAAAGTCACTTCCGCATTACAGTTATTATACAAAATGTACAAAGTTTAAAAATTGCAAAGCTGTATTTCAGCTCCGTGGTCGTCAATCTTGGAGGGCTACTTACTGAATAATCTGTGAATATTTTCCCTTATTTACCATAAATTAAAGATGTGAGCCCTGTATCTTCTAGAAAAATGGAATATATTATACTATTTTATCATTTTGGTCTTATCTATTGCGTAGAGAAACATACAAAACGTTCACTTGTACCATGTATATAAACATAGCATATTTTATTCATGTGAGTTAGCCATCGAATTTACAACGTTTACAAACACAAAAGGAGCTGTTAAGATAAGGGCCGGATTTAGCCCTGAAATCACTCGACTATTTCTCGTGCGTTGTCTTTCCAATTAAGATAAAAGTTGGTCAGGATAAAAAATATAAAGTATTATAAGATTCCTAATAGGTATTTAAAGTAAATAAATTTGGTGAAAATGTAATAATTACGAGTTGAAGAGGTAGTGTACAGATGACGGGAAACGTTGAATATCGAACGAAAATGCGCAAAAATGCATTATTTTACACATTCTTTATGTTTATTATGCTTCTTTTACCTTTTTAGTCTAAATTGGATGAGAGAAATTAACTTTGGGGTTATTATTATTTGATATCAATTTAATCGGCAAACTCAGCAATCCGGAAACTGAAAACGGTTTTATTTCGTTCTTCTCAGCCACTTATGTAGCTTTCTGGCTAGAAATACACACGGTGTAGAAATAAACAAATTTCTCGTTTATTTCCTTCCTAACGGTTAGATACTTTATCAGAACACACTCTGAATAAATTGCTCCATTAAATAAAATGAAAAAAATTGCAATTAAAGTATTAATAACCTACTTCATCGCTCTAGAGACACATTTAAAAATAATCATCGAGCCCCCCCCCCCCCCCCCCTATTTTTTTCGTTTTTCGCCTGTGGGACATTATCCCCCTCCCTCCGCTTCAAAACCCCACTTTGCAAGAAAATGTGTTTTATTGATATACACCTTTGCTAAAAGTGGCATTGTAAAGCGGGGGGACGATGTTGTATAAAACTTTTCCGTATTCCATTGATTTCTGTGTAAAAAACGCTTTGACCCAAATATCGGTCTCATTTCGAATAAATTTTCCCATGTGATAGCAGATTCACATGTGAACCAAGTTACTTGACATTTCTACCAAAACAAAAAACTTCTTAAATTTTGCATTTTGAAATTTCGACTTTTCAGGGCAGATTTTACGCTTTTTACGATTATCTTAACAGCTCCTTTATCAATAAACTTATATCGTAAGAGGTGAGCTTTATCTCACGAAGCTTTCTAGTCGTCAATTTGGGAAGGTTT
This sequence comes from Pinctada fucata, assembly GCA_028142955.1. Taxonomy (NCBI): domain Eukaryota; kingdom Metazoa; phylum Mollusca; class Bivalvia; order Pterioida; family Pteriidae; genus Pinctada; species Pinctada fucata. Next base: position 19,480,392 of record AP027102.1, read on the forward strand.
GAAAGTTTGTTAACTACCATCTAAATAATCTGTGAAAATCTACCCTTATTACCCTTTATTAAGTTAAATAATGTATGTTGTTATTATTTTAAATTTGTAATGCGCTTCGGGGATTTCCGTTTACGTTGTAAATATTGTGAGCCAGAAATATTTACAATAAATTATCTTTATATTTTGATATCTTAGCTTGGAAGGCTTGGGTGCTAAAATTGCTAAAATTCTGTAATTAACGGAAATTGAATATTTTGGTAATGCTAGAAAAGTACAGTTTGTGTTCTACAAGTTACATTTTACCCAATTTTTGACGATTACAGGGTCTACAACTTTAAGTTCAATAAGCTATCATAATATCGTTATTATTATTATTTTGTTTTCATGCGCATCCATTTTGTTGTAAATTTGTAAGCATAATATATCAATTTACAAGAAAGAATCTTTTAGTACAAAAACGTTCTAAGCTCTGAAAAGACGATTAACTCGCAAAGCTCGAAGAAAAATGTTTGCTTACATGCTGCTATCACTACGATGACATACAATATCTTCTCTGTCCCTTTCATAATATTTCACTTATTTTAGATTTGTATCTAATAAAGTGTTTAAACATCCACTTTGATAATGAAAATATTCAATACGTACAATCATTTATTAATTATCTTAGGATGACGTGTTACATATACAGAATTGGAAGTGATGTCATAATCAATTGTTAATCAAAACGCAGAGAAAGTATAATTTACCAGCAAATCAAAATATTACTCTTGTCATTATAAGCTCAATGCAACATATGTACGCATCAATTATTAGTGTGCAACTAAAGATGCTTTAGGCTACAGAACTTCTACTGTTTTTATTATAACTGATTTTCCTTTCAGAATATTAGAGTATCACACATAGACGTGTATACTTCAAACACAATTAATAAAACGGGATTGGTCAGTATTTTTTTAAAACGAAGAATCCATTTCATTTTAAGTTCGTTGCTAGAAACTGCTGTAAAATTGTAAAATGTGGTAGATTTTGAAATTTTAGCAATTTTCAAAAGCCTTCAGAATCTGCCTTCATTGCAAAAGAACTTACGAGTTTCAGTATATTATAAGATGAAACGGGTCCTCTTCATGATGAAAAGGTTTCTGTATCAGGTTCGTTCATTGTCAAAAGGAATATAATAATGATTATTCAAAATTTGGGAAGTTTCAAAAATTCAGTTTTCTTCATAATCTTTCATGGTTTCCATGAGGGTAATTTTCACACAAATGATTGATATTCAGATTCATACAATAATATATTTCCCATAATTAGTCAGAAGATTATAATTTGAAATTAATTATTCATATAATGTTAAGTATATATTGAAAAGGATGTAAATTAACAAGAAGTAATAGGTAAATATTGGTGAGATTCTATAGCACTTTTCAGCAGTATATATTGAAAATGTGCAATGCCTCATTAAAAGTGGAAGGGCTGTGCGCACGTAATCCGGATAACTACACCGTCTTTACTTCTTTGCTTACTCCTCCCGGGCACCTGGTCCCATCTCGAGCTTGCTAGGGGTCCGTCGATGTTTAATTTTGTGCTCTATTGTGAGTGCTGTTGAGATTATCGTCAGGGTCTTCTTTAACTCATTTGTGTCACACTTATGCCCTTTGCCGTGTGAAGCTCGTTAAAAAGTTCCCCGCGAGGGGTTTGACAGTAAGTGTTTTGAATATACTTCCCTGACAGTGTCGCCATAGCAATTTCTATATAGACATAACGTAAGACAGTGCATGAATTTTATATATTTTCATTTCCATGCTTCATAAACATCGACGGCGGGTGCGGCTAGCCAACAGGGAATGCTTACTCCTCCCGGGCACCTGGTCCCACCTCTAGCTTGCTAGGGGTCCGTCGATGTTTAATTTTGTGCTCTATTGTGAGTGCTGTTGAGATTATCGTCAGGATCTTCTTTAACTCATTCTTGCGTGGCAGATGGCCGTCCTAGGTCAGCACCGGTTGCTCATTGGTCTCGTTGATTTAGTTGTGGTCTTCTGTGTTTCATGTTTCTATGGTGTAAGTTGGCGTTCCCTATCCTTTTTGCGTCTCTTTATGTGTTTTCCTGCTCTGTCTTTTTGCATTGGGTGTTTGGGAGTTTTGCTGGAGGTGCTGCAATTTGTTGGAGATCCCCTCCTTCCCTTTTATATTCGGTTGCGTCAACCATAATGGATTCCATTATTACAAAAGAAGTCTATAGACCCTTAGTGATGTCATTTTTATTATCGTTCTCTCCGTCTGCGTGTTCCCTTTTTTCTCGTATCTTCTGTGTATGTAATGCAGTTATCACTGCAACTTCTTCTGAAGAAACACCAAAATGCAAAAAACACCACAAAGAACGGGCAGACATAAACATGCAAGAAAATCAGTTTCCGATTATGTTAGTGGCACATTGTGTGATAAACAGGATTTTGTGCGCACAGCCCTCCCATTTCTAAGCGATCTTCAAAGAACTCACTATTGATGTCAATAATAGTCTCCTCACTGTAAGACGAGAACGCAAACAAAACAGCTAAACACAGAGGTCCAAGTAACAAACCGATGAATATATTAATGGTATAGGACCTTCAGTACTTGCTTCCTGAAAAGTTACGTGAACTTCTCAGAGCAAATACGATTTCTGTAAAATGTACATCACGCTTCCTCATGAAAAATTAATGAACCAATTAAATGGAGAGGAAAATTCACATTTTTAATCTAAAAGTCTCTTTTCCTCTACAGACAATAAATCACAGTAATCATGAACTAGTAGTAAACAAAATCAGAAGGATCAATGTAAGAAAATAGACGGTCGCCTATTTTACTGTGGATATGATCATAAAGTCATAAAAACACTGGCATTGTACAGGACCAATCTACAGTTTTGTGCCAGTGTCTCTCCCAACGTTGATCTTGAGCTCGCTTCAGCCAGCATAGCACAGACTGTTATATGCATGCAATAAAAACAGTTTAAGCTTCTTTTACATCGAATCTGTGTTAGAAGAGGCCGCTGTGTGTAACTATCTCGTTTGTGATATCACCTTACAGTGAGAAGTTTTATGTTTATACGACAATTGTGTGTCTATGGGTTACAATAGTATAAAGAATTGACATAAAAAACAATGTTCTATACCAAAAAGCTGACGCCATTTATTGACTCAAAATAAATGGCTAATATAGACAGTGATATATCAAAAGAAAGATAATTTCCTGTAGATTTCCTTGGTACTAAATGTTATATACCTTTCCGATACCATTTTCATTCTGAAAACGAAAGTGAAAATAGATAAATATTGACATATCATTCAGATGGACTTTGGTCCCATTTTGACCGTTATTCCAGAACATTTCTTCACAAGAATATTTTGCTTATTTGAAGGCCATATCTGTCTAAATTATAATGGAATTTAATTAAGATTTAGCCGATCTGTTTTTGAGAAATCCACAATACTTCACGAAAAACCGAATTTCACAAGTCGCTATTCTGTGCCCCTCGCCGGAAATCACCCCAACGTAGTGCCTCCTTCCAGTTTGATACTTGTGCGCATATCAAAAATAGAACCATTAAAATCTTACAAAAATATTACAGAATCTAATGATACCTTAAAACATGCCTTCATTTTATTTATCAAACACACAGTAGCGATATCAGTACTTGACTCTTTTTACAAATGAGTTTAGAAGATTCTGACGATAACCCAACAGCACGTACAATAGAGCACTAACTTGAGCATCGACGGACTCCAAGCAAGCTAGAGACCACCTGCCATGGAGGAGTACGCATCCCCTGTTGGCTAGCCGCAATAAAATTGACTGGGACGAAATTAGCTTAGAGGCTATACGGGTAATACTATTAGAACCATGGAGACCTCTGTGTATCCGGATAAGCGGGAGGGTTGTGCGCACGTAATCCGATAACCACCCCATTTTGTATTAGCAGGTGGCCGTCCAAAGTCGGCGCCTGGTTCACATTGGTATCGTTCCTTTTATGCGTTGTTAGTTTCTGTACGTCTGTATCGATTGTTTTGTATAATGCTCGAGAGAATATCGTTGTGTCTTTTTGTGGTTTGTACTTTGATATGATGTCATTTATGTGTCGCTTTCTTGCTTGTTTCGCTGGGTGAGTGCAGGCCGTTCATGCTGGAGATCATTACCTTTCCTTTACCTATTCCTTCCTCTTGGACAAATGAGTTAAAGAAAATCCTGACGAAAATCTCAAGTAAGCATCCCCGTCGATGTTCACGCACAAAAATGACAACAATATATAAATACATGCACTGTCTGAGTTTATGTCTATATAGAAAGTGCTGTGGCGATCATGTCAGGGAAAAACATTCAAAACACTTACTTTCTAACCCCTCGCGAGGAACTCCACGCGGTAAAGGGCAAAACTGTGACACAAAATGAGTGCATGTATATGTTTGATTTTGTGCTCTATTGTTAGTGCTGTTGAGATTATCGTCAGGATCTTCTTTAACTCATTTGTGTCACACTTATGCCCTTTGCCGTGTGGAGCTTGTAAAAAAGTTCCCCGCGAGGGGTTTGACAGTAAGTGTTTTGAATACACTTCCCTGACATTGTCGCCATAGCACTTTCTTTATAGACATAACGTCAGACAGTGCATGACTTTTATATATTTTCATTTCCATGCTTTATTAACATCGACGGCGCGTGCGGCTAGCCAACAGGGGATGCTTACTCCTCCCGGGCACCTGGTCCCACCTCTAGCTTGCTAGGGGTCCGTCGATGTTTCATTTTGTGCTCTATTGTGAGTGCTGTTGAGATTATCGTCAGGATCTTCTTTAACTCATTTGTGTCACACTTATGCCCTTTGCCGTGTGGAGCTCGTAAAAAAGTTCCCCGCGAGGGGTTTGACAGTGTGTTTTGAATATACTTCCCTGACATTGTCGCCATAGCACTTTCTTTATAGACATAACGTCAGACAGTGCATGATTTTTATATATGTTCATTTCCATGCTTTATTAACATCGACGGCGGGTGCGGCTAGCCAACAGGGGATGCTTACTCCTCCCGGGCACCTGGTCCCACCTCTAGCTTGCTTGGGGTCCGTCGATGTTTCATTTTGTGCACTATTGTGAGTGCTGTTGAAATTATCGTCAGGATCTTCTTTAACTCTTTAATGTGGTGGGATCTCTACAAGCAGGTTGCAGTGATTCCTATGGGTACTAACTGTGCGCCTTTTGTTCTAGATTTATTTTTATACACTAGAAGTAATAAAAAACCTTCAAAAGCAAACAAATGCTTCAGTGGTACCTCTAGGTACCTGGATGATATTCTGACTTTACAATCCTGTTTTTGAAACATCTAAGAATGTTTATCCACACGAATTTCACTCGACGAAGCAAAAGGCACGAACACAGAAACACTAATTTTGGACCTAAATAGCAAAATTCAAGAGAAATTCAAAGTAGTGTGTATGAGGTCATTTTGGATTCGACATAGTAAATTTCCTCTGGTTTGACGGTGGCGTTCCTAGATTACCGTCATGTGGTATTTAAAGTTAAAAACACATCCGTTACGCTAGATCAAATACTAAAGTTTCTGATTTTCATAGTAAACATTTTAAAAATACATAGAAACTTTAAGGAAAGGTTTACGGTAAAAACTTTCTGAAAATTTTATAAGAATTACGGACGGCTTCTTTATATGGGGCATATTACTTTTCACAGCCTGCCTTTCATGGTGACATAATAAACAAAATAAGAAGGATCAAAGGTAGAAATCAGAACAAATGAATATGCTTCAGAATCGTCAAATACCTTTTTACACCACGGATACCGACAATATGTTACTTAGCGAACACTCAGTATGGTACTTGACAAATCCACAGCCTTGAACCAGATTGAGTGAATTCCTAAGACTTGCACTCTGACCATGACAACGGAACTTCATGACGGGCTCTCTTCAATCCTCTTTAGAGATGACAGGGACCCGACCATCTGCTCTCATTGAATATTGGTCCTCGGATGATTGCATGTATGACCTCACTACAGCAGAGTGGAACACGTTTTATATTCATTTAAATATTCATCGGTGTTCCTTGTGTCCCTGCGTTTTGCTGTCTCGTTTGTGTGGTCACAGTGCGGAGGTTATTTTACACTACTATAGGTGCTCTTTGATACCTCTGTGTAACCGGAAAAGTGAAGACTTGTGCGCACGTAATCCAGACAACCACATAATCTGCTGCTATCCTGGCAGATGGCCGAAGTCGGTACCGGTTGCCAATAAGTCTCGTTGGTTTATGCGTAGTCTTTGGTGTTTAGTGTTTTGATGCCGTATTTGGTGTTGCTTGTCCCTTTTGCGTCTCTTGCTTGTCCCGCGTGCGTCTCTTGGAAATCTACAGACTTGTACCATCGCATTATCAATTGCACATTAACTGAATGTGACGAAAGGACTCGATACCGAGCCCCGTCCAAACCCCTTAAGAAAAGAGACAAAAACACTTCTTGAAGGTTAGAAACGAGGAAAGTATCAACGATAAAAGGTACGCTACATGTAATGAAATGTTCAAGGCTGTATTGTCGAAGTTAAAGAGAGATGGTGTGTGTGAAAGTAAACAGTATCCCCAGAGGACATGTCAAACAAAGGAGGGGATCTGCAACAACACCAGATTGCAGCAACCACAGCAGAACCCCAAAACACCAAATGCAAAAACTCAATGCAGACAAGCACAGAAAGAGACGCATAAGGGACAAGGAACGTCAACGCACAACACAGAAACATCAAACACAAAGGACTACACATAAACCCTCGCGACCAATGGGCAACCAGTGCCGACTTGGGACGGCCATCTGCCACGGAAATAGCAGAAGGTGTGGTTATCCTGGATTTCGTGCGCGCAACCCTCCCACTTTTCCGATTACCTAGATGTCTCGAAGAACGTACGATCGGGGTGTAAACAACCTCCTCACTGTCAGATGAGCGCACACAAACAAAACCACAAAACGCAGGGGCCCAAGCAACACAGATGAATATGTAAATGGATATAAGAGGGCCTACGTAATACAATCCGTGCTCTGCCGCCGCGAGCTCATGTATGTAACCATCCGGGGAGTCCGACTGACATTCATAGAGGACAGGTCAAGGCAAAGTTATATGACGTTATTTACAACACATGATGATGTTAACGTCTTCAAATCCACTAGCATTATTTAAGAACAGATCAATTTGCAGCATGGACCAGACATGCATGTACAAAATGTACCGAAAGGCGTAGAATGATGGGAGGAATATAGCTTCTCGGTCAGGGATATATTTGTGACCGACTAACATCGTCACTAAGGAAGTTCTACGGTCGATATGGGGAACTCGTCATACACTATGATGTTCCACTCTCAAGAATGGTGGATGATATTCTGTCATAGACCATTTGAACCATCGAACCAAAGATTGTACTCTATATCTTCCAAAATGGAAGTAACCGGATGTGACAGTTCTACCGAATTGAAGCGACGGGTGTTGCATGCAAGCAGGAGATGCTTACTCTTCCTGGGCACCTGATCTCACTCCCATATCGGGAGTTCGCTTCTTTTCATATGGTGGAGGTTTTTGTTTGTTTGCTTTGGTTCCTGTTTTGTCCTGATTTTGTATGCCTTCGGTTTCTGATTTTTGAATTATCGATTTTGTGCTGTAAACAGGGATATGGTCATTATCCATATTTGTCATGCTACAGGACCCATGTTTAAGAAATTTCAAGATATTTTATGAACAGAAATTTACAAATGCATTGAAGATACAAATCAACCGAACTTGGTCCAACTTGGCTACATGTACCTTCGGGGACTTCTGGTCCAACAGCAGTGACACTAACGAAGGGGTACAAATGTTAAACGTCTTTAACAAACATGCGAGAATGATAAGCCTGTTTTTCTTAATTTGTCACTTTTTTGTTTTGTTTTGTTTTTCTTTTCTTGCAAAAGTTTTTAAGTTTGATTACTTTTGACACGCATGTATTAATACATGTGCATGTTACTATGGAAATTTTGTGTGCGTTATTTCTAGATAATTTAGTATTCTTTTGGTTAATTACAGAAGAGGGCAGAGGATCTCCAACAACACTAGGCTCCGGCACACAAAGCAAAACTCTAAAACACCCCAAACACAGCAGACACCCACAGAGAGAGAGACGCAAAAGGGATAAGGAACACCACCTTACTCCATAGAAACATGAAATACAAACCACAACACATAAACCAACGGGACCAATGGGCAACCGGTGCGGACTTTCGACGGCCATCTGCTTTGCAAGTTCATGTTGTGTGATATCCGGAAATTATGCGCACAGCCATCCCAGTTATCCGATTACTTAGATATATCGATGAACGCACACTGGTGGTGTAAAATAACCTCCTCAGTGTAAGATGAACATACAAATAGGCAACATGACGCAGGGGCCAAAGAAACAATATGTCATTCTATATGAAAAGCAGTAGGCATGCAAAATACAGTCCGTGCTCTGCCGGATGTAGAAAGCTGGTGCTTCTGAACACCCGAGGAGTCCGACTGAAAATCAGAGATGACAGATTGTTGGGCCCGTCTTCTATAAAGAGGTTTGGACAGAGACTGTCATTGTGTCCTGTCGTTACAGTTCTGTCAACCTTTGATCCTTCTTATTTTGTTAATTATGTCACCATAAAATGCAGGCTATGAAATACCCGAAGTAATTAACACTCTTGCTATTATGGATCCGAATTTCCAACAGCAGATTTTTGTAAAATTTCCAGAAAGTTTTTACAAGTTTGTGAAAACGAAAACCCTGACCTAAAAGTTTCTTGGTAATGGAATGGAATACCAAAACATCAGTACACGCTCTAGCATATTGGATGGGCTGTGAAATGTGTAATTAAAAGACATCATACAACCAGACTCGTCCCAAAAATTACCAGGACCCTACACTCTTGACCATCTTCATTTTAATTCATAACTATTTCCTTATTCATAAAGTTTATATGTAAGCATGATTGAAGAGTGTTTCGGCGGTTTTAATATCAGAAATAAAAATTCAAAGACTAAGTCCCGCCTCGTCAGGGATCCACCTTAGTGATTACTATCTGGCCGTGGTAGATGTTGTTATGCTTGCTGTATGAAATAAGCGGCTTCTTTGCATGCAAAATCGTCAGTCATATCAATCCTGTATTTCAAAATCCTTTTCTTGATACCCTTGATGTAAGGGTTATTTTTAGTATCCTTGACTAAAGGTGTTTGATTTACAGATATGTGGTTGAATTTTGAAGCGTCAATTCTCTCCGAAATAAAAATGTTTTCCGAATTCTAGATTGTATTTCACTATCAGAGTAGCCTCTCAGATATAAACCTTCCTATTAATTGTTTGTAAAATGTAATTAAAAAGACATCATACAGTCAGACTCGTCCCAAAAATTACCAGGACCCTACACTCTTGACCATCTTCATTTTAATTCATAACTATTTCCTTTTTCATAAAGTTTATATGTAAGCATGATTGAAGAGTGTTTCGGCGGTTTTAATATCAGAAATAAAAATTCAAAGACTAAGGCCCGCCTCGACAGGGATCCACCTTAGTGATTATTATCTGGCCGTAGTAGATGTTGTTATGCTTGCTGTATGAAATTAGCGGCTTCTTTGCATGAAAAATTGTCAGGTGTAATTATACACGGTAATCTAGGAACATCACCGTCAAATCAGGGTAAATATTGAATCGAAAATAATATCTTTTGTCATATTTAGGTCCAAAAAATGGTGTTTCTGTTTGTAACGTTTGCCTTGTTTAGATTCAATCCTCGTGGATAAATAACATTTTTACACTTTTTTTTTATAAAAAACAGGATTGTCCATGGTAAGAATATCATCCACGTACCAAGAAGTACCAATTGAACATTTCAAATCATCATATTTTCTTTGCTTTTGAAGATTTTGGATCATTTATTTTTTATACGTATACAAAAATAAATCTACAAATGAGTTAAAGAAGAAGTAGAAGTGACGACAAATATGAAAAAAAAAAACATATTCCTATTCAGAACAAAGGAGGGGATCTCCAACAACACCAGGTTGTAGCGCCCACTGCAAAACCCCAAAACATCCAATGCAAAAACACAAAGCAGACAAGCAAGGAAAGAGACGCATAAGGGACAAGGAACGTCAACGCACAACACAGAAACATCAAACACACAGGACTACACATAAACCAACGAGACCAATGGCAACCGGTGCCGACTTAGGACGGCCATCTGCCACGGAAATAGCAGAAAGTGTGGTTATCCTGGATTACGTGCGCACAACCCATTTTTCCGATTACCCAGAGGTCTCGAAGAACGTACAATTGTGGTGTAAAACATCCTCCTCACTGTCAGATGACCACACACAAATAAGACCGCAAAACGCAGGGGCCCAAGCAACACAGATGAATATGTAAATGGATATAAATAGAGGGCGTACGTAATACAATAAGTGCTCTGCCGCCGCGAGCTCATGTATGTTATCACCCGAGGAGTCCGACATTCAGAGAGGACAGGTGGTCGGGGCATGTCTTCTCTAAAGAGGTTTGGACAGGGCCCGTCATGGAGTCCCGTCGTCACAGTCAGTCAGATTGCAAGTTTTAAGAATGCGCTTGTACAAGACTGTAGATTGTTCAAGTACCAAGCCTAGTGTCCGTCTGGTGACATTAGGATCATATGTACGGTATAAAAGGCGTTTGGTGATTCAGACGCATTTTCGATAGTGATATTGTCTATCTTTGATCCTTCTTATCTTGTTATAATGTCACCATAAAATGAAGGTTGTGAAATACCCAAAGAAATATACTCTGTTGCCTGTATTGGTCCGAATTTCAGAAGAAGTTGACAATAATTTTGTAAAATTTCCAGAAAGTCTTTACTAGTTTGTGAAAGCGAAATCTTGTCCTAAAAGTTTCTTTAATTTGTAAATTTGTACTATGAAAATCCAAAACATCAGTACATGCTCTAGGATACCGGAATAGCTGTGAAATATAGATGCCATAGGACGGTAATCTAGGAACATCACCGTCAAGCCAGGGGAAATTTACTATGGTAAATCCAAAATCATCTCTTTTGTCATACACACTTGTATGTATCTCTCCATTAACAAATTTGATATTTTGGTCCAAAAATGGTGTTTCTGTGTTTGAAACGTTTGCCTTGTTCAGAATCAATTCTTGTGGATAAATAACATTTTTATACTTTTCAAAAACAGGGTTTTCGATAGTAAGAATATCATCCAGGTACCTAGAAATACCAATGAAGCATTTCACATCATGATTTTTTCTCGGCTTTTGAAGATTTTGGATAAATTCCTTTTCATACGTGTATAAAAATAAATCTGCAACAAGAGGCGCACAATTAGTACCCATTGGAATCCCTACATTCTGCTTGTAGAGTTTCTCACTAAATCTTACATAAATATTGTCCAAAAGGAAGGCCAAGGCAATACACAGGTCAACACATGTCCATGATTTGTATGATTTGTAATCTGTGGCGAAAAAGAAACCCTTCGATTCAGAAGTACAAGTCTAAGGTTTCCACTCTCGATAAAAACACCATTTAATGAGTTTGGACAGTCGAGCATTTATTTTGTCGTGAGGAAGCGTGGTGTACATATTAGAAAAGTCGTATGAAGATATCGTATTTTCTTCAAAATTTCTTGATTTCATCCCCTGAATTTTAATAGACCAAAAGAAGTTTACGCCATTCCTGTTCATGACAGTTTCACAGTATTTTGCCACGTGTTCCTTTATAGCCGTGAGTGCTGACGTCAGATTTCTTGACAAAATTGTTGTTGAGCAGTTGCTAGAATTAGCAATGTATCGAAACTTGTAAAGAGACTTGTGAAGTTTTGGTATACAGTATATGGTAGGGAGATTCAATTTAGAAATAGGGATGTTAAAAGAAGAAATTTCACTGTTATGTTTGTTCAGAATATTGGGAACACTTTCGTTGCTTTCGATATAAGTATTAGTAGAGGAAAGTTCCGTAACTAAAGTTGATATGTAGTAGCGTTTTCAAATAATTATGGTGTTGTTGGCTGCTTTGTCTGCAGGCGCGAAGACATATTTTTCATGTAAATTACGTAACTTGGCTTTGAAATATCTTTCAGATTTAGAAACTGGATTTTCAAAAAGATGAGGATTTTTGTGGTCGTTATCGATTCGAATATCGGTAATATCCAAAATGAGGTTTTTTCCAGTCGTTCAGAGCATGCGATTCGACTCCTTCCGATTTACACCATCGTTTGGTATAGTTATCTAAAGCTTCCTTTAGCACTTCGCGACATTTATTAAAATCTATCTTGGATGGGATTCTATATTAAGGTCCTTTTTTGAGAAGACCACGGAGCTACCTGTCTTTGATAATTGAAAAGTCACCTGTAATAATATGACAAGCTGGTTTATATAGATATTCAGACGTTGCACATTCTCAAGAAGCAGGACATGATTCAAGAATTTTAGGATCTTGTGTAACTTTGTTGTAGTTAAAAACGAAATTTCGAATTTGTAACAAATAAGAGGAGGTTCTAAATTTTCAAAATATTGAGGAATGGCACTTTGTACGCGATGATCCCGAAAAATATTAGAGATGTTCAGAAGATCTAATCCTTTGTTAATAAATATAATTTTTATGAATCGTCTTTTAGGGGAGGTGTTTTTAACCAAAAAATATAGTTTATTATGTGCGAATGCAACAATGATTTTTAGCCTGAATCAATCAGTGATTCTTAAGAATGCAACCAGTGCTTCATCCAAGATATATTTTAATTGAACTGCTGGAACTGTAGAGAGAGCATGTAGCAGTTCATGTCTTGCGTGCAATGATCAGTAGATCTTTGAGGGTACGATGTACTCTAGCTCTTTTTCTGAGTTTTTTGTTTCGCCTTTTACCGTGAGACCTATGCTTCCTTTTAGTGTTAGGGCGGATTGAAAAAAACATTAATATTTGAAGAGGTCGAAGAAATGTTTCTTTGTCCATAAATCTGATCGTTAAGACCAAGGGGGTACGCAGTTTGCAGTTTGGTTATCCAGGCAAACAGAAGTAAAAAATCGATAATCAAAAATCCATCTATCCAAGGACATCCAGGTAAACAGAAGTACAAAATCGTTAATCAAAAATCCATCTATCCAAGGACATACAAACCAGGATAAAACCAGAGCCATACAAACCAGGATAAAAACAGAGCCAAGGCAAAGGCGCAGAAATAAAAAAAAAGATCTACCATGTGAAGAGAAATGAACTAATAGGAGTGAGATCGGGCGCCCAGGAAGAGTGAGTATCTTCTGCTTACATGCAACACCCGTCATTTCAATTCGGTAAAACAGTCACAATCGGTAATTGCCATAAAGTTAAACAAACGTATAAATTGGTACATGTATGTCATGGCACAAAAGGCGCACAATAGGACATGGTGAGATCCTTTCAACGTGCGTGTAGAATTAACACCAAATCTTATATAAAGTTTGTCCAAGAGGAAGGACGAGGCAATACATAGTCAGTACATGTCCATGATTTGTATAATTTGTATTCTGTTGCGGAAAAGATTCGGGTGTACAAATATTTATACGATTTCCCCTCTCGATCAACATTATTTTATGAGTTTGGACAAACGATAATTCATTTTATCATGAGGAAGCGTGGTGTACATTAGAAAAGTCGAATGAAGAAATCATATTGACTTGAAAATTTCTAGATTTCATTTTGCCAATCAAGACCCCTGAATCTTTCATAGACCAAAAAAAGATCATTCCTGTTTAGAACAGTTTCACAATATTTTGCAACTTGTTCCTTTATAGCCGTAAGTGCTGACGTGAGATTTTTAGATAAATTATTGTTGAGCAGCAATGTATCGAAATTAGTAAGGGGACTTGTGCAGTTTTGTTATGCAGTATATAGTAGGAAGATCCAATTAAGAAATAAGGATGTTGAATGAAGAAATTTCACTGTTATGTTTGTTCAAACGGACGGGGTAACCCAATGTGCCCAGTGGCATAATTGAATACATACATCAAGAAATTTAATTGCATCTAGAAAATCCAAATTTCTGGCTAAGACCTAAGAGAAAGTATTATCCCTCGGACGAGACTTGGCATAATAAAATTCCAAAGCACACTGTATTCATTCATGAGAAATTTGAGTGATGAAGCTAATTTGATTCGAAGATATAAAAGTCATTGCTGTATCTTTACATTGGATCACCAAGGCGTTGAAGCAAGGCACATATAAATAGCCGCAAGTGGTCATAGAGGTGAAACCTCCATAAAATCAAATAGTTCAAAGCTAAGCGGTCAAGGAAAATGCGAAATGTAAAATATTCTGTTTGAAAGTCTATCCCGGAATATTGTAAAAGCGCTAACTCCTACAAATTGTACCACTATATTCATTGCGTACCCCAACAGCCTCATGGAAATAGGACTATTCCTGGTATTTTTTTGAATTTGATGACATTAAAGTTGATACAATCCTATCTAAAATCAATGCTCATGAATTAAATGAAGTTGTTCCAAACTGAAATGCAATAACATTTTCTAGTTCTGTGCCTCAGCAAAGATTACCATTATCTGAAATGTCAACTTGGTCAAATCAAATTTATCCACCAGAGTTAACATTGAATAAAGCAGACACAGATGATAAAGCTATTCATCTGGTTTTAAATGATGCTATCGAATTTAATGCCGTTTAACATATATCATTTTTGGATCTTGATATCAATATCAATAACGGAGAAATTCAGACAAAGATATACGACACATGAGAAGATTTTGGCTTCAACATAGTTTTTTTCCTTGGCTTGATGGCGATGTACCAAGGTTGCCATCCTACGGCAATTATAGTTCTCAGCTCATCAGATACACTAGAGCTTGCTCCCATGTTTCGGACTTCCATGACAAAAATATACAAATTACAAAGAAACTTATGAATCAAGGCTTTAGATACCATAAACTTGTAAAATCTTTTTTGGTAATTTTACAATAACTATTCTGAACTTCTTTCAAAATTTGGGACAACTCAAGCATCAGAGTATATATCATTGGGAATTTCATTTCCTTCATTTTACGGTGACTTTAACTTCTTTAATTCATTATTACACAAAATTAGAAGGATCAAAGGCAGATCGAACTTCAACCACAAATGTAAGAAAATTGTCGGTCACCTGCTTTACCGAGGATATGATCCCAACGTCATCAAAAGAATACTGGGCGTGGTACTGGTCCAATCTACTGTGTTGTACACTGGCCAACCGTGACGACAGGACTACATGACGGGCCTTGTTAAAATCTCGTAAGAGAACACTGGGTCCTGATTCTGTCCTGTCTGAAAGTTGGTCAGACTTCTCTTGTAATTTATCTTGAGCTCGCTTCAGCCAGCAGAGCATAGACTGCATGTCATAGATTTTTTAGATCCTTTTACATAGAATTTGTGTTACAAAAGGCCGCTGCGTTTAACGATCTTGTTTGTGACGTCACCTTATAGTGAAAAGTTTTATGTTTATACAACTATTGTGCGTCTGTTGAAACCTCTGTGTATCCGGTTAAGTGGGAGGGTTGTGCGCACGTAATCCGGATAACCACACAATTTGCTTATAGCAGATGGCCATCCAAAGTCGGCACAGGGTGCACATTGGTCTCCTTCCTTTTATGTGTTGTCATCAATGTTTGATGTGTTTGTACTTCTGTTTCGATTGTTTTGTATGAAGCTCTAGTGATTTTTGGTTTGTAATTTTTGTCTGATGTCATTTACGTATCACTTTCTTGTGCGTTTATTTCGCTGGATGGATACAGGATGGTCATGCTGGAGATCATCACCATTTCTTTGAGCAGCAATTTCAAATTATCAATTTACTTTGAATTTTAAATAGACTATACCACTTCATCGTAAACATGAAATAAACAAATTTCGACAGTTAAAGTATACTATTGAGGGAGTCAGAACGATTATGGTTTCCATCGACAAGAGCTATTTCCCTCGGCTTTGCCTTGGGAAATAGGTTTAGTCTCTTGGAACCAGAATTAAAGATCCTATCATTTAATTTTCCTAGAAATTATAAATGTTAATAATTGAAACACACCTTTTCGACATGCAAAGTTTCATTAACTTTTTACCGTTAGTTTTGAAGCTACGAACGTACATATATACCCATTGAAAGCCTCAAAATGGGCCGTAAATGTGACGTTAAAATTAACATACTTTCGGTAATCAAAAACAGTTACAAATCTTCTGTAGAGGCAGAATATTAACAAGTTCTGTATTTTTCATTTAGATATGATGTGGACAATCGGATATGTATAATATTATAAATGACTACTAAGACTTTTAAAAGAAATTATCGAAAGGAGATGACTTTATGTCTATTTTCAGAACATCTTTGAGTTTTTCATTTTTAATAATAAAGTCCGTTTATCTTAAACCCTATCATTTATTTTTCGTAAAAACTTGATATTGTGTTCTTCATATGTCAAGTGAAAAACCGATAAGTTCCTATTGACTTTTGACCGTCAGTGTTTAAATTATAGTGATTGTGTTACCCCCTCCCCCTTATTTTTACGTTACCTAATGCTGACGTTCTTGAAAAAAAACGCGCCAATGTCGCCGTTTCTATTATGACGTCACAATTGATCTAGAGCTTTCCGATGGGTTTTTTTTTCGGATACTGTTCTGGACCCCCTTAAATGTTATTCTTTAATTCATTAATAAACATTGAACAGCATAAAACATGTGTTTCAAAACACATATTAAGATACCCATCAAAATGACTCACTCTGTTGTTCCTATAGCTACACACCAACAGTTGCATCTAAAATTTACAATTACAAATGATTCCTGCAATGTATTGATTTAAGTAATCCCTCACTACATCCACTTCCCTGCGAATGTTCTTCATCGGATTTCAACTACTCTCCTTGTGGACACGTTATTACTGGTGACCTTAGTATAGTCAAGAACGACAAGTTGAGAGAATTGTTAAAAAAGGGTCCCAAATACAGAGAAAGTATGTCCTTTACATGGAATCAAAATGTCAAAATTATCATGGACTCTTGTGAGGAATATGCAAGACGTTGGGCAAAGAAAGAGGATGTACAGCTCGACACCCTTTCCGAATGGATAAAATCAATCAGAGGGTTACTTTTATCTAGAATTAACCGAATAAATTCAACTGTGAACACCAGATTCGTGTCTATATTTAAAGACCATGATGTTATCACAGAACTTACCTACCT
This sequence comes from Pinctada fucata, assembly GCA_028142955.1. Classification (NCBI taxonomy): domain Eukaryota; kingdom Metazoa; phylum Mollusca; class Bivalvia; order Pterioida; family Pteriidae; genus Pinctada; species Pinctada fucata. The sequence goes on from AP027102.1 coordinate 19,497,619, forward strand.
CCAAGAACATTATGTCATCACACCAGCGGACAAAGCCTCAAATAATTACACATTTACTTGCAAAAAGTACTATTTCGACAGTCTAGTTAAAGAGTTGGGTTTAAATTCGACACCTGGAAATCCCACTTACACCCCAACAAACCTTTCTGCCTCTGAAATAATAGATAACCACAAATCAGCTCTTGCTTCCTTTGGCTTCGACACTACCAATTTAGATTTAGATTTACCATACTTATACTGCATACCTAAAATGCATAAGAATCCGTACAAACAACGTTTCATCGCTGGTTCCTCAAAATGTTCTACCAAATCTGTATCGATCTTACTCACCAAAGTTTTATCTGAAATCAAATCTGGGCTACAAAAATATTGTTCGACAGTATATTCTCGCAGTGGTATCAACCAGATGTGGATTTTAAAGAATTCGAAGGAACTTTTAGAACATCTGAAATCCACTCATTTTAGTAGAGTCCTTTGATTTTTCGACACTTTACACTACAATTCCACATTCTAAATTGAAAGAAAGACTCGCAAAAATTATAAGTAATGCGTTTACAAGTAAGAACGGTAATCGCAAATACAAATTTATTGTTGTTAACTATGACAAAACCTACTTTGTAAAAGAAAAGTCAGATACTGAAAATAAGTACACTGAAACAGACATTATTCAGATGTTAAACTTTCTGATCGACAACATTTTTGTGGTGTTTGGAGGAAAGGTCTTCCAGCAAATTGTCGGAATTCCAATGGGGACCAATTGTGCCCCACTCCTTGCCGACATTTTCCTTTACTCGTACGAAGCTGAATTCATTCAATCTTTGGTCTCTGACGGGAAAAGATACTTAGCTTCTGACTTCAACTTCACTTACAGATACATAGACGATGTGTTGTCCATCAATAATCCAAAATTCGCGGATTACCTGAGCAGTATCTATCCTTCGGAGCTTGAAGTCAAAGAAACTACAGAAACAAATAATTCAGCATCCTATTTGGACATAATGTTGTCCTACGACACTGATGGTCACATGAACACCTCACTCTATGACAAACGTGACGACTTCAATTTCAGCATTACGAACTTTCCTTTTCTGAGTAGCAACATCCCTTCATCGCCTGCTTATGGCGTGTTCATATCTCAGTTGATACGCTATACCAGAGCAAGTACCAAATATACGGATTTTGTTCTGAGAGCTAGGCGTCTTTCAGATAAGCTTCTCAGTCAGGGATATGTTTGTGACCGACTAACATCGTCACTGAGGAAGTTCTACGGTCGATATGGGGAACTCGTCATACACTATGATGGCCCACTGTCCAGAATGGTGGATGATATTCTGTCATGGACCATTTGAACCATCCAACCAAAGATTGTACTCTATATCTTCCAAAATGGAAGTAACCGGATGTGACAGTTCTACCGAATTGAAGCGACGGGTGTTGCATGCAAGCAGGAGATGCTTACTCTTCCTGGGCACCTGGTCTCACTCTCATATCGGGAGTTCGCTTCTTTTCATATGGTGGAGGTTTTTGTTTTTGTTTGCTTTGGTTCCTGTTTTATCCTGATTTTGTATGCCTTCGGTTTCTGATTTTCTGAATTATCGATTTTGTACTGTAGACAGGGATATGGTCATTATCCATATTTGTCATTTCACTTCTCATTCAAAAATATTTGTCAATGTCTATAACAAATTTGGACAATGAACATATCCCTGTAAACAGCACAAACTCAATTATTCAGAAAATCAGAAACAGACGGCATACAAAATCAGGATAAAACAGGAACCAAAGAAAACAAAAAACCTCCACCATATGAAAAGAAGCGAACTCCCGATGTGAGAGTGAGACCAGGTGTCCAGGAAGAGTAAGCATCTCCTGCTTGCATGCAACACCGCCGCTTCAATTCGGTAGAACTTTCACATCCGGTTACTTCCATTTCGGGAGACATTGAGTACAATCTGTGGTTGGATGATTCAAATAGTCTATGACAATATATCATCCACCATTCCGGAGAGTGGGACATCATAGTGTATGACGAGTTCCTCACCGTAGAACTTCCTCAGTGACGATGCAAACATATTCCTGACTGAGAAGCTTATCTGAAAGACGCCTAGCTCTCAGAGCTAAATATATCCAAACAAACATATCCCTGACTGAGTAGCTTATCTGAAAGACGCCTAGCTCTAAAAAAAAAATCCATATATTTGGTACTTCCTCTGGCATTGCGAATCAACTGAGATATGAACAAGCCATAAGCAGGCGATGAAGGGATGTTTCCACTCAGAAAAGGAAAGTTTGTAATGCTTAAATTGAAGTCACTTTTGTCATAGAGTGAGGTGTTCATGTGACCATCAGTGTCGTAGGACAACATTATATCCAAATAGGATGCTGAATTATTTGTCTCTGTGGTTTCATTGACTTCAAGCTCCGAGGGATAGATACTGCTGAGGTAATCCGCGAATTTTGGGTTATTGATGAACAACACATCGTCTATGTATCTGTAAGTGAAGTTGAAGTCAGAAGCTAAGTATCTTTTCCCGTCAGAGACCAAAGATTCAATGAAGTCAGCTTCGCAAGGAGTAAGGCATAATTGTTCCCCATTGGAATTCCGACAATTTGCTGGAAGACCTTTCCTCCAAACTCCACAAAAAATGTTGTCGATCAGAAAGTTTAACATCTGAATAATACCTGTTTCAGTGTACTTATTTTCAGAATATTAATCGGACTATTCTTTTACAAAGTAGGTTTTGTCATAGTTAACAAAAATAAATCTGTATTTACAATTGCCGTTCTTGCATGTAAACGTATTACATAAAGTTTTTGCGAGTCTTTCTTTCAATTTAGAATGTGGGATTGTAGTGTAAAATGTCAAAAAATCAAAGGCTTGGTCGAATGAACTCTACAAAAATGAGTGGATTTCAGATGTTCTAAAAGTTCCTTTAAATCCTTATTCACATCTGGTTGATACCACTGTGAAAATACACTGTCGAACAATATTTTTGAAGTGACAAATATGGATAATGACCATATCCCTGTTTACAGCACAAAATCGATAATTCAGAAAATCAGAAACCTAAGGCATACAAAATCAGGATAAAACAGGAACCAGAGCAAACAAACAAAAACCTCCACCATATGAAAAGAAGCGAACTCCCGATATGGGAGTGAGACCAGGTGCCCAGGAAGAGTAAGCATCTCCTGCTTGCATGCAACACCCGCCGCTTCAATTCGGTAGAACTTTCACATCCGGTTACTTCCATTTCGGAAGACATTGAGTACAATCTGTGGTTGGATGGTTCAAATGGTCTATCACAGAATATCATCACCATTCTGGAGAGTGGGACATCATAGTGTATGACGAGTTCCCCATATCGACCGTAGAACTTCCTCAGTGACGATGTTAGTCGGTCACAAAAATATCCCTGACTGAGAAGCTTATTTGAAAGACGCCTAGCTCTCAGAACAAAATCCGTATATTTGGTACTTGCTCTGGCATAGCGTATCAACTAAGATATGAACAAGCCATAAGCAGGCGATGAAGGGATGTTTCCACTCAGAAAAGGAAAGTTTGCAATGCTTAAATTGAAGTCACTTTTGTCATAGAGTGAGGTGTTCATGTGACCATCAGTGTCGTAGGACAACATTATATCCAAATAGGATGCTGAATTATTTGTCTCTGTGGTTTCATTGACTTCAAGCTCCGAGGGATAGATACTGCTGAGGTAATCCGCGAATTTTGGGTTATTGATGAACAACACATCGTCTATGTATCTGTAAGTGAAGTTGAAGTCAGAAGCTAAGTATCTTTTCCCGTCAGAGACCAAAGATTCAATGAAGTCAGCTTCGCAAGGAGTAAGGCATAATTGTTCCCCATTGGAATTCCGACAATTTGCTGGAAGACCTTTCCTCCAAACTCCACAAAAAATGTTGTCGATCAGAAAGTTTAACATCTGAATAATACCTGTTTCAGTGTACTTATTTTCAGAATATTAATCGGACTATTCTTTTACAAAGTAGGTTTTGTCATAGTTAACAAAAATAAATCTGTATTTACAATTGCCGTTCTTGCATGTAAACGTATTACATAAAGTTTTTGCGAGTCTTTCTTTCAATTTAGAATGTGGGATTGTAGTGTAAAATGTCAAAAAATCAAAGGCTTGGTCGAATGAACTCTACTAAAATGAGTGGATTTCAGATGTTCTAAAAGTTCCTTTAAATCCTTATTCACATCTGGTTGATACCACTGTGAAAATACACTGTCGAACAATATTTTTGAAGTGACAAATATGGATAATGACCATATCCCTGTTTACAGCACAAAATCGATAATTCAGAAAATCAGAAACCTAAGGCATACAAAATCAGGATAAAACAGGAACCAGAGGAAACAAACAAAAACCTCCACCATATGAAAAGAAGCGAACTCCCGATATGGGAGTGAGACCAGGTGCCCAGGAAGAGTAAGCATCTCCTGCTTGCATGCAACACCCGCCGCTTCAATTCGGTAGAACTTTCACATCCGGTTACTTCCATTTCGGAAGACATTGAGTACAATCTGTGGTTGGATGGTTCAAATGGTCTATCACAGAATATCATCACCATTCTGGAGAGTGGGACATCATAGTGTATGACGAGTTCCCCATATCGACCGTAGAACTTCCTCAGTGACGATGTTAGTCGGTCACAAAAATATCCCTGACTGAGAAGCTTATTTGAAAGACGCCTAGCTCTCAGAACAAAATCCGTATATTTGGTACTTGCTCTGGCATAGCGTATCAACTAAGATATGAACAAGCCATAAGCAGGCGATGAAGGGATGTTTCCACTCAGAAAAGGAAAGTTTGTAATGCTTAAATTGAAGTCACTTTTGTCATAGAGTGAGGTGTTCATGTGACCATCAGTGTCGTAGGACAACATTATATCCAAATAGGATGCTGAATTATTTGTCTCTGTGGTTTCATTGACTTCAAGCTCCGAGGGATAGATACTGCTGAGGTAATCCGCGAATTTTGGGTTATTGATGAACAACACATCGTCTATGTATCTGTAAGTGAAGTTGAAGTCAGAAGCTAAGTATCTTTTCCCGTCAGAGACCAAAGATTCAATGAAGTCAGCTTCGCAAGGAGTAAGGCATAATTGTTCCCCATTGGAATTCCGACAATTTGCTGGAAGACCTTTCCTCCAAACTCCACAAAAAATGTTGTCGATCAGAAAGTTTAACATCTGAATAACACCTGTTTCAGTGTACTTATTTTCAGAATATTAATCGGACTATTCTTTTACAAAGTAGGTTTTGTCATAGTTAACAAAAATAAATCTGTATTTACAATTGCCGTTCTTGCATGTAAACGTATTACATAAAGTTTTTGCGAGTCTTTCTTTCAATTTAGAATGTGGGATTGTAGTGTAAAATGTCAAAAAATCAAAGGCTTGGTCGAATGAACTCTACAAAAATGAGTGGATTTCAGATGTTCTAAAAGTTCCTTTAAATCCTTATTCACATCTGGTTGATACCACTGTGAAAATACACTGTCGAACAATATTTTTGAAGTGACAAATATGGATAATGACCATATCCCTGTTTACAGCACAAAATCGATAATTCAGAAAATCAGAAACCTAAGGCATACAAAATCAGGATAAAACAGGAACCAGAGCAAACAAACAAAAACCTCCACCATATGAAAAGAAGCGAACTCCCGATATGGGAGTGAGACCAGGTGCCCAGGAAGAGTAAGCATCTCCTGCTTGCATGCAACACCCGCCATTTCAATTCGGTAGAACTTTCACATCCGGTTACTTCCATTTCGGAAGACATTGAGTACAATCTGTGGTTGGATGGTTCAAATGGTCTATCACAGAATATCATCACCATTCTGGAGAGTGGGACATCATAGTGTATGACGAGTTCCCCATATCGACCGTAGAACTTCCTCAGTGACGATGTTAGTCGGTCACAAAAATATCCCTGACTGAGAAGCTTATTTGAAAGACGCCTAGCTCTCAGAACAAAATCCGTATATTTGGTACTTGCTCTGGCATAGCGTATCAACTAAGATATGAACACGCCATAAGCAGGCGATGAAGCACAGATTTGATTTTAGATAAAACTTTGGTAAGTAAGATGGATACAAATTTGGTAGAACGTTTTGAGGAACAAGCGATGAAACGTTGTTTGTACGGATTTTTATGCATTTAAGTTATACAGCATAAGTATGGTAAATCTAAATTATTAGTGTCGAAGCCAAAGGAAGCAAGAGCTGATTTGTGGTTATCTATTATTTCAGAGGCAGATAGGTTTATTTGGATGTAAGTAGGATTTCCAGGTGTCGAAGTTAAACCAAACTCTTGAACTAGACTGTCGAAATAGTACTTTTTGCAAGTAAATGTGTAATTATTTGAGGCTATTTCTGCTGGTGTGATGACACAATGTTCTTGAAGGTAGGTAATTTCTGTGATAACATCAGGGTCTTTAAAGATAGACTAGAATCTGGTTTTCATAGTTGATTTTAATCGGTAAATTCTAGATAAAAGTAACCCTCTGATGGATTTTTTTCCATTCGGAAAGGGTGTCGAGCTGTACATCCTATTTCTTTTCCAAACGTCTTGCATATTCCTTACAAGAGTCCATGATAATTTTGAAATTTTGGTTCCATGTGAAGGACAAACTTTCTCTGTATTTGGGACCCTTTTATAACATTTCTTTCAGCTTGTCGTTCTTGACTATACTGAGGTCACCATTAACAACGTGTCCACAAGTAGAGTGGTGGAAATTTGATGTGAAACATTCTCAAGGAAAAATTTGATGAGAAACATTCTCAAGGAAGTGGATATATTAAGGGATTACTTATATCAATACACTGCAGGAATCGTTTGTAATTGTAAATTTTAGATTCAACTCTTGGTGTGTAGCTATAGGAAATACACGAGGTTTCTTTTCTTTTAAAATATGGTGGGATTTTGTTTCCGTGACAGCTTTGTAATTCAAAATTTGACCAAGATTCAATCTATCAATAATATTTTTGTGGAAGCAAAAAGTGCAAAGCCTGTGATATACTTATTACCGACAATTAATTTTCCAGGGATCCAGCCAAACAGTCACACAACACCCACAGCTTTGATCATCTGAAAGTCCTCAAATTTTGTTAATGAAATTGAGTGTACTCTGTTTGAATTGACATATGAGGGAGAGACAAATGGGAGACCTCGTAGTGGTTATAGGCCTTCAAAATACTTTTATTTGCCAGACATTTCCATTCAATCCATTGAAGTCAGAACCCTACAGAAAATTCACCACAAAACATATAGTGTCAATCTAAGCTCTCCATCCCGAAAACAAAGAGAAGAATACTTGATTCGAAATTGCAATATTGCAAGTCTGTATGGATGTAACAACAGCATTACATCAATATATGACTACTTCAACTTCACGAATTTCCTTTTCCTAAGAACTAACATTGCTCTGTCCCCTGCCTGTGGCGTACTCATAACAAAATTGATACACTCTTCCAGAGCAAGGTCACATTTGTAAGCAACTGACTGTTGTTGGAGTTCCCCTCCTCTGTTTTGCCATTGAGAAACGTTTTTGGAAGATGCAATGAAAATATTGAGCATTTTTACATCGCGTTGTCCTCCATATTACTAGATACTTTAGGTTAGAACCATCAAAAACACCTGAATTATTAATGTTCCGGAATTAGAAATTATTTTATTTTTATGGATTTAGATGTTTAGTGACGGATGTCGCTAGCTAACGAAAGATCCCTATTCTCCCCGGGCACCTGTAGCCCGTTTCACAAAGACGTCGTAAATTTACGACAGACGTAGGAGGCACATCGTTCTTCACGTCGCATTTACGTTCCGGTTGTAGGCGTTTCACAAAGGCGACGCTGTAGTGACGTAGAGCAATGACGTAACGTTATGACGTACTGTGTTGCTAGAGAAATCAAATATGGCGTCGTCGAGGAAAGTTTAGTGACTGTCAATTTCCAGTGCTCTACAGCTGAAATTCACCTTTTTTCAACGCTTGTGTTTAAGGGTCGATCTTTTAGACCATAAAATATGTCCATTTTGACGTTTTCCTCTTTAATTGTCTAAAAATGTATTTTTAATATAATGGAATGAAATATACAAGAATTAGGAACGAAAAGAACAAGCGAGAGGGTTTTTTATTTCTCTGCCAATGTACATTTCGCACTAAAAGGCCCACATTCTAACCATTCAATACAAATGAGGCGGGATTTTAAGTTCCGGATTTCATTGTTTACCAATTTAAGGAAATAGAACGTTCGAAATTTATTTCTGATATACAATGGCTACATATTTAATAAATATCTATCCAATGTAGGTAGAATACTATTAACTTTCTATGTATTTTGTCGATATCATCAAATTTCTTATTATCAAAAATCCCCCTACTTCTTTCGGCCTTAATTGTAGAATCTTAAGAGTACTGCATCGAAATGTAAAATATCTAAAAGTCTTTAAATACATTATATTTTAAAAAAAAATCTTTATTCTCCATACGAATCGCCATGCGGTAGAAACACAGATCAAGATAAGAGCTGAATACGACCCTTATCTCATACGTTCCTTATAGTTGAAATCAACGTTAATAGATTTTGAAGGTCAATGTATTCAGTATTGGACATTAAAACCAAAACAGTCTTTCGATATATCACACATTTTACATTTTGTAAATGAGACAATTTTGAAAATCTTACGACGGACACTTGGCTTGGTACTGGACCAACGTATGGCCTTTTACCAGCTCATTCTTAAGAATTGCACTCTGACTGACTGTGAAGACAGGAATCAATGACAGGCCCTGTCCAAACCTCTTTAGAGAAGACAAGGCCCCGACAACCTGTTATCTCTGAGTCTCAGACTGACTAAGGTAATAAAATCCATTAGGTCGCAACAGCCGATAGAGCACGGACTGTATTTCTTATGCCCTCTGTATTTTATATCCATTTATATATCCATCTGTGTGTTTCTGGGCCTCTGTGTATGTTCATCTTACAGAGAGGATGTTATTTTACACCGCAATTGTGCGTTCTTCAAGACCTCAGCTGGATTATCGGAAATGTTGGAGGGATGTGCGCACGTAATCCGGATAACAACACCGTCTACTACTAGCGTGGCAGATGGTCGTTCTAAGTCGGCACCGATTGCCCATTGGTCTTGTTGGTTTATGTGTAGTCATTTGTGTTTGATGTTTCTACAGTGTATGTGATTTGGCATTCCTTGTACGTCTCTTTCTGCGCATGTCTGCTCTTTTTTTGTATAGTATAGGATGTTTTGGATTTAGCTGTGGTAGCTGCAACTGAGTGTTGTTGGAGTTCATACTTTTTATTTTACATGCTTGAAATAGGACTGAAAATGACAAGTAACCATACCTACAAAGTGATAGCATGAAATAATGCTACTCCTTTCTTCCATATTAAAACTTGGAACATTTTTTGTAATAAATATAGAACTCTGCGATTTCATTGAAATTTAAAATTGCTTCTTGTCTTTTTATGTCCCCCTCTTGAACGAGACGACGGTTGTATGAAATAGCCCTGAACCTGTCTCACTCGGCAAAATATTTTTTAAAATCCAGTTTCTATTGTGTATTATTAGAGCCATTGTATCATCGCCATCGTAACATCGCGTTATTGCTATTACGCAATCGCGATGACGCGGTATTACGATGGGGATGATCCGATGTTAAGATTGCAATGATACGATGGTTATGGGGCGATGTTACGATGGCGATGTCACAATGGCAATATATTTAGTACGATGTTACAATGAAGATGAGTACGATGTTTCGATGACGATGATACGGTAGCGATGACGCCATTTTGCGATGGCTATGATACGATAGTAATGGCACGATGACCCTAATAGTACACCATACGTTATTCTATGTTTATAGAAGAAGGGGAACGATTGAAAGATATGTCTTCAAATATATGACGTTCAATCTATCATTTCTAGTTTCTTTTAGATGAGTGATTGGCGAGTAAATCTGTAAATTACCTAACGTATTCTCTAATCGTAGGCGTCTCTTACGTATAAGACATTGAGTATCTCGTCCTAGTAAAATAAAGTACATGTTCTTAGGAAGTCTGAGAAACAGATCTCAAAAACTTAAAATTGCTTATCACATTTTATTGCAAGCCCATTTATCAATGAATTGAAAAGAAACAAAATCAAAATGTAAAAAATTCTTATCAATTTTAAAATTTAAGTCTTCAATTGAAAAGAAACAAAATCAAAATGTAAAAAAACTCTTATCAATTTTAAAATGTAAGTCTTCGTTCTTCTTTAAAAATCATTTACAATTTTGATTGACTTATTTTAGATTTGTATCTAATAAAGAGTCTACAATATTAACGATCAGCTTTATACTAAACTTCACTCTGATAATGAAAATATTCAAAGCATACAATCATATATATCTTATCTTAGGATGACGTGTTACATCATACAGAATTGAAAGTAGTGTGATAATCAATTGTTAATAAAAACTGTATTTATATATCTTATGTCATTATAAACTCAGTGCAACATATGCACGCGTCAAGTATAAAATGTGCAACTTATGATGCTTGAGGCTGGAGAATATCTTTTTTTATTTATCTGATTTTCCTTTCAGAATATAAGAGTATCACACATAGACATATGTGTTTCAAACATAATTTAGAAAACGGACAGGGGCTGTTCAGTATTCTTCCGCCAGTTTTTGTATAAATGATTAAAACCGAAAGTCATAAATTTTCTTAGCTAACAAATTATTAAATAGTAATTTTCAAGAGTAAAATTATTTTTTAAATGTTTCTTGGTCAATGATCATTGAATTTTGTTTTTTTTTCTATTTGAAGTATGAATGATTATTGTTGTGTTAGCTGCATTTCCAATGTTTATCGCCATCTTTTCGATTAAAGAACCCAAAGTGGTCAGTGATCACCATTTCAAGCTTTTATTTAATTCTGAGTGATATCACCCATACACATTAGCACGCTAGTCATTCACATAAAGCGCCTTGGTTTCATAAAGCGCTTTAGTCATTCGATATGTTAATTTTCTCAACGATCTGAATGACAGTTTTAATTTTTCTTGGTTTTGAAGAAATAATTTGTCGTAATTGAATCAATTATTACGTATTAGCAATGGTTGTACAAAATGTAGATGCTTCATACGATGCCTAACTGCGAGATTATTTAATCAGCGTAGGGATTAATTGATCAAAGAACTTTAATGACTTGAATAAAAAAGTAATCATTCGTCATTTTCTTACCAGGGAAAACACCCTTTTCATTGTAATGGATAAGTTTTTTTTGTATTGATATAAAGGAAAATGTTTAAGTATTTTGCCTGTTTTTACTTGTCAATTTCAGCGAGTTTGAGATTTTTCAACATATTAAGTTGAATTAAGCGGCACGCGGAAAAAAGAATAAAGCGACCTACGACTCCAAAACAAAAATAAATAAAGCGACATATACTCACAAAAGTGTAGTATTTTTCTTTGTGAGAATCTAGCCATGCTAAATTGACAATGTGTTGTAGTTGTATTTAATCACAACGATTCACAATTCATTTAAGATTGAACAAGTATACCTTTAACTGTCTGTTACGTTGTTTTACCCGTTGGGTTTTGAACAAGTTTCTTTTTAGACAGTTCATATATGCAAAATTGGGCTTCTTTTTCAAGAAATTAATCAATGGAAAACATTGAACGCACCAGTCATGACTGTCTCTGTTTATACATGTGATAACTCCTCAATAGTGGTGCTTAAACAATCGAGCCAACTGAACTTTTGAAATTTAAGTACTTCTATTAGTAGTATTTATTCAAAAGTAGGTTAAAATTAAAAAAAAAATTAGTGTGGCGTCGACTTTGTCCTTTGACCTTTTCATTCCAAAACAATTAAATATACACAGCCAATTGTGCCTCACATGAAATTCATATGTAATGAGCATAATGTAAATTAGAACCAAAATCACTAGGTGTCTTCACTCAATGGAAATATTTCTGATAAATATCATAAAAATATGTGCAATACACGTTTTAAATGATCCGGAAATCAATTCCAAATATCAGAGATCCATGATCTTCGATCACAAAAGTAAAAGGTATCATGTTAAACGTCTTCAAATTCAATAGCATCATTTAAGAACAGATGCATTTGAAGCATGGACCACAAACGCCATGGGCATCCAACCCTCGCCAGCAATCCAAACAATGTAATATGACCAATGAGTGTTAAAATTATTATGCCCCAACATGTGCCGAAACATAGAGTATGATAGGTGAGAAATGATGCCACAGGACCCACGCCTTAGAAATTTCAAGAAATTTTGAAACAGAAATTTTCGAATGCGTCGAACAGACAGACGATCAATCGAAGTTGATCGAACTTGGCTACATGTGCCCTCGGGGTCTACTGGTCCACCAGGAGTGACACTCACCAAGTATTACAAATATTTAACGTCTTCAATTCAATAGCATGATTTAAGAACAGAGACATTTGCAGCATGGACCAGACATGCATGCCCCTGGCACCCAACCCTCACCGGTGATCCTCAAGGTTCTGGTAAGTTTCATGATGATAGGTGAAATATATGCTTAAATATAATCCGATACCCATATTCAGTAATCAGAGTCCTTTTACCTTGACTTCGACCCCAAAAATCACAAGATGTCATCCATGACTCATGGGGAAACATTGCTGGCACGTTTCTTTATCGTACTAGTTGCTATAAAGCTCTAATATGATCCGCCGAAAAAAAAATAATCTTAAGTCACCAGAGTCCTATGACCTTAACTTTTTGACCCCAAAATCACTAGGGGTCATCCTTGACTTATGTTGAGTAGGTGTATGAAGTTTCATTGCACTAGCACTTTTCATATTTGGATCATTGTCCGAAAACCATTATTTAACACCAGTCCGCCCGTCTCATATCACATGAAGAGCAGAGGTATTGACTCAAATTAAAGCTTAATATAGAAAAAAAAAACCAGCACATGCATTGCATCGACTGTGTTTTGTTTCAATTACTTTATTTACATGATTTCATAATGATTTTATCTCTCAATAACCAAATGTTTCATTGCATATTATGATAAAGTCGAATGGTTCCAACTCTCTTCCTTCTTGAAGAAAATTCCAAACGAATTTACATGCACCAAACACGTGTTTCGAATATTAAATTCTCATCAGTGATGCTTTCAGCGGAGCCACCAATAATAATTTCAGTAGCGCCCTTTTTAATTTTTTGAAGTTAGATTTTTACATGCTAAATGACAATATTTCGCTCGCTGAGCGATAAGCCTCTTTTTCAACAAAGATCCGAATTTCATCATTTACATATCAAAGTATCTTATTGATCGAAAGCGTTTCATATGATTTTCATTTCAAGTTTAAATCGCTCTATAACATACATGTACATGTACGTGTTTGAAATCTAAAAAGTGCATTTACTGTTCAAAACCTTAATGCCCTGCCTCTTAACTTAGACGTATTATTTATAATTTGATATTTAATACATGAATTAAATTATGTACAGATACATGTGTGTTTATATGTATAAATAACCATTTACTCATCTTTCCATCGTCACGGCGCTCAGGCAAATGTAAGTGTGTAAGTATCCACAAGGCAAAGGACATAAGTGTGACAAATGAGACAAAAAAGATCCTGATATCAATTTCAAAGCACTCGCAATAGAGCACCAAATGGAGCATCGACGGTCCCCTAGCGAGCTACAGCAGGTGGAACCAGGTACCCGGGAGTAGTAAGCGTCCCCTGTTTGGCTGGCCGCACCCGCCGTCAATGTTAATGCATGAAAATAGAAAGAAAATCTACAAAACATGCACTGTCCGAGGTCATATCTACATATAGAAGGTGCTATTGCGACCATGTCAGGAAAACATTCATAACAATTACTATCAAAGCCCTCACGGGGAACTTTCTTACCAAACCCACACGGCATAGGGCATAAGTGTGACACAAATAAGACAAAGAAGATCCTAACTTCCCTTTCAGGTTTAGAAACATTCTGTCTTCTTCTGCTTATGGCGTTTGTTTCTTCGCTGATACGGTACACCAGGTCATGTTCTAAATATGAAGATTGAATTGTTAGATCCAGACAGCTGGAATTATCATTGAGGAAGTTCTTCGGTCGCTACGCGGATACAATAAAAGTATATCAGATCCCCTTTTCCATAATGATAAATGACATTCTGGATTGCGAGTGAATGGCTGTCATCATCACAAAACATAAACTATTTATCTGATATTTATATAAATATGTGCCTCGAGACAATCTGCCACTGGTGTTGCACGCAATCAGGAGACACAAACTCTCCTCGGGCACATGGTTTCAATTCGGAATATTATTCATTCTGAGATTCGCAACCGTTTAAATGGAAATTCAAATGATTTTGCCTTTGCACCTCGACCTTGCGACTGAATAACTGATAGGTACTTCTTTGATGTTTACTATAATACCCTCTGTAAGACCACCGTAAGATGACCATACAACACAACACAGGGACCCAGGCAACACATTTTTCAAATGGATATAAAAATTAAAGAGCAAACGAAAAACATCAGTTTGAGCTAGCTTATACATATTTTCACCCCAAGATCCCGGCCAACATTCAGAGGGGCCTTCAACACAGAAGACTTTCAATGGACAAATCTCACTTTGGTGTTCCAATTATCACATTACATTGTTCTGACCATCATGATAAAGATATGACATTGAACGAAGAGAAACTGTGAACGATTATTTATCCGACCACATGTCCTCTCTGAATGTCAGTCGGACTTCTAGGGTGATTACACCTCTGGGTAATTGGAGAAGTGAAAGGGTTATGCGCACGTAATCAAGGATAACCACATCATTTGCCACTTGCATGGCAAATGACCATCCAAAGTCAGCAACGGTTGCCAATTGGTCTCGTATATCTCTTTTCCGTCTCATAGTTTGCTCGTCTTTTGTGTTTTTACATCGGGTGTTTTGGTGTTGGTGTTGCAACAGGGTCTTGTTGAAGATCCCCTCCCTTCTTTTGCATATAGAAGTAACATTTCTTTTATGTTTCATTTTTAATTTATGAAAGCTATAGAAGGGACCGTTTTTTCACATTCTATATGGTCTAATTTGATTAATCTCTCTTTGAATGAATAATGTCGAAGGGTTCCAACTCTATACCTTCTTGAAAAAATTCCGTACCAATTTTCATGCACCAGACACGTGTTTCGAATATTAAATTCTCATCAGTGATGCTTCTAGCGGAGCCACCAAACATCATTTCAGTAGCGCCCTCTTTATTTGTTTGAAGTTAGATTTGTACATTTACATTACAGAGAGTCTGCGGCACCAAATTTCCTGTAGGGTCGATTCATTGGTTTATCCAAATTAAATCTATGTTCAAACAGCATTGGAGGGATGGTGCTAAGATGTTAAACTCCCTTCATTTCGATGATATTATTTGGTGAAATGGCTAGTGACAAATATGGATAATGACCATATCCCTTTCTACAGTACAAAATCGATAATTAAGAAAATCAGAAACCGAAGGCATACAAAATCAGGATAAAACAGGAACCAAAGCAAACAGAAACAAAAACCTCCACCATATGAAAAGAAGCGAACTCCCGATATGAGAGTGAGACTAGGTGCACAGGAAGAGTAAGCACCTCCTGCTTGCATGCAACACCCGTCGCTTCAATTCGGTAGAACTGTCACATCCGGTTACTTCCATTTTGGAAGATATAGAGTACAATCTTTGGTTGGATGGTTCAAATGGTCTATGACAGAATATCATCCACCATTCTGGATAGTGGGACATCAAAGTGTATGACGAGTTCCCCATATCGACCGTAGAACTTCCTCAGTGACGATGTTAGTCGGTCACAAACATATCCCTGACTGAGAAGCTTATCTGAAAGACGCCTAGCTCTCAGAACAAAATCCGTATATTTGGTACTTGCTCTGGCATAGCGTATCAACTGAGATATGAAAAGTTTTCGAAATAGTAAAAAAATATATAAATTTGATGCCACTTTGATAAAAGGACAAAACAAAGCTTCTTTCAGGTGACAGAGCTGGAAAGAAGTAAATTATACACTTGACAAACATCAGGTCTCGGGGAACGATTTTAACTGCTCTACACTGCAACGTGAAATAAGTGTTTATACATGTATTAATAATATCGAAGGGTTGAAAACAAACAAGGAAAATATTCAAAAGGTTTTATTGTGGTTGTATACAATTCATAAAACAAGCACAAATAATTCAGCAAAGTGACGAAATATGACAAAATGATAACATTAAAATGGATTTCGATCATTGATCTAAAACAAAATGTTTTGCACATTTGCATAAATCCCCGGAAAACCAGTTTGGGCGCATCTCCGCGTCCCCCATGATGTCACTCCTATGAGAATATTGCGCCCTGTAATAAAATATTACTGGTGTCAGTGGTGTGAATAGGTAATGATACAGAATTGTTCGGGATAACCATACCATTTGCTACTAGTTTAGCAACTGGTATGGTTTACTTGGTCTCGTTGGTTTTTTACTTTTCCAGAAAAACGTACATTCCATTTTCTCTAGAACTACGTCAATATCAAAGATAATTGTTATAAGGAGGTACATCATCATTGCCAAGCACGCGACATGTTGATAGAACATATATATCCATCGATATATCTTTTTGAATAGTTTTAACTTATAATACCTCACATGCAAGTCGTCAACGAAAATAGGAAAAAGTGTCAATACACCGTACAAAATGTTGAATGTCTTCAAAAATATCAGAGTTACGACATTTTACGAAACATGCATTACTTATTATTAGACTGTTCATGTATATAATTAAAAATCAAAGAAGTATCCAACCGTTATTCAGTCTCAAAGTCGATAAGATAAGATACATACCACTTATTTTACATACAAGTGGACCTCCACTATCGCCCGCGCATGCGTCCACTTTGGTTCCGTCCAAGTGTCCTGCACATAACATTCTCTCCGTTAACATATTCATGTAATTTTTAGCACATTCTGCCTGACCAGCTTGATTCAGCACTTTAACTTTGGCTACCTGTAGTATATTAGTTCCGGCATCGGATAAATCTGGAAAAAAATGACAGATGTGTATAATTAATCAAAGAATACTCTCCTAATTAAAGCACAGTGTGTGTACTTTAAAATAGCACCAATTTCAATAAATCTTTTTTTTCACTTGACTCTGGGGATTCTTCATTGGATAAAGCTGTCCTTCGTGTTTCTATTGTTTCGTATGTTTGTCCGCTTTATCTTTTCTCTTGCTTTATTTTCTTCAAGAATCTTCATATTGTAGGCTTTCTACTGTTCCTACTTTTTCGTTTTCATCCTATTTTTCTACGTTTTCTTCAAAACCTCCTTCTATTCCTACTTTTTCATTTAAAAAATGAATAAAAGTATTGTTGGTAATGTGATGTCAAAGGAAAGTGACTTATTCACAGTTTTAAAAAAATGTTGGGCTCGCGTCGCTCACACATTAACTTCAGATGAAATGACATTGTGTCTCATAACCATGTGTTATATGAAAATTGTCATATAAAGTAATGGAAAATCTGCTACTTTTTTCCTATTAATTCCTATTTTTTCCTACTTTTTCATCAAGGTAGTGTAGAAAGCCTTCCTTATCTAATGAGGTGTACCCAGTGTTTTAGAGGTGTATTGCTTTGTTCCTCATGATTCATTAAGTTAATTCATGTTGTCGTGGTGTACGTAATTGTTTGATGTATTTTGTACATTGTATGCTGCAAAAAATGTTTTATTTACAATGACTACTACTGCAAGATCTTCTCGGAAATATCTTTAAAAATGTTTTGATATTTCATATACATTTGTATCAGAGTAAGGGTGAATTTTCGACTTTTCGATAATCAAGAAAAGGTTAATTTTCTTATATGTTATATTATTGATTTTTTTATACATGCAAATACTCATTTTGTTTTAAATATGATCAGGTTTTCAGAAGAATGGCCCGGTAGCCTTACCAGTCGTTGTTCTTCCCCATCCTGATATATAGCAATCTTCTTGCGGTAATACTGTTATGCCGGCACCAGGTAGGTAAGCCCTCTCTACGTTATTATTGTACTGTATAACTTGACCATTATTATCTTTTATCCTGATATATGCGAGGTCATAGTCGTAGGAGCCAAAAACACTCTCTGGAATAAAAAAAATTAAAAGAATTGTTACTTTCTGTCATATCTAATCCAATGAGCAACTCAAATGTTAAAAAGAAGAGAATGAACCAAAAATGATAATTAAGAAACGAAAAAAGAATATAAAAATGAAAAAAAGAATAGCATACCGTTGAAAGACGGATGAATATAGATTTTGGAAACATCGAATTCCTGTTCATCTTTTTCAAGTTTTGTATTATCCAGATCTCCAACTCGCACTTTGTAATATCTGACATCTTTCCTATAAACAAGAAGTTAAGTAAAGGAATTGTGTAAACAAGATAAACAATGTGACAACATTGCACACTTCGGATCATTAAACGTACAAATGATACATCGTAAACATCAAGACAAAAATGAAAAAAAAGAACATATCCCTATTTAATAGACATTTTTCACCGTGACGAACTTCGCACTCGCACTTCGCACTTTTATTTCATTAGTGGGTTGCCGAAAAAAGCGCGCCAGTTGTACAGGTAGTCCATTATACCATTCCACTGAGTTTACTTATTAAAATGTAGATGACTCTGCTTATGAGTTTATCCGCGAACGGCATCTACGCCACTTATACTTCAATGTTCGAAGTGCGAAGTACGAAGTTCGAAGCGCGAAGTTCGTCACGATGAAAAATGTCTATTAAGAATGACAAATATGGAAAAACCATATCCCTATAAAGAAGAACAAAATCGTAAATCGAAAAATCAACAAATCAAGGGCATACAAAACCAGAACTAAGGCAAAGAAACAGAAATAAAACAAATCTATCGTATGAATAGAAGTGAACTCCATTTGAAGGAGTGAAATCAGGTGCCAAGGAATAGTGAGCATCTCCTGCTTGAAATTAGAAATTGTAAGTTTTTTTTGTAAGTATTCTGGCGTCAATGTGTCTGTTCATAGTCTTTTGTTATCAATTTACTTTTCAGATTTTCGTATTCGCTTCTGTTAATGCTTTTAGGATTCCTCGGGTGATAACATACATGAGCAGAGCACGGATTGTATTACGTACGCCCTCTTTGATATCCATTTAATATACATTTGTGTTGCTTGGGCCCCTGCCTTTTGAGGTCTTGTTTGTGTGTTGTCATCTGACAGTGAGGAGGTTGTTTTTCACCGCAATTGTATGTTTTTCGATACCTCTAAGTAATCGAAAAATTGGGAGGGTTGTGCGCACGTAATCCAGGATAACCACAACTTCTGCTATTTGCATGGCAGAAGGCCGACCTAAGTCGGCACCGGTTGCCCAATGGTCTCGTTAGTTTATGTGTAGTCCTTTGTGTTTGATGTTTGTGTTCCTTGTCCCTTTTGCATCTCGTTCTGTGCTTGTCTGCTCTGTATTCTTCCATTGGGTGTTTTGAGGTTTTGCTGTGGGTGCTGCAACCTGGTGTTGTTGGAGATCCCCTCCTTTATTTTAAGACTTCATGGTTTGAAAGGCCTCATCTCCAGCTTATGGGGTATTCATATCGCAATTAATACGCTATGCCAGAGCAAGTACCAAATATACGGATTTTGTTCTGAGAGCTAGGCGTCTTGCAGATATGCTTCTCAGTCAGGGATATGTTTGTGACCGACTAACATCGTCACTGAGGAAGTTCTACGGTCGATATGGAGAACTCGTCATACACTATGATGTCCCACTCTCCAGAATGGTGGATGATATTTTGTCATAGACCATTTGAACCATCCAACCAAAGATTGTACTCTATGTCTTCCGAAATGGAAGTAACCGGATGTAACAGTTCTACCGAATTGAAGCGGCGGGTGTTGCATGCAAGCAGGAGATGCTTACTCTTCCTGGGCACCTGGTCTCACTCCCATATCGGGAGTTCGCTTCTTTTCATGTGATGGAGGTTTTTGTTTGTTTGCTTTGGTTCCTGTTTTGTCCTGATTTTGTATGCCTTCGGTTTCTGATTTTCTGAATTATCGATTTTGTGCTGTATACAGGGATATGGTCATTATCCATATTTGTCATTTATTTATGTTTATGTTTATGATCACCGTTTAATACGATAATTCAAAATAGTTACAATTTATTTTAAACATATACCAGGCTTTTTAAACCATGAAGTCTTAAAGCATTTACAGATGCGAATACGAAAATTTGAAAAGTTTATTGATAACTGAAAGACGATGAACAGACACATTGACGCCAGAAGCATAGCATTTAAAATTATATCTATTTTATGTAGCAAGGACTCAGATGAGCTGAAACTCCTTGAATGAGTTAAGTGCTGTGAGATAAAGGGATCGTTTTGAAGGAAATTCATAAACAATTATGTCGTGTATCAAATGAAAAGCGTGACGTCCTTTTATAAAGTATTAGGGCATTGTTTAGTGATGAATATTTTACCTGCAGGTAGACAATGAATGGCTAATCAATGTTTATATGTCCCAGTCCAATTAGTAAACACATAAATTAATATTGTTTAAGGTAAGACATACATAAAATGGTTTATTTTCATTTGAAGAATTAGGACCAAATTTGGAGAAAAGGTTTCATAACTTGTAGTACACAACTTTTCATTTTGTATTTTCATAACTGTCAAAGCATGAAATATTTTGAAAGATGGAGGTCCGTTATTGTTATGATGTTGTTATACAAAGATTTTATATAATAGTATTGATTAATATGTGATAGTTTGATATCGTTTGTTATTAATTATCTTTATAATATGTGCATGTCGTACCTTGAACGTAGAAGACAATAATTATGAAAAAGATAATTGCTCATTCAAAATTCATGGCATTATGTACACTCAATCTTTACATTAAACAGTTACTTGTATTTCAATAATCTTATAAGAGGGCAAGATGTAAAAGAAATGAGAATTGTAAACATAGATATGGATCAGATTAATATTGTTGACAAAATAGTCTAGACTCCTAGGTCAAGGCCACCAGGTCAAAAGTAAAAGCCAGAATTCAAAGATCTGGTCAGAACATACCCAAATGTGAAATAAATGTACTTAAGCTCTATTCTTTCTAGTTTTGGACAATCTGTCAGAATCCAAAGTCAGGTCACGAGTTTAATATAAAAAAGGCATATCGAAGCAGGGTTTTTTCCTTGTTTTGGGGCCGAATTTCGGCCCCTTCCCAATGCCAAATTTCCTCTATTTTTCCAAAATAATCACCCTGAAATTCCCAAAGAGGAATGATGTAAAAAGCACCTGAGAAAATTAGACCCAAAACCTGGAAGTCAGCACAAAATGTCATATTTCTAAGTGTATTTTTTAAAGTATTTTACTCATCCCATGTTCAGTTCAAGCAAATCAATGGATTATCAGTATTAATAAATGATACATGTACTTTAAGGTTATACTCTGGTGAGAATTTGTAAAACGTTTTTCCCAATTTCAAGAAAATGTCGCAAATTTTCCCAAATGGGACGACACAGGCACCTTCCCCAAAATAAAAAAAAACCCTACTTAGTTTCTCGGTTAGAGTTTGAAAATATTGCTCATGTCAAACTTTTGCCCACGCAATATTAGCCGATAGGAGGAATATGATACAAAGGCTCGCGAAAAAGAATTAATAATTACTTAAACTAATACTAACCTTGTATTGAAACAATGAGCTGCACTAAGAATCCAGTATTGCGAAAGAATAGTTCCTCCGCAATGGGTCTCATATTTCCTTGCATCTGTATTCCAACGACGTATCCCGGCTTGCCAAGGTACGTGCCGTGATGTATCTATAGGATTGGCATCTATTCCTCCTATAATAGCGTCGATGCCACCTACAACTTGTGGCGAATGTCCAATCTGTATTCCATCATGTCCGCCTATTACTGCAGCAATATCAGGTTTCTTTCTCAAATTTGATTTTTCCTGTACAACTTGCGCACCAGGGATGTTAGCAACGTCTCTACCTTTAACAACTTGTGATGCTTTTCCAACCTGTATCACATTCTGTCCACCTATAACACTAGAGATATCAAATTTCTCACGAGCATTTTTATTTCCAACTCGTTGCTTAGACGTTCTTCTACTCTCTTCTGATGGAGGTGCTGCCGCTATAACAGTATCAATTCCTTTGATGATTTTCACCCCACCGTCCCCTAATAATTCGTCAAGTCTTCTAACCTGCCTTACAGAAGCTCGATGTTCTCTTACCTTGTGTGAGTCCCTTCTTCGTTTAAGATGAGAATTGAGAACTTTTAATGGATTCCTACCGAGGATGGCAGGTATATGAAGTCCTTGACGGATGTTATCTTGAAAATTTGATATCCCATTCAAAGTCTGACCAACACCGCAACATACACCTAATAGGTAAACAAAATGGTATAAATATTTTGTAACAGACATTGAGACACCTCATTCGTAAACGTAAGTTTTTTTCTGATACAAATATAACTGTAAGAAAAAATGTGTCTTACATGCCGATAAAACTATGATGAAATATGACGACTTCTGTAAACCTTTCATACTTCTTTCCCTTCTACCAAATTTATCAATTGAATGTTGAAATTGATTCGAATCTCCTTTAATATACACATTCAACGTCGTGAGAAAATCAATCTATGCAATTTACATCCCTTTAGAATGACGTCATACAGATGTACCTTATTATTTAGTACGATTATCAATCTTGGATGAACAAATGAGATGTAAATGTGAAAATAAGGATTTTCCCAGCATTATTTTTATCACTTTAATTAGCAATTTGATGAAAGTAGAACGTTCAATTCATGTATGTTCATCACGTATGTCATATATTGTGTGTTGAAATACACGTTTTTGTAGAAAGGTAAAATTTATATGCAGGAAAACACAAAAAATAAAGATAATAAAGAACAATTGTTTTCCCAAATAAGGATTGAATTTGAAAAGGTTGTGCACGAAGATCAAATAATACATCTCTTTCAATTATCATAAAAATGAAAAATTAGTACAGCGTAGTTTGAATGTAGTTTGAATCGCAAATCTGAATTGAATAAAATTGTACATGTAAAATTGTTTACAATACATTTCAGCAAATGAATGCGGATTTTAAATACGTAATAAGATTTAATACTATTTTTATTAAATCCCCTTATCAAAGCAGTGCTTGTACTTGAAATATTATTTAATGGGTTAATATTTTTCTCAATGTATTACTACACCTATGGGTATTGATGCGTGAACACTCCCCGTGTATTTAAACCCGACACGTGGAGGTACACCTCACATTCAGCCTTAAATTTATACTGGTCATTATGCCACGTGCACCTAGGAGAAGACGGGCGACAGCCGCCCCTACGGAGTGCAAGACACGTCATGTGCAGCGACAAGCACCTGTGCCTCCTGTACCCTCAGTTGCTTCGCCTGAATTATCGGAGTCCCTTATTGTGACTATCTCTATCAGAGTCACTGAGAAAGTCCTTTCAGCCGTATCGGAAAAGATGGATACAGTTCCAATTTATGACGTAAATGATCAAGGTAATACCTTACCTGATACTTTTCTTTGTCATGATGATAATGACGATAGTATTGCTCTGAGAGAACAGTCAGTATCAAATGATTTGGTTGCAATGTCTCAAATAAGTTGAAGATGAAAATTGCTACTGGGGAATACGTAGATCTGGCAAATCTTATAACTAAGCCAACATATACTAATGACCAGGCTAAGCCATTGTCATTTTCTGATAACAAAATCATTGTCACCCCTAAAACTAGTGAAACTAAAATTCTTGATATCTAGCAATGGACATATGTTTTGTTTTTTTTTTATTTTTGCATCCATTTACACCACTGCCTATCCATCTTCTGTCTCTGGTATCTTTAATTACACACATACTATTAGACTAGGTGCTTAACGGGCTGGCGGAATGGGCTGGAAAAGTTATGATATCCAATTTCGCCTTAAAAAAGAGAAAAATCCTGAATTATTGTGGTCTGCTGTCGACCAAGAGCTTTGGCTGCTTCATATGTATGGTAAAAATTTTTCGCACTCTAAGAAAACATCGTCCCCGCAATCACCTGGTAGCCAAGTCTTGAAATGCTATAATATTAATTACGTTGGTACCTGTACTAAACCCAAATGTCAATACGCGCATATTTGTCTGAAATGCTCGAGACCTCATCCCGTCGTTAGATGCCTTGTCCGTTATGCTAATTCATATTCTAGGTATGGTCAGAATGCAACGGGATCCTCTAAGCAGCAAAACGGCAATGACGGCGAAAGAGCCAATAGCAAACTTGGACGTCAGCAGCGTAGCTAATACTCCTATCAAAGCAGATATTCTATCTGAATTACTTGAAAACTATCCTCTCGCTTATATACGTGATGAATTATCATTTGGTTTCAAATACGGATTTTCTCTAGATTATTATGGCCCACGAAATTTTAAAGAATGCAAGAACCTTAAATCTATCGATGGAAATGAACAATCAGCTTTTGATATAGCTTTAAAAGAAGTAGTACTTGGTCGAGTTGCCGTCCCCTTTTCTCAAATACCTATTGAAAACCTCCGAATTTCGCCAGTTGGACTGGTTCATAAAAAGAACGGGTCCTGGCGTTTGATCCACCACCTTTCGTATCCCGAGGGTGACAGTGTTAATGACTTCATTGATCCCGATTATTGCTCGGTAAAGTATACATCATTCGACTCGGCTTTAGACATGCTACGTAACATTGGTCGATGTGCAATTATAGCCAGATTAGACATAAAGAGCGCATTTCGTCTAATTCCTATTAATCCATCCATCTGACTTTGAACTTCTTGGTTTTAAAATATCTGATTATTTTTTTGTCGACAAATGTTTACCTTTTGGATGCTCCTTATCTTGTTATCTTTTTGAAAAGTTTGAAATTTTTTTTGGAATGGCAGTTCAAACTAAGATTTAATACAAACAATGTTGTATACTACCTTGATGATTTTTTTATTAGCAGGGGAATCAAATACCTTAAATTGTCAATTATTGATGAAACAATTTTCTTCGTTATGTGAAGAGTTGGGTATCCCTCTTGCAGTTGAGAAAACTTTAGGTCCTTCTACAGTTTTGGCTTTCCTTGGATTAGAAATTGACACAAATCAAATGAGTGTGAGAATACCTGATGATAAATTAAACAAACTAAAAGAAGAATTGTCAAGAATGCTAAACAAAAAGAAAACAACCTTTAAAGAGCTTCAGTCTTTGACAGGCCTATTAAATTTTTGTACATGTACCAGAGCAATCCAAGCCGCAAGGGCTTTTAATCGACGTTTTTTCGACTCTATGATCGGCCTTTCAAAATTTTATCACCATGTTAGAATTGATTATGAAATGAAAGAGGATATCCGAGTTTGGCTTATGTTTTTAGATTTTCATAATGGATATACACATTATGATACAACTGAGTGGTCGGAGTCACGTGACTTACGGCTATTTACTGACAGCGCAGGAAACTCTAAATTGGGCTGTGGTGCAATTGTTCAAAATCGCTGGGCTTTTTTAAAGTGGCCAGAACATTGGCATAAAACGAATGTTTATTCCGATAGTTATGCGTCTCTTTCTGTGCTTGTCTCCTTTGTGTTTTTGCATTGAGTGTTTTGCTGTGGGTGCTGCAATCTGGTGTTGTTGGAGATCCCCTCCTTTGTTTTATATCTACACTTTTTTCGTGTTGCAGTGTGGAGTTGATAATACAATTCCCCGCGACCCGATGTTTGAAGTGTTTTAATTCCATTACGTTATCTAACATGACTAAGTGGTAGTGTCTTCAACGCAGGATCATAATTCACCTTTCACCGATCATTTCATCATGGCATTTTTTTAAGATCGCCTCGTATCAAATTAACTCCTTTGAGATTATCATCTATTACTACAGTCACTTTCCTATCATCAACATTTAACAGCAAGAAACTTTTGTCCTCACCAAAGGTACTTCTATCACCTCTTAAATTAAAACCCCGTAGACGTATTGCACCAACTTCTCCATCTGCAGGCTCTACATTTAACAACAAACATAGAGGGTTCTCAACCATTTGCAGGTGAAATGGGAAAAGATGCGGTATGTGTCCGTTCATCAATTGCAATTCCACAATTAAATCTAGTGTTAATGGGCAGACCTTTAAAATCGAGATTGATAAGGACATTGATTGATCGTATCAATATGTCTTCTATGTCATCACATGACACGCCAAGGGATGTTGCGCCCAATATGTAGCGGAAACAGGTCAGACCTTAAAATCTCGTTTTCGAAGTCATTCGTATCAGATAAGAAACTCGCGTTACAATCATTCAGTTTTTGATATAACAATTACTCCAGTTCAGTCATTCCCAAAACTTAAAAATCTAAGTAAAACTGAAATTAAAAAAGGCCGCTTACAAGCTGAACTTGCCTGGATAACCAAACTGCAAACCCCTTGGTCTAAACGATCAGATTTATGGACAAGGAAACATTTCTTCGACCTCTTCAAATATTAATGTCTTTTCAATCCGCCCTAACACTAAAAGGAAGCATGGGTCTCACGGTAAAAGGCGAAACAAAAAACTCAGAAAAAGAACTAGAGTACATCGTACCCTCAAAGATTTACTGATCATTGCACGCAACGGCGGCAGACATGAACTGCGACATGCTCTCTCTTCAGTTCCAGCAGTTCAATTAAAATTTATCTTGGATGAAGCACTGGTTGCATTCTTAACAAACACTGATTGATTCAGGCTAAACATAATAGCTGCATTCGCACACAATAAACTATATCCTTTGGTTAAAAACACCTCCCCTAAAAGACGATTAATAAAAATTCCATTTATTAACAAAGGATTTGATCTTCTGAATATCTCTAATATTTTTTGGGATCATCGCGTACAAAGTGCCATTCCTCAATATTTTGAAAATTTAGAACCTCCTCTTATTTGTTACAAATATATGAGACCTATTCGAAATTTCGTTTTTAACTACAACAAAGTTACACAAGATCCTAAAATACTTGAATCATGTCCTGCTTCTTGAGAATGTGCAACGTCTGAATATCTATATAAACCAGCTGGTCATATTATTACAGGTGACTTTTCAATTATCAAAGACAGGCAGCTCCGTAGTCTTCTCAAAAAGGACCTAAGTATAGAATCCCATCAAAGATAGATTTTGTTAAATGTCGCGAAGTGCTAAAGGAAGCTTTAGATAAATATACCAAACGATGGTGTAAATCGGAAGGAGTCGAATCGCATGCTCTGAGTGACTGGAAAAATCTCATTTTGGATATTACCGATATTCGAATAGATAACTACCACAAAATCCTCATCTTTTTGAAAATCCAATTTCTAAATCTGAAAGATATTTCAAATCCAAGTTACGTAACTGACATGAAAAATATGTCTTCGCGCCTGCAGACAAAGCATCCAACATGACCATAATTATTTGAAAACGCTACTACATATCAACTTTAGTTTCGGAACATTCCTCTACTAATACTAATATCGAAAGCAACGAAAGTGTTCCCAATATTTTGAACAAACATAACAGTGAAATTTCTTCTTTTAACATCCCTATTTCTAAATTGGATCTCCCTACAATATACTGTATACCAAACTTTCACAAGTCTCCTTACAAGTTTCAATACATTGCTAATTCTAGCAACTGCTCAACAACAATTTTGTCTAGAAATCTGACGTCAGCACTCACGGCTATAAAGGAACACGTGGCAAAATACTGTGAAACTGTCATGAACAGAAATGGCAAAAACTTCTTTTGGTCTATTAAAAATTCAGGGGATGTGCTTGACAAAATGAAATCCAGAAATTTTGAAGCAAATACGATATCTTCATACGACTTGAAGTCTTGTTTGTGTGGTCATCTGACAGTGAGGAGGTTGTTTTACACCACAATTGTACGTTCTTCGAGACCTCTGGGTAATTGGAAAGGTGCGAGGGTTGTGCGCACGTAATCCAGGATAACCACACCTTCTGCTATTTCCGTGGCAGATGGCCGTCCTAAGTCGGCATCGGTTGCCCATTGGTCTCGTTGGTTTATGTGTAGTCCTTTGTGTTTGATGTTTCTGTGTTGTGCGTTGACGTTCCTTGTCCCTTATGCGTCTCTTTCTGTGCTTGCCTTCTTTGCGTTTTTGCATTGAGTGTTTTGGGGTTTTGCTGTGGGTGCTGCAGCCTGGTGTTGTTGGAGATCCCCTCCTTTGTTTTATGGCTTTTCACATTTTGGGAAATGACTTGACAAATAAAAGAATTTTGTTAAATACCGACAACTCTGCCATAGTAACTATCATTAACAAGAAAACCTCGAAAAGTAAACTAGTGATGTCTTTGGTTCGACATTTTGTCTTGCACAGCCTTTTGCATAATATTCAAAGTAAAGCTATTCACGTTCCGGGGAAGAAAAATTCTATTGCTGATTCTTTATCTCGACAGGAATTGCGTCGATTTCGCCGCAACTTTCCACAAGCCGACGAAACTCCCTGCACCGTAACAACGTCATTTCTCGACTTGATATCGAAGATAGAAGCAGATTGTTGATAAGTTCTTCGTTATCTCAGACATTTAAGTCATCATATTCAAATTCTCTGAAACTTTTTGACAACTTTCATGAAGACTTCAAACTTTCACCAACTTGGCCTCCTCCGTTGAATTATCTAGTAAATTTCATTTCATATTTATCGCTCAAATCCTACTCCCCAAGTTCCATTAAGCTAAGTATGTCAGCAGTTTCTTTTTGTTGCAAAATAAGAAATTTAAATGATCCGACCCAAAATTTTATTATTTGCAAAATGTTGTCTGGTTTGTAACGTATCGATAAACAAAAGGACTTGAAAATGCCCGTAACACTGGAAATACTCGTTAAGGTGATTCTTGTCCTGCCAAATATATGTTCATCGCAGTATAAATCTTTTTTGTTCTCATCATTATTCAGTTTGGCATTTTTTGGTTTCTTCAGAGTTGGGGAATTAGTTCAAAGTTAAAAAATTACAGTTGCGCATGCACTTCAAGTCCAAAATGTGTGTACAATTCCCGAATCAAACACTTTGAGTATTTTTGTACCTTATTCTAAAACGGACCAATTTGGTAAAGGCTGTACTATACAGTTGCCTCAGTCATCATCGATTGTATGTCCCGTTGCGCTTCTCGAGTCTTTTCTAAGATTAAGGTCCCCTTTTCCTGGTTCGTTTTTCAAGCATTGCAATGGTGAACCAGTAACAAGGTATCAATTTGTTTCAGTTTTGAATAAAGCCTTGCTGGCCGCGGGCATTCACTCAAGTCTTTATAACTCGCATTTTTTTAGAATAGGTGCTGCGACGGCTGCGCACGCAGCCGGAATGGATGGTGACCGCATTGCTCATTTAGGTCGCTGGAAGTCCAATTGCTATAAATCTTATATCGGAATTCCAACACAAAAATTAATAACGTAAGTTTTTCAGGATCAACCAAGTCTGTGTGGATTATCGGATCCAGTACATAAAATGTATCATAAGGGATGCATTCATTGCAGCACGTGGTTCGTATGGTGGCCTTCGTGTTAGAGAAGAAACAAAATACGTACTTTACTTAAGGTAGAAAATGCACCAGACATTATCATTCTGCACTGTGGGGGAAATGATATAGGTCAAATCAAATCGTATGAATAGAGAAACCAACTTTCATCTATCTTTCAATTTTTACACAAATGCTTTCCACATGCACGTATAATTTGGTCCCAAATTTTGCCTAGATTGAAGTATCGCAACGAAAATAATCATTTGGCACTTGAGAAGGTCCGAAAACGCATAAATAGCTACATGGCATGTTTGGTTATCGGCACAGGAGGATGCTATATTAAGTATCCGGAGATAAGTTAACAAAACAAGGATTTCTTAAAAAAAGGACAATGTTCATTTGAATCAGCATGGCAATCAGATAATGTTGTATAGAATTCAACAGGCTCTGCAGAGATTTGTTTCATCTAACAGTGTTATTTCTCCTTCAACTGGCGAATTTGGTGCATGGCTGGTTCATACTTAGTTATTTACGAACCTCCTGATAACATATCAATTATCTGCCGCTTATTGTCAATTGGGGACGAAATTGTGATTTGTATCACCAATTAATTTGACCGATCTGGTCCATATCTACTTATTTTCATTTTCATCTGAGAATGCCCTTACTAGAGCACAATCTGTGTCTCTGCTCCTCCATTTTATCTATCTGCTCATTTTGAGGACGCCATTATTAGAGCACAATCTGTGTCTCGGCTCCTCCAATTTTATCTATATATTCTGAGAATGCCCTTACTAGAGCACAATATGTGTTTCGGCTCCTCCATTTTTACTTAACTGCACATTTTGAGGACGCCCTTACTAGAGCACAATCTGTGTCTCGGCTCCTCCAATTTCCCGTATATTTTAGGGACGTTATTATTTGAACTAAATACATGTTTCGGCTACTCTATTTTTACCTTTTGCCGTTTATCATTATTTTGGCAAAATTTTGTTTCCATTTATTTTGGATAAAGTGTTCTAATCGGATTCTAGAAAAAAAGGTTATAGTTACTGTTGGCGCTGACAAGTACCTTGTCAGTACTTGTCATATGGCGTATTTTGCGAAACAGTAACTCTTGAAATTTATTGTGACAATTAAACATTCTTTATATGTTGAAAATTCAAATTTTTCGAGGAACAACTGATTCCCAGAGTTTCTTCGTTTTTTCATAAATTTAATCTAATTTTCATATATTTTCATTTTTATTTTCTCAGCCATGGCCAGTAATCGCCAACATAAACATTAAATCCTGAACAGTATTTATTGAATTGTTTTGTTTAGCAAGTAGCTATTAAGATAATATACGCTGATATGAGGAAGTATGTCTGAGCATCTTGTATAAATGTCTGTCTATCACAGTGTATAGTTGGTTAGTTAACACTATCCAAGCGCTGTCTGTGATAATGATAGATATAGTATATATTCGAAATGAAAAAAAATGGAACTTAATCAAGCGCTTTAAGTATTTTTTTTCTAACGTGCATATGATTTACTCTCTATTAACAATTTCTCCTATATACATGTACATAAAACAATATTAGCATATAGGATCTTAAAATTTTGAATTTTTCTTGTGAAAAATCTAATCATGGAAACAGCAAACCCGAAATCAGATTCCGAAATCACGATCAAAAGACAAAACAATAAACATATTCTCGCGATGAAAAAGGAAATAGAAAAAACAGACGGAGACAGTCAGACAGCCCAACAAAAAAACGAAGGACAACTTAGTACCGAAAACATTGTAAGTGGTGCTTTAGTTTATTACATAATAAACTTCAAAGAACTACTTATTAATTAGACAGTCAAGAAAACGATGCCAAATTATTAGATTTCCTTTGAAACGGTTGCAAACATCGGATTGATTAACATTCCAAATAAACATCAAAGAAGTACCTAACAGTAATTCAGTCTCAAGGACGAGAGCGCAAGGCCAAATCGTGAGAATCCCCATTGGAACGGTTGCGAACCCCGGATTAACAACATTCCGAAGTGAGACCAGGTGCTCAGGGAGAGTTGGCGTCACCTGACTGCATGCCCGTCGCAAAAGCTCAATGAAAACCTGTCAAATTGGGTGATTGTCTCGATAGACATTTTGATGTACAGATCAGGTAAGTATCTCTTGTATGGTGATGACGACAGCCATTCAATCCCAATGTAGAATGTCACTGATCATTCTGGAAAGGGTGATCTGATATGCTTTTATATTCCCGTAGCGTCCGAAGAACAGTGATGGTTTTAGCCGATGTGTGATACAAAATATATAACCCTAGACCATGTGCCCGGGGAGAGTCAGTGTCTCCTGATTGAATGAAACACTCGGTGATTGTTTCAATGCTGCAGATATGATGCAATGACATATATGGATAATGACCACATCTCAATATACAGCACAAAATCGATAAATTAAATTCAGAAAATCATAAAACGAAGGCATACAAAATAGGATAAAACACGAACCAAAGCAAACAAACAAAAACTTCCACGTCATGAAAAGAAGCTAATATGCGAGTGAGATCAGGTGCCCATGAAGAGCCAGGATATCCTGCTTGTATTCAACACCCGTCGCATCAATTCGGTAGAATTTTCACATCCGGTTACTTCAATTTCGGAAGATACAAGTACATGCAGTGGTTGAATGGTTCAAATGCTTTACGACAGAATATCATCCACTTTTCTAGACAGTGGGACATCATAGTGTACATTTGTATGACGAGTTCCCCGTATCGACCGTAGACCTTTCTCAGTGACAATGTTAGTCGGTCACAAACGTATCTCTAAATGAGAAGCTTATCTGAAAGACTCCTAGCTCTCAGAACAAAATATGTATATTTAGTACTTACTCTGGCATAGAGTATATATGGTACTTGCTCTGGCATAGCGTGTCAATTGAGATATGAACACGCCATAATCTTACACACGGCTCCCAATGTTATTGTCATTTAAATTTTTTTGAACTTTGCTATTTAAATATTCAAGCCATGGATAATTCGTTACTGCACTGAAGAATCACGAATTTCACTTTTTATAGTTCGTTTCAAAGTTTATCGTTGCGGTTCGTTTACCCCGCTTCGATTGAATACTGAGCGATTCTATACATTATCAATTTTGCATACATTTGTACCCATAAGATTTTAATTTTATATTTCTCGATAACAGCAGGAAAACAATGTTAATTTCTCGTGTATTAGCCCCCATCCGATTCAATAGCGCGGGGAGGGGGGGTTGCACACGGTGGCACCTACATCTAAAATTCTCTAACAAGTTTACTCTTTCTACCCTGATTTTTCCCTACCAATCCATTGGCACGCCCCCCCCACTCCCCCAAAGTCGTAAAAATAAGGAATTACTTGGGCTCAAACAAGTATGTGTAAACATAATTTCTGGTAGTTTGAAGTCGAATTTTAGAAGTTTGCCGCTCGCCATGTTTCTTTATTTAGAATATTAACCGATATCATGGTTTGAAATAAAATTCCGAAGGTATAAGCATGATATTATTAGTTATACAGTGTTTTACAGGGGGGATACAGAAATATGTCCATTCCATGCTCAATAGCCAATGAAGCAATGTTTCCCCTTCCCTGACTCAACCTTTATTTTTATGATTTTTTTACCGGTCTGTTTCTGATACATGTATATACTATAAGTAATTGATAATTGAAAAATTTCGCTGGCTCGCTATATACATTATATATCATGCGAGATAATTTTCCGCGGGGGAGTGGGGTTCCCCCAAGAACCTGCTACAGGGCTTTGAGGTATTCCACCCCCCTCTAAACTCAAACCTGTCCCCCGTAATTATATTCTGAATTTTTCCAAAATTTTGATAAATTTCAATATATTAAATGAATCTCCCAACCAGAGGCAAACTAACATATTTTTTTTCATCTCATAGAATTACAATACGATATATAAATAAATGTAATTTCAATAGTTTCTGGCCGTTTTAACAGATACATGCATGTACAATATACGGGAATCTTTTTCCCTCTCACTCGTACGAAGTGTATACATTTTATGTATATGCATTCATCTTCAGGCGCTTAGCCAGCGTACTGGTCAAGGTAGAAGCCCTTGTGGATATTCAAGGGGCAAAGTCTCAGAATCTAATCAATTTTGCTCACGTACAGGGCAGTTTTCTACGTTTATGTTTCTTTCATTCTTTTTTTTTGCAAAACGACGTTGGAGCAACTGCGTTCTAACGGTACGTCTGGTTATGCGCATGATTTTCTCTCTTGTCCATATGCCAATAGGCATTTGTAAACATGTACAACCATTTGGTTTTTAAGGGGGGGAGGCTTTTGTAAATCCAGCTCGGAATATTTTGCAAAAATATTTTTCTGTATGACTGGCGGAAAAATCAAGCATTCACTGAGGAATGAAAGGAAAAACATCTTTCTCCAGCATCTTCAGCATTAGACGTGCTAATAGACTCTCAGACATTTCACAACTGTTAATGATTCAGTTTGGTCAGGATTCTCTGATACTAAATGTTTCAAATTCTTCAATATATACATCACTCTCCAAGTTCAGAATCTTGAATTCCAAGAAAAGGTCAAACGTTTAGTTCAAGGTCACATATTGAATCTAAATTTAATCTATCTTTAGTAATTTCTGGACACAATGCATACATATGAGTTAAGGGAGCAACCAAAGGGCCGGCGAAAAGATTTTTCCGGATCATGAAATTGCTAGAGGTGGGACCAGGAGCCCGGGAGGAGTAAGCATCCCCTGTTGGCTAGCCGCACCGTTACAATGCATACATATACCATATCATCTATCATTTGCCAGACCAGTGTTGTAGCAAATCCTAAATATTAGGAAAGTAGGTCAACGCTACTAGATATTCTTACACAAATGTATACTGAGTAGAAGAGTAATGAACTTAAAATATCAATGTTTTTTAAGATTTATTAAGTTTAACTGTAAATTTTATTCAAAACTCTGAAAATCACTAAAGAAGAACCATTATAACTGCAATATATATATATATATATATATATATATATATATATATATATATATATATATATATATATATATATATATATATATATATATAGACAGCACAAAAGAGGTGAAAACAACCACGTTCACTATTCAGACAATGTCGGATCAGCCCAACAAAGGGCGAATGCACGTCGCTTGGAAAAAAAAGACATAAAAGCACAAAAAAGGTACAAGCGACCACGACACTAAACGTGTTTAAACCCAGCGGAAGGGACAGCACATCCCTTGAGCCCTCTGGATACACGAATATGTACTTGTATCCAGACGGAACAAGGGACAGTACGTCCAGACGGAATAAGGGACGGAACAAGGGACAGTATCCAGACGGAACAAGGGACGGAACAAGGGACAGTACATCCCTTTTTTGTGCTTTTATATATATATATATATATATATATATATATATATATATATATATATATATAAAAGCACAAAAAAAAGGTACAAGCGACCACGACACTAAACGTGTTTAAACCCAGCGGAAGGGACAGTACATGGTCTCGCCCCTCGCGGGGTCTGCTTTGGTTCATGAATTGAGAATATTACCTACCTGTCTACTAGTTATAGCCTTTCGAGCTTCAGTATAGTACAGGTTCTGACTAGCATGAGAGTGTGTGTATGTTTTTTTTTATGTACTTGTGTCCGAACGGAATGAGGGACGTACTGTCCCTTGTTCCGTCTGGATACAAGTACATATTCGTGTATCCAGAGGGCTCAAGGGATGTACTGTCCCTTCCGCTGGGTTTAAACACGTTTAGTGTCGTGGTCGCTTGTACCTTTTTTTTTGTGCTTTTATATCTTTTTTTTTCCAAGCGACGTGCATTCGCCCTTTGTTGGGCTGATCCGACATTGTCTGAATAGTGAACGTGGTTGTTTTCACCTCTTTTGTGCTGTCTATATATATATATATATATATATATATGTGTGTGTAATAGTATCATCAATTTACAACATAATACTTTTGTACTTGCGAAAGGATATTTTTCTTTCTCTATAATTTATCATATGCTTATTTCTTTTTGAAATTAATATTTTATATGAATTTACATGTCTAGTCTATATGTACCTAGAATTGAAAGTCATAAATTGTTGCTATGAAAATAATGATATAAATAAATCTTTTTTTCCCCATTCGAAAGGTGCAGGTCTATTCTCAAGTAAAAAGTTTTCAATGCATTTATAGGCAATTTAACCTACATTTAGTACATACATGTACATGTACCCGTAAGCACATGAAAGTAAGCACAAAACATGTTCAATATTCAAATACAGTGATTTCTCCAGTGTCTATCGTAAAACTTAAGGATGAGGTAGATGTTCAATCTGATACCCAGAAATGAGGAATTTATTGTCCATCATGTATGTACAGAAGATGATGTCAGTCTCACTCTGAAAGTAAAAGATGTAATGAATTAAATTGAATACTAGTAACTTCATTTTAATATTATTAAATAAGCTCTAAAATGAATGAATTTTGCATACATTTACCAGAACATGCAGCAGTAGTATATATCATAATGATGTACATGTATATAAATTAAATGACATGTACATGTAATTGTAAAGTTTCAGTAGTAGTACTAACATACAAATATAATTACAGGGCTTTCGATCGGCCATTCTCAAATTATGCAAAATACAATGTAGTATCATTTTCCCTATTTATTGACCAATTTTTCCCAATTTGATACATACTGTACATGTATCTCATAGAAAATTCTAAAAAAAGAGAAAGTAAAAATTCCTAAATCCTTTGACCAAATCTATCATATTCAATTTTGAAGAAAATACATGTATTGCCAATTTTCCCAATTTGAAAGACCCGATCCAATCCCAACCAGAAGTCTCTGACGAGACTGTAGCTCTCCTGGTTGTTTTTTAATTCACTTAATGACAAGTAAATTCTAATATGGCCACATCCACTTTCTTAGTCACTGGGGGCCAGGAACTCAAACAAAATATCAGGTGCACTACTTGAATACAGACTCATCGTATTGCAAGAAGGATAAAGTCTCCATCATTTAGTGTCAGAGAAATTGCGAATACAAGATTACATAGAGTCATACAGGAGAAAATGACCACACCCATTTTCTAAGACCCTGGGAGTCAGGGGCTCAAACAAGATGTCATGTGCACAACTAGACCACAGACCAAGTCTTATGCAAAAAGAGTTACATTTCTGTCTCTTATACTTTCAGAGGAGTTGCGAGCACAAGAATTGTTTATGGACGGACGCCGGACAAGGGGGTACCGCATAAGCTCGACTATAACTAGTAGAGCTAAAAACGGGTGTCATGTGTACGAGCCCGCTTAGGACAAAGAAAAATTAAACCCATGTTTTTTTTTGTGGAACATGAATGCCCTTGTTGTCAGATATATTGTAGAAAAGTATTTCACACTCCAAGGTCAAGGTCTCAATGTAAAAATTCAGGTATTAATGTGAAGGCCTTACCACAAGGGATACACATGTAAAATATGATAGCACTATCACTTGCAATTCATGTTATGACCAAGGGCAAGGTTAACATGGTTAAACTTATTCAAAAATTGATCATGATTCAAGGTCAAGGTCACAATGTCAAAATTTTGGTATTAATACGAAGACCTTATCACAAGGAATATATATAAGAATATGAAAGCCCTATCACTTAAAAGCATAATATTACTTTAGAAAATTATAGGGAAGTAGGTCAATCTTCAAGTTCAAGGTCACAAAGACAACAATTTGGTATCCATGGAAATTTACACAACAAAAGCACATGTCTATATATCACTCACCATTCAAAAGTTCTGGCCATGGTGTAAGATTTTAAAAAGTTGGTCATTTTCCAAGGTCAAGGTCACAAATTTTGGTATGCATGAGAAGGTCTTGTTTCAAACAGTACACTGTACATATACACATGAAATATGAAAGCATGTAACTTACCATTTAAGGTGAATCACAAGGGATACACGTATAAAATATGAAATAAATACAATGTTATTTGTACTTGTATTATTAGATTTACAAAATTATTATAACAGGTATATTACATGTAGTATACATGTATATGTACAACTTACCCTCCAGTGCTACATGTATATCAGCATGTTTACTGCAAGAGGCTGTGATACACTTTCATCTGTCGATCTCACTATTCTATTGATGATGAATTCCTCTACATTATAACACAAAATCTCATTTCATACTGGATCACAGTTTCACAAGAAAAATGTTGTCGATGTACACATTGAATATGTTTTTCATGTAGAAATATGCACTTGAACAATTTTCTTCATTCTCCTTTCACAAGTGAATTATTTTCACACCATGGTGGCCAACATCATATTTGGTAGTACAATTGTAATATTATATTCCACAGTATTTCTTCATCATTACAAGTATGGTACTAGTAGCACTACAAGCATTCCACTATTCTGATGCACTTTCTTTCATTGGATCTGATGCACACATGCGCATGAAGACTTTTCTCAGAGTATATTCCTTCTTTTGTCTGGCAGTTATGGTTGTTACTGTAAAGAATAAATAAAATATTCAATTGATTTGAAATTCATCCCCTTTAAATAATTTTAAAACCATTCAAATACTGTTTCCACCAACACTACAGCACCAGGCTACAGAACTGATATTTGATACTGATTATAACTAACACTGACTTCAAATTTATTCAAATTCATGGTGTGTACTTATATTTAGATGTTCATGAAGATGTAATGAAAGACAGGAATGGCCTTAAAGAACAAATATTTGTGAGATATTCGCTTACACCGATAAATAATCATGAAACTCATTCACACGAAAACATGGAGCACTCCCAGGTCGAGTATTTCTGATAAGAAGAATAATTTAAAATTCCATCATATGTGTTCCACGTGATACACAAATCAATTTAAAAACATACCTTAAGATGAGCCATGTGTCTGTATTCTTGAACAGTTGGTTTACTTGCATGAAAGAAGCATTTCTACGTGTTCAAATTTCGAACGGAAGTCCACGAGAGAATGTTTTAGACGAGACTACTATAAAATTAGAATAGGAACGGACTTTCTTTTCCGTCGTGTGTAAGGTAAAATCTTGACTCGAGATTCTTCCGATTGTATGCATATAATTTGCATAATAAGGTTCGGAGCCGTGTTACAAGTGAGCAGATAAAGCTATATCTGTGAACAGAACCAAAAATGATTGTAAGCAGCGCCACGCTGAATAAATTCGATGAAGGAATCATATGTACACTTTAAGTGAAAATGCAATTCCTTTGATCCATAAACCTGCCAAACATACGGATTTCTCGTATAATCTACTATTACGAAATATTACCAGGAAATATTACAATGTCAGAATAATCTTTTCTATTTATTTCATACTGGACATATATCTGTTAAAAAAAAACAAGCTTTCAGCTGTTACTTAGACGCATTGTGGCTTGGAATTATTCAGAATGAATCCTATGGGCAAAATTTCACATTTCCGCGGCCCTTCCAAATAATAAAAATCTGAATGTGACTATGATCCCATAAACCAGGACAACAATGTGTCATTGCGAAATCAAGGCTCTCTTGTTGAAATATACTATGTATATGCAATGAGTTTTTATGCATGTTGTAAGAATAAATCAAATAAATACCTATAGATCTGCAACATTATTAATGTTGAATTTCACTTAGGCACGGTCCATTTGATATTCGGGGGGGGGGGGGGGGGGGGGCATGGGTTTTTTTTTTTCGAAAAAAAATAATTTTGCTCTCAATTTTTCAATTTTGATGAAAAAAATCAATTTGCTTATGGTGTGACAGAAAAAAATAATCTTGCTCTTACAAATAATCTGAATTTGAAGAATTACCATAAATTTTCGCTCAAATTCTTGAAAATTTTCCGCCTCGCTTCGCTCGCCACAGTTTTTAAGTTGTATCAAAAATTTTTTGCTCGCTTCGCTCGCCATTAAGTTTCTATCAAAACTTTATTTTCAAAAGGCAATTAAGTTCATATATTTGAAGATCATCAAAAGTTATACATGTATGTGAATGAAAAAGGGCTTCCTTAAAAGCTTAAATATATTATCAATATTTATGTATTGCTATTAATACATGTTGCATGTATCCCATATGTCTAATTTTATGTTCTAGTAAGCTTGGAAGGAGAACTTCAGTTATTCGCCAATTTACAATTCTACATTAAAAATATTGTCTAGGAGACCTTTCCCTCAGACCCTCTTATACATGTTATATACATGTATCTTTAATTTATATAAAACACTAAGCATTGTATTGTAAAAATCTTTTAATCTCTGTTTAAATGTGAATTGAATACTTGCATAAAAATAAGCTAATGTATTAATATTTAGAGTTTTGCGTAAAAATATAAATAATTTCTATTGATAAAATACAAACATAATTAATATGCGCATCACTTTGTTAAAAGAATTTCCTTGCTCCAACTTTGCAAGAAAGAAATAATTTTTCCCCGGAAAATATAATCTTGCTCCGACTAAAAACCAAAGCCCCCCCCCCCCCAGAATATCAAATGGACCGTGCCTTAATCCAAATTATGCATGCTTGAAATCACATGCAATTTGGCAGATTGTAAAATTAGAACGGTCCAATGTCTGTAAATAATCAAGTCTGTTACATATTCACTCATGGTATTAATACTTTAATGTGACACTAGAATTTCATGGTGTTTACTCACTTTCTTCAGTTCATGAAATTTGAGAAAGACAGACCAACAAGTGATATGTTAGGCATCGAAAGCAAAGGACGAAGCAGTTTTCGTGTATGCTGAACTCTATAGTTGCGGATTCATGAAAACATACATGTAGGACATGGACGTCGTAAGTCAATGTACACTGGAATGAGATAAAGAAGATCCTGACGACAATCTTAACAGCACTCACAATAATGCACCAAATTGAGCATCGACGGAAGTACGTTCAATTCACTTGTCGAGTAAGGGAGTCGGCCCCCATACGGTAGCAGCACGTGAAAGTACAATACCCTTACGATAACGTGGAGAACGCAGGTATATTTTATGCTTTATGCAGGTTGCTCCAACGTTGTCAACACTTTTTTATGCTCATACAATTTGCGCAACATATGATACATAATGATGCTTACTTAATCGCGTGCACGGTGTGAGTTGACACACTCTCTTCCTTAATTCATTCCGTCAATCTCCTTGAGTGATAAAATGCATGAGTTAAAGAAGATCCTGACGATAATCTCAACAGCACTCCCAATAGAGCACCAAATTGAGCATCGACGGACCCCTAGCAAGCTAGAGGTGGGACCAGGTGCCCGGGAGGAGTAAGCATCCCCTGTTGGCTAGCCGCACCCGCCGTCGATGATCATGCATGAAAATGAAAACATATGAAAAACATGAACTGCACTGTCCGAGGCTATTTCTATGTAGAAAGTGCTATGGCGACAATGTCAGGGAAAGTATTCAAAACACTTACTGTCAAACCCCTCGCGGGGAACTTTTTTACGAGCTCCACACGGTAAAGGGCATAAGTGTGACACAAATGAGTTAAAGAAGATCGCTGCAGTTGGCAGAGCACGGACTGTGTGTGTGTGTGTATTTTTTTTTTCGGTCTCTATTTTTATATCCATTTACATATCTATCTGATTGTTGCTTGGACTCCTGAATTATGCTGTACGTTTGTATGGTCATGAATGAGTTAAAGAAGATCCTGACGATAATCTCAACAGCACTCACAATAGAGCACTATGTTGAGCATCGACGGACCCCTAGCAAGCTAGATGTGGGATCAGGTGCCCGGGAGGAGTAAGCATCCCCTGTTGGCTAGCCGCACCCGCCGCCGTCGTCATCTTACAGTGAGGATATAATTTCACGGTCTCGTCGGTTTATGTGTGGTCTTTTGAGTTCGTTGTTTCTACATGTATGTTGTTGTGTGCTGTTCCCTGTCCCTCTTGGCCCTCTTTCTGCGCTTTTCGCTCTGTGTTTTTGTATGCGGCATTTTGTTGTTTTCTGGCAAATTTGATAAGATTGTTGTTTTGGATGTTTTAACCAGTAGATGGTTCTTTGCAGAATGTGTTAATAAATTGTTTTATTTGTTGTGAAAATATTATCTATGATTCTCTACTCTTTGTCTGTATATGTGTCCTCAGTACTCGCTGTGTTTCTATTTTTTAATTGTTACGTGTTGCGACTTTGAGACCAAAGAAAATGCTTTCTTTTCAATAAAAGAGTACACATTATTCCTTCATGAAACTTCTTCAAGGTTGCATGACTTACAATGTTGTTGGGGTTTTTTATTTTGTTTATTTCCACTTATTCGTCATTCAGATACCACCAATGAGCAACCCCTTCTACCCCCCGTCCCCCTTTTCCGCGTTACTTTTAAATAATGCAGCTCAGTAGAGAAACTAAGTAAGCTTTAAGCTCCCTTTTTTATCCTACTTACTTCGATACTTTAACCTGCATTATATATGTAACACGTACATGTATGTAATGTATTACATATCATGTGCTACTTGAATATGCTTAATTAAAGTAAGGCGCACTTTTAACAGCGCCACCTACAATATATTTGATGCTTACTATGGACAGTTGTTCCTATTTTTCTATGAAACTGTGTTATTGTCTCCGTCTATTTGTCCGATTTTTCTTTTCTTGTGAAAAATCCTGTCTTGTCAATTTTGATCGAATTTGTAAGAAATCTGATGATATTCACTAATTTTGAAAAGTCGTTCGGTACACATTCTTGCCAGCATATCTATCCTCTAGAGGTTTCCAAAACTCAACGTCGCTTGAATAAAACAGTTTGGAATGAAATTTATATCTATGGAATTAGAAAGATATTTTCTGAATGTTTACACCAAAAACTGCGTTAGATCATGGGCATA
Source organism: Pinctada fucata (assembly GCA_028142955.1). Lineage (NCBI taxonomy): Eukaryota > Metazoa > Mollusca > Bivalvia > Pterioida > Pteriidae > Pinctada > Pinctada fucata. The sequence goes on from AP027102.1 coordinate 19,540,142, forward strand.
ATAGTTTTTAAAAACTGTCGGATTTGTAGAACGGCACAATTTTGCTCGATGCGTCATTTTAACCTCAGTGGCGGTACTTACAAATATTTCATTGGGCATCGCACAAAACGTTTAATAAGCACTAGTGCTTTGCTTTTACATGTACAAAGAAAGTGTAAATTCCGTTATGATTATAATGATATTATCTGTGGACTTTTCCTGTATATATGAAAATAAGACTATGACATAATAAATATGTTTCACCATTGTGTGGCTATTTTGGACGCGGCTCACATTATAAAATAAATTCAATGCAAATACAAATGTCAAATATATTCAATGCAAGTTCAATGCAAATTCAATTCAAAATCAATGCAATCCAATTCAAATAGATGCAAATTGCAATTCAAGTTCAGTTCAATCAAATATCTAATCGCCATTCAAGATAAATTCAATCAAGTTCTCAATTCATGTTCAATTGAAGTTCAAGTTCAATCAAGCATTGAAGTTCAAGTTCACTTCAATGCTCAATCAAAGTTCACTTCATTCAAATGTTTTGTTCAAATTGATTGGCAATTCCATTGATTTCAGAATAACCGTCACTTTGATAAGATTACCCGGTAAACATACGCGGCCATATTAACTTCAAGCAAATCACAAGCACTTTGCATCAATAATTTGTGTTCAAAGTTCAGTGTATTTAAATTCAGGAGAGTTATTCCTGACAATAATTCGGGATCAGGAAGTAAACATAAAAGGCTGGCGCAATAGTCAATAAGTACTGGCTAGCCTTTAGCGAATATGTACTGTGACCGGAAAACAGTAACGAATATTATAGCGTAGGTGTTGCACTAATGGTACACTAACAAAGCGACAGCTGTTTAAGATTTTATGCAGTTTTCAACCAAAGTATAAGTGACATTTCTTTCTTATAAAAAAAATTGTGGACACTTTCACCTATCTAGTCTTGAAGTCTGATCTTAACTCTTTATTTTAAGAACAAAAAAGTATACCTTGTGTTTATTAATCGAAAAATAATTACACATAATGTACACAACCCTCTGTTTACGTACATGCGTGCATGATTACCTCCTAGGACCCCCATGGTCAGAATTGTATCGAATGTGATATAAAGAATGATTTCACATATGTATTTTTTTCTGAAATGTCTTCGTCTATCCTCAAAGATTATGCTAATATCAAATTCAAGTTCATAATGCTTGTCATTGTCAACATTTCATAGTAAACACATGATAGCTCTGACGTCAATTTTCGTGACCTGGGTGTTACAAATTTGATTGGCTTATACAGCCATGTGACCGGAATCAGTTTCACTTCGTAGGGTTGACGTAGGCAAATGTATTATAGCGTGGGTACCGCGACCATATTACACTGACAAGGATCACAGAATCGCTTTCACTTCGTAAGGTCCATGTAGGCATGGATGCCGCGTTAGTAGTACACTGACAATGATCACAGAATTGTTTTAACTTCGTACGGTCGATGAAGGCAAACGTCAAGGACATCTCAAAGGCAGTAATGAGGAAGGACTTACGAAATATAGTACGGTGATTCATTGTTTTTATAACCAAGAAAACAGTCTGTTTTCCATAAATAGATGATAATTAAATGATTCCATTGAGGAAGTTTCGGTCGCTACGGGGATACAATACCGGTAAAAGAATATCAGATCCCCCATTTTAGAATGATCAGTGACATTTTGGATTGCGATGGATTGGCTGTCATCATCACCAAGCTAAAAAGTATTATCTGCTACCAATATGTTCATCGAGAGAATCACCGAATTTGACAAGTTTTCATGGATCTGTTGCATGCATTCATGAGACGCTGACTCTCCCCGGGCAGCTTGTTTCACTTCGGAATATTATTCATCCCGAGGTTCGCAACCGTTTCAATTAAAATTTTAATGATTTTGCCTTGCCTTCTCGACTTTGAGACTGAATAACTGATAGGTACATCTTTGATGTTATAATAGTACAAGTATGTTTTTGTGTGTGAGAAAGTTTGTAGTTCTTTCGTTAACCAAAAATTCATACTTAGAAACCTACAGGAAATATGTATAACATGTTTAATATGTATAAATGAGTAATAGAAATGAGACAATTACTTTGAGCTATATATGATTTTAAAATAACAGTTAAGTAAAATTGAAAATTCCTCCAGTAGATTTTCACTCCATCATATGAATTGGGACCGCATCTTTTCTGTTGCTAAATTATGTCCTCGTATGGCTATGAGCCAAATGATTCCAACCATGGTAAGAGTTCCTGTACGTTAGCATAGATTCCAGGGTATCCTTTCATTGCACATCTTATTGTTCCCCATGAGATAATACCGACAACGACGTCCTTATCTGCACAAATAAAGAAACCCAATATATGTAAATATCAAGAAATTTCTTTCTACCAGCTTATTTTCATCTTAAAGTTGGTGCATTTGGATATTTATCAAAGTTTTCAATAAAAGGAAAAGCTCTGCAATAACGACAAAATTGCAATCAAAATGGCGAAACACGCCAAGAAATGGAAGCACCTCTCTCGTACTCTACTTCACAGAATCACCGCTACGGGCATTTCAATACGACAAATGCACTGTGTAACATCACGTGACTTAAGTTGGTGAAACCACGAACACAAAATGGAGACATATACCGTTCGTTTAGGGGAAAGAAAACAGGTACTGTGATGATTGTGTTGATTCAATTTTATCTTTTCATAGCCGATGTTCTTGTAAAAGATGATATTTTGATTATTCTTTGTTTGTCAATCAAGAAACCATTGTAGATTTTACAAACATTCTGACAGCGTGGTCGAAATATGTAAAACACGATGTTGTGGTGGTTTCCACGAAAATATCTACACCTTTTGTCACAATGTTTGTAAAAACAGCGGCGTCTTACTTACTAACGATTCTATGATAGTAAAAGTACCATTTTAGACAAGGATATAGGCCATGAAAAGATAATATTTTATCAAAGCAATAATTGGAGTTCCTGTTTTCTTTCCTCAAACTGAGCTTTTTATTTATTCGTGGTTTCACCAACTAAAGTCACGTGATGCTACACAGTGAAATGAAAACACGCACGTCAAAGGATCAAACTACGAATGGACTATTAAAAAGACAACATGACTGGAAGGAGACCAATGACAATATGTTAACATGTATTAGATATACATTAGGTATGTTTTCCTTGGTGTAGTATGAGGTACGACGGGGTATCCGCAATTGGCCTCTACAACACTATGGAAAGGATCGCCAATTCATTATGAAAGAAATCGTATATAATCTTCCTTTTTTGAAGTAATATTTGGTGATATTTGTTGCTTTTCTCCCCTTTAGTTTTTATCAAAAAAGGGAAATGAAGTGAAAAATCAAATCTAAGAAAATACCCTCATTGTACTCCTGAATATTTTTATCTACACTAAATATCCTGCAAATTGAGTGAAAGTCAACAAACAATAGCGTATCGTACATATATGTTATGATTATTGTCAAATCAAAGGAGTTCTATCTTTTACATGTTTTACTACTGTCCAGCCTAAAAAGAGACGCGACTCGTTTTGAATATTTCTTATCTGTAAAATTAGATATTTTTTCCTTTTTGGCATAAGGTAGATTAGTGTACATAGTTGAGAAATAATCTAGAGTTCATTCACATCTACCTACCATTTACATTTAAAATTCACAAGATGATAACATCTTAAAATAGAAGATGAAAAAAACTTAAGAACTTGCTTTGAATATTACAAACAAGAGGTCCTCCACTGTCCCCTACACACGCATCTATCGGTGTAGCATCCAGGTATCCGGCACATAACATATTCTGAGTTAACATTCCCTTGTATGACTCGTTACATCGTCTTTGATCATTTCTATCTAGTATGTCCGTTCTTGCAATTTGAAGAGAGTCACTAAACGGGCCCGACAAATCTAAAATCATATAGAAAATATCAGAAATACATCATATATCGTGTATATAAATCTTTTTGCCGAATTATAAAGCAAATTCGGTCTATATATTGTTGATGTCTGTAGTTTGCCGTCTGGTGGATGAAAAATCTAAGGTACTGAACGCAGTTTAAACAACATTTTACAGTATGATAGTCCATGACACGAGCTTTCAATTTCTGCTGTAACAGTTGACCCAGTGACCACCTTGACCTTTTTACATATTTTGGTTAAAGTTTCTGATTGTGGTCAAGTTGATATCCTTCGAAACTCTCAAGGTTTTAAAACGATTAAAAGAGCATTAATTATCATTTGCTACATGTATATCTACAACTTTGTAAAATAATAAAAGTTAATTATCTTCAGAGAGAAAAGCGTTTTAAATGCACCTGTAGTAGTTCGTCCCCATCCAGAAGCATAACAATGTTTTCTAGGAAAAATCCTCAAATCTCTGTCAGGCAAATAGGCAGGTCTTACATCACGTTTGTACCGTATATATCCCCTTGTGTTTGGTTTAACAAGAACTATGGCTACATCATTGTCAAATCCACCAATTCTGTTAACTGAGGAAAACACAAAGAAATAATGATTTATTTCCAATGGCAATAAAATTAAAAAATGACTTTAAATATTTTCTCTTGATATTTTGAATATCTTTCTTATTTAAAAATGTGAAGTAAATCGAATATTCTACATTTTCTTCAAATATTTTAAGTTCTCCAACTTTGGAAGGGTATCGCGTTGTCACAACCCTTCTGTAGATTCGTAGAGTATTGTTTGATTACCTTTGAATGATGGATGTATGAATGTGAGCCATACTTCAAAGCTTTGTTCATTCCTCTCCTCCTTCCCTATATTCAAATCACCAACACGAATGATATAATCTCGAGCAAAGTGTCTGAATTAAAAAATGTAGATTATTTGCTCATGGTAAACTGCATAAGTATAATAATCAAACTATTGGATAGAATAAGTAGAAACCCCGTTGGAAATTGAGAGCATCTCCAAAACGTTTAACATGCGCTCACTCAACAGATCACTTTGCAGCACACAATAGACAACATACATAAACATATTCAACAAACTATAGGGGGAATTGAACACATAACAACGAACATAGCTACAATTAAAGCTGACAAACCAAAACATGAAATGACAGGACTTATATTGAGGTTGTGCTGAATTGAATGTTTTAATATTTTTATGTTACCGTTTCTATACGTCTTTAAGACACTTCATTATCGGACTATTCGATAATTGTATGTAAACGTATCATACACAACGGTGGACGGATCGTCTTGGACCCCACTTGTCTTATTGGTATATATGTGTTTGTGGACGGACTGGTTTGTGGACGGAACGTCCTGTTGCCGTCCGAATGTCCATGATCTATCGATTTTTGTAGCTCCTTTAGTTCACATTAAGATACCTTGAATGCTTAAATATGTCTTTATGAAGAGTGACTTGTTATAAAAATATTGAACTAATATTGTTAATTGAGTGCAACAGGGTAAAGACACAAAGAATACAAAGAATTAAAATATATCCCAGTCCCTACGAGGATACTGTACGTTTTTAACAAAATAAGCAACAATACAACAAAATCGAGCGAATTGACATAAATGTGCTTACTTAATTTGTTTTCCACATTTATCCATTCCAGGAAACAAAGCTGGAAGGAAGTAACTATAATTACACTTTATACATTCAGTCTCGGGAAACAAATTTAACAGTCCCATACCTCAAAGGAAGTAAGTGTTATTTACCTTCTTGCAAGAAATTTCAAAACAATTTTAATTTACCAGACAAGTGTTTCGGTTTGCCAAATCCTCATCAGTAGTACGTATTTAATGCCGTAGTAATTTTTGACAGAGCAAATGAAACCAATCGAGTCAAATGGGCAACTGGTGCAAAATAGGTACGGTTATCTGCCTCGTTAGCACTAAATATTATAGCTATCTTTATAACGTGTACTCAACCTTTACTCAGAAGTCTCGACAAAAGATAATTGTTGAGTTTGATAGCTCACTTTAAGATGACATAAACTACAGCTAAATGACAGATATGGACAATGACCATAACCCGATACACGGTACAGAACTGATAATTCAGAAAGTCATAAACCGAAGGCATACAAAATCAGGATAAAACAGAACCCAAAGCAAACAAACAAAAGCCTTCACCACATAAAAAAGCGAACTCCCAATATAGGAGTGAGACCAGGTGCCCGGGAAGAGTCAGCATCTCCTACTTGCATGCAACACCTGTAGCTTTAATTCGGTAGAAATATCACATCCGGTTCCATTCTAGAAAATACCAGTATATTCTGTGGTTGGATGGTTCAAATGCTAAAACCCAAGTAAAACAGATAAAAATGTAAATAGATATCAAAAGCAGAAGGGCGTACAAAAAAGTCCGTTTTCTTCCAACTAGAGTGAAGTCGTTAATGTCAAAACCTGAGTAGTCCTACTTATCTTTAAAGAGTAAGGTAGTCATAGTATTGACTAAGTTCGGACACATAACAGACTTGACAGTTATCTTAAATTTTGTGTCCGCTTGAAGCACAGCGACACAGTAATTTTTTCTTCGGTGTTTGTCTGTCTATCTTTCTGTCTTTCACTGACAAGAACTCTCCAGCTCTAAGTGAAAGGAAGATAATATTGCACATATGCATACCTTAATACAAGACAATTCTGAACATTCCAAAACGTTTGGCCTGATAAAACTGACCTTGAACTTTAATTTACCTTCGTTTGAAAAGGTTTGATTTTATATAAGGTAATTGGACTATCATTATGCTCATAAATATTCTTTGTGACGGGACATTCTGCTGATGCAAATAATTTTAACATGATGACAAATTTCAAGGTCAAACTGACACAAGCGACGCATCTATTCTTTCTTGCGACGGGTGTTGCATACAATAAGGAGGCGCTGACTCTCCCCGAGCGCCTGGTCTTCCTTCGGGATGTTATTCATTCCGAGGTTCGCAATCGTTCCAATGGGAATTTTTATTATTTTACCTTGCCTTGTCGACTTTCATGTTTAATTGTTTAATAATGTCATACGGCATTTACATATCACAGCTCATCCGGTACGCTAGAGCATGTACTGATATTTTGGATTTTCACAGAAGAAATTTACAAATTACCAAAAAACTTTTAGGTCAAGGTTTCCGCTTTCATAAACTAGTTAAGACTTTCTGGAAATTTTACAAAAATTACAGTCAACTTCTTCGGATCTCTACATGCAATAGAGTACATTACTTTGGGTATTACACAACCTGTCTTTTGTTGTGATATGATAAACAAAATTAGAAGGATCAAAGGTAGGCAACATAACCATCGAAAATGCGTCAGAATCATCAATCGCCTTTTATACCGTGAATATGATCCTAATGTCACCAGACGGACACTAGGCTTGGTGCTTGATCAATCTACAGTCTTGTACAAGCACATCCTTGAGACTTGCACTCTGACTGACTGTGACGACGGGACTCCATGACGGGCCCTGTCCAAACCTCTTTAGAGGAGACAGGGCCCGACTACCTGTCCTCTCTGAATGTCAATCGGACTCCTTGGGTGATTACATACATGAGCTCGCTACAGCCGGTAGAGCACAGACTGTATTACGCATGCCCTCTTTTTATATCCATTTACATCTGGGGCCTCTGCGTTTCGCGGTCTTGTTTGTGTGAGGTCATCTTACAGTGAGGAGGTTGTTTTAAACCACAATTGTACGTTCTTCGAGACCTCTGGGTAACTGGAGAAGTGAGAGGGTTGTGCGCACGTAATCCACGATAATTACACCATTGGCTACTTGCGTGACAAATGGCCGTCCAAAGCCGGCACCGGTTGCCCATTGGTCTCGTCGGTTTATGTGTAGTCTTTTATGTTTGATGTTTACATGTCATGTGTCTCTTTTCCGTCTCGTGCTGTACTCGTATTTTGTGTTTTTGCATCTGGTGTTTAGGTGTTTTGCTGTTGATGCTGCAACGGGGTCTTGTTGGAGATCTTCTCCCTTCTTTTATCTTTGAACATAGGGTCTATTTTTATTTACAACATGGCGAAACGCCTAGGAGGTTTGGGCAAATAACACCATGTATACTTATCACATCAACTGACATCCAGACAAAAAATGAGAATATTCACATCAACAGAACTATTCAACAACAAATGACATTTTGCTTACTTCCTTGGCAGAGCGTAGAGCTAGAAAGAAGTAACTATTACACCTTGGTTATTAAGTCACGGGGAAAATAGATATTTCGTTTCACAACAATACTGCGAACACCACAAACTTTCTTGACGTCTTTTTTATTATTAGTCATTTTTAAAATATTCGATATCCACAATCTGGTGTAAAAAATTTTGAACGGGTCGAATCTAAGAAATGGAAAATAGGATGATCAGTAAATATTTAAAGTCTTCAAATTCATCCGCATCATTTTAGAGGAAATTAATTTACATCATGGACCAGACATGCACGTTTCGGGTACTAAACCCTCGTCAGTGATCCTTAGTCTAAACAATGTAATATTGCCAAAAAGTATGAAAATTATTATGTCCAAAAATGTTCCAAAAGACGTAGCAGAATGGGTGGGATATGATGCTACAGGACCCACGTTTTAGAAATTTCAAGAATTTTTAACAGAAAATTTTTAATGCGTTGAAAAGACATACGATCAACCGAAGTTGATCGAACTTGGCTACATGTGCCCTCGGGGACTCTTGGTCCACCAGCAGTGACACTCACCAAGTAGTTCAAATGTTAAACGTCTTTAAATTCAATAGCATCATTTAAAACCTGATAAATTTACAGCATGGACCAGACATGCACGTTTCGGGTACTAAACCCTCGTCAGTGATCCTTAGTCTAAACAATGTAATATTGCCAAAAAGTATGAAAATTATTATGTCCAAAAATGTTCCAAAAGACGTAGCAGAATGGGTGGGATATGATGCTACAGGACCCACGTTTTAGAAATTTCAAGAATTTTTAACAGAAAATTTTAAATGCGTTGAAAAGACAGACGATCAACCGAAGTTGATCGAACTTGGCTACATGTGCCCTCGGGGACTCTTGGTCCACCAGCAGTGACACTCACCAAGTAGTTCAAATGTTAAACGTCTTTAAATTCAATAGCATCATTTAAAACCTGATAAATTTACAGCATGGACCAGACATGCACGTTTCGGGTACTAAACCCTAGTCAGTGATCCTCAATCTAAAGAATGTAATATGGCCCAAATCTGTGAACATTATGCCCTACATATATCGAAAGACTTGGCAAGATGGCTGGGATATGATGCTACAGGACCCAGGTTTTAGAAATTTGAGAAAAATGTGTAAACAGAAATTTTCAAATGCGTTTGAAGAAACGACCAACCATGTGTCTTCGGGGACTTCTGGTCCACCAGCAGTGACACTCACCAAGTGGTACAAATATTTAACGTCTTCAAATTCATTATCCTCATTTTAGAGCAGGTACATTGTAAATTTACAGCATGGACCAGACATGCATGTTTCGGGTATTTAACCCTCGTCAGTGATCCTTAATGTAAACAATGCAATATGGCCAAAATCTTTTACAATTATGTCCTAAATATACCGAAAGACGTGCGAGATGGTTATGGTGAATTTGAAAATCAACTACAATTATATATAAAAGGTGCAAAAAGAACAGCAGACTAGGACGATCGACAAAGTGCATGTTCATATTTGCGAGAAAGCTCTTTTTATCATGATTACATATGTGTAAATTGAAAAAAAAAATAAATCTTAATACTTACGATTTTTGAAAACAGTGAGCTGCTGTAAGTATCAAATATTTGTTTAAAATAGTTCCTCCACAGTGGTGTTTCAGTTTACCGTCCATCTTCAGCCAGATTCCGACCTGATATGGCACAGTACTAAGATCAGTTACTGTATCGCCATTAATGATGAATCCACCTTTAAGTTTTTTGCCACTTTTGGACTTCATATGGAAACTAGGAGATTGAGAAGTTCTTTCATTTCCAGTATTTTTTCTCAATTTATTCTTCACTCTCCGATTTCGTCGATTACGTTTTCTGTATTTTCCTTTATTTCTCTTTCTCTGTCGCTTTCTCTTTTTGTTTCGTTCTCTCGTTATAATTCTATTGATTTTTGCCATTTTTTCTTTGAAGTTTTCTAAGTTATCAGTTCGTCGTAAGAGTTTCTGAATAGTGGCTTCAGACGGAATGTCGTCTTGTAAACCATGTGGATCACGTTGGATGATTCCTGAATGTTATATAAGTGTATGAAGTAGAAGTTTATAACAAAATTAAACACTAGTCTTACTGCTCGTACTTAAAAATTAGATAAGATGAAATTTCAAACGGTTAAACAGGTCGCGACTGTTCCATTGGAAATTCTACTGATTTTGTATTACCATCTCGACTTTGAGACTGAATAACAGACGGGTGCTTCTTCGATGTTTCTTTTGTTACATGTATTAAAAAGACCGGATTTCACCAATGGGTATACTTAAGCAAAGAAAAAGGTCCCAGAATAAATGCATGAAATCTCCGTTATCGTATATTATATTATCATGCACATTCACGTTTTATGAAAAATAGAATAAATTTCCTGCAAGGCAGTCATGACATACTTACCATCCCTTCTGAGGGGTCGAAATTGATTACGTTTGGAATTTCCTTCAAGCGTTAATTTCTTTGACTTGAACGCCTGGGGATTCACGTAGCATACCCCTTTTAGGGACAGCATGAAATAGAAGGATTATTGATTGATACTTTTGTGTTGAAAAGGAAATAATCGTTTGTCTTAAGGTATAACTTGCTAAGAAAACAATAAAATGGAAAGTATATGGAAATACAGGAAAAAACAACCCTGTTCACTTTCATATCGTTGTATTAAATAAATATTCTTAAAAAGATACATGCGATATAGTGCAGCTATACAACTAGGTATAACAAAAAATAACTTACATGAAATAATTAAATAGATGACATTTGTTGATTTCACTATTTCCATTATACTGTGCGTAAACATATGAGCGCTACACGTAAGTTACAGGATACTACCTTATATATACATGACATTTATCCCGGAAATCAATTACTCTTACACACTGAAATGTCATTTTTGTACATACTGGGAAAAACAGTAAGGTAAAAGTGCATCCATTGTTTATGTCTCATTTTTCATTTGAGAATGTTTACTTTGCCAAATAATTATATGTGATTAACATTGACAGGGGTACGTTATATAACATGAAACGCTCTCCCTCTTAGACTTCAACCCTATTCGAATGATCTTCATTCAAACTTTGACATTTTCCACGTTGGCTTTGAATAAAGAATAAGCATGTGTTTGTATAAAGCTGTATTAACTGTTTGTCTTCGTCTGAACGTCCGATTTTTCTTTTCTCGTGAGAAAATTCTGTTTTATGTTGGTTTTTTTTCTTTCAAGAATTTGTATCCTATTGATTGTGATTTTTGGAGTTTTTGTGTTTTGACTTTTGATTTTATTTTATGACACCATATCATCTTGTAGATAAGATTAAAGTTATAACACTTCCAATTTGAGATTGTGATATTTTGCAGCGCCGCGTATATTCTTTTTTGTACATTGTAACTCTTCTTACACATTTTTTTGTTGTAACAAAACAGACCTATTATTAGATGATTTCTTGTTTCATGGATGTTCCATAGCCTCCGGTTGGGCGTGATATCTTTTATTTTATCTTGTATTTTATAAAATAGAGATCTGCAGAAATATATCCTCTTGATTATTTCAAAGCAGTAAGAATTTATATTGAAAGTTTTCAGAATTTTTTTTTCTGAATCGTTGGAAATTATTCTTGTAAGGTGCTCCTTGTGGTGGCTGTACCTATTATAATTTCGTTTTCAAAATTGTTGCCCTTCGTATCTCTGTTGCTTGGTGGCGTCGTCTTCGACTGTTTTCCCCTTCTTCTCGTCTAAAGAAATATTCCAATGTGTTTTAAGAACAATGCAACTCCCATTTCATAGTGTATGTATCATAAGCGACTATAAAACAATACATGGCTATGGCTTATTTGCTTCAGTGAAGTAGACGGAAACGCAATCAATTATTGATAATGTGGGATAATGCTTACGTGTAACGAAAATGAAAAGAGTAATGAAATATTGGTTACAGTTTTAATATTAATCAAACGACTAAATGTCTATCATGCGGTTTTGTTTTGGCTTTTGTTTTCTTGTTACAGTCTAGATACGAAACAGATGCAAATGACATATCACTATTCCTAGAATAAGTATTATGCATGGTGCAAAACATAATTAATCCTTAATAGAACTAATCATAAAGTGTATCCGTTGTGTTAATGTCTCCGTCCGTTTGTTAGCATTTTCTTTTCTCATGAGAATTTGTTTTATACATGTATTCCACAACAATATTGTTAGTTAATAGGTTGTAATATATAGGTTCTGATTTGGGTTTTCGGTTCGATATACTGAATTCGAAGAATGATAGGCCCGAATTCAAAGTTACCAATATCTGCACTATCAAACTAGTAACATGTCTTCAGTACTTTCAGAACTTGATCTACCTTCAGTTTGCCGAAGTGTATCTAACAATTAATTATGTCATCTCTCTGGACGATTTTACTGTTTTGTCTGCGTCAGTACATGCTACGTTTTTTTTTGTTTTTGTTTTTTTTTTTACAAAGGAGGGCATTGTATGTGACCTTCTTTTGCCAGTAAAAGCAACATTTCTTGACGGTTTTATTCAAATTGATCAATGGTTAAAAGATGTAGCAAAAAATGTATGAAAATAGGTTCACATCCCATCCTCTTTTACGTAGGACCAATAAATAAATAAATAAATAAATAAATAAAAATTAAAAAGAAGGAAATGGAATTCAAGGATAAGAATTATCTCAATGTTTTGATAATGAGTAAAAATGATGCAATTTATACCCAGAACATATGTTATGAAGAAGAATTAAATAGAAATAAACTCCCCGTTGCCTAATTTTGCCTATGTTGCCACCACATGTTTACGGATCTGGATGGAAAAAATAACTTGAAATCGAGAGGAATTTACAAGTCATATCCTGACCTTGGTTTTTCTTGCTGAATTCCCCCGGCAATTTAAAAGAAAATGTGGAATGTGAGAGCTTATGACAAGCGACGGCCGGACGAAATGCAATAATATAATTTGCATAGATATTTACAGTTAATGAATGCATTGTATACATTTTATTAAACAACAAAATAGTACAATCCTGGTTATCTCAAACTTACAAACAGTTGTAAACGATTAATTATTTTGGTTTTTTTTTAATTTTGAGACGCTTCACCGGGCACGCCGGAAAGGGTTATAAATAAAATCAAGAAGTTCTTTAACGTTAGCGTAGACTCCTGGGAAGCCACGAACTGCACATCTCCTTGTCCCCCATGACGTTATTCCAAGAACAAGGTTCTGACCTGAATTAAAAATGAATTCATTTTTATATTCGAACCAATAATATTAAGGAGAATTGATATATCAACTCTATGAGTGCATCTTTCTGCCATCTATTTGCAGAATATTCAATATATGTTGACTTTTTACATCTTTATGTCCATTATGTGAACAGATATGTAATCTTAGATTAAATTATAATTTTATCTTGCTCATAAAGATATGCTTATAGATGATTCAGACGATGTTCAGATATACAAGACAAGCCAGTACATGCCATTAGTACATGTTGGCAACAACATGAATAAAAATGGACAAACAAAGGATAATTTCAGTCATGTTACTTTTTCGAACAACATTCTCGATATTTAGATTTGCCACGATGTCATAATTATCAAAACGTCGAGATAGTCAAGTGATGTTAAGTTTGAGACTGAACTATACTGCATACCTACTGCTCAAAAATAGTTCAGAATCACAATGGCTTTTCTCTATACCTTCTAGTCAAATTACACCATTTTGAGTAGAATGAAAGTATTAGATAATCGATTGATTAAGAATTCTTATTATCTGTTGGAATCTGTCTGTCATTTGTTAAAAATGTACCCTCTGGCAAAATACCGAGGATTTTCAAAAATGTTATGATTTTGAATTTCCACATTTTTGCATTTTAACCCTTTCATTTCACTACTGACCAAAATGGTACTGAAACATCATCATCAAGAAGAAAATTTAAGGAATCATTGTAATATTTTTTGGTTGATCGAGATATCAACACCAACAATTGAGAGAAAACTGCATCGTACGCGTAGCGCAAGATGCGCAAGTTTTCCCTCAATTTTTGGTGTTGATACCTCGATGAACCAAAAAAATATTACATTGATTACTTATCATTTCATTTCGTCGCTTTTCAGCGTTTATTTGCAGCTTTGAAATCGTGTTGCTAACGACGTTGCTAAGCGCGTACTTCAGTTTTGTTTTGATACAGGCATCAACAAAATTTCTCGGCCAATCAGTATCGTCGTTTCTTAATATTAACAATGGAAATTAAATGATACTTAATGTCTCAACATGTTAGGGCAAAAAGACTTACATTGAACTTGCGGGCTTTATTCCGAAAATTTCTGAAAATTTCTTAAATTAAAAAAATGCAACATTTTTCAAATTCTGGAAGTTTCCTGGAAGGACAATTACACTCAAATTGGTCCCAATTGTATACGAAGAATACCAAGAGGAGGTCGAAGTAAATAGATATATTTCTAAATCGATTAAACTATTCCATTTATTTATGTATTATTTTTATTACTATGCGTTCTGTTTTAGTATTTCATTATGCATAAAACATTCTCTTACTTAAGCGTATTTCTTACCAGACACTCTACAGACTAGTGGTCCTCCGCTGTCACCAGAACACGTGTCTATCCCTGAACCGTCAATCGACCCAGCACATACCATCCTCCTAGTAATTTCACCAGCGTAATTTTCTCTACATGTATCCTGGTGTCTTTGTTCAAGAATATCTGTCCTTGCAATCTGAAGTATGTCACTGTTTGGACCAGACATATCTGTTGAACAATGAAACAGTTCAGAGTAACAGCATTTGATTCATATGTAATCAAAATGATAAAAGAAAATATTGAAATAGAGATACACCTGGCAGAAGAGTTCGGGCCACTTGCCTTTTTCTTGATACCAAAATTCCTCAAACACATAACATTACAAAAAGGAAATTAAACTTCACATTACTGGGTTACGTTTACGACTATGATATAAAAGGGTAGACATATTAAAGTGATACCTTGAGAAGTTCTCCCCCATCCAGATGAGTAACACGGTGCCTGTGGGACAATTTGCATCCACCTGCTTGGCAAGCGAGCTGGCTGCACATTCTCGGAAAATTGAATAAATCTACCATTCTTTGGACGAACAAGAACCATGGCTGCGTCATAATCAAATGCTCCTAGATTGCTTACTGCAAACAAAATACGAACACCTCTTTAAGAAAAGGGATAGGCTATTAAATGAAATATATAACGAAAGAAATGTTCAGAAGCATGTTTTGTCAAAAAGTCTATTAATATTAATTTTTGTAACGGACGACTCTTAATCTTTGAAACAAGAGAAAGCAATCTGGTGAAATTTTGTAAACTTAATGTTAATAAATCATGGGATAACAATTAAGTCGAACTCTTTCAAACTTTTATTCTTTACATTTATTTGTTAATTTCGGTGATGCCATCTACAATAAATTCATTTTTCATGTAAAATTAGCATGGAAAAGGTGGGTCATATATATACTGTGTTTTTCCTTTCTTATGTGTTGTTCTTCATCTACGTATTCCTATGATATTTTGCCTGTTTATTTAAGAAATAAAACTACATAGCCGTGGTTTATTGTTGTATTATTCCCCCAGATCTTCTTCTTATTCGTGATGATGAAATTATGTTGAAAAACTAGTTATCATTTGCTTAGTAAACATTTATTCTAGCATAATATTATCCTAGAAATAGCCGTCATCTTATTTAAGAAAATTGAAGCATCTCTTTCAAGAACATCAATCATACAAATTTTATTGAACCAGACACGTGTTTCTGATAAATTGTTTTTTTTTTCTAAACACAGTATGACAAAGTCGGTAAATTGTCTGTCGCATTTGCTAAGTGCAAGATTTCACTTTTTACCTCTAAATGATGGATGAATAAATATTCGCCATATTTCAAACTCTTGTTCATCACGCTCAAACCTCGTGTTATCCAAGTCACCTACACGAACAGTGTAACTACTTTCATTTGACCTGCAACAAAGAATGTTGTTGATGTACTTCTCGAATTGAAATTTTCTAATCAAATTCGACATATTGAAGTTTCTTTTCGATTTATAAAGTGAACATTGAAATAACGGAATGGTAACTTATCAATAATTTCTTGGGAAATTTCCTTTGGTTTCTATTATGAAATAATTTACTATGGTAAAGATTTAAATATGTTTTTGCCGCTAAAAACTTATTTTGAAACATGTTTACAAAAAAATACTACTTGAATTTATGTTTCTAACGGCTGCAAAACTAGGAATTGTTGATACCGAAGAATAAAAAGGATACAAACTCTGCTAAAGGAGGCAGCCTTATTGGACAAATGTTGAAAGAAACACTGTTGATTGCATTTGTCACTTGCTTAAAAAACATTTTATATTTCGTGTAGTGTTTTCGAGAAATTGTGACAAAAGACATTATTGACAAATAGGTAAACATCATATATCAACTTACGAATCTTGAAAACAATGGGCGGCGGTAAGTATCCAGTATTGGGATAAAATCGTTCCACCGCAATGATGAACAGTACTTCCCGCGTTCCCAGATCGAAGTCTGATACCAGCTTGATAAGGGACAAGTCGTGAACTGTCGACATCTCTACCACCAATTATACGACTACCGCGTAATGTTCTACCATCCCCAACATTGAAATCGACGCTACTAGATCCGATTTGAACTGCATTATCCCATTGCACAATTCCAGATAAAGGTCCAAATGGCATTTCAGATTCCAAGACTTGATTTGAGTTCCTGTTCCTATTCCTGTTCCTATTTCTATTCCTATTTCTGTTCCTATTTCTGTTTCTATTCCTATTTCTATTCCTGTTTCTATTCCTGTTCCGTATCAGATTTCTCAGAACGTTCCTGTTTCTCATTCTATTTCTATTCCTGGTTCTTCTTAGTGGGGTTTCTGAAGGTCGACTTAGACTCCTTACGTTATCTTGGTTCTCAAGGAGAGCGTTCATTGATAATAATGAGTTACTTGATCTATCTCTACCCACTTGCCTTGATCTTGACCGACGTGCTGAAATGAATCGGTCAAAACATTTAAAAGAAAAACAAATTAGTTGTAATAATAAGTCCTTTTTTGTAAAAAAAATCAATCGTTTTGCGAATTTGTATTCTATGAAATGTAAGTAAATCAATAGTGATTAAAATGCTTAAAGTCTACGAAATCCGTCTGAATATAAATTGTTTCTTCTATGTCTTGTATCCCTTTATCTTATAAATATTTTTGATAAGACGATGTAGCATTATCAAACATAAATACAATCCGTCTTTTTTATCTAAATAATTAAAGAAAATTTCATTGAATATAACTCGTGATTTGAAGCTATGATTTAAATAAAAACATGTATAACTACACACAACGAACATAAATACTGAAGCAAAGGAAGCAAACAACCACGGATGTAATGCACATGTATATTTCATAATTCTATTTTTACCAATGAATTATATATAGTAAGATGACCAATTGTGTATCTTCAAAAAATATTACGTATTAGATTTGATATTAGGCCAAGAGGGCCAATATCCGACATCATCTATCAATGATAATCTACATTACGCTACATAACCGTCTGAATTTCACTTGAAATCAATCTATCATGAGATACATGTCTTGGTGGTGAAGCTTCATCAGAAACAAACAAATAATTATAATTTTGTATTTGACTTAATCTAGACTTTTAAATAAATCTATAGGATTTGACAATGCTCTACCAAGTTGAGATGAACTTTGTTACACGGAGGAGATGCCCACTCTTCTTTGGCACATGATCTAACAGACGGCGGTCGTTGCACTTAGTGACATTGTGGACTGACTCCTTCAGTTTGTTTTTCGTTTTTGCCTATTCTATGAGATCTCAATCCATGGATTGTTGTTATTATGGATATATGGTTGATCTTTATTCTGTAATTACAGCGGTTTTGTGGACTACGACTGTGTTATCTCTGAATTAGAAGCGGTGTCACCAATGGCATCGTTTCTTTCGTAACATCAGATTTTCGTCCGTAACAATGTCTAAATCTGGTTAATTCTGTAAATTCGTTTTCGAAAACCAGAGTTACTTTTTGAGTTGGTATCTGACGTAGACTGATTGTGACGTCATTAAATTCTGTGGAAACAGTCCTAAAAGTCTGGGATATGACGTTGTAAAATCGATGTTATCATACCATTTCATGATGTCACAATGGTTTTACGTCAAATACCGTCTGTTAGGGGAATACCTCTGTATTCCGCAAAGACTCAATACTATTGTTACCTGTAACAGAAATCGATAACATTAGGCGATTCTTCAGATCAAGGTATCATTAGAGTAAAACAAATGTATTAATTAATATTGTCTCTTTGTCATGCAAGTAAAGAGGTGAACATTTGGTATTTGGCTATTACATGTTATGCCCGATGGCCCATTTCTGTCGGTACTATTCTCTCATCGTGCTGCATTTAGAGACACGCTCGGGCACTTACAACACTATGAGAGAAATGAGCATGGATGGATGACTGCAGTTTTGCTAAGGGTTGAATTCTTTTGCAAGAAACAATAGTGTCGAGCACTATAAATTGCCTCATAATCCCTTCGTAACCAATGAAATTCCCAGAATTCACTATGTAATGCATTAATTTGCTTGTTTCCCCTTCAAAAGAAACGAGAAAAACCTTTCAAATTATGAAGGAAGATTAAATGTAATTTGTGTAAATATTGGCAGTTACTATGTACATATGTATATCTAAATATGATGGATCACCTTAATATGAATGTATTTATACAATGTCTTACAATAAAAAAAATGTCGTCTTACGTCCATGAAGAGAAAAATAAGGGGACTTTTTCTAGATAAAAAAAATACGCATTTAAGGGTAATATAATGAAAACGTCAATACAATATAGTTTTGATTGATGAGGTATTATGTAGCTAGAATTGAAAGGGATGGGAATTTCATGAACTTAAGGAAAAATCAAACCTTTCATAATATATTTTCATTCAAGATTTATACCATTTATTATTAACTTAAAGGATGACCGTCCAGAGTTGTCACCAATGTTGTCTTTAGTGTCCCAGGTATTTGCTGTTAAGAAAAAAATCATAAAATTAATGAAGGAGGGAAAAATCATTTAACCCTTGCCAGATGAAAGGGAATGTAAATCTCATTTAAATTCATAACTGAATTTAAAAAAAAAAGTTTCTTGATAACTGTATCATAACACAAGTCTTAGTTGAGTGTATATACTCAAGGTTCGATGAAACCACTTTTTTTAAATTTTACATTGGGATAAAGGATTAAAGTTATATATATAATGCTCGTCAGATGTCAATGCCTATTAATAACAAAATAAGGGAACTGACCTGATTTGAATCATACCTATATGTATATATCCATCTGTGATGAGCTTCATTAAATTGCTCTGTGTTTCCACTGCAGATTTTTCCATTTTAATGATATATCTGCTTTACTAAAATGGACTGATATAATCTATCTAAGAATGTGTTACAACCAAGTCCTAAAGTTGGATGTCAATGTTTAATAACATAATCCATCACACTCTTATAACCAATTACAGCAATCACGTTTTGAAGTATGTATATGCAGAACAGTGCATATTTAAAAAGCAAATGGTTTCTTAACAACATATCCTAATCCATCAAGACTTAAAAGCATTATAAGAAACATATCGACAACTACATTATTTAAAGTATGAATAAAGGTTCTCAAAACCATGTCATGCAATAAAACGAAGGTAACTCGAACTATTGACTTCTGATAGGTTATTACTAATAACTTATCGTAAAACATTTCCTTATAGTGTATTATACTTGTCATCTTTGAAACAAGCTTTTTCGATTAGTCATGTATTAGAGTTGATACACATCATAGTTTGAGAATAATTCTAAAGCCTTGACGTTTTTCAATTATCGGGTTATTATTTCATAACCATTCTATAATGAAGCATTGTTCGAGCTTGTAGCTTGTTGCCTAAAATCTTGTCTGCACGTTTAATGATGGAACGTTTTTGTTTGTTCATTCGGAAACCCTTTCGTTATCAATCAAAAGAACTAAAGACTTCAGCAGTTTCATGTTATTTATTCTGCAGTCTACATTTGGAACGTAAAATGGTTCTTTTTGTAAATAAGATAAATTTGCGGCAAACTACAAAAGTAAATGAATAAAGTAAATGTAGGCGACTTCATCTGGAATTATCAATATTGAAATATATGTTCTATAGTACCAATTTTATTGTACTAAACACGTGTTTCGGATATTGAATCCTCGCCAGTATCGCCTCATATCAAACAGTTTCAATAAAGCCAAAGTGAATTTTCTTTGCGCCATCTGCAATACAGACTTTTAATTCCCTCTTGCTAGAAACACGGTATGATAGAAAAGTTTTACCCTGGCAATGAAAAAAAGGGATATAATCATTCAATTGTACAATTTTTTGAATAGTGTTTGCATGTGAAAGAAAGCTTTGACGGGAACCCCATCTCTCATATGACGTGTTTGAGGGACCTCCCTTTGATCTTATTGTTACTATAATGTCATGGTTTCAACCCGCAAAACAAACATTGTCAAACAATCGGCGACGTGACAAGTGATCCAAAAACTTAAATTTAAAGACACTTTTTATCACATGATACAGCAATAATGCAGTTACATGAAACTGTCTTATGACTTTGGACGCATGCTCATTTGGGTAAAAATCTAAAGATCACATATGACGTCAAAATAGATAAAGGCAGAATTCGATTATCACAATATATTCAGCCAACTTACCGAATTGAAGCGGCGGGTGTTGCATGCAAGCAGGGGATGCTTACTCTTCCTGGGCACCTGGTCTCACTCCCATATCGGGAGTTCGCTTCTTTTCATATGGTGGAGGTTTTTGTTTGTTTGCTTTTGTTCCTGTTTTATCCTGATTTTGTATGCCTTCGGTTTCTGATTTTCTGAATTATCGATTTTGTGCTGTGTACAGGGATATGGTCATTATCCATATTTGTCATTAATATTTGTCAAATTCATCTCTTTTTCAAACTTGACTTTAGGTTTAGGTACGAAAGCAAAATACCCATTCATAGTCTGCTATGAAAGATACATTAGTCCTATCTGAGGGGTCTTAAAATTATGAAAAACTAGAAGCTTCCCGAGGGGTCTAAAATTATGTAAAACCCGAGGCTTGATTGGGACTAAGTCTAAATGAGTTTCATAAATTAGTTAAAGATGATCCTAAATAGTTAGGGCTTTTTGTTAATTTTACCAAAGAAATATTGTTAGTTTCTTTTATAATTCGGACCCATACAAGCAACAGAGTATATTACTACGTGGGTGATTCGGTAACAGGACGTTCCGTCCACAAACCAGTCCGTCCACAGTTAAAGTCGATCCGTCCCCAGATGATCCGTCCCCAGACGATCCGTCCAAAAACCATTCCGTCCACAAACACATATATATCCATGCGACAAGAGGGGTCTAAGACGATCCGTCCACCGTTGTGTATTTCAGGTATAAGAAGAGGTATGTGTATTGATTTAGACGATCCGTCCACCGTATACTTGAACGTTAATATGTATGTGTGTGTCTTGTATTAGACGATCCGTCCATCGTATACTAAAAGGGCGTCTACAGTGTATTTGTATCATCGAATAAGGCGTGTATTTTGTAATAGTCGATCCGTCCACCGTATACTTATACTGCGTAAATTAGAGAACGAGAGACAGATAGAAAGAGACAGAGAGAAATGTAACGAGAATAAATAACAAGCACAATGAATAATTCAACTGAGTTTCTTAAATAATTCAGTAAATGATATCACATTTCATTTCAATATAATTTATTCTTTTGTTAGATATTTCGTTACCAAGATAGTATATAACGGTAGACAGTTCGTCTATCATCTCCGTCGCTTCAAAATAACTTCATAGAAACATTACGTTAGACGAATAGTCTCCATCAATATAATGTCTATAGAAACTGAATAGAGGACGGATCTTCTCAGTCATTCCGCTATACTTGGCAAATGTCATTTGAAACTCAGTGGTGGACGGATCGTCTCAGTCACTCAGCATGATATCTGCTGAAAGTCAATGGTGGACGGATCGTCTCTGTCACTAAGATGAACAGTGGACGGATCGTCTCCGTCACCCAGTTATACTTGGTTGATGTCAATTGAAACTTAATGGTGGACGGATCGTCTCCGTCATTGTGGACGGATCGGTTTGTGGACGGATCGTCTGGGGACGGATGATTGTGGACGGAATGGTTTGTGGAAGGATCGTCTAGAAATCGGTGATTCACAGCATGTCTGTTATGGTGACATAATAAACAAAATAAGAGGGATCAAAGGTAGGCAAAATAACCATAGAAATTGCGTCAGAATCATCAAACGCCTTTTATATAGTGGATATGATGCAGCTTTCACCAGATGAGACCTTGGTTGTTACTTGACTAATCTACAGTCTTGAAACAGCATTCCTCATAATTGCACTTTGACTGACTGTGACAGCAGAACTCCATGACGGACCATGTGCAATCCTCGTCAGAGAAGACAGTGCCCGACCACCTGTTCTCTCTGAATGTCGGTCGAACTCCTCCGGTGTTAACATACATAAGCTCGCTACAGCCGGCAGAGTACCCCGCGAGTGGTTTGACAGTAAGTGTTTTGAATAAATTTCCCTGACATTGTCGCCATAGCACTTTCTATATAGACATAACGTCAGACAGTGCATGAATGTCATATATTGTTTTCATTTTCGTGCTTAGACATCGACGGCGTGTGCGGCTAGCCAACAGGGGTTGCTTACTCCTCCCGGGCACCTGGTCCCACCTCTAGCTTGCTAGGGGTCCGTCGATGCTCAATTTTGTGCTCTATTGTGAGTGCTGTTGAGATTATCGTCAGGATCTTCTTAAACTCATTTGTGTCACATTTATGCCCTTTGCCGTGTGGAGCTCGTAAAAAAAGTTCCCCGCGAGGGGTTTGACAGTAAGTGTTTTGAAAAAATTTCCCTGACACTGTCGCCATAGCACTTTCTATATAGACATAACGTCAGACAGTGCATGAATGTCATATATTGTTTTCATTTTCGTGCTTAGACATCGACGGTGGGTGCGGCTAGCCAACAGGGGATGCTTACTCCTCCCGGGCACCTGGTCCCAACTCTAGCTTGCTAGGGGTCCGTCGATGCTCAATTTTGTGCTCTATTGTGAGTGCTGTTGAGATTATCGTCAGGATCTTCTTTAACTCATCCGTATGTCCTCTATTTTATATCCATTTACATATTCATCTGTATGTTGCTATGTCCCTGTGTTATGTTGTCTTTTAAGGTTATTTTACACCTCTTTTGAGCATTCTTCGATACCTGGGTTGTGTGCACGTAATCCAGATAATTTGATATTGGCATGGAAGATGGCCGTGCTTAGTCGGCACCGATTACCCATTGGTCTCATTGATTTATGTGCAGTCATTTGTGTTTGATTTTTCTTTGAAAAACATGGATAATGAGCATATCACAATACATAGTACAAACCAATAATACAGCAAAGTGCAAACCGATGGCATACAAAATCATGATTAAACAGGAACTAAAGCAACTTAACAAAAAACTCCACCATATGAAAAGAAGCGAACTCCCGATATGGGATTGAGACAAGGTGCCCAGGAAGAGTCAGCATCACCTGCTTGCATGCCACACCCGTCGCTTCACTTCGGTGGAATTTTCACATCCGGATACTTCCAAATCAGAAGATACAAGTATAGTCTGTGGTTGGATGGTCTACGACATAAGATCATCAATCATTCTGGACAATGGGACATCATAGTGTAAAACGAGTTCCCCGTATCGACCGTAGAAACTCCTCAGTGTCGTTCACAAACGTATCCCTTATTAGAATGCTTATCTGAATCACGCCTAGCTCTCAGAACAATATGTGTATATTTGGTATTTTTTCTGGCATAACGTATCAATTGAGGTATGTTGTGTTTCGGTGCTGCTTGTTCCTTTGCGTCTCTTTCTGAAGATATCTGCTCTGTGTTTTTGCAGAGGTATTTTGCTGTAGGTGCTGCAACCGAGGTTTGATGGAGATCCATCCCTACCCAATCCCCTTTGATCTTGACTGACGTGCTGAAATGAAATGGAATCAAATGACAAATGTATATAATCGTTATAATAAATATGTCTTGAGAAAATATTTTTTTTTCAATGGAATGTGAGTAAATCTTATGTCAATGCAATGTTTTAGTCTTTAAAGTCAAATTGTTCTTGCTTTGCCTTCTCGACTATGAGACTGAATAACTGATGGGTACCTCTGTAATGTTTATTGTAATGTCTTGTATATGCACAACCAATGTAATTCCCTGAGATGAAACTTTTGAAAGTACATAACACCCAATACAAAAACAAAGAGAAAACATCCACAGAAAAAGACACAAAAGGTACAAGGAACACCAATGAATTAAAGAAGATCCTGACGATAATCTCAACAGCACTCACAACAGAGCACCAACTTGAGTATCGACGGACCCTAGCAAGCTAGAGGTTGGACCAACACCAAACAAGACATATTTACCTGATATGTAGATTAATATGTACATAGAGGCAATCACCGAAGTTTTCATAGAGCTATTGCGACGGGTGGTGTATACAAACATGATACTTTGACTCTCTCAAGGCACCTGCTCTCATTTCGGACTGTTCGGAAATTCTAATGATTTTGCCTTGACTTCTCGACTTTGAGACTGTTATCTTCAGCCGTCGGCGCCGTGGTCGAACGGATAGGACGTCGGGCCAGTAATCTTAAGATTACTGATTCGAGCCTTGCTATGACCACGGGTCCGCCGACATATGCTCTTCAATGTTCTGTGTTTATATACAAAAATGTCCTCGAATATGTATTGTATACATGTATTTGGTGATTAAAAATATTAATCTACAGCCTTGTATTGAGGATCACTGACGAGGGTTAAATATCCGAAACGTGCATGTATGGTCCATGCTTTAAATTTATCTGCTCTCAAATGATGCTAATGAATTTGAAGACGTTAAACATTTGTACAACCACATTCTTAATATTTGCACC
Organism: Pinctada fucata; assembly: GCA_028142955.1. Classification (NCBI taxonomy): domain Eukaryota; kingdom Metazoa; phylum Mollusca; class Bivalvia; order Pterioida; family Pteriidae; genus Pinctada; species Pinctada fucata. The sequence goes on from AP027102.1 coordinate 19,565,408, forward strand.
CTTTGACAACGGGACTCCAAGTCAGGTCGGACTAATCGGGTAATAGCATGCATGACCGCGCTCCAGCTGGCAGAGCACGGATTGTTTTTCGTCTGCCCTTTGCCTTTTATATCCCTGTTCCCTGTGTTTTGTTGTCTTGCTTGTGTGGTCATCTTATGGTGTAGATGTTATTATACATATAAATTGTGCGTTCTTTGAGACCTCGTCAACCGGAAAGTGGTTGGATTGTGCGCAGGTTATCTGGATAACTTCACCACCATTTGCTTAAAAAGTTAAAATGGCTGTCCTTACTCGGTCCATTGGTCTCGTTGGTTTATGTAAAGTAGGTTGTGTTTGATGTCATATTTGATGTTACTTGTCCCTTTTGCCTTTCTTGCAGCGTATGCCCTCTCTGTGTATCATTTATGGTTGTCTTAATGTTTTGTTGTGGACGCAGTAACCGAGTTTTCTTGGTGAACCCCTTCTTTATATCTTATTCGTACGTCTGTAAGATTTTGTTAAATTGAATTCATGTTTTTATTACGGAAGGTTAAAATCATACATTTTCTGTCAAAAAGGAAAGTGAGAAATTTAAAGTGTTTTAACTCGTTGCCTTTTTGCACAACGTTTCAAACCAACACTGGTGCACCAGACAATTTCTTCGAATGGTCAATCCTCATCAGCAGCACTTCAAGCCAAAATAATTCTAAGACACAGTCACATTTATTTCAGTACCATCGTCTAGACTGATCTGTCTTTCATTTTATGTATCTACATTGTAAAGAGTGCACTGCGTGACTCTTACTTTGCTATAGGGTTGCTTCAGTAGCTCAGTTTAAAAATCAGTTACAAAAAGAGTGGAAAAAAGAAAAAAAAAAACAATAAAAAATGAAGAAACATTACTGGATTTGACACGTTTCCATTTGGCGTTTTTGGCGGGTGTTGTATACAGTCAAAAAACGCTCACTTCTTCCAGGTACCTCGTCCTACCACCAGGGATTATAAAACAGTAAACCGTTTGCTCTTAAACGAAGTTGAAAATTGTCCATGAAGAAATCAATCCATGTCAGTTGTCAACGAACTCATGCGGAGACATGTTACAAAATACATGAATTATGATTCAGGGAAAAGGGATTTTTTCTCATTACTTTCAGTACAGGTGGTAGTCCTGTATTGTTATTGAGTAGATTTGTATGTTCACTAATGAACTTATCAATTAAGACACAGGTAAACAATAGTTCAACATACATAGAAATATGTTTTGTATTAAGGACAGATTAAACAAATAGGTACATCTAAAATTACTAGTAACGAGGTCTATAGATGAATGATGTAGATCATGATTTAGTTAGTGGTCATTATACACATAAAATCTTAAAAGTTGATCTGATGCACATCACGAAGAGATCTTTGTATTCTTGTCATTGGCGACGGTAGGTTGTGCCTTTATTGAGTCTGTAAGAATTAAATAAAGTATCAATAAATGACAATATTATAGAGAAATGAAATACGAAAAGTAGTATGAAGATGATGGATTGTTATCAATTGTTTCAATTCATTTCCTTATATTACAATGAATATTAGGATATAAAGATATGCAAATGGAATTTATACGTGAATATTTACACGTCTATTACAATTGAGCATTTCATACGTATATTGATTTTAAGTACAGGTTCATGTAAGGATCAGGCAGTTGAAAATTCTTTAGATTTTTGCAGAACTTTTTTCTCTTGAAATTTGTTCAGATCAGCCTCAGATTATGAGGCGTATAGCTCGCTTCTACGATGGCCGTTAAGGGCCATGTGAAAAATATTATTTCGTGTGAACGTGCTAATTTTTCGTGGGAACGATTTTTTTTCTCATGGGAACGAAAACCCACCATTTCTTTCCTTCATAATCCTTTATAAATTATGAGGAGAATAGCTCGCTTATACAGTGACCGTCAAGGGCCCTGTGAAAAATAAAAATTATTTCGTGGGTACAAAAGATTATTTCGTGGGAAGGATATATTATTTAGTGGGAACAATATATTATTTCATGGGAACGAAATAATATTTCGAGGGAAAGAAATAATATTTGGTGGGAACGAATTTGTTCTTTCGTGGTAACGAAATTATCATTTCGTGGAAACGAAATTATTATTTTATAGGGACGAAATAATTCATGCCTCTACGCATGCGTACATCTGTCATATCTTAAGATATAAAAATGAAAGGCGTCGAAATTAGAAAGTCTGCTGTAAAGGAATTATTTGAAATAGTGATTGCTTTCCAAAGGTCCGAAATCAAAGTTTATGGTGCATATCAGAATCACTTTATCTGGTAAAGAAGTTAAAAACGACTCTGATTCTATAAAAGGCTGTCCTGTCATACGTTAGGAGTACTACATTTTGTTAACATGATTGTTGTCCAAGTGACCTTAGCCTTGTATATAGTTAGAGAATAAAAATGACAACATATTTATTTAATATAGTATTTTTAATCGTAACTGAAAAGTTTGATTTACATGTAAGTCAACACTTACACGTACATGTACTGAGGACATGCGTTTATTAAAACATGCTTGATTGGCAGAAATTACTGCGCCCTTAAAAGGTGGATTAATCTACGGTGACAGTGGATACGCTGGGTCTCCGTAAGCACAAAACACATCTTTATTTGGTTTAGTCATATACAATCTCATCTCATTTTCGGCGCCGCTCTCTCTCAGCATCCCGGCTTCATGACGTCTACCTTCCACGGGACCATTAAATGAGAAATCAACCCATTAGGAGTCACAATGCTTTGAAATCTTAGACCATGCATTCTCTTCTGACCACTATAAACAATTCTTGGGTTATGTATTGGGCGACATATTAGGCGCACGGTGCCGTCGATAAACCCCCAACAGTTCTCTAAAGGTGCACCTTTGTCAACCACGGCTGTAGCCATTGACTCCAAGTGCGTATGTTATAGCCAAGATATGTTTAACGCGTCAAGAAGGGGTCCATACTTGTTGTAAGCATAATCTTGCGTGATATTAGAAATGGTAGATAGTTCAAACTTTGTACTGCCAACCAGTGGACACAGGTCTTCTAGACGATTTAGGTATGTCAACAGTCTATTCAGTACACATATGCCCTCAATAACAGAACATTTTGTTCGATTTGGATAACGAAAATAGTCCGGTAAACCCAAAACAGCATTCAGCTGGTTCAACCAAGCCTTGTCAAAGCAAAACAGATGTTGAGATTGATTGTCGGTCATGTCCTCATATCTTTTAAAAAACTGATTGATATTTTGAATTTTCCTGAATTTTAGACATAAGTAACAGATCATCATCTTCAGAAATTGCTGCTAGCGCCATTTGAATAATCAATAGATTTTAATAAGATTGCTTTGATAAGTTTAAATAAAGAAAATCAAAGAATGAAAGTGTTTATTACATACTTTATTTACACGTACACGTTGCCTTGCTAAACAACACAAAAATAAACAATGTGTACGTGTACTTAATTATATGTAAAGTACACGTACAATTACCCGTACGCGTAAGTCTGCTAAACCTGTTCCCACGAATTATTATTTTGTTTCCTAGAAATATTTTTTTTCACACGGCTCTTCTCGGCAATCGTACGCTTCACCATCATCGCTACCTTGAGAAATGAATATCATGTTTGATTTGTACGACATGTATATCTCAAAACAGAAATAAAAAGTTTTGCAAAAAAATGTTGATGTATCACCCCTGCCTGATTCTTACGTGGTACTATACTTAAGTCTTTTTTCAATGTGTCAGAAAAACAATCAATTATTTTCAGTCTATATCAAAGTAAACAAATGTAAAATTATTCCACATAGAAGTTATAATACCTTTATCACTCCTCGATCATCGTTTGTTAAAAGTGTTGTGAGTGCTGCAACCTGGCGGGTGCGGCTAGCCAACAGGGGATGCTTACTCCTCCCGGACACCTGATCCCACCTCTAGCCTTCTAGGGGTCCGTCGATGCTCAAAACGGTGCTCTATTGTGAGTGCTGTTGAGATTATCGTCAGGATCTTCTTTAACTCATTAACAAACAGAACTTTTAGACATTGTTCTATCGTGGTGCAATATATATGAAAGACAGGAGGTGATGTCCAACAACACCAGGTTGCAGCACTCACAGCAAAACTCCAAAACACCCATCGCAAAAACACAGAGCAGACATTCACAGAAAGATACGCAAAAGGGACAAAGAACACCAACTTACACAATAGAAACATGAAACACAAAAGGCCACAAACAGTGGGCAAAATAATTATGCACGCTAGTTCATTTTAGCACCCACCCATCCTTGGAGATACTACTAATGTTAAATGTCTTCAAATTCAATAGCATCATTTATAAACGCATTAATTTGGAGCAAGGACCAGACATGCACGATTCGGGTACTCAACCCTCAATCTAAACAATGTAATATGGCCAAAGAGGTGAAAATTATTATGTCAAAGTAATGTACCGAAAGACTTAGTAGGAAACTATGAGGTAAGGGGTACCAAATTTAATCAGAATTCAAACTGTTTTACCTGATGCACACCTGGTACCTGTGATATTAATCTTCATTTAATAAAAATCCTGCAGGAATTCTTAATTTCCTGCAGGATTTTTTGTAATTCCCACAGGAGAAATAATTTCTTACGGGAATTTTTATTTTCCCACAGGAACTTTTTTTTGCAGAATATTCCTGCAGGAAAAATATTTCCTGTGGGAATTTAAAACCATCCTGCGGAAAATTAAAAATGAAATTGAAAATTCCTGCAGGATTTTTATTAATTAAATGTGAATATCTCTGGTACCAGGCGTGCACCAGGTAAAACAGTTTGGATTCTGACTAAGTTTGGTACGCCCTACCCGATGGTAGTATTGGTTTTATAGTATCATCAAAGGTGGATGGGTGCAAAAATGACCTATTAAGTAAGTTCATAATCATTTTGACCACTGTTCACACATAAACCGACAAGAGTATTGAAACCGTCTTTGGTATTAAATGACTCATAATGAAGTGCTGAAAATGGCCATGAACAGCAAATGCAAGACTATTCAAAAATTCTGATTCAGATAATGTTTTCCAGCACTTTAAATGATTGATGATTGCTTGTATATTATATGTTCATAATTATTTTTGGACAAAGGTATTGATTACTGTAGCTCTACACTATATTGTATTGCATATTTTGTTCTTGGGGCGGTATAATTGTCTTCAGGTTTTTCATAAATTACCGAAAGTAGATCTCCAAATCAGTAGGAGATGCGTCTTTCGCCTTCTTGTCTCTCGCCTATACATACTTGTATGATATATACAAAATCTATGACATGAACAAATTATATCACTTTATACGCAATATTATGAAAAAGAAGACTTAAGATTACTTACCATGGACAATAAATTTCACTTCTTGCCTTATGTGCTCTACAAAAAATGGAAATACTTGAATAATCAAGCATACCATCGATCTGTACACATATTTTCAGGGTCAAATCAATATGAACATTAAGTATGAATTAAACCATGGTTGAAATAATTTAGATAATGTAGTTTCGACGAAAACAATTAACAAATAATTGGTGTTAAAAGGTACACTGTGCATGTACAAAAGCAAAGCATAGCGAGTCTCCACGGTTTAAACAAGAAACGATACGGCTATGTTCAGAGAACCTGTAATGAAAAATAAATGTATTAATGAAGTATAATCAGATGATTCACCGATAATTCATGCACAAATGATGTTCAGTTTTGATAGTAAAAAAGGAAATGATATCCAATTGGACTATGCTGCAGCATTTCTTCCGAAATGTGACAATTTTACCGAATTGAAACGGCGGGTGTTGCATGCAAGCAGGAGATGCTGACTCTTCCTGGGTACCTGGTCTCAATCCCATATTAGGAGTTCGCTTCTTTTCATGTGGTGGAGGTTTTTGTTTGTTTGGTTCCTGTTTTATCCTGATTTTGTATGCCTTCGGTTTGTGAATATTTAAATTATCGATTCTGTGCTGTATATAGGGATATGATCATTATCCATATTTGTCATCCACAAAACACCGGAAGTCTCAAATGCAAAAAAGTAGACAAACCTAACATGAGAAATCAACGGAACGACGAAGATTTAAGACCAAGATGCTAAACACAAAAGAGTACACATTGACCAACGAAACCAAAGGACAAGCGTTTCTGACAAAAGCCGGCTATCTGCAATGCTAGTAGCAAATGGTGTGGTTTTCCGAATTTCACAGTCTTTGACCTTTGTAACAATGGCTTATTTCCATTGAGCTGTTGCGACGGGTGTTGCATGCAATCAGGAAACGCTGACTCTCCCCGGGCACCTGGTCTCACTTCGGAATGATGTTCATTCCGGGGTTCGCAATCGTTTCGATGGAAATTCTCACGATTTTGCCTTGCCTTCTCGACTTTGAGACTGAATAACGGTTAGGTACTTCATTGATGTTTATTATTACATCTAAATACAGTTTCATTAGTCATAACTCACATATTAATTGAAAATGCGAATAATTTACCAAAAAAGAATAATTAAAAGTTAGAGAATATAGGGGTTAAATAAATGTAAAATTAAGGACGTAAACGAAATGAACAAAACTTATCACTACAAACGAGGATATGAGCTACAAAATAATTCTGCTATATAATGTTGATATGTAGAACGTTTCGAGTTTAGATTTGATACAAAAGACAGTTGATATTTGATTTTTTTTTTCACTTGTATGTCTTTTCTTTCACCTTTTCAACTGTCTATAGAGTTTGGTGTTTCTTATCCCTTTTACGTATTTTTGTAGTTGTCTATTCTGTTTTTTTACGTAGGGGTGATTCGATGTTTTGCTGTGTGCAGTGCATCCTGATCTGGTTGGAGATCACTTCGTTTCGTTTAAAAAATAATTTGTGATAGTTTGAAATTATCAATTCCTGATAATGCTAATATTTGTACATAATTTACGTCATATAAAGACAAGGTGTTTTTATTTCCTTCTCCTTATATCCGTTATTACGTAAGTTAAACTTTGTTTTTTTTCAGCCATGAGTACCTGCTCCTATTAGATTTTTTTTAATCAACACGGAAAAGGTACATGTGTATGAAAACGCAAACAACTAAAATGATTCTACTTTCCGTACGTTAAATCAACACATTGTTAACATATGAGGAAACTTTTATCGTAGGTGACGTTCTTTTGCGACGAATAACTTTTTATACACCTGTACCGACAATACAACAATAAATTCCATTATTGTTCAAATGGTCGACCGATTTAAGGAGGCGCTGTCAAGTAAGAAGAAAGTAGAACCTTAATTCATCATGTCTGATAGATATGTTTTATATGTACATGTACCTGTAAATTGCCGAAGGTAACGATATAAATTTCTTTTTGGCCGCACCTGAAGAGAAATTAAGATATTTATATCAATTTACTCTTCAGAAAAAAACTAAATTAATCGGGTACATATGCAAACAAAAGATGAATAGAAGCTTAATTTTTCAATGGAATCCTGCAGGCTATGAGCCTATCATCCAATACTTTGGGCAAACAAAACAAAGTATAGAGCATCACATATGCACCTTTTCTTTTTTTTTTTGGGGGGGGGGGATCATGGCTCCTCTTTATTTAGGTAAGAAAATTATGAAAATGTCCAATAATTTGGGAAGGGGATTGTACTAAAATAAGTAATTTTCTATTTTGATTGTTCCCCATACATGGGAAATGTAATGTTGCCAGTATATGTACGAACACAAAAAGAAGACAAAAAAACGTGTACATGTATATATATTCCCTATTAAAGATTAAAAAAACAAACATTTGTGTGTTAATCTCAGACAAATAAGATCATTTATGAACAATATTCAAAGTAAACCAGAGAAGAAGTACTAATCGCAGTATAGGAGTCAAAGACCAAGAGAAACATGGCATTATTGTGTAAGTCTGCATGACACGTAGCAAGACAATCTTGCACCCCCGAAATGGAGGCAAGACGAGGTACCCAGGACGTATGAGCATCCTCTGACTGCATGCAATACCCGCCGGTGCAAAATGCAATTTGTAGTGATTATTGAAAAGATATTTCCATTTTTATTTTATCAATTTTATCATGGTTGATACTAATCACCATTATGTTTTCTTCATTTTTATAAATATTCATAAAATAACATTTATGCATCTCGTTGCCTCATTACATGTTTATTTTGAGGAAATATAGAGTGAATGAATGAAAACTATGGAGTGTGGGGTCAAAATAACATGCAAAGTCATGTATCAATAAAGGATGCGATAATGACGTTAGTATATTTTGAAAGGCTGTAGCACACTTAATATTAAACTTTTCAGTATATACACGTGCAATGTATCCATTTCATCAATCCATTATGCATATGATTAGGTTGTTTGCGACTTACAGTTCATTTTTTTTTCAAACACGTGTTCTTTAATGAATATAAATTCATTTTGACGAATCATGTATTACTGAAGTCATACAGTTCATTTTTGTATTTGTACCTAATGAGCATTCCCGGGCATCTACAAAACATGATCCCCTATATTGGTGTCCCCTATGACATATATATTTCAATTATTATAATTACAATCTCAAATCTAATACATATTTTTCATTCCGTTTTATTTCACCGATTGCCAAATGGCCTCGTAGGTTAATGTGTAGTGTTTCTATGTTGTAGTTTATGTTCCTTTTCTTTTATGTGTCTCTTGCTTTGAATGTCTACTCTGTGTTTTTGCATGGGGTGTTTTGACGTTGGTACTTCAACCGAGTTTATTTGAGATCACCTCCTTTATTTATTGATAATGTACATATAAAGGACTACGAGGTATCCATTTCTGCTTCTAGAAATCTGCCTAAATATTCTCTTAATTCGGTACATCAAACATTCATGTTTTGAATAATGAATCTTCAAACGTGAAACGTTTTAAGACCAAAATACCAAAAGTGTCAACGAAGATATTCATGCGAATATATATAACAAATGAAATGATTTTGACTCAACATAGTAAATTTTATGTTGATTTGACTCAACATAGTAATGACAAATAATGATAATGACCATATCCCTGTACAATGTATATAGCACAAAATCGATAATTCAGAAAATCAAAAAGCGAAGGCATACAAAATCAAGATAAGGAGACGTATTGGTAACAAGAAAAGTGGTAGAGTGTGCGCACGTAATTTGGAAAACCAAACAATTTGCTACTTACGTGGCTGATGGCCGTCCTTAGTCGACACCCATTGCCAATTGGTTGTTTTATGTAAGAAAGGAGGGGATATTTATGTGTAGCATTCAGTGGTTGTTGTTTTGATGTCCCTGTAAATATCTTCTCAGTAGATTCAACTCGTGATTTTTGATGTTTTGTCGTGGGTTTTACAGTAGACGAGTCTTGTTTTAGATCCCCTTCTCTATTTTCAGACACTGATTCAAAGTTAGAGAAAGAGGGTAAACCATTTTCGTGCATTCTACTTGTCTTTTAAACGGACATAATTCTGTTTTAACAAGTAGTTATGCAGCCTGTTACAATGTACACGACTTGACTATTGGGTGTTTTGGGGTTTTGCTGTGGGTGCTACAATCTGGTGTTGTTGGAGATCCCCTCCTTTGTTGTATAATGTATGGGTGGCGCTGATTGACATTTTATTGTTCTCTCATACAGGGGTATTCGAGTGAAATTCCTCCCTTATTTTTCAACTTTACGAAAAGAGAAAAGAGAAATTTTTGGTCGTACTTACTTAGATACTTTCCTTTGTATTGTATATGTAACATGATTCTAATGAACATGGTAATACGGTACCGCTTTCAAATCGCTACCAGCAATGCATTCCCTAGTTCCATTGGAGTATGTCCTTCATGTTTCTGATGAGATGTGTTCTTGACTCCGTCTGTTTGTCCTTTTTCTTTTTTTGAGAGAAAGTTTTTTATCAATATGTAAGAAGCATAGCAATTGGTTATTATTTCTGGAATCTGATTAAGGGTGTTGTGTCTGACTTTGTAGTTACTGTAACATAATAATTTTCACATTTTTTTGGTCATAGCACTGACGAGGGTTAAATACACGAAACGCTTATGTCTGGTTCATGCTTCAAATTTATCTGTTCTTAAATGATGCTATTCAATTTGAAGACGTTTAACATTTCTACTACTTGGTGAGTGTCACTGCTGGTGGACCAGGAGTCCCCGAGGTCATATGTAACCAAATTCCATCAACTGCGGTTGATCGTGTGTCTCTTCAATGTATTTGAAATTTCCTGTTACAAATCTCTTTAAATTTCTAAATCATGGGTCCTGTAGCATCAAATCCGCCCCATTCTATTACATCTTTCTGTACGTTTTTTGACATAATAATTTTCACACTTTTTGGTTGGTCATATTACATTGTTTAGATTGAGGATCACTGAGGAGGGTTCGATCAGTACCTGAAATGTGCATGTCTGGTCCATGCTGCAAATGTATTTGTTCTTAAATGATGCTATTAAATTTGAAGACGTTAAATATTCCCTCTTGTCTTGCCTATGTTGTACATGTATCAACTAAGGGTATATTAGTGAACGACTAGCTTCGTCATTTCAACATATTTTGAATTAGACAATAGAAATATTTGTAATCCTCAATAGTAAATAAAAAAACATTTTATGTCAGAACATCAACACCGAAAAAAGTAACTAAAGGGCGTTACTAAGATACATTAGGCTTTGTCTGAAAATCACTTTGGCTCAAAGTTCCTCTGGTGAATAAGAACAATCAGAGACACATGTCTGGTGCATTCATTATTTAAGAAGGTAACGAGTCGGTTCACTAAGATCTAAGTTTTTAAGGTTTCCATAGATCATAGAGTCTAAACTTCTTTAAATCGTTTACAGTATTTGTCAATTTTGAATTGTATGCTCTATTATACAATTTTAGAGCACCTTTTGCGCCATTAAGCATTTTATAAGGACTCGCGAGTTAAACGTTGAAATATTACCATAACTCTCTTAAGGAATATGCTTGAAATATTGAAAATGAAAGTAAAAAAATCAATAGATTCTTCAGGAATAATACGATAATTTGAAGTTCTGCAATAAATCAAAGTACTGTAAATTGTTTTTTTTTTTTCGTCAGGTACAAATTTTCGTCATTTTCGTCAGTGCTTCCCTTGACGAAATTACGTATCGACGAATATAAATACTCCTGACAAAATATAGCGTAGAAAGGGAAAATTGAATCTTAAGAGTTAATACGACAGGCTAATGATAAATCAATGAAAAATGAATACGCACACAAAGTCGCATATAATGTACTTCTAATTACCAAATGATATGTTTTCACAACAAGCTAGGTGGTATACATGTCACTAATTGTTTGTTTACCAATAATTGTTAAACAAACAATGAAAACAAACGCATACGACCTATACCTGAATGTTAAGTTGGCATTTGAACAGACAAATTGATATTTTATGGACCCTTGGATGACGAATTTACGTACTGACGAAATGGTCATTTTGAAGAAATTGACGAAAATTGGTACTGACGACAATAAAGCAATTTACAGTAGTAAAAGTTGAAATCAAAAGACACATATACATATGAATTAGAATAGATAGCAGCATACTTTAGTCGGAAGTTAGGTAAAAACTGACCTTGCTCGAAAAGAAGAGTAATTACTTGCCATTGCATAATCTTCATTTCTATGCAATTATGAAATTACAAAGACAACAAATGACCGAGGTCATATTTTGCAAAGTTTAACTAGTACATTTGTACATTTGTAAAACATTGCTCAACTATTTAATGAATTAAGTAAAAGAAAAAAAGAAGAGAAATAGAAAGACATACAACGTGATTAACATACCGCATGTTGTTATAGGGAATTACTTGCGTCCTAATTGAACATATCACAGTGAACTAAGGGAGAATTAAAATGAATGATTTTTAAAGCGGAGACTTTTTATATAAGGTCATCGGATGACACTAAAGGTAAGTTTTTGTTCCCCGCTATGTTTTATAGTGATTGATGACTTAGATACATTGTAAGAACGGCAACTCAATTAATCAACAAATAAATTGTTTTGACAAGTATGCCTGAATTATCGTTCATGAAATGACATACAATTAGTCCCAACCGGTATATCTGGCTGAACTCATCAGCTTTTATCTTTCAACATTCCAAAAGGAAGGCCCTCAACTTCTATGAAGCTGTGTTGTTGTGTAAATTTGTTTGTCCAATTTTTCTGTCACGTAGGAAAGTTCCATTCTGTACTTTTTAAGAATGTATAAGCCTTTTGATGGTGATTTTCGGAATCTGATTTTTTGTTTAACTTTCATTCATAATAATACATGTATATTGCAAGAAATAATTTCAGAACATTTAATTTGCAAAATACCTGAACATCATTTAAATGCGAGATAGAAAGATATGAAATATACATCAAGTAATCTACCTTGCACCGACTAAAGCAGACCACACTTGCAACGAATATATTAGACAACGCTACATCAACAAACAAAGAGGAACAAGAAGACGCATGTCAACTGTCACGCCGAACCGTCACACAAACTATCAAAGCAGACATAAATTCAGATACGTCTTTCATAAAGTGATACCTTTTGTTATTTCATTTAATTAATATTGTCGAAATTAATGGAGGCTAACATCCTTGCACCATTCTTCTAACGGTAATTTGGTCATACATTTTTATTGAACTATGCTACTGAATCAATCCTACAGGAAATTTGGAGCCTTGCAATCTTTGCTAAGTAGATAAACACAATAATAAGCGCTACTTAAATGCTTCAGCTGTGTCTTAAAATCACATTGGCATGAAGTGTTCCAACTTTTTACCTTCTTAAGGAAAATTTCAACCCACTAATGAATTGTGTACTAACCGAATCACATGTCTGGTACATTGTAGAATTTTCTTCAATATGGTAAAGAGTTGGAATATCTCCATCTTTTCTTTGTTTGATTCTTTGAAGAAAATTCCAAATCAATTTTTCCTGCACCAGACACGTGTTCCGAATATTAGATTCTCATCAATGATTCAATGATTCTTCTTGCGGAGCCACCAAAATTCATTTCAGTAGCGCCCTCTTTAATGTTTTGAATTTAGATTTGTACATTTACTTTACAGGGAGTGCGTATCACTTAATGGGACACATGTAGCCAAGTTCGATCATCTTCGGCTGTTCGTTTCTTCAACGCATTGGAAAATTTCTGTGATAAAAATTTCTTGAAATGTCTAAAACGTGGGTCCTGTAGCATCATATCCCTCCCATCCCATATAAAACATTTATATGTACTTCTGACACTAAACGATTCTTTTCATCAGCAAAATACAAATCATATAAATCATGGACTCGATATGAGTTGTGCAAAGCCTTTTCCAATCTCTTAGACTACATTTTTGTAAAATTTAGTGACACTCTGTACAGGAAAGTTATTGGAATTCCTATCGGTACTAATTGTGCGCCTCTTGTTGCAGATTTGTTTTTATACACATACAAAAATGAATTCATGCAAAATCTGCGAAAAATCCGTGACTTGACCACTTGAAATGTTTCAACGGCATCTCTAGGTATCTTGATGATATTTTGAATATTGATTACCCACCTTTTGACCATAACAAAAATCAAATTTATCCAATAAAGTAATCATTTAAAAAAGCAAACACCAATCAAAAGCCAAGTCCGATCAATTTCGGTTGGTCGTTTCTTCAAACGCATTTCAAAATTTCTGTTAACAAAATTTCTATAACCTGGGTCCCGTAGCATCATATCCTAGTCATCTTGCTACGTCTTTCGGTATATTCACGACATAATTTTCATAGAATTATGCCATATTACATTGTTTAGATTGAGGATCACTGACGAGGGTTATATACCCGAAACATGCATGCCAGGTCCATGCTGTAAATTTATCTGCTCTAAAATTATGCAAATGAATTTGAAGACGTTAAACATTTGTATCACTTGGTGAGTGTCACTGCTGGTGGACCAGGATTCCCCGAGGGCACATTTAGCCAAGTTCGGTCAATTTCGATTGGTCATTTTTTCAAACGCATTTGAAAATTTCTGTTTACAAAACTGTCTCAAATTTCTAAAACCTGCGTCCTGTGGCATCATATCCCAGCCATCTTGCTACGTCTTTCGGTATAATCACGACATAATTTTCACAGATTTTGGCCATATTACATTGTTTAGATTGAAGATTACTGACGAGGTTTAAATACCCGAACCATGCATGTCTGGTCCATGCTGTAAATTTATCTGCTCTAAAATTATGCTTATGAATTTGAAGACGTTTAACATTTGTATCACTTGGTGAGTGTCACTGCCGGTGGACCAAGAGTCCCCGAGGGCACATGTAGCCAAATTCGATCAATTTCGGTTGGTGGTTTCCTCAAGCGCATTTGAAAATTTCTGTTTACAAAAGTGTCTCAAATTTCTAAAACATGGGTCCTGTAGCTTCATAACCCTGTCATCCTGTTAAGTCTTTCGGTATAATTACGACATAATTTTCACAGATTTTTTGGCCATATTACATTGTTAAGATTGAGGATCATTGACGAGGGTTAGATACATGTACCAGAAACATGAATGTCTGGTCCATGCTGTAAATTTATCTGCTCTAAAATGATGCTAATGAGTTTGAAGACATTGCTACACATTTTGGATCTTGATATCAAAGTCAATAACGGAGAAATTCAGAAAAAGATATATAACAAAAGAGAAGATATGGCTTCAATATAGTTAATTTTCCTTGGCTGGATGGCGATGTTCCAAGGTTGCCATATCTACGGCGTTCATATCTCTCAACTCATCAGATACGTTAGAGCTTGCTCCCATGTTTTGGACTTCCATGACAAAAATAGACAAAGTACAAACAATCTTATGAATCAAGGATTTAGATACCATAAACTTGTAAAATCATTTTGGAAATTGTACAATAGCTATTCTATTCTACTTCAAAATTTGGGACAACTCAAGCATCAGAGAATGTATCATTGGGAATCTCGTGACCTTCATTTTACGGTGACTTAGTAAACAAAATCAGAAGGACCAAAGGCAGATCGACATTCAACCACAAATGTAAGAAAATTGTTGGTCGCCTACTTTACCGAGGATATGATCCCAACTTCATCAAAAGAACACTGGGCATGGTACTAGACCGATCTACAATTTTGTACCAGTGTCTTTCCCAACGTTGCACACTGGCCAACCGTGACGACAGGACCCCGTGATGGGCCTTGTTTAAATCGCGCCAGAGAAGACGGGGTCCTGATTCTCTGTCCTGTCTGAAAATTGGTCAGACTTCTCGGGTGATTGATCTTGAGCTCGCTTCAGCCAGCAGAGCACAGACTGTTATACGCGTTAAACGCATGCCATAGGTGTTTAAGATCCTTTTACTTAGAATTTGTGTTAAAGAAGGCTGCTGCGTTTTACTGTCTTGTTTGTGAATTCACCTTACAGTGAAAAGTTCTATGTTGTGCGTCTGTGGAGACCTTTGTGTATCCGGAAAAGTGGGAGGGTTGTGCGCACGTTATCCTGATAACTACACAATTTGCTTATAGCATATGGTTGTCCAAAGTCGGCGCCGGGTGCACATTGGTCTCCTTTCTTTTATTTGTTGTCATTGATGTTTGATGTTTTTGTATGTCTGTTTCGATTGTTTTGTATGGTTTTCTAGTGATTTTTGTCGTGTATTTTTTGTGGTTTGTAGTTTTTGTCAGATTTCATTTACGTATCACTTTCTTATGGGTTTGTTTCGCTGGGTGGGTGTTGGAGACCATCTCCTTTTCTTATGGATATTATTCTGCTCTCATACGACATATGATACTTGACAACTGCAGCCTTGTGTCAGTGCATTCTTAAGGCACAAGGATAGTGACATGTTCATCTGGGTTTGGCTATATCAAGTTTCTTGTCAGGAAGTCATAGTATAATGGGGTTTTTTTACAGTACAATTTTGCTTTCATCGAGACATCTGAGTAACCGGAAAAGTGGAGGTGTGTGCACTTAATTCGCATAACTACATCATTTGCTACCGGCGTGACAGATGGCCAACCTAAGTCGACGCCTATTGCCTATTGGTCTCATTGATTTATGTGTGGTATTTTGTGTTTATGTTTTTGTCGTATTATATGTTCCTCGTCTCTATTGTGTCTCTTGATATGCTTATCTGCACTTTGATTTCTCATAGGGCGTGTTGGTGCATTGAAGTTGGTGCTGCACCCTTTCTTGTTGGAGACCTTCTTCTTTCTCTTACTGACTTTTACGTCGAGACTCTACGATAGGTCCTTCCAAACCCCATTAGAGAGGACAGGGCCCCAAACACCCGTACTCTCTGAATGTCGGTCTGACGGATGATTCCATTTATAAGCTCGCTCAAACCGACATACATGTACAAAATGTAGCAATGACTTTGTATGTATTTGGCCTTTTTATATCAATTTGCATATTGATCTGAGTGTTGCTTAAGCCCCTGTCTTTTGCTGTTTTGTTTTTTATTGTTTATGTGATCATCTTACAGTGAGAAGGTTATTACACATTACAAGTGTACGTTAACTAGATATTGTGAAACGGTTCTAAACAGGAACGATGTCAATTTATTTTGGTCTATTAAGAATTCAGGGGATGTGATTGAAAAAATGAAATCTGGAAATTTCCAAGCCAATACGATTTCTTCATACGACTTCTCTAATATGTACACCACACTTCCTCATGACAAAATTAATGATCGATTATCTAATCTCATTAAATGGTGTTTTGATCGAGAGCGAAAAACTTACATTTGTTTATCTGAATCGAAGGGTTTCTTTTCCTCGACAGACTACAAATCATGGACATGTAGTGACCTGTGTAATGCCTTGTCCTTCTTCTTGGACAATATTTATGTTAGACTTGGTGAGGATCTATACAAGCAGGTTGTAGGAATTCCTATGGGTACTAACTGTGCGCCTCTTGTTGCAGATTTATTTTTATACACTTATGAAAAAGAATTTATCCAAAATCTTCAAAAGCAAAGAAAATTTGATGAGCTGAAATGTTTCAATAATACTTCTAGGTATCTGGATGATATTCTAACCATTGACAATCCTGCTTTTGAATTATATAAGAATGAAATTTATCCACATGAATTAACCCTTAACAAGGCAAACCTTTCAAATACAGAAACACCCTTTTTGGACCTAAATATCAAAATTGTAAACGGAAAGATTCATACAAGTGTATATGACAAAAGGGATGATTTTGGATTCAACATAGTAAATTTCCCTTGGCTTGACGGTGATGTTCAAAGATTACCGTCATACGGCATTTATATATCACAGCTCATCCGGTACGCTAGAGCATGTACTGATATTTTGGATTTTCACAGTAGAAATTTACAAATTACCAAAAAACTTTTAGGTCAAGGTTTCCGCTTTCATAAACTAGTTAAGACTTTCTGGAAATTTTACAAAAATTACAGTCAACTTCTTTTAAAATTCGGATCTATACATGCAACAGAGTACATTACTATGGGTATTACACAACCTGTCTTTTATGGTGATATGATAAACAAAATAAAAAGGATCAAAGGAAGGCAGCATAACCATCGAAAATGCGTCAGAATCATCAAACGCCTTTTATACCGTGGATATGATCCTAATGTCACCAGACGGACACTAGGCTTGGTACTTGACCAATCTACAGTCTTGTACAAGCGCATCCTTGAGACTTGCACTCTGACTGACTGTGACGACGGGACTCCATCACGGGCCCTGTCCAAACCTCTTTAGAGAAGACAGGGCCCCGACCACCTGTCCTCTCTGAATGTCAGTCGGACTCCTCGGGTGATTACATACACGAGCTCGCTGCAGCCGGCAGAGCACGGACTGTATTACGCATGCCCTCTTTTTATATCTATTTACATATTCATCTGTGTCTCTGGGGCTCTGCGTTTTGCGGTCTTGTTTGTGTGATGTCATCTTACAGTGAGGAGATTGTTTTACACCACAATTGTACGTTCTTCGAGACCTCTGGGTAATTGGAGAAGTGAGAGGGTTGTGCGCACGTAATCCAGGATAACCACACCATTTGCTACTTGCGTGACAGATGGCCGTCCAAAGTCGGCACCGGTTACCCATTGGTCTCGTCGGTTTATGTGTAGTCTTTTGTGTTTGATGTTTACATGTCGTGTGTCTCTTTTCCGTCTCGTGCTGTACTCGTCTTTTGTGTTTTTGCATCGGGTGTTTTGGTGTTTTACTGTTGATGCTGCAACGGGGTCTTGTTGGAGATCTCCTCCCTTCTTTTTATTCGCGTCCTCTATTTAAATGGAAAATTGGAACGCTTTTGCGCACGTAATCCGGATAACCAAACCACTTTCATCTGATGGGCGTCCTCCGATTACACATTGTTCTTATTTATTTATTTGTAGTATTTTGTGTTTGGTGTTTTGATGTCGTATGTGTTGTTGTTTACACCATATGCGTTCCTTTATATGTTTACGTCTACTCTGTGTTTTCACTTACTAGGAAGATTGATGTTTTGCTTGGCTGTTGCAACCTAGTCTTGTTTGAGATTACTTCCTTTCTTTGATATCACTTTTTAGAATTTACGATATAACAAATTCAAACGTTTATACATTCATTACCCCTCTCTCAATATAACATAGTAATTCTCTGACAATTCATTTTGTAGTTATGATATGACACAGTATGCTGCTTTTGACCTGCAAATCCTTTCTTAAGGTTATGTCATACTCATTACATTTTTGATCAAAGAAAATGTGAATTTAGACAGCACTGGTAAATGATAAAGAAAATGCTGAAAGTAAGTACATGCCATGCACTCATGGCCATAAATCTATTAACGTGCAGAAAAATGTACCAGTAACTTTACGTTAATACATGTTGTTGAAATTAAAGTTTCTGCGATATTCATACATATTAAGACACCATAATACACATAGTAAGACAAAATAATTCGATTAAGTATAGTCTTCATTTAGATATACAAAATTTAATCTATGTCACATGAAAAACCATGTAGCTAGTACACTCGCGCTCAAAATACATTTGGAGGAACACGTATTTTTCTTTATTTGCTGCCGAAGCCATAACTTCATTAGAGCAAACCAAGAACAGTTTGCAACTTTTTTGTTCCCCATGGTTTTCCATGATAATAAGAAAGACAAATGAAAAATAATAGTGATCAAAGGATCGATGATACACCTGTACCACAACCCGGCTTATTTAACATACAAGTAATCAAGCTACTGAAAGCATGTCTGTAAAAAGTTTTAGTGTATATATGAAAGATTTTAAAGGGCATTACTTTGCAGATAATTGAATGACATGACCTAAAAGCTATTTTCAAGAAATGATTGATTCCCTGCCATGGTTTTGTCCGGAAACCCAAAAATATTGAATTTTTCTAAGTAAAAGGGGCATAACTCTGCACGAAATCGTGCGACATGACCCATTTTTGGAACTTGACCTGTACTTCTTGGTGTAATAGCTAGATCTAATAAATGAATTGTTTTTTTGAAATACAATATAAAATATAGTTTCAAGGGGAGCATAACTATGCGCACAATTGGGCCACATAACCAATATTATAACTTGACCTGTATTACTTGATGTTAAACATCTTCAAATTCAGTAGCATCATTTAAGAACAGATAAATTTTCAGCATGGACCAAACATGCACGTTTCGGGTACTTAACCTTCGTCAGTGATCCTCATAATGTAATATTGCCAAAGAATGTGCAAATATCATGTTCGAAAATGTTACCGAAAGAATAGCGGCTGCTCTATAATTACTTTGTGTAAGACATAGTACTTATACAGCAACCTCAATTAGCGTGATAGATCCCTGTGGGTGGGATATGCTTTGTTTCCTGTTTTATCCAGATTTGGTCTGCCTTCGGTTTCTGATTTTCTGAATTATCGATTTTGTGCTGTATATAGGGATATGGTCATCATCCATATTTGTAATGCTACAGGACCCACGTTTTAGAAATTACAAAAAAAATTGATAACAGAAATTTTCGAATGTGTTGAAGAGACGATTAACGGAAGTTGATCGAACTTGGCCACATGTGCCCTCGGGGACTCCTTAAAGCTATATCCAAGAAATGCATTCATTCCTTGTAACAGTTTTCTTTTAAATGTCCCGAAGCTGCATGTTGGATGGATGGACGCACGCACGCGCGCACGGACATGTGCATCTGATTCACTATATACCCTCGCCAGTTTTTGGCGGGGATATAACCGAGATCAGTGGTTTATGTATCATAATGAGTATAAACATCTCATTCATAGCGAAAAGTCTTTTCTGAGCTTGTGATACACAACAATAGATGACTTAGCTCCCGACAAGCGTTTAGAAGAGTCATTAGATTTCATATCCCTTGATACCCGACCAGCTGCATCTGTCAACAAATTAATTACATCCAAGTTTCCTTCTTTGTTAATTTTATCTCGAAAAGTTTTATATAAGCAATATGGTAACCAGCCACCTTCCCGTTCTTCACTCCAAGATACCATACCTACAAATAGAAAATATTTATATAGCTAGAATATTACTATATTAAATTTCCCTAATTTATTGCATATTATTAATGTAATGGATATATGCTAATGTAAAAGCAAATATAAATTCCAAGGCAGATATATCTACCCGGACATATGTTTGTGACTGACTAACATCGTCACTGATAAAGTTCTACGGTCGATATGGGGAACTCGTCAAACACTATGATGTCCCACTCTCTAGTAGTGAATGATATTCTATCATAGACCATTTGAACCACCCAACCAAAGATTGTACTCTATGTCTTCCGAAATGAAAGTAACCGGATGTTACAATTCTACTGAATTGAATCGGCGGTTGTTGTATGCAAGCAGGAGATGCTTACTCTTTCTGTGCACCTGGCCTCACTCCAATATCGGGAGTTCGTTTATTTTGATATGGTGGAGGTTTTTGTTTGTTTGCTTTGGTTCCTTGATTATCCGGATTTTGTATGCCTTCGGTTTCAGATTTCTGTGCTGTATACAGGAATTTGGTCATTATCAATATTTGTCATACATTTGTTTTGCAGGAATGTCGTTTTGCGCTTAAAATAATTAAGGTATTGCAGTCCTAGTTAAAGATTTTTTGGAGTAAGGATATTTGAAAAAGGAGCCCAAAAACTGATGCATAGAAAAACTCGAGAAAGATTGCTTCGATAACGTGAAAGTTGATTGCAGTTATGTACATGTATGACTACATATTTATCTTAGACAATATGATACCTTTTTTTAATACCACTCCAAACCATTATACGCATATGTTGCCTTACCAGATGTCGAGGAAAAAACCACAACGTTATCATTATAGCAAGACACACTGCAAGAATTAAACTCCATTTGTAGGGATGTAGTAGAATCTTCGTTTGTGCATTTATAGGGAAGAGCATCAGGTTTGCTGGAATTAAAGTTTGTTGCTTTTGAATTGTCCTCTTCAGTTCCAATTACATTCACATCGGTGCCTCTGTCCATTCCATCTTTTACTTTGGTTGAGTTGAATATTGTTCTGCATGCCTTATAGAAGAAAGAGATATAATCTAACAGCTTTAATACAGTTTTAAGAAGGGAGGAGATCTCCAAGTTTTAAAACATATTCCAAATTGACCATCCAAATATAAGAATTTTATCTTTAAGGATTGTGTTTATGCTGCATGCTGTAGAGTAAAGTAATAATTCCTTTTAACATCTTTAAAACGTTTGTCAATGAGCAAAGCCAAAACCAAAACTAAGAACCTCATGCAACTAATACAATAATTTAATAAAAACAGAAGACAGAATACAAGGAAGATTTCAACTGGGAGAGCTAACCAGATAAAAAAACCTTTTTTTTTCTCGTGTTTATCACATCAAACAGGTTAAAGTTAATAATCTTAAAATGCGGAAATATTATGTAAAGATTATGTAAAGAAAATTTTAATTTTAATTTCCTTATTGCCCAGCACAAATTTACCTGTATTATGAATAACCTAGGCTTCCCATTCAAACATTTGCAGTTCTTGTTATTGAACATACGAACAATGTCTTCAGTTTTTACTGATCCACTATTTGTATAAAGAATATGTTCTCTGTGAGATGAATCTGATCTTGGAACCTCTTCACCATGTGAACTGATCATACACACAAAACACTCGTCACTTTCCTTGATATCATCACGAATCCCTGTATTGTATATGCACTATGTATATATGCTGATACTTAGTATCAAGGCATTGTCATTCAACATAAACAGACTTACATGAAATTTGGATAACGAAGAAGCTAAAACTATATTGTTATACACATTTCGCTATGATAAATAATTTACTTTTAATTAAAATTTCTTACTTACAAACTTACTAACATAGAGTAATCTGTTTAAGATACTTTCTGTTGATCCTAACAAAACAAAGTAACTATTTACCTTTCAGTTTCTTGAGTAATTCAGCCGCTGGCTCATTGAATATATGTCTTACATCAAAATTAAGATGCTGAAACATTTCCCGCATATTCTCATAGTCATCAAGAGCACTTTTCCTCTCAGATTTCTTCGGGAATTCAAAGTCTGTATATATTATCAGAACTGCAATTCCTCTGGTAAGGTTTGGAACTTCCATCGCTACACGTACAGATCGTTTATGGTTCACACATATTACCCTACCAGATGCCGATATATCCACATACACATGTTCACTTTTTAGTTGCTAGCACTTGACACTTCTTCTTCCTCCAAAATGCTATATAGGATAATACCACTTAAAAATTATTTACATTCTTCTGATGGGGTTGTGTCACAGTTGAGTCTTAATGACCACTAGTGTAAAGATAAAGTTCATGTGCAATCGTGGTAGAGTCACATTTAAGAAGGAAAAGCTATGACCTAAACTTTATCGGGTTATTGATAAGCCCTTTTATCATGTTATCGTTGAAGTGATGTTGGCATTCGAAAACTAAGATCTAATCCTTCTCTCCCTCTTTCTTTGTGTAAAGTTTAAATTGTTAAGTGAACCTACCTTTCAATACTGTACTCTTCATGCCTTCACAGTTCTGATTCACTATAAATTGACCATCCTGAACTTGCTGGATTTTAAATGAATACCAAATTGAGCCTTATAAAAATGTGCAAAACTCTAATGGTTGTATTATTAAGGATTTGTTATCTTATTGACGGAAAGACAAATAATCAGTGAATCACAAAACACAAAATCAGATTTAAAATCATAAAAATAGGCTTACAAATTCTTTAAAACAATATGAAAAAGAACTTTCTCACGAGAACAGATAAATCAGACAAAAACATTGAGTATTTCGCTTAATGGTTCCGTTCTCGGAATCTAGAGTAAGAAAATTAGATTATCAAAAATCATTGTAAATGGCGTCCCCTTGAATAAATTGTATGAATAAATCATATGTACGCCACAAGAATAGATATGACTTTTTCTATCGACCGTATAAGGTTACCCTTGACACATATAATAATGAGTAAGGGTTCCAACTCTATCCCTTCTTGAAAAAAAATTCAAACCAATTTATTATGCACCAGACACGTGTTTCGAATATTTTTTAAATTCTCATCAGTGATGCTTCCAGCCAAAAAGCGTTTCATAAGCCGCTTAAATTCATATCACAAGCGCCGTCTTGTTTTATTTTTTGAATTTAAATTACAGAGAGTACGTGGTTCCAAATTATCTGTAGGGTCAATTTAGTAGCATATCCAAATAAGTTTGATGTCCAAAATGGCATTGGAGGGATGGTTCTAAGATGTTAATCCCCTTTAATTTCGATAATATTTTTGGATGAAATGACAAGTTTCCGAAATAACCAAGTACAAGGTATGATGTCAAATTGATAAAGTGCCATAACAGCTTTTTTCAGGCGATAGGGCTGGAAAGAAGCAATTAATGCACTTACACAGCCAATTGTGCCTCATATGATATTCATGTGAAATTTACATGAACTTTACATGAAAGTTCACATGAAATTTATGTTAAATTTTTCACATGAAATTCATGTGAAGATTTTTACATGGATGTTAGGTGAATTCCGTTTCCTGTGAAGGTCACTTAGAAAAATTCAAGTGAAATTCATGTGAAGGAAATTTATGTGAAATTCATGTGAAATATTTGTCACATAAATTTTATGTGAATTTTACATGAACTTTCATGTGAAATTTACATGATGCTCATTTCATGTGAGGCACAATTGGCTGTGTAAACAACTGTTTCACACTGTAACAGGAAATTAGTGTCTATACTAACAATGAGGAAGGGTTCCAACTCTATACCTTCTTGTAACTAATTTATCATGCACAAGACACGTGTTTCGAATGTTAAATTCTCATCAGTGATGTTTCAAGCCAAAGTGCTTTTCATAAGCTACCCAAATTAATTTCGCTAGCGCCCTCTGGTTTGATTTTTAAACTCTTAATTTGTGTATTTACTTTACAAAGAGTACGCTGTTCCACATTTCGTGTATTTATAAATAATTTCCTTGTGCCTGCCTCTTATTATTATTTTTTTTTTTTCGTTATACGTTTTTTTTTCATTTTAATTGAATCTCTACGGACCTTGTCTTATATCTGTTTTAATTATGTTAGCAGGCAAGGGACTGTCAATCCTCCTCCTATAAAAGAAGCTGGTCGGATCGGGTTGTTGATCGAGGTTAATAAGGCATACGTAGCTACCTGTAGCAATCCGTAGCACGAGTCGACACGAGCCGTTGCCATTCGTAGCAATCCGTACATGTAACTATCCGTAGCGATCTATGATAGCCAAGAGATATTTTTTTTAATTTCCTCGACTGCGTTTGGGATGAAATTGTCGTAGGGGATCCATTGTTCAGTCGTAGCCATTCTTAGAGGAGTCATTACAATTCATAGGGGAGTTGTAGCAACCCGTAATTCATCTTGGTTCGTTTTTATGATGTCCGGGCAAAAGAACAAAAAAGGGAAAATGAAAAATTTTTAGTTAGTTAATACTTTAATTACTTATGTTTAGATATTGATACGCATGAAGTGTACGAAACTCTAAGAAAACAATGTGACCTCCTTATTTAGAAATAAGTGCTTTAGTAAATAATAATGTTGTCATAATACATAAGATATTCAAGCCATCCTACCCGATTCAATCCATACTCAAGTTATAGTTATCCCGCGAGGGGTTTGACAGTAAGTGTTTTGAATATATTTCCCCTGATATTGTCATCATAGCACATTCTATATAGACATAACGTCATACAGTGCATGAATTTTATATATTAATTGTTTTCATTTTCGTGCTGAAACATCGACGGCGGGTGCGGCTAGCCAACAGGGGATACCCAAGTTTTTGGAGATCCCCTCATTGGTTTCATGTGTCCCCTGTGAAGTACAGCAACATATAGGTATACTCTTGTTCGGTTTTTGTCTGTCTACCCACCTTAAAGCTGGACTATTACAATTTAAACTAAGAAGTTCTGTTAAATTTTTTTAGGGAACGGAGATTGTTAAAACGAACTTTAACAATCCCCATTCCCTACGAGAAATGAACTATAGCTCTGTGACGTAGTTTGCATACTAATGAAGGTACGACCCAAAATCCAGGCACATCGCTCTACCGCGGGTATATAAAGCGACTCCTGACTAGGAACCGTGACATCTTATGATTATCATTTCATGCGAGCAGACCACCTGAAAGAGAGAAAATGGACGAAGTAATGAATGTATATAATCATTTTGCTAATATTTTTGCTAAGATATGCTGATTTTCACATGTTTAGAGCTTTTTCTGCAATCTTATTTCATTTTACTTTACATGCCGCATTGGTATGGTCATCCACGACAACGTACATCAAAACCCTTTCCCTCTCGATAAACACGACGCACATGATTTTATAATATTTCAAATCACGATCAATGTATGTATATTTTTCTATGTTTGTGAGCATTTTTATGTCCAATACCATATTGTTTGCCTTTTTCTTCAATTCCTCCCCCCCCCCCCCTTACAAACGGCCCACTAGTCATGAAGCATTGGATAATAATTTTTCAATAATGATTTAATTTCATATACAGCATAAAAGTAATTATAAAGATGCACTATCATTCTCTGTTTAGTTTCTAGCAAGTAGATAAAAATGCCCAACTGTTCAATATATACCCTACCCACTCCGACTCCGAGTCGCTCTTGCTATGAACAGAAAAAACAATGCCGATATTTTTATCAAAATGGTATTAATAGTTTTGGATAAGAGAAAGCTTTTTATACTTAATATTCAAAACTTAAAATGTTTTACTTACTCTTTATTGTGATATAACGCTTTCCTAAATCAACTCATGAGCAAATACACATGTTTCCACATGTAATGTTTGTGTTTTTATTTTCATTTCCGGTATATGGACAGAGTGTTCGATAAGTCAATAATATTTTCATGTAATCTGCAGATAATTACAAATTTTCTATCTATTCAGTGTATGAATTAATTTTATTGTTAAAAAAAATTTAAGAGTATCCCTGTTATAACATGAAGGAAGGACAGATAATCTCTATACTATAGATTCATTGTACCAGTGTTATTATAAAAAAAATATTACGAAAAACCTATTAAAACAATACAGAAACTGTGTATATAAAACACACACACACTCGCACCTTCTCTCACATTCATATATAAAACTAACTTATTCAATACTAAAAACGTGAAATATAAACAGTACACTTTTCCTAAAAGATAATCGTACATATTACTTTTTTTTCTTTCATTTATTTGTTAATTCTTCTATTTCTTTAGAAAATTCGAGATGACTAATGAACATCTACATATTTTATCCTCTGCGTGTGTATCAGTCTCTCTCTCTCTTTGGTTTTCCTCTGTCTGTTTGTCTGTTGGTGCATAGATAAACTGGAAAACGTGTTCGTCCGTCTGTTCACCCACTGATTTTTTTTTTTACTATAGAGCATACGCTTTACATTAATTCAATTTTGATAATATACATGTACTAGTATGACTTTCAAATTTTCATTTCTGGGATTGCTAATGAGAAAAAGGTCTCGCCACATGGATTTCTGCATATTAGGTGTAATTTAAAAAAGTCCATTTGGACTGCAGAGTTATTGGCGCTGTTTCTCCCCCCCCCCTCTTTTTTTAGCTCTACTGGTCTTTAACAAGTCGAGCTTATGCGATCGCCCTGTGTCTGGCGTCCGTCCATCCGTCCGTTAAACGTTTCTTGTTGTGGTTTCAAGTCCTCTGAAACTATTAGTGATGGAAAGTTAATTCTTTTTGCAACATGATGGGTCTATGTTTTAGTTGTGCACCTAATATTTTGTTTGAACCCCTGACCTCAGGATCTTGGGTGTGGTCATTTTCTCCGATGTACATTTTAACTCAATGTAATCTTGTGGTCAGCATTTCTAAAAAAGTATTAATGATAGAAAGTTTTTTTTGCAATATTAAAGGTCTATGGTCTAGTTGTGCACCTGATATTTTGTTTGAGCCAAGGATCCCCAGGGTCTTGGAAAATGGATTTGGTCATGTTCTCCTACGTGTATATACATGTAACTCAATGTTATTTTGTGGTCATCATTTCTCATTAAGTATAAATGATAGAAAATTATTTTTTTGCATTATTAAAGGTCTATGAACTAGATGTGTATCTGTTATAATTATTGTGTTTTAGCTCCTGATCTCCAGGGTAGTAGAAAAGGGTATGGGCATTTTCACTGGCTAGTCTGATATGATCTCAAAACACAAATCATTTCTATCAATTTCTATTGAAAATACTATTTTCAAACTGTAAAAAAATGTATCTGATAATTATTTCTAGCCCCTGACCCTTGGGTCTTAGAAAGTGGTTGGTTTCTTAGATGAATTTAACTTAAACAACCAGGAGAGCTTCAGTCTCGTCAGAGACTTTTAGTTTCGATCCAGTGGAGACGAGTTCCTCATTTTGAATAAAATTCCGAAAATTTGATAGAATATATTTTCCAAAGGAAACAGATGTTCCAAGCGAGATCACTAGTTCAGAGTCAGAATCGGAGGGAAGCGATTGTGACACGGACGATAATGAAGAGGATACAGACGAGTTCATAGGGTAAAAAATCTATTCTTTACTATAATACTAGTATATAGTAAATTTGGTTCGCTTTTTCATTTTGAAATTAGGACCGTGGTCCATTTGATATTCGGGAGGGGGGGGGGGGGCTTGTTTTTTGTTTTTTTTTTCAAAATTATTTTGCTCTCAATTTTGAGGAAAAAATTCAATTTGCTTGGTATTTGACAGAAAAAAATAATCTTGCTCTTATAGTCGATTTGAAAATTTCAGAACCTAGAAATGTCCTTTCCTATGAATTTTTTTTTATGATTCTTATCTATGGGATAGTACTGAACGATACTAGCTTGGTTGCCACTCTGGCAACCTTGGGCAACTTTTTTTATCGCCGGAAATCCAAAATGGCCGCCAAATGCCTTCCACCAATAGATGAAATTAAATTATTTCCTTAAATATTAAGTGTGGCACATCAAATCAGGGGTTTTGAGGGTCAACAAACCCATTTCCGATGTCATTTTTACAATTTGAGTTCATTCAGGACTGAAATTCAAGATGGCCGCCAAATATCAATCCCATTATGGTACAATGAGAATATTACCATTACCCCCCCCCCCCGAATATCAAATGGACCGTGCCTTAGACTTGATTATAATTATTAAAGAAGGGGAGAAAATAATAGAATATGTAAGGATTGAAAAGGGAAGCAAAGTTAAATAGGAGGCAATCAATTTAAAAAAGAAAAGAATAGAGAAAAAAAAAGGCTAAAACAGATAAATGAATGAAGGGAGAATAGTAGACATCACAAAACGTAAGAATGTATTGAAGATCTCGAACGTAAAAAAAAAACTTCAACTTCAGATTAAAAATGTCAATGTTTATTTCTAAGATAAATAAGATTGGCTGATGGATGGATGGATGGATGGATTGATTTATTGATTTTAAATTAAATGTCTGTGAATGAATAAAAAAAATGTCCTAAACTGGCTTTTAAAACGTTAAACTTACAAAACAACATAGCTACCAAAACAAACCAAGCAAATTGTGTTTATAAAACACCGATGCCCTTGATGACATAAATAAGTTGAGTATTACCGCATGTATATTAAGCCCCCTCCCCCCCCCCCCCCCCGAAAGCTCTGGCATTTCAGCCTTTTAGGACCCATTTTCGTGACTGTAAAGTGCAACTGATTAAAATAGAATCTCCATAAAGTGGAAGAATTTTACCCCCGTGGGACGTTTTTTTTTTTTTTAATAAACGGGACCTTATGCCACAACGTTCAATTGTTCAAATTGACTCTGATTCAGGATTAAATGCTTTGTTATGAAAATTTAGTACTAAGTATGCTGCTTTCAGAACTTCATAACCAAAACACTATTATTCTGGTTATAAAGTTCATTACTTCTAACATAGGTCCAAAGTTAAGGTCAAGGTCTCAAGGTCAAAAGTCATGATACCAAACTTTAGTACTCTTTATGGTGAATGTGTGAATGAAACATGAAAGGCCTACCATTAATCTACTTTCAAAACACGGACAGGCGTACGGACAGACAGACAGACAGTTGTACATGATGATTCCTATAACCCCCCCCCCCCCCCAACTTCGTTGCGGAAGGGGTATAATAAGAATGGAAATTTATGCCTTTGACAATTTATATAAACTACATGTAACAGGTAGTTAATATTGACTCGATCATATTTACTCTTTTTGATGGAAAATTATTATTTACAAAATTTATGGGGGGGGGGGACCTTGAATCCGCCACAGAATTATATCTTACCATAAAAATGCACATGTGAAATATATATAGATTTTGAAAAGACTAATCGCTAAATGTTATGACCAACTGCATTTTTTTATTCAAAAGTAGATCAAATTCGTCAGAACAGTCAAAGTAGAGGCTTATTAAAAGATATTTTGAATTCATTTCAAGGTCACAGTCACAAAGTGAAACAATTTTGTATTCACAGAAAGGTCTGGTAACAAAGAGCGAGCATGTGATACATTTATCATTTATATGCCATTGAGATTTAATAAAAATGCTTTTATCTGATAGATCAGAGGATACTCTGGAAGAAGAGGATATTCTCGGCTGCAAAAAATATATTGTTGAAGAATCTGCACTTTTGGACCTCATTAGAAATCAAAGGTGTAGGGAAACACATTGTAGAGGAGGGATCATTCCTGAAACGATTGAGAAATCGCCTATACCAAGTGGACTGAAATATACCTTTAAATGCAATGTAAGTTATATGCATTAAACATTTTTTTCTACGCTTTTTTTTCTAGAAACAGTAATTTGGCTATCAGAATTGTGAAATACTCATTGAATTCAATTTTAACAAACAACCAAGAATTCAATTTAAAGATATTCAAAGATGGAAATGTTTTTTTTCGACATTGTAGAAGCATTTGTTATTTAAAGATAATTTCCTTTGGGGGAGGGGGGTGGAGTGTTATTTAATGAAAAACCGAGGTACCCATTATTCCAGATTTTTAATTCGTGTCATATTCATCAGAATGGTCATGAATTCAAATGGATGACATCAAGATACTACGGATCAAGATGTTTGGTTCACATGCTACTCCAAATGGCTACTGTCGTTAGTGGTTTGACAGTTGAGAGTGTTCATCTGTTCTGCTAATCTTTGAATTTAGCGTTCAGCTCGAAAGCCAATTTTTTTGGTTATCAGAGATTGTATGGGTAAGTTATATATTTGATCAAAAGAAGTAAAATCAAACGTAGTATAGACAGTGTTTAGCATATCCGCTTAGCTTAATTCTGAAATAAAGATTATATATAAGGTCTACCCCTACTTTTAGGTATGACCTTGTCCGTCTATACGTCCGTACATCCGTCGACTGTATGTAACATATTCCTTGTGACAAAAGCTTTTCTGGAGATACAAAATTGTTTGACCTTGTACCTTGACCTAGATGCTTGACCTACTTTGGGATAATATAAGATGAAACATTATACTGAACAGTTGGTGATAGCTAGGGCTTAATACGCACATATAATTATATTCCTTATGTCAAGACCCCTCTACAAGATTGAAATAACAAAGTTTTCAACACGTGACCTTGACTTCTAAGATGTTTGACCTTCTTTTCATTGAACATTATCCTTGGTTGGTAAGTGATTGGGCTTTGACATTTTATGTATTAAGACTTGGTTGTTCCGATCTTTCTATACATACCAAAACTATAGTTGTGATCTTCACATTTTACCTTCTTATGATTTAACATAACTAAGTGATATGTTAATTTTTTTTTCTTTTTACATGGCCATTTATACATTTCTGCTGGTTATAGTCTATCACAGGCTACGCATAGTAATTTTTCCTTATAACTCACAATAGTTATGAATCTAAAAGACAGTCTATCTTTATTGAATCATGTTACACATAAATTACTTATACTAAAGTATAACACGACTCGTTTCCTTTCAAAGACAGGGCATTCAGAATTTTTTTCAAGCTCACACTGATAAATTGAAGAGAGGCATAGAAGGAAAGCAGAATGTTATACTGGTTGACACACGATACGATTCCCCAGGTACAGCAAAGTTTACAGAAAATGATGTTTATTGAACTTTTTTTACACTATCGAAGGATTACATGTATGTATGAATCGCCCAAAAACAGTTGCGTAAAAAACTTTGAATTGTAGTTTTTTTCTTTCAATTACATGTATAATTATTAGGGCTGTCACGGTTCAGCCTTTAGTCGGTTCGGTTCGGTTCAGGAAAATGAAATGCGGTTCTCGGTTTTTTCGGTTCGGTTCGGTTCGAGTTTGTGTTGTTTAATTCCGCAAAAGAGTGAAACAATGGTCAGAATAACAAATCAATAAATAATTATCTACGAGATTTATCAACATTCAACAAAATAACCAAATTAGAACACTTAGAAGAATTCTTAGACTCCACCTGTCAAACAAACAGGTGCACGATTACAATCAAGAAATAAAACACCCCATCTCATTTGGTGAAATACGACAAAGTACCCAATCATAGTCTGTGCACCATACAGAATTGATAAAATACTGATTACCAGATAACAAAAACAAAACAAAACAAAAAAAAAAAAAAAAAAAAAGAACCAAACCGAACAGAAATCCGTAAAGTACGATCCGAATTTTACCGACTTAGCTTGAACCGCGCGCGGCTAAGCGAATTTTCGGCTGGATTTATTCATTTCCTGAGAAAATTTATTCACTCTTTTTGATCAATTTGTCAATAAAAGCAATTTTCTTACCATAGAAACACAGATCATAGACTTTGTCAATAATGCTTTTGTTTACAAGGCTGTCTTCAAAAATTCAAATCTAAGGGTAAAATCTTTTCCAAGGCTACGATTATTATATTTTCCTTTAAAGAAAACTGCAATTGCATTTTAGGATTTTGTGCTTCAAAAGCAACAACAATATTTATGGACTTGGATACAAAGAATATCGTACACATTGAAGTTGGCCATAAAAACGAGTGTGGAGCTCGAGGTAGCGCAAAACTTGAAGGTTTTTTGTTCGAGAAGGGTTTGGACCATCTTATCGGAATGGGCCTGCAGGTGAAAGAAATTGTTACAGACGCTAGTCGCACATTGATCAGTATATTAGGTATGTATGCATTATATGTATATATATTCAAAGTGCACAAAAGGGTGAAAACAACCACATTCACTATTCAGACAATGTCGTATCCATCCAAAACGGAGCGAAATTGCTCGTCACTTGAAAAAAGAAGATAAAAACAGCACAAAAATGGTACCTGTTGCAAGTGACTACAACACTTAAACGTGTTTTAATCCGAAATCAAGTGATATATTGTCATAGCGTGCCTTCAGTCAGTCTGTCTGTCGTAGACTTTTCATATTGCGACAATTTCTCTGCAACCGCTTCATAAAGTTTAAAGAAACTCTACAAGGAGCAAGTACTCAGGGTTCTCTACCAAATTTGTGTTTTTCTTGCCGATCGGTAAACAAATATTGCCGCAAAGGACTCTTATTGGCTGACGCATTTTCGACATCTCTTCAAAAGAATTTTACGAAACGTTACAGGAAGCCAGAACGAAACCTCACAGGAAGCCAGTACTTAAGCTGCTCTACCAAAGTGGTAACTTTCAGCCCTTCATCCGCAACTCAGATGAACGATTAGGCCCCTTTGCGCCTCTTATTTTATTTTTTCCGCTTCATTTATTGTCCTTCGTACTACTAGTACTGAAATTTTATTTCCCTCGTAACTCTGATGTGGATGGGATATGTCATCCCTGTCGTGCGTCCGTGCATTTGTGTTTAATTAGAGTATGTATAAGATAGTAGGAGGGTAAGCGTGTGTGTGTGTGTTTCTGAAATCTTGTGAACAGAATAGGAGCAAAAGCAATCATAGAAAAATAACTTCCTCAACTCTTTCTCATTTGGAGAATATGAACACTGTTGAGTACGTCAATGCGGACTTGGAAGCAATATCAAGCGGCGTTGCCATGAGTACGTTTGTACGCAATGAGTTGCTAAGAACGTCCACATCGTTTTCACAAAAAGAGGATGAAAGTACCTCCATTGACGAAGGAGGAGGCAATTATGAGATTTTTTTTTTAAAGCAAAATACTGCCTAGAAATACTAGTAGCCAGAATTTACTCCAAAAAGCACCGATTTGAGTACATATTTCTAAAAAGTTTCTCATGTTTATGTATACATTAATTCGAATTTATGCACAACGATCGCTATCTCTATGTGGACGTACATGTTTGAAAACAACAGCATTTCATGTTTATATAAAATTTCTTCACTTTAGATACGTCGGGTCTCTAAAATCATATTCTATAAAAAGTGCACTTCCCCCTCTCCTTTTTACCCCTCGTCTGTTCAGGTTCTGGGTTCACCGCTTCTGTAGACGTCCTCATCAAAAACACACTAACTACACCACTTGGATCACCAAACCTTCCAGAAACCTATTGAATCTCCAGGTCAAAGGTCAAGTTTAGAATATTGACATAATTTTTTTATGAAAACATCGAGAGGATTACTAAAAGTATATAGGTTATATTACGTGTAAAAGTCGAATAACTGTATTTATTTTACAGAAAAGCCGAAGTATAGCAAAATAACCCACAGTCTGGACGTGTGGCACAAGGCCAAAAAGATAAATGAGAAGCTTGGGCTTGATTCCAAGAAAAAAACGAATAAAAGCTTGAGACCCTGGATAAGGCACATTATAAATCATTTTTGGTGGTGCTGTTCGAATGCAAAAGGCAGTGTGAAAAAAATTAGATCTAAATGGTTGGCAATTTTATCGCACATAAGAAATGTGCATGTATGGGCAACAGGAGCGTGCGACCATCCTAACCCTGTAACCCCACCGAGAGGATGTGAGTGGCTAGAGGAGTCATTTCCTTCTTACCAATGCTTGAGGTAATTATAAACACGATCATCAAACCAAATTCAAATAGACTAATAGAGAGTATATTATCGAGGACAAAGATGAAGGTCACAATGAATAGGATTATTGAAATGATTTTCATGATGATCAAACAAAGTCAGTATTGTAGACTTATAAAACTATGCACAATCATTATTTTCATGGCCAGCGCTATATTGATTTTCGAGTTAAAAACTCAGCAGAGGCGGATTTAGAGGGGGGGGGGGCCCAGGGGGCCCGGCCCCCCCCCCCCTTTTTCACCCAAAGTTGTTGATTCAGAATACTCATTTATGCTTAATACCTTTACTTTTTGGAAATTTTTCCGCTCGCTTCGCTCGCCGCACTTAATTTTTCATTATCTGTCTATTTTTTCGTCTTCACTTTGTATTTAACTTTCTTTGTCATCATGTTTGATCGGATTCATATGTCATAAACAATTATGAATAATTACCAAATGCTTCATTTTAATGGGCCGATCTAAGCAGGTTAGACAGGTGGATAGTGTGGTTGCAATGCCCTAATCTTATAAAATAGAGCATGGAAAATACCTGTATGGATGACTGAATTAAAAAAAAAATGAAAATTTCATATCTTAAAACTCTATATCTTGTACGTGCAGTTGGAATGAACTCCCCCCCCCCCCCCCCCCCCCCCACTTATTTATTAGATCATCAGTGTTGAGATTCACCTACGTCGTCTTCGACCTTTTTTCTTTCCTTTCCCCCCTTTTTTTTTGCTTGTCAGTTTTTCTGTGAACAATTTTCTTCGAGCTGAAACCTTGGGGCCCCCCTTTTTCTGAAATCCTAGATCCGCCACTGCTCAGAGTCACATATTTATACAAGAATAATTTCTAGTTCGAATATACGGATTTTAGGCTGCGTTATCATTTTGAGAAAGAGCTTTAATTTTTTCTTCATTGTTTTCTGTAGATTTCATGTACAGGACAAGTATTGGTGCTCGTCGTTGAAATATTACATTCATGGAAGGTAAATGTCGTAATTCTCATATCTTCTATCTGTTTTATTGAAAAATACAAAAGTAGAAGAAATCGGAAAATCTTGTCTGTGACATGTATGGAGAGAGAGAGAGAGAGAGAGAGAGAGAGAGAGAGAGAGAGAGAGAGAGAGAGAGAGAATTGAACTTAAATTTAATTCCATAAAATTTTTCATTTAACTAGTATTCAAAATTATTTGAATGCTAAAAAAAATATTTTGTCATAGGTAGTCGTCATCTATCGTCCATGCAGCATGGTATTTTTTTCACGTTTTCCGCTTCTCCTCCGCAACTGCTGCATTAAATCTACAGGATCTAAATTGCAAATGAAAATTCTGATGATTTTGCCTTGCCTTCTCAACTCTTTCATGTCAGAATTTCTTGCTTATTATAAGAGCTATGATTGGCTGAAAGACATTTGATTATCCTTTGCACTCGATGTACAGACTTTAACTAAATTAAATGTTATAAAAAAAATTATATGATAGAAACACACTTTCTATACAAAATGTCATTTATCTTAGATGATCGATATGGCTCACTTGGGCCTCTTGTTTAGATTAACAAATTTATATTGTTTTAAGATATCTAGTTGAGTATTCTTTCCCGTGTAACATGTTTGCTTATTCTCTGTTAGGGGGGGGGGGGGGGGGGGGGGAGGAGGAAGAGGAAGAGATTAAAAAATAAATATTTGGTTTTCATGTTCTGTATGCAAAAATTTTAACATTTCTGGTGCAATTCTAAATTTTAAGTACATAGATATTCTATATAGTTTGAGTTAAAGGTATTTTGCAGTTTTTTTATATCTGTATGACCAAAAATTACGTCAAAAAGTGGGGGGGCACAAACATACTTATGCCCCCCCCCCCCCACTTTCAAAAGTGGGGGGCACGCGCCCCCCTGCCCCCCCTTGTCCTACGCCAGTGAGATATATATAAAATATATTCTTTGATTTTAGGTACACATCAAGAAACCAGCTTGCTGTCTTAGACTATAATCATCACAACGACAGAAAACACAAAGAAAATTCACTGGGAGACCTGATATTGTCAACCCAATGTTCTAGAAAAACAAAGGAATGGGTTGCTTATAAAGAGCTTGAAGAGAAGGAATACAGTTACCTTCCCAGTATGTTTGTATATTTATATACTATGCTTATAAAGAAGTACAACCCTTTCTAAGCGAGACATCGTTTCATTTCTGTAGTAGAATTTGATAAAACTTTATATTTTCATAGTAAGTAAGAGGTCTGATATTTTACATATGAATTTCATTAGACAAGACTTTTTTAGTGATAATACCAGTAATTTTGAGCATTGTGATCCACTTCCTAGAATAAGCCGCTTCGCAAGCGACACAAACAATCCTTGGATTGCTATTTTTTTTCATAAAACCAATAACATTGTTTTGAACATAATGAGGAATTCCTTTTTCAGGTTTGCTCGCCACGATCATGAGGGAGACCTATGGGAAATCTGCCCGAAAGTCGAAGCAGAGTGAGCGCTCTTTAAAACTTTCTGAAAAAGTCAAGGAAAAGAGAGCTGAGTCAACAAGTACAAGATTTTCATGAAAAACATTTCCATTGCCACGTACATGTATATGTATTGTTATATATAGATAATAATGAACAAACTAAATATGTGATGTCTAAAGAAATATTTATTCGCTCTCGTAGCCATGGTAAATTCCGTCATCAGAGGGAAATTTACACCTCACAGCCTTGACAACACAGGCAGGGGGACAAACTCGATTACCTTTTCCAAGTTTCCCATGTTGCCACAAAACATAAAAACGGTACGCCTGATTCCTATAATGGCTTTTTTTAAATGTTGGCATATCGTGAAATTGCTCACAGTAGTTCAATATACCAGCAACTTCTATAATTTCGGTGTTCAGACACAAGTCTTTAAATGCTTGTGTTTTTGTAATGCAGTTTTGGACATCACAGCATATGTTCATTTTGTCCATTTCCATGTCTCCACACAGACCACATTTACACCACACAGGGGCACCGGACCTATCATCACCACCCCCACCAAACATAACATCATCAAACAACTGAGGATTACGCTCCATCATGCTGGTCAGGAGAGTCTTAGCTTCGTCCTCATTGAAGGATTCTATGATAGCCTAAAACATGTAGAACTAGTTTATACGAAAACTTCGAGCACAGTTTCCACAGAAAAGTCACATATATATGTGCATGCATAGAGCATGAAAACGCAAACCAAAGAAATTTAGTGGAGACATGTAAATAAATAAAAAAATAAAATAAAAGAAGCACGTGGTGCGGTAATCTTTGATCGCTAGTGAATGCAAGCAGCTGATCCGACACGGAAGTTTTAGAAATGAAATATTTCATTATACTTTTCTGAGACTAAAAAATGGGGGGGGGGGGGGGGGGGTTGTTGGTCGCAAACTACAAAATGAGAGAAGAAACTCTATTCATAAACGACAAGAATGCAATAGATATCAAAAACATAGATCTCATTCTCTAACTAAATCATTTTCCATAGTCTGTAATGTTATCAAAATGCACTAACATTGCTGGCCATGCATTTGTTCATTGATTCAAGCTTTACACGATACTAAATGAAAATATAGCATGACCGGCTCTTTTTCGCGCTATTTTTATTACAATGTACCCTGCGGATGATTTTCGAAAGCGGATCTGGAGCTAGAGAAAACATCCGGACATCGACATTTTAATTGCACTTATTTTTTCACTTATATATGTCATATTCAAAACAATAAACCAAAAGAAAACATGATTGATAGCAAATCACATCTTCTTTCACATATAAAGTAACAGGTCTCCCTACGGGTTTTCCTCCAATCAGAACAGACCTTTTAGTTGAGTCTGACCATCTGAGTGATGCAACCGGAAGTGAGTAATGTCAACTAACGATAAAAGTAGAATCATATTTGGAAGTAGTATTTAGAGTGATAGACAATAAATTTGAAGTACGTGTACCTTCCTATTTTCATTTGAGGTTGGGTCTGTCACTTCACTGAGACGCAGTCTTTTTGGTTCTTCGACTTCATTATCCTATTGATGAAACATAGAGTATTCCACATGAAAAGAGCGATAACATATGAAAATTTATCAGTGGGATTCAACACCCCCTTACAATCCTCAAGATGACCGCCATGTTTTTTTTCTAAAGAAAATCTGTTGAGTTCCACGCTTATCTTTTGCAGTATATTTGTTTTTGATTTGTTTAAAAGTAAGCAAAAAAAAAAAGTTTTCACACTCTCAGAAATATGAGGACTCTCTATTTAGGATGGGTTTAAAGTATGTCAGTTTCTTTATATTTATATAGGAAAGTGTCCCTTTCTTGTGTCGCCTGCAACCAAAGGCAACGAATGAATGGATGAATTAATAAATGAATGAATGAATGAATGAATATAGAATCAGAAGATTCCTCGAAGTGTAAAATTAATATTATATGCACGCCATTTTTTTAAAAATCAAACAACAAAGATAACTGTAAGACAAAATTACCTTTGTTTTTCTTTTAAAATGGCAGAGGGGGGAAATGCAGTTTGTACATCCTGTTGCACTGCAAATGCACTTGAAGCATTTGCTCTTCCTAGAACAGGGACAACAAGTCTATAAAAGATGATTTAAATAACTACAACTCTTGATAGAAAAAAAATATTGTTTCTTCATGTTTACGGGTTTTTTTACTATTTATAAATACATACGACAACAGATAAGTAAACGAAGATTTCTTCCGCAAGTTTCAATATAATTATTTCAAAAATCAGAGACGCTGAATGGTCATCATGTAGGATTTTCAAAGGGGTGGGGTGGTTGGTGTAATTGTTCTCCTTTATTTCATCTTAAAACTCGAGATTACGAATATATGACTTTGTATTTAGTAATATATCTAATTGAATAAACATGATTATTGTCAATATTGAAATGTTACAAAATGTTTTTACCCCCATTTGAAATTCTTCGACCGAATAAAACATATCAGATTGAAATTAGAAAAAAAGTTAAATTATATTCGTTTTTATAATTTACTTTATAGTACATCACAATATATCAACATTCTACACGTAGAATGTAAAAGTAGAAAATACTAAATGATTGTTATCAAAATACACTTTATAGGACTTAAAGTTTTAAGCAAATAATCAGTATATTTATGTATGTATTATTTATTTAATAAAAAAAAAATGGAGGAGGGGTTGGGAGTCTATTTTTTCAGAAGTCAGGGTCAGCAATGTCTGGGAAACGAATGCTTATAAATTTACTTCATTTTTATTTCACTCTTCGAGTGAATTCGGCGAAGAATTGAAAATATAACACGAGCAAATAGTTACCTCTATATAATCATTAGTCAAATGAAGTGGATTCGAACACTCTTCGCCGGAAGTGAAACATGTGAAACGTGTGTCCAATGTTGTAGACGGAATTTTTCCTACTGTGTATAATTATGTAAGTACTGACTCTCTTGTACAATATAAACTTGGGGACATAAAATGATGATAAATTCAAAAATAGGGGATGAACCGGATTAATTTTTTTTTCTCGTTTGAAAGCAGAACTTTATCGATGCATACAATGTTTTTCTACTTATTCGTGTATTTAGATTGGTTTGTAGGATAAATATATTTTTCAATAGCTGTGACTGGGTCCTCTCCTACATTTCAATTTTCAGATAAGGCGATGTATAGATTTTTTTTCATGATTTTACAGCAATCATCGATTTTATGAAATACATATATGTATCTGAATTTTACACGTAGATCATGCTATCTCTCTCTCTCTCTCTCTCTCTCTCTCTCTCTCTCTCTCTCTCTCTCTCTTATATATTGCTACTGTTTTTAAAACTAGACACTTATATGTAATTACCGTCATTATTTCAGGTACAAGAAGATAGTATGGGAGTTCAACTGTCTTGAACGTATATGCGTTGGCGAGACAAATGACACGGGTTTTTGACCAGGAGTCGCTTTATATACCCGCAGTAGAGCGATGTGCCTGGATTTTGGGTCGTACCTTCATTAGTATGCAAACTACGTCACAGTGCTATAGTTCATAAATTATAGTCTCTCACAGGTAATCACTCATCAGCTGTAACTTAAAGGAAGATAATATAATGTAAGCCGGTGCGGGCTTACAAGCCATATTTCGTACTTCGTGTTGTGTGATTAATTAATGTTCTGTACTTTGTCTTGGAAGGAAAACATCGTTGGAATTTTAACAAAGTTTATTTCACGAAACATAATTTGACAGAATCCATTGCATGCGAGAAAGTAATTCTGACAACGAGAAAGTAAATCTCACAATTGAAAAATGACAAATTGTATTTAAACA
This sequence comes from Pinctada fucata, assembly GCA_028142955.1. NCBI lineage: Eukaryota > Metazoa > Mollusca > Bivalvia > Pterioida > Pteriidae > Pinctada > Pinctada fucata. The sequence continues at coordinate 19,606,182 of AP027102.1, forward strand.
AGGGTGGGGAATTGCACAATATGATGGACATATTTCTAGATAATTTCGTGTTCATCCCTCAAAGATAAGGTTGTCTACAACTCTTCAAAAGCATCTGAAATTATGAGGGATTGTACGTAAATAAACTCAATATGCTGGTACTTCACGTGTAGATTTCTCCAACTCATAGATAAAACCAATTTGTAATTAAGTTCTTATCAATCTCTGGACTTTCCAAGTATTGAAAAATCAATATTACAATTAAACATATTAAAGTTGAGAAAATATTTCCCTTAAAATCTTAAGATAAAATCATTAAGTGAGATTTCATGAATCTGTTTCTAATCTTGTTTCAAAATTATCTTTATGTGAATTAATATTAACATCATCCCTTTTTCATGTAAGGGAATTAATTTACTTTTGTGTTCTCACAATTGCATCGATTTAGTTTAGAGTTATCACTCTTTCTACAGTGTGCAAATTCCCCAACATAAAATAATTATTCACCATAAATATTGTGGGGGAGAGGCCATATGGTTACAATACTCCCCCAATTAAGAAAATAACCAAGATTTTCACAATCAAAATAAAACATTCAACTTTATAGCTGACGTTTTAGTAACTTTCATCATTCTTTTTTTTTTCTTTTATATTTGAATCTATGCTTGGTTATTTTCTACACGCATGGCCTTGACACCACAATATAGATAATTGCATCATCTTATAGTGCACTCAGTCAATCATGATCAAGTAAATAAATATAAATGACATGCAGATTAAAGTCATCATCTCACGTTTTTCACTGTCTTTATCAAGTGACCCAATGCTCATCATCATAATAAACTCATTATTGTTCATTCAAAATGTCCTTGACATGATTATCAAAACATAACAAATTCATTCAAGGCCAATACGTCAAATAATAGTATGATATATCAATGTTCAATGTACATCATGCAAAAATCAAAATTCATGAACATAATATATTCAAGTATTATCATAAATACGCATAATACATTATAAAATTCACATTTACTCTGCTTTTTTCACTGAAATAACACTACACACAACTTGTACACTTCTTTTTCTTTTCTTCTGCAAGGGCCCTTTTTTATATGATGGTTCCTTTCCGTCTTATGGTCCTTCTTCGTGTTCTGTGTAACCTCCGTCGAGTTAAACAAATACATGGACCTCGATTTCATCATGGAAGGAATTCTGCACCATATGGATTTATCATCGTATCATCAATTGTTTTTCTTTTCGCTCGAGAATTAAATCATCTTCTCGTCTTCGGCATCATCTCCCACGGAATTGCATCTCATGGTTTCTTCTAAGCAATCATTTCTTCTTCATTGATCTACCTCAGACGCATCTTGGTATTAGTGACGTTACCAAGATCTTCCCGTAATCCGGATGACGCCATGCACCCAGAAAAGCGACGGGGTAAAAACTTTCTCGTGATAAAGCATCAAATAAGGTAGTTCATTAATTGCAAATTGTCCTTTGCATTGGATTCTGCACGGATCGCACATCCCTATGATAGATTTCACTCTACCATAATCTTTGAATGTCTCTCCGTTTGCCATCGTGACGGGCTGGTGTAACATCCGGCCACACGGGTAACATCGTGCACAGAGATACCTGACGTCACTGCTTCGAACTTCGTATTTTGGCTTCCGTCATCTGTCCATTGGATTGACCTGTACACTCTTAATTGTCTCTCTTTTAACAACAGGCGGCTCCATTATAATAGCTGCTATTCAAATGTCAAGGATATTCTGCATAACTATACTGTTTATCAAGCAATTTCCATCGTCATTTCTCCAAGTGATACCAGCATCTATTGTTCATTGCTATAACATATCTGCACGTCAAACTAAATTGTTCTTGGTAGTTATGACACCGGGTTTTCTCTGTACCCCTTGATTGACCAAAATTTTGAATTTACAAAAATAATTTAGAAGCCTGTTCCAAAACTCAAAAAAAATTCCAAAATTATATCTCTCTCTTTTTTGCAATAATTCATTCATTTAACTTGTATTCATATATATAAATACTCAGCAGGCAATGTCATCAATTTTGATTCAATCAAAAATTTAACTGATATGCACTTTTCATTGTTGTTATACGTCGTCTGTATTTATGTCGTTTGTCGTTTAAGTATCAAGAAATCATTTGTCAGCTGATGATAGAACCTGCATCATGAGACGACCGTCAATGAAATTCCAACACTGCCAAAAGGGCAACAAGGGTCAATATCATTAACGCGTTGACATAAAATAGTGTGAAGCGAGAACTGAAATACGATCACCAGAATGAAAGCTCTAGATTTGATTAAACCCTGATGTAAACCAGTGAAATCCAGTTAGAAATTACAAACAAAGAGCACCGTTAAAGTACACATTTAACTTGCTCAGTTTTTGGTTGATTATTCTTATCGAATATAATAATTGATTCATTTCAATGATCTCATTTTCAATTGTCTTTCACTATAGTTTTAAAAATTACTGTTTCATGTTAAAAAAAATTATCAGTTCTCAAGAATTTTACTTGTTTGAATTAATTAATTTTTCACCTTACTTTCGTTTTTTTTCTATATCCCATTTCCTCCCTTTCTTAAAAAAATTATTTCATTATTTGTCTCATTCAATAATTTAAGAATTTTACTTCATTGTCTATTTGTTGAATTATTGGTTTATATTTATTTTGAAGATTTTTATAGTTTTGGTACGAATAAACTATTTGATAATTTTCAATTTTATATACTTTCAGTACATAAGATTTATCTTATTTATCGTCTCTTTTTTTTCTCTTTTTGTTTACCTAATTGTTAAACGTTCAAGTTAATCATTTATGATGCAGATATTTTAGCATTTTGAGCAGTCATGAATTTTGTCATTTCGTATATACTCTTCATAAGAAGCTGGGGATCAAATGATAGAGTATTTTCAACAGATTTCTGTTGGGAAGCCTTTTCATTTTGTAAGAAACTCGTTTCCGGTTTCTTGGAAATAGCGTCTATTTCCATATTTTCCTCCTCGCAATGTTCAGGAGCTATTGGTAAGCTCACTACTTGAGGATCAAGATTGATGTTCGTTTCATCGCACTTATCCGTACATGTATCGGGCATATCACGAGCTCTTAGTCGTCTCCGAAGTTCCATAAGTGGAATGTCATCTTCGTCAGACGAATCCTCTCTTTCTTGAATTCTGTGTCTTATTGCAACGTCTTGAGGAACAGGTTCATCATCATCACTGTCTGATTGTTCGGGTGGGATTACGTACGTCGTTTTACGTAATAAATTCCCTTCAGAGTCTCTCGGAATTTTCCATTCATCAATATTTGCAGGTCTAAGATGTCGAGCATGTGTCTTTGTTGTATTACTGTCAAGCTGATTTTTCACTATGAATGAAAGTGGTCCTGTTTGATCAATAATTCGAAAGTACGGTTGCCACTTAACATCAAGCTTGTTGTCTCTTCTGTGATTCCTTACGTATACGGGGTCTCCAATCTGGAAGTTTTCCTCCTTACTGTTTTTGTCTGCGTACTTTTTCTGTTTCTTTTTAGCTTCTTTCATGTTTCTATGAACCAATGTAAAAGATTTGTGTTGCTGTTGAAGAGCGATTTGATGTTGATCTTCACCCACATATCTACGTCTTGGTTTTAAAATGGTGTCCAGTGGAAGTACAACGTCTCTGTTATATAGGAGAAAGTATGGAGAAAACTTCGATGATTCGTTGACATGAAACCTAATGGCGGCTAGTGTCTGATTCAAGTACAGATCCCACGTTTGGACGTCTTCTTGAATTTTCTTAGACATGACGTCATGAAGAGTTCGGTGAAATCTTTCGACTTTACCATTTGCTTGGGGACTGTAGTACGATGTCATGATGTGATGAATGTTCATCGTGTCCAAAGTTTCCTGTACTTTCCTATTGACGTTTTCTGTTCCGTTGTCCGAGATAATCTCCAGGGGGCAACCAAATCTCGGGAAAATTTCTTCTAAAATAAGATGTACGATTCGATCTGCAGACTTGTCAGGCACGGCGAAAGCTTCTGGCCATCCCGAATATATGTCTATGAAGGAGACAATGTATTTGTTCCCAGATAGTGTAGTCGGATATGGTCCAGATAAATCCAAGCCAATCTTTGCGAAAGGGTAAGGAGGTATGTCGGTTTCCTTGATAGGAGGTTTTGACTTCTTGGAACTTCTTGTTTGGCATGTGACACATTTCTCTACATATGCGTGAATTTTCTTGTACATATTCGGAAAGAAATACTTAAGACGAATGGAATCGTATGTCTTATCTACAGCCATATGACCGAGTTGATCATGGTACTGCCTGAGGACGACTGTCTCCATATCTTGAGGTATATACAGTCTTAGCTTTGGATCCTCAGAGTCCGGCTGAGAGAGGTAATAAAATAGTCCTTCCTTATCCTCAAAGTAATGTGTCTGTTCAGCTTTCGTGGCTGTTCCTTTCCTTAGTCTGTACTTTATTCTCACGACTTCTTGGTCTTTTTCCTGCTCGTCTCTCAAGTTGAACTCCTCAGGTAAATCTGAGACAGCTTTTGTGATCTCTTGTCGATCTTCAACGTGACAGTTTGCAAAGTCTCTCGGGTTGAACTCATTTGAATTCAGTACTCCTATCTCAAATGTTCTATCGTCAATATCAGGCTCTTCTTCGGATTCCTTGCACTTTTCGTTCGTCTTAGAATGCGGTATACGGGACAGAAGATCTGCACAGTGATTATCTTCTCCTTTGACGTATTCGATCCTGCAGTTGTATCCTGCAATGCTTAATGCCCATAGCTGTATTTTCTTGTTTTGCATTGGTGAATCTAAGAGGTACTTCAAGGGTTTGTGATCAGTCTTAATGGTGAATTGAGCTCCATGTAAGTAATGGTCTAACTTCTGAAGTGCGTAATGGATAGCGAAAGCTTCTTTCTCAATAGTGGACCATTTTGTCTGTGTGTGACTTAGTTTGTGTGATAAGAAATAGATAGGTTTTTCTTCTCCTTCGTCAGTTTCTTGAGTAAGGCACGCTCCTACACAGTTATTACTTGCATCCGTATATAACACATATGGCTTGTTGGTATCCGGGTATGCAAGGAGTGGTACTACAGTGAGACTTTCTTTAAGATAATCAAAAGCACTTTGGCATTCCTGAGTCCATTTAAATCTTGCATATTTCTTGGTTAAATTGATCAAAGGTTCTGCTATCTTCGAGAAATTTGGAACGAATCTTCTGTAATAACTGCACATTCCGATGAATCCTCGAATTTCTCTAACATTCTTCGGAGCTGGTAAGTTTTTGACCGCTTCAACTTTCTTTGGATCTGGAGCAATACCATCTTTGTTGATTACGAACCCTAAGTATTCTGTCTCTTCCTTAAAGAAAGCGCATTTCTTTAATTTCAGCTTGAGGTTATGTTGTCTCAGTCGGTTAAATACCTCTTGAATGTGTCTTATATGGTGCTTTGGATCGTCTTGAGAGAAAATCAAAATGTCATCTAAATACGCCATGGCGAATCCCTCACATCCTTGTAGAACAATATTCATAAGTTCCTGGAATACCGCAGGGGCATTACTCAGACCAAAAGGCATCCTGTTAAATTCAAATAGACCTCGATGACACGCGAACGCTGTCTTCTCCTTGCTACTTTCATCTAACGTTACTTGCCAGTATCCATGCCTTAAGTCCAACGTAGTGAAATACTTAGCATTTCCTATCAGTGACAAGATGTCATCGATTAAAGGAAGCGGGTAAGATATCGGTCGAACAATTTTGTTCAGTGTTCTGAAATCAACACACATTCTCTCACTGCCGTCCTTTTTCTTCGCCACAACTAAAGGAAATGACCAGGGAGATTGTGATCGTTGGATTATTTTGGCATCCAGCATCTCATCGATCGCCTTGTCAACAATTTGTCGTTTGTTTAGAGGGGTCCTATACGGCCTGTTCTTAATTGGAGGGTGCTTTCCTGTGTTTATCTTCATTTGTACTGTCTTTGTTCCACCAAGATCCGAATCTGACTTAGCTATTAGATCTGTGTTTTTCTTTAGAAGTTTTACCACTTCTTGGCGCTTGTCCTCGGGTACATATAGATCCTCAAAATCCGTCATTACTGGCTTTGGTTCATCAACCTCCATTGGTTCTTCTTCATTGAAGGCGTAAATTTCTTGTGGGGTCAAAGGTCGAGCCCTTCCTACTACGCTTCCTCTTCTGAGACGATAACATTTGTTTGTCTCGTTCACAATCATAATAGGTACTTTGTTCGGAGACCTGACTGTATTCACGGATTCCCTAATTGTGAGTCCAGGTTCTTCTACGATACACCCGGGGTCAAGATTCGTGACCTCTAGAAGCCTTGAATCTGATATTTGGAAGCCTTTCTGTAACTTAACGTGACATATAACCGCTGTCTGTGGTTCGATCTTCATCTTTTTATTGAGCCTCAAAATCGATGAAATGTTCATATCTTCATCTAGTTTCACATACGTTTGTCCAATTCTTAGCATTCCTAAGTCGAAGTAAAGACGTACACCGTATTCCTTTAGCCAATCTCTTCCTAAGATGAAGTTTTTATTTAGCGTGTCTACCACGTAAAAGTTTTGAGACATTTTCAGTCCGTTTATCGAAAAGTTAAGTGTTGTCCGTCCTAACACTTCAATAGGCGCACTATTTACCGCTCGTAAACTTCTAGTAACGCGCAATAATTTTGGTTTTGGTGTTAATCGATCAAAAGTCTTTTTATTCATGATGGAAACCTCAGCGCCAGTATCTACCAAAGTTCGGTATCTCATCTTACCTATCTTTATAATACAACAGCTAGGGTTTCCAGCTAAATTTAATTGGAATACGGGTTTCTTACTTTCATTTTTTCTTTTCATTTTAGTATTTTGTCTGCTCTCTTCAGCGGCTTCCTTTTGAAGAGAGCCTTGAAGTTTCCCTGATTTTGTTTGTGGGACGATCGCCGTAAATACCTACCATGTGAGTAATTAAGAACTCTGTGTCTATCCGGAAATCGGCGATTAGGACAATTCCGTCTAAAATGACCTTCCGCGTGACATAGCCAGCATTCTTTTGATTTAGCTATATTCGTGTGTTCTGACTTTGTCTGACCTTGTACCTGATTAGAGGTTTGTCTGTTTATCAGTGTCTGTTTAGGTAGGGTGTTTTCACATTCATCTAATGACTTTTTACGTTTAGTAGGAGAAACTTCTCCGTTTTCATCGGATTCAGGGTCTGAATAATCGAGAGCCGGTTTAATGCTTTGTTTGTTAACGCGCTGGGGACATTCCCAAACAGTGTGTCCTGTAGAATTGCATTTAAAACATTTTTGATTACTAGAATTTACAGCCAAATCTGAATTTTCATCATTTGTGAGTGTTTCATTCTGTGTATTTGACCTCAAATTAAAACGTTTTCGTAAATTTTGCTCCTTCATTGCAATTTCAACTGCCTCATCATAACCTCTTGGATCACATCTCAGAACTTTCATTCGCAAGTAATCATAAAACAGACCGTCACAGAAAATGTCAACCATTTGTTTCTGAATAAAAGCGTATGTTATTTCATCAAAAGGAGCAGTGTATGCATCTTCAGCCAATCGGAGTAAACGCTCTGAATACAACTGAACACTTTCCTCGGGAGTTTGTTTAATTTTACGGAGCTCAGTCATAGCTCTCTGATTATCAGTAATTTCAGCATATCGCTTTTGCATCAACCTTTTGAGATTTGACCAGTCTGGAATTTCGCCTTCTGACTCAATTTCCTCTAAATACCGTTTGACAAAATCACCTACAGTGCCCGTGCAAGTCATAAGAACTATTCTTGGTATGTCCGTATTATCGAGTCTTGCCATATGTGCGTACTTTTCAATTTCTTTGACCCACTCTTTAAATTGCGAAGAATCACCTTCAAACGATCTAACTACCTGAAGAAGAGGGACAGAAATAGCTGTTTGAAGACCTTTTACTTGATGAGCTATCCATTTCATTGCTTCATCACCATTGTCCGATAAACTACCAAATTTTGAGGAACTAGAATTTGTGTTATTTGACGAAGAAAAACTTTTAGAAGACGAAGAAAAACCCGATCCCAAATTTGCACCAACGTTCGTAGTCTGACAGTCTTGGTCTATACTGGTCAACTGAAGTGTCACTTTCTTGTCAAAATTAGTCATTTTTGGATTTTGAATTTTCAAAATAAATGTTCTAAAGTTTTTCTGTCCAATAAATTCTTAGATACATAAAAAATGTTTTACATGGTCAACCGATCTGAAAGTACGTTGAGAAATAAAGTTGTGTCCTACCTCTCACTTTTAGTATGTTCAGTTCAATCTCTGTTTTCTGGTAAAAATCCATGATTTCTATATTCTCCGATTCGTGTAGGTCGACGGCACCAGAATATTTATGTAAGCCGGTGCGGGCTTACAAGCCATATTTCGTACTTCGTGTTGTGTGATTAATTAATGTTCTGTACTTTGTCTTGGAAGAAAAACATCGTTGGAATTTTAACAAAGTTTATTTCACGAAACATAATTTGACAGAATCCATTGCATGCGAGAAAGTAATTCTGACAACGAGAAAGTAAATCTCACAATTGAAAAATGACAAATTGTATTTAAACAAGGGTGGGGAATTGCACAATATGATGGACATATTTCTAGATAATTTCGTGTTCATCCCTCAAAGATAAGGTTGTCTACAACTCTTCAAAAGCATCTGAAATTATGAGGGATTGTACGTAAATAAACTCAATATGCTGGTACTTCACGTGTAGATTTCTCCAACTCATAGATAAAACCAATTTGTAATTAAGTTCTTATCAATCTCTGGACTTTCCAAGTATTGAAAAATCAATATTACAATTAAACATATTAAAGTTGAGAAAATATTTCCCTTAAAATCTTAAGATAAAATCATTAAGTGAGATTTCATGAATCTGTTTCTAATCTTGTTTCAAAATTATCTTTATGTGAATTAATATTAACATCATCCCTTTTTCATGTAAGGGAATTAATTTACTTTTGTGTTCTCACAATTGCATCGATTTAGTTTAGAGTTATCACTCTTTCTACAGTGTGCAAATTCCCCAACATAAAATAATTATTCACCATAAATATTGTGGGGGAGAGGCCATATGGTTACAATAATTAACATATTTAAATCATTCTGCAGATACATGTACCAAAATATTTGACCTGGTTACCTTGATCTTGACATTTGACCTACTTCTAAAAAAGTTTAATTCTGTGGTAGGACTCTCATTTTTCGCACAAGTATTCCTTGAGACAAAACCTTGATGCTGATACCAAAAATTCGAGTCAAGTTAGAGAACATTCACATCAAATTAATATACTCTCTGCTGACTGATGTGAGCCCCTGATAAATCGCTTGAGGATAGCTATGACTCCCTAATGAGTTAAAGATGATCCTGACGAAAATCTAAATAGCACTCACAATAGAGCACAGAATTAAGCATCTAGCAAGCTAGAGGTGGGACCAGATGCCCAGGAGGAGTATACTTGTAGCAAATAAGAGGATGTTCTTAATGCTCAAATCATTGAGGAAATGTACTTTGTACGTGATGATCACGACAAATGTTGCAGATGATAAGAAGATTAAAACCTTTGCTAATATATAAAATTTTTATCAATCGTCTTTTTAGGTGATGTGTTTTAATATCGGGATAAAGTTTATTCCCTATGAATGCAACAATGATATTTAGTCTCAATCAATCAGTGTTTCTTAATAATACAACCTGTGCGCCATCCAAGATAGGAGGGAGCACATAGCATGTTCATGTCTGCCGTCTGTGCGTGCTTTTATCAGTAGATCCCTGAGGATACAATGTACTCTAGCAATTTTGCTAGGTTTATGGTTAAGTCTTTTTCCGTAAGACCTATACTTCCGTTTAGTGTTAGTGCGGATTGAAAAGACATTGATATTTGTGGAGGCCGCGGAAATGTTTTGCTTGTCCATGAATTTGACCGTTTAAACCAAGGTGGATCGCAGTTTGAAGATTTGTCTACGGGGACTAAATTTAAGAGGAGATAGAAGTACCATGAGTGAGGAAATAAGATTTTTACTGTTAAAATTTGATGGTGGGAAAGTGACTGTAGTAAAAGAGGGTAATTTCAAATGAGTTAATTTGATAAGAGGCGACCTGAAAATCGCCATAATTAAATCATCGTAGAAGGGTGAATTAAGATCATGTATAGAAGACACTACAACATAGTCAAGTTAGAGAACGAAATGGAATTAAAACACTTCAAACATCGGGGGGTTGCAAGTCACTGCAACACGAAATAAGTGTAGATATAAAAGAAAGGAGGGGATCTCCAACAAACCACAAAACACCCAAATGAATAAACACAGCAGACACGCAAAGAAAGAGACGCAAAACGGACAAGGAACACCAACTCATGAGGGGAGGGATCTTCTAGACAAAGTTATAAAATTTAGAAATGTAAACTCTCCTTCCCAAAATTCAAGATTGTATATAGATTTTGGACTCTATAGTGATACATGTACTGTATCTATTTTTAAAAAGGAATAAATGATACTGATAATGTATTTAAGCATTTAAGGAAGTCCCTTTTTTTCAGTCACATTTATACTTTTGATATTTCTAAATATGAACTTGCCATTTAAGAAGAAAAGTATAGAAGGAGGAGTTACGGGCCCTTACTACGGAAAGGTTGTTGTTACGGAGCTCCAAAATTATCGTTAATTGCATGATAACTAAGACGCATTTCTTATTGTCTTTTGGTGACGTTCATGTAGAAGTAAGTAAGAGTGCATATTGACTTTGCATATCTGAAATTTTGAACTTTTTGAAGAAAGATAGATAGAGAAATATCGTAGTATGGCTAGTATACAAGTCATTGAGGCGGAACAGGTGTCCGAGTCTCAGGACAGTAGTACAAATATAGACACGCATACCTATGCGGAATCAGTGATGAGTAACAATATAAACACTTATCCTAAAGGTTACGGTAACGCCAAGCCAGTGTTTATAAATGAACGCGATGTCCTCGGTTTCGGGAAAATAAAGCCAACCCAATGGATCAAACACGAGGAAATATATTTTGCCATGGGTGAGGTAATTTCCACTGACCACATTTGTGGAATCCAGAGAACGGGGTCCTTCTGGCGTCTGTACGTAGATAACATGGATGATCGCGTTACTCTCCTTGCGAATGGCGTCAATATACGTAGGAAACACGTTACCATTCTCCCAGACAATCCTCGGTCATTCGGAATGCATAGTACTCCAACTACCCGCTTGTATGTATCCAATGTGCCGTTATCGGCTGATGACGGTCAAATTCGTCGTTCCCTCGAGAATTATGGGTGTAAGATTTTGCATTTATTTAGGGAAAAACTGCGAATTCTATATCGCTTGACGAATTGTGACACTGGCACGAGAGCGGTCATTGCGGAGAAGCTTGTTGCTCACATACCCCGCACAATCCCAGTAGGTCGCTATCACGCATCTGTGCGATACTCCGGACAACCAAAGGAGTAAAACAGACCACAGGGTATCATTGAGGGGACTGAGCGTGAATCTCACATGGCTGTAACTTTGGAAGATGAGACAGTTGCTGATGATGACAGCGCCTCTGAAGAGGCCAGTAGTGATAGAAATGAGGAGGAAGAAGAAAAAACGGAGAAAGACAAAGAGAGTGACACACAGGAAGAAGAAGAAGTAGAAGAAGAAACTGACGAACAAAGTTCCAAATCTAGAGAAAAGAAAGAAAATAAAAATCAAAAGAAAGAGAAACGAAAAAACAAATCAGGGGTTCAGGCAGACGGTCCGATAGAAAAGTTCTTAAAGTCAGCAAAACAAGCGTCAAATAAATTTGAAACTCCAAACATAAACAGAGGAAGGAGCTTATCAAAGAATCGCACTCCCCCCTCTCCTCAAAAACAAGGTGAAGAAAAGAAGGTCAAAAGTAAAATGAAATAGATTTAAAACGCTCATATGTCTGGTGTTCTTTGTGTTTTAACCTTGAATGTTCAAGGTCTGAGAAATAAACAAAAACGACTGGGAGTATATGAATGGATGAGAAATCAAAGGTTTAACGTTTTATTTCTACAGGAAACGCATTTTTCATCAGATTTATGTAAAGAAATTGAAAGTGAAATAGTTGACTTTGCGCATGCTATACATGGTACCGGAACTACAAATAGCTGCGGCGTCTCTATTTTCTTTAGTAAATGTAACAAATACATTAATCAATGATAAAGGAAGAGCAATTTTCGCAAATGTTGAAATCGAAGACAATTTTTTCACATTAGCTAACTTATATGCACCTAACAACATTAAAGAAAGAAACACTTTTTTCAAAAATCAAATCGAGATATTAAATGATTTTAAAACTGGAACCTTGATTGTGGGTGGAGATTTTAACGAGGTACTGTCTGAGAAAGATAGATGTACCAAAAACAGAAACGTTAGTAAAATTAAAACAACATATGGTTTATCCCAATTACTGAAACGAAATAAAGTAAAGGATATTTGGCGGATCAAAAATAAGGACAATCGACAATATACATGGAGGAGAAAGTCAGAAGGAAATTACAGTAGAACAGATTATTTTTTAATTGAAGAAGATATGATTGAATTCATTAAAAGTTGTGATATAAGACCGGCTCAAATAAGCTCGACAGACCACATGGCGGTTGCCATCAAAATTAAGTACGGTGACAAAAAAGATAGAGGTCCGGGAATTTGGAAAATAAATAATAGTATACTGGACGATCAAGAATATATATTGTATATGAAAAGAATTTTTAACAGCTTAGAAAACAGCGAAGAAAATAAAATTCTGAATAGGAGACAATTTTGGGAATACTGTAAAATTATTATTAAAAGAAAAACAATTGAGTTTTGTCATAATAAAACATAATTGAAAAATAATGAAATTCAATCACTGGAAATGAAATTAAAATATGAAATTGAAAATAGTAATGACTTACAAAGAATTGAATCCCTTGAAAAAACGTTGAATGATATGTACTTAGAAAAATCCAGAGGAGCTCAGATTCGATCTAGGATAAATTGGGTAGAAAAGGGTGAAAAAAATAATGCTTACTTTCTCGGATTAGAAAAATCAAGACAGTCAAAAAAGGTTATAAAGAAATTACTTCTTGATGATGGTAGATATATTGAATCGAATGAGGCTATTTGTGAAGAAATCAATAAATTTTACAGCAAACTTTACACATCAGAAAATGTTGCTCAAAATGCAATAACTCATTATCTAGAAAGTACAAACGTTAATACATGTCTAACAGATGAGGATAAGAAAATTTGTGATGGTCTGCTAAATAAGGATGAGTGTGAAAAGGCTGTATTTAAGATGAAGAAAAATCGTAGTCCCGGAAGCGACGGAATTTCGTTGGAGTTCTATCAGAAATTTTGGAAAATACTAGAAGAAAATCTGGTTAATTCCTTAAATGAAGGGTATACAAATGGCGAATTATGTAGATCACAAAAACATGGAATTGTGTCTCTCATCTTTAAAAAAGATGATCCGTGTAAATTAAAAAATTGGAGACCGATCAGTCTTCTTAATACAGATTACAAAAGGAGCTGTTAAGATAAGGGCAGGATTTAGCCCTGAAATCACTCGATTATTTCTCGGGCGCTGTCCTTCCAGTTTAGTTAAAAGTTGGTCAGGATAAAAATATAAAGTATTATAAGAGTCCTAGTAGGTGTTTTATTTAAATAAATTCGATGAAAGATGTTATAATTACGGCTTGAAGAGGTAGGGGTACAGATGACGGAAAACGTTGAATTTCGCTCGAAAATGCAAAAAAAATGAATTATTTTAAACATTTTTAGCTCGACTGCACTTTAGTGCAAAAGAGCTATTGCAATACCCCCGGCGTCGGCGTCCGCGTCGGCGTCGGCGTCGGCGTCCGCGTCCGCGTCGGCGTCGGCGTCGTCCGAACTAGATGATAAGGTAAATGTTAAGATTACACATTTACCTTTCCTATATTCATATTCTGTTGGTTTTTTTTGTTGCAAATGTTTAATTATACATCATTTAATATATCCAGATGAGGATATAGCCCCTGGGGTTGGGATTTTTAAAATTATTTCAAATGATAAGGCAAATGTTGAGATGATAAGGTAAATGTTAAGATAGCAATAAAGTCTTTAAAAGCCAATATTGAGCAAAGTATAAGTGCTACATGTACCAAACTTACATATTTGATGTATCTTTGATCAAACTTTCAAAAAATGACCTTGACCTACTTTTTTCCGCTTGAATGATTTTGCCTTTAAAAGCCAATATTGAGCAAAGTATAAGTGCTACATGTACCAAACTTACATATTTGATGTATCTTTGATCAAACTTTCATAAAATGACCTTGACCTACTTTTTTCCGCTTGAATGATTTTGCCTTTAAAAGCCAATATTGAGCAAAGTATAAGTGCTACATGTACCAAACTTGCATATTGGATGTATCTTTGATCAAACTTTCATAAAATGACCTTGACCTACTTTTTTCCGCTTGAATGATTTTACCTTTAAAAGCCAATATTGAGCAAAGTATAAGTACTACATGTACCAAACTTGCATATTGGATGTATCTTTGATCAAACTTTCATAAAATGACCTTGACCTACTTTTTCCGCTTGAATGATTTTACCTTTAAAAGCCAATATTGAGAAAAGTATAAGTGCTACATGCACCAGACTTGCATATTGGATGCATCTTGGGTTAGACTATTGAAATATGACCTTGACCTACTTTTTCCGCTTCAGTGATTTTGCTTTAAATTGGCAATATTGAGCTAACTATAAGTGCTACATGCACCAGACTTGCATATTGGATGCATCTTGGGTTTGACTATTGAAATCTGACCTTGACCTACTTTTTCTGCCTCAGTGATTTTGCTTTAAATTGCCAATATTGAGCAAACTATAAGTGGTACATGCACCAGACTTGCATATTGGATGCATCTTGGGTTAGACTATTGAAATCTGACCTTGACCTACTTTTTCTGCTTCAATGATTTTGCTTTAAATTGGCAATATTGAGCAAAGTAGAGTTTAAATTTTTTATGTGACTTGATATATGTTGTTGCCTGAGAAAGGGAGTTTAAATAAATTGGCTGTCATGAGAGATATTATGCTATGCAGTCGAGCATTAGGTGACTCTGGCAACTATTTTTACGTTTATTATGCTTCTGTTACCTTTTAATGTCAAAATTGGATAAGCAAAATTAACTTTGAGGTTATTATATCAATAGAATCGGCAAATTCTGCAATCCGGAAACTGAAAAACGGTTTTATTTCGTTCGTCTCAGCCATTTATGTAGCTTTCTGGCGCGAAATACACACGGTGTAGAAATAGACAACTTTCTCGTTTATTTCCTTCCAAACGGTTAAATATTTGATCGGAACACACTCTGAATAGATTGTTCCGTGATATAAAAAGAAAAAGACGACAATACTACGTACTTTAACGCTCTAGAGGCAAATTTAAAAATAGTCAGCCATCCCCCCTTTTTATGTTTTTCGCCTGTGGGACATTGTTCCCCCCCTCGCTTCAGAACCCCACTTGGCCAGAAAATGTGTTTTATTGATATACACCTTTGGTGAAAGTGGCATTGTAAAGCGAGGGGGGGGGGGAACGATGTTGTATAAAACTTTTCCGTTTTCCATTGATTTCTGTGTAAAAAACGCTTATTTTGACCCAAATATCGGTCTTATTTTGCATAAATTATCCCATCTGAAAGCAGATTCTTATGCAGACTAAGTTACTTCAAATTTCAACCGAAAAAGATTCTCAATTTTTGCATTTTGAAATTTCGACTTTTCAGGGCAGATTCTACGCCTTATCATAACAGCTCCTTGCGGCTTATGCTCTAGCTACGCGTCTGAAAAACGTAATGCCTAAAATTATAAACAGCGACCAAAACGGATATATTGAAAATAGATTTATTGGATATAATATCAGATTAATACAGGATATCATCGATTATTCGGAAAAATTCAATTTAGATTCGTGTATTCTCTTTTTGGACTTTACAAAAGCCTTTGATAACATAGAATGGGATTTTTTGCTGAAAACATTAAAAAAATTCGGGTTCGGGGATTCTTTCATTCATTGGGTGAAGGTTCTATATACAAATATAACAGCAAGCGTAAAAAATAATAACTGGCTTACAGAAAACTATCAATTATCTCGTGGAATCAGACAAGGTTGCCCGTTATCGTGTCTTATCTTCGTAATAGCAGCAGAAATTTTAGCAATTAAATTACGATCTAATGTTCATATTACAGGAGTAAAATTAAACAAAAAACATGTTAAAATTGCACAACTCGCGGACGACACTACTTTGTTTTTAAAATATTCCGAAATACCACTTGCGCTTAAAATCGTAGAAAAATTTGGATCTGTATCAGGTTTGAAATTAAATAAAGAAAAAACAGAGGGAATATTTCTAGGGAAGAATAAAGGAAAAAGTAAAACGCATGAAAATATCAAGTGGGTGGATCATGTCAAATCTTTAGGTTTTCATTTTGGAGCAAATACAAAAGATACATATCATATGAACTGGAAAGATAAGATATGCTCCATAGATAAACTCATCAAAAATTGGAAAAAAAGAAAATCAACTCTTATAGGAAAGAATGTCGTAATTCAAAATTTTGTTATTCCGAAAATTACGTATGTAGCTAGTGTACAACCGATTAAAAACGAACAAATCAAGGAATTGGAAAAAATAATTTTTAAGTACATATGGGATGAAAAAAATGAAAAGGTTAAAAGAAGTGTAATGATCAATGATCCAGAAAAAGGAGGACTTGGAGTGAGAGATGTTACAGCTCATATCGACATGATACTTATATTATGGGTAAAAAGAATAATTGAAAATAACTGCGAGGCAGGTTGGGCTCAATTGCCAAACTTGTACTTTAATAATTTTGGAGACAATTTATTGATATTTAAAATGAACATAAAACACATTAAAAAGATACCCAAATTGAATATATTACCTGAATTTTATCTTTATGTATTAAAATCTTGGATAAAACTTAAACAAAATACACCAGAACCAAAAAGTAATAGTGAAATTCAAAAGGAAATTATTTGGGGGAATAATTGTATAAACTTCAAGGGAAAATCGCTTATCTTTAGTAATTGGATAAAAGCAGGATTAATCTATATCAATGATATAATAGGCAAGAAAGGAGACATAGATCAAAACCTGATTCTCTCTAAACTTCACGATAAATCAAATTGGATAAGCGAATTGAGTATCGTAAAGAATTCAATTCCGAAGGAATGGAAATGTAGAATAAAAGGAGAAAATAAAATAAAACTGTTACCAAATGAAATTTCAATTTATTGTTGGTATAAAAAAAAAAACATATTGAACTGAAGAAAATTCAAAATAAAGTCATATATAAAATTTTAAGAGGTTTACGCTGCACTAAAAGTAAAGGCGTAGAAAGGTGGAAAGTAAACCTATCACTATTAAATGAAAAAAAAATAGTAAATACTTTTTATTTTATAACATATTGCATCACTGATAACCAAGAACGAATTTTTCGATGGAAATTACTTAATAGTATTTTACCGAACGGGGTTCTTCTCCATAAATGGAAAATAGTCCCTTCAGCCAATTGTCTCAAATGTAATACAGAAGAAAACTATCTACATTACTTTATTTTATGTAAAGAATTAGAGATATTTTGGACTTTCGTTAGACAATTTTTCTTGACAATCGGATATAATACGGAAATGAAATCACTAATGAATATTGTTTTGGGTTATAAAGTTGGAACAGAGGGACACAAAGAGGTTAATTTATTGCTATCTCTAATTGGATATGTCATATATAAACATTACCGTAAAAGCGAAAGAAGAAATAATTATTGTAACATATTCCTTATACTGAAAACAGAGTTGAAAATTAGGTCAAAATTATATAAAAAAGTACAAATTTTTGAGCAATTTGCAAGATATCTAGATCTGAACTAATATGCACACACATGATCACTTTAGTAACAAAATCTATATAGTAATGTACATATATTAGTATATTGTAATTAATCATAATTTGTAAGAATATTGCTGAATAACTTGAAATAAAAAAAAAGAAAAAAAAAAAAAGATGGTTGTGCTATGATGAAAAGGCTCAAATATCTATTTTAAAACCTTTGAATAACCTCACTGTCGCACTGCACAACTAACGAATAACTAAATACAACTAATATCACATATCTGTTTCAATATATATCATATCAAGGTATTGCCATGATGTATTATTATATACTGGTAATACCAAGAGCCAAATCTGAGCACACACACACACACACACACACACACACAAAAACACCAACTCACACCATAGAAACATGAAACACAAAAGATCACACATAAACCACCGAAACCAATGGGCACCCGGTGCCGACCTAGGATGCAAGTAGCAGACGGTGTGGTTATCCAAGCGAATGTTTCGCTGAAGTATCATTATGTCGAGTGTCATCATTTCGGTAAACAGCGATCAGCATGTTCAGTATAATAATCTCATTTATAATGATTTATGTATAATTTCGTCCGAGTGCAACATCAGAAAACATCTTCGGACTTTTCTTTCAACGTATTTGCCATCAATAACAATAAATCGTATAAAAATGTATTGCACTGGAGGTTATCACCATGAATAGATTTTAACCACGTTTGCCTTAAGAAATATTTCTTTGAAGACACTTATAGTCGGAACGCCAGTCGGCACTTGCCTTTGAAGTTTAAACACGAAGTTACATGACAAATGTTTTGAATATGACGACATTGTACCGCGTCATCAAAAAAGTGTCATACTGACTGTGCTACATATGTAAACAAGAGTGGCACAAGTGATTCTGATGGCAATATAGATACTGTTTCAAGTTATAACCTTTAATCAGGTAAATTCTTTCTCATTTTGAAATAAATTGGGCGTTGTTAGGAGCAGTTTTTCGCCAACGATCCATTTACCTGTGTTTTCTTTTCTTTTAAAATCCCGGCAATGGGAATGATTGGGAACGATCTGAATGTAAAATATATATATTACTATAGACACCAATACCAAAATAAAGCCTGTGTTTGTGAAACACGAATGCCACCGGTAGCATCTTTGTTAGTATAAACACTATTTTCTGTAAGTACATGTATGTGAAAGGTCAAGGTCAGGGTCACTCGGTTAAAATTTTTTTGGTATTGATGGAAAAATCTTATGACAATGAATACACATGTGAAAAATCAAAGCCCTATAAATTACCATTCAAAAGTTATTCTCAATGTTAAACATGTAAAAGTTTTTGTAAAGTAGGTCAAAGATCAAGGTCCAGGTCAGGAGGTCAAAAAATTTGGTATCATTGAAAGGTCTTGTCACAAGGATACACAGGTGAAATATGAAAGCCCTATCACCTCCCATTCAAAAGTTATGCCCAATGTTAAAGTGTTTGAAAAGTAGGTCAAAGGTCAAGGTCACGAGGTCAAAATTTTGGTATTAATGGAAAGATCTTGTCACAAGAAATACAGATGTGAAATATGAAAGCCCTATCACTTACCAATCAAAAGTTATGCCCAATGTTTAAGTTTTTGAAAAGTATGTCAAAGGTCAAGGTCACAAGGTCAAACATTTTGGATTCTACGGAAAGATCTTGTCACAAGGAATACACATATGAAATATGAAAGCCCTATCATCTCCCATTCAAAAGTTATGTCCAATGTTAAAATTTTCGGACAAACAGACAGACAGACAAACAGACGGACTGGCCAAAAACTATATGCCCCCGAATCTTTGATTCCGGGTCATAAAAAAAACGTTAACCGATCTTTGCCCTAAGGTGTTTGTTTCACCTCTCAATCCTTCCATGTCAACGTATGTAAACTCGATTGTAAAGAAAGAGTACACGGGTACATATGAACCCAAGTCGGCGCTGCTAAGTGGTTAGATTTGCTAACATTGCCACAAAATTATCCACAGAGTATCAAACCATCAAACAAATTTTCAAAAATCCATTGCCACTTGAATTTGGTGAACATGTAACTATTCTGAGTCCGTATATTGATGAAGTTTGATTAAAATTTCTATAGAGTACTTATTGACTAAAATTCTATATTGGTATTGTAAATGGGGTTCTATTAAAATAAAATTTATTGATTTTTTCCCAGAAGTGCGAAGGGGAGCATTTGTGTCAGCTTTAAAAATCAACGGTGAATGTACAATTAATGATGGATCTTTATATCAGTGCTAAAAATATAAAAAGAAATCCCTTTCAGAGGAATTGAAGTTATTTGTAGTGAATTATATCCGAGTATTTTTTGTTGCATAACAATATTAAAATTTGAGATAAACAAGTAAAGTCTTTTAAACCAAATTTATTCTGTGTGTCAAGAGTAATCTGCCCCTGGCTCGTCGTTGCTTCAAACCGTCGAAGCATGGATTGGCGTAACAATTCCGGATATTTCGAGTTGCTCCCTCTTCAGATAATAGATACCTGGAATTTACTAGTGAAAGGAAGGTTATCACTTTATGTTATATTATATGCTTTGAACCAAATTTGCTTAAAGTACATGTACCATCTATGACAAATCATTATCAGAAACACACAGACACACACACACACACACACACACAGGATTAAATAAATGTTGATTATTTTGATGTCGTCTATGACCTTTCTTGTCCCTTAGGTGTCTGTGTCCGCTGTGTTTTTGCATTTGGCTGTTTGCGAATATTGCTTTGGTGCTGCAACCCAGTCAGTAGTGTAAAAACCAGAGTTCAAGCACAGATACCTTACTATAGGATCCCCTCGGCTCCCTAGGGGAGCCAGATGACGTAATATAAACGGGAAAAACCCAATACTATTTATAGATTCTATTTTTAGTCTAGGGGTAAACCACATACTATTTATAGGTTCTATTTTTAGTCTAGGGGTAAACCATATACTATTTATAGATTCTATTTATAGTACTTGGGAAACGTATGAACTATATGCATTTAATGGAATTAATATGTAATTAAAGAATTTAATTCATAAAAACCTCTTGTTATGATCATATTAGAATAGACGTGAGTGTGAAATGTATAATATACTCCCTCCTTTCCTCTGAAAGGGATGTCATTGCGATGAAAATAATGACAAAGACAAATATTGCAATTTCATATTTTATTAATAAATGTCCAAGTACATGTACATGATACAGGTAATAACATATCATATATATACCATACATAAATCATTATAAAGGTTATTATTTCAAAGCAATAAAAAGTCATGCAGATAAGTCACTTGCATTAATCCAAGAATTAAACTTTGAAGGCCAATGCAACCATTTTACAAAATATTGTTTATTTCTTCCACGTCCTTTTGTTTTTATAATTGTTTCCACTTTAAACGCATCTTCGTTTTTGACGTCCACTTTTTGCAGCTGAGGTTGATAGAAAGTTCCGGTAATTTCTTCATTAAGGTAATCTTTGAGTCTGTATACGGGAATCCCACCTCTCAAACGTCTATCTGATATGATGAATAGTTCTCCGGACCATTTTTGATCGTATTCCCGAGTAAATGGATTTCTGATATGTGACACCCTCACATTGTCACCTACTTTAAATTTGTATGGCTTCCGTACTGTTTTTCGTTTTATAGAAATCGATTTTGGCCAATACATTTTCCACCATAAATTTGTCTCTTTCGACTCTGTGACCTTATCTGGAGCCATACCTATGGTCCTGTGAAAGGTAGAGTTATAATTTCTGGCAAAGTCCTGCAAACGGTCAACATATTGATTACTTTGTTTAAATGTCATATACCGGTAGATTTTTGTTTTGATGGTTTTAATCACTCTTTCGGCATAATTGGCTTTTATTTCTGTATTTTGAGCATACAGATGTTCTATGTTCTGATCTTTAAACAATGCATTGACTGCTTTCGATCTGAATTCCTGTCCCTTGTCTGTCCGGATTCTTGTAGGTTTTCGTCCCTCCGATAATATATCTCGAAAAGCCTCTCTTATACTGTCTCCTTTCTTATCTTGAGTGGGACGCATCCATAAGAACTTGGAAAAAATGTCAATGACAACTAATATGAATGACACTCCATCATTTTCTTTAGAAAATTTCGACATATCCATGAGGTCGGCGTCCCATTGATCATCTATTCCAAGGGTGACGACTTTGTTTCTTTTAAAACGTCTTTTCAAAGGCCTTTGTAGGCTGTAAGCTTCCTGTCTCTGTAACCATTTCCTAATTCTATATTTACTTATCACATATTTCCCCGCTTTCCTAACATATCTATATAGTTTGTCTGGTCCAGAAAAACTACCAGCGTTAGCAGGGTTGTAATATACATCGTGGAGATAAGATTCCCAAGACATGTTGACACATCCAGAATCTGATTCAAAATGATGCTAAAGTAAATGGATAAGGTGTTTTATAGGTCATTATCAGTATCTTCGTCACTTTCTTCTTCGTCAGTTTCCTCTTGGTCAACTTCCATATCATCATCGTCATCCCACATTTCCTCTAACAAATGTCGATTTTTGTTCAAGGACAACTTAGTAGCATGATGTATGTCGTATCCTTCATCAATAAACTCCTCTATATCATCCATTATTTGTTTATGAATGGAGCCATTCCTCAATAACAGAGAATATTCAATCAGATTCGCATATTTGGCCATGAAATCCTTCATATAGATGCCCTTCATTTTCTCGTTAGCTTTAGATTCAGCTTTAGAATCATTCATGCCCTCCTTCAAGTACTTGTTGTATTTTTCCTCCCATACTTCTTCATTGTCTGTGCTAGCTTTGTCCATGAGGGCGTCAAAGACTTGATCTTCATGGTCTTCTTCCTCTTCTTCGTCTTCCTCTTCAATGTTATCAGATTCTTTGACCTTTTTAAATACAACCTCATCTCCTTCAATATCCTCTCTTTTTCTTTTCCTGTCTTCATTTTCTGGACACCATTTTTTGATATGCCTTTGTAAATCGTGTACATTTTCAAAAACTATTCCACAATCGTCGCAAGATGACATCGCTTGGTCTTGGAAACACGTCTGTTCACTACCGCTGATCTGCTCTAAATGACCAAAATCCTCTGGTGTGACTCTATTTATAGCATTTCTAGCTGGACTCCTGTGATTTGAACACGTCGCTTCAACATCATAGTCGGTTTTCATTGGTTGATTGGTAGTTGTATTTGATTGGTTTGTTCCAATGATTTCAGTGCGCAAACGCAAATGATCTGGGGTGAAAGGCTTTAGATCAATTAACAAATATCCGTACGGTTTCGAGGTAGCCATGTTGAAATGTCTCAGTAAACGCTGAGTATTTTCGGGATACATCTGCCTTGCCAAAGTCATTATTTGCTGTTTATCGCAAGGGTTATTGAAGATGATCAAATAGTGACAGTTCCTTCTCTGTGTGGGATCCTTATTGAAATACAAATTTTGATTGATTGCTATCACCGATAAATTTCTATGGTGACTTCCCTCGGTAAAGAGCTCGTTGATCCTCGGGTCTTTTTTACATGACGTCATCAAATCGTCTAGAATGATCAGATTTCTTGCCTTGGGGTTAATGAAAGAATCTTGATCCAGGTCAAAAGGGATATCTTGTATGAATTCAACTTGAGGATTAACAGTCGCCCGTATTTCATCATACAATGGTTGCCAACGCTTATATAACCATATGATTCTTTCTGGAACTGGATCAACCAATGAAACGTGATTCTGTAACAGTGATTTCATGAAATATGTCTTGCCACATGAAGTAGGTCCAGATATAGCTGCCGTAAAGGGGTGTTTAAAAACGAAATCTTGCTGCTGCTGCTGCTGCTGGGTATTACAATATTGCTGCTGCTGCTGGGTATTAACATATTGCTGCTGCTGCTGCTGCTGCTGCTGGGTATTACAATATTGCTGCTGCTGCTGGGTATTAACATATTGCTGCTGCTGCTGCTGCTGCTGCTGGGTATTACAATATTGCTGCTGCTGCTGGGTATTAACATATTGCTGCTGCTGCTGGGTATTAACAAATTGCTGCTGCTGCTGCTGGGTATCGCCATATTGCTGCTGCTGCTGCTGCTGCTGCTGCTGGGATAATGTACACTCTGTGTCCATATGTTTCGCTTTGATGTGCCTTTTCAAATCATGAGGCCACACATAAGAATTTCCACAATCGGTGCATACGTACATGTTGACACTTCGACGTCTACTTCCAAAATGAATTGAGTTTCTGTTTGCTTCTCTATTTATAGTCTTCTGACGACCTTGATTGATTGGCTTATGACAATATCTATGATTTATAAACATGGAAGAGGCCTGTATCACACCGATAGACAATATAGGTGGCAGGTGTCAATAAAACCAAGAGTTAATTTGATTTCAATATTTATTCGACATAGTCATATATATGTAGTAGATATAAATAGTACATTATACATTCATTTCAATAAACATAAATATATCAAGCAAAAATTCCGTGAGCATTCTCTACACGTAAATTATACAATGCATATATAAGATTTCGCATTGAAAATTGTTTATAGAATATAAAATACATTCAATAAAACTTCAGTATATAAACTACATTCAGGTAACAACTACGCTGTTCACATACAAAACAAATACATGTTATTAAAACATATTGATTCAATCATCTAAAATTCTCCAATGACCGTGTGCTAGAGTGTTGACACCATCCCGTAAGATGTATCTCTTGTCATCGTAGGGATTAAGGCTAGTTTTATTTAATTTTATGGTGTAAATTTGGTGATTATAGGACCGAAAAGACACCATAGACTCCATTTGATATTCTTGATTTAACAAACAATCTCGGTAATTGTCATGATGAATATTGTATTTCACGACAGCTTTACTAACACCTTTGGCTCTTTTCTTTTCTTCACAGTGGATGGTTTCGTCAATTTTTTTCTCATACGTAAAGCTATACATTTTCGGTTTGAGACCTATGAATTCTTTCATGATTTGACCTTGGCATTCATCTTTCATTTTACCAATGACCTTTTTATTCTCTGTGTTGTAAAGGAAATGATCCATTGGATATTCACTGAAGTCAAACAAATGTTGACTTTCCTTCATGTCATTATAAACATCTTCTGTATGTATATCATAGCACAATGAATCTGTATCCGTAAAACACAGATGCGCACGAGAACCATATTTATGTTTTACGTAATTATAATGAAAATCATACATCAAGACCTTGGATAATTCCAATACCGTGAAACCTACATAGATGGGTCGATTCAAAACTAGTTTTGTTTTCTGAAGCTCTACAGAGGCAAGATCCTCGTTAAATATTTTAAATGATTTAAAACCTGGCTTGGCTGACAACTTCAAGAGTTTCTTATCGTGATGTACAAGCTGGATATCTACTCTTTTTCTGAGATTTTCCATGGTTTTACCAAATACACTGTTGTTCATTAACTTAAAGAAATCTTTTTCAAACTCATTACGTGCTTTCTTTCTCATGTCTGTATTGAATTCTATGTATGGCTTCAGCCAGGGTCTTTGTTGAAACGTGAGAGCTCTATGGACCTTGGTCACCTTCATTCCTAGTGATAAGTACAACTGAAGGTTTCTGTAGTGTACGACATAATTCTTTTTGTCATACAAATTCGGGACTAATTTGGTAGCTATCCCTTCTTTCATGTTGAGTTTCTTTAGTAATGTTTTTTGATAATCAGACAACATTTCGGGTCTGACTTGGAAAGATTCAGGAGCCAAGGGGTAATCACTGTGACTGTCGTGAAGTTCTCGAGGATATTCTAAATCTACTTCAAAGATAAAACCCGTATCTCCCTCCCTTGGAATTGACGTTATATCTAAGTTTCTTAGCTTCTCAGCCTCTACCCATTCAAACCCATGAGTAGGTAGGCTGGAACATAAACTATGACCATACAAATTGTTGGCATCCAGGTATAATAGATAATTACTTGGTTTTTCGGGATCATAATCTGAAAGGTGAGGGTTGTTGGCTTTGGCATGACGTTTAGAAATCATGGCTATGCCACCTCTTAATCCCTTTTCAATAAAGAGATGCATATCGGGGTCGGTCAACAGTTCTAGCTCCACATTGGTCATTTTTAAAGCAGCTTGCCAAGCCAGCCCTGGAGCCGTATAGAAATGGGCTGCATCGAGACCGTACATTTCTAAACAGAGACAACGAAAATTTTCGAAAACATCGGATAATAGGTGAACATCAGTCTCCATATACAGATCATGATATTGTCCTAGGTTTTGTATTTTGAAGATATCCCAGACCCACTCGGCATGAATATAATCTTCCTCTGAAATATCTTTTCCCTCTAAATCATTATAAAATGCCTTTTTGTGTGGGAGGGACGTCTCGGTAAAGCGAGCAAAGGAGTTCATGTACCTGTAAGGATAAACACCTTTACGCGTCAGTAATTGCATTTTAATGTTTTGGTTTTTTGGATGAGTAGCCGCAACGTAAGACATTAAATGGGGAAATTTTATGATGCCCTCTTTACTTAAATTATTCACTAGTTTTTCTAAAGAAGTGGACATAAATTGAAAGGTGTCTACAAAATCTAACTTGCCTAATGAAAAAGAGATATATTTCTCGTGATTTTGTGGGATGCAATTCAACCTTTTGTGCTTCATTTTGCCGATTTCCGACATGATATGGTGAGCATCGTAGCCCCTAAGATTATGAAAGAAGACAGGGATTCGTTCTCGCAACTGATAGTTTAAATTACAGGAATTGTGGGATGTACCTCGATATTTCCCTGTAACGTGACAATGGTCCCGGACCGTATCGTTGCCAAGTTCACCACCACAAATACTGCAATGCGTCGCTTCCTGAAACGCTTGGAAATCTTCGTCAGTCATTTCCATACGTTTTGGGTTGCGAATCACATTGAGTAATCTTTCTTCCAGTTTGACCATGTGATCCACAAAGACTTTGACAGTGTCGGGGCCTCTGTAGGTCACGTGATTTTCCGTGGCCTCTGGGGTTAAACCCACCACCTTGTAAGTGAAGCCAGAGGGTACATGCTTGGCTAACTTAATGGTAGAAGACTTGGAAGGGTCAGGTTGACATCCATAGTGTTTTTCTAAAATGCTTTCAAAGTCTGCATAAATAACATAGGGCACTTTTAGCTGCTTCGAAACATCTGTGTATTTCAACCATTTATCCTCTTCTTTGGGCATCTCTGTGCGTTGGGCACCATGGACCTGGCAATAAGGGATGTGTTTATCTAAAAGTCTTTTTTTAGTAAATCCATGAAGGCAATAATGACAATAGTGATACTGGTTATTGTCATTATTTTGATCACCCATGAGTCTGTTCAAATTTTTAATCCAACAATAATGGAGTTTTTCTCCTTTAGAGAGCACTAGCAGATTCACGTGACGTAATCCTCTTTCTTTTGTTACGTGAAGAGGGTAAATGTCGCTGTGTTCATATCCAAAAACATTTATGGATACACTGTTTCTTTTCTCAAACTTTGGAATATCACTGACTCTAACTGGAAAAGGAATTCCAGTAAAATCCAATCGATCGATGTGACAGGCATAGCTAATAACTCTCTGAGGATTCCTATGCACTGGAAACAGAGCTGCTAAGATGGCCCACATGAAGCATTTTTGGTCTTGATTCTGAGGATTTACGATGGCCCTTTTATCGGCCAATTTGAATGGCAGAGGAATGTAACTTGATCCTTTCATCGGTTTATACTTCACTATGTGAATGTTTACATTCATTACTTTGTCAAGTGCCCAATTGCTTCCCTCTCTCTGATACTCTAGAAAGGAATTCATAATTTTCTTGACGCTTTCCCGAAATGCTTGATCTAAATCCTCTTCTTTCAGGATCACATGACATCGGCCATGAAAATGTGGTTCTACAACTTCAACTTGTTCTCCTTTACGTTTGGTGAATCTCACTTGTAGGGTGAGATAAAATTTGATTCTTTTTCTCTTGATAAGTTCCTTTCTCAAATTTGATTTTATGGCATCCTCTTTAGCTTTAAGAAATGACCAGGGATCAAGCTTTGTGACATCGTTAGACTCTAGTTTGATTTTCTTTAAGTTACCATCAATTGCTTCCTCTTCAGTGATACAGCCTGGGTCTGATTCTGAAAAAGATAAATTTTAGGTGAGCATTTTATGAAAAAATAAGAAACTATTAGAAATCAACATTTATTTCATTTAAATACCAAAAGGTTTTAACAGCGATAAAAATACAAACCTTCATTTTGCGTCGGTCCTCTCCCTACTTGAACACTATTTGTGTCTGTTGTTGATGGTTTATTGCAGGTCTCTGTATCTTTCTGTGATTTATCTTTTGGTGGTATATGTTCCTCAGAAGACTGGTGGCCCTTCATGTGATTTTTATATTTATCACTTCTTTTAAATCTCTGTCCACATATAGAACAATCTATAGAGTCTGTACCATGCACTGATCTTTCATGGCGTAGCTGATTTGATTTGCGAGTGAAAGACTTTCCGCACAAGTTGCAAACATAATTTTCTTTATCAGAAGGCATCTGTAAGATAATAAAGGAAGAACTGGTTTCAGGATTCCTGTTTTGTTGAACCTTGAATGAGTCCTCTCATAAAATAACTTAGAGCAACTATAAATAATCAGAGTAATAAAATCTTGACTAAATGATTAATGACAGTTATGAAAATATATATTCAAATGTTGAAAGATAAAGTACGAGCTTACCTTCAAGTATAACTTCGTAGTATGTATAAATCCGTCAAGATGAAGAAAAATACAAGTCCAAGAAAAATGATAAAGTCCAAATAAAAATATTTCCTTCACTGCAAGAGATGCTTCCACACCAAAAAATTTCATCGAATGAGTTAAAATGATACAGGTTTCCCCCTTTTATACTAAAGATGGTTTCCATGGTGATTTTAGAAATCAACGATTCATTTGAATGGGTGATAAGATAATACTGCCTCAATTAAAGCATTTCCCTAAATAGCACCCCTATCAATATGTGACATAGGAAATGTACTATATCGATGCACTTTATCATGTATCTCCATGGAGATTCCTTCAAAACAAGATCTCTGATTGGTCTGTTACACAACATTTGATAAGAAATTGCACATGAGTGATTAAATGTCCTTTTGTGATCCTCTTCACTTTTGATTCAATAGAGACAATTCAAGGTATGTTTGAAAAGAAATTATAAATGTGCTTTGAAGCGAGACGACATGTGGTCTCTCGATTAACTTCCTAAGGTACATGTAACCCTATTTAAACTATTATTATCAAGTCAAAACATGTCAATATAAAATATCTGCAAGAAGATATGTTGACAATTTTCATTCCATGATATCAATTGAATTCTACTTAACAATGTTCTTTTATAATACTTTGGGGATATGCTTATTCATGATTATATCTTCCTTATAATGTATTTCATAAATTGTGTGATAAATGGAAATTTTATAGACCTAACTTGACCTTATTACTATCAAGTTAGACGATGTCAATGTAAAATATCTACATGAGTGACTTTCAATGACGAAGTTACCGAATGAATGACAACATCATAAAAGAAATTTAAACCCATAGTGTAACAGGTAGAGACATGTTTTTTTCCCCAGATGAGTGAATACTTCAAAATACTACAGATCAAAAGATACAGGGGTTATAAATTTTCATTCAATATCAAATTAAATTGAATGCAAATATATGCACTTTTAATAGATGGGTTATAATGTATTTTCATTTTGATAACTTATAGATCATAATGAGGTATGAAATTTTGATACCCATTGATTATTTAATGCACATCACTTATACATTAAAATGCACAGACATATTCTTTAATGACATATTAATTTCATTAAATGCATATAGTTAATACGTTTTTCCAAGTACTATAAATATAATCTTTTAATAAATGTGGTTTATGCCTAGACTGAAAATATATTCTTTAATTACATATTAATTCCATTAAATGCATATAGTTCATACGTTTCCCAAGTACTATAAATAGAATCTATAAATAGTATATGGTTTACCCCTAGACTAAAAATAGAACCTATAAATAGTATGTGGTTTACCCCTAGACTAAAAATAGAATCTATAAATAGTATTGGGTTTTTCCCGTTTATATTACGTCATCCGGCTCCCCTAGGGAGCCGAGGGGATCCTATAGTAAGGTATCTGTGCTTGAACTCTGGTTTTTACACTACTCCAGTCCTGTTGGAAACCTCTCCTTTCGTTTCTTTTTATACATGTCTGATGTATCACACATGGACATTTTTGCACACTGTTAGATGGCTACTCCCCATCTTCTCGAGACGAGTGTACGTAATTATACCTTACTTTGGGAGTAAGGTATTACACTTGTTTTTTGGTACATGTAGATACCTTGTTTTTCTTTCAAAGCTTTAGGGGTCGAAGTTTTTAATAACATAAGGCATATTGTAATCGTTCTATGAATTAACTAAGTCAAAAGCTATTTCCTTTTACATTTAGATATGTTATTGTGAAATTGAATTGCTACATAGATATCGCATGTATCGATCGTGATTAAAGCGTCATCAGAGTGCACATGTCACAATTTCTGTTCTCATTTTCAATTACATCTAACCTAAACCCTTGGATATTTTTAAACTGGCAATTCGGCGCTTTAATACATTCCTGTTCACAAAGTGTATCTTTGAGCTACTTTAACAATATTTTTAAATTTGATAGAGTAAAGTGACGTGCAATTATGCAAGAAAGAATTATGTAAAGAATCACGAAAACTTTACTTACATAAACAATTTATTTTGAAAGTATTCGGTAAATCGCTTGCGGTTCGTTAATCCAAGCTCCCTCACAACAAATATACATGTTATGCAAACAGTAATATTTTTACATATATATTCACATACATTAACTTCTAAAAGGGTACTTGATCTCTTTCAAATTGCCCAGCCGATCTTGACACCTGGACAATGCAATGTTTAGATCTGCATCGTTCGAAACGTTTTTGTCGACTTTAATGTAACCGTATGAATATAAATACTGTCAAACTATAAATTATGTAGACTCTGTCTGTTTTTCTTATTCGACATAAATATTCACTTTCCAGTGAAGTACGAATTATTTCGAAAACTTTACAAGTATTGTAAAGTTGGTTATTTTCGCCGGGAGAAAATTTCGGAATTTCAAAATCCAGACATTACGATTAGGGGAAATATACGTGATATAAACATATCTGCCTTTGTAAGAATGCATTATCGATATATATTTTGGCGTGAGAGGGGGGGGATTTTCGCGAAGTCCATTGATTCGTGAGATACGCGTAAAATTCCACGTTAAAAGTAAGCCGTCACCCGGAAGTATATATATCCGATTGCCTAGACTCTTTTTATATAAATGCAAATGATATAAATATTATGCACAATCAATGTAATTCCCTGAGATGGAACGATTGAAGGGTAAATGTTGCATTTCGCTCGCAAACGTTCGTGTCGTCACAATACATTAGCTCTACAGTACAGAAACATGCCGCCACGGCTGTTCTAACATGAAAACTGAACCCGCGAATACTTTATTAATAATTCTAACGTCATCTTTTACTTGAAAAACGCGATTTCAGAAAACAAGAATAAAACCGCCAACTTTGGTGCATAATTATAGAAAAATTGTCATAATTTGAGTTTTGTTACGGGTATGCAACATTCAGTAAGTGCATTTATCGCACGATTTGCGCTTTCACGCATTACATGTTCGAATAATACATTTGCTGTGTGTTGCTTACCCTTAACAAAACACAAAAAAAAGAGACTACTTCTCCTTATATAAATCACAAAGGAAGCGGGATTAGCCGTACGGGAAGGTAATTATCTGTTTCCCAGTGACATCCGTTTCCTTGCATTTTGATGTCTAGAATTATAGTGTTTAGGAGTGTAAAATTGCAGAAACGTGTTCCAACACGAATTCTTCATGATTAAGTTTATTCCACGACAATTAATTTTTTTTAATTGACTAAAGAAAACTAATTTGATTGGTCCATGCGACCCGGGGAATTACTAGACAACAAACCACGGCTAGCTAGTTGTTATTTCTTAAATAATGTTATTCAATAAAAAAAAACCCCACCTCATATCAGCTAGTACTGTACAGTATACAAAAGTGAGAGAAAACGTAGGGTACATTTTTATTCATCAGTTAAACATATCATTAAAGGAAATAAACATATTACCATGAAACTTTTTTCTTGGAAATTAAAGTATTTGATATCCAAGTTAAACAATAAGCTCGTGGATCCACAACATTAGAAATTTGATAATGAATGCGTCTAACATACATGTATGCAAACTCAAAACAAATTAAAAGCAGATCTTCAAATTGATAGAATCATTGCAATACTGCGTAGCAGAATAAATAAAGAAGATTGAGTAAGAATCATGAATGAATCATCGTTTGCTGCATACTGTGTTCCACTGTGTTAAATGCAGAAAGTATTGCTGGATATCTCTACCATATTCTTCTAGAGCTTCTATTTTAAAGAGAAGGCTAAGACAGAGAAGTATTTTTTTTCTTTTTCTATAAAAACATAAACCATTTTATTTGTATGAAAAGTCAGACATTATATGTTTCGAGATCACCTGATTTTGGTGTTAAATATATTTCTTTCCTGAGTCTATGGTAAACTACAGCAGCAGCTTTGGCGCCATCGTATTTAGGATTAGAATTATACGACCTCATTTCTATGGCCATTTTACCAGCTGTATCAGTGAGAATCTGTAACAGATCGATTTGGAAGTCAGACTTTCTGAGAGCCTTCACGACGTTGTACAGGCAGAAGAGTAACCATCCTCCTTTATCACCGTCACTCCAAGCTATTGTACCTGTTATGACAGAAAATACATTTTCTTCAATCATAAAGATGCTAGCCAATATGTATAGAAAATTATACTGAACTTTAATTCCCACATAACTTTACAAAATATAAAGACAACCCTGGCATGTATTATTCATCAAACTTACCAGAGGCGGCTGAGAACATGGCTACGTAGTCATTGTACACAGGGATTGTACAAAAATCTAATGGTTTTAGTGGTTTCGGTATGTAAAACTCCGTCATGTCATCTGCAAAAGGTATATTCTGTGAATGAACATTTGATCCTCTTGGTATCAGACGACTTTGTTCGTTTCGTTTATCTTCCATGACATTGTTCTGCATATAGCCATTCCTCTCATAATTTCTACTAGACTCATTCCTGACCCCAGTATGTTGATGGGGACCTTGCAATCCCTCAGGTGACATTGTTCGTTGCTGAATGCGCCTGGTGATATCGTCAATCTGTCCCATTGCATCATCAAACTTTGCGTACATGTTACCCTGTCCTTGACAATCTTCTGATCTTCGATTAGCATAATTATAATCTTCATACCCATGTCTTGTGTCCGCTGTACTTTCAATTCTGTTACTCTGTGTTTGTTCTAATGGGACGGGGTTGTCTTTGACACTCGGGGTACTTCTGTTATTATAGTTAGCTGCCGAGCTTCCTTTTACGTAGGGACTAGTGATATTAACATCGGTACCTCGGTCTATGTCCGAATGGTTCTTTCTTTCTGGCATGACCCCTCTACAAGCCTTTCAATAGAAATATGTGCAATTTTAACTTTATCTAGCTGTGGAATGCATTTGAACTCAACTGTACGATTACTAATGGACTTTTAAAGGAAAAATGTATCTTATTGTAAATGATATTTCTTACCTGTACGAAAAAAATCCTTGGTTTACCTCGAAGAGCCTTACATTTTCTGTCTTTGAAAATTTCAAACAGTTCTTCACAACTCACAGTTCCGTCATAAGTATACAGTAATTGTTGCCGCAACTGAGAACCTTTCCTCTTGGTCTCTGCACCGTGTGTGCTCACAACACAAGCAAAGCAGTCATGATCCTCTTTGATGTGCTCACCAATGACTTTGAAGGAAAAGATAACATATTCAATACTTACTTTAAAGAAATTTTAAATCGACTATTTAAATCAATAGGATTTAGACCTAAAGTGAGACTTAAAAAAACAACAAGCACAAGAACACATACTAGTATTGTCTTTTTCAGTTGTGGTTATCTTTGTTTTTTCTGCTTTGTAGCCTTTTTCATTTGGGGGTTTCTTTCTCGCTTTATTTTAGATGAGGGTAGTTTGAAAATATAATTCTTTTCTTTAAGCTTGCTTTATCGGAATTGTTAAGTTCAATTGCATTTTCCGTACTAATGGAATAAACTTTAATACCTTTCATCTTCTTCATCAATAATTCTGTTGGTTCATTCTGTAGACAAAGCACATCAAATCCCAGAGTTTGGAAGACAGCTGTCATGCTATTTATATCAAGAATTGCACTGTCCCTCTTCGGTTGATGCTGGAACTCGTTATATATGACAAGAACAGCAAATCCTCGTTTACGATGTGTAAAGTCATACATACGTCTCTGCTGATGGTGTGGTTTACTTATAGTGCTCCCTGTAACATTGGGCGGGGAAGAAGATTCTATATTTTTCTGTACATTCTCATCAATTTCTCTAACTGCCGTATGTTTAGTGTCAGTTTTTGATAATTTGTCTTCATCTGTGTCTTTGTCCACTGATACAGAGAGTGACGTCTCCATTTTCTCCCCCTCCAAGTTTTCTTTTGATAAATTCTGATATCTTTTTGAAGGCATCCATTTCAGTTTCAATCTGTAATATTTCAATTTTATCAGGATTATTTATATTTAAGATAAAAATCGTTACATATTTTACATGTATCTAGGTATAGTTTTTAAGTCAAAAACATAATAGAAATATATAAACTGAACCGGTAATAAAATAATTGTTGAATAATCTGTCACTATTTTAACTACTAAGGGTTATTATCCAAAATGCGTTTCCTTATAAATGTGTATTCGAAATAAAGTAAAAAATCAAATTCAAAGAATTGTGGTCCCCCGCTTTTGGGTGTTTGTCTTTAAAGAAATGCTTACATACATCCCCCCATTGTGAAGTTTTAATAATATATCTCATATATTATTAACATTCTAAATAAGAAAGATTAACTCCAAGAAAAGGTCAAAAGGTCCAAACTTTTGTTTTGTTTCCAAGGGACAGGGCTTATGAAAAGGTATGCACATGTGAAATATTTAAGACCTATGATTTAAATTACCATCAAAAACTTATGGTCGAGGTTGAAGTTTTTAAATGTGGGTCAACCTCCATGGACAAGGTAACAAGGTCAGAATGTTGTTACCAACAGAAAGGTCTCATCACAAGGAATACACATGTGAAATGTGAAAGCCCTATCATTTTCCATTAAAAAGTTATGGACAAGGTTATAGTTTTTTGAAAAGTAGGTCGAACTCAAAGGTCAAGGTCACAAGGTCAAAAATTTTGGTATCCATGGAAAGGTCTTGTCACAAGGAATACACATGGTCAAGGTCACAAGGTAAAAAATTTCGGTATCCATGGAAAGGTCTTGTCACAAGGAATACACATGTGAAATATCAAAGCCCTATCACTTTCCATTCAAAAGTTATGGTCAAGGTTAAAGTTTTTAATAAGTAGGTCAAAGTCCAAGGTCAAGGTCACAAGGTCAAAAATTTCGGTATCCATGGAAAGGTCTTGTCACACGGAATACACATGTGAAATATCAAAGCCCTATCACTTTCCATTCAAAAGTTATGGTCAAGGTTAAAGTTTTTAATAAGTAGGTCAAAGTCCAAGGTCAAGGTCACAAGGTCAAAAAATTTGGTATCCATGGAAAGGTCTTGTCACAAGGAATACACATGTGAAATATCAAAGCCCTATCACTTTCCATTCAAAAGTTATGGTCAAGGTTAAAGTTTTTAATAAGTAGGTCAAAGTCCAAGGTCAAGGTCACAAGGTCAAAAATTTCGGTATCCATGGAAAGGTCTTGTCACAAGGAATACACATGTGAAATATCAAAGCCCTATCACTTACCATTCAAAAGTTATGCACAAGGTTAAAGTTTTTGTGACTGACGGACAGACGGACGGACGGACAGACGGACGGACGAACCGGTTTGAATGTCCCCGCGCTTTCGCGAAAGCGGGGGACAAAAAAAAAAA
The DNA here is from genome assembly GCA_028142955.1 of Pinctada fucata. Taxonomy (NCBI): domain Eukaryota; kingdom Metazoa; phylum Mollusca; class Bivalvia; order Pterioida; family Pteriidae; genus Pinctada; species Pinctada fucata. The sequence goes on from AP027102.1 coordinate 19,642,275, forward strand.
AAGCTGTTGATTGTTTAATACTTCTGAATTTGGAATCCATTTGAATTTCGGATCATTTCAATATTTCAAGTCTTGCTAGATGTATATGAAGCCATCTCTGATGACCACAACCTTATGCCATGTTGACAAATTATAAAAATCATACATTTGTAACGTTTTAAACATCAGTACAAATAATCGCTATCTTACTTTTGTAACTGCTTTTGGACTTTTTTCATGACGCCGTCTGGATGACATTCTGGAAATAAGACAAACATAACAGGTAATATATAAACGATCAGATTCAGTGTACTATCTTTGATTTAACATGTGAAATAATATACACATGTAATAAACAACCCCCCCCCCCCCCCCCCAAAAAGCATCAAACAAGTACTCAGTGAGAAAAAAGATAACCAACTATAATTTGAAACTGAAAGCCTTTGGGACAGCTACATGTATTATTTGATACTGAAAGCCTAAAGTACTACATGTGCAGTAGGCACGCAAATCACATTCGGATTAGCCTCGACCTTTTTCTTCGAAGAAAGACTCGGACGTCCGACGGAGCCATTTCAAAAATAGTTCTCCGTTGATCTATTAGTTTTGTTATAATCTATCATGAAATACAAATTCCAACACTGGATCGTACATTATGTAACTGACACACGTGTTACTCACAACTTTACTCACTCACGTTGTTGAAAAAGAAAAAGTGCCTTTTTACTTTTACATCGATTTGATGTAAAACCTTCCACCATTGGCATCCGAGTCTTTTTATGCCGTTACAAATAAAGGGCGAGGGGATCAAATGCCCCCATCTCTTCCCCTTCTCAAGAGATTTTAAGAAATTATTTATTCTGATTCAAATTATGTAAAGTTAAAACGAAAATTGTGTTTATAAACGAAAGCGATTAAAGATAATAACTTAACATAATTTGAATCAGAATTAATAATTTCTTAAAATCAAATAATAATAAACATTAAAGAAGTACCGATCAGTTATTCAGTCTCAAAGTCGAGAAGGCAAGGCAAAATCATTAGATTTTCCATAGGAACGGTTGCGACCCTCGAAATGAATATAATTTCGAAGTCGTTTCAAAATAATATGTCCCTCTTCCTTTTGTCTACAAAACAAATTGCGCAATTTTGATAATTACTTTCATTTGAATTGAACAGGTTTGTATGTTGTACATGTACAGTTGTATCAAGTACTTATTAATACTATACTTTATACAGTCATGTATATATTTGAGAAGAAGCTGTGATTTTTATATGTGCTCGGTTGTGTTTATATAGAATTTTGATAGAAAAAAGGGTAGCAAGACAAGTCGTTTTTACCATTTACAAAACACTTTCAGTTCGTGTTCATTTGTAAATGGCGACACTTGACTTGAGTTCGATTATCTGTGAAATGTGGCTCAAATGTACGTGCAGTTTCAGAAAATCGTGTAGACAAGCCTAAATTTCTAAAAGGTTAGTGTTTAGTAACGTGTACGCAAGGTTTCTCCTTTACAAATTCCGATCCCCTTGATCTGACTCATTAGTTCCAGGTACTCGCGTATACTGTCCAATTAACAGTTTATCCCTCATAACCTTTTAAATATAGAATCGGTGTTCCCGCTTTTAAACCGAGTAGGTCGTACTGCTAATCGTTAACCCAAATAGTACAATACTAATACACTTCTTGAGGTCAGACATTGTTGTATTGTTAATAACTGTAGTACACTAATTGTTCTATATTGAATTAGTCAGCCAGTGCTGTTCTAAAGACTATCTGCTCAATAACTTGGTAAATGATAACTTTTTTCATTCATTTCCACTCATATGAATCATTATATATTCATTGGAATCCCTATGAATATTAACGTGTATGTAAAGCTTTTTTTCACTTTCGTATAGAGCTTTACTCGACAGTTTCATTTATTACATATAATATGTGATTTTTAAAAAGCTAAACATTTTTTTCGTAAAACGTGATAATATTTTATATCTCGTATATAGCAATGTATGATTCAAAATAAATTCAAACATTAATTCATGTCACACATACACATTTTAAAAAGAAAAGTTTGAGATATCACACAAGAAGCAAAAATGCCCAAAACACCATATACTACTCCATTCCCACCCCCTCGATCTCCCTCGCTTTTTCTTATGTACCTACCTGTATATCTATATTCTGCAACCAGGTCATCCTCTTTCCCTGATTTAGATTCCATGTTTATGTCCTAGATTAAATACGTGTACATGTCGCAGATAATCAGCTCGTGTATAGTAGTATTAGCAATAAGGAAATTCCAGTATATAGATTATTATCGATAAGATAATATTTACTTGACAATAGTGTTATGTTAGAAAATACTCGTACGTCGCACCCCGGTTTAATGTATTAACAAATCATTGGAGCGTATTTACTGATCCGAAACTTCTCGCTGTGAAAGAGTTTGCACTTATAGTGCGTATGTTTTCAAGGCTTAACTAGCTTCGTGTACAATTGGGAGAAAAATGCCTAATTTCACATTTGTTTGAAGAACAGGACGGAATTCGATTTATGTTTGCATTTTATTTGCATTTATTCGTATATACATTTAGCATTTTAGATTTTTCTCAATATTTGTACGATTACGCGAAGTTTATAATCGTATTTTAAAATACTACAACAAGGCGTTCCGTCAATACTTATACATGTAATAGGGATTGCTGCGATTCTCATCGTATCAGGACAAGTCATCACACAGGTATGGTGGCTGATTTGTGCCATGTCGCGTTGTCGCGCCGCGCTTTGTCGCGTTGTCGCGCCGCGCTTTGTCGCGTTGTCGCGTTGTCGCATTGTCGCATTGTCGCGTTGTCGCGTTGGCGCCTTTAAAATGATTGAAGGAATGTATTTTCAACTGAACCGTTTAGATTCATTCATAAATTAAATGTTTGAAACAAAAAGGGTATATTTTCTACTTTATTTAAGGGCAAAATGCCTGTTTTCCGTTTAAATATAACAGATTTCTGGACAAATTCTATAAATTCATTATCTTAAGTAGAATTAGAGATTCAAAGCTACTTTCATATAGAAAATAAATTATCTTATCAAATGAAAGTAAAAATAATTTAATAATTCATTTAAATCAGTGTTTTGGGGTAAAATGTCATGCAATTTCACGCAAAAAACACTTATTTTGAGAAAAAAATTACTATTTCTTTTAATCTGCCTGAATTGACACATTTTAGCTTTGATAGGTATTTGAATTTAATGTGAGAACTGAAATTCAATTTCTATGCTATTTTGGGGCAAAAACCCCCTTATCTTTGTGCAAAAATCACTTATTTCTTTGAATGATTTTAAAAATTTATATACTTTAGTAATTCAAAGCAGGAAAGGTTTCCTATTACGTAATGATACTTAAGTAATCATGTGAAATGAGCTAGAAGAGATTGGTTTGATTATTTTGCTATTTTGGGGGGAATGCCTGAATTTTTATTCTAAAATCGCCGATTTCTGAAAAATCTTTATTTCTTTGAAATGCTACATTATTTATGAGATTCAAAAGTGTAACCTTGGGTATATCATAATTTGTCCTTAACTTATATGAGTTTTAGGTATCATTTGATATTTTGGGGCAAAAAAAGATATATATTATAAAGGCAGATTAAAAGAAATACAAAAATGTAGTTTACTTACAATTTTCTCAAATTGAGTGGATTTTGTTTGTTTTTTGCATAAAATAAAATATTTTACCCCAAAATACTGATTTAAATGAATTATTACATTCTTTTTACTTTCATTTGATTAGATGAATTATTTTCTATATGAAAGTAGCTTTGAATCTCTAATTCTAGTTAAGATAATGAATTTATAGAATTTGTCCAGAAATCTGTTATTTTTAAAAGGAAAACAGGCATTTTGCCCCAAAATCAAGTAGAAAATATACCCTTTTTGTTTCAAACATTTTATTTATGAATGAATCTAAACGGTTCAGTTGAAAATACATTCCTTCTATCATTTTAAAGGCGCCAACGCGACAACGCGACAACGCGACAATGCGACAACGCGACAATGCGACAACGCGACAAAGCGCGGCGCGACAACGCGACAACGCGACAAAGCGCGGCGCGACAACGCGACATGGCACAAATCAGCCACCATACACAGGACACTACATTTCCATGATGTGTATGATTGGTATTCTATTATGAAAAAGTAATCCGAAATGATTTAGATGTACAATGTACATTTACCCATCTCGATCACAGGGGCTACAGCACACAAAGAGTACAGAGTAACCTCCTCTCCTCATAATACATAAGCAAACACGTTTATATATTAGAAGAGAGGGGAGGAGGGTATTTATTCTGTACTCTTTGTGTACTGTAGTCCCTGTGTCTCGATTGTAAATTGGGGGGGGGGGGCAGGGGGTACCACTCTCCCCCTCCAACCCCCTACCTCCCTCCTCCCTCCCCCTTCCTCCCTCCTCCCTTTTCAATCAAAAGTCCCCTGACATTCTTATCACATTGTACATGTATATACGAGTAAATAGAAAAAGGCCTTAGAAAACTTCTAAATATGGTTTTAATTAGTGTACATTACTGAACTGTTGCTTATAGACACGGTCCAATTTGAATATTGGGGGAGGGGGGACGGCTTGTTTTTTCGTTGTCGGGGCAATTTTTTTTTTTTTTTTTTTTTAGTTACAAAGTTGGAGAAAAGTTTTTTCTATCTATAGCATTACATGTATTTAATACTAGTAAATCTGTAATGCACAGGCAAATTTATATGTGAAAGAGAAAGCTTTAATTTGGCGAGCGAAGCGAGGCGGAAATTTTTTTAGGATGCACTGCAGTATTTCGTGTAATATTTCAATTTAGAGAAAACAGTGAATACTATCATTTAAGAGCAAGATTTTGCCTCCAATGAAATCTTAAATCACAGGGATAATATAGGAAAATTTGGATTATATAAGGAAAATAGGGCACATCCATAAGTATAGGGATTATAGAAAATATACAAATACCTGCAAAGTATATATAATTTACACGTAAAATTTGTAAAGTGGGGGCAGGGGGTCTTGGAGGGGGTCAAGACAAATGTTTTAACATAAAAGTGTAAATAGGTGCAATAGTGAAGTTATTTGGGTTATTTCCTTTTTTTTGAAAATCCTTGAACAAAATAGACCTGTTTAGATAAAAACGAATGTGAGCGAAGCGAGCCTGAAATATAAGAAAAATGAATTGAAAATTGCGGCGAGCGGAGCGAGCCGAAAACTTTTAAGGTATATAAAAATGAAGTTCGTGGTAATTTTTCAAATTGAGATTATGTAAATGAACGCATAAGAGCAAGATTATTTATATCTTAAGTAATTTCCTAATTTTTTTTGGTTTTTGTTACCCTCCCAATCATATCTCTTTCTCCCCCTCCCGCCCCCTCTCTCCCTCCTCCCATCCCCTTTCCTCCCCTCCCACCCCTTCCTCCCTCCTCCCGCCCCCTTTCTCCCCCTCCATTTGACCCTGTCCACCCCCTCGTAAATACTCGTTCTTACTCATGGCATCATGGGTGAATCCAGAACCCCAACTGCCGGGGGAGCACATACAATTTTGGATGGGAAGCACTTGGGGGAGGGTTTAGAAGGGGGTTCTTCCCTCCCATTGGTGGGGGTTCGGAGGGCCACCCCCCGAGAACATATTTTAAAAAATGAAGCGATTTGGCGACATCTGAAGCGTATTTGAACTGAATTTAGAAGGGATTACGTGCATGATTCAGTCAGTTTCACTTACTTAAAAAATCTCGACATTTTCTGATGCTGTATTGTTTTTGCACGGCATGCAATTCTAAGTCAACATGTTCAGGATTTTCTATAAGGAAAGGGCGGATCAAGAAAAGTTCTAAAAGGGTAGAGAGGTCAGCCCATGGGGAGAGGGGTGTCCAGCCGTAAATTCACGTAAACGCTAGGAAAAAACCAGCAATTTTTGCAAATTCAAGACGGGATCTAACCCCCTAATAATCACTTAAGATCCACGCTTTTTCGTTTAAAATTTTTTGTATGGTGGAGAAAATAAGTAAATGATAAATTTCCATGGGTGCCCCATGATCTGCGTCGTCCAGATAGGAAGGTATAATTATTCATTGGTAATTCGATTGTGAAAATAAAGAAAAACATGCATTTTAAACTGTTTGCAAAAATTCTTGAAGATGCCGGTCCAAATCTAGTCAAACAATTTTAATTGTTCAATGACCTTAACCCCCCCCCCCCAAAAAAAAAAAAAAAAAACAAAACAAAACAAAGCAAAACACAAACAAAACAAAACAAAACATGTACAAAACAAAAAAAAAAAAAAAAAAAAAAACCGATCTTAGAAAAGTAAAAAAAATTGTCAATTTTATAGAAGGTAATATCGAAGATTGGTAAAGAAATATTTGTGTTTGATGACTTGCATATAGGACTGTTATTCCCGATTCGTCCCTCAGATGAAGAAAATCCTACATGTATATTAACATGATTCAATGTAGAGCTCTAGGTTGTTGTTCACGTACATGTACAGACGATGGACATGGCAGCAATGCATCCTTTCCGAATTTGTAATCTATTCCCGAGAAAATTTTGGAAAATTTATTCAAATCGGTGGTTTCTGGGGTGTTTCGGGGCTAATTCTGACTAATTTCATATATTTGTATAAGGAAACAGCGGTTTGCTTCTAAAAGCATGTAATAAGTGCCCCTTCGATGGGCACTGCCGGGGGGGGGGGGGGGCACGTGCCCCCGTGCCCCCCCCCCCCCCCCCCCCCGGCTGAATCCGCCACTGGGCATACATGTAGCTTCAACTACTAAAATATCGAGACTAATTCTCTATAAATGGACGTGATTGGTACATGTAAAATGTTCGCCAATTACATGCATTGTTAGTTTCCCTTGAGTCATCTGATGCACAGAAGTTAGTGAAATGTCAATAAATACATCGTAATCTATGATATGGACGTGGTTGTACGAGGTATTTTTTGCCCTGGCCGTGCTTTTTACGGAATATGACCGTCGGCGGCTGTTCCACTATTGAAACATTGATGAAAGCCCCGGTCACACTGCTCTCCACGTCCAAATCACGTTAAAAGATCTGCTGGACGTGTTCATACGTGGTAATTTTTGCAATGGCTATGCTTTGTACGGGGTATGACCACCGTCGCCTATTCCACTGCTGAAACACTGCCTAAGCACGGTTAACCACGTCCAACCACGTCTAAGGCTAAAAACCTACGTGACAAGACGTTATACACACGCTTTTACCCGTGATACCAACGCGTAACACCCGTCGAATGACCATGCTCTGGTCATGCAAGACCGCTTCAGCTTTCGCGTCTTACCGCGTCTCCTCCAAGTTTTAATCACTGCCAGAACACGGATCATCACGTGTATTTCGCGTGTGTTGCACGTCTATACCACCTACACCGTCCGTGGTTGTCCGCGGAATAAAATTTTGAACAGTTCAAAACTTCTGTCAGCGTCCAACGCATCCATTGCGGAACACCCATGCAATGAACGTGCTCTGTGTGCTTACGTGCGTTGCACGTTTTTATCACGTACACAGTCTGTGGTTGTCCGGGGAATAACATTTTGAGGACTTCAAAATTTCTTTCCGCGTCCAACGCTTCCTACCATGTGTACAAATCGTCTGTACATAGCGCGTCTTAAAAGCGAACAACAACATCTGCTTCACGGGAGACCTTTTTGGACGAGTTTTGGTAGTGATCAAGCCGTAAAGCGCAGTGTGACCGGGCCTTAACGTTACTTTTATAAATAAACCGTTCTCTCTGAAATTGCAAACTATTGATAAATTCCAAATTTTCAATGGGAATCGGACTTCGCGCTTTGAATTGTATATTGGAAAACAAAAAGTTGACAAGGTGGTACACTGTAAAGCCCCGGTCACACTGCACTCCACGTCCAAATACCACGTGGTACTTTTTTGGCCATGGCTGTGCTTTTTACGGGTTATGACTGTCGGCGGCTGTTCTACTGCTGAAACATTGCATAAGCATGGCTTAACACGTCTAACGTCGAATTCCCGTGCTGTGAGATAATGCTTATTAATAAGCTTTCGCGTCTTACCGCGTTTTATTCACTGCCGGAATGCGGATTATCACGTGTGTTTCGCGTGCGTTGCACGTCGTCTGCCTCGCGGAATACAATTTTGAGCAGTTCAAAACTTCTTCCGCGTCCAACGCCGTTCAGATTTTTGCAGCGTCCTACCACATCTACAAAGCGTCTGTAACGCGGCTTACACCACAATTGTACTTTCTTCGAGACCTCTGGGTAAACGGAAAAGTGGGAGGGTTGCGCGCACGTAATCAAGGATAATCGCATCTTCTGCTATTTTCGTGGCAGATGGCCGTCCTAAGAAGGCACCGGTTGCCCATTGGTCTCGTTGGATTATGTGTAGTATTTTGTGTTTGATGTTTTTGTGTTGTGCGTTTACGTTCCTTGTCCCTTTTGTGTATTTTTCTGTGCTTGTCTGCTTTGTGTTTTTGGGGTTTTGCTGTGGGTACTGCAACCTAGTGTTGTTGGAGATCCCCTCATTTGTTTTAAAAGCGGACAACAACGTCTGCATCACGGGAGCCTTTTTTGGAGTTTCTTGATCAAGCCGTAAAGCGCAGTGTGACCGGGCCTTAATGAATGTATGATATTTTGCAAGAACAGCAGCAGGGGATTCATGCGAGTGTACATGACTTTGGACTTCCCCTGGTTTGGCGGGTTGTTACCATGCTACCGTCATGCGGTATTTGCTTGTCTCGATGCGTCCGGTGCGCTAGAGTGTGCATTGATGCTCTGGATTTTTGCGGTAGATATTAACCAAATACCGAGCGACATTTGGGTTACATGTAGGGATTCTGCTTTCGTGGGCTGGTCTTGGCTTTCTGGAAGTTTTACAAATACTACTCTCAGATTCTTTTGATATTCGAAACTGTGCATGCGACTGAGTGTGTTGCTTTAGGGGTTTCGCAGCCTGTCTTTTGTGTTTGCAATGTGGATGGAAATTCCGTCGGAGTCGTCAAACGCTTTTCGTACCTTGTATATGATACTGCCGTCACCAAACGGACACTTGACACAGTTTAAGGGTAGCACTCTAACTGAATGTTGCGGTGGGACTCCGTGTCGGGCCCTGCTAAACCTATGTAGAGAAGAAAGGACTCCGACCACCTGTCCTCCCTTAATGTAGGTCAAATTCCTTGGATTGTAACATGCGTAAGCTCGCTTCAGCCGAGAGAACATTTACTACTTTTCGTATGCCCTTTGTTGTTTTAATTACCATTAACTCTTTCATCTATTGCATGGATCCCTGTGTTTTGAACATAGATTTTATTTTGATATGGTACTGAATCGACCCTGCAGGAATTTTGGGGCCGCGCACTCTCTGTAAAGTAAATACAGAAATTTAAATTCTAAAAATAACACAAGAGGGCGCAAGTGAAATTAATTTGGACTGCTTATGAAAAGCACATTGGCTGGAAGCATTACTGATGAGAATTTAATATTCGAAACACGTGTCTGGTGCATGAAAATTGGTTTGAAATTTTCTTCAAGAAGGTATATAGTTGGAACCTTTCTGCATAATAAATATAGACACCTACTTGATGTTGCAGTGTGGAGCAGTTAAAATCGTTCCCCATGACCTGATGTTTGTGAAGTGTATTAATTACTTCTTTCCAGTTCTGTCGCATGAAAGAAGCTTCGTTTTGGCCTTTAATCAATGTGACATAATATCTATATTTCTGCTATTTCGGAAACTTGCCATTTCATCGAAAAATATTAAAATTCAAGGAGGTTAACATCTTAGCACCATCCCTCCAATGCTACATTGTATTTTGAACATAGATTTTATTTTGATATGCTACTGAATCGACCCTACAGGAATTTTGAAGCCGCGCACACTATTTAAAGTAAATGCAAAAATTTAAATTCTAAAAAATAACGCAAGAGGGCGCAAGTGAAATTAAGGTAACGCTAAAGTCAAAATGGACGCCTGGCAGCTCAAGTAATAAAAATGTGTATATTTTTTTTCTCTCTGTGCCTATAACTTTCAAACTTTGCATGTAACTACATATAAGTACACACTATACATTTACAGTAATGGCCTCTCTGTGAACAGCCCATGTTTTAACCAATACTCCATATAATTTATGAAAATTAATGTTTTCCTACCCAATTTTTCAAACAGTTCAGCTGTTATATACTTGAAAAATAAAAATTGAAACTTTGGCAACAGAAAAATATGTTTTAATACTAGTGCATGCGGGATTTGAAATTGCGCGCCACTTTTGTACAGTTCTGAATGGAGGCCGTTTGTATGTCACTTTGTCGAGATGGAGGTCGCCATATTTGATTTGGTGAGTAGCCAATTTCATCTCAATTTAATGCATGATCTAATGGGTGACAGCCCATATTTCTGAAAGTATTCATGTAAGAGACCCATATATTTTTAAAAACATGTGGTACCTGTTTATTTCTAGCCATTTGAATGTACTATTTCAACTGTATAATTTCGGTCTTCCCTCTTAGATCAAAATGAAAGTACGTCAAATTCCTGCGCGAATTTTTACGTTTGAGAAACTTATATGAATGTTGATAAAACAGTCTCTTACTTTCGTAGACATAATATAAATTACTATATCTATTCTACAAAAGCACATAGGAGATATTATACATAAAGGTTTGTCGTCATTATATCGAACTACTTTTCGTTGGAAGTATTTCCCCTCTTTGCGTTCGAAGGTCTGCAGTTGGCACGAAAGAGAAAATAAACAATCGAGAGAAAATCTGCTTTGTTCAGACGTAAGACAGGTACTGTAAACAATATTCGGTGGATATAAGAATTTATTGACGCACGTCTGACAGAGATCGGACAAGATTTTGCCCTTCTAAAAGTTAAATTCACTCGATCAATTTGGCCTAAAAGTCATGACGTCACATGGTGAAAACATCGACAGAAATTTCTATTTTTTTTTAAATATTAATACAAAAATATACCGAAATATATCCAATATTTGCAATTGACATAAGATGCAACAACAATTATTTTGAAATAATTGACATTTCTGTCAAGTTTTTGTCAAAGTGTTGTATGGAAGCCAAAAATGGTCATTCACGCATGTGTATGGTATTTTAGATGTAAATAGTGTTTACAACAACATTGATACCTCATACTCAGATATTTTGTACCTGAACAGTACTCCCATTTGCTCTTGGATCTTTGGTATAATCTTTCACTTAGAAAACAATTGTTTTCTGCTTAATAATTGTATAACTGTTAAAAGACAGCAATTGTGAACAGCAGTATGTCAATTCGTACCATTACCTTCTTTTCCTGCAATTTCCTACAATGCCTACTAACAAATGGTTTCAATATTTCGCCAGTATCTTACATGTTATTTCTTATTGGTATTACTATAGTTCATGTTTGTGTGAAGGCTTCAATTCCTGCCTATTTGCGACATATCGCTTTAATGCAAGGCGAATGTGATCTCAACAGTGATTGGGAAGGACAGAGACCATGCGCATAGACTATGATACATGTAGTCCCATTTATAGATGGCACATATTGATTCCGAGTACTTTCTTATATTAAGAAATGGCCCATTAAAATGGTAAAAAAAAGAATGGAAAATGGCCCATTCATAATATTTCATAACATGTATTAACAGTTGCACACACAATCTACTGATAAGAAATATTGTGTGTGACGGGCAAAACCTTGAAGCTATATTAAGTCGAGACCTGTTTTCCTTTGCATTTTTGGTGTAATTTTCAGAGATGTTGAAAACTTTTAAGGCATGCCAGTCATTTTGAAAATGATGCCAGTCGGAACAACTTACATGTGCATTGTGTAGCAAAGCTTTAAACTTTTTTCCAGTCTGAATGTAATTTTGCCGGTGAAATCCTTCGGACTGGTACTTTTCAGCATCACCGACTTATTTTGCAATTTAATTAAAATTACATTCTACTCTTTTGCTGCTAAATTTTATGTCTTAAATGAATTATCATGCGAAATGACTTTTTGCAAATTTGTCAGCAAGCGAATAGACATGTGTATGTTAATTCTTTGTCACTTCAGCGTTTGAATGAATCTATTCTATACCGATGACATAGGCAAGCATGTGATTTATATAGATTTTCTACAATGTTGAAGCAGGGAAAATCTATATTTCTTCATACGTTAAGCATAACAAAGTCAAAAACAATGTTTTACTTAAAATTACAAAGATTACTCCTCATGAGGTAACCCATTTTAGGAATGCAAATTCATATAAATGCTTAAGGGGTATCGACAAACCATTATTCGCCATATTGGATTTTATATAGTGTGTTATTGAAAATCTGTCGTTCTGCAGAATTAAGACTCCAATCTTAACCATTTTAATACTAAGTTTTCTTTACCTCAACATCGTCATTTTCCCATCATTTTAAACAAAAACTGCATCAATATTTTTACATGACAACCATTTGAACTTAGTGCACCGAACTGCGCAGCTGCACATCAGAAGAATTTATGAATAATACTATAACTTACCTTAAACATTACATTGATACTATATCTGCAACCATTTGTCCTTTGATTTTGAGTAAAAGGTCTCATTATCATATAAATCTCTTGTTAATACAACACGGTGTCTTTTCGAACACGAGTTTTTACAGGTAGCAATTTTCACGTGCCGATCCGCCCCAACATAGGTAGAAAAAATAAACGAATTTTAAGTTCCTGGGGTAATTCACTAGAATTTCGACTGTTTTCGATTCAATTATTAATTATTTACATGATATATATTAGAAAAGTGGGGTAGTCATGTGAATTATAGGTGACAAATTACAAATGTGCAACATTCCGGGGATCCGCCCCTGGATTCATTTCTATGTTGATATGGCTACTAGCCCCTTGTGTGTAAAATGAAGATACCCGATATTTTGAGAAAGTATGATCAAAATTGGAGGACAAATGGTTGTAGACATAGTATCAATGTAACGTTTAAGGTAGGTTATAGTATTAATCATGAATCCTGCAAACCTGTAGCTGCGCAGTTCGGTGCACTAAGTTCAAATGGTTGTCATGTAAAAATATTAATGCAGTTTTTGTTTAAAATGTTGGGAAAATGACGATGTTGAGGTAAAGAAAACTTAGTATTAAAATGGTTAAGATTGGAGTCTTAATTCTGCAGAACGACAGATTTTCAATAACACACTACATAAAATCCAATATGGCGAATAACGGTTTGTCGATACCCCTTAAGTTTATATCTAATTTTGCTTGACATCATTTTGATTTTGATGTCTTTTCTCTTTTCTTCAACAGAAGTTTCATTTACATGTATCATGAATTTAGCATTAGTTCTTTGATTTCACTATCAATGTATCATTAGTTTCTTGTCACCCAGACGATGTTTGAATATCCCTTCGAATTTCTTGTATGATTATTTTATTATCGTAGCAAAGTGACCTGACCAGGTCGAGTTTATTTTCACCTGGTTATCAAAAGATTTAAAAAATAAGCCGTTCAAAATTACAGATAACAAGTATTAACTTAATTACTATAATAGATCTACCCTGATATAGGGCTGTCTCGATTCACCGCGGTTCTTGATTCGCCGCGGTTCTTGATTCACCGCGGTTCTCGATTCACTGCTGTTCTTACGGTTCATTTTCGGCATTTAGCTTAATCTTTAAAAATTCAACATGGCGATGCTGAACGCCGAGTCGTCAAAGATAACTTCTGAGTTTTGTACTTTGTTTCTAGTCAATACAATATATTCTCAAATCATTCAAGTTATGAATGATCTTAATTTGTTGTTTTAATAAAATATCTGACGAATTACAGAAATGCCTCCATATCTACATTAAAAATGTTGTATCGTGATATGAATTGTATCGTGAGTAAATATCGTGATACATATCATATTGTGATCTTAGCGTATCGTGGCAGCCCTACCTCAGTCACTTGATTCAAGAAGTTCCACCCGGTCATGCCACAAAATGCATGATTTCTGAAGATGACTAGATTAAATTGTTTAGTTTAATTTGTTTCATATAATTAATGGTCATAGCAATAAATGAATTAGCCACTTGTCTGTCTACAAAGTCATTGAAAATGCGTTTTGAGTCATGAAAAAGTAATGGAATTATGGTATAGAATTTCCGTATGAACCTTGGAATCGAGCAAAATGATCAAACGGTATGGAATCTTTGAGGAATTGTTACACCTCTAGACAGTATACCACATGAATTCAACTACCAGAAACAATTCATCAAATACTTCTGTTCACACTTGCTGCCTTTTTACAGTAAAGTACAAAAAAAAACTTAAATTGTGCATAAAATTTTGACACACCATATGATTCATTGACTCCAATATATTACTTTTTATACCACTAGCCTAAAGACAGATATTTGCGTTGCTAAATTTTCAGTAGCTCCGGGCATTTGGCTACACCAGATTTTTTTTAATTATATGATGTAACTGGGTATGATTGCCATCAAATTCAATGAGTATGACATCACTTCATAAATTGTATAGTTTTTTGCATACATCATATTTATGCCGAAAATATGAAAATGTCTCAAAATTTTTATGATGAAAACCAAATTGAATAAATCTGTTTGAAGTATTTATTTTGAATTGCATTTTGAATACAAATTTGCTTTATCTTTTTCAGGAATTCAATATGTTCTACGTGGAGTGGAAAGAATCGTGAACCAAAAAGGCCTTTCAATATATTTGGTATCAAAAGGAAATATTCAAATGTATAACTGCTACATACAGTCTAAGATTGACATGGATACCTGCAAACATTATGTGGTTCAAGGAGCTGTGGTGTGTATCTTACAGTATTATAATTGAAATCTTGTATTAAGACTTTCAACAACTTTTTGATACATTTGGAACAATTTTTAAAATTCAATTAACAAATGTGAAAGTTAGAATGTTAGAAAAAAATCCTTACAACAGCATTTTACAGACAATTTATTGATTAATACGTGATATGCAGTATTAGAAAGATCTTAATACGACTTCAGACTGGTAATATGGTCTTACAATATATACATTATTTTGATTTTGGTTTCAATTCCTGTCTGGAGCCAATAAATATTATATATTCTAAAATATGCTGTCATTTAAAGCAGAGTTGCCTTGCTCTTATTATTAATTATTACAACTTCAAAATGATTTATAAGTTTTGTGTAATTTTGCAATAAGGGCAATTATTCATGAAGATAAAAATATTCATACATTCAATATAAATTATAAAGCAATCAATACCCATTGATAAATTGATGATGAATTTATAACAATTCGACAGTGGGCTTACATATCGTCATATTTATATATAAATGCATATATATGTTTAATACTTTTGTTATTAGGGACTTATGATATTTTTTCCCTTTGCAGTTGATTCCTGTACAGTATTCCTGTGTATTTCTGAGGATGAATGAACAGCTATGGTTGTTGAATGGACTTCTCTCGAATACCTAACGTACATTCAGTACATGTATGTGATTTATTCACATAAATAACATTATAAGTGATTAGAAGTTTAAAACTTTAAAATTTTTCCCCTTATACTTCAGAGAGAAGTGGTGATATAGAAATTAAATTCTAACATGACTTGAGATTTTCTCCCTTTATGTACCATAGAACTCGCCTGATGTAAAATCTCCAACAAACTTCCAGTTCGCTAAGCTCCACCCATGCACGTGCACGTGCTATGGAGCCTGTGGAGAACAATATAAGAATAGAAATAACAACTAGATAGCTGTGATTTGTTGTCCAGTAATTCCATGAGTCGCATGAACCAATCAAATTATCACCTCGCTGCGAGGTGATAATTTGATTGGTTCATGCAACGAGGGGAATTACTGGACAACAGACCACGGCTAGCTAGTTGTTATTTCTTAAATATTATACACAAACATTTTCTTAGCAACCTAGCATTTTAGTGAAAATATTGTTTGTACATGTTGTATGTAGTTTAGATGGAAATAGATTCAGACTCATGCATTTAACTAGGTAAATAGGTAAATGTTGATAAAGTCTACTGTGAAATGATTTTAATAATTGTTACATGTACATGTATATATCTAAAATGAAGGAGATCAATTTGTATATAATATAGCTTGAAATAAAATGTCACAAAAAGATAGGAGAAATGTAAACTTTTCTTAAAATTTGACATTTGCTTACAAATTTCATCAATGTTTCAGTTTTTTCCTGAGTGACGAAGAATGGTTGCACATTCAGCTTTACTACAGACATTTCCAGATGAAAAATAGAATATGAGTAAGTATAAAGCAAAGTAATCAACAGCTTGTGTCTAAATTGTGATTTGCTTTTTTGTTTTTTATTTTTGTTTTTTTTGGGGGGGGGGGGGGGTTGATCATGAGTATATACATATATATATGTACAGTGTGTTTGCATTTTAATGAAAAAATGGAATGTGATAAATAAAAAAAGATCATCTTTTTTTATTGTGTTTTTTTTGTACAATGAATGTTTCCTGAAAACAGTAATAGAAAATTCACATTGTCACTATATATTACATTTTATATTTGCTTGGAAAAAAATTAAATGTTAAATAAAGTGAGTTTCCTTGAAATAGTACCTTCTATACAGTACATAATGAAACATTTGTTCAGATTACTGATTCATTTCAACTTGGTGATTTTTATTAAGGACCACCCCCCCCCCCTTCATCTTCTCTTTTATTTGAACATCATTATTATTCATTTTAGTATATACATGTATACTTTTATGCTAGTCTCGTTATCAATATACATGTACAATGTCAGGTAACTATGATTTAACTGTTGGATCATAAATTCAAATAAATTGTTGGCACTGCAAGGACACCATACTTTTTACTACATGAAAGTAGTCCCCAATATGGCCGACATTTTAAGATTTTTATATCAATAATTTCAGGCCAGATTATAACAATTTGTTTGAATATATTAAAAACTCGCATCTAGCTTGCACTAGACCTAACTTTAACCATCAATAATTCTGCATTGTTTAGGTGAAAGCTGTTATCTTAACCTTGCTGAACTGTGTGAAATGGAAGGAGTGAAAAAAATGACATTACTCCAAGCCAAGAACCTGTGGAAAGAAGTTGATACCATGATTGTGTGCAGCTTTTCATGACAATCAATTTGATGTATAACATTGTATATGTATCTTGAAAATAAGCGAAAAAATCTGATTAAATCTGTAAGTCCAAATTTGTGTTTAGCGTTACCTTAATTTGGACTGCTTATGAAAAGCACTTTGGCTGGAAGCATCACTGATGAGTATTTGATATTCGAAACACGTGTCTGGTGCATGAACATTGGTTTGAAATTTTCTACAAGAAGGTATATAGTTGGAGCCTTTCCGCATTATTGTGTTCATCGTACAGCGAGGAGGATATTACATACAATTCTTCGTTGGTAACCGGGCAAGAGGAATGGCCTTACGTGGCCTTCCTAAGTTGGTACTAATAGTTTTTTTTGTGTATTGTTTGTTGTTTGATGCCGTATATGGTGTTCATTTCACTTTGACTAGTGTTTAAGAAATGGGTTATTTTGTTGTGCGGACTGCAGTAGAGTCTTGTTGGAAATTCCTTCTCATTTACAATGGAAATGCTCTATTTTAAGAAGCTTCGAAATGAGTATAAGTATATCGATTTTAAAATAGGCATATCATATTTCTATCATCATTATATGATATTTTAATTTGAACAGAATTTATGTCAATATTGAAAGGACAGTGAAATGAAAAGGGGTGCAATTCGACTTTTATCTATTTCTTCATTCCAGGCACAAATGTAAACGAGCTGTATTCCGACATTTTAGGACAATTTGTATCAATCAAAAGTAAATATACATTTATAATTTTACTCATTTTTCCCGAAGGGATCTTTAAGGAATAAGTAAATTTAATAAGGGGTGATTGATATGTTGTAAGCCTCGGTTTTCTGGGATGCAGAAGGTATTCTGCTGATAGATTGTCTACAAAAAGGACAAACAATCAATGGCACATACTATGCTTCACTTCTGACCCAGTTACGGGAAAGCTCATTAGTTAAAGGTGTGTTGTCCCTTCAGGACAATGCTCCTATTTACAAGTATGTCACTGCCATGTCTACCATTCATGAATTTGGCCTTGATTTGATTGAGCATCCGTTTAACATCCGCCTTATTCACCTGATCTTACTCCCTCAGATTCCTGGCACCAACATTCAATCCGATAATTACGTCATACTTGACGTTATATGCTACTGAATCGACACTAAAGGACATTTGGAGCCGCGCATTCTCTGTAAAGTAAACACGTGTCTGGTGCAGGAAAAAAAATGGTTTGAAATTTTCTTCACGAATGTATAGAGTTGGAACACTTCGATATTATTATTTTAAACACTTATTTCTTGTTGCAGTATGGAGCTGTTAAAATCGTTCCCTGTGATGTTTAGAAGTATATTAATTACATGTACTTTTTTCCAGCTCTGTCGCCTGAAGGATGAATAATGACCATATCCTAATACACAGTACAAAATCGATAATCTAGAAGATCATAAACCGAAGGTATACAAAATTAGGATAAAACAAGAAACAAAGAAAAACCTCCACCACATGAAAAAAGCGTACTCCCAAAATGGGAGTGAGAAGCTTTGTTTTGGCAATTTATCGATTTCACATCATAAATATTATTATGCTGTTTCGAAACCTTGTCATTGAATTCAAAATAATCATCGAAATTAAAGGAGGTTAACATTTTAGCACCATCCCTACAATGCTATTTTGAAAATATCTTTTCGTTGGATATGCTTCTGAATCGACCCTACAGGAAAGGAGCTGTTAAGATAAGGGCCTGAAATCACTCGGTTATTTCTCGTGCGCTGTCCTTCCAACTTAGAAAAAAGTTGGTCAGGATAAAAATATGAAGTATTATGAGATTCATAGGTATTTTATTTTCAAAAAAAAAATGTGAAAGATGTGATGATTACGGGTTGAAGAGGTAGGGGTACAGATGACGGAAAAAGTTGAATATCGTTCGAAAATGCAAAAAAAAATGCATTATTTTACCCATTTTTGAGCTTATGTTTTTGTTACCTTTTCATGTCAAAATCGGATAAGCGAATATAACTTTGAGGTAATTATATCAATATAATCGGCAAACTCTGCAATCCAGAAACTGAAAAACGGTTTTATTTCGTTCTTCTCAGTCACTAATGTAGCTTTCTGGCGTGAAATACACACGGTGCAGAAATAGACAACTTTCTCGTTTACTTCCTTCCAAACGGTTAAATATTTGATCGTAACACACTCTGAATAGATTGTTCCATGATATGAAATTAAAACAGATGGCAATATAACCTACTTTATTGCTCTAGAGGCAAATCTAAAAATATTCATCCATCCCCCCTTTTTTCGTTGTTCGACTCGCTTCAGAACCACACTTGGTCAGAAAATGTGTTTGATTGATATACACCTTTGGTCAAAGTGGCATTGTAAAGCGAGGGGGGATGATGTTGTATAAATCTTTTCCGTTTTCCATTGATTTTTGTGTAAAAAACGCTTATTATGACCCAAATATCGGTCTTATATCCCATCTGTCAGCACATTCATATGTGGACCAAGTTACGTGATATTTCTACCGAAAAAGATTATCAAATTTTGCATTTTGAAATTTCGACTTTTCAGGGCAGATTTTACGCCTTACCTTAACAGCTCCTTTTGAGCCGCGCATTCTCTGTGAAGTAAATGTACAAATCTAAATTCAAAACATAAAGAGGGCGCTATTGAAATGAATTTTGGTGGCTCCGCTGGAAGCATCACTGATGATAATTTAATATAAGAAACATATGTCTTGTGCAGGAAAAATTGGTTTGAAATTTCTTCATAAAGGTATAGAGTTGAAGCACTTCCGTATTCGTATTATGGCTTTCTGACCAGTCAAGATAAGGAGTTCTTTGAAAGTGGTATTGAGGCCCTTAAACACCGGTGGCAAAGTATATAGATACTGAAGGAATATATAGACAAATAATGCAAAATGTCTGGTAAAATTCAAATTTTCTATTATACGTTGCTCACAACAACTGTTAAACGTCTTCAAATTCAATAGCAGCATTTAAGAACAGATGAATTTGCAGCATGGACCAGACATGCATGTTTCGGGTACTCAACCCTCATCAGTGATCCTCAATCCAAATGTTGTTAAATGGCCAAAGAGTGTGAAAGAAATTATGTC
Source organism: Pinctada fucata (assembly GCA_028142955.1). Lineage (NCBI taxonomy): Eukaryota > Metazoa > Mollusca > Bivalvia > Pterioida > Pteriidae > Pinctada > Pinctada fucata. The sequence continues at coordinate 19,662,503 of AP027102.1, forward strand.
CAAAATGTACCGAAAATCGAAGCAGGATTTGTGAGATATGTTGCTACAGTATTCACGAAATATCAAGAAATTTTGATAACAGAAATTTTCGAATGCGTTGAAGATCGAACATTGATAGTTTTGAGATAATTTCACCTAATTACGACTTAACCTATATAATATATACTTAGGAACTGGATATCAACTAATTAGGAGATGCCATCACCTAATTAGGAGTTACAATTACCTACTTAGGATATACTATCAACTAATTAGGACATTCTATCACTTATAAAGAAAAAATAAGAGTCACTTTACCTAATTTGGAGTTACTATCTCCAATAAGCCGATAGTTTCTCCTAATTAGCTGATAGCTTAGTCCTCATTAGGTGAAAGCATGTTCTTCTTAGGTGATATTATCTCCTTATTGGGTAATAGATGATACCTAATTAGGACCTGGAAATCACCTAATGAGGAGGTGATATCACCTGATAAGGACCAATGTAAACGTCTTCAAATTGAATAGCATCATTTAAGAACAGATTAATGGGCAACGTGGACCAGACATGCACGTTTCGGGTACTTAACCCTCATCAGTGATCCTAAAATCTAAACAATGTAATATGCCAAAAAGTATGAAAGTTATTATGTCGAAAAAGCGTACAAAAAGACGTAACAGAATGGGTGGGATATGATGCTGCAGGACCCACTTTTTAGAAATTTCAAGAAATTTTGATAACAGAAATTTAGAATGCGTTGAAGAAGCGATCAACCGAAATTGATCGAACTTGGCTTCATGTGCCCTCGGGGACTTCTGGTCCACCAGCAGTGACACTCACCAAGTGATATAAATGTAAACGTCTTCAAATTGAATAGCATCATTTAAGAACAGATAAATTGGCAACATGGACCAGACATGAACGTTTCGGGTACTTAACCCTCATCAGTGATCCTTAAATCTAAACAATGTAATATGCCAAAAAGTATGAAAGTTATTATGTCGAAAAAGCGTACCAAAAGTGCAACATTTTCTTGTTGTAGGTATGATCATTATTTAAACATGCAAAAAAAAAAAAAAAAAAAAAAAAAAAAACACACACAACAATAACAGATTTATTTAAAGATTATAGATGGTACAAAACAAAAATTCATATCTGTTTAAAATCCTTTCCCGTTTGATTACTACAGACTTGTATATCTCAAGTTATATATCAAAATATATGCTACAATTTGAAGGAATCCCCGTGATAAAGAAGATGGACGTAAACCAAAAGATTCCTTGATGACACATTAACGCAAAGAAAACGATTGTATTTTAGACAAACAAATAGGCATTAATTATTATTATTATTCATTATTATTCATACAGTTATGAAGGGCATTCTAATGCCATATCCTTCATTAAATCGCACTGGTCATATCTACAAAAATACACATATAGTTATTTAAAAAGCGAAAGTAAATTTGTTACATATAAGCAGGTAACACCGTTATAATCCCTTTTAGTGAAGAAACTAAAATAAGGAGGGGATATCCAACAACACTGGGTTGCAGCACCCACAACAAAACACCCAATGCAAAAATACAGAACAGAAACCCAAAGTAAGAGACACAAAAAGGACAAGGAACATCAAACCACACAACAGAAATATGAAACACAAAAGACCACACATTAACCAAGAATACCAATGGGCAACCGGCGCCGACATCTGCCATGCAAGTAGCAGACGGGTAGTTATCCTGGATTACGTGCGCAAAACCCTTCCATTTTTCCGCTTACCCAGAGGTCTCTACGAACTTACGATTTTGGTGTAAAATAACCTCCTCACTGTAACATGAACATACAAACAGACAGCAAGACACAGGGACCCAAGAAACAAACAGATGGATATGTAAATGGATATATAAACATATTGCGTACGGAATATAGTCCGTGTTCTGCCGGCTGTAGCGAGCTCATGCATGTGATCACCCGAGGAGTCCGACTGAGATTCAAAGAGGACAGGTGGTCGGGGCCCCGTCTTCTCTAAAGAGATTGTTTGAGATCCCCTCCTTTCTTCTCTAAAGAGGTTTGTACAGGGCCCGTCATAGAGTCTTGTCATCGCAGTAAGTTAGAGTTACAAGGCTGTAGATTGGTCAACATTGGTCCAGTGCCAAACCAAGTGTCCGTCTGTTGACAGAAGGATCATATCAATAGTATAAAAGGCTTTTGGTGATTCTAACACAATTTCGATGGTAATTCTGTCTACCTTTGATCCTCCTTATTTTGTTCATTTTGTCACCATAAAATGCAGGCTGTGAAATACCCAAAGTAATAAACTCTGTTGCGTGTATGGGTCCGAATATCAAAAGAAGTTGAAAATAGTTTTTGTAAAATTTCCAGAAAGTCTTTTCTAGTTTGTGAAAGCGAAAACCTTGACTTAAAACTTTCTTCGTAATTTGTAAATTTCTGCTATGAAAAGGCGCTAGCTAGTGAAATTAATTTGGGCGGCTTATGAAAATCACTTTGGCTGGAAGTATCACTGGTGAGAATTTAATATTCGAAACACGTGTCTGGTTGGAACCCTCCACATTTTCAAAACTCTAGCATACCGGATGAGCTTTGACAAGTAGATACCATATGACCTTAATATAGGAACATCACCGTCATTCCAAGGAAAATTTACTATGTTGAATCTAAAATCACCTTTTTTGTCATACACGCTTGCATGAATCTTTCCATTCACAAGTTTGATATTTAGGTCCAAAAATGATGTTTCTGTGTTTGAAACATTTGAAACGTTTGACTTATTTAGGGTCAATTCTTGTGGATAAATAACATTTGTATAATTTTCAAAAATCAAGTGTCGATAGTAACACTATCATCGAGGTACTTAGAAGTGCCAACGACACATTTCGCATCATCATTTTTTCTTCGCTTTTGAAGATTTTGGATAAATTCTTTTTCATACGTGTATAAAAATACATCTGCAACGAGAGGCGCACAATTAAAGCCCATAGGGATCCCTACAACTTGCTTGTAGAGATTCTCAGCGAATCTTACATAAATGTTGTCCAAGAGGAAAGAGAAGGAAATACACAGGTCACTACATGTCCATGCTGTGTATCGACGGCGGGTGCGGCTAGCCAACAGGGGATGCTTACTCCTCCCGGGCACCTGGTCCCACCTCTAGCTTGCTTGGGGTCCGTCGATGCTTAATGATGTGCTCTATTGTGAGTGCTGTTGAGGTTATCGTCAGGATCTTCTTTAACTCATTTGTGTCACACTTATGTTCTTTGCAGTGTGGAGCTCGTAAAAAAGTTCCCCGCGAGGGGTTTGACAGTAAGTGTTTTGAATATATTTCCCTGACATTGTCGCCATAGCAATTCCTATATAGACATAACGTCAGACAGTGCATGAAGTTTAAATATTGTTTTCATTCTCGTGCTTAACCATCGACGGCGGGTGCGGCTAGCCAACAGGGGATGCTTACTCCTCCCGGGCACCTGGTCCCACCTCTAGCTTGCTGGGGGTCCGTCGATGCTTAATGATGTGCTCTATTGTGAGTGCTGTTGAGATTATCGTCAGGATCTTCTTTAAATCATTTGTATTCTGTAGCGGAAAAGAAACCTTTTGATTAAAGCACCATTTAATGAGTTTGGAGAATCGATCATTAATTTTGCCGTCAGGAAGTGTGATGTACATATTTGAAGGTAGTATGAAGAAATCGTATTTGCATGAACATTTCTAGATTTTTTCAGTCACAGTCCCAGAACTTTTAGTGGACCAAAATAAATTTACATCATTCCTGTTTAAAACAGTTTCACAATAAAGTATGGCTTGTCCTTCTTTATTGTACGATTAATTATTGAAAATGAATTGTTTGATTGCTTTAAATATCAAAGTATCCATAAATTATACAAAGTCGAGAAGGTAAGGCAAAAATCATTACAATTTCTATTGGACAAATTGTCTACAAGAGTCTGTAAGACCTACAAATTCCTAGGTAACATTCATGAGTTTTCCCCCATTTTGAGATTCATCTTTTACCTGAACTTCTCCGTAACACATGTGTGTTCCCATGACTACAATGTATATTTAGATACACAGCATGATCTACTTTGTATTAATCAAACGGGAAATGTTTTCGAATGTCATACACAAAACTTCGTCTCCGGTGATTGTCGTAGCGAAGAGTATATATACGACAATGAGATAAAGAAGATCCTGACGAAAATCTCAACAGCACAGTCCAGATAATAGTTATATTATACTTTCATTTACAATTATGTCGAAGGGTTCCAACTCTATACCTTCTTGAAAAAAATTCCAAACCAATTTCCATGCACCAGGCACGTGTTCGAATATTAAATTCTCATCAGTGATGCTTCTTGCAGAGCCACAAAAATCATTTCAGTAGCACCCTCTTTAATTTTTTGATTTTAGATTTGTACATTTACATTACAGAGAGTGCGCGGCTCCAAATTTCCTGTAGGGTCGATTCAGTAGCATATCAAAATAAAATGTATGTTAAAAATAGCATTGGAGGGATGGTGCTAAGAAGTTAAACTCCTTTAATTTCGATGATATTTATTTACAAGTAAGTTTTGGAGTAAAATCACTCGAAAACATTAGCAAGCACTTAAACTGCAAGTAGTTTATAAATACGAATATTTGGCCTTATAAGTCTCCGCTACGACACTCACCGGAGACGCGGTTTTGTGTATGACATCCGACAAGAGGTAGTAAGGTATAACGTAATCATCATATCGACTTCTTCCCTGTGCAATGTCTGTTTATTACAATGGCAAAAAAATCGAATTGTGATCAATGATAAGCGTGGAAGTTTTTAAAAGAACTTAATTGTTCTTTTATTTATATGGTGGCATACTTCTGTCTCCCATATACAAGATATTTTCTTTCATAGTATGTCAACATGCATTATGATTATGTCAACATGCATGATAATTATGTCAACTTATTTATGAGGATATGCAACTGAATAAACCTGCATGTATACATATTTTTCTTGCATGTTGACATAATTATCTTGCATGTTGACATGATTATCTTGTATGTTGACATGATTATGTTATGTTGACAAAATAAGTTGCATGTCAACATATATAACTTGCATGTCAACATATATAACTTGCATGTTTACATAATATTCATAAAGAAATCTTGCATGTTGGAGGCAGAGGTATGCCACCATATATTCATACGCGTAGAACACTTTTTATACAAGCCAATAACCTATAGCTTTACGTCACTTGATGACGTCATTTGATCAAATAGCACAGTAAATGATGTTGCCATACATAAAAATTGCACTAAAGCTGGTATCTTGCAAATTTACGTAGGAATTATAATATTATACTGTAAAGTATGCCAAGTAAGTCGGTTTGCGGCAAGCATACATGTATCATCGCTATACATGCTATGAACCGATTAGAATGCGTGAAACCAACAGATTTAATTAGATTTGGGAAAAATGGATTCTGATTTCGGGTTTTGTGTTTGACTTTCAATCACTGATGCCGCTGTAATAGCAAAATCTGCTTGAAGAGAAATAACCTACTATATCTGATCAGAATTGATGGTCAATAGTTGAATAATGATTATGACTGCAAAATGGATAATGCATAAGTTTAAACAATGTTGTCTTATTTAAAGTCGCCTCGTTCAAACACTCCAACACGGAGCTACATGTGTTATGTCACTGTGAAAATAATTACACCGTATAAAATAGAATTGTTTAGCTGAAATTGCAAAATGTAGTTTGTAACGATGATAATCTGGGTAAGCCGAATTAAGATAAATGGTAGTATAATGTTTGCTTCCTAAAAACTTCTTTTCTGATGTCGCTCGCCTACTTCCGCAGTATTTCGGCACTTGACTTGAAAATAATTTTTAAATTCCACGCAATATTTTATGAAAATTTTCTAACACTAAGGGATTTTTCCCTGATGGCAAAGCTCTGTCCTGAGCAGGTTCTTTGACAAGAATTTAAGGTCTAGTTTAGACTTTTCTCTGCATAATTTTATATTATTTGGATTATCTCTTTTTCAGGCCCGAGCATCACTGATGAGACGACCCGAACTTGTTGAAATACACATATGGTGCATCGCAATTTCATAATAGAACGTACGTACATTTCAATATTAACAATTTAGAACACTGATTTTTTTTATTCTGCTGCATTTTTCTCATACATAGAACGTCAGACTTAAATTTATAATGATGACAAATAATCAATTGACTGTTGTGTTTCAGGGGGAAAAGCCGGAAGAATCGTGATAAACGTTATCATGTACAATGCAGCTTGTGACTTGAATGGATTGATAATGGACCAATTGATAATGTACAAATGCTTAAAATGTAACATGTTATTACTGGGTACAATTTTAGTACTTAGTGCGAGTCACTCGTTGTTGACATTTCCTAATAAAGGCAACATACGCCCGTCGGCATTTATTTCACAATATCACAATATCGAAGTCCATAACACCGTCATGGCAAATAAGATGAGCTTGAACATCAAAAGGTGGTTTCCTCTCCACATTATTTCACAATTATGCGACAAAATAAATGAAAGACCCGTGACATTTATCAAAATAGCATCCTTTTTTCTTGAAGTACACACATTTTCAAATTATTTCACCCCAAATAGATTTTCAAAGAATTATTAATTATTATAGTATATTTTCACAGTATTAAAAAAATTGCAAGTCCAACTGCGTAGCTTAAAATAGGATAAACCTGAAAATCAAAAGAATGCGCCTTCCTGCCTACAGTCTGAACACAATGTAGAAATACCAGGTCTCACTTCGGAGTGTTGTTCATTCCGGGGTTCGCAACTGTTCCAATGGGAATTCTCAAGATTTGACCTTGCCTTCTCGACTTTAAGATTGAATAACTGTTAGGCACTTCTTTGATGTTTATATGAAAATCTTTTGACGCATATTCCAGTTATTGCGTTCTATACGCCTATACTTTGCTCTCAGCTTAAAAAAAAAACATCCCATTACATATAATGTTTCGATTATGCGACAAAACAATTAAAACTTCTTTACATATGTCAAAGAACATACTTTCTTCTTGCAGTATACAAGTTTTAAAAACATTTCATCCATTCATATATTGTTAAAGAATTTTTGACTATTAAAGGATATTTCACAGTATTTAAAAAAAATCTATGCCCCATAACTCTGTAACTACAGATCGGATGACCCTAGGCCTGAAAATCGAAAAGCGGCTTCCTCTCCTAAGTCTTATCACAATGTAGAAATATTAGGAGAATCTATTGACACATATTCAAGTTATTGCGTTCCATGCGCCTATATTTTGCCCTTAGCTTAACATGTTTGTGCATATACCCTCCCCTTCCTATTACACATAATTTCTCAATTATGCGACAAAAAAGAAAATAAAGAAAATCTTTACATATGGCAAAAACCTTTCTTCGTGAGGTATACAACTTTTCTAAACATTTCACCCTAAAAAATAGACTTTTAAAGATTTTTTAAACTATTTTAGTATATTTTCATAGTATTTTAAAATTCTAAGTCCCATAATTCTGTTACGACAAATCGGACGAACCTGAAAATCAAACGGCGGCTTCTTCTTATCAGTCTGATCACAATGTAAAAATATCATGAAAATCTGGTGACTTATATTAAAGTTATTGCGTTCCATAAACGGGTGGACAGACGGACAGTCAGACAGACGGACATCGCCATACCATGATACGTCCCGTCAAATGACAGGCATATAAAAACTGCGTCAATTCTTAAAAGGTTGATAGTTATAAGATGCGTGAAGTAGTACATTTGAATATGTGCTCAAAATCCGCTTGATGTACTTCCTTGATCTTATCAAACTTTATCCACTGAGGAAGTTTTCCTGGACCACTTTGCGCGAGGACTTTGTCCTCAGGATTGAACAGTGCTTATCATACAGCTCATCCTCGACTTGAATCTTTCAAATTCATTTGATTTTTTAAAAAATGAATGAAACTAAAATCTGGTTTCATATTATGCTACTTTGAGTATCGCTGATAACATGCACAAAAACTTTCTATTAAAACAGAATAATGTACATTGTATTTCCCTATGATTTTGTTGAAACATATACTCATTTTACCATTCATGGATAATATATCCTCATATGCATGGTTGAAATGAAAACTTCTTCTAAACATCATTGGTTTGAAATAAACCTCTATGTCACTCAGTGCGCATACCGGGTATTTAAACCCTACTGATTGCTTCAATTTCAGTACGACTTTGAACGCAGCGGAATCGTAGAAAATTTTGAACATGTTCAACAATTTTCTTGGCTCTACTGGATAGCGCTGCTCTACAGATAGGTGTAAATTCTTTTTATCCGATATATGCTTCTTAAATTGAGAATTCCAAACAAAACCCTACACCATCTTATCGTCTATCATACATGTATTAAGTAGAGTGCATCTGAACATTGCGAAAAAGTAAGGAAATAATAATTACATTCTACGTGTAGTTCAAGTCTAACATAGACTGATTTTGTTAAGTAAATAATGCGGAAGGGTTCCAACTCTATACCTTCTTGAAGAAAATTTAAGAAAAATCACGAAACAAAGAAGAAGGAAATGTTAAGAGCATGATTTTTAACAATCATAAATATCACTTGATTTGGATGAATGGTATGAATATGAAATAACAGAGAACGAAATCCATTGATTGTGTTTATTCAAACCTTTTCACATGACTCACACACAGTGACTACATACAACCGATGCATCTACATATAAATCAATATCGCGACGTGGACATGCATATTATAGTGGTATTTCAGTTTTCGATATGCATTGTGAATATTTTCTACAGATGATTATGCTAACATGCAAGATGGCTTAATGTCGACATGGAAGTTTCTTACATGCATGCAACTTCGATTGACAAAATGGTAGATGGTGATGTCATCAATATGATAAGATATGTGCATACTGTACAACCGAATGAAGAACATTTATTTATTTACATTGTGACTATAGTAAGCCGCATGTTCAAACAAAGTTTGAGATATTACTTGTAAGGCCTCCGTGTAATGTATATTTGTACATGTGATCTGTACGGTCATATCTAAAGTAGGAAGTGGTTATTGCTACGTAATCATACTTTATAAGTTTTCATTAAGTTTAAAATGAATGTCAGGAATATAACATCGTGTCCAACAAAGCTGGATGTGTTCAGGAACCGTGGCAGGAACCTTGGATGTTCTGTTGGAAACGAGTATCACTGTATGTTAGACGAAAAGAAACACCATGTTGAATTATGTATCTCCCGTAGCTGGATCCAACCAGGTATACGTATATACTTATTATATTAAATAAATATATATTTATATAGTATATATAAGATTTATATTGGAAAATTCGTATCTCATTTTTCTTTATTTTCGATCGATAGCAAAGTTTAGAAGGTATGTAGACTTGGCGACACTCCAGGTACATGTCAAGTTATTTATAGATATTGTTCATACTTTAACTTATGTAGAAAGTATGAATGTGGTTTTAATATTTTTCATCTATTCCGATTTATATTGATGAACTGATCGTCTTCTTAAAGTTTATAATTTGTTTCACATGCTGTTATGGTGATTTTTAATGTCGGTGTGCGAATTGTAAACTCTGAATTACGATTACGCAAAGTTTATCTTTTACATAAGTATAATGATACATATATGAACTAAGTCTAGCACTGCATGGCTAGAAAAACTGGTTTGTTGTCTATCTCGAATGTCAAAATATCGATTACGGTAACGGATTTACAAAATGGAGAATGAATGGGCGTATACGTTGAGCTCTACAATGTACTTAAATAATGTAACCACTATTCGTTGGTCAATGTTATGTAGTCTTTTTTAGCTCACCTGAGCGAAGCTCAAGTGAGCTATTGTTAAAGCGTGGCGTCCGTCGTAAACTTTTCACATTTTCGACTTCTTCTCAAGAACCGCTGAAGGGATTTTGATGAAACTTGGTAGAAATAAAGTACTTATGGTCCCCTACAAGTGTTGTTGTTTTTTGTCCGGATCCGTCAATAGGTGGTGCCACCACAGGCAAAAGTAGATCACTGGGGGTACCCTTCTTTGATAAACTTTTTTCTTCAGAACCGAAGCACATATATCAACAAACCGAAAGCATCTGGATGGTCTAGAAGGATGTCTTAACGAGTGTTGTTGTTTTTGGTTCCAGTCCGAAGTCAAATTTTTAACGCGTTTTTTATGTCTTTTTGGACTTTGTCAGAAATGCTCATTTTTGAACTGTTTCATTGACTTACTCTATAAATGTATGGTTTTGTGCCCTCATTTAATGCAAGTTTGTCATATTTAAACTACTATTTGATTTGATATACATTACATGCTATAATCTTCTTATTTTGAATTTTAATGAATTTTCTAAAATGTTTACTGTGCACATGGACCCAAGGGTTGTGTGTTCAAGTCCCAGCACCGAAACCTTAAATTTATTTTCTTCCGTTTTCATTTTTTTTTTCAATTTTGTCACCTTTTCGTGCACTTTTAAATCATCTGAATTTTTAACCAAAAAAATTATTTTCCATTTCCTTCTTCTTTCTTTTTTGGTCCGTTTTGTACACTATTTCACTGTGTATTTGATCATATTAAAGTCTCTTATTGCTGTGATATATATTTCATACCTAAATTTTACATTTTCGATTTTTCTTTTTAATTAAAAAAAATGGTTTATGTGTATATAGTACAAAGGTTGTGGGTTCAAATTCTAGCACTGACATTATCAAAATGCAATATTAGTAGGTTAAGAGTGTGCATGGGTATCAGGTGAGCGTTGTGCCCCTTGAGGCTCTTCTTTGTTCAGTCCTTCTTTTCCGTTGTGCTTAATGTGTCTAATCTGTGTTGTGGCGATTTATTCATTCGATGGTTGTCTGTGGGTGATGCAACCGAGTCATGTTATAGGTTCCATCTTTCTTTTAGAATTTATGACGTTTCCCATCAATCCCCTGTTCAAAAGGAACGCCAGTCTGAACTGATCTGAAGACTTTCTTTCCATTTTGATAATATTTCCTCAAAGATCAAATCATATATCAGCATCTGGACTAAAAATGCATGTAAAACTACGAAAAAATGGACATTCGGTTAAATGAATGTTAATGGTGTTTAGAAAAAAAACCCAGATAAGCAACAGAAACAACTAACTATACTTTTCCATATCTTTCTTTATTGTGCTTGTCTACTCGGGGTGTTACAGTGTTTTACTTTTGGTGTTGGAATTGAGTTTTGTTGAGGATCTCCTCCTCTCTTTAATAAAATTTTCATAGTTGCTTTCGATAGAGAAATATTCCATTTCAATTTTAAACTTCAACTGTCAACCTCACAATCATGACAAAAAAAAAAAATCGCGTATACGACTGTAACTTAGTCAATTATCTAAATTTCTCAACAAAGAATATCTTTACAATATGAACTTGGCGGGTGCGACTAGCCAACAGGGGATGCTTACTCCTCCCGGGCACCTGGTCCCACCTCTAGTTTGCTAGGGGTCCGGCGATATTCAGTTTGGTGCTCTATTGTGAGCGCTGTTGAGATTATCGTCAGGATCTTCTTTGACTCATTTGTGTCACACTTATGCCCTTTGCCGGGTGGGGCTCGTAAAGAAATTCCCCGCGAGGGGTTTGACAGTAAGTGTTTTGAATATTTTTCCCTGACATTGTCGCCATAGCACTTTCAATAAAGACGTGGCCTCAGTCAGCGCTTGTATTTTATATATTCTTTTCATTTTCGTGCGAGAACATCGACGGCGGCTGTGGCTAGCCAACAGGGGATGCTTACTCCTCCCGGACACCTGGTCCCACCTCTAGTTTGCTAGGGGTCCGTCGATATTCAGTTTGGTGCTCTGTTGTGAGTGCTGTTGAGATTATCGAGAGGATCTTCTTTGACTCATTTGTACTTATTGGCATCGAAATGTCATTATTTTTCATTTGGCCTTAAAGCTTATTATGAAAGCTTATTAGTGCCGTTTTTGGGAAAGAAAAAAAATTTAAAATTCGTTCTAACAAGATAAAAACTCGTTCAAACGAGATGAAAAGTCGTTTAAACGAGATAAAAAGTCGTTTAAACGAGATAAAAAGTCGTTCAAACGAGATAAAAAGTCGTTCAAAAAAGATAAAAAGTCGTTTAAACGAGATAAAAAGTCGTTCTAACAAGATAAAAAGTCGTTCAAACAAGTTAAAAACTCGTTCAAACGACTTTTTAAAACTCGTTCAAACGACTTACGAAACTCGTTCAAACGACTTATGTAACTCGTTCAAACAAGATAAAAAGTCGTTCAAACGACTTCTTAACTCGTTCAAACTACTTTTAAAAGTCGTTCTAACGAGTTAATAAGTCGTTCAAAGAAGATAAAAAGTCGTTCAAAGAAGATAAAAAGTCGTTCAAACAAGATAAAAAGTCGTTCAAACGACTTATAAAAGTCGTTCTAACAAGATAAAAACTCGTTTAAACGAGTTTCTTAAGTCGTTTAAACAAGATAAACAGTCGTTCAAACGACTTTTGAAATAACCATTTATACAAGATCAAAATTAGATCTGATTGATGTCTATATACTTGCATATTTGATCTAGATTTATGATAACGTCTCAACTTTACTGTTTGACCGTTTTACCGGTCTTTAAAATTTACTGATATATATTCATGAACTGAATAAATAAGCCCTTACAGCGAAGGGAATTGGTGTGTAACCCCCTCCCCCCTCGGACTGTAATAGCTCGACACTCTATAGAGCCACATTCCTTGACAACATAAAAGTTGCTTTACTTGGACCAATTGTAACATTTTAGATATTTGATTGAGACCGTCTAGCAGTGAAGACAATAATAAGATACGAGTATATTCAATAATCAAACCCGATCCTACAGAAAGAAGGGGATCTCCAACAAGACACAGTTGGAGCATCCACAGCAAAGCACCAAAACTCTCAATTTTAAAACAAAGAGTAAACAAGGAAAGTAAGAGACACAAAAGGGACAAATGGCAATCGGTGCCGGTGTTATATAGTAGTTTTCCCCCATAGTAGTTTTCCCCCATAGTAGCTTTCCCCCCATAGTGCCCCCCCCCCCGGAAAAACTGCTATATAGTAGTCTTTCCCCATAGCAGATTTTCCCCCTACCGTGACTGGTTTGGATTTTTTTTTTAATTATTTTTCATCAATGGTTATGATATGGACCTAACTCGAAATGCTTATATCATCTGCATGTTTGTGTATCTGTCTGTTTGTGTATCTGTCTGTGCCTGTCTTTATGTCTGTCCTTTCCTTTCTTCCTTTCTATCGATAAAAGAAACTTTCTTGTCTGTCTTTGCGTGTGTTTAGTTACCTGTCTGTATCCCTGTATGTCTCCCTCCGTCCGCCCGCCTACCTGTCTGAGAGTGCATCTGTGATTTGTGTATGTTTGATTGTTTGTATGTCTGTCATGTCTGTCTTTGTGTAAGTCTATTTGCCAATCTGTCTCTCTATGCGTCTGTCTGGCTAGGTGTATCCGTCTATCTTTGTGTGTTTACAAGTGTCTGTCTATCCGTCTGTGGGTAAGTGCCTCTGTATATCTTTCTTTATGTCTGTATATCGTTCTTTGTGTGTCTGTCTTTGCATGCATCTGGAAGTTTTTCTGTCTGTATCATTCTTCATGTATTTATCTTTTTGCGTGTTAGTATATGTGAGAGGGTGTATGTTTGAGTCAGTCTGGGTTTTTTCTGTCTAGGTGTCTGTCTATCCCTGAGCCTGTCTTTCTTCTGTCAATGAATTTTCTTCTGAAATCCTGTGGAAAATGGAGATGATACTGAAAATCATTGTCATGTGTTTGTGTCTTTTTCATGTCTGTCTACGAGTGAGTAAATCTGTTTGTGTGTGTGTCTGTCTGTCTGAGATTCTCTTATGTATGTCTGTGTCTGTCTTTGTGACTCTCTATATATCTTTGTCTTTGTATTTGTCCGTCTTCCTGTTTGTCTGTCTTTGTGTTTTCTGTCTGTCTGTCGCTGTGTGTCTGTCGGACTCTTTATCTAGATATGAGCTTGCCAGTCTGCCGGACTGTCAAATCTCAAGGTCAGTGTCAAAGCCAAAATCTTATTTCAAATCTTCTCCCTAGTTATGCTGTGTTTGGAATGGAAGGATTATTTTCGTGCTTTTTTACAACATGGATTAAATAACATTCCGGAATTCATTCGAGGGGGTAAAATGGCTATATAGCAGTTTTTCCCCGGGGGAAAGATCTACTATAACATGGGGGAAAATCTACAATATAGCAGAATTTCCCCTGGGGGGGGAACTTCTTTATAGTAGATTTTACGGGGGGAACCACTATATAGCCATTTTTCCGGGGGAAAAGATGGCTAGGGGGAAAGTCTACTACATGAATATAACACTGGTACGACGACCATCTCCCATATCAGAAATTAAGCAAATGATGTGGTTATCCGGATAAAGTAAACGTGCAAACAATCCTTCCGGTTTTTTTTTCTGGTTACCCAGAGATTTCAAAGAAATGTTGTATATACATGTATGTATGACTCCAAAACGTCGTAGGGACCTAAGTAACACACAGTTGAATATGTATGAATCGATTTAAAACAATTCAAACGAAAAACAGTCCTTTATCTGGCAACTGGGGCGAGCTCTTGCATAGTTCGATCGACATTCAAAGAGGACAGGTGATCGGTGCCCTGTTTTGGACAGGACTTGTCACGGTGTCCCGTGGTCAGTAGGAATGCAATGTTAAAGAATGCGCTGGTGTAAGGCTGTAGATTGGTCAAGTACCATGCAGAGTGTCCTTCTGGTGACAGCAAGATAAATAAATCCACGGTATAAAATTAAGGCGGTAAATAATTTTGACGCATTTTAATTTTGATAGAAATTTGGTCTACCTTTGATCTTTTTAGGCCTAGCTACGAACCTGGAATTAACATGTGTTTATCCTTTTGGGGAATATTTCAAGCCTTTTTATCGACTTTTTAAAACTGAATTGCTGGGGCGCTATTATTTTTTTGATTAAAATGTACATACATGTATCTATAATAAACATACTTTCATTAAATGCGATGTTTTAAGCATAATAACCAAAGGGGAAATTCGGACCTTTGTACGTACATGTAATGGGCCTTTTAGAATTGTATCTACGGACAGAGCGGATCTTTCACGGCCCGAGCATTTATATTATTTTCTTTAGAACCACTTGACAGTAAATATTAATTTTGTGCCTAGAATTTCAAAGGGCATGGTCCCGTCTCAGTCAAAGACCCCTCGATCCTACTAACCCTCTCCCCTTCCCATGCCTGCCTAATTCCTCCTCATCACCGCCCTGATCTCTCTAAAAGAGAATTGCATGATGATGGTTCTACATATATACATGTATCAGTAGATATGTATTGCTTATTGTATGATATACTAGTACATGTATGCTTCGTATGCATCATATCAACAAAGGTTTGAAGTCCCCATGAGTACTATAGCATGTATCCATCCAATACTAATGTTACACACTGTATTGACAGCTTTGATAAAAACTCGTTCAAACGACTTTTTATCTTGTTTAAACGACTTAAGAAACTCGTTTGAACGACTTTTTATCTTGATTGAACGACTTATTAACTCGTTAGAACGACTTTTAAAAGTCGTTTGAACGAGTTAAAAAGTCGTTTGATCGACTTTTTATCTTGCTTGAACGACTTTTTGTCTTGTTTGAACGACTTATTAACTTGTTTGAACGACTTTTATAGGTCGTTTGAACGATTTAAAAAGTCGTTTGAACGAGTTAAAAAGTCGTTTGAACGACTTTTTATCTTGTTTAAACGACTTTTTCTCTTGTTTGAACGACTTTTTATCTTGTTTCAATGACTTTTTTTTCACGCATGCGCGAGCTGAGAGGACGCGCAAATTTTGAGTCCTCAGAAATATGTGAAATTTGCCTAAAAACCGATTAAAATGTTACCAAAATGAACTGAAATGGAATGATGTGATTTGGGAATTCATAAAGGGACTGCAGAAGAAAAATAGTAAGTGAAATGTGATTTATACGACTTTTTGAGAATTTCCAGTGAGCGATTACTCATATATACTATATACTATGTATACCTTGTTTACGTTATGCATTGGTAATCCGCATTAGTGATCGTTAAAGCCCCCGTTCCACTGCAATCCCGCTGTACCTACGTTCATTCCCGACCTCGAAAATTGCCAGGTCGGGAGAGAACGGCTCTTAGTCGTATCTTGGTCTGGTACAGCGTATGTTGGTCCAAAATCGATCGGTATTAGAGCGGGCACGCTTTAGAGGTCGGGAAAAGTTTCCCGTATTCTTTCAACCGGTTGAAAGAATACGGGAAACTTTCCCGCTCTCTTTGTGGTCGTGAAATAGTCGGCGCTTGGTCGGGATAGTCGTGGGTACAGCCTAGGTTAATCGTGTCCTGGTCGGGAAAGAGCGTGGCTTGAGCTTGGTCTGATCGGCATTTAACTAAACCCCGCTCTCTTCACGCATAAGATACGCTTTAATTACGCCCTGTTCCCGATCTTTACCCGTCTATTCTACGCTCTTACCACGATCTATTCACTACAGGTTCAATGTTTGCTGATCTTACCAAGACCTTTTCATGACCATCTAGCGACCTATTCACGCTTTATATGACCAAGTTACGACCAAACGACGCTTCAAATAGGATCTGTGCATATTTCATTCATTTTCTCGCACTGATATTGATTCGTTCAAAATACTTATTACCAAAATGTCGCGGCGACGATTCTTAGCTTTCCAATGCCACTTTTTAAGTAAGAAATTTTTAAAAATTTTTATCGCGACACTTTTGGGTAAGGCTTGGTCAAAACGAGAAATATAGGCTTCTTCTCGGTCGATACGATCATTGGATGAAAAATGAGATCAGTTTAAGTTAGAAATTATGTGTTGAGCGGGAATGCGTCGGGGATAGTCGGTAATAGATCGGAATTGCATCGGGAATAGATCGGGTTTTGGTCGGGAATAGATCGGAGTTTGATCGGATAGAACGGGACTTGGTCGGCAATATGATCGTGAGTAGAGCGGGTAAAGCGTGAGTAAGTCCGCAATGAAACGTGAATCGGTCATAAATTGATCGGGAATCGGTCGGGAATAGAGCGTGATTTCAAGGAAAAAATGAAAAGGTCGGGAAAGTTTTACCCGCTCTTGTGAAAATTTCGGTCGGGAATAGTCGTAGGTACAACGGGATTGCAGTGGAACGGTGGCTTAACGGGTCAATGGACGCATACCTGTCTTGATTACCTTGATTTGTTTTGATTATTTGAATCAGTACGGTGAAATCCTGAAGATGTCAACCCCCATGCAGCAAATTAATACTCCCTTGCAATCTCGACAGCCCCGTCGAACTTCGAAACCAACCCCGCCCCAGCGTGAACAAGGGGAAGTGAAAAAGATATGTCAATCTGTTCTCGATCATGGTGACAATGTACCAGTACTTGTATCTGAGTCAGTCCAAAAGGGTGTATCCGAATCTGACATTTCCAGTGTTTTCGTAACGTCAGGAGATTCTACCCCCCACCCTACAGCCACCCAGGGTTCAATTGATGGTCAGCCGAATATAAGTATATCCCTCAGTCACGCTGACATGGAGGTGATCTCTAACGCTGTCTGCAACTATATCGTCCAAAATATGATGACTATAATGGACCCTATCCTGACCAGTCATTTTACCCATTATAACGAAGCCCTCATTGATGCTAACAACACGATCACTCGTCTAAAAGAGGAAAACGAGGATCTGAGGAGACAGGTCGATGCGTTGGACCAATATAATCGTCGCAACTCACTCCATGTGACTGGGATCAAAGAGGAGGTCGACGAAACCACGGAAAAGATTCTGGTTCGTGAATTGTCTAAAGTCGGTCTTGAAATATCGCCGTCCGACATCGATGACTCTTATCGGATAGGAAGCGCACAAGGCGGGAGAACCCGACCCATTATAGTCAAGTTCAGCAGCTACCGTGCGAAACGACGTATCTTAGTGGCGCGCAGAAACCTACCCAAAGGTGTATACGTCAACGACGATCTTACGTCCGAGCGTAGCAGTATTGCATATAAAGCACGCCAACTTGTCAAACAGAGAATCCTCAATAAAACTTGGATTTCTAACGGCAAAATTATGGTCATCGATCGCCTAAATAGGAAACATGCCATAGATACACATGCTAACCTCGAACTACTCGCTTCACCAAGCTATATCACGAAGAACACTACGACTCATTTACACGTACCACAGTCTCCCGGTATATCTTACGCCGGTATTGTAAGCGGAAAAACGTCCGTCCAGATACCGTCCCTAGAAGGAGCCGTCGCTGCCTCGGTAACCACAGGAACTGTAACCACACCGGCTACTGTGTAAATACTACGCTAATGTGGCACGTTTAGTGCCGTAAATAACTCAAAATGAATTCTTATAATGACTCATGATTTTGGTATCATTCAATCTCGCCAATATTGAACAAAATGCTATTCGTCTTTTTGTTCATACACCTTTATGTTCAATCACGAGTTACATTTTTGTTCTTTTTTGCTTCTTGTTTCACCTGACATTTTACCTCATGTCTCTCTTTCTTCCTGTCATTTCCTTACATTATCTTCGATTAATCTAAACATTGCATTGTTATGTATTTTTGTATCTCTACCGAGATGTTACATAGCTACGGCCATCATCCTCGTCTTAAAGTTTTCTTACGAGTTACCTCCCGGAGTAACATGACTATTGGTAACGTATCATATACTGCGAGGATAGGTCGTTTTTATAATATTGCTATTTCCAAGTGTCGCCTAAACCTTAAAGATATTATCTTTGCAAATATGATAGCTTTATATAAATGCAAAGCTGTACCATTAATGATTCTGTTTTTACTTTTTCTTGATTCCTATAACGAATATCCCAGTGAAAACAAGATATCGCACAAATCTACACTCCATCTATCACCAAAGCTTACACCCCCCTTATCAATTGTTCGTGTATTGCTTCTCTGCATAATTGCCATATTACTATGTTTATATCAGTCCGGTGATATAGAAAAAAAATCCTGGCCCTGTAAGTGTTTCCGAAACATCATCTGTATCCATAATTTCAAACGGCATATGTAATGATATCGATACACTGAGTAACGAAATATCATTAATTCATCTCAATGTTCAAAGTTTAATCCCAAAAATTGACCTAATTTCTGCTGAGCTGTCTTCCTTCGATATCTTAGCCTTTACTGAAACGTGGGTAAAGCCCAGTACATCCCCATCAGAATACGAAATACCTGGTTTTAACCAACCTTATTCCTATATTAGACAAGATAGAATAGGTGGTGGGGTATCTGTCTATGTTAAACCTAATATTGTAGCCAAAAGAAGGTTTGACCTTGAAGTTAAAAATGTCGAATGTGTTTGGTTAGAAATTTTCTTTAGCGGTAAAAAGATACTACTTGGCACATTTTATCGCCCCCCTAATACCGGAAGTGATTACTGGAATTTAATTAATCATTCTATAGACTTGGCATTAAACTTAAAAAATGAAAACGTTGTAATTATTGGTGATTTTAACTGTAATCAACTGAATGATAACCATAACGAAATAAGGAAAATACTTGATACATTTACACTTTATCAAATACTAAATGAACCAACACATTATACAGAACACTCAAATTCTCTCATTGATCTTATAATGACTAATAATCCTAATATCATCAGTGCATCTGGTGTTAGTGATCCTTTTCTGCCAAATGAAATTCGCTATCATTGTCCGATATATGCAATGCTAAATATACCAAAAAGAAATAAAACTACTTTTTCTAGGAAAATTTGGATATTTAAAAATACAAATTTTGATGAATATCGCAGTAAATTATCTACAGTCGATTGGGATCCAATAATCTCTAATGACAACATCGACAACTCGGCCTCACTACTAACAGAAACTATCATTAAAACAGCATCTGAAACTATTCCTAACAAACAGGTAACGATCAGGAAAAATGATTTACCGTGGATAAACAATTCAATAAGAAAATTAATAAGAAAACGCAGACGTATTCACAAAAAAGCAAAAAAGTCGAACAATGCAGACGATTGGTCAAAATTTAGGACCTTAAGAAATAAATGTATTGCATTAATACGTAAATCACAAACGGAATACTTCGATAACATTGCTCAAAAATTAAAACATAGTTCAAATTCTAAAGATTGGTGGAAGTTAGCAAATCAATTAAATGGATTCAACATGACAAAATCTGAAATTCCCCCCATTAAAAAGACAGACAACTGTTATGAAGACATAGACATAAATAAAACACAGCTCTTTAACGAATACTTTATAACACAGTCAACCGTTGATGATTCTGGAGTTGACCTACCCCCTCTGACCTATAACCAAACTTGTTCTATTGACAACATTGACATAACGGAGACAGACGTAAAAGACGTACTTGACAACCTTGACATTTCAAAAGCGACCGGCCCGGACGGGATAAACCCGCGACTTCTGAAAGAAGCTTCATCAGAGCTATGTGGTCCTCTTTCAAAATTCTTTAACAGGTCTTTAGAGATTGCAAAATATCCATCTGTCTGGAAAGAAGCTAATGTTTCCCCTATTTACAAAAAAGATGATCCCTCCCTGGTAAAAAACTACAGACCCATATCCCTATTGAACATTCTTGGAAAGGTTATGGAAAGATGTATCTTCAAACACATTTACAACTACATTGTTTCGAATAATCTCCTTACACCACTACAATCTGGCTTTCGACAAAAAGACTCGACAATATTTCAATTATTAGATATTACTAATCAATTTGGTAAAGCTTTAGATGACGGAAAGGAAATCAGAGTAATTTTTTGTGACATAAGTAAAGCATTTGACCGCGTTTGGCATCTTGGACTTATACATAAACTCTCTACATTCGGAATTTCTGGCTCTCTTCTTTCTTGGTTTTCAGACTATCTTCACTTTCGACGGCAACGAGTGGTCATAAATGGCACTTCATCTGACTGGTTAGAAATCACTGCTGGCGTCCCCCAGGGATCTATTCCTGGCCCCCTCCTTTTCCTCATATACATTAACAACATAGTGACGGACATACGATCAAACATTAGACTGTTCGCTGATGACACCAGTTTATACATAATAATTGAAAACCCTATAACTGCATCCGAAACTCTTAATTTTGATCTAGATACAATACATGAATGGTCATCAAATTGGCTTGTTGACTTTAATCCTCAAAAAACTGTAAGTATGTTAATAAGCAAAAAGCAGACAAGTCTTAACCACCCCCCTCTTTCCATGAATGGCACACAGATAACTGACACTGATAAACATAAACACTTAGGCCTCGTTATAAATTCTTCTCTAAATTGGGACGATCATATCGAAATGATCATTTCGAAAGCCTCCAAACGCCTTAGCATTTTACGCTCTTTAAAATTTAAATTAGATCGATTTTCTCTCCAAAAATTATACTTTTCCTTCATTAGACCAATATTCGAATATGCGGACATAATTTGGGACGGTACTACTTTACAATTTAAACAAAGATTAGAACAGATACATATTGAGGCAGCAAGAATCGTGACAGGCGCGACAAAACTGACAAACATTGGAAAATTACTTGATGACACAGGAAGGGACACTTTATCTAAGCGACGAGAAAAACATAAAATAATTACTTTCCATAAAATATTTCACAAAGAATCGCCTTCTTACCTCCATTCTATGATTCCATTAATGGGTAATCAGGTAGATTCCTACAATACACGTGGACAAAATGACTTAAGGCACGGTCCATTTGATATTCTGTGGGGGGGGGGGGGGGGGGGGCTTGGGTTTTTTTCGAAAAAAATAATTTTGCTCTGAATTTTGATGAAAAAATAAATTTGCTTATGGTGTGACAGAAAAAAATAATCTTGCTCTTACAAGTAATCTGAATTTGAAGAATAACCATAAAATTCGCTGAAAATTCCCGAAAAATTTTCGGCTCGCTTCGCTCGCCGCTGTATTTACTTTCTATAAAAAATTTCTGGCTTGCTTCGCTCGCCATAGTTTTCTTCTGTAATGGCAAGTTCATATTAGAAAAAATCTAAAGTATATGCATGTGACTGAAAACAATTGAAATGCTTAAATACATTATGAATATAATTTATACCTATTTATAGATACATGTATCACCATAGTGTCTAATTTTATATTCAAGCTTGGAAGGAGAATTTAAATGAGTTTTTCACTAGTTTTCATTTCTACATATTAAAACTTGAATCAGGTCCTCTTATACATGTTACTTGATCTTATATGTTTACATGTTTACATGTCCTGTGTCTCTTTTCCGTCTCGTGCTGTACTCGTCTTTTGTGTTTTTGCATCGGGTGTTTTGGTGTTTTACTGTTGATGCTGCAACGGGGTCTTGTTGGAGATCTCCTCCCTTCTTTTGATCTTATATACATTTTGTATACTGAAAATTATATATCACATATTGTAAAAATCTTTTATCTCTCTCAGTTTAGAAGTGAATACAAGTTTTACATAAAAATAGAGTAATGTTTAAAGTAATTTAAGTAAAAATAAAGAATTTCTATTGAAAAAACACAAACATTCTTAATATAATTCACATCAATTGTTATAAAAAAAATTTCCTTGCTCCAACTTTGCAAGAAAAAAATAATTTCGCCCTGGTCCGATGCTAAAAAAATAATCTTGCTCCGACAAAAAACCCAAGCCCCCCCTGAATATCAAATGGACCGTGTCTAAACAATATAAGATGTAGAACTCAACAGTATAATATTTCCTTCCTACCATCAGTAATTCAGTTGTGGAACAAACTTCCTGAAGAAATTCGTATGAATCCTAATCCTCTTGTTTTAAAATCTTTCCTTAATAAAGACATGACAAAAACTCCAGTTTATTTCAATTGCGGATCCAGGAAAAATCAAATTTTACACACCCGTTTGCGCCTTGAATGCAGTTCACTGAATGCTCATTTATTCCATAGAAACCTAAGCGAAACACAATTTTGTTCATGCGGATTAGTCGAGACAACCAAACATTTCTTACTCCAATGTAAAAAGTACAGTGATTTAAGAGAATCAACTATCAGAACTATACGCTATCCCTTAACACTCAATCTACTATTGTTTGGAGACCGTGCCTTAAGCGACACAGAAAATGAAAAAATATCTATTCTTGTTCATAAATACATAGAAAAAAGCAGCAGATTTTCGTAATATATTAGCTCACAGGAAGATCTCTCTCTCTCTCTCTCTCTCTCTCTCTCTCTCTCTCTCTCTCTCTCTCTCATCTCACCATTTTCTGCATTGTGTTGATAACAGAAATATCAGTATAATTCCTCATCTATCCATGTATTTAAATTTTCACTACATATATATATTTTTAGGTCTAGTGTACCAATTATATCAATTTACATTAAGTTTGAATGCTTCAACCAACGATTTACTTCTTTGACATTCCCATAGATACATGTACCTATTTTTCCATTTTTGTGTATTATATGTTTATTTGCCTTTTTGATTTCATTTCTTCCATTTTCACTCACTTTTGATGAAATATTTCACTACTTTAGGTATTTCACATAATATTGCCGTAATGTCCTCTGCACAGAAATTAGGAAAGGGATTAATATAAGTATATTTTTTACTTGTTTCCCAATCCATTGTATTTTGTCTGTAATAGCTGATGTATGCATAATGAAATAAATACCAGTTTAAACTAATGACTTATTAACTCGTTAGAACGACTTTTAAAAGTCGTTTGAACGAGTTAAAAAGTCGTTTGAACGACTTTTTATCTTGCTTGAACGACTTTTTATCTTGTTTGAACGACTTATTAACTTGTTAGAACGACTTTTATAAGTCGTTTGAACGAGTTAAAAAGTCGTTTGAACGAGTTAAAAAGTCGTTTGAACGACTTTTTATCTTGTTTGAACGACTTTTTCTCTTGTTTGAACGACTTTTTATCTTGTTTGATCGACTTATTAACTCGTTAGAACGACTTTTTAATTTTTTTTCTTTCCAAAAAATGGCACTAATAAGCTTTCGTAGCTTATAAATTTGGCATATTTTTTCATGTTTCTTTCCACTTATGCTATTTTTTTTTAAAGGGGACCTCATACTCACAACTGAATGATGGAACATATAAAAGATCGAACAAAAGAAATCGAGGCTGATATTGAAAATTAAAAAAGAAATGAATGTCAAGTTTTGAGTCTTGAATATAGATTAAAGATTCTAATTTGAATGTCTTTAAAATTGATTACGTCTGTATTCGTGACAAAATTAATATTGACAAAACCATATCCCTATAAAGAAGTACAAAATCCTTAATCGAAAAATCATCAAACCAAGGGAATACAAATCCATGATAAAACGAGGCAATGGAACAGAAATAGATAATAGATATGTCAGCAAGGAGCGGGGCACATTTGGTTACCATTGGAATGCCAACAACCTGTTGAAAGACCTTACCTCCAAAGACCACAAAAATGTTTAATAATCGATTAGGAAGTTCAACATCTTAATGACATCTGATTCGATGATGTAAATGATATTTAGCATGGAATGTATTAGTATCACTTCGCATTTTTTACATGGAATTTTTCTGTTAATATCACAGGAAAGTACAGTTTTTTATATCGCACTACCCTATACAATTTTACAACTTTGCATAAGAGTTGCAGTAATTTAGCAATATATCCTAAATTCATAAGACAAAAAAGATGTTGAATTACATGTAAGATTAATTCTAATGCACTCCGTTTGTAACGCGCATTCTGATTGGTTGAGCGATGAAAAAACTGCAAGGGGATTCACGTTTCACTGCAGTTTTTGCTATGACGTCATGCGTTGCTATGGGGACGCCGTTAAAAGCAGACGTTTTCTAGCTCCTTGCTGACCAAAGCATTAGAATAGGGCTGACGCCTCGCGGTAAAACTCAATTTCTGACAGGGGATTCGCCGATACCCTGTCAGGTTTAATAAAACACATGCATGTAACCCCTAAATGATGCTATTGAATTTGAAGACGTTTAACAGTAGTATTTTGATTTGCGATTTTGGTTTGAATGTATATCCTTTCATCAAGTAAAATAACTTTTTATTTCGCTTGAGTGTATGTATTCCAAGAGAGCAATAAAAATAAGGGAAACATCCACAGTATAAGGACATTGCGGTGATCACGGCGGGCGACACACGCATGAAAAAAAAAAAAAAAAACTAGGAACAAAAAGACGGGGATGCTGTAACGAGAAGGATAGAGATTACTTGATCGGTGAATGAGACAGATTGCAATGCAACGTAACCAAGCTGGAAATAGTAACACTTAAAGCAACAGATCGCGTTGAATTATGTTATCGACTCCAGTCTGCATGTCGTAATATATGTAGGTGAATATAGAAAGATAAGAAGTCCCCAAACATTGCGACGTTGTTCAAACAGACGGAGACAATGGGAACTATCGCATTTTACAAATGGAACGTGAGGACAACACTATTTATATGTGAATAATCTCGACAGAGTCCCGTTAAAAAAAAAATCATTGTAGGTCGTTCCGCGTAATTTCCATCAATTTCGGTTGGTCGTTTCTTCAAACGTATTTGAAAATTTCTGTGTACAAAATTATCTCAAGTTTCTAAAACCTGGGTCCTGTAGCATCATATCAAAGCCCTCTTGCTACGTCGTTCGGTATATTTAGGACATAATTTTCACAGATTTCGACGAGGGTAAAATACCCGAAACGTGCAGGTCTGTTCCATGCTGTAAATTAATCTGTTCTTGAATGATGCTAATGAATTTGAAGGCGTTTAACATTTGTATCACTGGGTGAGTGTCACTGCTGGTGAACAATGAGTCCCCGCGGGCACATGTAGCCAAGTTCGATCAATTTCGGCTGGTCGCTTCTTCAAATGCATTTGAAAATTTCTGTATACAAAATTATCTCAAATTTCTGAAACCTGGGTCATGTAGCATCATATCTAAGACCACTTGCTACGTCCTTCGGTATATTTAGGACATAATTTTCACAGATTTAGACCAAGTTACATTGTTTAGATTAAGGATCACTGACGAGGGTAAAATATCCGAATCGTGCATGTCTGTTCCATGCTCTAAATTTATCTGCTCTAAAATGATGCAAATGAATTTGAAGACGTTAAGCATTTGTATCACTTAATGAGTGTTACTGCAGGTGGACCATGAGTCCCCGAGGGCACATGTTGCCAAGTTCGATCAATTTCTGTTGGTCGTTTCTTCAAACGCATTTGAAAATTTCTGTATACAAAATTATCTCAAATTTCTAAAACCTGGGTCCTGTAGCATCATATCCCAGTCCTCTTGCTACGTCTTTCGGTATATTTAGGACATAATTTTCACAGATTTTGGCCATATTACATTGTTTAGATTAAGTATCACTGACGAGGGTAAAATACCCGAAATGTGCATGTCTGGTCCATGCTGTAAAAGTATCTGCTCTAAAATGATGCTAATGAATTTGAAGACGTTAAAGAATTGCAACTGTAAGATGAAAGATATTGTTTTACATGAACTATGTGGAATTCAAGAATGTCATAGGAATTTTTCATCAAAATGCATCTATACAAAAGTAAAAGACTAGCACAAAATTTGGATAACAAATTCCCAAATATTAAAAGGAAGGGATAACAACATTATTTCCTTATCTTAGTGGGCAAATAGGATAGAGAAGTAAGAAATGAAGTGACACTATGCATGTAGTAGTACATCGTATGCAAACTTTAATTGCCATGGTATTTACATAAGAAAATGATCCATTTAAAAGCATGCAATGTGTCATTTGCTATTTCCATTTGCGATGCTGACACTCACGTCGTACATAAAATGTATATCTTAATACACTGCTTTCTATTTAGATCATTGTCCAGAGTACAACACAGCAGCGAACAGAATAGATGTTACCTCATGTGACGCCTCAGAGGGAGTATGTCCTCCCACTATATACTGGTCTAATACCAGTTTTCAATGTAGGTCACGTTTCAAACTAAAAAAAAATTACTGTCATTTTCTGGAAAAAATTACTTTTCTCTTTTGTTTTTGCAATCGTAAGGTCTTTGAGGATGAGTACGAAATGACAGCATATAAGAACGCACACCGGAAACAAAGGGAAAATATATGCTGATAAAAATTTCATCGTTCAAAATCTTACGATAAATATATGTTTGGAACTATACTCGTTTGTTGCTAACATGTATCAATCTGCGAACAAGTCTTTGATGCGCAATATATATATATATATATTTTCAGATAATGGTTGCCTTCGTAATTCTGCAACTGTAAACACCAAGTAAGTTTTGTTTATGATATTGTAAAAGTAAATTGATTTTTTTAAATTAATTTCCTTCATGTGATAAAGTAAAGAAATCGAAATCCTTCATCACGGAAGAATTCATTACTTGTAAATTTGAAAACCTTTACGAGGAAATCAAACAGAATACTTTTTATGGAAAAAACAGCCTTTTCTTATCAGAATTATACAATTCTAAATAGAATATGCCGCATTCCCATTGAAATTTTACAAAATTTATACGATTCCTTCAATTTCTTAAACCTTTTATCTTTTAAAATTGGAATGTTAGCGGAGAGTGCATTCGCGGCCATTCGCGAAGCGGGCTCATACATAAAGAAATGTTTCCAAAAGGGAAAATAGATAAAAAAAACTTTATCTACCCACTTTAGGTATCGCCATTACTGTACACGATGGTACCTAAATTTTGTTTCTAGTGAGAATGACGTCATCTTGAAGGGAAATGACGAATTTAGATGAGGTTCCATGCCATTCGGATATGCCTCGACCTTTTCCTTCGAAAAAAGACTCGGACGTCATACGGCGCCATTTTGAAAATAGTTCCCCGTTGGCCTTTTGGTTTTTGTTATTATCTTTCGTTATATAAAAGTTTCAACACCGGATCGTAACTGACAAATATGTTACTCATAAGATCATTCACTCAAGTTTGAGAATTTTGAATGTTGAAAAAGTGCCTCTTCACTTTTACATCGATTTGATGTAAAACCTTCCACCATTGGCATCCGAGTCTTTTTATGCCGTTACAAATAAAGGGCGAGGGGATCCGAATGGTTCCATGCGTGTCCGGATTTGAAATAAACATTTGAGCTAACCCGACATTTTTTTTTTGTTCAATTTCACGAAAGTACGCATTCCTGAAATATAATACTGCGTTCTCATACAGGCTTTGCCTATGTTCCTATTATTTGTGTCAGTATTATGTCCAGGAAGTTGTTAAATGATTAAAGAGTTTATAAATATATTTAACTTTTTAACTGTTTACATATAAAATTTGTATTCAAAAACATGTATCCATTCCCATTAGAAATTGAATGTTAGCACAGGAATATGATATCAGGGGAATTATGGTCACTAATCGATCAATATTAATTTTATTTTATTTATTTAAGTGATCCGGAAGAAGAAAGTAGCGATGTGTTAGTTCCTGTGGTAATAAGTGTAGTGATTGTACTTCTACTTGTTATCCTCAGTGTTGTCCTACTATGCTGTGTGAAACGTCGTCATCAAAACAAAAATGGCAAGTATCTTATAATGAATGAAAAAAAAAAAGATTTTTTTTTTCAATTTTAAAGTAGTTCGGTACACCTACGGAACGTAACTCTAGCCAGCATATCTATCCCATGGAGGTTTTCAAAACTCAACGTCCCGTAATTCTCTTATTTCTGAACGGATTGAAATGAAATTAGTATCTATGGAATCAGAAATATCTTTTCTGAATTTTTATACCAAAATTTGCGTTTGATTATGTTCAAAATAATTTTTAAAAAACGTCAGATTCGTTAAACGGCTTATTTTTGCGCGATGCAGGAATTGTCTACTTAGCGGCGTTACTAACATGCATTTCATTGGGCATCCCACAAAAAGTTCAACAAGCACTAGTACTTTGCTGTTACAATGAAACTGTAAATTTCTTTATGTTTATAATGATATTATTTTCAAGTTACAACACTTTATCTGTAGTTTCGTGTCAAGAAAAGCGCAAATCATATCGAAAATTTATGATACATCTCAATTTAACGGTAAATGTTATCGAGAAAAGCTATCCGGAGGAAAATATATGAGCGTATGAGTTAGAGAGTAAGCTCTCCTTAATTTAAAAATGCTTCTATCTCAACAGTAGCTTTATTTGTTTCTGAAATCGAATGAGTTTAAAAAATTAGCTCTAACCTTTCGCAACGTCAGCTTTACGTTCGCTGTGAAAACGAATGCATTGTGACAACGTCATTCTCATTTGTTTCAAGGCTCATTACGAAAAATGAAAAAAGGTGGAATTACAAGATAATGACAGACGACAGGCTACTTCTTGCAGGTAAAAAGAATACAAAAATTGAAAATAAAAAAGCTGCTCGGACAGACGGCGGCATCTCTGTTTAAAAGCGGAGTGAGTTTACACTATCTCAAAATAACACATTAGAGAAGCCCAACAAATGGACTTCGATTCTGACTTGGGTACCTTTGATAGGCAAACAATAGTAATTAAGTACATGTATATAGCTTGCAAAAAATATGCACGCAGAATGCTATAAAAAACAGGAAAAATATTTATTTGTTTGTACAAATGTAGGAAAGGACTAAAAGAAAAGAAAAGAAAAGTACACAAATTTTCGAACATCCTTTATCAATAGAGCTATAAATCTGAAATTCTGGATGCACGTTGTCAGCTCGTCAGTCCCAATCCGTCTGATTATCTTGCTGTCTACTAGTCTTTAGGAAATGTCAGATGTCTTCGCCGTTCCTGCATATTTTAAACCCCTCGATCTTCTTTTTGTTTACATGTGAAATTCAATACATATAACGCACTAGTTTGAGATACTTTTTAATTGACCTTTTCCGTGACGTAAAAAATATAATTGACGCTCTGACAGAAAAGTGAAATTTTTGTACAGTTACATTGTATTTATAACATATTTCTATAAAACATGTCACTTTCCTCCCCTAAAATTTCACATCAAAATAAGGAGAACAAAAAAAAAAAAAAAAACCACAAAAAAACACAAAAAAAGCTTTAAAAAAATGTCATATGGAAATAATATTTGGAAGAATATTTTGATATTCCGAACCAATTTATTATACCCGTGAAAAGATTAACTGCAGCGCAGGAAAAAAAAAAGGATTATTAAAAATGAACTTCGATTATTTGTTACATTATAACAAAAAAAAAGTTACACAACCATTTATAATATGACGTTGGCTCAAAAGCTTTTTTTTTGTCTTGGGAAGTCCCTTAGAGAAGAAGGAATCCGAGGTACCCGGATAAAAACATTTTGAGACCGGGTAGGCGACTCCCATTACCGCATTTTATCCTTTAAGAATCGTGGCCGCAGAGGTTAGAAGCAAGCGCACCATCCCTTCACTTAACTGGCCGTTGCAGGGGTGGGAGTGAACCCCCCACCCAATCGCCAGCACCTCTGACGACTTCAATACATCGTCTCATTTTATTCAGATTTTTTGAAAACTTCCCTACTTATAAAATTTTTCATGTTCACCTTTTAATTGGTCATATTCCAGCACACTTAAAAAGCACATCGCTTCAAAATTTAGAAATCATCAAAATGAAAATTGCACAAGGAATGTAATTTGAATAAATCAAGAAATCCAAGATGACGGCGTGAAAACTGTCCAGGCGTCGTTACAGTATGTACGACGTCGCTGCATGACGTTCGCCAAAATGACCAAAAAAGGTGTCAAAAACCAAATTTCTATCGCCTGTAACAAAAAATTGGGTCCATGTTTTGATTAATTTTTTGATATCAGTATTTTCAAAACGATTTCAAGAAAAATGTACTTGAATATAATGAATCTTTCTCGACTCGTTTTTTGAAAATAACTATAAAGGATAAAAAAAGGTAATTTTTTCTAACCTAAATGTGACAAAATGACGGAGAATAATATGCCAAAACATGCAGAATATCCATGTTATTGGCAACATTTTGTGGATTTATGCACAGAATTTATATATTTACCTAATCAATGTATTATTTTCTTTGGATGACATGATTTTAAGAAAATTATCTTGCCAAATGTACAAGTGCATAGTATATCTTTATTATTACAACGGCAAGATAAATGTCCCATTTTTGTTA
The DNA here is from genome assembly GCA_028142955.1 of Pinctada fucata. Taxonomy (NCBI): domain Eukaryota; kingdom Metazoa; phylum Mollusca; class Bivalvia; order Pterioida; family Pteriidae; genus Pinctada; species Pinctada fucata. The sequence goes on from AP027102.1 coordinate 19,693,678, forward strand.
ACGTTTATAGAAGAATCGACGCAAATAGAAGTGAGAATAGCGGAAAAACTAGGGGATGTTTTGGATGATTTTATTATATCAACATGAAGAGTACATCTAGTTCATAGGATGTTAATTTTTATAAGGAGATTTTTCGACTAGATTTTGAATATTTGTTAAAAGTATATGAAAATAAAAAATCAAAAGTCGAAAAAAGCCATTAAAATATGAATTGCGCCGTTTATTTTACTCATTACAAGAAAATGTTATTATAAACTCACGATTAAAATGATTTATCACTCAGAAATCCATTTTAGGGCATTTTGTCAGCATCCGTTGTATATTTTGTCTAATTTGACGTTGTAATTGTGCAGTTTAGCACATACGAACGGCGCAAATATATGCTATGTAGGCAGCGTGCTATACCTACTTTGTGACGTTATTACTAAGGAAAACCAACTTCATAAATGGGTTTAATTAGCACAACATATTGCATTTAAAGTAAGATTTTAGAATATGTATAAATCATACCGAAATGTACTCGTTTTACGGAAAACGTAACTTCGATATGACGCCTGTACCGAACGACCTTAAATTTTTTTTAATATGAATTATTGCCTAAGTAATGGGACTATATAAGCAAGAGTTAACTGTATTTCAAGATTGTCAAAACAATACAGGTCAGATAATTTTATACATGTACCATAATCTTCCGTATTCATCCAATCGATTTCCTATTTTAAGCTTTAGGCTGTCCCTCTCATGGTCATCTTGTCATATGCGTGTTTTCTGTTGTCTTATCCAATTTATAAATGTCTGATGTTCATTGTTTGTCTCAATCCTGTAAGTTGTATTCTACAGTTGTCAATACCTGATGGTCTTCCTGGAGATCTTTATTATTCTTATGGTCATCTGCCACGTAAGTAGCAAATTGCGGGCAATCTGGGTTATGTGCGCACAGCCCTCCCATTTTCCGGTCACTCAGAAGTCACGAAGAAGACACCATTGTGGTAAATACGATCCTCCTCACAGTAAGATCACTACACAATCAAGACAGCAAAACGTTGGGGTCCATGCGAAACATAGATGGGTATATCAATGGATGTTAAAAAAAGGGCATACGAACAACAGTTCGTGTTCTGCCGTGTAGAGCGAGCTCAATGTTATCATCCGAGGAATCTCTGAAGAGGTTGTACAGGGCCCGTCATATTCAGATATAGTGCAAAACTACTGATTGGTTAAATACAGTGCAGATTGTATGTCTGGTGACAACAGGATCAAATTCAAGGCACAAAAAGCCGTTTGATGATTCTGACTTATTTTCGATGGAAATTCTGTGCACACTTGATCCTTCTTCGACAAAAATAAATTATTCATTGTACAATCCCTACGATACTATGTGTAAGTTTAAATTTATGACCAAATAGTAATGTTCAATTTGTTTTCCTACAGGTAACGCTGAGAAGAAGACGTTGCTCGAGCTTCCTCAGCTCCCTCCTGTTTCCCCTGAGCAATTGGAAAAGGGTATGGTATTCCGTTTAATTTCTAAATCTTTCTAGATGAAATTCACTTCCCCGCAAAATAATTTTACTGCCTATTTATTCATTTAGCTGAATAAGTCCATCATCTAAAATGTGTGTAATTAGAGTAATGCGCATATTGACAAGTACTAACGACTTTGCACTGGATACGAACAGTCAGTTTTAGCGAATGGTAATCAATGTTCGAATTATGTAGTCCATTAACAATATTTTTGCTTTGCCAAGGCTTTCTTCATTAATAAAAAGATTGGCTAGTCTTAATATTGATTCTATTGTCAATAACCTTTGAAGGTTGGCCTTTCAGAACTATCTTATGATAATTGTAATTATTCAAATGTTTCAGGTTCTTATTGTTTAAACCAATAAACTTAATGAGTTTGTAATTTTAATAGGAAGGCAAATCATTGAAGAACATCGAAAAGATGGTTCATATGTACCGACAAATGCAGCGAATAAGGGAAAAGAAATCCTCAATAAGAAGAATATATTGATAATAAAAGGAAGAAGCGGGAGCGGGAAAACAAAAACTGCGCTACATATTGCTTCGGAGTGGATGAAAGAGGAAGAGAAAACCCGGCAATGTATCTATCTAAATTCCATTGACGATCATCGTATGCTGAATGTCAAAGACAACACGTGTTTTGTATTAGATGATTGCTTTACAAGATGGGTCTTAGATTCCTCGTCACCATTTCTTTCTGAATTATGTTTGCTCTTACATACACAAGTAAAACTTCATAAAAATATGTACCTTATCATTACGGTTAATGAAATAATTTTCTTTTCACATCGTCAAATGTTGCAGAAATATTCACTTTTTTCAAAGGATCATGAGGTTATACTAAATTATCCTGATTTTGAAGAGAAGGAGAAAATATTTAATTCTCATTTTACAAAATCATCATATGAAAAGACTAATCATTTATCATGTGCAACAGAACCACAAATTGCTCAAAGTCATCGTCCAAAATTGACGGAAAAGAAGTTAAATGAGTTGTTGTCAGCATACCCATGTACATCATCAGTAGGACTTCCAAGTGTTTGTTGGATGTACATAAACATCCCTGAATGCACCAAAGAAGGAGATGCTTTCTTTCGGGCATGTGGGTTCAAACTTATAAAGATAATAGAAAGCATGAAAAACCCACTCAAGTGTTGTTTACATTATGCAATGCTTCAAAGAAAACGTTGCTTTGTAGATTCCAATTCATTGGATCAAAAGTGTTTAAAAGAACTTAGAGATATTTTCGGGTATAAAGAAATGACAGAAAACTCAATACAAGACTGCTTTGAAAAGGAGCGTAAATATTTTTCTGTTGGACAAAATCCTGGTCTATATACATTTTCTCAAAACATACTTTATGAACAATGTTTGAAAGAATGGATTGGAGAAGGAAGAAGAGATCGATTTCTGATTTTGTGCAATATTGAACAAGTGAAAGAGAACATACGCGATGAAGATTATAAAGTTGAAAGTGCTGATGTTATATTAAAACTCAAAAAGTCTGAATATTCAAAATTTGCTCCAAAATTTGCGTCCCTTTGGAAAGTGCACGAGGAGCTGGAGCATCACCCCCTTTTACAAAATAAAATTTTTCGTAAACATGTTGACGAAGAATGCGCGAAACAGCAAATGGAAGAGGATTTAACACATGAAAATGAAACTAGAGAAATCCCAAATGAAAGCTTGTCTGATGGAGAAAAAAGTAAGGGATCCGAAGATACATGCACTAAGAAATCTGAGCAACCGATGCAAGAATCTCCACAGCTGACGTTAGATGAAAAGGAACAAGAAGATACTCCTCTTTTAAATGAAATGAGTGTTTAAGAAGCTTATTGTCTTGTTGTAACTCCTATCCTTAGGGTAACGTAACCATTGCAAGCAATATGACATGATCATTGCAAGCAATATAACATTGCCACTCAAATATTATAACACTGTCAATACCAAGCTGCAATAAAAACAAAGTCTACTTTTGCAATTTGATGACTAAAGGGTTACACTTCGTACAATGTAAATAGCAGAAAAAAAAATATGTATGCCTGCTTATAAAACTTTTCATATTCAATAGCATCATTTCAGAACAGATAAATTTGCAGCATGGACCAAATCATTTACCATCAAAGAGAATATTTACAGCAATAGTTATGTTCAGCTCAATCCTCTGAATAGAGATCAAAGGTGAAGAGCTTAACCATAAGAAATATATGTACAATATTAGACAGCACTCTGTTGCATGCATGTAATATACCACGTTTATTCACGTTTTGTCACTTTTCCATATTAATTGCATGTCACATCTTTTTCTGTGCAATTCCCGGTCGAGAAAGTCCCAAATAAATATATTCTTCTGTACAATCACTTGTTGAATCTATGTTTCTTTTATTGCTCTTAGACACATTTACATCCTCTTTTGAATACATCATTATAAAATGAATATGTTTTTGCCTATGTTTGGCCGCTTAAGCCATACCCCTTTATAAATACGAATTAATTCTATTTAATGCATTGGAAAGTGTTTCAGTGAAATTTCGGTACAATATTGGACATTATGATTTTCACACTCTTTGGTCACATAACATCGTTTAGATTGAGGATCACTGACGAGGGTTAAGTACCCGAAACGTGCATGTCTAGTACATGCTGCATATTTGTCTGTGAGTGCTGTTGAGATTATCGTCAGGATCTTCTTGAACTCATTTGTGTCACACTTATGCCCTTTGCCGTGTGGAGCTCGTAAAAAAGTTCCCCGCGATGGGTTTGACAGTAAGTGTTTTGAATATACTTCCTGACATTGTCGCCATAGCAATTTCTATATAGACATAGCGTCAGACAGTGCATGAATTTTATATATTTTCATTTCCATGCTTCATTAATATTGACGGCGGGTGCGGCTAGCCAACAGGGGATGCTTACTCCTCCCGGGCACCTGGTCCCACTTCTAGCTTGCTAGGGGTCCGTCGATGGTTAATTTTGTGCTCTATTGTGAGTGCTGTTGAGATTATCGTCAGGATCTTCTTTAACTCATTAAATGATGCTATTGAATTTGAAGACGTTAAACATTTCATATATTCAATTAATCATTTTTTAAACTAAGTTTCAGGAAAAGGTACCAATCCTATATAATTATGTTTCATTAAGATATATAAGTACACATTACAACAAATTTCAACTTCGTTCTCTTATAGAATTTATTTTGAAATTTGATTGCAATTTCAAATGCAGAACATTGAGGCAAATATATTATGACATTCAAAGTCACAATTGGTTTGTGTATACATGTTTACATATGTTGCTTTAAAATGTTTACATTGTTTTCCCCAGCTTATGCAACGACAATATTAGCAGTAAACTGTTTAGGAAACCTAACATTCATGGGTGTCATTCGGTAAATGTAAATAGCTTATTTAATAAAACACAAAGAAGGCATCGAATGTTAAACGTCTTCATATTCAATAGCATCATTTAAGAACAGATAGACTTGCAGCATCGACCAGACATGCACGTTTCGGGTACTTAACCCTCGTCAGTGATCCTCAATCTAAACTGTGTAATACGGTCAAATAGTATGAATGTTATTATGTCCAATAATGTACCGAAAGACGTACATGTAGCAGGATGGATGGAATATGCTACAGGACCAACGTTTCAGAAATTTTCAAGAGATTTTGATAACTGAATTTTCGAATGCGATGAAGATAGGATAAACAGAAGTTAATCGAACTTGGCTACATGTGTTCTCGGGGACTCCTGGTCTACCAGCAGTGACACTCACCAAGTGGAACAAACGTTAAACGTCTTCAAATTCAATAGCATCATTTAAGAACAGATATATTTGCAGCATGGGCCAGACATGCACGTTTCGTGTACTTAACCCTCGTCAGTGATCCTCAACCTAAACATTGTAATACGGCCAAATAGTGTGAATGTAATTATGTCAAAAAATTTACCGAAAGACGTAACAGGGTGGATGGGATATGATGCTACATGCACATGACCCACGTTTCAGACATTTTGATAACAGAATTGTCTGTACAATTCATGACATTCGGAAATATATAAATGTTATGATCGCTGAGCGATAAAAGTCCCCTACCGGCAGCAAATACTAGTATATATATGACCTGCAACTCTGCCTATAAAGAAATCTTCATTTAAAAGAAGCGAGGAGATCTCCAACAAGACCCCGTTACAGCATCAACAGCAAAACACCAAAACACCCGATGCAAAAACACAAAAGACGAGTACAGCACGAGACGAAAAAGAGACACACGACATGTAAACATCAAACACAAAAGACTACACATAAACCGACGTGACCAATGGGCAACCGGTGTCGACTTTGGACGGCCATTTTACACGCAAGTAGCAAATGGTGTAGTTATCCTGGATTACGTGCGCAAAACCCTCTCACTTCTCCAATTACCCAGAGGTCTCGAAGAACTACAATTGTGGTGTAAAACAACCTCCTCACTGTAAGATGACATCACACAAACAAGACCGCGAAACATAGAGGCCCAGAGACACAGATGAATATGTAAATGGATATAAAAAGAGGGCATGCGTAATACAGTCCGTGCTCTGCCGGCTGTAGCGAGCTCATGTATGTAATCACCCGAGGAGTCCGACTGACATTCAGAGAGGACAGTCGGTCGGCGTCCTGTCTTCTCTAAAGAGGTTTGGACAGGGCCCGTCATGGAGTCTCGTCGTCACAGTCAGTCAGAGTGCAAGTCTCAAGGATGCGCTTGTACAAGACTGTAGATTGGTCAAGTACCAAGCCTAGTGTCCGTCTGGTGACATTAGGATCATATCCACGGTATAAAAGGCCGTTAATGATTCTGACTCATTTTAAATGGTTATGTTGCCTACCTTTGATCCTTTTTATTTTGTTTATCATATCACCATAATAGACAGGTTGTGTAATACCCATAGTAATGTACTCTGTTGCATGTATAGATCCGAATTTTAAAAGAAGTTGACTGTAATTTTTGTACAATTTCCAGAAAGTCTTAACTAGTTTATGAAAGCGGAAATGTTGACCTAAAAGTTTTTTGGTAATTTGTAAATTTCTACTGTGAAAATCCAAAATTTCAGTACATGCTCTAGCGTACCGGGTGAGCTGTGATATGTAAATGCCGTATGACGGTAATCATGGAACATCACCGCCAAGCCAGGGGAAATTTACTATGTTGAATCCAAAATTATCCCTTTTGTCATGTACACTTGTATGAATCTTTCCGTTTACAATTTTTATATTAAGGTCCAAAAACGGTGTTTCTGTATTTGAAAGGTTTGCCCTGTTAAGTGTTAATTCTTGTGGATAAATTTCATTCTTATATAATTCAAAAACAGGATTGTCAATGGTTAGAATATCATCCAGATACCTAGAAGTATTATTGAAACATTTCAGATCATCAATTTTTTTTTGCTTTTGAAGATTTTGGATAAATTCTTTTTCATAAGTGAATAAAAATAAATCTGCAACAAGAGGCGCACAGTTAGTACCCATAGTAATTCCTACAACCTGCTTGTATAGATCCTTACCAGATCTAACATAAATATTGTCCAAGAGGAAGGACAAGGCATAACACAGTTCACTACATGTCCATGATTTGTATGATTTGTAGTCTGTCGAGGAGTTTTTTAGGTCAAGTGTGACGAAAGTTAAACTTGCTCTGTAACTATCCAAGACTAAGCTTAGTATTGAATTTTGTAAGTCATCAAAGGGCATCAGTGTAAAATAATGGCACTCATTATTTTATCCGGGATCCGCCACTGTTTGTGCCGAAAGTGATATACATGATATTAAAGACAGACTGTATATTTCTTTTATTGATTTTAGTGAGAGACTGTTAAAGTAAGCATATTTTCACGTAATTGAAACTGCTGTAAAATATTAATTGAGATTGTTAGTTTGAATATGTTTAACTTTGATAGCACTTGCGATGCTGGTATGCGAGGAGGAAACATGATTATTACCTAGATAGGGACTGTTACCTAGATGGGAAACGAAGAAAACGTGAGGTCAGGAATGGGGGCAGGTCCGAGTACGGACATTTGTTGCATAAGTTATGTCACATCTAGAGTTCACGTCCTTTCCAACGGCCAAGATTCGTGCTTCATTTTGATAACTATGGGTTTGGGGAAGTAAACAAGTTGTTTGTTCTCTAGTATAAAAAGCCCTGGTCAGAAAATGCAATTCAGACCTAATCGCAGACCTATTCGTAGAGTGATGAATATCCCTGTTTAATTTGTTCTCTCCCTGCTATGACAGATTCCATAGCCTGTGATCAGTGCGACCACTGATCTCACTTCAGCTGCATAGGTATGACTAAAAATATTGCAAGGGGGATGGATAGAACACCATACATATGCAATCAATGCAATGCAGATCTATTGATGTTGGATATTTATCCTGACGAAACAGGTCAAGGTCATCCTACCTGTGATCTAGATTTACAATCCACCCCTCTTGCATCTGAAAATCATATACTTCTATATTCAAAACTTGCTGAATCCCAAAATGACCTGCAAAAATATGAACAGAGCAATGGATGTATGAAGAAAGGTCAAGATACAAAAAAGCAGAACCTACAACTCAATCAGAATGACACAAGGTCTAAAAATCTATCATTACATTCAACAGCTGCTAAGCCGGATACTCAAAAGTTAAGCATTGAAAATATAGAAACTCAGACTAATACCTCACAAGCCAATTCTAAAGTGAAAAGTAAAAAGAAATCTGATGCGGTCGATCAAAAACAATATACAATGACGCTCGCTCGAAAGAACTATTAGAGAACAGGAAAAAAAAACAGAAAACAGAAAACAGAAAAATTTGGACCACCTAAATAGACAAGAGCAACCATCGCAACCTGAAAATAGGTCCAATGAACATCACAGTAATACTAGCAATGTTCATAACATTCAACTTGCACTGCTGGAAGGTAGACTTAGACAACTCGAAAATCAAAATGTACAAAATCTAAGTATTTTCACTGCTTTAACCTCAACCATGGCTTTACAGCAGGTAAACAGATGCCATCAGTATCACACAGGTATCTACTCGCCCCCCTATCCTTATAATAGCTCCTGTTATGCAGGACTGCACTCAAGTCAATCAAATATCCGGCCACCGTATGGGTATCCAGAAAATCACCCAGCTCGTGCTGAGCAAGGTCCTCAACACCCTTATTTCCCTTACTTCCCCCCACAAAGATAATCACAGCCACCCCCTGGTCCCCCAATCTGTATAGTCCTTTACTGCCTCCTCCAGGTTTCCATCAGACAATGCCCTCATATAGAGACTATATCCTGCCCCCTCCCACAATTATCCCGGGTCCTCCCCCTCCACATTATCCCTTACCGCCTTCCCAGCAAATACCACTTCACGCTTATCCTGTTCCCCCACCCCCAATGTATCCCCCACCTCCTCCCCCTCCTATTCATTCTACACGGGGGGGAAATCATGACTTCGTCAATTTTTCTTTGAACAGTGCTCCTGTAAGGCACGGTCCATTTGATATTCTGGGGGGGGGGGGGGGCTTGGGTTTTTTGTCGGAGCAAGATTATTTTTTTCGGCCCGGACCGGGGCAAAATTATTTTTTTCTTGCGAAGTTGAAGCAAGGCAATTTTTTTATAACAATTGATGCAAATATTAAGAATGTTTGTGTTTTTTCAATAGAAATTCTTATTTTTACTTAAATTACTTCAAACATTATTTTTATGTTAAACTTGTATTCACTTCTACAGATGTAAACTGAGAGAGATGAAATATTTTTACAATATGCGATATATAATTTTTAGTATACAAAATGAATATAAGGTCATGTACATGTAACATGTAAGAGGGCCTGATGCAATTTTTTACATGTAGAAATGAAAACTCAGTGAAAAACTTATTTAAATTCTCCTTCCAAGCTTGTATATAAAATTAGACACTATGGTGATACATGTATCTATTAATAGTAATAAATTACGTTGATAATGTATTTAAGGATTTTAATTGTTTCAGTTTCATTCTTTTGATATTTCCAATATGAACTTGCCATTTCAGACGAAAACTATGGTGAGCGAAGCGAGCCAAAATCTTTTTATAGAAAGTAAAAAACTGCGGCGAGCGAAGCGAGCCGAAAAAATTTCAAGAATTTTAAGGGAATTTTATGGTTATTCTTCAAATTCAGATAACTTGTAAGAGCAAGATTATTTTTTTCTGTCACACCATAAGCAAATTTATTTTTTTCATCAAAATTCAGAGCAAAATTATTTTTTTCGAAAAAAACCCAAGCCCCCCCCCAGAATATCAAATGGACCGTGCCTAATGCAACCAAACATCAGTGCCCCCCCCCCCCCATGAACCACAATAACACCCAGCAACGGGACAGGATCTCTCCCCCTTTTGGACATCCATTAAAAGATAATATACAGAACATTGTACCCCTGCCAAATAATCCCCATGACAATGCTGTTATCTCACAAAATGGGTCGGATTGAGAAGACCCCATATGCCTCAATGAGGAAGATGCGGTCCCCACTTCCTCACAGGTAGAAAGTAATACTCTTAGTCATCAGGAAAATAGTCAGGACAACGAAGGATTGGCAGAAAATGTATCTGTAAATAGCTCAGTTGAAAATAAGCTAGAAAACACAAATAACGGGGGCAAAGAAACAAATGAGCATTTTTTAGAGTTGCCCAGCCTCACTCCACTCCCTCTGGACAAAATAGAGGCACAACTAAACAGGTCAATATAGATATAGTCAGTTTCAATATAGAGGGTATAAAAGGAAATGCCCCATACCTGAGAAAGATAAGTGAAGGAGATCTTAAAATACTCTGTATTCAAGAGCACTGGCTCTGGGATTTTGAACAACATAAAGTTAGTAACATCCTTCCACAATGGTATGCGCATATAACCTGTGCAGATACCCTAGAACAGATTTATAACTCCTGGGTGCCTAGGGGTAAGGGTGGGGTCTGTATCCTTTGGCCCCAAGCTCTATCGCAATATATTTTAAAAAATCCAATCTCATGCGGAAGAATAAATGCAATTGAGCTAACATGCCCGACTGGTATCGTCATCATCAATGTTTACATGCCTTCTATAGGGATAAGTTCCCAGGTGCAATACAGGGAATGCTTAGATATCTTATCTAATCTGTTAGAACAATTCAGAGGAAAGCCCTGTCTAATATGTGGTGATTTGCTACCATTTCACAAAGTAGGAACAATATACATGATAGGTTGCTAAAATGTTTTGTATCTACACACAATCTTGTGCAAACAAATACAAACACTGAACAACCTACTTTCATCCAACACAGTGGCCAGGGGCAATCCCACATAGACTTCATCTTCTCGAATACAGACAATCTCTTGGATATCACAAAAACTCTATGCTCAGGAGCTGCTAATACGTCAGCACATTTTCCTGTTCAAACCAAAATTAGAGTAGCACTCACTATAAAACAGGATAGGCCAACACAACAAAGATCACAGAACGCTTCCAAAATTTTGTGGAACGATGGTATTAAAGATGTATACATACAGACTGTACAAAAATCAAACAATAAAAACTTGGGCAGCATATCTGAAGAATTCAAAAACATCACACGCATACTGACAAACTCTGTCAAAAGAGTCTTTTCAACGAAAACGATCAAATTACAGGGGCCAAAGTACAGAATCTCCAAAAATCTGACAAAAAACAAGATTGAAATCAGCAAAAATGCTTTACAAGAATGGAGAGACTCAGGCTGTCCTACTGGCGATCATCCCCTTTTTCTGACAAAAAAGAGCCAAAGAAAGACATACGGCGTCAAGTTAGACAAGAATTTGCAATCGATAGGAAGCGTTTCTTAAATAAGCTTATGGAAAACCCAGACTCAACTTTCTTCTACATGCTTATAAAGAAAAACAAGGGGGAAAATATTCATCAAGGAACTGTCACTTTGGACGTTGGTGGTATAGAATCTGATAACCCTGTGGAACAGAGACGGGCATTTGCATCTATGAAGATCTGGCAGTCCCAAAAGAAAACGACCGATTCGATGCAAAAACTCTCGAAGCTAGCAAAACCCGTTGTGGGCTTATAGAAAATCTGGCAATATATGAACGAAAAGAGATCATGCCCTTCACAACACTGGAAGTTGGGAATGCAATAAAAACTCTCTATAGCAATAAAGCTTCTGATGACTATGGTCTATCAGCTGAACATATTAAATTTGCTGGAGAACCCCTTGTGGATGTCTTAACCGATCTATTCAACCAAATTCTGAAAGAAGGAAATATCCCAGACATATTTAAAACAGGATGATATTCTGTCATAGACCATTTGGACCATCTAACCAAAGATTGTACTCTATATCTTCCAAAATGGAAGTAACCGGATGTGACAGTTCTACCGAATTCAAGCGACGGGTGTTGCATGCAAGCAGGAGATGCTTACTCTTCCTGTGCACCTGGTCTCACTCTCATATTGGGAGTTCGCTTCTTTTCATATGGTGGAGGTTTTTGTTTGTTTGCTTTGGTTCCTGTTTTATCATGATTTTGTATGCCTTCGGTTTCTGATTTTCTGGGTTATTGATTTTGTGCTGTAAACAGGGATATGGTCATTATCCATATTTGTCATACATTACCCCAGTCTTTAAAAAAGGGCAAAACTTGAGAAAAGTAGAAAGTTACAGAGGAATTACAGTTTCCTCCATCTTTGGTAAAATATTCGAAAAACTTCTACTTATACTTATATCAGTCAAATCTGCAATTTGGATTTACAAAAGACACATCACCTGCAATTGCAGCTCTTTTAGTCTCAGAGGCAGCCTTAGACTCAAAACAGAGACGTGTACCATTTCATCTTTGGAACTCTAGATAGTCAAAAAGCATTTGATGTTGTTCACCCTGATATTCTGTTAGACAAACTATACCATACTGGAATAAATTAAAGTGTCTGGAAACTAGTCAAAGGGATGAACGAGGGACTAACCTCAAAAGTCAAGTGGAAGGGAGATTATAGCTTAGCTTTTCCTGTAAATCAGGGTGTCAGACAAGGAGGCATTTTATCCACGCACTTGTACAAGCTCTATATAAATGAACTACTGTTAGAACTGGAGGAGAATCAGCTTGGGAAATATGTGTGGATAACCTATGCTGGATGTCCGACTGTTGCGGACGACCTCTCACTCATGTCTGAGTGTACACAAGAATTTGGAGCTATGTTGAATGTTGCATACTCATATGCATGTAGACACAGATACATCAGTCATCCAGAAAAGAGTGTTGTAATTACAAAGCAAAAGGTAAAAACGGAAGACAATTTAATCTGGAAATTAAGAGATGAGCCAATTGCTATTGCAGAAGAGACCACTCACTTAGGCTTACTTAGATGCACAAGGAGAGAACCACGTCAAAATGTCACACATAAAATCAGCACTGCAAGGAGAACCTTGTATTCACTCCTGAATGTAGGATGTCACGGGCTTAATGGGCTAAATCCGAAAACTTCTACAAAAATATACCAAGTACATGTGATCCCTAGGCTTCTCTCCGGTCTCGAAACAATGCACCTGCATAAAGGAGATATCGAGGAGCTGGAACTTTTTCATAGAAAAACACTACGCTCTATCCAATCACTTCCAATGTGTACAGCATCTGCTGCAGTTCATCTCCTTATTGGACTCCTTCCGATTGAAGCCGAGATCCATAAGAGGCAGCTAAGCCTTCTATACTCAATTTTACGGAGCGAAAATGAAACCTTGATGCAAATTATGAATTAAAGTTAAGTTAAATCATATTTTATTTCAAAAAGCAGAAAAAGGATTGGGCAAAAGTTTTCTCAACATTATATAATGCCCTCTCCTAAATTATGAATAGACAATCTAACGTGTTAGAATACTCCACTGAAAGTTTCTTCACAAAAGTCAGAGAACTACTTGAACGGTAAATCTTCCAGATATACCAAGTCTGCAGACAAACCTGCCAACAAAGTACATATGGAAAAACATGGTAAAGAGGTCAGTTACTGAACATTGGACAACTATACTTCGCGCTGATTTGGAACACAAATCTACATTAAAATTTTGTGAAAAAACACAACTACAAATAGGTAAGACACACCCGGTATGGGACACTGTAGATTCCTGCACTCTGGATGTCGAACGAAGTATTGTAAAGGCCAGAATGCTGACTGGCCTCTATCCCCCTGGCCGGTTTGTTCGTGGGCAAGATGCAGTAGACCTCTGTCCGCTATGTAAATTGGAAAAGGAGGACATTTGTCATATCATCGGAAGATGCTCTGAAACACTCTCTATCAGATCTGAATACATTCAGGAGTAGAGGGCACTACTGGATACCCAGTTGGGTCTTAGCTTTTGGACAGAAAATATAACAAGTCAAGAAAATCTAGTGAAGTTAGTATTGGATAGTTCCTTTTTCATCCCCTGCAGAGTGGGGAAAAATACAGAGACCTAAGACATAGGGTTGAATCCATAACAAGGAAACTATGCCACAGACTACACCTACACAGAACTAACAAATTACAAATGGCCACCAGCGCGGTGAACTGATTATAAATGTATGGGGGGATGTCGTTTAGTACACGACATTAATGTCCATGTCTATAAGAGTTCTATATCCTTTGGATCTTACAATTATATATGATGTGATATATGGCCCGGGAGGGTGCTGGAAATAGTGACATTGCGTAGAACTGTAATATTGCTAATAACTCTTAAGTTGGTTCGTGGCGATTGGTTTGTGTGATGTTGCTGTTTTCAGTATTCTCTTGGACTGTTACACATGTGTCTATCTTGAACAGAAGTGATAAAATTAGTATTATCCCCAGTCCCCTATGTAAATATTTTCCCATAGGATTTATATAATGCTAAGTGTTAAATCCTGTCTATAATTATATTATATGCTTTTAATTTTGATGTTCTTAGTGCTTGCATGATTATATTGTTTTTTACAGATTTTACAGTTTTTATCTCCAGAAAGGAGAGTGCTCCGACAAGCGGAGGGACATACAAAGAAAGAAGAAGAAGCCTGATGTTTCCACAGAGCGCACCTACTTCCAAGAGCATAATGACACCACACTAACAAAGTCTCAAATAACTACACATTTACTCGCAAAAAATTACTATTACCAGCATTGTTAAAGAGTTTGGTTTGAATTCGACATATGGAAACCGTACTTAAACCTCAATAAACATTTCTTCCCCAGATATAATAAATAACAACAAATCAGCTCTCACTTCATTTGGCTTTGACACAAATAATTTAGATTTACCATACTTCTATAAACATCAAAGTTATTCAGTCTCCATGGTCGAGAAGGCAAGGCCAAATCGTTAGAATTTCCATCGGCACGGTTGAGAACCCCGGAATGAACAGCACTCCGAAGTGAGAATATTGTATACCTAAAATGACAATTCGTACAAAAAACGTTTCATCGATGGTTCTTTAAAATGTTCAACCAAATCTGCATCGATCTTACTCACCGAAGTTTTATCTGAAACAAAATCTGGACTTCAAAAATATTGTTCAACAGTATATTCTCGAAGCGGAATTTATAGAATTCAAAAGAACTTTTAGAACATCTGAAATCAACTCATATCAATAGAGTCCTTTCGATCAAAGCCTTTGATTTTTCGACACTTTACAGAACAATGCATCGTTCTAAATTGAAGAAAAGACTCGCAAAAATTAAGCAATGCGTTTACAAGCAAGAACGGTAATGGCAAATATGAATTCATTGTTGCTATCTATGTTGAAGCCTACTTTTGTAAATGAAATGTCCGATTCAAAAAATCAGTACACTAAAACAGATATTATTCAGATGTTAAACTTCCTGACCGACAACATTTTTGTGGTTTTCAGAGGAAAGGTCTTTCAACAAATTGTCGGAATTCAATATTGGAACCAATTGTGCCCCACTCCTTGCCTACATTTTCTTTACTCGTACGAAGCTGAATTTATTCAATCTTTGGTCTCCGAAGGGAAAAGGTACTTAGCTTCTGACTTTAGTTTCACCTACAGATACATAGACAATGTGCTGTCATCAATAATCCAAAATTCGCGGATTACCTTAGCGGAATCAAAGATTTGGACTTTGAAGGCAAAGAAACTACAAAGAGACGAATAATTCAGAATCCAAGTTGGACATAATGCACTGATGGTCACATACGACACTAATGGTCACATGAACAACTCACTCTATGACAAACGTAACAAACAATTTCAGCATCACAAACTTCGCTTCTCTGAGAAGCCACATGACAAATATGGATAATGACCATATCCCTGTATACAGTACAAAATCGATAATTCAGAAAATCAGAAACCGAAGGCATACAAAATCAGGATAAAACGGAAACCAAAGCAAACAAACAAAAACCTTCACCTTTTGAAAAGAAGCGAACTCCCGATATGGGAGACCAGGTGCCCAGGAAGAGTAAGCATCTCCTTCTTGCATGCAACACACACCGCTTGAATTCGGTAGAACTGTCACATCCGGTTACTTCCATTTTGGAAGATATAGAGTACAATCTTTGGCAACACACGCCGCGTCAATTCTGTCACATCCGGATACTTCAATTTCGGAAGACATAGAGTACAATCTTTGATTGGATGGTTCAAATGGTCTATAAGAGAATATCATCCTCCATTCTGGTGAGTGGGACATCATAGTGTATGACGAGTTCCCCATATCGACCGTAGAACTTTCTCAGTGACGATGTTAGTCGGTGTCAAACATATCCTTGATAGTCGATTTGAAAATTTCAGAACCTAGAAATGTCCTTTCCTATGAACTTTTTTTTTATTATTCTTATCTATGGGATAGTTCTGAATGATTCTAGCTTGGTTGCCACTCTGGCAACCTTGGGCAACTCTTTTTATCGCCGGAAATCCAAAATGGCCGCCAAATACCTTCCACCAATAGATGAAATTAAATTATTTCCTTAAATATTAAGTGTGGCACATCAAATCAGGGGTTTTGAGGGTCAACATACCCATTTCCGATGTCATTTTTACAATTTGAGTTCATCCAGGACTAAAATGCAAGATGGCCGCCAACTTTCAACCTCATTATGGTACAATGTGAATATTTCAATAAAACGTTCGTGTAACACATCTTATTTGTAGATGCAATTGTCCTAGAATACTTTTATTTTGATGTTTTGGTTGTATTCAGTTAATACATGCTTCTGGGGCAACTCTGCTTATCGTGGGAAATTCAAAATGGCCACCAAATAGTCTCCTACTACTGTGTAAAATGTAATAATTACTTGATTATTAAGTGTAGCACATCTAATCAGGGCTTTTAAGGGCCAAATCCATATCTGGTGTCATTTTGCTTATTAGTCATTAAAGGCTAAACATAAAATGACTCCTCACTTCAATATTCCCATTTCGTTACGAATAACTGTGATGCGTCTTGTCACTGACGAGGGTTTATTACCCGAAACGTGCACGTCTGGTAAATGCTGTAAATTTATCTGCTCTAAAATGATGCTAATGAATTTGAAGACGTTAAACATTATTTGTGATCCCAAAGGTGGTATACTCCACGTGAAATTTCCTTTTGTCGATATGAGCTTACACATGCACTTTTTACATAGATTGCACATTCTCAAACCGTAAAAGAGAAGAATCTTTTTTTATCATAAAGATAAAAATAAATTGCAAATATTGTATATTTTAAAGAAGGGGGATAGGAGTCGACCTGAAGCAAGAATCTACATCATAGGGCTATGGATTGTCAAAATATCATGTCAAATACTTAAGTGATTCTCCTATTTGAAAGTCTGCAAAAGGAATTCAAAGGAGCAAAGTTCTTCCATGATTTCTGCATGATCTGTATTTTTGACATAGATCATTTTCCCTGTCACTATTCTTTTGATTTATGCTCCTGTTCTAGATTCATTTCAAGCTTGTCACACTGACTACGTCTTACTCTTCAACTAAATACTCTGTGTTGTAAGAAAACATTTGGAATGAAGACCTGTTTAAGATATATGATATAGATACAACCTTCAAAGTGTACGAAAAACTGATATCCATGGCAATTGCTTTCACGATAGATTTCACCCACTTGAGTTTTACATGCCAAAACATACGTAGTACCATTTCATCTTACCACAGTTGAAGATTCCTCAAATTCAATTTTGAATCACTGTAGAGAAAAACGGAGGAAACCTCCAACCAGAAGTTAAAATTATCCTATGATGTATTCATAGCAGATGAAATTTTGAAAGGCCTGTTCATTTACAAACTTAACCGGCCTTATGAAGAGAAAGGAGAGTGCTAACCCTGTTAGGCACGGTCCATTTGATATTCTGGGGGGGGGGCTTGGGTTTTTTTCGAAAAAAATAATTTTGCTCTGAATTTTGATGAAAAAAATATATTTGCTTATGGTGTGACAGAAAAAATAATCTTGCTCTTACAATTAATCTGAATTTTTTCGAAAAAAATAATTTTGCTCTGAATTTTGATGAAAAAATATATTTGCTTATGGTGTGACAGAAAAAAATAATCTTGCTCTTACAATTAATCTGAAGTTAACACATGCTTCTGGGGCAACTCTGCTTATCGTGGGAAATTCAAAATGGCCACCAAATAGTCTCCTACTACTGTGTAAAATGTAATAATTACTTGATATATTAAGTGTAGCACATCTAATCAGGGCTCTGAATTTTGATGAAAAAAATACTTTGCTTATGGTGTGACAGAAAAACATAATCTTGCTCTTACAATTAATCTGAATTTAAAGAATTACCATAAAAGTTTGCTAAAATTCTTCCGGCTCGCTTCGCTCGCCGCAGTTTTCAGTCTTTCATAAAAATTTTGGCTCGCTTTGCTCGTCATAGTTTTCTATCAAACATTATCTAATAATGTCAAAGTTCATATATTTGAAGATTTAGACTTTAATTGAATACTTGCATAAAAAAAGTATAATTATATTAATATTTAGAGTTTTGAGTAAATAAATATAAATCATTTCTATTGATAAAACACAAACATTCTTAATTTATTTGCACATCACTTTGTTAAAAAAAATTCCCTTGCTCCGACTTTGCAAGAAAAAAATAATTTTGCCCCGGTCTGAGGTGAAAAAAAAATCTTGCTCGGACAAAAAACCCAAGTCCCCCCCCCCAGAATATCAAATGGACCGTGCCTTACTATTGGGCAGCCTTCTTTACATAGAAAAATGCATTCTATACACCAGGCATGCATGATTCGGACAATGAATGCTCATTAGTGGTACTTCCAGCCAAAATGATTCAAAGAAGCATATATAATTAATGTAGTTTTGCCAAATTTGAAGACTTTCTATTCTTACAAAGTTCCATTTTAAGTATAAATAGCTAGGATAGAGATGCAAGGTTCAGAATTTCATTGCAAAATGGTACATGTCATCATTAACGTTATACATAAATATAGTAGATAGCTCAACTCAACATAAATTACACCGAGGGACTGTTGTAAAGAAAACATCAAACACTTTCTCTTGCATTCTTGCCGATTGGAAAGAAAGCTTTACAGGCCAAGCAAAGAAATTGCCATGATGGTCAAAAGAGCCAAGATAGCCAAGTTACCTCGAGTTTACTTGCTTACTCTAGAATCTCCTGCGTCAAACAAACTGGTCTTATATCAACATGATCAATAGGGAAACTCTATTTTTGTCTTTTGAGTACCATTTTAATCAATCTTTGCATTACATTTTGACGAATCCTAGTTTGTTAAAGCTGAGACCATCCAATCTTATATGTCACTCTTATTCATTTTTCATTACATAGTAAGTCTTAAGAAATAAGAGCTTGTGATATTTCTTTTTACATTTTACTCAATGGTAGGGACTATTTGGCGGCTATTTTGAATTTCCCCCGATGAAAAAAAGTTGTCCTACAACAGCAAAATAAATGTATTCAAGGATCATTGTAACTACAAATAAGATGTGTAACACGACTTTTTTTTTTATTGAAATCAACACATTGTACCATAGTTAGGTCAAAATTTGGCGGCCATCTTGAATTTCTAGCCTAGAATAAGCCCAAAATGTCAAGATGTCATTGGAAATGAGTTTGTTGACCTTCAAAACCCCTGATTTAATGTGCCACACTTAAAATTGAAAGAAATAATTAGATTTCACCTATTGGTGGAAGGCATTTGGCGGCCATTTTGAATTTCCCCCGATAAGCAGAGTTGTCCCAGAAACATGTGTCAGCTAAAAACAACCAAAACAGCAAACTAAATGTATTCTAGGACCATTGCAACTACAAATAAGACATGTTACACGAACATTTTATTGAAATATCCTCATTGTACCAAAATGAGATTGATATTTGGCGGCCATTTTGAATTTTTAGTCCTGGATGAACTCAAATTGTAAAAATGACATCGGAAATTGGTTTGTTGACCCTCAAAACCCCTGATTTGATGTGCCACACTTAATATTTAAAGAAAGAATTTAATCTCATCTTTTGGTGGAAGGCATTTGGCGGCCATTTTGGATTTCCGGCGATAAAAAGAGTTGCCCAAGATTGCCAGAGTGGCAACCAAGCTAGAATCGTTCAGTACTATCCCATAGATAAGAATCATCAAAAAAAGTTCATAGGAAAGGACATTTCTAAACATTTCTAAAATTTCCAGAAAGTCTTAACTAGTTTATGAAAGCGGAAACCTTGACCTAAAAGTTTTTTGGTTATTTGTCTTAACTAGTTTATGAAACCTGTCCTCTCTGAATGTCAGTCGGACTCCTCGGGTGATTACATACATGAGCTCGCTACAGCCGGCAGAGCACGGACTGTATTACGCATGCCCTCTTTTTATATCCATTTACATATTCATCTGTGTCTATGGGGCCTCTGCGTTTCGCGGTCTTGTTTGTGTGATGTCATCTTACAGTGAGGAGGTTGTTTTACACCACAATTGTACGTTCTTCGAGACCTCTGGGTAATTGGAGAAGTGAGAGGGTTGTGCGCACGTAATCCAGGATAACCACACCATTTGCTACTTGCGTGACAGATGGCCGTCCAAAGTCGGCACCGGTTATCCATTGGTCTCGTCGGTTTATGTGTAGTCTTTTGTGTTTGATGTTTACATGTCTGTCGTGTGTCTCTTTTCCGTCTCATGCTGTACTTGTCTTTTGTGTTTTTGCATCGGGTGTTTTGGTGTTTTGCTGTTGATGCTGCAACGGGGTCTTGTTGGAGATCTCCTCCCTTCTTTTTATATTTACACTTATTTCGTGTTGCAGTGTGGAGTTGGTAAAGCAATTCCCCGCGACCCGATGTTTGAAGTGTTTTAATTTCATTGTGTTCTCTAACTTGGCTTTGTTGTAGTGTCTTCTACGTAAGACTCTAATTCACTTTTCTTCCATTATCGCATTATGGCATTTTTAAGGTCGCCTCGTATCAAACTAACCCCCTTGAGATTACCCTCTGTCACTACAGTCACTTTACCATCATCGACATTCAACAGTAAAAAACTTTTCCTCACCAAGAGTACCCTTATCACCTCTCAAATTTAGACCCCAAAGTCGTATTTTACGCACTACTCCATCTGCAGGCTCTACATTCAACAACAGACACAGAGGGTTCTCTAAGTGCAAAAGTAAAAGATGCTCGTTATGTCACCTCATCAACTGCGACTCCATAATCACATCTAGTGTAATTTGGGCAGAAATTCAAAATCGAGGTAGACCAAGACATCGATTGATCGTCTCAAGATCTTATTTACGTAATGACTTGAAATGCCAGGGGATGTGGCGCACAATATGTAGGTGAGACAGGCCAACCTTTAAAATCTCGTTTTAGGAACCATTCTTATAAGATCAGAACCTCACGTCAACAAAAACACAGAAACTTTCTTTATAATCACTTTGTTAAATATATTCATTCTATTTCGGATATCACCATTACCCCAGTTCAGACTTTTCCAAAACGTAAAAATGAAAGTAAGACCGAAATTAAAAAACGCCGACTACAAGCTGAACTTGCCTGGATCACCAAACTTCAGACTGCGTACCCTCTTGGTTTAAACGATCAAATTTATGGACAAGGAAACATTTCCTCAGCTTCTACCAATATCAACATCTTTTCAATTCGCCCAAACACTAAAAGGAAATACAGGTCACACGGGAAAAGACGAAACAGCCAAAAAAGAAAACGATCCAGAATACACCGCTCTCTCAACGATTTACTTACTATAGCACGCAATGGCGGAAGACATAAGCTGTTACATGTTCTGTCGTCAATACCAGTTATACACTTGAAATCTATCTTGGATGAAGCAGAGGTTGCATTCTTAAGAAACACGGACTGATTCAGACTTAATATCATTGTCTCATTCGCACAGTATAAACTTTATCCTATTGTGAAAAACACCTCACCGAAAAGACGATTCATAAAAATCCCGTTTATTAACAAAGGTTTTGATCTTCTGAACATCTCTAATATTTTTCGGGATCATCGCGTACAAAGTACCATTCCTCAATATTTTGAAAATTTAGAGCCACCTCTTATTTGTTATAAGTACAAGAAACCTATTCGAAACTTTGTTTTTAACTATAATAAAGTTACAACGGATCCTGACATACTTGAATCGTGTCCTGCTTCTTCAGAATGTGCAACTTCTAAATATCTCTACAAACCAGCTGGCCATGTTGTTACAGGTGACTTTTCAATGATCCAAGACAGACAGCTCCGTGGTCTTCTTAAAAAAGGACCTAAGTATAGAATCCCATCCAAGATAGATTTTGTCAAATGCCGTGAAGTGCTTACGGAAGCCTTAGATAATTATACGAAAAGATGGTGTAAATCAGAAGGAGTCCAACCGCATGCTCTGAATGACTGGAAAAACCTCATTTTAGATATAACGGATATTCGAATAGATAACTTCCATAAAAACCCTCATCTTTTTCAAAATCCACGTTCCAAATCAGAGAGATATTTCAAATCCAAACTAAGTAAATTACATGAAAAATATGTCTTTGCACCAGCTGATAAAGCAGCCAACAACACCATTATTATTTGAAAACGTTACTACATATCAACTTTGATTTCGGAACTTTCCTCTACAAATACATATATCAAAAGCAATGAAAGTGCATCTAACATTTTAGGCAAGCATAACAGTGAACTGTCTTCATTCAATATCTCTATTTCTAAATTGGATCTCCCAACACTATATTGCATACCGAAACTGCACAAGTCTCCTTACAAATTTCGATTTATTGCTAATTCTAGTAACTGCTCCACTACAATTTTGTCTACAAATCTGACGTCAGCACTTACTGCTATTAAAGAACACATAATTAGATATTGTGAAACGGTTCTAAACAGGAACGATGTAAATTTATTTTGGTCTATTAAGAATTCAGGGGATGTGATTGAAAAAATGAAATCTGGAAATTTCCAAGCCAATACGATTTCTTCATACGACTTCTCTAATATGTACACCACACTTCCTTATGACAAAATTAATGATCGATTATCTAATCTCATTAAATGGTGTTTCGATCGAGAGCAAAAAACTTACATTTGTACATCTGAATCGAAGGGTTTCTTTTCCTCGACAGACTACAAATCATACAAATCATGGACATGTAGTGACCTGTGTCATGCCTTGTCCTTCCTCTTGGACAATATTTATGTTAGATTTGGTGAGGATCTATACAAGCAGGTTGTAGGAATTCCTATGGGTACTAACTGTGCGCCTCTTGTTGCAGATTTATTTTTATACACTTATGAAAAGGAATTTATCCAAAATCTTCAAAAGCAAAGAAATTTTGATGAGCTGAAATGTTTCAATACTACTTCTAGGTATCTGGATGATATTCTAACCATTGACAATCCTGCTTTTGAATTATATAAGAATGAAATTTATCCACAAGAATTAACCCTTAACAAAGCAAATCTTTCAAATACAGAAACACCCTTTTTGGACCTAAATATTAAAATTGTAAACGGAAAGATTCATACAAGTGTATATGACAAAAGGGATGATTTTGGATTCAACATTGTAAATTTCCCTTGGCTTGACGGTGATGTTCCAAGATTACCGTCATACGGCATTTACATATCACAGCTCATCCGGTACGCTATAGCATGTACTGATATTTTGGATTTTCACAGTAGAAATTTACAAATTACCAAAAAACTTTTAGGTCAAGGTTTCCGCTTTCATAAACTAGTTAAGACTTTCTGGAAATTTTACAAAAATTACAGTCAACTTCTTTTAAAATTCGGATCTATACATGCAACAGAGTACATTACTATGGGTATTACACAACCTGTCTTTTATGGTGATATGATAAACAAAATAAAAAGGATCAAAGGTAGGCAGCATAACCATCGAAAATGCGTAAGAATCATCAAACGCCTTTTATACCGTGGGTATGATCCTAATGTCACCAGACGGACACTAGGCTTGGTACTTGACCAACCTACAGTCTTGTACAAGCGCATCCTTGAGACTTGCACTCTGACTGACTGTGACGACGGGACTCCATGACGGGCCCTGTCCAAACCTCTTTAGAGAAGACAGGGCCCCGACCACCTGTCCTCTCTGAATGTCAGTCGGACTCCTCGGGTGATTACTTACATGAGCTCGCTACAGCCGGCAGAGCACGGACTGTATTACGCATGCCCTCTTTTTATATCCATTTACATATTCATCTGTGTCTATGGGGCCTCTGCGTTTCGCGGTCTTGTTTGTGTGATGTCATCTTACAGTGAGGAGGTTGTTTTACACCACAATTGTACGTTCTTCGAGACCTCTGGGTAATTGGAGAAGTGAGAGGGTTGTGCGCACGTAATCCAGGATAACCACACCATTTGCTACTTGCGTGACAGATGGCCGTCCAAAGTCGGCACCGGTTATCCATTGGTCTCGTCGGTTTATGTGTAGTCTTTTGTGTTTGATGTTTACATGTCTGTCGTGTGTCTCTTTTCCGTCTCATGCTGTACTCGTCTTTTGTGTTTTTGCATCGGGTGTTTTGGTGTGTTGCTGTTGATGCTGCAACGGGGTGTTGTTGGAGATCTCCTCCCTTCTTTTTATTTCTACACTTATTTCGTGTTGCAGTGTGGAGTTGGTAAAGCAATTCCCCGCGACCCGATGTTTGAAGTGTTTTAATTTCATTGTGTTCTCTAACTTGGCTTTGTTGTAGTGTCTTCTACGTAAGACTCTAATTCACTTTTCTTCCATTATCGCATTATGGCATTTTTAAGGTCGCCTCGTATCAAACTAACCCCCTTGAGATTACCCTCTGTCACTACAGTCACTTTACCATCATCGACATTCAACAGTAAAAAACTTTTTTCCTCACCAAGAGTACTCTTATCACCTCTCAAATTTAGACAAAAAGTCATATTTTACGCACTACTCCATCTGCAGGCTCTACATTCAACAACAGACACAGAGGGTTCTCTATTATTTCTAAGTGCAAAAGTAAAAGATGCTCGTTGTGTCACCTCATCAACTGCGACTCCATAATCACATCTAGTGTAAATGGGCAGAAATTCAAAATCGAGGTAGACCAAGACATCGATTGATCGTCTCAAGATCTTATTTACGTAATGACTTGAAATGCCAGGGGATATGGCGCACAATATGTAGGTGAGACAGGCCAACCTTTAAAATCTCGTTTTAGGAACCATTCTTATAAGATCAGAACCTCACGTCAACAAAAACACAGAAACTTTCTTTATAATCACTTTGTTAAATATAATAATTCTATTTCGGATATCACCATTACCCCAGTTCAGACTTTTCCAAAACGTAAAAATGAAAGTAAGACCGAAATTAAAAAAAACGCCGACTACAAGCTGAACTTGCCTGGATCACCAAACTTCAGACTGCGTACCCTCTTGGTTTAAACGATCAAATTTATGGACAAGGAAACATTTCCTCAGCTTCTACCAATATCAACATCTTTTCAATTCGCCCAAACACTAAAAGGAAATACAGGTCACACGGGAAAAGACGAAACAGACAAAAAAGAAAACGATCCAGAATATACCGCTCTCTCAACGATTTTCTTACTATAGCACGCAATGGCGGAAGACATGAGCTGTTACATGCTGTGTCGTCAATACCAGTTATACACTTGAAATCTATCTTGGATGAAGCAGAGGTTGCATTCTTAAGAAACACGGACTGATTCAGACTTAATATCATTGTCTCATTCGCACAGTATAAACTTTATCCTATTGTGAAAAACACCTCACCGAAAAGACGATTCATAAAAATCCCGTTTATTAACAAAGGTTTTGATCTTCTGAACATCTCTAATATTTTTCGGGATCATCGCGTACAAAGTACCATTCCTCAATATTTTGAAAATTTAGAGCCACCTCTTATTTGTTTTAAGTACAAGAAACCTATTCGAAACTTTGTTTTTAACTATAATAAAGTTACAACGGATCCTGACATACTTGAATCGTGTCCTGCTTCTTCAGAATGTGCAACTTCTAAATATCTCTACAAACCAGCTGGCCATGTTGTTACAGGTGACTTTTCAATGATCCAAGACAGACAGCTCCGTGGTCTTCTTAAAAAAGGACCTAAGTATAGAATCCCATCCAAGATAGATTTTGTCAAATGCCGTGAAGTGCTTACGGAAGCCTTAGATAATTATACGAAAAGATGGTGTAAATCAGAAGGAGTCCAACCGCATGCTCTGAATGACTGGAAAAACCTCATTTTAGATATAACGGA
Organism: Pinctada fucata; assembly: GCA_028142955.1. Taxonomy (NCBI): domain Eukaryota; kingdom Metazoa; phylum Mollusca; class Bivalvia; order Pterioida; family Pteriidae; genus Pinctada; species Pinctada fucata. Next base: position 19,719,911 of record AP027102.1, read on the forward strand.
TATTCGAATAGATAACTTCCATAAAAACCCTCATCTTTTTCAAAATCCACGTTCCAAATCAGAGAGATATTTCAAATCCAAACTAAGTAAATTACATGAAAATATGTCTTTGCACCAGCTGATAAAGCAGCCAACAACACCATTATCATTTGAAAACGTTACTACATATCAACTTTGATTTCGGAATTTTCCTCTACAAATACATATATCAAAAGCAATGAAAGTGCATCTAACATTTTAGGCAAGCATAACAGTGAACTGTCTTCATTCAATATCTCTATTTCTAAATTGGATCTCCCAACACTATATTGCATACCGAAACTGCACAAGTCTCCTTACAAATTTCGATTTATTGCTAATTCTAGTAACTGCTCCACTACAATTTTGTCTACAAATCTGACGTCAGCACTTACTGCTATTAAAGAACACATAACTAGATATTGTGAAACGGTTCTAAACAAGAACGATGTAAATTTATTTTGGTCTATTAAGAATTCAGGGGATGTGATTGAAAAAATGAAATCTGGAAATTTCCAAGCCAATACGATTTCTTCATACGACTTCTCTAATATGTACACCACACTTCCTCATGACAAAATTAATGATCGATTATCTAATCTCATTAAATGGTGTTTTGATCGAGAGCAAAAAACTTACATTTGTACATCTGAATCGAAGGGTTTCTTTTCCTCGACAGACTAAAAAACATACAATTCATGGACATGTAGTGACCTGTGTCATGCCTTGTCCTTCCTCTTGGACAATATTTATGTTAGATTTGGTGAGGATCTATACAAGCAGGTTGTAGGAATTCCTATGGGTACTAACTGTGCGCCTCTTGTTGCAGATTTATTTTTATACACTTATGAAAAGGAATTTATCCAAAATCTTCAAAAGCAAAGAAATTTTGATGAGCTGAAATGTTTCAATAATACTTCTAGGTATCTGGATGATATTCTAACCATTGACAATCCTGCTTTTGAATTATATAAGAATGAAATTTATCCACAAGAATTAACCCTTAACAAGGCAAACCTTTCAAATACAGAAACACCCTTTTTGCACCTAAATATCAAAATTGTAAACGGAAAGATTCATACAAGTGTATATGACAAAAGGGATGATTTTGGATTCAACATTGTAAATTTCCCTTGGCTTGACGGTGATGTTCCAAGATTACCGTCATACGGCATTTACATATCACAGCTCATCCGGTACGCTAGAGCATGTACTGATATTTTGGATTTTCACAGTAGAAATTTACAAATTACCAAAAAACTTTTAGGTCAAGGTTTCCGCTTTCATAAACTAGTTAAGACTTTCTGGAAATTTTACAAAAATTATAGTCAACTTCTTTTAAAATTCGGATCTATACATGCAACAGAGTACATTACTATGGGTATTACACAACCTGTCTTTTATGGTGATATGATAAACAAAATAAAAAGGATCAAAGGTAGGCAACATAACCATTTAAAATGAGTCAGAATCATTAACGGCCTTTTATACCGTGGATATGATCCTAATGTCACCAGACGGACACTAGGCTTGGTACTTGACCAATCTACAGTCTTGTACAAGCGCATCCTTGAGACTTGCACTCTGACTGACTGTGACGACGAGACTCCATGACGGGCCCTGTCCAAACCTCTTTAGAGAAGACAGGGCCCCGACCACTTGTCCTCTCTGAATGTCAGTCGGACTCCTCGGGTGATTACATTCATGAGCTCGCTACAGCCGGCAGAGCACGGACTGTATTACGCATGCCCTCTTTTTATATCCATTTACATATTCATCTGTGTCTATGGGGCCTCTGCGTTTCGCGGTCTTGTTTGTGTGATGTCATCTTACAGTGAGGAGGTTGTTTTACACCACAATTGTACGCTCTTCGAGACCTCTGGGTAATTGGAGAAGTGAGTGGGTTGTGCGCACGTAATCCAGGATAACCACACCATTTGCTACTTGCGTGACAGATGGCCGTCCAAAGTCGGCACCGGTTATCTATTGGTCTCGTCGGTTTATATGTAGTCTTTTGTGTTTGATGTTTACATGTCGTGTGTCTCTTTTCCGTCTCATGCTGTACTCGTCTTTTGTGTTTTTGCATCGGGTGTTTTGGTGTTTTGCTGTTGATGCTCGACGGGGTCTTGTTGGAGATCTCCTCCCTTCCTTCTAGGTCGGCCACATGTTATATAAGGCTGTCAAATCGACTATGACTGAGAAGCTTATCTGAAAGACGCCTAGCTCTCAGAAAAAATCCGTATATTTGGTACTTGCTCTGGCATAGCGTATCAACTGAGATATGAACACACCATAAGCTGGCGATGATTGGATGTTGCTACTCAGAAAAGGAAAGTATGTAATGCTGAAATTGAAGTCGCCACGTTTGTCATAGAGTGAGGTGTTCAATTGACCATCAGTGTCGTAGGACAACATTATGTCCAAATAGGATGCTGAATTATTTGTCTCTGTAGTTTCTTTGACTTGAAGCTCCGAAGGATAGATACTTTTCAGGTAATCCGCGAATTTTAGATTATTGATGGACAACACATCGTCTATGTATCTGTAAGTGAAGTTGAAGTCAGAAGCTAAGTATCTTTTCCCTTCAGAGACCAAAGAATGAATGAATTCAGCTTCGTATGAGTAAAGGAAAATGTAGGCAAGGAGTGGGGCACAATTGGTCCCCATTGGAATTCCGACAATTTGCTGCAGGACCTTTCCTCCAAACACCACAAAAATGTTGTCGATCAGAAAGTTCAACATCTGAATAATATCTGTTTTAGTGTTACTTATTTTCAGAATCGGACTTTTCTTTTACAAAGTAGGTTTTGTCATAGTTAACAACAATAAATTTGTATTTGTGATTACCGTTCTTACTTGTAAACGCATTACTTATAATTTTTTTTTCAATTTAGAATGTGGAATTGTAGTGTAAAGTGTCGAAAAATCAAAGGCTTTGATCGAATTGACTCTTCTAAAATGAGTGGATTTCAAATTCTCTAAAAGTTCCTTCGAATTCTTTAAAATCCACATCTGGTTGATACCACTGCGAGAATATACTGTCGAACAATATCTTTGAAGCCCGGATTTGATTTCAGATAAAACGTTGGTGAGTAAGATCGATATCGATTTGGTAGAACATTTTGAGGAACTAGCGATGAAACGTTGTTTGTACGGATTCTTATGCATTTTAGGTATGCAGTATAAGTATGGTAAATCTTAATCTAAATTGTTAGTGTCGAAGCCAAAGGAAGCAAGAGCTGATTTGTGGTTATCTATTATTTCAGAGGCAGAAAGGTTTGTTGGGGTGTAAGTGGGATTTCCTGGTGTCGATTTTAAACCCAACTCTTTAACTAGACTGTCGAAATAGTACTTTTTGTAAGTAAATACGTACTTATTTGTGGCTTTGTCCGCTGGTGTGATGACATAATGTTCTTGGAGGTAGGTAAGCTCTGTGATAACATTAGGGTCTTTAAATATAGACTCGAATCTGGTGTTCGCAGTTGATTTTAATCGGTAAATTCTAGATAAAAGTAACCCTCTGATTGATTTTATCCATTCGGAAAGGGTGTCGAGCTGTACATCCTCTTTATTTGCCCAACGTCTTGCATATTCCTCACAAGAGTCTATGATAATTTTGACATTTTGGTTCCATGTAAAGGACATACTTTCTCTGGATTTGGGACCCCTTTTAACAATTCTCTCAACTTGTCGTTCTTGACTTTACTAAGGTCACCAGTAATAACGTGTCCACAAGGAGAGTAGTTGAAATCCGATGAAAAACATTCGCAAGGAAGTAGATGTAGTGAGAGATTACTTAAATCAATGCACTGCAAGAATCGTTTGTAATTGTAAATTTTAGATGCAACTGTTGGTGTGTAGCTATAGGAAAAACAAGGAGTTTCTTTTCTTTTGAAATATGGTTGGATTTTTTCTGCGACAGTTTTGTGATTCAAAATTTGACCAAGATTCAATTTATCAATTCCTTTGTTTGCAAATCTTACTTTAATGAGAGAACGGTTTGTTTTTTCCTCTGATTTATCTGATCTAACTGCTTGAAATAAACGAAAAGTAGAAATGTCAAAGATGAATCCTTGTAGTCTGTATTCTGGGGAACGTGTATCGGTATATGTGAGGTCCTTCGTATATTCGTAGATTTCGTGTAACTTCCGTAAAGGAAGAGAGTATAATTTGGTACGAATATAATGCAGGCCTAGAGGCTCATTCAAAAATGGAACCAAGTCATGGAAGGAGAAACTATGTATCTCAGGCCTATTATATTTACGAATGCCATGACTTCGAGGTCTTCTTTGTGATCTGTTGAATAAGCTTGTCACATTTACCGATTGGCAACCGGGACTTGTTAAGTTTCCTAAGCTGTTTATATTATTGTTGCACCCATAGGGCGCTGCAGTGTTAAGATTTTTTATCCAGAACTCTTCTCTGTTGCGACGGAAAGGTGTGCTCAAATTGGGATTGTTTGTGGGGTGATATATTTTCTCCAGGATTCTGACCCTCATAGATAAAACAGAATGATCGGTCTGCTCAAAATGCCGATAAAGAAGTTGACTTCCTTTATTATTTATTTTTGACCGATGTCCTGACATTCTGGTTCGGAGCTTACCTTTGGTTTCACCCACATAATTACAAATATGGATAATGACCATATCCCTGTATACAGCACAAAATCGATAATTCAGAAAATCAGAAACCGAAGGCATACAAATGTAAACGTCTTCAAATTGAATAGCATCATTTAAGAACAGATAAATTGGCAACGTGGACCAGACATGCACGTTTCGGGTACTTAACCCTCGTCAGTGATCCTCAAATCTAAACATTGTAATATGTCAAAAAAGTATGAAAGTTACTATGTCGAAAAAGCGTACCGAAAGACGTAGCAGGATGGGTGGGATATGATGCTACAGGACCCACTTTTTAGAAATTTCAGGAAATTTTGATAACAGAAATTTAGAATGCGTTTAAGAAACGATCAACCGAAATTGATCGAACTTGGTTACATGTGCCCTCGGGGACTCCTGGTCCACCAGCAGTGACACTCACCAAGTGGTATAAATGTAAACGTCTTCAAATTGAATAGCATCATTTAAGAACAGATAAATTGACAACGTGGACCAGACATGCACGTTTCGGGCACTTCACCCTCGTCAGTGATCCTCAAATCTAAACATTGTAATATGCCAAAAAAGTATGAAAGTTACTATGTCGAAAAAGCGTATCGAAAGACGTAGGAGGATGGGTGGGATATGATGCTACAGGACCCACTTTTTAGAAATTTCAAGAAATTTTGATAACCGAAATTTAGAATGCGTTTAAGAAACGATCAACCGAAATTGATCGAACTTGGTCCTCCCGGGCGCCTGGTCCCACCTCTAGCTTGCTAGGGGTTCGTCGATGTTTGATTTTGTGCTCTATTGTGAGTGCTGTTGAGATTATCGTTAGGATCTTTTTTAACTCATTTGTGTCACACTTATGCCCTTTGCCGTGTAGAGCTCTTAAAAAAGTTCCCCGCGAGGGGTTTGACAGTAAGTGTTTTGAATATACTTCCCTGACATTGTCGCCATAGCACTTTCTATATAGACATAACCTCAGACAGTGCATGAATTTTATATATTTTCATTTCCATGCTTCGTAAACATCGACGGCGGGTGCGGCTAGCCAACAGGGGATGCTTACTCCTCCCGGGCATCTGGTCCCACCTCTAGCTTGCTAGGGGTTCGTCGATGTTTGATTTTGTGCTCTATTGTGAGTGCTGTTGAAATTATCGTCAGGATCTTTTTTTAACTTATTTGTGTCACACTTATGCCCTTTGCCGTGTGGAGCTCTTAAAAAAGTTCCCCGCGAGGGGTTTGACAGGAAGTGTTTTGAATATACTTCTCTGACATTGTCGCCATAGCACTTTCTCTATAGACATACCTCAGACAGTGCATGAATTATATATATTTTCATTTCCATGCTTCGTAAACATCGACGGCGGGTGCGGCTAGCCTACAGGGGATGCTTACTCCTCCCGGGCACCTGGTCCCACCTCTAGCTTGCTAGGGGTTCGTCGATGTTTGATTTTGTGCTCTTTTGTGAGTGTTGTTGAGATTATCGTCAGGATCTTTTTTAACTCATTTGTGTCACACTTATGCCCTTTGCCGTGTGGAACTCTTAAAAAAAGTTCCCCGCTAGGGGTTTGACAGTAAGTGTTTTGAATATACTTCCCTGACATTGTCGCCATAGCACTTTCTATATAGACATAACCTCAGACAGTGCATGAATTTTATATATTTTCATTTCCATGCTTCGTAAACATCGACGGCGGGTGCGGCTAGCCAACAGGGGATGCTTACTCCTCCGGGCACCTGGTCCCACCTCTAGCTTGCTAGGGGTTCGTCGATGTTTGATTTTGTGCTCTATTGTGAATGTTGTTGAGATTATCGTCAGGATCTTTTTAAACTCATTTGTGTCACACTTATGCCCTTTGCCGTGTGGAGCTCTTAAAAAAGTTCCCCTCGAGGGGTTTGACAGTAAGTGTTTTGAATATACTTCCCTGACATTGTCGCCATAGCACTTTCTATATAGACATAACGTCAGACAGTGCATGAATTTTATATATTTTCATTTCCATGCTTCGTAAACATCGACGGCGGGTGCGGCTAGCCAACAGGGGATGCTTACTCCTCCCGGGTATCTGGCCCCACCTCAACTTGCTAGGGGTTCGTCGATGTTTGATTTTGTGCTCTATTGTGAGTGCTGTTGAGATTATCGTCAGGATCTTTTTTAACTCATTTGTGTCACACTTATGCCCTTTGCCGTGTGGAGCTCTTAAAAAAGTTCCCCGCGAGGGGTTTGACAGGAAGTGTTTTGAATATACTTTCCTGACATTGTCGCCATAGCACTTTCTCTATCGACATAACGTCAGACAGTGCATGAATTTTATATATTTTCATTTCCATGCTTCGTAAACATCGACGGCGGGTGCGGCTAGCCAACAGGGGATGCTTACTCCTCCGGGCACCTGGTCCCACCTCTAGCTTCCTAGGGGTTCGTCGATGTTTGATTTTGTGCTCTATTGTGAGTGCTGTTGAGATTATCGTCAGGATCTTTTTTAACTCATTTGTGTCACACTTATGCCCTTTGCCGTGTGGAGCTCTTAAAAAAGTTCCCTGCGAGGGGTTTGACAGGAAGTGTTTTGAATATACTTCTCTGACATTGTCGTCATAGCACTTTCTCTATAGACATAACCTCAGACAGTGCATGAATTATATATATTTTCATTTCCATGCTTCGTAAACATCGACGGCGGGTGCGGCTAGCCAACAGGGGATGCTTACTCCTCCCGGGCACCTGGTCCCACCTCTAGCTTGCTAGGGGTTCGTCGTTGTTTGATTTTGTGCTCTATTGTGAGTGCTGTTGAGATTATCGTCAGGATCTTTTTTAACTCATTGGTTACATGTGCCCTCGGGAACTCCAAGTCCACCAGCAGTGACACTCACCAAGTGGTATAAATGTAAACGTCTTCAAATTGAATAAATCAGGATAAAACAGAAACCAAAGCAAACAAAAAAAAACCCTCCACCACATGAAAAGAAGCAGACTCCCGATATGAGAGTGAGACCAGGTGTCCAGGAAGAGTAACTATCTCCTGCTTGCATGCAACACCCGCCGCTTCAATTCGGTAGAACTGTCACATCCGGTTACTTCCATTTCGGAAGACATTGAGTACAAGTTTTGGTTGGATGGTTCTAATGGTCTATGACAGAATATCATAAACCATTCTGGAGAGTGGGACATCATAGTGTATTACTTGTTGCCCATATCGACCGTAGAACTTCCTCAGTGACGATGTTAGTCGGTCACAAACATTTCCCTGACTGAAAGACGCCTAGCTCTCAGAACAAAATCCGTATATTTGGTACTTGCTCTGGCATGGCGTATCAACTGAGATATGAACACGCCATAAGCTGGCGATGAAGGGATGTTGCTACTCAGAAAAGGAAAGTTTGTAATGTTGAAATTGAAGTCTTCACCTTTGTTATACATTGAGGTGTTAAATCAATCCACAAAGTGAGCACTCTATTCCGTACACAACATAAGATGTCATACAGTTCAACATCCCATCATCGTCTGCTTATATCTCAATCGATATCATTGTAACTGAGGTCGTAGAACTTCCTCCGTGACAATGTTGGTCGATCACCAACGTACCCATAATTGGGAAGCTTATTTGAAAGACGCCTAGCTCTTTGAACAAAATCTGTGTATTTGGTACTTCTCTGGCATAACATATTGATTGAGATATAAGCAGGCGATGAAGGGATGTTGCTGCTCACGGACGATACCAGGAACTCATCATACACTATGATGCCCTATTGTTCAGAATTCTGTCTACGACAATTTGACGCATCCAACCTGTCTGGTGAAAAAAAATGGTTTGAAATTTTCTTCATGAAGGTATACACCTGGAACACTTCGGTATTATTCCTAATGGAAGTTACCGGATGTGACAATTCTTCCGAATTGAAGCGAATGGTGTTGCATGCAAGCAGGAGATGCTGACTCTTCCTGGGCACCTGGTATCATTGCCATATTGGGAGTTTGCTTCTTTCATGTGGTGGAGGTGTTTGTTTGTTTGCTTTGGTTCCTGTTTTATCTTGATTTTGTATGCCTTCTGTTTCTGAATTTCTGATTCATCGCTTTTGTACTGTGTATGGATATATGGTCATTATCCATATCTGTCATTGCAACAAGGTCATAGGCGGCACATGCTTGCAATATAACCTTGCCGTCATCGGTACTTTCCTACACTATTTCATGCAATGCTAAAACCCGAGGGGCATTGTAGGTAAGGCATAGCGTTACAGTGACGTCATTCGGGCTTCTGACGTAAACAGTGCAAAAGATTCAAAGGCAGAGGCACATATTTAAGTGCTTAAGGTGCGGGTAAATGGGCAATGGGGGAAACGATTCTTATCGTGATGTAGGAAAATTTACAAGACTCACGTCTAAAGACGGTAGGTTTCGATTTATAGCTAGAATTGTATTAATGTTTACTTGAGACTACTCGCTCAGCTGATCGTGCTAGCAAAGTACGAATGAAGAAAGACTCTCTGATACTTCATCGTATTGCATTGAAACAAAGACAATGCTTGTACATTGTACTCCTCATATATGCAGAAATACCTAACGGTAAATACTTGCTTTACTTTATTTTCAAATACGAAGCCCCCGTTTCAGTCTGCCAGAATCTTGCAGACAAACGATAGGAGATGACGGCAGAGGTAGATTTCAAGGTGAAGGAACTGAAATCGAACACATGCGTAGGAGATTGTGTTTCCAATCTATTCCCTACAAAACAAAGGAGGAAGACACCATGCATGTCCTTTTAAGCTAAGCTAAAAGAAGCTCAAGTTAGCTATTATGATAGCGCATCATCCGCCTTCAGTATTTATTAATGCAGACAATATTTATCTTCTTAAATCGAAGAGGATTCCCATGCACTATATTATTTGCGTATCATGTTTTATGCGAACGTAAATGTTGTTCTCGTGGGCCTCTTTTCTTCTTCTTATGTTATATTTTTGCATAGTAAAACTTAGCAAGGCAAGTCAAAGTGTAGCATCCCTTCGCACACCGGCTCCAGAACGTTGGATCAAATCAAACACAAAGATTCCAAATGTCACAATCCAATGGCTTACGAATTCTTGATGTAAGGCTTCGCCCCCTCCCTATCCCACTCTTGATACCACTACCAGATCTCCGTCTTGGACCCGCTTGGTACTACACGATCCCCAGATCCCTTGCTAATTTTACGCATCCTAACTCAAAAGCTGGATTCGCCACTGGCTATTACAAAATAGAATCACAGCGAACACTGAAGACCACTACAATGACGAAGAGTAAAATACCTATAAAATATTATAAGAAAAATAATATATCAACTTAAGTGCGAGTCCGCGTAAGTATCTGGTTGGTGAAAAACTTTCAAATTTTTGCAAACCTTTTCTCGTTCGAAATATGCTCATGTCAACCCCAAACATCTCCCGAAGGAATTTTCCACATACTGGGATCGCGAAAGTTAAAAGGCCACTCAAATGGTTGAAATGTGTAGAGAAATTCTCCGCTTTTTATGTCGCCTGCGAAGCATAGCGACACTTAAGGATCACATTTTCCTTCGGAATTGAAAATTATTAGGTGAATATCTCTTTCACCATCGCTTGATGTATCACCCCTACCTGATTCATACATGGAACTAACTTTAACATTCTGCATAGAAGCAAATGTGAATCCCTAATGCAGGTGTGATCAGGTTCCGAGGAGAGTAAGCATCTCCTGTTTGCTGTCAACAACCGTCATACGCGTGCAGAAATTAAACTTTATAAATATGTGTACTCTTCCCATTTCCTGGGATTACATAATGTACATTCGCAAATAAGCAAAATAGCATATCCTACGATATGCATTCAATTATTTGCAAATACATCAATTTTCTTGGCAAAAGAATAATGAGGATATCAAAGCAATTACCAGTAGCTACATACAATGTAAGCATTACTTTGAACAAAATAAAGATTTCACACTGTTATACCAGAATTGATTTCTTGTTTATCAGCATCCGGTATAATGCTTCCCTAAAACCGTATACAAAATGTTGAAGCACACACAATTTCACGCACGCAAATATTAACACCGGCATTGCTATAAAACTTGTTCAGTTCGACTATTCTGACCTTGCATGTCGTCGAGAAGCCTTTTCAGGTAGGCATTTTCATTCAAGCAATTTTCTTTCCTTCACTTTTTACAACAGAAAAGCAATTTCATCCTCAAACAGTGGGCAAAATAATTATGAACTTGCGCGCTAGTTCATTTTTGCGCCCGCCCGGGGCTGGAGGTACAGCAAAACCAATAGCGTCATCGAATAGAGGGTACCTGAGATAGTTGGAATCCGCATCTCGTTAACCTGTAGCACACCTGGTACCTGAGATATTCACCTTAATTGCAAAAAAATCCTGCGGGAAATTAAAAATTCCTGCGGGAAATTGAAAAATCCTGCGGGAATTATCAAAATCCTGCGGGAAATTGATGAATTCCTGCGGGATTTTGAAATATCCCGCAGGAAAAATTGCAAGAAATAATCCTGCAGGAAAAATAATTTTCCCGCAGGAAAAATAAAATTCCTGCAGGAAAATTTTTTTTACGTAAAATCCTGCGGGAGAAAAAAAAATCCTGCAGGAAAAATTTGAACTTAAAATATTCCTGCGGGAAAAATTATGTGAACATTTTTTCCCGCAGGAAATTCTGCTTTGTGAAAAAATTCCTGCAGGAAATTTATTTAGAAAAATTCCTGCAGGAAATTTTTTGTGAAAAAAAGAACTCCTGCAGGATTTTTTGTTTAAAGATGTAAAATTTTACATTATACTCACAAAAAAGTATTCTACAGGAAATTCTTTAAAAATAATTTCTGCAATAAACATGATAAATTTCTCCAATTGATTTTCATTGGTGCCATTATTACCTTTTAGTAAGTCCATTTGATTCCAAACTGTGTTAGGGCTGCAATGATATGCTTAGACCACATTATGATATGTATCTCAATATTTACATGTACACGATACGATTCATATCACGATCCTGAATTTAAAATACAGATATAAAAGTATTACTGTACTATGCCCAATATTTTATTGAAAGTTCAGCAACGACAATTCATTTAGATCAAATCCTCATTTATTGAATGTTTTGAGATCTATCAGGTATGTATATCATGGGTCATAGGGACTTAATATAATAGGAAAATAGGTATATCATGTGTGAAAATTTAGGACAAATATAGGAATGTTTAAGAGGAAAATCATAGGATTTTTCAATATTCATTGATTATTGAAGTCTTCCGTGCATTTAAAATCATGCTCACTTGGGGGTCATTTGACAATGAATAGAAGATTTTTGCATAAACGTGTTAGACTTGAATTTCATACATTTCATGATCCAACATCACAACATTTGACATTATTTCTTACTATGATGTCAAAACATATCTATGATGTCAAAAAGAAAAAAATAATGTCAAAAATTATAGATATGTTTTGACATCATATGATTATCATATAATTTTTTACAATATTTTTTAATATGTACTACTACTACTAAAAATAATGTCAAATGTAGCGATGTCTTGGAATGTCTAAAATGCAAGTCTAGCAGTAATTTGAAAATGATCTATTTATTGTAAATTTTTGCCCCCATGTACCAGTGGTTTAACATGCATGGAAGACTTCAACTCAAAATTGAAAAATAATCATAGGCCTACAAGCCTTTTTCACATTACTGCGTGACTAGTGTTTTGTGGACGTCAAGTACCCACTTTCTTTACATCACAGTTAAAAACTGATTGTCCTTGACGTCATATTGCGGGAAAAGTACTTATTTTGCCGTCCAAAACAACTTGACCGCAGTTATGTGAAAAGGGCTTATTTGCACTTACACATATAGTCCCCCCCCTTCATGATACAATAATCGCTTTATCTTAGGTAAATATGCAAAGTACTGAAGTTGGTTGCTTACAATTTGATAGAAATTGAATTAAGAAAATGGAAAAAATAAAACAGGTCTGTTCAGCTTTTAACGTACCAGCTGCAGCTAATATATTAGTCAGAGGCAATTCGAGTTACATCTAAAACATTACCTACTTGATACCGAAACGAAGGCATCACCCAACAATCATATCATTAAACCTTTCAAATTCTTGTAAATATGATTGTGAGTACTCAGTTAACCCTGTTTTCATCGTAATGATCGTTTCTTCGTTTTTTCTTTCTGTTGGGCATGGTCGGGGTTTTCCTTGTCTAAATATAGATCTAGCTCCACCTGTTTTGAGTAGTTTCTTGTTCATAATAAAAATGTTCGCCTTAGCAGTTATAGGGGATTTTCATAGCGAGATACGGGTGCTGATCCAGAAACTGTCGGGGATTTGGGATGACATGCAAAACAAGAACACGAAGGCCCGAGGGAGATACGGGAGTCCGATAGATGGGGGCATCCCCGAGGAAAAAAAATTACCCCACTGCCATCCCCTCCCCCAACTCACAGATGCGAGTGGGCGCTTAATTCAGGCCCATGTGGGTCCAGGGCAGATCGAGCCCAGCTGGTAGAGAGTTTAGGGGGCGGGGGAACCCCGGCGACAAATCACGATTTTGAATAGCAATTTATCTAGCCCTTGCAATTTGCCAAGGACTTGTAAACAGAAGGATTGGAATCTCGTCTTTTCCCGTTAACATCTCGCGTGCCCTTTTGATATGCAAATTAGGCAACGAGATGTTAGGGTTGTGATATTCAAAACCATGAATGCCCTAAATATGTTAATTATGACAACATAAAAACGACTTGAATAAGTAGAATAGATTATCGATCCTGATCATTTTGATATTACGTCTTGAAATAGTCGAGAAAATGGTAAATTGAATCGGGCCTATTTATATAGGTCATGTTGTACTCGTAGTCGTAATGGCGAGGGCGAACTTGCGTCGAGATCCCTTATATCTGAGGCAGTTATATTATGGTCAATTATCGACATCTATACATGAAAAATAATTCTAGCAGATACAAAAAAGTCCAGCTTTATTTTAAAAACAACTTTTCTTAGATACTTTATGAAATAAAACAGAAAAAAATGTTTTTTAGATGGCTTGTTTACCTTCTTCGTTACAGGCCGTGGGAAACAGGTGATCGTAAACACACCCATTTTCGAAGTCTTGTTATTATTCTTATTAACATCAGGTATCATGAAATGAAAATGGTACTTAATGCACGCTGATTTATGATTTATTAATTATTTTGATAACAATATTCCTTGTGTTTATCTTGTTTTGTTTGAGAAAACGGGTCAGAGCGTTGAACTGCCTACGCCTTTTGGGAAAATGGCCGCGCGTACCGACGAGTGAAAATACCCATTTTCGAAGCCCCGTAAAACAATGAAATTGTTGAATTAATTAAATAAAATTGGTCCTAATGCACACTTTAGGTTTTAGTCTTTATTTTGATAACAATATTTCATATGTAAATCTTGACTAGTTTGAGAAAATGGGTCAGAGCGTTGGGCTGTCTACCTCTTTCAGAAAATGGCCGCGCTTACCGACGAGTGAAAACACCCATTTTCGAAGCCCCGTAAAACAATGAAATTGTCAAATTAATTAAATAAAATTGGTCCTAATGCACACTTTAGGTTTTAGTCTTTATTTTGATAACAAGTTTATGGACTCGGATATGCTATTGATGGAACTTTAGAATTTACAAATTTGATATTTTGAAGGACAAACGTTTTTATGTTTATGTATACGGATTTGAAAAGTGGTCATCGACTCGCATATATACGGTGATATACGGTGATTACAGTGATTACAGTCATTAACAGTTACAGTTAGTAAATATTTGATCTAATTATCTGAGCCATGTCGAGTGCAGAGAACCGTAGCGAAGTTATAGATGAAGCGGCCAATATGTCAGAGAACGAGAGAAAAAGGAGATTTTCGCATACTCCTCAAAAGCCACCTGCTAAGAAAGCTCTCCTGAAAGGTAACAGTGACTCTGCAGATTTTCATTTTGATTTGATCGAAAATCAGGAAACGGACGTAGATGATGACTCGGAACTACGCACCGCAGTAATGAACGCCCTTGAGGATGGCGATGTCCTTTCCGATCTCACAAATCGCATCATGCTCAGTGTGAAGTCTGCCCTTAAAAAGGAGGTTAATGATGCAGTGGCTAAGAAAACTGCAGATCTTAGGGAAACTGTTCGAGTCCAAGCCAATGAGATAATTGATCTTAAGAAACGGATTGAAAAAATTGAGATCAGGGCTGAAGAACAGGAACAATATACCCGCCGTAACTGCCTGCGATTTTCCAACATTCCGTTTAAACTCCCGGATGGGTCAACACCGCGGTCTCCTTGGGATCTTGACACAGATAAGATCGTGTTGGACATTTGTAACAATAAGTTGGGAGTTCCCATCCAGGAGGACGATATTAGCAGGTCGCACGTAGTAGGCACTCCGGACAAGGGAAAATGCCAAATTATTGCGAGATTTGTGACCTACCGGAAGCGCCAGAAAGTGTTCGCGGCAAAGTCTAACCTGAGAAACGACCCTGAAAAAAGGTATATTGTAGAGGATTTAACAAAATATAGGTTCGGTATAGTGAAGAGGCTTGGTCAGCTGAGAAAAGACAGAAAGATAGCTCAGTATTGGACGTTCGACGGACGAATCTTCATGCGCACCGAGGAACATGGGCCAAAGATCCTTCTGAAGTCGATGGAGGACATCGAGAAGAGACTCCGTTCGTAGTCGGGTAAGATGTTCTCTGTAACGGATATCTGACCTGTTGCACTGTGCCTTAAAGTATAACTTTGACTATCTTTATATATAAATTACTTTTATATATTTAAATACATTAATATATTTACTGCAAACTTAAACGCTTCACATATATTTCTCAAGGTCATATGACGAAACATGCATACTTACCTTTTTATTCATTCCTATGCATTCTCGTATATACTTACCTCACTATCTTCTTCTGTTTCTTCTTGGGTCGACATTTTTTATCGTATTCTTACCTTAAGAATCCATGGGAAATGACTTAATTTCATATCGTTCTTCCATTGGTTGTTTCTATCATGCTACGCAAGTAGTAAATGTTCGACTTCTGTACTATTTTAAGATTAATCTACTGAAAGACATAATTTCCTGTTCTTTATTTCTTTTGAATCGTTCTAATTCAAAAATACGAAATAACATCGAAAACATCTACTTCATACTTATCCTTTATTTAGTTATCCTGCTTGCAAATGACGTGGCAGAAAATCCTGGTCCAGAATGTGAAAATATTACAATCTTCCATCTTAATGTTAGAAGTATTAGAAATAAAATTGATAGCATTGTTGATATTATTGAATCATCAGATATCTTATCATTCACTGAAACTCATCTAGATGATCAAGTTCCAACCGATGAAATTATGATTGATCACTACGAAGTGCCATTTCGACGCGATCGCTCAAACCATGGCGGGGGCATACTTGTGTTCTATAAATCAGGTCTATCCGTTTCAAGACGTTATGATCTGGAGAATGACCTTGACGAGGTTATATGGACGGAAATTAGATTACCATCTAAATTAATTCTTTTATGTACACTATATAGACCACCCGGTCATTCTAGAATCGAATTCTGGGACCGCCTTGAAAGCTCTATATCAAGGGCTTACGATGAAACCAAATATATCATTTTAAACGGTGATTGGAATATTGATTTTCTCCAAAACCTACCCCCTCAAGTTAACTTTATCTTTCAGCTTTTTAATCTTATAAATGTTATTGAAGAACCAACTAGAGTTACTGCTACATCAGCTACGGCGATTGATCCGTATATTATATCTGATGAGGTAAGTATTGTAGAATCTGGAGTTGTTGAAACCTCTAGTGCAATTAGTGATCACTATGGTACATACATCGTCTTGAATATTAAAAACCCAATACCAAAAACGTATACAAGGTCAATATGGTCTTACAAAGATGCTGATTTTGATTCGTTTAAACGAGAATTAAAGGAAATAAATTGGGAAGAATTTACAAATTTTGATGATGTCAACGTTTGTGTTCAACATTTTAATAGAAAATTGACTGATTTATGTGTAAAATATATTCCCAAGAAAACAGTAACGATACGCCCTTCAGACAGACCATGGTTTAATTCTCAATTACGCAAAGAAATCAGAAAAAGAGACAGACTCCGCAAATCATACAGAAAATCAAACCGGCAAACTGATTTATATAAATTTCGAAAGCAACGTAACCATGTAAACAATTTGATTAAGGCTTCAAAAGAAAATTATTTTATTTCACTAAATGATTCAATCGACTATTTAAAGTCATCTAATCCAAAACAGTACTGGAATATAGTTAATTCGTTGATTAGAGGATCCAAACCCTCACACTGTATCCCCCCTTTGACTCAAGATGGATTTACAGCCTTTACACCTGAAGAAAAATGCAATGCTTTTAATGATTATTTTTGCAGTGTTACTGATCTCGATGACAGCGAACATGAATTACCTCTCTTTGAAAATCGTACTAACGAGATACTCTCTGATATTTCCATAAATGAAAATGAGATACTTGACATAATAAAATCTTTAGAAATCAAAAAAGCTTCAGGTCCTGATGACTTTAGTCATATTCTTTTAAAATCCTTGAAAGAGGAGTTAGCCAAACCTCTCAAGATACTATTTAATAAATCTATTCAGTTGGAAAAATTTCCGAAACAGTGGAAACACGCTCACGTGATACCGATTTTCAAAAAAGGTGATAAGAATGTTCCTATGAATTATAGACCAGTATCCTTGTTGAGCTCTATTGGAAAAGTGTTTGAACGTGTTGTTTTTAAATATTTATATAATCATCTACATTTTAACAATCTTTTGTATGACCTGCAAGCGGGCTTTCGACCAGGTCACTCGACCATAACTCAATTAATTGAAATATATCATCAAATATGCCTAGCACTAGATAATAAACAGTATGCTTCTTTTACCTTCTGTGATATAAGTAAAGCGTTTGATAGAGTCTGGATCAAAGGGTTAAAGTATAAGCTAAGTAAGTACGGGTTTGGGGGTAATGTTTTAAACTGGTTGTGTGATTATCTTTCGGATCGCTCTCAGCAAGTAAAAATAGAATCTTCTTTGTCTACGGTTGGTAAAAATAGGGCGGGCGTGCCCCAGGGGTCGGTCATCGGGCCCCTCCTGTTTCTTATTTACATTAATGACCTCCCGGACGGACTGACTGGACTGACAAGACTATTTGCTGATGATACTTCTAACGCGCATATTTCTAATTCTCTACAAAATATTGTGACTAATAGTAACATTGACCTATCATTAATAAACGATTGGGCTAAGAGATGGCTAGTGACTTTTAACCCAGATAAAACTAAAATTATTGTCTTTGGTGCAAAAAAGAGTGAATTAGATAATCTGTCGTTTAATTTTGATTCTGTTCCAGTTGTTCCTGTCTCACATCATAAACATTTAGGTGTTGTCTTTTCTAGTGATGGAAAATGGAAATATCATATAGATGGTGTAATTGAGAAAGTTTCCAAACAAATTGCAGTATTGCGAAAAATAAAGTATACCCTTAATAGAGAAACACTTCTCAAAATGTACACGACTTTTATAAGACCTTATTTTGAATATGCATCAGAGGTGTGGGATGGTCTGACAAATTTTGATTCAGAAAGATTAGAGAAATGTCAAATTGAAGCTTTAAGAATTATTACAGGTCTCCCTATTTATTGTTCCCATTCTTCTCTCTATTTTGAAACAGGTTTAGAGTCTCTTAAGGAAAGGCGGAAAAACAGAAAATTGTGTTTAATGTATAAAATTAAAAATAACCAAACACCAGACTATGTCAGCAATTTAATGCCACCATCAGTTTCGGATATGACATCTTACAACCTTAGAAATAGAAACCATATTTCTACCCCATTCTGTAGACTTAATATATATCGAAATTCATTCGTTCCTTCTTCAATATCTATGTGGAATCAGCTTTCAGATGATGTTAGAAATAGTGAATCACTGCGTAAATTCAAATCCAAAATAAATTCATTAAATAAATTGCCCAAATATTTTAACACCGGTAAAAGAAATCTCAGTATTATTCATACTCGGCTGCGTCATGGAGTTAGCAAATTGAATTACGATTTATTTAGGGTTAACTTATTGCACGAAAGCTCGTGTATGTGTGGTTATAAAAGAGAAGATTCCGAACATTTTTTCATTTCGTGTCCATTGTATTTTTATGACCGACAACAGCTAATTAATAAAATGCTATCATTGAACTTCACTTTCGACATCGGCACCATCCTATTTGGTGATACCGAACGACCAATCAAAGAGAACGAAGATTTATTTAAAGCAGTACATACCTATATTTCATGTACAAAACGTTTCGACTAAATAGACATTATACATGTATCTTGCCAGACCCCCCTATCTCTCTCTCTCTCTCTCTCTCTCTCTCTCTCTAAAGTCATATCATCTTCCCAGTAGTCATGATTCATTAATTTTTGTTGTTTGTGTTTGTGAATTCATGTTTGTATTGTCATGCTTTCTTTCATATTTCATATGTTTTCATTTATGTTCTACATATATTTACCTTTTCTCCCTTCATTTTGTTTACTTACCTTTCATTTTGTTTAGTTGGAAAAAATATGTGATTGTAAATTTCTTGTGTTCATGCATGCAAATGTTTATATGTTATATGTTGTATGGGAGAGGAATTCAACTAAGTTAGAGAACTTGTTTCCAATCCCTTTGATGTTATTTATATCAATAAAATATGTTTAATCTAAAAATCTTGATAACAATATTTCATATGTAAATCTTGTCTAGTTTGAGAAAATGGGTCAGAGCGTTGGGCTGTCTACCTCTTTCAGAAAATGGCCGCACTTACCGACGAGTGAAAACACACATTTTCGAAGCCCCGTAAAACAATAAAATTGTCGAATTAATTAAATAAAATTGGTCCAAATGCACACTTTAGGTTTTAGTCTTTATTTTAATAGCAATATTTCATATGTAAATCTTGTATAGTTTGAGAAAATGGGTCAGAGCGTTGACCTGCCTACGCCTTTTGGGAAAATGGCCGCGCGTACCGACGAGTGAAAACACCCATTTTCGAAGCCCCGTAAAACAATAAAATTGTCGAATTAATTAAATAAAATTGGTCCTAATGCACACTTTAGGTTTTAGTCTTTATTTAAATAACAATATTTCATATGTAAATCTTGTATAGTTTGAGAAAATGGGTCAGAGCGTTGGGCTGTTTACCTCTTTCAGAAAATGCTGGGGCATACCGAAGAGTGAAAACCTCTATTTTTTAACCTCCGGTATACAATGAAATCGTCGAATAAATTAATCAAAATTGGTTCTAATGCACGCACTAGGTTTTCATTTTCGATTTGCCACCAATATTTTATGTGTAAGTCTAGTAATGACTGAGAAAATGGGACAGCGCATATGCCTATTTGACTCTCTTTTACGATATCTGGGTCATAACGGCGAATGTCAAGGCTCTGCTTTGAAGCTAGATATTATAACAAAACATCAATATATTTTGATAAAATTGGTATTTATTTAAGCAGTAAGGTTTTATCTACATGTACGTATCAATATTTTATATGTTTATTGTATGATGCTTGAGAAAATCATGTTATTTGATCACCTTTCTCGGATAGGACTGGGCAATGTTTTGATCTCGTTCAGATCTCGTTACACGCGAGTTTTCGTTACTATTCTAAAGGCGGTGTAGAGAGTTGCGAATCCTTCTGTTTATAAGTCCTTGCAATTTGCGGAGTTTCGGGTTTTTATTCATTTTTTTTTTTTCAAAATTAAAATCAGAATCTCTCAATATTGGCTTAACCCTTGGTCAAATTTCTTGAACCGTCCATTACCGAAGAGAATTTGAAGTTACATTGATATTGAGAAAATGTTAAAATGATTCATATGATAACTTTTAGATTCAATTCATATACACGTCTGCCCCATTCATTTTTTTTCGGGGGGGGGGGGGGGGGGCACCCCGAACCACCGAGCGACTCTTCGGGCCTCGCAAGTCATCCCTCCAAATTTAAGAGCCTGAGTTTGAGCCCCAGGCAGTTGAGGTTCTGGATTCTCTCCTGTATCGGGACGAGTACATATTTTATGTATGAATGAAAATTTAGACTCCTTAAAGAATATACACGTAATGGACTCTTTTGTACAATCTCATCTATAAATTTGCTTTTCTGTTTTCTTTCTTTCTTTCTGTTACATACATGTTTGTACTTTGGTGTGTACAGTACATTATGCGGACGTACATTAGATGGGCGCACAGGGATTCATCGCGCTTCTCGATTGCTTGAAGTACGTACAATGGGTTACATGTATGTATGTATAACCCTTAGTCCATCAAGCAACCGGGAAGCGCGATAAATCCCTGTGGATGGACGGTATATACATGTACGAAAGTTAATTATCTTCAAGGCGACAAGGACCGTTTGATGCATTCATTGCACATCCGCAGAGAGAGAGAGAGAGAGAGAGAGAGAGAGAGAGAGAGAGAGAGAGAGAGATTTGTGGATATAACATCAAATTCTAAACTATTATTATGAACAATGTTTTGCATATAGATTTTTTCATTGATACATATGTGATTTAGAAATTTTCCCTCAACACACGCCATGTTATATGCTTTACACAAGACTTTCTGCCACCATAAAAATTAGTTAATCAGACTATGTATTCCTTTCTGAGTCATTCAAAATTTCATTTTTTAAAAACAGTATTTTAAAAAAGCAAAACCATGCATTTGCGGATTATTATTTTAAAGCTTATGTAATGATCTTATATATAATACATATTAAGTTTATAAGATAGTGTAGCAACGATTTGATTTTTAGGGGAGGGAAGGGGATACCTTTTTGCAAACAAAAAATCCTTCTCGAGATTTAATACAACCGGGTAAGCATGGTTAGAGAGAAAAAATTATCCAACCTAACTGTCCGCACTATGAAAATGCCCCCAAGTCTTCCTTTCTCTGAAAAAAGGTAAATTGCTACGTCCCAAATCGTAAAACACAAAACAATTATTCAAGATACCCGAGACAGCCATCCGATTATTTATTTTGAGTCAAAGGGAAACTCTCCACAATCTGACCACTCCATGCATGCAATAGTCTATTTTGACCTGCATTTATCTATGACATACAATACATGTATGACATATACGAACTTTTATTTGCGTGTATTATGATCCCTCCAAGCGCGGATCCAGAGAATGGGGTCCGGAATGCCCCCCCCCCCCCTAGAATATTCGAAGCATAGTTAATTTTTTTCTTTAAATATACATATTTTATAAGATTAAGTCCCGATTCCCATTTTTTGTCATAACATTTGAAAAATATAATATGAATTTGTATGGGAAATCTTTCATTTTGATAATATTTTGCCGTCAGCATTTCAAAATTTTTGTCTGACTCGCTTCCGCTTGCCAGAACTTTATAACTTTCCTATTTATAACCAATATAATGTGCATTACACCTTGGTCAGCGACACAGAGAGTCATGAAACCGAAAAAGGCTCTAATAGGGATGTTCGCCGTGACGTCAGGGGTCTCGCGAAAACAAGGCTGGTTGGCAAAAACGTTTGGCAATGAAGGGAAATATACGTGATACCCGGGGATAAATCGACAATTGATGCTCTAATATGCGCTACTTTCCTATTATTATTTTATTGATAAGTCCTGTTGTGACACTGACCATTCTAATCACAACAATAAAGAAATCCCGCTGAGTTTATTAGTATATCAGACTGCCGTTCGATTGGGGGGGGGGGGGGGAGGGGGCAAGAATCAATAAACTGCCAATATATTTTTCTTCAAATTTTGCTTTTTAAAGAAGCCCGTGTAATTCACAGTGTCCCATTTATATGCTCCTGTATTAGGTGTACCATACCCGACTATTGAGAATATTCCAATTCTGAAAAAAAATCGCTGGCTCGCTTTCACTCGCCATTGATTCACATGTTATCGCCAATCATATATTTTATTTCTAAATGAATTAGAAACACTGACAAATCTTTAATCAAAGACTTAATTTCTGGCTTTTTTTTAATTCGGATTTTAGGGCCAACCCTGAAAAAAAATTCTGGATCCGCCCATGCCCTTAATTCAAAATTTGAAATAGCGAGCGTATGTAAATACACGTACAAATGTATATCATCAAACAGTTTATCTCAGTATTCAGAAAAATGCTCGAAAATTGGTGTCATGGCTGCCTCATCATCGTATACTAGTACATCATAATTAGACCACATCGTTATTTTATGAAAATGCTTTAAAATGAGAGAGAGAGAGAGAGAGAGAGAGAGAGAGAGAGAGAGAGAGAGAGAGAGAGAGAGAGAGAGAGAGAGAGAGTTTCATTCGGTTATGATATTACAGATCTTTCCCGTATAGACTCCATGATTTTTTCTATGTTCCTTATTAATCAAACATTATATCCAATCTAATTAATTAGAATGACAATATTTCCGAAATCCAATCGAAAGCCCCCCCCCCCATCCTCTTTAGATGTCTTTCACCGAACCTCTTCAACATTCCTCCAAGTCGTGTTATCAGCGGGCCTGAAGCGATGCGTGACACCCCTGCGGCATAGGGGTAGAGATTGCGCAATGAAACACGCCTCGGGGTAAATTCAAGGAATGTGTATATTACGTAACCACCAAGTGTCAAACCCTTGATGACAATATACAGTTCTGGTCATTATACTCTCCCTTAAGTCGGGGGTTCGGGCTTTTGGATCTGCCTCTTTTACGTTTAAAAAAAAACTTAACAATATTATCTGATTCTCTCCTAAAATGTATATATGCCCTTTATATCTTCAGAAATTCTAGATAACAACGAAAGGTGAAATTTTTCCCGAAGACTGACAATCAAGATTTCTTGAGGGGTTGTTGGAGAGCTTCCTACTAATCTACTACATGTAATCATTCAAAATATTGATTGATTGATTGATTGATTGATTGATTGATTGATTGATTGATTGATTGATTGATTGATTGATTGATTGATTGATTGATTGATTGATTGATTGTAAACCATTATATATGTATGTCAATCTCTAGATCTAACCATGATATATATTGACATATCATGGTTAGATCTAGAGATTTTTCCGGGAGAGGGGGTTCCAGCCCTTTATAAGAAGGGGGAAGGGTCCAGTATATGACTTGTCTTTGACAGAAAGGTATACTTGAATAAAACATAAAAAGGAGAAAGAATGGCAAATACCATAAATAATTAACTGGACCCCCCCCCCCCCTTTCCCCTTCCGTTATTAGGATACGGGAACGATAATGATTAGAGCAATTCAAGAAGAATTTAACATAAATACTTCCTCCATTTATATATTTTTTTGTGAATAATTTTCTGACAATTATGAGTTGGACCACCTCCCCCGTCTTGTCTTGAATGTACCTGTTTTTCGGTGACCAGTGCTTGTACATCTTCTGTTCATGTACATGTATATCGTTTGCTTCTGGTGGAAAATGCGACCTTCAGCGTATACATGTATAAGAATAAAACCTGAAAGTCATAATCGAAAACAGCGAGAACGCCGTGAAATACGCATTGATTGGATTTGGAGATTTTCTATTTTTTTTGGGGGGGGGGGGGGGGTCAAGCACCGAAAAAAATAACCGCCAACAGGAAGATTTCACCATATGTACACCGACTTCACCATTTTATATTATTAAAAGCTGCAAATGTCTATCCTTTTCACGAACATTTGATAAAGCTATATTCCGTCCCATAACGAAGGAAGCCATCTAATATGCACGTTTAACTTTCCTTATTTACATATACTTCGAAACTCACAATATTTTCATGCCATGGACTGATTTGGGCGCTGAGGAATGGCCGTTGGCCGAAACGAACAGAAAAATATAGTGGTTTTATTGTATTTATATATCAAACGGCTGTGTTGTAAAAATAAATAAATAAATAAATAAATAAATAAATAAATAAATAAATAAATAAATAAATAAATAAATAGATAAATAAATAAATAAATAAATAAATAAATAAATAAATAAATAAATAAATAAATAAATAAATAAACATGACATGATTTACAAAACATGTAAAAGGTACGGGGATCAGAACAACAACTCAAGGACGGACGGGAGATTCCTCCCATCTCGGTTTCAGATTTTTTTTTTTTATTTATAACAGACCAGCAAAAACGGATAAGCATTAAAAAATGCAAAATCTACAGAATTCACAACATTGACAAAATTCTACATATTCCAACATATCTTACATTTAATATATTGCAGTGGCGGATTCATCACGATGGAAGGGCGTTTTCCTCAGCAGTGCTTAAAGAATTGGGGGGGGTTCACTTAATTAAGTCATTTTTCGTGAAGACACGTCGATCGCTAACGAAATATGAGCAGTCAGAGAGGTTGGACGTAAATAGTTTCTTGACCTTTATTGAATGAGATTGATAGACTGCACTTAACCTTGATCTAAGTGCAAGTTTGACCTTAAGACTTCAATTTTATAATCAATTTTCAGTATGTGAAAAGAGTTACCTACCTTCTTTTTCGGGGACAAACATTTGTATCTGTAGAAGTTATTATATGTCGATTCGATATTGTATTGAATCGTGTAAAGGGAACATAATATATATTCGATATACATATGTACATGTACTTGTTTGTATTTTGTAAGTCCATAATCAGTAATCACGATATTTTTTTTTTAAATGTAAGTCGCAGAGGAGGTTTTCTGTTCATTATTTGCCCGTAAAATTTTCAAGCGGCTACGGAAACCTCTCCCAAAGCTGCAAAAATCAAATCCGTCTTATGCCCTTCCTTTTTTTTTAACTTTCTGGGCAAATGATAGATACAGGTACTCCTGGCAGACAGGCTAGTGTAACTGTGTTAGTACCTGCACAACGAGAGAGAGAGAGTTTTTAAAATCTTGTTACCGAGAAACTACGTACCACTAGATCGTTTCAGGGGCGGATCCAGAGTGGGAAGCGGGGGGGGTGGGGTGGGGTTGTATCGAGGCACACCGAGCGGGGGTGGGTACGGAAGGGGGTTCCCCCTCCTGTAGGTGGGAGGTCCGGGGGGGCCTCCCCCGGAGATTTCTGAAAAAAATGGAATAAAATGGTGAAATCTAGAGCATATTTTCTCCTTTTCTTATAGACCATTTTTTCACTAAATTTAGTGACAAAGTAAGGGAAAATTTTTGAGAAAAATTGGAATGAATTGGTGCAATCTGGAGCATATTTTCTCCATTTCTTCTTGAATATCCAGCCCATTATGTGACAAAGTAAGGGTCGATGCCCTCTCAAACATATAGAACCAGTTTCAATTTGGGTTTAATTCGATCTGGTTAATAAAGATTTTTAAATAAAATGATTTGTCCTTTACTGCTTGCAGAGGCGTAGCCAGGGTGTTTTCAATGTGGTCAAGAGAAGGATTGTACCAAGAACCCCCCCCCCCCCCCCCCCCCAGAAAAATATGAAGAAGAAAAAAAATAAAATTGCTTTGCATGACCAATGGAGCGTATTTGAGGTGAATTTAGATAGGATAAAGCATATGATTCGGTGTAAGCAGACGATGAACTGTATCTAAGATGAAGAAAACTTTATATATACTTATATGTACGATATTGTATAAGTTCTTTC
This sequence comes from Pinctada fucata, assembly GCA_028142955.1. Taxonomy (NCBI): domain Eukaryota; kingdom Metazoa; phylum Mollusca; class Bivalvia; order Pterioida; family Pteriidae; genus Pinctada; species Pinctada fucata. Next base: position 19,746,198 of record AP027102.1, read on the forward strand.
AAATCGACCGCTCGCACTTTGTTCAGCGATTGTTGTATTGAGTTCGAATGAAACACGAGGAAATTTTGAAAAATGCATTAAAATCGGAGTTTTCTGGAATGAGGGATGCACTCTCTCATATTTTTTTAAGAAATGGGAGAAAACTCTCCTGATACACTGATACTATTAGATTAATATAAAAATATGAAAGATGTGTGAATGGTGTACAAGTGTTGATGTCTCATGTGTTGTATATGCATTGTCTAACTGTATGTAATGCAAAAATACCACCAAAAAAAAAAAAAAAAGGAAAAATAAAAAAAGGACGATAAAAGTACCAAAAAAGAGGGTGTATGAGAAGGATTTATAAGCTTTGAAAAATTGAATGCTTTAAAAATTGAGATAAAAGATACAAAAACTACTTGGAATAATGACCAATTTTCGGGCATAATAAACAGAAACCCCCTCAGCGACTTACATTACAAAAACTTTGCGATTGTCTGCAAGAATCCAAAAATACAAATGTACTCCAATTGATACGGTATCGAATCGATATGCGATGGAATATATATCAGAAAAAAATTTGTAAATTTTGTTTCAAAATGGTGAATTCTGGTGGACATGAAGCAATCTTTACTACGTTTACAGGTTTTTTTTTTTTTTCGAGAGCTCATGTTACCGAATAAAATCAGAAACCGGGGAGTGGGGTGTGGGGGGGGGAGGAATGATGGTTCTCGAACCCCCACCCCCTAAATCCGCCCTTGCGTTTCCTTGCGGCACTGCCGTCCGTTTTCATTGTTTTTCGCCTTTTCTTTTGAACCCCTCTTTCAGTGGCGGATCCAGCGCTTCCTTTTTTGCGTCAGTGCCAAGGGGGCGGAAGCCTTCCCTGAACCCCCGTGAACCGTTTTTTGTTCATTGAATCAGAGGGAGAAACGTCCCCTTTCGTTTCGATAGAAACCCGAGTTCTCACCTCCTTTTCTGACTCCATTGACTCCCCTATCGATAATGAGTCGGTATTTAGTACCTCTCAGAGGCGGATCCAGCGCCCCCTTTTTCGGGGGGGGGGTTTAAGGGGCGATTTTGCTTATTTTTATTGTAAATGGGCCAGTACCAGTTTTTTGGGAAAATTTTGGGCCAGTGCCCGGGGGGGGGGGGGGGGGGGGCGGACGCCCCCTCTGCACCCCCTGATTCCGCTACTGCCTCGAGTAGGCCAGACTATCCTTTCACCCCCCTCTCTGGATCCGCTCTGACTGATATTAAAGGGAATTCTGCATTTCTTTTCTCTTCTTTTACACCCATTTGGTTCTCCGAATAGCAGAGGGAAATACTTACTGATGATACGGAACGAATTGTTGGATGACAAAGCGAGCTGAGAAGAAAAAAGAAAAAAAAGAAGATTGACAACTTTCGAGCTTTTAAAACTGGTAGAGCTAGACGATCTCATATGATATTTACTGACAATCGTATTTGACCAACTTCTAATACGATAGCCAAGTAAATGCTGCGAAACATATGATACGTGCAACATTGTTAGCTCGAATTTCCTTGAATCCTTCATAAGATGACATGCTACCAGTAGTAGTGTAGCAAACATGTGTAGTATAGGTTGACATTTGTTCCACAAGTAAATTCAAAATTTTAGAAGCTGTATGTTCATCTAGGTGTCACATTTTTCATCACATTTGCAAATTATTCAAGAATTTTTTTTTTTAAAGCATCAGTTTATTTTGCTGTTTATACCTACAGAATGATCTCAGTAGTGCTACAATAAAGTACTGGAGGTCTACCTACAAGATTCAAATTTCTCTCTTACCTTTTTACTTGACATACAAACATGTATGATACTTTGATAATATCACAGTAATACACCATATTTCACAATCACTATGTATCTGTTTTAGTGTAATGTTCAGTTCGCATCACTAGTATCCTCTTCAGAGATTAACTTTAGCCTTATTTTTTTCAACCAGTAGCAGATTAAGGAGGGGAGTCTAGTTGATACCCATTTTCGCTCAATTGTTTTGATTTTGACTCGGAATCCATGGACAATACTGTATTGTGTGTTTAAGCGCTTAAACATTGGATTTTTTGTACCTGTAACCTTCATTCACCGTAATGCATATCCTTAAAGTAATTTAAGTTTGAAATCTTTAACACATACATTTTTATTTTCAAACTGACAAAAACTGGAGCTTTCTCTATCATCATGATCATGTGTCTATGAATATTTTCTTAATGAATTCTGTCACAATCTTCATAACAGAATCAGCCTTTTATAAGTTATTATCATAGCTTTTCCTACAAAAAATTCCAATATTTTAAACCTTGTTGTCTGTTTTTTCCCCCTTACTTTTGATAGAACTAAATGAACATTTAGGGTACATTTTTGTGTCGCCTGCACCATAGCGACACTTGGGGATAACTTTTTCCATTGTATGTCTGTCCGTCTGTCTGTCACACTTGGATGTCACACCCTATATAAAAGTGATTCCTAAGTGTCACCGTTTCGCAGGCGACACATGCATTCCTTGGAATGATTTTTGGCATATAGTATTTAACTATTTTTTTCTTCACAGATGTCAACTTCATATTACATCATAATAATGGTACCACTGTGTAATAGCTATAATTTTGTCTTACTTTTAATTAGTAATTGGACATATCAGTCAGATTGGAATATTACATATTACTAAGGCCATAATTAAAAAATTGTTTGTTTCCCCTCGCCCCGACCGGGTCAGAAAAACGCTGCCGAGTCAGATTTTTTTATAGCCAAAAAGTCCGATTTTTTTTTTTTTTTTTTTTTTTTTTTTTGGTCCAGAAATCGAATCACGGCCACGTCCACTTTCAGTTTCAACGTTACGATACAATATTCTATCCAAATAGAATTGTAAATCAACTCAGCGTTTGAACGCTATAAAGACCCATCGCTCATGTGGAAGGGTCCGCTGAGTGTGGGCCAAACTTCAGGCATATTATCTAAATGCATAAAATCGAGTGAATAAGAAAACTACTACCTGATCATAGTACTGTACGTATTCGGTTATGATTAACCTACGTTTCTCTAGCGGTTTTCAGCGGTCTGTGCTAACTTTTTGCATCGTGAACGTCATTATCAATAGACTCAATATTACAATGAGTTCTTGATGTTGTTCGTATAATTATTTTTCACTTTCGCTGTTTACATACAATAAACAGACCGAGAAAGAAAAGTATACAAACTTATTTCACCTTTATCATGCACTGGAAAACACCGGTCATTTATAGTCCGTGATTCTTGGTTGCGCGTGGTCAGTATCTATACAAATTCAATATTGAATATTTACAAGTCGTAAAAAAAAGTTGAGATGTAATCGTTCTATAGCATGCGCGGATCCAGAGGGAGGATGGGACCGGGGATCTGGACCCCCCTGAGATTTTCGGAGATGGGGTCCAGCTAAATGACCCATTTCTAATAGTGAAAGGGGTCTAAAAATGCATAAAAAGGCTTTGAAACCAAAAATTTCGCTCGCCATTTACAAATACTGTGCACAATTATTTTTTCTGCAAAATTCCTTAATCATTTTCATTTTTTCATACTAAAATAATCTTGGGTCTCATGAACTCGTATTTTCAACAGTCCCTTACTTCATAGGATGTAACCTCCCTAATCTTTTTCAAGGTTTTGTCATTTTAAGATATCAAATTATTTGGGAAAATGACTTATCTATTTATTCTCATGAAATATAGACAAAATGTGAATTAATCAAAATTTTTGCGGCTCGCTCCGCTCGCCGATACAAGCTAAAAGTGAAATATTCATTGTTATAAATAATCATCTCAATCGAAGCAAGACAAATTACTATTCATATCTAAAACAATTTCAGGCTCGCTTAGCTAGCCAATTCTTCATAAAAATAAATGTGAAAGGAAAGCTAACAATACCCGCCCTCAAAAATCAATCCTTAGTGCACACGTTGCCCCTCCCCATGATGTGCACCGAAATATACCTACATCATAGGTAGACTTACTACAATTTTGGACCCCCTCTGACCAAAAATACTGGATCCGTGCATGTATAATGCATCTTTATTCTCGCAGATTTGACGTTGCCGTAAAATGACCCGTTGCACCGGCTGAAACACTTGATACAACTGTTGCGGAAGTATTTATCGTGTATCTTGGGACAATCTGTTTATATAGAGTAGGTTTTACAGGACAACGTAATTTTCTTTTGAACGTGTTCAATAAAATAAATAGACATTTCATACTTAATCAGCAATAGAAATTGAGACATAACGGATATTTTTTACGGAAAGCAGGCGGCGATTTTTCCCGAAGTAAGAGGCGAGAAATCGCCGTGGTTGCCAGCTCTTAGTCTTTATCATATTATAAATTAGAAACACAGAGTATGACTGCGCAGCTGTAAGGAGTCCAGTAATGTGCAATTTGGATTCAAACGAGTTTAAACATATTTGATACATGTAGTTCTGTTAGCAAAAAAAGAAAAAAGTACCCGCCTGCCGAGTCACTTGGAAAAAACAGACCCGGGGGGAGGGGAAACAAACAATTTTTTAATTGTGGCCTAACATTCGAAAGCAAATAATGCTTCATTGTACCCAAGATAATCAAGGATTGTAGAAATTTCAGATACAATGTGAAAATTTGCTACTTTTTTATCTTATTTTCATAGATATTTAAGAAATAAAGATTTGAAAAAAATCTTGCAGGAATTTTTGAGAAATTTAAAAAAATTTCCTGCGGGATTTTTATCAGAATAAAAAATTCCTGCAGGAATTTTTAATATACTGAAAAATCCTGCGGGAAAAAAATATCCCGCAGGAATTTTCTAAGTACAAAATTTTTCCTGCAGGATTTTTATTTTTCCCGCAGGAACACCATAATCAAGATTTTTTAAATAAAAAATCCTACGGGAATTTGTTTCTCCCGCAGGAATTTTCTTTTAAAAAAATTCCTGCGGGAATTTTTTCCTCCCGCAGGAAAAAAAAATTTCCTGCAGGAATTCATCAATTTCCCGCAGGATTTTGATAATTCCCGCAGGATTTTGAGAATTCCCGCAGGATTTTTAAATTTCCCGCGGGATTTTTTTGTAATTAAGGTGAATATCTCAGGTGCCAGGTGTGCCACAGGTTAACGAGATGTGGATTCTGACTAATTTGGGTATCCTCTATGTGATGACGCTATTGGTTTTGCTGTACCTCCAGCCCCAGGCGGGCGCAAAAATGAACTAGCGTGCAAGTTCATAATTATTTTGCCCACTGTTCTCAATTGTTACACTTTAAACATGAAAAGAAGATATTGGAAACATATCTATACTGAAATTTGCCTAAGGAAAAGGAAAAAGAGAAAAACAATCGTAACATGTAGCCAAGTTCGATCAATTTCGGTTGATCGTTTCTTCAACGCATTCTAAATTTCTGTTATCAAAATTTCTTGAAATTTCTAAAACGTGGGTCCTGTAGCATCATATCCCACCCATCCTGCTACGTCTTTCGGTACGCTTTTTCGACATAGCAACTTTCATACTTTTTGGCATATTACATTGTTTAGATTTGAGGATCACTGACGAGGGTTAAGTACCCGAAACGTGCATGTCTGGTCCATGTTGCCAATTTATCTGTTCTTAAATGATGCTATTCAATTTGAAGACGTTTACATTTATACCACTTGGTGAGTGTCACTGCTGGTGGACCAGGAGTCCCCGAGGGCACATGTAGCCAAGTTCGATCAATTTCGGTTGATCGTTTCTTCAACGCATTCTAAATTTCTGTTATCAAAATTTCTTGAAATTTCTAAAACGTGGGTCCTGTAGCATCATATCCCACCCATCCTGCTACGTCTTTCGGTACGCTTTTTCGACATAGCAACTTTCATACTTTTTGGCATATTACATTGTTTAGATTTGAGGATCACTGACGAGGGTTAAGTACCCGAAACGTGCATGTCTGGTCCATGTTGCCAATTTATCTGTTCTTAAATGATGCTATTCAATTTGAAGACGTTTACAATGATAAAAGAATTTCAGTAGTCTAAACGAATCATCGTATAGCATATGACAAGAAGGAGATGCTGACTATTCATGGACAGCTGGTGTCTCTCTTATTGTGATTTCGCTACTTTTCATGTGGTGGGGGTTTTCCTTGTTTGCTTTTGTTTCTCGTTTAATCCTTATTTTGTATGCCTTCGATTTATTAGTCCCCTACCGGCAAAGCCGAAGGGGACTCTTTGTTTCCTCTCGGTCTGTCTGTCCGTCCGTCCGTCTGTCTGTCTGTTCCTTTTCCCTGTCTGTTTTCCAGACTTTTTTCACTGTTGTTGCATATATTGAACTCATTTTTGGTATGTTGATTTATGTGTAGTCTTTTGTGCTTGGTGTTTACATGTCGTGTGTCTCTTTTCCGTCTCGTGCTGTACTCGTCTTTTGTGTTTTTGGATCGGGTGTTTTGCTGTTTCGCTGTTGATGCTGCAACGGGGTCTTGTTGGAGATCTCCTCCCTTCTTCTTATATATTGAAAATGAACTCATTTTTGGTATGTGGATATATCTCAATGTGATACAGATCAAGTTTGAGTTTGGTTTTCATTGACCTATTTTTACTTGAGTTATGGCCCTTGGACTTTTTTTCGCTGTTGTTGCATATATTGAACTCATTTTTGGTATGTGGATATATCTCAATGTGATACAGATCAAGTTTGAGTTTGGTTTTGATTGACCTATTTTACTAAAGTAATTCATCTGTGTCTCTGGGGCCTCTGCGTTTCGCGGTTTTGTTTGTGTGATGTCATCTTATAGCGAGGAGGTTGTTTTACACCACAATTGTACGTTCTTCGAGACCTCTGGGTAATTGGAGAAGTGAGAAGGTTGTGCGCACGCAATCCAGTATAACCACACCATTTGCTACTTGCGTGACAAATGGCCGTCCAAAGTCGGCACCGGTTACCCATTGGTCTCGTCGGTTTATGTGTAGTATTTTGTGTTTGATGTTTACATGTCGTGTGTCTCTTTTCCATCTCGTGCTGTACTCGTCTTTTGTGTTTTTGCATCGGGTGTTTTGGTGTTTTGCTATTGATGCTGCAACGGGGTCTTGTTGGTGATCTCCTCCCTTCTTGGACTTGTTGAATTTAATGACAATTTCAGTTTTCAGGACTTATTTTCGCTGTTGTTGCATATATTGAATGAGTTAAAGAAGATCCTGACGATAATCTCAACAGCACTCACAATAGAGTACAAAATTGAGCATCGACGGACCCCTAGCAAGCCAGAGGTGGGACCAGGTGCCCGGGAGGAGTAAGCATCCCCTGTTGGCTAGCCGCACCCGCCGTTGATGTTTAAGCACGAAAATGAAAACAATATATAAACTTCATGCACTGTCTGACGTTATGTCTATATAGAAAGTGCTATGGCGACAATGAACTCATTTTTGGAATGTGGATATATCTCAATGTGGTACAGATAAAGTTTGAGTTTGCTTTTGATTGACCTAATTTTACAAGGGTTATGGCCCTTGGACTTGGCAAATTTTAGGACAATTTCAGTTTTCCGGACTTTTTTTTCGCTGTCGTTCCATAAATTGAACTCAGTTTTTGTTATATGGATATATCAAAATGTGGTACAGATCAAGTTTGAGTTTGCTTTAGATTGACCTATTTTTTACAAGATGGCCCTTGGACTTAGTAAATGTTATGAAAATTTCAGTTTTCCGGACTTTTTTCGGTTCTATTGCAAATATCGACTGATTTTTGGTATATGAATACATCTTAGTATGATACAGACCAAGTTTGAGTTTGGTTTCCATTGGCTTATTTTTACAAGAGTTATGGTTCTTTGACTTGGCAAATTCATGAAATTTTCAGTTTTCAGTTTTTCAGATTTTACATGTACTATACATGAGCTGCCCATTCCTCTTATACTTTTAGTCCATACAGTTGCATATCCGATTTAGGTATCCAACTGTTGAATTTTGAAGGCCAACCCCACCATTTGACTAGGACCGTGTCTTTAGAACGTTTTAATATTTTTTCTATGCGATATGTAGTGTCGTCAGTCACAATGACTTTAGACAATTCCGAACTGTAAAACGAACCGTGAATGTCGTCGCCTTCCAAATCTTTCAAGGTGTAATAAGCTATACCCTGTTTCATACCTCGTGATGCTACCACGAAATATTCATACGTCCACCTCTCATCATATTCTCGCTGAAAGGGTCTCTGCAAGTGAGAAATGCGCACTGTATCGCCCATCTTGAATTTATAATGAACAGCTGGTCCACCTTTTGATTTAGCATGTTTGTTAGTTTGTTTATGTGTTATACCATATTGTATCTTCCACAACTCGACTTGATCCTTTTTACGTACAGCACTGGGAGCTCGCTTGATGCTGCGATGGTAAGTATTGTTATAACTATTGGTTACTTCGGATAGTACATCTATCCATCTGTTAGTTTGGTGGTGACTTCGACAGCGACTAATGCGGGATTTAATATTCTTAATGGCTCTTTCGGCGAAATTTGCCTTGCTTTCATTTTGAGTAAAGAAATGATCGATACCTTCTCCCTTCGTCAGTTTTTGTACCATTTTGTTTTTGAACTCGACCCCTTTGTCCGTTCTCAATTGATCTGGAATTTTTCCTAAACTAAAAACCGACTTCAAAGCCTCAATCATCTCAGTGCCTTTTGTTGTGTGAAGAGGAACAGTCCATGTATAACGAGAAAATATATCAACCAGCAACACAAAGAATCCAAAACCATCATTTTCTTTGGCATAAATATTCATAGATGCCGTGTCTGCATCCCACTGATACTGTAGTCCATGTATGGAACGACTACACGATGTCTTTTAAATTTTCGTCTCACATGCTGATGTAATGTAAATGTTTCTTGCTTTTGCAACCATTTTCTAATTTTGGCTTTTCCCAGAACACACTTTCCCTCTTTACGCACAGCATTATATAACTTAATCCACCATAGGATCCGGCGTGATTGGGATCATAATAAATAGAGTGAAGATAATCCTCGTAGGCCATGCTTGTCTATGTACATGTTCTAGAAAGCACAGAAATCCTTCTTATAAGCTAAAGGTCAATTCTAGCATGACAGGATATACGATATCATCCAAATCCCTCGGTGTTTTGATACCAGAGATAATCAAAGCACCCGAAAAATGTAGAGTAAGGCACGGTCCATTTGACAGGCATGGACCGTGCCTTACTTTACATTTTTCGGTGTTCTGGGAAAAGCCAAAATTAGAAAATGGTTGCAAAAGCAAGAAACATTTACATTACATCAGCATGTGAGACGAAAATTTAAAAGACATCGTGTAGTCGTTCCATACATGGACTACAGTATCAGTGGGATGCAGACACGGCATCTATGAATATTTATGCCAAAGAAAATGATGGTTTTGGATTCTTTGTGTTGCTGGTTGATATATTTTCTCGTTATACATGGACTGTTCCTCTTCACACAACAAAAGGCACTGAGATGATTGAGGCTTTGAAGTCGGTTTTTAGTTTAGGAAAAATTCCAGATCAATTGAGAACGGACAAAGGGGTCGAGTTCAAAAACAAAATGGTACAAAAACTGACGAAGGGAGAAGGTATCGATCATTTCTTTACTCAAAATGAAAGCAAGGCAAATTTCGCCGAAAGAGCCATTAAGAATATTAAATCCCGCATTAGTCGCTGTCGAAGTCACCACCAAACTAACAGATGGATAGATGTACTATCCGAAGTAACCAATAGTTATAACAATACTTACCATCGCAGCATCAAGCGAGCTCCCAGTGCTGTACGTAAAAAGGATCAAGTCGAGTTGTGGAAGATACAATATGGTATAACACATAAACAAACTAACAAACATGCTAAATCAAAAGGTGGACCAGCTGTTCATTATAAATTCAAGATGGGCGATACAGTGCGCATTTCTCACTTGCAGAGACCCTTTCAGCGAGAATATGATGAGAGGTGGACGTATGAATATTTCGTGGTAGCATCACGAGGTATGAAACAGGGTATAGCTTATTACACCTTGAAAGATTTGGAAGGCGACGACATTCACGGTTCGTTTTACAGTTCGGAATTGTCTAAAGTCATTGTGACTGACGACACTACATATCGCATAGAAAAAATATTAAAACGTTCTAAAGACACGGTCCTAGTCAAATGGTGGGGTTGGCCTTCAAAATTCAACAGTTGGATACCTAAATCGGATATGCAACTGTATGGACTAAAAGTATAAGAGGAATGGGCAGCTCATGTATAGTACATGTAAAATCTGAAAAACTGAAAACTGAAAATTTCATGAATTTGCCAAGTCAAAGAACCATAACTCTTGTAAAAATAAGCCAATGGAAACCAAACTCAAACTTGGTCTGTATCATACTAAGATGTATTCATATACCAAAAATCAGTCGATATTTGCAATAGAACCGAAAAAAGTCCGGAAAACTGAAATTTTCATAACATTTACTAAGTCCAAGGGCCATCTTGTAAAAAATAGGTCAATCTAAAGCAAACTCAAACTTGATCTGTACCACATTTTGATATATCCATATAACAAAAACTGAGTTCAATTTATGGAACGACAGCGAAAAAAAAGTCCGGAAAACTGAAATTGTCCTAAAATTTGCCAAGTCCAAGGGCCATAACCCTTGTAAAATTAGGTCAATCAAAAGCAAACTCAAACTTTATCTGTACCACATTGAGATATATCCACATTCCAAAAATGAGTTCATTGTCGCCATAGCACTTTCTATATAGACATAACGTCAGACAGTGCATGAAGTTTATATATTGTTTTCATTTTCGTGCTTAAACATCAACGGCGGGTGCGGCTAGCCAACAGGGGATGCTTACTCCTCCCGGGCACCTGGTCCCACCTCTGGCTTGCTAGGGGTCCGTCGATGCTCAATTTTGTACTCTATTGTGAGTGCTGTTGAGATTATCGTCAGGATCTTCTTTAACTCATTCAATATATGCAACAACAGCGAAAATAAGTCCTGAAAACTGAAATTGTCATTAAATTCAACAAGTCCAAGAAGGGAGGAGATCACCAACAAGACCCCGTTGCAGCATCAATAGCAAAACACCAAAACACCCGATGCAAAAACACAAAAGACGAGTACAGCACGAGATGGAAAAGAGACACACGACATGTAAACATCAAACACAAAATACTACACATAAACCGACGAGACCAATGGGTAACCGGTGCCGACTTTGGACGGCCATTTGTCACGCAAGTAGCAAATGGTGTGGTTATACTGGATTGCGTGCGCACAACCTTCTCACTTCTCCAATTACCCAGAGGTCTCGAAGAACGTACAATTGTGGTGTAAAACAACCTCCTCGCTATAAGATGACATCACACAAACAAAACCGCGAAACGCAGAGGCCCCAGAGACACAGATGAATTACTTTAGTAAAATAGGTCAATCAAAACCAAACTCAAACTTGATCTGTATCACATTGAGATATATCCACATACCAAAAATGAGTTCAATATATGCAACAACAGCGAAAAAAAGTCCAAGGGCCATAACTCAAGTAAAAATAGGTCAATGAAAACCAAACTCAAACTTGATCTGTATCACATTGAGATATATCCACATACCAAAAATGAGTTCATTTTCAATATATAAGAAGAAGGGAGGAGATCTCCAACAAGACCCCGTTGCACATCAACAGCGAAACAGCAAAACACCCGATCCAAAAACACAAAAGACGAGTACAGCACGAGACGGAAAAGAGACACACGACATGTAAACACCAAGCACAAAAGACTACACATAAATCAACATACCAAAAATGAGTTCAATATATGCAACAACAGTGAAAAAAGTCTGGAAAACAGACAGGGAAAAGGAACAGACAGACAGACGGACGGACGGACAGACAGACCGAGAGGAAACAAAGAGTCCCCTTCGGCTTTGCCGGTAGGGGACTAATAAATCGAAGGCATACAAAATAAGGATTAAACGAGAAACAAAAGCAAACAAGGAAAACCCCCACCACATGAAAAGTAGCGAAATCACAATAAGAGAGACACCAGCTGTCCATGAATAGTCAGCATCTCCTTCTTGTCATATGCTATACGATGATTCGTTTAGACTACTGAAATTCTTTTATCATTGTAAACGTCTTCAAATTGAATAGCATCATTTAAGAACAGATAAATTGGCAACATGGACCAGACATGCACGTTTCGGGTACTTAACCCTCGTCAGTGATCCTCAAATCTAAACAATGTAATATGCCAAAAAGTATGAAAGTTGCTATGTCGAAAAAGCGTACCGAAAGACGTAGCAGGATGGGTGGGATATGATGCTACAGGACCCACGTTTTAGAAATTTCAAGAAATTTTGATAACAGAAATTTAAAATGCGTTGAAGAAACGATCAACCGAAATTGATCGAACTTGGCTACATGTGCCCTCGGGGACTCCTGGTCCACCAGCAGTGACACTCACCAAGTGGTATAAATGTAAACGTCTTCAAATTGAATAGCATCATTTAAGAACAGATAAATTGGCAACATGGACCAGACATGCACGTTTCGGGTACTTAACCCTCGTCAGTGATCCTCAAATCTAAACAATGTAATATGCCAAAAAGTATGAAAGTTGCTATGTCGAAAAAGCGTACCGAAAGACGTAGCAGGATGGGTGGGATATGATGCTACAGGACCCACGTTTTAGAAATTTCAAGAAATTTTGATAACAGAAATTTAGAATGCGTTGAAGAAACGATCAACCGAAATTGATCGAACTTGGCTACATGTTACGATTGTTTTTCTCTTTTTCCTTTTCCTTAGGCAAATTTCAGTATAGATATGTTTCCAATATCTTCTTTTCATGTTTAAAGTGTAACAATTGAGGATGAAATTGCTTTTCTGTTGTAAAAAGTGAAGGAAAGAAAATTGCTTGAATGAAAATGCCTACCTGAAAAGGCTTCTCGACGACATGCAAGGTCAGAATAGTCGAACTGAACAAGTTTTATAGCAATGCCGGCGTTAATATTTGCGTGCGTGAAATTGTGTGTGCTTCAACATTTTGTATACGGTTTTAGGGAAGCATTATACCGGATGCTGATAAACAAGAAATCAATTCTGGTATAACAGTGTGAAATCTTTATTTTGTTCAAAGTAATGCTTACATTGTATGTAGCTACTGGTTATTGCTTTGATATCCTCATTATTCTTTTGCCAAGAAAATTGATGTATTTGCAAATAATTGAATGCATATCGTAGGATATGCTATTTTGCTTATTTGCGAATGTACATTATGTAATCCCAGGAAATGGGAAGAGTACACATATTTATAAAGTTTAATTTCTGCACGCGTATGACGGTTGTTGACAGCAAACAGGAGATGCTTACTCTCCTCGGAACCTGATCACACCTGCATTAGGGATTCACATTTGCTTCTATGCAGAATGTTAAAGTTAGTTCCATGTATGAATCAGGTAGGGGTGATACATCAAGCGATGGTGAAAGAGATATTCACCTAATAATTTTCAATTCCGAAGGAAAATGTGATCCTTAAGTGTCGCTATGCTTCGCAGGCGACATAAAAAGCGGAGAATTTCTCTACACATTTCAACCATTTGAGTGGCCTTTTAACTTTCGCGATCCCAGTATGTGGAAAATTCCTTCGGGAGATGTTTGGGGTTGACATGAGCATATTTCGAACGAGAAAAGGTTTGCAAAAATTTGAAAGTTTTTCACCAACCAGATACTTACGCGGACTCGCACTTAAATTGATATATTATTTTTCTTATAATATTTTATAGGTATTTTACTCTTCGTCATTGTAGTGGTCTTCAGTGTTCGCTGTGATTCTATTTTGTAATAGCCAGTGGCGAATCCAGCTTTTGAGTTAGGATGCGTAAAATTAGCAAGGGATCTGGGGATCGTGTAGTACCAAGCGGGTCCAAGACGGAGATCTGGTAGTGGTATCAAGAGTGGGATAGGGAGGGGGCGAAGCCTTACATCAAGAATTCGTAAGCCATTGGATTGTGACATTTGGAATCTTTGTGTTTGATTTGATCCAACGTTCTGGAGCCGGTGTGCGAAGGGATGCTACACTTTGACTTGCCTTGCTAAGTTTTACTATGCAAAAATATAACATAAGAAGAAGAAAAGAGGCCCACGAGAACAACATTTACGTTCGCATAAAACATGATACGCAAATAATATAGTGCATGGGAATCCTCTTCGATTTAAGAAGATAAATATTGTCTGCATTAATAAATACTGAAGGCGGATGATGCGCTATCATAATAGCTAACTTGAGCTTCTTTTAGCTTAGCTTAAAAGGACATGCATGGTGTCTTCCTCCTTTGTTTTGTAGGGAATAGATTGGAAACACAATCTCCTACGCATGTGTTCGATTTCAGTTCCTTCACCTTGAAATCTACCTCTGCCGTCATCTCCTATCGTTTGTCTGCAAGATTCTGGCAGACTGAAACGGGGGCTTCGTATTTGAAAATAAAGTAAAGCAAGTATTTACCGTTAGGTATTTCTGCATATATGAGGAGTACAATGTACAAGCATTGTCTTTGTTTCAATGCAATACGATGAAGTATCAGAGAGTCTTTCTTCATTCGTACTTTGCTAGCACGATCAGCTGAGCGAGTAGTCTCAAGTAAACATTAATACAATTCTAGCTATAAATCGAAACCTACCGTCTTTAGACGTGAGTCTTGTAAATTTTCCTACATCACGATAAGAATCGTTTCCCCCATTGCCCATTTACCCGCACCTTAAGCACTTAAATATGTGCCTCTGCCTTTGAATCTTTTGCACTGTTTACGTCAGAAGCCCGAATGACGTCACTGTAACGCTATGCCTTACCTACAATGCCCCTCGGGTTTTAGCATTGCATGAAATAGTGTAGGAAAGTACCGATGACGGCAAGGTTATATTGCAAGCATGTGCCGCCTATGACCTTGTTGCAATGACAGATATGGATAATGACCATATATCCATACACAGTACAAAAGCGATGAATCAGAAATTCAGAAACAGAAGGCATACAAAATCAAGATAAAACAGGAACCAAAGCAAACAAACAAACACCTCCACCACATGAAAGAAGCAAACTCCCAATATGGCAATGATACCAGGTGCCCAGGAAGAGTCAGCATCTCCTGCTTGCATGCAACACCATTCGCTTCAATTCGGAAGAATTGTCACATCCGGTAACTTCCATTAGGAATAATACCGAAGTGTTCCAGGTGTATACCTTCATGAAGAAAATTTCAAACCATTTTTTTTCAAAAAATGTGTTCAATGTAAACTGTCCTTTATTTAATTCTATGAACAAGTGTTCTTTGGAGATGCGATCTGATTATACTTCTAAAATTAGTACCATACATAAGTAAAAAAAAATAATTTAGTCATACATATGTACACGGAAACGTATTCCATTGATCAAATTAAAAAATGACTACGTACAAAATCAATAATACATATTTTTTTCTTTTATATTTCCCGAATATCTGTACATTGTTGCATCATTTAAATACACAGTCAAAAGAAGACCCAAGTTCGTTTGACATGATGATTTGTCAACATGGGTTCCATGATCTCATCCTTGTTGTGCGGCGGTTGTATTATTCTCCTCGGCTGCGGCGGCGGTGGAGTAAGATGTCTCGTTGGCGGAGAAGGCGGACTTCCTCGTTGGTTTAACATGGGTTTCAAAGACATACCGGCAGGTCATCTTAAGTATGTCGCATTATTGAATGAGATATCGGCATGGTCCGATGTCAATGCAAAATATTTCATTTAGATATACATAACACTATCGTCGCTAGATAAAAAAAATGACAAAGTATATTTAGTTTAAATAAAAAAGGGGGCGAATCTAGATACTTTTTCCGGGGGGGGGGGGGGGTGAAACCATTCGAGGGTCGTTAGAAATTACTTGGAACACGTATTCGTCCCTGAAATTAGATATGTGGTCCCAACTCCTTCAAACATCGACTTACTTGAGCCAAGATCGGAAATACAAATGTACACATGTACGCATTTTCAGTCAAAACAAACCGGCAGAAAATCGAATATGTATATTACATGTACATGTATATTTGATTTTATAAATGTGTCTATTGACATGCATCCTGTACCTTGTAACGAAATATTTTTTTACCATTTTTGTGTCGCCTGCGAAGCATAGCGACACTTAGGAATCACTTTGTCCGTCTGTCCGTCCCTCTGTCTGTCTGTCACACTTTGGGTGTCACAGCCCATAACTTTTGATTGGTAAGTGATAGGGCTGTGATATTTCATATGTGTATTCCTTGTGACAAGACCTTCCTACACATACCATAATTTTTGACCTAGTGACCTTGACCTACATATTTGACCTACTTTTCAAAAAAATTAAGAATGGGTGTATACTTTGATTGGTTAGTGTTAGGACTTTGATATTTCACATGTGCAATCCTTGTGGCAAGACCTTTCTACTCAAACCAAACCATAATTTTTGACCTTGTGACCTTGACCTAGATATTTGACCTACTTTTGAAAAAAAGGTAAGATTTGCTTTATCTTTTGATTGGTAAGTCATAGGGCTTTGATATTTCACATGTGTATTCCTTTTGGCACGACCTTCCTACACATACCATAATTTTTGACCTATTTACCTTGACCTACATATTTGACCTACTTTTAAAAAAAATTAAGAATGGATACATCTTTTGATTGGTAAGTGTTAGGACTTTGATATTTCACATGTGCAATCCTTGTGGCAAGACCTTTCTACACATACCATAATTTTTGACCTTGTGACCTTGACCTAGATATTTGACCTACTTTTGAAAAAAAGATAAGATTCGCTATATCTGTTGATTGGTAAGTGATAGGGCTGTGATATTTCACATCTGTATTCCTTGTGAAAGACCTTCCTACACATACCATAATTTTTTACCTATTTACCTTGACCTACGTATTTGACCTACTTTTGAAAAAAATTAAGAATGGATATATCTTTTGATGGGTAAGTGATAGGGCTTTTGTATTTCACATGTGTATTCCTTGTGACAAGACCTTTCTACACAGACCATATTATTTGACCTTTTGACCTTGATCTAGATATTTGATCTACTTTTCAAGAAAAGTAATATTGGCTATATCTTTTGATTGGTAAGTGATAGGGCTTTGATATTTCACATGTATTTTCCTTGTAACAATGCCATTCTACACATACCATAATTTTTTACCTTTTGACCTTGACCTAGCTATTTGATCTTCTTTTCTAAGGTTGTATATATCTTTTAAGAGGTAGGCGATAGGTCTTTAATATTTCTTATGATGAGACCTTTTTGTTACCAATTTTTACGTAGTGACCTTGACCTAGATGATTGACACTCTTTTCTGAAAATTTGAGAATTACAATAACTTTTAATTTGTGATTAAGAGGTCTGATATTTCAAATGAATTTAATTTGACAAGACTTTTCTACTGATACCAATAATTTGATCCACTTTCTAGAATAATAATCAAACCCCTTCGCAGGCGACACAAGCATTCCTTGGATTGCTATTTTTTTTAGGAAGTTGTCTCCTTCTCCGGAATTATCCCGCGAAAGCGAGGACAAAATTTCGATCACTTGACTCTTTGAATATAACGACATTACCATTATAAAATGTTCGTCTGTGCATTGGTTCATGAATTAGTTTTTCTTTTTGTCATTTTCATACAAGCTTGCTTGCTTTTTTTTCAAACAAACGTACTAACGTCTCGAGTGAACCACAATTAACAGATGTAGTAAAAGAGAGTTCCAAAGACATCCGATTATACAAAAGAAAAAATGTAGTACGTGTGCCTTGGTCTGGTACTTCAAAAGGTTCAAATGTACATACCGCTCTTTTACCTGGACATGTATATTAATTAACAGGCCCGTATAAGGTCGTGTGACTATATATAAACCTTCCCCTTTAATTTGTATACAAACTTTGCTAATTTGATGCCACTGTGGCAGGTATTTTACATACATAATCTTTCTTAGCACTTTCGTGCATATATTATGTGTATGTGAGATTGAGGATTTTATATAAATTCAAATTACCGTTTCGTTTCTGAGTTCGCCCCCCCCCCCTGCCATCGGCGGAACAAACTGAATTCGCAAGTAAACAGAATCTAAATAGAAAAGAAAATTGCACATGAAGGCGTAAGAGAGAACTATAGGTCTCCGTTCATCCCACTACCTACTTATTCACTCGTATAACGATCCTGTTTTCTGTTTAATTAGCAACAACCACGCTCGCTAGAGGGCGCAACGTGACATTGATTCAGTATGTCCGCCAAAAACGTCTTGACTCGCCTCGGTATCTTTTACAGGCCGTTATGGATAAATCTAGCAGTTTTTGTTCCGAAAAACCTATGACATCAAAGCTTGATACTTTGACCCTTTGGTATATGAATAAATAAGGGGATTTCCAAGTCATTTACATATCGCGGGAAGGAATTGAAATATTCAGAGCTGTCAAAATTCGTGATAACGATCGTATACCGGGTACTGAGCGGGATTAAATGATTTCATATTTATCCATAATGATAATTCATAAAGATTTTCCGTGGTATATGCCCGTATTCACATCAAACTTCGCCGATTTCCATCACAAGTCAGTATCAAGAACGATAACTCTATTTTGTTTACAACAATATACGTTTCAATTTAGGCATGTACAATCAAGCGAAAACAGCTTCTACTTCGAGTAATTTATTTCTGAATAAAGTTAAGAAAATGTATAACATATTAAAGCGTGGATCTAGTGGGGTCTGATGAAGGGGAAGTCAAGAATTGTGCAAAAAATTATGATTTTCCCATCAATTTTTTTTCTCAAAACCATAATTATACTGGACCCCTCCCCTCCCCCCCCACCCAGTCCCATCTGACTGGATCCACATTCTACATCAAATATGAATGGATAATTAAAGCTCCAAATATTAACTTTTGCAACATTCTTGGAGTTTATTTTTTTTTATTAGTCATGATATAAATACCATGTATACTTCATTTCTTACATTAAAACTATGTATCCTATTTTCAGGATGTAGCTAAGTAAAAATGTTTCTGTCACTCTGCAGTGCAAATTTAACACAGGTCTTACTAGTATACTTTATACCTGTAATACTAATTTTAATACAGATAAATCTGACCTAGATAGGGAATGGGATACCCTGGTCCTGTAATAATATTACCACATAAACATGTAATTGTAAATGCTGACTTTTCCACTTCTCACTTTATCAAAGACTATGTACATCTCCTGGATTCTTATTGTAGATCTATCTGTTCATGGCATTACACATGTAGTTATCCTCCTTGGATTAATTACATGCATTAATGGTCTGTGGGGTTAGCCTTGGAAATGGGGGTATGGTAGAGGGGGGGGGGGGGGGGTTGGACAGTGATTACTAGGAGTTTTATTTACAGATAAATTTAGCAAGTTTTGTACCATGATATAACAATTCTTAAAATATTTGGAGTGATTAATCTTAAGTTTTTTAAGGGAAAGGGCTGAAGGCTAATGATAGATCTAAATACATTCATCACACCAAATTAAAACATCTCCTTTTGTCAGTTTAGGATAATTAGGTAAATGCATCTATCTCTCACTGTTATTTTTTTACATTAAACACAATGACATCTTTGTGTGTGAGAAGAGGAGCCCAGAGCTCAGTTCAAGCAGTGTCTTAGATATAATATTGAAACAATAGGGAATATTTCCTTGTAGGATATGTACCAATATTCAGCATGTGAAAGTTGTTCATATTAAAACCATACATTATACATGTATATGTGTAGAATTTTCTTTCTTTTTTTTCTCAAAATTCTCACAATGTAACAGTATATAAGGTTCATGTTCAAGACTGACAATTTACATATTATCTTATAGACACTAAGAACAATTCTTGGTCTTATTTTCTAATGTTCACTGGGTGGGCTGAGAAATTAAGTATCAGGTTATATGCATTGGGTAGCTAGATCTACATGTTTGACAGCTTATTTCAAACATGGTACAATTAATGACGTCAATGGTTCTCCTGTTTATCTGTCCGACTGTTGATTTGACCATGTGGATAGCTTTTGATTTGTAAATATAACTTGTCTATTATCTTCAAATGTTTTCCTGTTTAGTTATATTGGTAAATACATGTGATAAATGTATTTTTAACAAAGTATTATGACAAATCAAGTCATAATTTGCAAATTTTCGCAATGCAAATCTAGGGCGTAACCATCTTTAAGTCTAAAGTACAGCTATTTGGTCAATGATAGAAAAGAACTCTTGTCATTTTTGAAATCAGCATACGTTTGTTTGAAATAATCCAGGCGAAAATGCATATCTAATTATTTACAGATTAATTCACACTGAATTAATGTCTTTCCTGACTGAGGAGGGTATATTCCCCGGGAGGACTCTGGTCAAGGCGCGAAGCGCCGAATCGGAAGAGATGGGGGGTTAGGAGTTTGTCTGAAGTCACCCTCGGATAATTGTGCGAAATTTATGAATTCTAAGACCATTGTTGAACAAGTTTGATTTGATCTCGTGATGTTAAAACGAAAGATTATCTTGGAGACAAAAAATTAATATAAAGTTTTCATGCGTACATGTAAAAGATGTATATATCGCTGAATGTGAGATCATTGAAAGAAACTTATTAAATCACAGATAATAACGACTCTTTATCCGAGTCTGGTTTCTTGGGCTAGTTGTGTAAATACTAGTATAAAAAATGCAATGATCGCTGTGCGATATAAGTCCCCTACCGGCGGCATAAATTTATGTCTTGCATCTCTGTTCATCAATTCATCATCTGCAACAACAGCCAAGAAAAGTCTGGGAAAATGAATTCACGAAATTTGCTAAGTCAAAGGGCAATAACTCTTGTGAAAATTAGTCAATCTAAATTAAACTCAAACTTGATCTGCATCACACTATAATGTATTCACATACAAAAAATCAGTTCATTATCTGCAATAACAGGCATGAAAAAGTCCGGAGAACTGAAAATTTCATGAAATTCCAAGGGCCATAATTCTTGTAAAAATGGGCCAATGGAAACCAAACTCAGAGTTGGTCTGTATCACACTGAGATGTATTGATTTACAAGAAATCAGTGCATTATTTGCAATAGAACCGAAGAAAAGTCCGGAAAACTGAAATTTCTATAAAATTTGCTAAGTCCAAGGGCCATAACTCTTGTAGAAATATGTCAATCTAAAGCAAACTCAATCTTGATCTGAATCATATTGAGATATATCCACATAGCAAAATGAGTTCAATTGATGCAACAACAGCGGGAAAAAAGTCCAGAAAACTGAAATTTTCATAAAATTGGCTAAGTCCAAGGGCCATAACTCTTGTAAAATTAGGTCAATCAACAGCAAACTCAAATTGATCTGTATCACATTGAGATGTATCTACATACCAAAAATGAGTTCAATGTATGCAACAACAGCGAAAAACAGTCCGGAAAACTGAAATTTTCATAAAATTTGCCAAGTCCAAGGGCCATAACTCTTGTAAAATTAGGTCAATCAAAAGCAAACTGAAACTTGATATGTATCACATTGAGATATATCGACATGCCAAAAATGAGTTCAATGTATGCAACAACAGCGAAAAAAAGTCAAGAAAACTGAAATTTTCATAAAATTTGCCAAGTCCAAGGGCCATAACTCTTGTAAAATTAGGTCAATCAAAAGCAAACTCATTTTTGATCTGTATCACATTGAGATATATCCACATGCCAAAAATGAGTTCAATGTATGCAATGACAGCGAAAAAAAGTCCGGAAAACTGAAATTTTCATAAAATTTGCCAAGTCCAAGGGCCATAACTCTTGTAAAATTAGGTCAATCAAAAGCAAACTCAAACTTGATATGTATCACATTGAGATATATCCACATGCCAAAAAATGAGTTCAATATATGCAACAACAGCGAAAAAAAGTCCGGAAAACTGAAAATGGGACAGACGGACGGACGGACAGACAGACAGACCGAGAGGAAACTAAGAGTCCCCTTCGGCGTTGCCGGTAGGGGACTAAAAATAATACGAAGCGACTAATGATCCTGAGTTATAGTTTAAAGACTTTTCTCATAATTATTTTCATGAATGAAATGAGAAGGTGCAGTAACCTTTTGTCCCTATACGATTAAAGAGTACATTCCGTAATACAGGCGGATCTAAAGGTACATGTTTGTCAAAGGAACTCGAGGAGAAGGATTTTTTTGGAGAAGCCATGCATGACCTGAACTAAAAGGAAACTGTAAATGGGATGTTCTCTATTTCTCTCCAGGTATTAAGGACGAAAATTAAGCAGTCATGATACGAAACTCTTACAATTTCTTTGGCCGTATTCTTTTTAAACTGAAAAGCTTGTGGATC
This sequence comes from Pinctada fucata, assembly GCA_028142955.1. Taxonomy (NCBI): domain Eukaryota; kingdom Metazoa; phylum Mollusca; class Bivalvia; order Pterioida; family Pteriidae; genus Pinctada; species Pinctada fucata. The sequence goes on from AP027102.1 coordinate 19,768,570, forward strand.
CGGAGGCGGGCCATGGAGATCACGTACAATGTAATAAAGACTTTGAAAAAAAACACAATGATGACAAGACGTTGTTAAGTCAAAAGATAAATAGATACAAGATTAAAGTCAGTGAATCACTCAGCACGAACAAATGTCGGGAGGAAGAAATTAACTTATTTGAAAACTGTTAGTCTTTTTTATATAAATATATTTATTAATAACTCACGACAAGTAATCTCGTGCGCAACGCAGAACATCGGTTTGTCTATATTTCTTTGCAATATACACGTAGATCATTTATTATAAGAATGTCTTAGCTTTGAGTTGTATTCCAAAAATGAAAAAAAAAAAACGATCGGTGATCTACTTTCACATTCATATACATGATTTTTAGCTAAAGCATCCTTTCATTGCATTACTTTTTCTGACAAATAATCTATAGTACATGAAATTATATATAAACCGAAAAATCTGCATTGCGAGATTGTCCAACATGTAACTTGGATTATATCTTGCATAAAAAAAGAAATGTATATCAACATAAACGGAAGACGAAAATTCTGATTTTTTTAAATGAAAATTAAATTATTCAAAATCATCAATATAAAGAATTAGAGAAAAGGGAAAGCGCCGAGAAAGAAAATTTCCTAAATATTCACAGCAGCTTGTTGTACCATATAAGAATAATTAATAATCAATTTCGGCATTAGAAATAAAATAACGCGATTTGACACGCAGCATACACACGATAAACAGCTCGTGCCACATGGCAGGTAATTGTTGAAATAACACAGGTATTGTTGTGGTAGGGCGAAGTATAGTTTGACCTGGTCATCGGAAGAGTTCATCCTAGGCAGGTGATACAAGATGTCAAAATACGTAATCTTATAATTATACAGACATTTCATACTCTATGTAACAGTATGTACACTAATTTTTTTTATCGATTGGTCTCATTTGCTTGATTGAATTATCTCCGCCCAGTCAGACCACTTTGGTAGAGAAATACATGTATTACATTTATATTATCGTTGTATGAATTTAGATTAGTAAAAAGTACGTATAATACTTAGCTAGCAAATAAAAAAAAATCCGATAAAAATGTACAAAATTCATAAGATTATAAACAAAGTTCGGATTCTGAGTAAGATTTATTCGTTTTGTAAGTTTTGAGTCGTAATATTAATTCATTCACGTTATTCTCCATTGTAATGTTTATTATGCATACGCTAACGGTTTATTCTGCATACGCTCACGATGGAATTTTCTTCAGCGCACGCTCACGATAGAATGGTTTATTAGCGCTACTCATTTATCACGATACAATGAATACAGATAATTTGATACTACCGCTATAAATAAGAAAAATTGAATGCAAACGTGAATGATATAAGCGCTAACCATTGTACGTTTTTCAATCAGTATTGATACAAATGAATAAGGACTATTTGGTAATATCGTGAGCAAATCAATAGCTAAGGTTAATTAAACGATAAAAATCGTGAACTAAGAATACGTATAAATAATAAATGAGGACTAACGTGAGAGTTGTTAAGATTAACTATTCCTTATCTGTACAACCGCCGCACAACAAGGATGAGATCATGGAACCCATGTTGACAAATCATCATGTCAAACGAACTTGGGACTTCTTTTGACTGTGTATTTAAATGATGTAACAATGTACAGATATTCGGGAAATATAAAAGAAAAAAATATGTATTATTGATTTTGTACGTAGTCATTTTTTAATTTGATCAATGGAATACGTTTCCGTGTACATATGTATGACTAAATTATATATATATATTTTTACTTATGTATGGTACTAATTTTAGAAGTATAATCAGATCGCATCTCCAAAGAACACTTGTTAATAGAATTAAATAAAGAACAGTTTACATTGAACACATTTTTTTTCAAAATGTTTATCATTCTTCTGACTATCACTTACTGCGCATGTCAAGTAAATGTATAAAACGTTCAGTAATGTTATTTATTATTCATTCATCATCATGCAGTTGACCAATGTGGTTATTCAAGGAAAAGTGGACCTTCAGGTACCTCTTAAACGACTGGCAACTGATCTCATCAATGTTAGATACGATCCGTCTAAATTTAGTGCATTGATATGGCAGCACAGAAAAGCGGGAGGCAATTGCCTTGTTTTTGCCAATGGTTACATCAATTGTAACGGAGCATGTCGATCTTTTCAAGACGGCATCAAGAGACTTAGACGATATGCACGTTTACCTAAAAAATTGGGATACATTTTTACATTGGGTTAAAACTATGTATAATAGAATAAATTGTAAAGTAATTAATAATGGGTGGATCTCTTCAAATATAAAACTACAACGCGGCATTAGGCAAGGGTGCCCACTCTCAGCCCTACTTTTTGTGGTGACAGTGGAAACTATGGCAGCACGAATAAGGCAAGATAAAAACATAGAAGGAATAGTTATAGCTAAAAACCAAGATAAAGAATTTAAAATTGCTCAGTTGGCCGATGACACCACCTTGTTTTTAAAGAATAAATCATCAATAACTAAAGCTTTCAATCTAATTGAAATATTTGGTAGCCTCTCTGGCCTTATACTAAATCGAAGTAAATCATTAGGAATTAAACTAGGAAATCACAATAGTGTCGACAAAGATTATGAAGGAATAAATTGGGAACCTGATAAAGTAAAATCATTGGGAATATATTTTAGTAAAACAGATAAAAATATAGTTTCTCTTAATTGGGATGAAAAAATAGATAAAATAAAGGCAATTATAAATTCTTGGAAAGCACGTAAACTTACAATGTTAGGAAGAATACAAATAGTAAAATCACTTTTGATACCACACATAACATACCTGGCAACTGTACTGCCAATAACAGATAAAAAGATAAAAGAAATTGAAAAAATATGGTTTAGATATATTTAGGAATTTAAAAAGGATAAAGATAAAAGAAAAACAATATTATTCAAAGATACGATAAAGGTGGTCTGAAAGTCATAGACTTAAAAACACATATTAGCACATTACTTATAGGATGGGTGATAAAACTTTTAAACAAAGAGAGAGCACAATGGAAAATTATTCCAAGTAACTACATGAATCACTATGGAAAAGATTTCTTGATATTAAAAATGAATATAGACAGTTATGACAATTTTAATAAAACAATACCATTCATATCTCAATTTTACATAAATGTTATAAAAGCCTGGAATAAATTAGGAGGAGGCCAAAAAGCAAAACCAAAAAAACCAATGGAGATAACTAAACAAGTAATATGGGGGAATCAATTCATAAAATTAAACGGGAAACTACTAATGTTTAAAAATTGGATTGACAGCAATATCTTGACAATAAAAGATATTATAGATGCAAATGGAAAAATAAGTGAAAGATTAGTAGTTCTTAAACTTGAACATAAAATTAACTGGATAGCAGAGTTGGCAATAATTAAAAAGTGTATCCCAATCGAATGGCTAAAGGAAATTAAAAAATAAAGATCTGAGTAAATTTCATATTCAAATTCCAATACAAATAAACCTGCAACATAAAATTCTCTCATTAAAAGATCTAAACAATAAAATAACTTATGAAACATACATGAATGATCTGTATGATGAACCAGCAATATTCACACATTGGGCTAGAAAATTTGACATCTCAAAATCAATAATTAAAAATGTACTAAATTTCATATTTAATAAACTTGATGATAATAAGATAAAAATGTTCAAGTGGAAACTATTTTACAAAATTTTACCAAACAAAATATTGTTACATAAATGGAAACTTAGCGACAATGATCTGTGTAATTTTTGTAATGCAACTGAAGATTATGAGCATTATTTCATACATTGTAAATATTTCGAAAACTTTAGACAGTTCATAAAAGAAATATTTGTTAAAATAGGAATAGACTAAAATACACTAAAAAATATTGTGATAGGATATAAAGTACAAGATGAAAATTATGATTCTATAAATTATTTGATAACAATGTTTGCATATACCATTTATAAAACATATCACTTAAGTGAAACAAAAACTAAACAGATCAGCTGTAGATGGTTATTCATGGATACTCTTAAAACTGTCGTAGCTCTGTATGAACATCGGAAGGTGAGAATACCAAAGGATATAGCAAAAGTCTGTAGGCATCTCTCGCTCGACGTGAAATGAAATAAAATAAAAAGAGAACGAAAACAAACAAAAGTATAATTATCGTAGAAATGAATATTACGAATGATCTACATTGTATGATGTTATATTTACGTTGCCAGTATATATACTTAAAAATATGCACATGTCTATGATTTATAATATGATTTACAAATAATTTATAAAATTGACATTTTTAGTGTTATACAATGGTCCACAATGTACTTACAAATTCTGTCTGTAGCTCTCGAATAATCTGAACTGTAGGAACTGAAAAACAATTAGTAAATTTACCATGTATACACTTACTGGATAAATGGTAAAAACTATGACTATTAAATTCAATACAGATCAATTGAATAATATCTTACATAGCCTCTAAGAGTCAGGCTTTGAATTCTTCTCGGGTGTCACGTTTTCTGTGCAAGAAGTGGGACAATTGAGACGGTTTCGACATATGACTCTTGGATCATTTTAGTAAAACACGTGGTCAAACTAAAATGTCAACATCAGCAGAGAAAGCATTTACAGCATTGGATCGACAATTAAATGAAAGAAATTATTAATCCCTACCTTCATTTCTTATGTCATAATAATTCGACATTATCGAAATCCACAGAAGTTTCAATCCAAACGAATATAGCCACCTGTCACACCCGTCCCAACTGTCAGTTTCGCCCTAATTCACAGCCACGTGACATGCGCTGACCGAATTAATATTAGCCATATCGATTTAACTACTTCGTCGCACCACTAACAACTCTAACGTTATTATTGATATATTCAATTTGAAGATGTTTACATATAAATGTTTTGATATGATACTACAAATGTTTAATAGTTGAATATGAATTGAATGATAAAAAATAAAATAAAATATAATTAAATAAAAAAAGAGAAAAAAGTGCGATGATGATTATATAAGGCTCGGATACTATAAATAGTATCCTATACTTGGTACAAATTATTTGATATGTATGACAGTACTAACAATAATCAATACTTACAGAATAACTCTCACCACAAAGCACAATTTGTATAATTGTATAAACCATGTCATCATGATGTTAGTGTTTATACCTATAGAGAGCCAAAAATCTGAGCACATACAAAAAAAAAAAAAAAAAAATTGGAATACTGTCAGTCATTAACTGAATTTAAACTCGTATCAGCATCAGCTAGTCACAAGTTGGAGGGTATAGTTCGCTTGGAAAAAATCCCGTTTGATTGTTGCTATGAGCCGGAATTATTCCCTGCTATAATGTATAAAAGAGAAGGTATTCATTTTACTCTACATTTTTCGGGTGCTTTGATTTTCTCTGGTATCAAAACACCGAGGGATTTGGATGATATCGTATATCCTGTCATGCTAGAATTGACCTTTAGCTTATAAGAAGGATTTCTGTGCTTTCTAGAACATGTACATAGACAAGCATGACCTACGAGGATAATTTTCACTCTATTTATTATGATCCCAATCACGCCGGATCCTATGGTGGATTGGAAAAGTTATATAATGCTGTGCGTAAAGAGGGAAAGTATGTTCTGGGAAAAGCCAAAATTAGAAAATGGTTGCAAAAGCAAGAAACATTTACATTACATCAGCATGTGAGACGAAAATTTAAAAGACATCGTGTAGTCGTTCCATACATGGACTATCAGTGGGATGCAGACACGGCATCTATGAATATTTATGCCAATGAAAATGATGGTTTTGGATTCTTTGTGTTGCTTGTTGATATATTTTCTCGTTATATATGGACTGTTCCTCTTCATACAACAAAAGGCACTGAGATGGTTGAGGCTTTGAAGTCGGTGTTTAGTTTAGGAAGAGTTCCAGATAAATTGAGAACGGACAAAGGGGTCGAGTTCAAAAACAAAATGGTACAAAAACTGACGAAGGGAGAAGGTATCGATCATTTCTTTACTCAAAATGAAAGCAAGGCAAATTTCGCCGAAAGGGCCATTAAGAATATTAAATCCCGCATTAGTCGCTATCGAGGTCACCACCAAACTAACAGATGGATAGATGTACTATCCGAAGTAACCAATAGTTATAACAGTACTTACCATCGCAGCATCAAGCGAGCTCCCAGTGCTGTACGTAAAAAGGATCAAGTCGAGTTGTGGAAGATACAATATGGTATAAAACATAAACAAAGTAACAAACATGCTAAATCAAAAGGTGGACCAGCTGTTCATTATAAATTCAAGATGGGCGATACAGTGCGCATTTCTCACTTGCAGAGACCCTTTCAGCGAGAATATGATGAGAGGTGGACGTATGAATATTTCGTGGTAGCATCACGAGGTATGAAACAGGGTATAGCTAATTACACCTTGAAAGATTTGGAAGGCGACGACATTCACGGTTCGTTTTACAGTTCGGAATTGTCTAAAGTGATTGTGACTGACGACACTACATATCGCATAGAAAAAATATTAAAACGTTCTAAAGACACGGTCCTAGTCAAATGGTGGGGTTTGCCTTCAAAATTCAACAGTTGGATACCTAAATCGGATATGCAACTGTATGGACTAAAAGTATAAGAGGAATGGGCAGCTCATGTATAGTAAACCAAACATGGAACATTATTTGTTTGTCAGTAGCAATGATAACGATCTTCCTGGAAACCACCCAAGTGACTTTACCCTTACGCTTCCAAAGACGTATCGATTAAATGGATACTGGGAGTGTGCGTTGTTGGAAATTTCCCTTCATTTACCTTCTCATCAAAGGGTACACGTGTGTTGTGACGTCATTGAAGATTCATACATCAAAGGTTCATTGTTTCCGTTATTGCGCATTATTCCTGCTATTCAAGATGATGTTGCTCGGATAGGAGATGACGCAGTTTATGGTCACTTGACATTTGAACGTCCATATTTCTTTCCATAACGTAAGAAGGACCTCGATCGGCTTCGAATATTTATAAGAGGAAGTGAATAACAGCCTCTTACACTGGATAAACCTATACACTGTGTATTGTTACTCAAACAGCAAGCATGGGATCTATAGAGGTATATGATACCAAACTGGCCAAATGGGTTCCTTACATTCCGGACTACAAAAAATGGGAAGAACATTTTAAAGATATTTCTAAAGGAAGAGTCAGGCCAGACCACAAGGGACGTTATATCGTAGGAAGTGGATCTGGAAATAACGTTACACCTAAACAACCTAAGCAACCAAAGTTGACCCTTGTGACTCCTGTAGCACAAGTCGTAGAGATGGCGAAATCGGAATTGAAGCGTGAAGGAAACGTTATAAGAGAGGGGAAGCGTAAGGCCGGACCACCAGGCATTCAATACGAAAAGCTGCGCAAGAAAAACGGATATACGCTGTAAATGATGGAGGAGAACCACGTGCATAAGATGTCTATTTTTGAACCACCACCCACAGACACTGCCATACTTGTTCGAGAATGGATCGAATTTAGACCGGTTAATCAACTAGGAGAGGATGCTGCCATTGAGTTCCATGTAGTGTCCCAGTCATCAGGATACCTGGACTTGAAGCAAAGTCGCTTAAACGTTAAAATCAAGATCACCAAAGGAGACGGAAGTGCAGTCACGGAAGCAGATGTGGTTGCTCCAATCAATTTGCTTTTGCATAGTTTGTTTTCTCAGGTGGAATGTCAAATGCAGCAAAAACCCGTTTCCCAAGTGGGTACTAATTATCCCTACAAAGCTTATATCGATACCTTGATGACAACGGACGAGTCGAAAAGGTGTTTGACAGTAAGTGTTTTGAATATATTTCCCTGACATGGTCGCAATAGCACTTTCTATATAGACATAACGTCAGACAGTGCATGCATTTTATAAACTGTGTTCTTTATCGTGCATTAACATCGACGGCGGGTGCGGCTAGCCAACATGGGATGCTTACTCCTCCCGGGCACCTGATCCCACCTCTAGCTTGCTAGGGGTCCGTTGATGCTCAACATAGTGCTCTATTGTGAGTGCTGTTGAGATTATCGTCAGGATCTTCTTTAACTCATTTGTGTCACACTTATGCCCTTTGCCGTGTGGAGCTCGTATAAAAGTTCCCCGCGAGGGGTTTGACAGTAAGTGTTTTGAATATATTTCCCTGACATGGTCGCCATAGCACTTTCTATATAGACATAACGTCAGACAGTGCATGCATTTTATAAACTGTGTTCTTTATCGTGCATTAACATCGACGGCGGGTGCGGCTAGCCAACAGGGGATGCTTACTCCTCCCGGGCACCTGATCCCACCTCTAGCTTGCTAGGGGTCCGTCGATGCTCAACATAGTGCTCTATTGTGAGTGCTGTTGAGATTATCGTCAGGATCTTCTTTAACTCATTAATGGCAGTCAGTTATTCTTCAAGGATAGCAATGGGCAATTTGATGATGCAGATGCCAAAACAGGGGGTAATTTAGGATTATATGAAAGATGGTCCTACACAAGGAATGGCGGGGTGGTGGATTTAGAGGGACCAATTCTTTTAGATTTATTTCAGCAGGAGCGACTGATTTTAAATGGGGTGACTTTAGACCTTAAACTCTGGCCGAGTCGTAATGCATTTCGATTGATGTCTGATAGTATTCAACCAAATGAGAAGATGAAAATTGTCGATGCTACTTTGAAGATGTGCATTCAACGACCCAATCCTGCACTGAACATGGCTCACTCTAAAGAATAGGAAGAGTCCACAGCGTTATACCCCTATATGAATTCTTCGATCAAGATTGCTTCTATTGCCGAAGGTGAATTCAGTTTCAGTGCAGACATGTTTCAAGAGGAAGTCCCGTCTCAGTTGATCTTGGGACTTGTATCCAGCAAAAGTTATATCGGAAATTATAAGAGATCACCTTTCAATTTTCAACACTATGACTGTAATTTTGTAGCGCTTTATGTAGATGGTCAGTCACTCCCTGCCAAACCGTTACAACCTCAGTTCGGTGAAGCGAACTATCTTAGCGCCTATCAAACTCTCCAGAGCATCAGCAGTGATGTTTGGATAGACAGAGAAGAGTATGCAAAAGGCTACACCTTGTATATACTAGACATCAACCCGTACGTTGATTTCAACGTTAAGAGAAAAGCGCATTGCCGATTAGAGATGCGCTTTGCCAAAGCGTTACCGGAGAGTGTCACTCTGATTATGTACGGCAAATTTCCAGAAATATTACGTATCGATCAATCTCGCAGTGTATTCAAACAATGAATAACTACCAGCTTGAATCGTATCTTTCCCTATATGGAGTCAAAGTTGTATGTGCGAACGAATTAACAGCTTTTCTTCAAAAGAGACCGGCTTTTTATGTTGTAAATACCGATAGTTGTGGACAACCTGGAAAACATTGGACTGCATTCTATTTCCCAGAACAAGGAAATATTTGTGAGTTCTTTGATTCTTTAGGGCAATCACCAGAAAATTATCATAATCGATTCAATCAGGTGTTGATGGCAAATGGACCTCGGTACCGTTTTTTGAAACACAGAATTCAAGCTTTAGACTCTAATGTGTGTAGACAGTACTGTATATATTATGTTGTGCAACGTTGTTTAGGAAGAACAATGATGAACATTTGTCGTGATTTCTTTGTTGATAAACATCATCTTAATGATAGCTTTGTTTCTTCATTTACCAATGCTTTGTAAAATGTAATAGTTTGTACCTCTCTTAATAAATTGTAGAAAACTATTTATCCGTGGTCGTTATTTATAAGAGATACCCAGGCATGTGTAGTCATGAACATGGAGCATTCGTTGGTGCACGAACGTTTCTATTCCTCGGAGATCTGGGCAACCAAACTAAAAAAAAACCAGACAGGTTTGGAATCATACACACGATGAATGCTGGGATGATGACAACTTTACAAAAAGTTGTAGAATGCATTCTTTATGGATGGATCTCCATCGGAAGATCGGGTTCACTTGATGACAGATTGCATCCACTTAGTTAGTTTCCAATAAATCTCCGTATTGTAGTCGGGTAGTCCGCTGGTCGATCCGAGGCAGTGGACCCTGTCCTTTATCGACCAGCGGACTCCCAAATAGGTCTACATACACTTACATTAAACTATTGGTGAAAAAAAAATTCATCAAGAATGCATCATTTCTCCATAAAGAATGGAGTACATACTCTGTGTTTTATCTATTCATACTTTATAATTTATTAGCATTGATTTTGAGAGCAATTAAAACACATTGCATCTTCATTCATAATTCATAGTTTATTTGATTACTGATATTGATTTTTGGTGTCATAAAAATGACTATATTATAGCCTTATGATCCGACTTTATATATAACATCTGCACCTATTTGGGAGTCCGCTGGTCGATAAAGGACAGGGTCCACTGCCTCGGATCAACCCAAGTGCAATCAAATTCAAACAACAACGTATACTAGGATGACCTGGATTCTGAAAGGTTTGAATATTTCCAGGGATACCGCGGGTATAGATGGTGGCTAAATTCCTCTCTCTAAATGATTTGCGAGTTTGGTATAGATATCAGCCCTTGGATACCTATTGGAAATTTGTTCAGACAAACCATTGGATTTCACTGTAAAACAGTTCACCTGATGACAGATTATATCCACATCGTTAGTTTCCAACAAATCTCCGTATTGTAGTCGGATAGACAAAAACGTACACGAAATTATTGGTGAAAAATGTTTACATGGATTGCATCATCTCTCCATAAGAATGGAATACATACTCTGTCTTTGTTATTATCTTTTTATACTTCATATAGGCCTTTCAACTAAATTTTAAAATCGAATAATTTTCCTTTGAAAGTGCTTCACGACTTGTGAATCTGTGTCTAAATAGCAGTAAGGAACTTTGAATTGGGAAAGACACGCTAATTATCGATAAATAATTAATTTTTTCTACCGAATTTTAAATTAAATCTGCTTAAAGAGGGAGGTAATTCAAACTATAAAATTTAACAAACATTTGATTCCCGGGACTCATCTTGAGTAACCGAGTTTTACGGGTTCTTTAAAATATGAAACGCACAAGAAACGAAATGAAAAGAAACGGAACGATTTTTTTTTTGGTCGGCAAAGAATTTAAAAAAATAAAAGTAATAGTAAACGACGCAGACATAATAGAAAAAGCCCTGTAAATTTCAATTTTAGGTTCTTGTTATCATTGAACTTATTAAATCAAAATTCACGAAAAATTTAAAATCAAACGGTTTAAACACAAGTTGTTCAAAAAAGCAAACAAAACAAATTACAAAAATAAAAAAAGATTAAATTTTCACGATTTTCAGATTTCTAAACTGAGTTGTACAGAAAAAGTCTGAGTGACTAGATGAATACATTTCATTTAATTTCAGAGATCCCTTTTCTTTTTGCATGGAATGTTTGCTATAGACATGTAAAAGAAATGTCCGTATCTTCATGATTCTTCACTTTGGAAACAACATCTTTTATCTTTAATACAGCTACATGCAGGGATAACTAGAAAAAAAAAGGGGGGGGGGGGGTCCTATCCCATATTTCATTGAACAATTACTGGTCGACATCATGCAGTGAACTTATGATGGTTTTCTTTTTTGTTAGTTTAAAGCTGAGCAAAATTTGTCAAAAACATCGATTACGTACGTAGTTTATTTTATTGATGTAAGAACCTTAAGAAACGTTTTTTCTTTCTTCTCCAGAGGGAGGGGATGGGGCGGTCAGCCTATCGAACACATGGTTTTGAAAAAAAAACTGAAGAAAAAAATTGAACTCGCGTATACATGTACGTATATTCAAATAGAGTAACAGAACATTCTGGATCAGATAAGAACTGTAAATGACTCAAAATAAAATTTGATCAAAAATAGGTAATGAAAAACAAGGTTTTTTCACATTCATGGTGGTGTCCAAAAGTGGGAACCGATTATCACAAATAATCGATTATCACTCGATACTTGATTCCGATTATCGATTATGGCTCTCAATAATCGATTACATAGTGACGTGATTTAAAGAACGAATCTTTATGAAAAGGTTTCAAGTTGAATTGTCTCAAATAATGTAAAATTACAGGCGTCCCGCCCCTTGCATATTCTTGATTAAACAAACCACTAAACGGCTATGTACAGGGTAGTCTTCTTTTTCAAGGTTGTTCTGATGTAAAATGAGTTACCAAATCTGAACTGCAAAAAAAGGTATAGCCCATCAAGTCTTTTCAGTTGAGTTTAAAAAGAAGTAAACTTTTCTGTCTTTTTTTTTTTTTTTTTGGAAAGGAGATATCGAGGCAGTGAAACCCTGTGCCTACAAAAATAAACATATGAATAAGCAAAACCTGACTCTTTTATCATAAAAAGTGTATTTCGTCATTAAGCAGTCAAATGTATTAATTTTAACACATATGAAGTGCTGAAGTCATCATTGTCTTGACTGAGAGTAAATGGAACAAATCTGCGTAAATCGCATTGGATGGCGAAACCATCGACTATGAAGGCTCTGCCGATTCATCGTCACTTATGATTTTGTATATAAGCTGGAAAAACATAACTTACTTTTTTGTAAATTCAAAGGGGGGGGGGGGGGGTCGGACTGATCCCCCTAGCTCTTGATCCACGCTTTCAAGTGCAGAGCGGACTTTAGGTGACATATTTTGAGTATAAGTTTATACAATTAAAACTCATAAAAATATATAGCGATGTATAAATTCATCAAATATTGAGAAAAAGAAAATGTAGAGCACAGCCCTGTACTCACACTTTTAGAAATAGATCAGTGGCGGATCCAGGATTTCAGAAAGGGGAAAGGAACGTACATGTTCTCATTTCTCCCTCAGGAGTCCTTTATATGTGACCTTCAAATGAATTATATCTATGCTATATTAAGTGATGTAGGCGAGCGAATAAGAGCGAGCCGTTTTTTTGCTGCGTCTGGGGTAAAAATGTCAGAATTTTTTTTATCTACCCTCTATAACTCTTTAGGGAGAAAGGGTACATCGGTAAGTCGCATTGTTATGAAATGATCATATACATATAAGTGGTTAAAAACTGGCGAGCGAAAGCGAAAGTCAGTGATTGTTTTTTTTTAATCGTTACAAAAAGATGGTCAATATTTATCAATTACGATCTTTATTGCATAATATTCATATATTCAAATTCAAAATTCAAAAACCCCCTCTACCCCCTATTGATATGACAGAGATCAATCCAATCAAAACATTAAAAAAAAAGAAAGCAGAATGCAGAAATGTATTGTAAAATCTGAATTGGAAATCGGAATGTTCCCGTTGGCCTTATCCAAATCAATAACTTTTGATTGAAGGGGGGGGGGGGGAGGCGCCCCCCTCCCCCCCCCCCCCCCTATATGCATATTAAGTAGATTCACAGATTTTAACATTTAGAACGCCAGCTGGGTATACCCTACCTCTTTAGCGAATGATTGAATTACAAAATACATGTATATCCATAACACAAACAATTTTCAAACATTATTCACTTTTCATGTGTTCTTTAAAAACTTCTTGTCCGACTTGTAAACCCTTTGCAAGCACGGCATAGGCGCCCGGCGGCCAACGCCCTCCAATTGAAACTGAATCATACAGAAATGATTTGTTTTACAGATTGTGGACGAGGGGTGATTACATCAGTACCTCTTGTATGAGAAGTAAAGCTGAAATCTGTATTAAAAACATTTCTACGTCTTCTTTATAGGGTGGGGGTCATTGCCGTCACTTTTTTTTTTATAAAAATGTGTAATATTGAAATAATTTTTTAATGTTATGGATAATCATAGACATGCGCTCTCTCTCTCTCTCTCTCTCTCTCTCTCTCTCTCTCTCTCTCTCTCTCTCTCTCTCTCTCATTTATTCTCTATATTTTCCCGATAGTTTTGATGATGTCTTCGTTATGCATACTTATCGACATATTACTTGTATTTTTGTTACTAAATCATGATTTTTATCTTAACACATACAGGTATATCTGCTTTTTATTTTTTTATGTTAATTTATACTGAGAAGTTCGGCATACAATTTTTAGTGAATACTAATGCCCCCCCCCTTTTCCCCCTTTATATAAGCAGAGTTTAACGAAATCCGTTACATCTATGCCTAGATTAAACCTTGTCAGCTATAAGATAGTCTTTTGCAGATCTGAAATGTAGATTATGAAAAATGTATAAGACGTACATGTACTGATCTTTGACTCGCAGTTCCCTAGGCGCATAGGGTGTGCAAGGGAAAAACATTACCACAGTTATATCGTAAACGAATGATGAAATGGTAAAATTTGTAATTTTGTTTTTCGTTTCATTTCGTTACTTTTCACTTCGTTTCATAGTTTAAAGAGTCTCGAATTTTACAGATATTATTGAAGAGTTTTCTCCCTTCCAATATATTACCACATGAACATTTGTAACTCGGTCTAAAAATCTGATGTGCAATTTTGTGCTATCTTTCTCTGTCCTTTTATTGTCTTTAGTACATGAAACAAATTAAAATATTATACTCAATCCTACCAACTTTGTCCAACAACCCAAAAGAGGTAAATAAATAAGGAAATTCATGATTTGAAGTGATTTTTGCGCTACATTTTTATGATGAAGCGCGAAAGGTTCCGATTCTGAAACTTTGGGTACGAGTTGTCGTTACTCTCAGTCGACACCTAGCGTTTGTTGAAAGGCCTACTTCATATGAGTATTAATTAATATTGATTATGGGTGCAATAAAAACGCATTGCACCTTTATTTATAATTTATAGTTTATGGTCATTGATATTGATTTTAGGTGTCTTAAATTGAATATATTATTTATGATCGGATGCTCATTCATCCTTCATATTCAGATCTACATCCCATATCGACTAACTTTTGCTCCTTTGAGTTTTTGAGTATTGGTGATTTGTCTGACTCAATATATACTACTTAAATGAATCGATATATTCGTGTAAATATATCTCTTTTTTCATATTTCGAAATTTCGAATACATATCACTGTTAAACGTCTTCAAATCCAATTTTGATTTTTTTATACATCCGTCATTCCAGCTCACGGAACACTATTCCATTACAGCAAACACCCCCTTTCCGCCATTACTTTGTGTACTGTTTTACTGAAACATTGCTTGAGTCATGGGGGGGGGGGGGGTACAGCATATGGTTAAAAACGACAAAAGTTGAATTTTCTTTCAAAGGGAGAAGGTAGGAAGAACTTGAAAAAGAAAAAAAACACTACAACTGGAGGTTTAGTTAGAATTTCTTATCCAAGGCTCCACGCAGCTGGAAAAAATAAAGATCAAGCTACAGCCATTTGATTGAATTCAGATTAACAAATATGGGGTTGCCCCCCCCCCCCCCCCCCCCAACATAAAAGTGGTCGCATCCTAAAAATTACTGAGTATACTTTTTATACAAGTATTATCTTTTACGAAAAACTGGCCGTCAGTTTAATAGCTGACTTTTAAAAGTTGTAAATTCTAGTAAGAAAAAAAATCGGAAAACACGAGACCAGTCGCGCATTTCCGGGCTTTTGCGTTGCGATTTTTTTCAGTGTGTTAGAAATTGTCTTAACGAGAGAAGGGTCTACTTTTTTGATAAGCTAGTTTAAGAACGAGCAAAAAAAGTACTTCGAAATTTCTGTTATTTTTCGAGATTATTTCAAAGATATGTTTACTCGTGGGTGGTACCAAACAAAAAATCAGGGGGGGGGGGGGGTTCAGCATAAGGTTTTTAAATAAATCGTAAAAACGGGATAAAATAAGAATTTCTTTTCTGTTTTGCAGGATTGGTCCTAAACTGCCTAACATCCCTTCTTGTACATTCTAGAATATCAACACATGCATCATGAATTATTACTGTCCTTTCGAAATTTTGGAAGATAATCACATTATGAGTCCTTTAACAATTTTTGAAAACTCCCTTTTTCCAAGTTTTAATTCCTTTTTTTTTTTTAATTTTGATAGGCAAATAATTCTGATTAACTGATAAATGGTCAATGATTAATTTAAACATCTACTCAACTTGTTTTCATTTTCCATAGAGAAATATTGCCCGAGGCATACAATTTTGATAGATTTAGGGGCTGTATCAGAAAATCCTTATATCTGCCAGATCGAACCATGCACTAAGTCGGTTGGTACACTCTTTTCTCGTCCCCTCGACATGCTCCCTCGCTTCGCTCGGGACCATATCTCGGGGTACTTGAAAATCGTGTACCAACCTTTACGAGATTTTATGAACGTTCAATGAAGTGTGGAGGTCAATAAAAAACAATGAGGGGCGGTGAAAAGAAAATTATTTCAGTCGCGGGTGTGAATTGTTTTTATAATAATGAGTATTCGGCCATAGGATAGAAAACATTGTGTTTCAAGTCAGCTAAAGACATCCTTTTGTAAGAAATGTTAACAGAAGAAGAATAGATTCTTCTATCCCGAAAACCCCAAAATGCCATTTCAAAATCAATCTAGATCCCAATAGCAATTCTTGAAGACCAATTATTCTAAATGCTTTTCAAATACATGTATATTGAGGAACTTGATGGACAAAATACAGAGATAGTATCCTCATTTGATTAGAAAATCTTTCCTATCTATATTTCCAATAATGTAATCACATATTTGAAAACTTTAATGGAAATAGAACTCATTGTTACACTTATATTTTCTTCTTTGACCGAATACAGGGTACCTTTCAGAAAATTATCGGGATGTATAACAAATTATTTTACTTCTATGGCCTGATAATCGTTACCGTTGTATATTTCCACCCGATAATTTGCATGGTCGATTTAATTTTGAAAAGCAGGGGTGTATTAAATAGTTTTTTTATTTTTCGGAAAATTTAAGAAAATCTGCGGTTTAAAGACCTCGTTGAGGTCTGTATGAAGGTTAGATGCCCGAGGAGAGAACAGGGTGGTGTTTAAAGACCGAGGCCGATCCTATACATATTGTTACAAGTATAATTATGTCGAAGGGTTCCAACTCTATGCCTTCTTGAAGAAAATTCCAAACCAATTTCCGTGCAACAGGCACGTGTTTCGAATATTAAATTCTCATCAGTGATGCTTCTAGCGGCGCCACCAAAAATCATTTCAGTAGAGCCCTCTTTATATTTTTTGAATTTAGATTTACAAGTACATTTACATTACAGAGAGTGCGCGGCTCCAAATTTCCTGTAAATTCAAAATAGCATTGGAGGGATTATGCTAAGATGTTAAAACTCCTTTAATTTCGAAACTTATTCGAAGTTTTGTTTTTAATTATAACAAAGTTACATCAGTTCCTTATTTACTTGAATCATGTCCTGCTTCTTGAAAATGTGCAACTTCTGAATATCTATATAAAACAGCTGGTCATATTGTTACAGGTGACTTTTCTATTATTCAAGACAGGCGGCTCCGTGGTCTTCTCGAAAAAGAAACTAAGCATAGAATCCCATCCAAGATAGATATTATCAAAAGTCGTGAAGTGCCAAAGGACGCCTTGGATAACTACACCAAACGATGGTGTAAATCGGAAGGAATCAAATTGAATGTTCTGAATGACTGGAAAAACTCATTTTGGAAATTACTGATATTCGAATAGGTACATGTAACTTCCACAAAAATTATCATCTTTTTGAAAATACAAGTTCTAAATCTGAAAGATATTTCAAATCCAAGTTGTGTAATTTAAATGAAAAATATGTCTTCGTGCCTGCAGATAAGCAGCCAACAACAACACCATAATCATTTGAAAATGTTACTACATATAAACTTTAGATTCTGAACTTTTTCTACAAATACTTATATCAAAAGAAATGAAAGTGTCGCTTATATTTTGAGCAATCATTACAATGAAATGTCTTCATTCAACATCGCTATTTCTAAATTGGATCTTCCTACAATATACTGCATACCAAAACTGCACAAGTCTCCTTACAAATTTTGATACATTGCTAATTCTAACAACTGCTCAACTACAAATTTGTCTGGAAATGTGACGTCAGCACTCAAGGCTATAAAGGAACACGTTCTAAAATATTGTGAAACGGTTCTAAACAGGATTTATTTGAATTTATTTTGGTATATTAAAAATTCTGGAGATGTGATTGACAAAATGAAATCTAGAAATTTTCAAGCCAATACGATTTCTTCATACGACTTTTCTAATATGTACACCACGCTTCCTCACGACAAAATTAATTATCGTTGATCCAAACTCATAAAATGGTGTTTTGATCGTGAGGGGAAATATTGTATTTGTACTTCTGAATCAAAGTGTTTCTTTTCCGCAACAGAGTACATATCATACAAATCATGGACATGTAGTAACCTATGTTTTGCCTTGTCCTTAATTGTAGGCTACAATTGTGTTGATTTGGTGAGAATCTCTTCAAGCAAATTGTAGGGATCCCTGTTGGTACTAATTGTACGCCTCTTGTTGCAGATGTATTTTTATACACGTTTGAAAAGAATTGATTCAAAATCTTCAAAAGCAAAAAGAAAAAAAAAAAATTGGTGATTTGAAAACTTTCATTGGTACCTGGATGATATTTTTGCTATCGACAACCCTGTTTTGATAAGTATAAAAATGATAATTGTCCAAAAGAATCGACTCTAAACAAGACAAGCGTTACAAACACAGAAAAACATTTTTTGGATTTAAATATCAAAATTGTTTATGGAGAGATTCATTCAAATTTGTATAAAAAGAGATGATTTTGGATTCAATATAGTAAATTTTCCCTGGCTTTACGTAGACGTTGCTAGATTACCGTAATACGGTCTCTACATTTCACAGCTCATCCGGTATGCTAGAGCATGTACTGAAAATTTGGATTTTCATAGTAGAATTTACAAATTACCAAGAAACCTTTAGGTCATGGTTTTCGATTTCACAAACTAGTAAAGACTTTCTGGAAAATTAACAAAGAATATTGTCAACGTCTTTGAAAAATTCAATTCAATTCAAACTCATACAAGCAACAGAGTATATTACGTTGGGTTACAACCTGCATTTTATAGAGATATAATTAACAAAATAAGAAGGATCAAAGGTAGACAGAATAACCATCGAAATTGTGTTAGAATCATCAAACGCCTTTTATACCGTAGGTATGATCCATCTGTCACCAGAATGACACTTGTCGTGGTAATGGACGAATCTACAGCCCTGTACCAGCGCAATCATAAGAATTGCACTTTGACCGACTGTGACTCCATGACGGACCCTGTCCAAACCTCTTTAGAGAATACAGGGCCCCGACCACCTGTCCCATCTGAATGTCAGTCGGGCTTCTCTGTTGTTCACATGCACGAACTCGCTACAGCCGGCAGAACACGGACTATATTTCGTATGCCTTCTGTTTCTTATATCCATCTACCTGTTCGTCTGTGTGTCTCATGTGCCCCTACGTCATGCTGTTTCTATGTTTATCATACAGTGAGGATGTTATTTTACACCACCATATTGCGTTCTTCGAGACCTATTGATAATCGGGAAAGTGGAAGGATTTTGTACACGTATTCTTGATAACAACACCTTCTGCTACTTGCGTAGCAGATGTCAGTCCAACGTCGGTACCGGTTGCCCATTGGTCTCGTTGGGTTTATGTGTTGCCTATTGTGTTTCATGTTTTTATTGTGTGTGTATGCGTTCCTTGTCCATTTTGCGTCTCTTTCTGTGAGTGTCTGCTCTGTGGGTTCTCATTGGGTGTTTTGGAGTTTTGCTGTGGGTGCTGCATCCGAGTGTTATTGGAGATTCCCTCATTTCTCTAATATGAATGCTACATATCCCTCTCCACTCTATGCTTCGAACACCCTACAATTAATCCTTGAGAATGAGATATCATTTCTAGACTGAATACTTCTCAGATGATACGATACAATCAAATTTATAAAATCATACATTTATGTATAAAAGTACCTTAAAATAATGAAATTCATTTGGTTCAAATAAATGAAATTCGCAGACCAAAAATTTTGTTTTCCATTTATTCATTTAAAAAAATTATATTCAGTTTTTTTTTTTTCGCTTGTCAGGATTGTTAAAAAAGCTGAAAATAAATTTTCTGACCCTTAATTGCTGGAAAATAAATAATCTGGCCGGCTCAGTGTTTAAAATAATCAAAATAAAGAAATTGCCGCCCCTCCCCCTCCCTCCCCTCAGAGTAAAATGGTCGTTCCCTGAGTGTGCGAAGTGACATTTCCCTATGGCTCACTGTTAAACTTCGGCGAGGTCTCGCTAAAATTAACATAGAAATCCCCCGTCAAAAACTATTCTCTGTCTCTGCGAGAGTAGCAGTAATCGTACGTACATGTAACTTACACAATTAGTTATGATAGTTCGAGTTTATCCCCCTATTTAAAATGTAATAGGACAATGTGTCGACGAAGTAGAGAAAGCTTCAACTTTCCGAATTCTGAAGTGAACGGTTCTGACAGTACAATGTTAAGCCCCCAAAAAGCAAAATAGCATGTCATGTCAAACTGATAAAAGGTTAAAAAAAACCCACTAAGTTTCTTTTGGGTGACTGAGCTGGGAAGGAAGTAATATATAGTTAAGCATTGAATGATAGGGGGTTCTGAACTGCTCAACATTGCAAAAGAATAAGTGCAGAGAATGAGAAGATAGAAGTGTTCCAACTCTTTACCTTCTTGATCAAAATTTCTTCTCCACTTTTGCTCTTACCCTAGGAGACAGCATATGTAAGACACCTTCGTTGGTTTAAAGGCTCCAATTGACCAATGATAAAGACAATCGTATTGTGACGTCACTGTAACGTCGTAAGAGAACATGGCGTTAGATGACATGAAACGTTGTTTGAATTTACTTTTTTCTTATGTTTCGCGGGAAAAAAATATATACTTTCTTTCCTACTGAGCGAGACGTACAAATTTTCACTCTTGATGGAAATTTTTCATTTTTTTAAGATGATGAAATTTCCTACACTCGTGTAAATTTTATGTCTCACTCAGTAGATCATGATAAAATCTATTATTCACACATAGTTTAATGCACAAGATTCGTGTTTCGGATAGAAAATCCTCATCGGTGGTACCTCAAGCCAGAGTGATTTTCAGACATAGCTAATTTATTTTAGTAGCGCTGTTTAGTTTGATTTTGTTTCATTTTTATCTCTTTACTTTGCAATAAGAAGCGGCTCCAAATTTCCTGAAGGGTATATTCAGTAGCAGAGAAAAATATAAGCTATGACCAAAATAACATCGGGGGAAGGAAATTGAGATATAAAAGATTTCCAACAACACTCGGTTGCAGTAGCCACAGCAGAACTCTGAAAAAAAAAACAATGTAAAAACACAGAACAGGCAATACTAGATAACCACAATTTACCTCTCGGTTCCTTTGGCTTTGACACAAACAAATTAGATTTAGATTAACCATACTGATATTGTATACCTTAAATGCACAAAAATCACTGTTCCTCAAAATGTTTAACCAAATCTGTATCAATCTTACTCACCATATTTTTTTTTACTGAAATCAAATCTGGACTTTAAAAATATTGTTCGACAGTATATTCTCGAAACGGTATTAACCAGATGTTGATTTTAAAGAATTCGAAGGAATTTTTAGAACATCTGATTTCCGATCGTTTCCCTAGAGTCCATTCGTTCAAAGCCTTTTTTCCGACACTTCACACAACAATCCCACATTCTAAATTGAAAGAAAGACTCGCATAAATTATAAGTAAATAAACAAGAACGACAATCGCAAATTTAGATTTATTGTTGTTAACTATGATTAAACCTACTGTGTAAAAGAAAAGTCCTATTCTAAATATAAGCACACTGAAGCAGATATTATTCAGATGTTAAACTTCCTAATCGACAACATTTTTGTGATGTTTGGGGGAAAGGTTTTCCAGCAAATTGTCGAAATTCCAATGGGAACCACATGGGCCCCACTCCTTGTCGACATTTTTCTTTACTCTCACGGATCTGAATTCATTCAATCTTTGGTCTCTGAAGGAAATAGATACTAAGCTTCTGACTTTTACTTCACTTACAGATATATAGATGATGTGCTGTCCATCAATAATCAAACATTGGCGAATTACCTTAGCAGAATCTGTCCTTTGGAGCTTGAAGTCATAGAAACCACAGAAACAAATTATTCAGCATCCTATTTTGACATTATATTAAGTGTATTAATTACTTCTTTCCAGCTCTGTCGCCTGAAAGAAGCTTAAGGGCACCTGGTCCAACCTGTGGCATGCTAGGGGTCCGTCGATGCTCGATTTGGTGATCTATTGTGGGTGCTGTTGATATTATCGCCAGGATCTTCTTTAACTCATTCGTTTTGGCCCTTTATCGATTAGACCTCATATACATTATTTTGCTATTTTTAAATCTTGTCATTCCATTCAAAAATATTATCGAAATTAAAGCAGGTTAACATCTTAGCACTATCCCTCCAATGCTATTTTAAACATAGATTTTATTTTGATGCTACTGAATCAACCCTAAGGAAATTCGGAGCCGTGCGCTCTCTGTGAAGTAAAGATACAAATTTAAATTCTAAAAATAAAACAAGAGGGCGCTAATGAAATGAATTTTGGTGGCTCCACTGTTAGCATCACTGATAAGAATTTTATATTCGAAACACGTGTCTGGTTCAGAAAAAAATGGTTTGAAATTTTCTTCATGAAGGTATAGAGATTGAACGCTTCCGTATTATAATTATAATACCGTATTTTTTGTTGCAGTGTGGAGCAGTTAAAATCGTTCCCCATGTACTTGATGTGCATAAATTACTTTTTTCCGGCTCTGTCGCATGAAAGAAGATTGGGTTTGGTCCTTTATCGATTAGACCTCATATACATCATTTTGTTATTTCGGGAAACTCTCGTTCAATTCAAAAATATAATCGAAAATAAAGGAGGTTAACATTTTAGCATCATTCTTCTAATGCTATTTTAACATAGATTTTATTTGGATATGCTACTGAATCGACCATACAGGAAATTCGTAGCCGCGCACTCTCTGTAAAGAAAACATAAAAATTCAAATTCTAAAAATAAAACAAGAGGGCGCGACTGAAATGAATTTTGGTGGCTCCGATGTAAGCATCAGTGATGAGAATTTAATATTCGTGTATAAGTATATATAAGTGTCTGGTGCAGAAAAATTGGTTTAAGTTATTCTTCATGAAGGTATAGAGTTGGAACACGTCCGTATCATTATGTTGTCCTACGACACTGATGGTCATATGAACACCTCACTAAGTGACAAACGTAACGACTTCAAATTCAGCATCACAAATTTTCCTTTTCTGAGTAGTTACATCCCTTTGAACATCGCCTACTTATGGCGTGTTTATATCTAAATTGATAGCAGATGCAAGTACCAAATAATTATACAGACTTTGTTCTGAGAGCTAGGCGTCTTTCAGATAAGCTTCTCAGTCAGGGATACGTTTGTTACCGATTAATATCGTCACTGAGGAAGTTCTACTGTCGATATGGGGAACTCGTCATACACATTGATGTCCCACTGTCCAGAATGGTGGATGATATTATGCCGTATACCATCTTCTTTAACTCATTTGAACCTTCCAACCAATGAATGTACATGTATCTTCCGAAATGGAAGTAACCAGATGTGACAATTCTACCGAATTGAAGCGACGAGTGTTTCATGCAAGCAGTAGATGTTGACTTTTCCTTGACACGTGGTCTCACTCCCATATTGGGAGTTCATTTCTTTTCATTGCTTTATCCTGATTGTTTTGTTTTATTACTGATTTTGTATGCCTTCGGTTTATGATTTTCTGAATTATCGATTTCATGCTGTATATTGGGATATGCTCATTATCCATATTTGCCATCCACAGAAAGAGAAGCAAAAGGGACAAGGAACATCAATGCACACCATAGAAACATGAAACACGAAAGACAAGACATAAAAAGACGAGACCAAAGGGCAATCGGTGTCGACTTTGGGCAGCCATCTGCTCCGCAAGTATCAGAATGTGTGGTTATCCGGTTTACATGCGCAAAACTTTTTGCACTTTTCAGATTTCCCAGAGGTTTCGAAGGTGCATATCAAATATAGAGAATAAAATGAAAAATTCGAATACCAGTAACCGAAGATCATACACAATCATGAAAAACAGGAACCAAAGCAAACAAACGAAACATCCATTTTATTAACAGAAGCGAACTTGCGTGACAGATGGCCGTCCAAAGTCGGCACCGGTTACCCATTGGTCTCGTCGGTTTATGTGTAGTCTTTTGTGTTTGATGTTTACATGTCGTGTGTCTCTTTCCCATCTCGTGCTGTACTCGTCTTTTGTGTTTTTGCATCGGGTGTTTGGTGTTTTACTATTGATGCTGCAACGGCGTTTTGTTGGAGATCTCCTCCCTTCTTCCAATAAGGGAGTGAGACCAGGTGCCCAGAAAGAGTCAGCATCCCCTGCTTGCATGCAACACCCGTCCCTTCGCAATCGGCAGACAGGTCACATCCGGTTTATTCCTATAAGGCAGATACAAGTATGTTATTACTTGATGATTCCAATGGTCTAAGCCAGAGTAATATCATTTACCATTTTTGACAATGGCACATTACATTGTATGACGACCTAGCCTTATCGATCGAAGAACTTCATCAGTGACGATGCTATTCGATCATAAACGTACCCCTGTCTGAGAAAATTATATGAGAGACGTCTAGCCCCTGGAACGAAATCTTTATATTTGATACTTGCTCTGGTATTACATATCAACTCAGATATAAACACACCATACGCATCCGATTAAAGGATATTATTACTAAGAAAAGGAAAATTTGTGATGCTAAAATTGAAGTCGTTACGTTTGTCATATAGTGAGGTGTTCATGCGACCATCAGTGTCGCACATGTAGGAAAAAATTATGTCCAAATAGGATTGCTAAATTATTTATCTCTGTGGCCTCTTTGACTTCAAACTCCGAAGGATAGATTCTGCTGAAGTAATCCGCGAATTTTGGATTATTAATTGATTTATGAATAACATCAATACATGCCGAATAAATTTCAGAACTTATATCATTTGTAAAGCGAGTTTCTTGAACAAGGGCTATACCAAATTTCTGGCATTTCAGATACGTAAAAGTCTTTGACATTTTGCCTTATCCCGTAAACCTTGAATATTTACGCTTAAAATGTGCAACATGTTCGAATTCTGAATTGTTTATTTCTTGTTTTCTTATCTATTTACCTTTTTTGTGCAATCTATTTGTGGTGGAGATGATGGTGTATACTGTTTTGAGGAACTCCGAGATTGGTCTACACGTGGTTGGTGTCGACTGTGCGTTTGTCTTTGACGACACAAAAAGCATTGTCAGTAGCGCCTTCCACCTTCTCTTGTGTTTGATTTCGTTGGCTTCCTTTGTCTCGGTTTTTTGTTGTGTGTGGAAGTTTTACTTTCTTTGTCGTCTATATGTGTTCTCGTACAATCGTTGTCACTGTTGAACTTAGTCTCTGCATCCTGCATATCCTAGTCACTGCTTCGATTCATCATCATCCCTCACTGGACAGTCGCTTTATTTATGACAAGCCTCATTACAGTAATCGTAAACCCACTCATTTTGACACTCGCTTTTCACCTAACCTTTCTCCCTACATTTTGAACAATATTTCTCTTTTGACACTTTTGGCTTTATGGCCGACCATAATACGACATAGAACCACGATATCTGCCAATATCCATAGTCCGGGGAAGATGTGCGGTGAGTTTATTTTTTGTAATGACAATTATGTCTCCGTTTTCGCAGTTTTTATAGTCTGTTGTGTATTCGTAATTTGTCCCTATGCATTTCGATGGCGCTGAATTTGGCCGTCTGCCGCAGACTAGGATATATTTGACACTCTTATCCGCGTAGAATTCAAGGGATCGTGCTTTGTAGAGCGCGGATTTTCTGAAGCGAAGTAGACATGCTTCTGTCGAATCGAGATACCTTTTGCAAAAAGAGTGACTCTATGTTCGACATTGTCGACAAAGATTCGCCAAAACCTCCCCATTCGCTGAATTCCGCAAATGTGATCGGGCGATATCACTTGACCCATACTCAGATAAACTTCACCGTTCGTATCCATTTCGATTGTTCGATTTTTACGTTTCCGAGAATATCCCTTTTGGATAGAAAAATCGGCTTTGCTTGTCCATAGCCTTTGGGAATTTGTCCGAATGATCAATAATTTCTTCATCATTTCTTTAAGATGCTACATCTGAGTAAATTTCATGTGAAACTGTATCTTTGCGAACCAAAGAATGTGCACCTTTCTCTTTGGTCTTGTCGGTTTATGTGTAGTCTTTTGTGTTTGATGTTTACATGTCGTGTGTCTCTTTTCCGTCTCGTGCTGTACTCGTCTTTTGTGTTTTTGCATCGGGTGTTTTGGTGTTTTACTGTTGATGCTGCAACGGGGTCTTGTTGGAGATATCCTCCCTCCTTTCTCTTAAAATGTCCTCACCTGCTCAGGTACTAGCATGTCAGTACATTCGCCTTGCATATCGAAGACTGCTCGTGTCACGTACTTAACCATCGCGCACATCCATAGCTAAAGCCATTAAATCACAACATGGCAAACGTATTTCTTGTGTATTAATGTCATTTCGTCTTATGTGCATTAAAAGTTCAATAATTTCAAAAGTATAAATCGACACCTACCTTTATAAATAGTCTTGGTTTTTTAGTTTGGCTCTTTATATGTACAACTATGTAATTCCCTTTGATAAAAGTATTAAAAGGAGCATGTACATGTATGCATATCGCATGAATACTAGAGCTGCAACGATTCACCGCGGTGCACCGAGAATCGCGATTCTTAGCTCTGACTCGAATCGCGAGTCGTTGTGGTCAGAATCGATTCGAGTCGAATAGTCTAAATAATGCAGAAAAACGTTCTAATTTCAACTTTAAAGATTCACTAATCGCAGGATTCCCAATAAGAATGGTTTTAGGTGGTGATTTAGAATAACATGTGAACCCTTCAAGTGCATTTCACATAGAAATTCGTAAGAAAATACAGGGTCAGAGGAAATTCGAACAGCGACTTTTGCCGAAGATCGACGAGTGCTGCCCCAAATACTGAAATGCCTCTTTTAAAAAAGTTTACCTATGCACTTCTTTGTGCAAACTGTTTAATTATCATGTATCCTTTGTGTACAGTATTGACTTTATATCCAAAGAAGGCTATTCTGTGGAGGGGGGTGTCTTTGCATGGACATCATTCACAGCTTTCACTTGAACTGGGATTATATGCTTTGCTTTTAGATTCAGATGAGGTTTTCAATTAAATTTTCAAATAAATGGAAAAAAATAACGTATCCATGGAAAATTATATCGTAAATAAATCGAACCGAAAAAATCGAATCGAGACATAAAAATCGAAATCGAACCGAATCGAGAAGTTCCCGACTCGTTGCAGCTCTAATGAATACGCTCTTGACGTAGCAATGCATAAGATCTAAAGAAACATGCCGCGACGGCGTTCTTACCTGCAAACTGAACCCGCGGTGACCTGAATGTCAATGTCATCTTTTTACATACATTGTGTGTAGACAAACGCGATTTCAGAAAAAAGACTGAAACAGAGGTCTGTGGTATATAGACGCGCATTGCACTTGGAGTGTTTTGCATACACGTAACAAAACACAAATTCAGACACTTATTCTTTATTTGATTCTCGAAAATATAAGTTTTGATCAATATAAAGCAGAGCACAAATTATCCAACAGTACCGTACTCAGGTCAGATAAGTCTTTTCGGGGATTATTTTTAGGGGAAATTCTTGTTCATGGACGTTGAAGTCTTCAGTGAGCGATAAAAGGAAAATTAAACCAAACTTTATCCAATCTTAAACAGAGGGTGCTCCACTCCTGTCGTCTTTCATCAATGTTGTTGTTTTTGGTGTAGGGATTTGATTAAGGCACGGTCCATTTGATATTCTGGGGGGAGGGGGGCTTAGGTTTTTTTTCGAAAAAAAATAATCTTCCTCTCAATTTTAATAAAAAAAAAATTTGCTTATGGTGTGACAGATAAAAGTAATCTTGCTTTTACAAATAATCTGAATTTGAAGATTTACCATAAAATTCTTGAAAATTTTCCGGCTTGCTTCGCTCGCCACAGTTTTCAAATTGTATAAAGAAATTTTGGCTCGCGCTTCGCTCGGCATAGTTTTATATCAAAACGTTATTTACTAATGGCAAAGTTCATATATTTGAAGATATCAAAAGTTATACATGTATATGAATGAAAAAGGGCTTCCTTAAAAGCTTAATATAAATGTTATCAATATTTATGTATTACTATTAATACATGTTGCAAGTATCCCATTGAGTCTAATTTTATGTTTTTGTAAGATTGGAATGAGAACTTCACTTATTCACCAATTTACAATTTTATATTTAAAAAAAATTGTCTGGGAGACCTTCCCCTCAGACCTTCTTATACATGTTATATACATGTACCTTATGTAAAATATTGAGAATTGTATTGTAAAAATATTTTATCTCTCTGTTTAATAGTGAATTGAATACTTGCAAAAAAACTAATATATTAATATTTAGGGTTTTGAATTAAAATAATTTCTATTGATAAAACAAAAACATTCTTAAAATGCGCATCACTTCGTAAAAAATTCCTTGCTCCAACTTTGCAAGAAAAAAAAATATGTTGTCTCGTTCCGGGGCGAAAACAATAATTTTGCTCTGACAACCCCCCCCCCCCCCAACATTGAATAACAAATGGACCGTGCCTAAGTATAAAATTAAACTACAAAATTAAAACTAAAGACAAAATAGAGTCTAATTAAATCATATTACAATTCATTCAAGAAGGGTACTCCATGATTCTTGTTATTCGTAGAGTCGATTTGTTCAAACGCACGCATGTTTTGGACAATCTCGAATTATATTAGTACTTCACATTTTACAATCATTTCAATTTAACAAAAATCAAACAATTCGTATGAAAATGTGATGTTATTTTAGCAGAATTAATGTGTATGATCGAATGATATCAAAACATAATTTGAGAATTATTTTTTTCCAGAATCAGTGACTTTTGTCGACAACAGACATAGTGGAGCACCATCTGTGAAAGAGATTGACTTGATGCATGTTTAAACATTCATTTCTTGTTTCTTTTTTCTAGATCACTGCCCAGAATATATCAGTTTTGCAAGTCAAATAGACCAGAACGCATGTAACAGGAGTAAAGGCGTCTGTCCGCCGATCGTTTATTGGTCCAATACAAGTTTTAGCTGTAAGTAAATCATTAGTCTAGAAAAACATTTTTAAGAATATTGCATTGCCTACATTATCTACAATTATTTTAAATACACTCCGTTTTATGATGTACCTTAAAGGACACTTACGGTGCCGAGCCAACATTACTAAGATTCAATTTATGTATTATTTCAGTCGTTTTTCCATGTCAATTATAACTAAATGGAGACATCAATGAGAAAAGTTAAACGTCTTTAAATTCAATAGCATCATTTAAAACCTGATAAATTTACAGCATGGACCAGACATGCACGTTTCGGTTACTAAACCCTCGTCAGTGATCCTCAGTCTAAACAATGTAATATGGCCAAAATGTATGAAAATTATTATGTCCAAAAACTTACCAAAAGACGTAGCAAAATTGGTGGGATATGATGCTACAGGACCCACGTTTTAGAAATTTCAAGA
Source organism: Pinctada fucata (assembly GCA_028142955.1). Lineage (NCBI taxonomy): Eukaryota > Metazoa > Mollusca > Bivalvia > Pterioida > Pteriidae > Pinctada > Pinctada fucata. The sequence goes on from AP027102.1 coordinate 19,798,336, forward strand.
AATCTTGTAACAGAAAACTTCAAATGCGTTGAAGAGACAGACGATCAACCGAAGTTGATCGAACTTTGCTACATGTGCCCTCGGGGACTCTTGGTCCACCAGCAGTGACACTCACCAAGTAGTTCAAATGTTTAACGTCTTTAAATTCAATAGCATCATTTAAAACCTGATAAATTTACAGCATGGACCAGACATGCACGTTTTGGGTACTAAACCCTCGTCAGTGATCCTCAGTCTAAACAATGTAATATGGCCAAAATGTATGAAAATTATTATGTCCAAAAATTTACCAAAAGACGTAGCAAAATGGTTGGGATATGATGCTACAGGACCCACGTTTTAGAAATTTCAAGAAATTTAGTAACAAAAAATTTCAAATGCGTTGATGAGACAGACGATCAACCGAAGTTGATCGAACTTGGCTACATGTGCCCTCGGGGACTTTTGGTCCACCAGCAGTGACACTCACCAAGTAGTTCAAATGTTAAACGTCTTTAAATTCAATAGCATCATTTAAAACCTGATAGTAACGTCCGTGAAAAGAATGATGAACGAAAATCCAAATTGGGATAATTGTGCTCTTCATCTCAATTATGTCGTTAAAACCCGTTTCTATGGCAACTTTAAGCGTTAAATCTTGAATATAGCAACTTTCAAAATGGATTTTACTCCTAATCAGTAATAATTATGAACAGATAAGTAACTTCCATTTCATTACATAACTTAAAGTTAAAGGTCACGTCTTAACTTAGACTAAATAATTTCGATAGATATGTGATTTTTGTCATTTTGATCATACATGTGTAGCATTTTCTTTTGGAATTTTCTAATGACTTGTATATATTTTGAACGATGATAGATTTTAAAAAGAAATTCCCTGAATTCACTGACTTTTTATATTTAAGTATAATTCTTTTGTTATGACTAAAAAACTAAGAGTTTGAACGTTTATGCTTTCTTTTATCGATATCCACACCTCAATTTCAGAAGGTCAAATAGTTGATTGAAATCTTTAAGTCATCATTAGAAGTAATTACTATATCCATAATTTTTGTTGCACATAGCTGTTCAATTTGTGTCAAATGACTCTTCACATGTAGCCAAGTTCGATCAATTTTGGTTGATCATTTCTTCAACGCATTCTAAATTTCTGTTATCAAAATTTCATGAAATTTCTAAAAAGTGGGTCCTGTAGCATCATATCCCACCCATCCTGCTACGTCTTTCGGTACACTTTTTCGACATCGTAACTTTCATACTTTTTTGGCATATTACATTGTTTAGATTTAGGATCACTGATGAGGGTTATGTACCCGAAACATGCATGTCTGGTCCACGTTGCCAATTTATCTGTTCTTAAATGATGCTATTCAATTTGAAGACGTTTACATTTCTAGCACTGATTCTTTATTTTCTACGATAAATTACAATTTTGGTAAAATCTGCTCATTTGAAATTTAGTGACCTTGTAAATATAACGTATCAATGTCATAACCACACCTTATGCTATTTCCGTGACAGATGGCCGTCCTAAGTCGGCACCGGTTGCCCATTGGTATCGTTGGTTTATGTGTAGTCCTTTGTGTTTGATGTTTCTGTGTTGTGCGTTGACGTTCCTTGTCCCTTATGCGTCTCTTTCTGTGCTTGTCTGCTTTTTGTTTTTGCATAAGTTGTTTTGGGGTTTTGCTGTGGGTGCTGCAGCCTGGTGTTGTTGGAGATCCCCTCCTTTGTTTGACCTCTATATTGATTTGTCTCCAGTAGATATGTGAACAAAGTTTTGTTTTAATGTCATACATGGACAGTTTAAGATAGACTCATAACATACCCGTCATAGAATAACCGTTGTGGTAAATGTTGCCATAGTAACCATATTTAATGCAGTTTTCAGTGAAAATGATACATTATCCCAGCCAACTTTTTACATTTTCTTATAGTTCAGATACAATATTTATTTGATATACAACATAAAAACTTCAAACAAGTCTGCAAAGTAGGGTCTCTCTAACCCAAACATTGAAGGGCTTAAACTTCATTGACCCCTCACACAAGAGGCAAAGAGATAAAGTGTGAAAATCATTTTAGATATTCCTGACAAAGAGGACTTAAAGAGAAAACCTTGGTAATTGCAATTGATATATGTACTCCGTTTCCATGGCAACAAAGGTTACAAAATCGCTTAGTCTTATGAAATTTCCGAATGCTTCAAACTTTAGAGATGGTTATGGCAACGGCACTCTTTTAGGGTATTTTGATGTTTCGTCGTGGATGCTGCAACCAAGTGTTGTTGGAAATCCCGTCCTTTCTAACGAATAGCTTCTTACATTATATAAAAAAATGACTTTAAAACTTTGGTTATTTGTGTGTCTCTAAATAAAATACCGTATGTGTGTAAGAATGTAAGGCCGGATTGCAAAGCAAGTTTTTGTCACTAACTGGGTCAAGGTCACTAGGTCAAATATTACAGCATACATTGCGATGTCTTGTCATGGGCAACCTACATGTATAATATAAAGTCTTTACTGCATACAGTTCCTTAGATTTTGCTTAAACCAGAAATTGTAACCAAAATCGTCAGCTAAGTCAAAGTCCAAGGTCAAGGTCACAATGTCAAATGTTACAGCATACATTGAGAGGTCTTGTCATGGGCAACCTTCAAGTAGAATATAAAATTTCTACTGCATACAGTTCCTAAGATTTTGCCTTAACCAGAACCTTTAACAAAAATCTGTAACTAGATCAAAGTACAAGGTCAAGGTCACAATGTCAAATGTTTCAGCATACATTGAGAGGTCTTGTCATGGGCAACCTACATGTATAATATAAAGTATCTAATGCAAACAGTTCCTGAGATTTTGCTTCAACCAGAAACTTGAACCAAAATCTTTAACAAGGTCAGAGTCCAAGGTCAAGTCACTAGGTCAAATGTTACGGCATATATTGAAAGGTCTTGTCATGGGCACCCTTCATGTATAATATAAAATTTCTACTGCATACATTTCCTCAGATTTTGCCTCAATCAGAAACTTTAGCCAAAATATTGACGACAGACGGACGGATGGACGGACATCGTCAATCTTTAGACCGGAATTTTTTGCTTTGCAATCCGGCCAAAAAATGTAACATGATATATGTATTAAATCGAGAATACCAATCGTATACCGATGGAAAGAGAGTTAAAATAATCGAAAATACTTGCAAGTGAGATTTTGTTACAATAGATACTGATCATTAATTACTGGTGGAATATTTTCTTTTCAGATAGCGGTTGCCTTCGTAAGAGTGGAATTGGAGATGCCAAGTAGGTTTTCGTTATCTATATGATGCATTGCTTATTCATTTTGGTTTATGTATATGTTGCAGGGAATAAGTGTAATCAGGGATTTCATGTAATTTCTGAAAGGTTCAGTGATTGCGTGTAATTCCTGGTCATTTTAGGGATTACATGAAATATCCAAAAATTTAGTGATAACATGTAATTCCTAAAATATTTAGCATTTTTACACTTAATTCCTGACGGACAAAAACCTTACAAAATTATCAAATTACGATGTGACAGATATTTTTTACGTTCACAATGTAGGGTTATATAATCTTGTCATTGAACGAGAATGATAGTAAAAACTAGTATCATAAATATTTTTAAGACTGATAATGTTTAAAATAGATAATAAAATGACATGTTAGATCTCTTGCACAGCACAATTTGGTTCCATATAGCTTTGGCATACTGAAGTGTGAAATCAACCTATCTAGTTCTTGTCATATGTACTCGACAAAGCTGTATGTGTGGAATCCTAATTGATTGATGTAACTCAACATAGCCATAGTACCAAAAGGCAATGATGATTGGTTCGTCTGAAAATCTTGCAACTGTTCTTAGTTGGTTTCAATGAAACTTGTTGCAATTAAAAATCTTCGTATCTAGATATACACGAATGATTTGGGAGGGGAGTCAAAACGTTTTTTACAAGGAGACTGGAATGATTCACTTATATTTGTTTAATGGACTTCCATACCGATATGTTTAGCCTATGTATTATTTTCATATATCATCAATCCTTTAAAAAATATCACATAAAAGGTACTTGAAAACAAAACATTTTAGGCTATCTTTTTTTTTTATTGTTTTTTTTTTTGTGCATTATCAAAAAAAGTTATTTACTTTCGCTTGAAATAAATTTTATACTTCTTCGTCAATTTGACCATCAATGCTGTTAGATGTTTTTCTTTTGCGCTTTTAAAATTATGTCCATTTTGCAAAAAAATGATAATAAATGGACTTTGAAAAAGTTTTTCTACCTTGAGCATCCCTGATGAGATAGAACTTGGTAAATTGCGCATATTTGAATATAACACTGAAATTTTGAAATAGAATATATATTTTAATATTGGCAATTTTATATTCTAGAATTTCCTGTTCTAGTTCGAAAATTTTCACTTACTTGGCCTTTTTGCTTAACAGAGAAGCTATAAATTTAGCATCAAATGAGCTAAACAGAATTGATTTCAAAAATCAAAATAAGACGAAATTCAGTTTAGGAAATAAGTGTAATTTTTTTGAAAAATTCAGGAATTACATGAAATACCTGACCAGTTTCTGGAATGACATGTAAATACTAATCGAAACAGGGATTACACGCAATCCCTAAATTTCAGGAATTACGTGAAATCCCTGATTACACTTATTCCCTGTAACATACAAAACAATGTTTTATTTCCTTATCCGTTTATTATGATTCTGTGCCCTTGTCCCTTGAAGTTTCTAAAAGTTGGTCGGTCTTCTGGGGTAGATGACAATGAACACGTAGATTAATCAGCAGAAAACCCGTATCCAAGAAGACAACTTTTCTGGAAAACTGAAAATACTCTGAAATTTTCTAGCTCCAAGAGCAGTTACTCCTTCGAATATGAGTCAATAATAATGATACTCAAACTTCAGTGCAAATAAAATATCAGAATAATACTGTAACCGTGTCGACAATCAAATCCGGATTACCGAACATACTGTGAAATTGACCAAGGATCGTGCCTCCAACAACTATTTAGATCCCAGGTTAATGTTCATAAAAGTACTTAAAATATAAGAAAAACGCCATGTCTTCCACTTTATAAACAACAAATTTCCCTTTCTCAAACATATTGATTCCTTCGAACCCTGTCTCTTTATTTATGTATTTATTTCGCAATTGATACGCTATTCCGGAGGAAGCTCAACCTACTATGACTTCATTCTAAGGGTAAGCGAAATTGTAACGAAAGAAGGGAGGGGATATCCAACAAGACCCCATCCCGTACCTACAGCAAAACACCCGATGCAAAAACACAAAGACGAGGCTAAGCACAGTTAGAGACGAAAAAGAGAAAAACGACATAGAAACACTTCACATAAACCAATCAGACCAATGGGTAAGCGGTGCCGACTAAGGACAGCCAGTTTTGAGCGACTGACTTCGTCATTTGTATTATTGGACATGCATTTCAAATACTTAGAAAAAATATCTGTACCATATTTGGACTTGGAGAATACAGAATACAAAAATCTGAAATCTGTCAATATATTGTTGTCCTCAATTTTGGAAGTCATTTCAGGTCAAAAAGTAGTGCCACCTTCAACAAATTTTGTTTTTACAGTAGAGTATTGAGTGTGATGCGATGTACAGTTGTAAATTAATGGAATACATTCTCTTCATTCTTTCTATACAATCAGAATATATTTGCACAGTTTTATAATTCTTATGTCTGATCCCTGTGTCATAGTACAGTACGTGTCTTTTCAATTTTCGTTCTTAATTAACATTACATATATTATGAAAGTCCGTTCTTACTCTGAACTCTTTAGAGATTGCACGTTTAATTATGTCGTCCTTCGGATATCTATGGTGATTTGTAACTGTCTCCGTCATCTCTTACGTCAATTCTTTTGAAATTCGAATCCATACCCAAAGATTATATTACTTTTGGTTTTTCACAACCTTCGTTTTATGGTGACAAAATTTATTATAAATGAAATAAGAAGGATCAAAGGTAGACAGACCTGCAATCGAAATTGTGTTAGAATCGTCAAACGCCTTTATATCGTGGATATGATTCTGTGGCACCAGACGGACACTTGGCTTGGTACTGGACCAATCTAGAGTCTTGTACCAGCGCATTTTTGTCCCCCGCTTTCGCGAAAGCGCGGGGACATTAAAACCGGTTCGTCTGTCCGTCAGTCACAAAAACTTTAACCTTGTGCATAACTTTTGAATGGTAAGTGATAGGGCTTTGATATTTCACATGTGTATTCCTTGTGACAAGACCTTTCCATGGATACCAAAATTTTTGGCCTTGTAACCTTGACCTTGGACTTTGACCTACTTATTAAAAACTTTAACCTTGACCATAACTTTTGAATGGAAAGTGATAGGGCTTTGATATTTCACATGTGAATTCCTTGTGACAAGACCTTTCCATGGTTACCAAAATTTTTGACCTTGTGACCTTGACCTTTGATTTCGACCTACTTTTCAAAAAACTATAACTTTGTCCATAAGTTTTTAATGGAAAATGATATGGCTTTCACATTTCACATTCCTTGTGATGAGACCTTTCTGTTGGTAACAACATTCTGACCTTGTGACCTTCTCCATGGAGGTTGACCCACATTTAAAAACTTCAACCTCGACCATATGTTTTTGATGGTAATTTAAATCATAGGTCTTAAATATTTCACATGTGCATTCCTTTTCATAAGCCCTGTCCCTTGGAAACAAAACAAAAGTTTGGACCTTTTGACCTTTTCTTGGAGTTAATCTTTCATATTTAGAATGTTGATAATATATGAGATATATTATTAAAACTTAAGAATTGGGGATGTCTGTAAGCATTTCTTTAAAGACAAACACCCAAAAGCGGGGACCACAATTCCTTGAATTTGATTTTTAAGAATTGCACTCTGACTGACTATGACGACAAGACTCCACGGCGAGCCCTCTCAGAACCTACTTAGAGAAGATAGGGCCCCGACCACATGTTCTCTCTGAATCTCAGTCGGAGATCTCGGGTGTTCACATGCATTAGCTCGCTACAGCCGGCAGAGCACGGACTGCACTTCGTATGCCTTTGTTTCTTATATCCATTTACATAGCCATCTGTGTGTTTCTTGGGTCCCTGAGGTTTGCTGTCTGTCTGCATGTTCATCTTACAGTGAGGAGGATATTTTACACCACAATTTGCGTTCTTCCATACCTCTGGGTAATCGGAAAAATTGGAGGGTTGTGCGTACATAATTCATATAACTACACCATCTGGTATATGTACTTGCTTGGCAGAAAGCCGTCCTAAGTCGGCATCGGTTGCTCATTGGTCTCGTTGGTTTATGTGTGGTCTTTTGTGTTTCATGTTTCTATGGTGTGAGTTGGTGTTCCCCGTCCCTCTTGCGTCTCTTTCTGTAGATGTCTGCTCTGTGTGTTTGCATTTGCTGTTTTTAGAGTTTCGCTGTGGATGCTACAACTGAATGTTGTTGGAGATCCCCTTTTTTCTTTGAGAATACATTTCGTTTTTTCATCCTTTGGTGTCTCCTTTGGTTGTCTATCGGGCCGTTCGCTGTGTTTGTTGTTGTGTCATTCGTTGTCATCTGTTGTTTGTTGATGCTTTATTGCCTGATTGCAGATGTTTGTTGTCTGTGATCAAGTGTTTTCAATTCAGGATACTACCTCAACAACACTTTCACAAAGTTTCAAACTATATAAAACGCTTATATAAACATATATTGGACCACACAATTTATCCGGAGTTTTTTTATGGCTGAACAAATTCATCAATTGATCAATAATCACCTTGACCATTTTTAAATGCATTTAAGACTAACGGGGAGTGGAAAAATATTTCAAAAATTAAAAAATGATTTCATTTCAAAATTACAATTTTCCCCAGATTCAGTAATTGAAAGTCAAACTCAAAACCTGAAAACAGAATCAAAAAGTAACATTCAAAAAGCCTATATATTATTTTAAAAACATAGAATTTCTTAAAGAAAATTGGGACAAACAGACGGAGAAAATAACACAGCTATATAGAAACACGAAGGACTACAATTTCCAAAGTCTTGTGCAAGTAAGGAATGTTTAAAATGCACGCTGCTAATTAGTCACGTTTATACATATTCTAATATCACATGAAAAATGCAAAATAGTATTATAGATCTAAGTCGGACCAATACCTATGTTGAAAGCTAATTTTAATTTCTCTCGGGGGGGGGGGGGGTGATTTTCATACATTTTCTGCTTCTTTTCTATAACCACTCTTCAGATTGTCATGACATTTTGTAGATATTAGGTACTCATGCATGGTACCCTACAAGTGAAAGAATTTTGTCAAGATATCCACTTTTGTATTTTTAAGGAATATTTTTTAAGATTGTACATAGGTATAATGTATGTTTTCTTACCAAAAATAGGAGAAAAATTCTCAAATCGCACCGGGTTAAACACATTGATACTACTTTTGAATGAAGAAATTTTATTTGAATCAGAAAAAAAAAATGCCGTAAAGATTAAAAGTACACAACTTTTTAAATATTTTTTCAAAGCCATGCACCTGGTTCCGGACCGGAATTATTCGAATTTTATGATCTGAGGACCCATTTTCACACGCATTCTTCCACACATGTAGATGTCTCACACACTTTAAACTATATTCAAAATTTTATTACATCTATCTAGTAAACAATCACGGGAAGACAATTCAAGATAAACATTGTGTGTATTTTCCACCAATTGTTGAAAATAATAAGAAAATAATCGGAACTATTTGACAGGACAATGACCTAGATATGCATTAATTCATCTTCGTCCCCAAGACGCATCGTATTCCGCTAGGCGCTTCATTGCAATACAAACCGCAAAGTAGTACTGCGATACATTTCAGGAGATACAGTGCAAACGGAATAGATTTTTATACTTTGAACACTTTCATAATGGTTATCATTCATGTACTTGGAACACTTGCATATACTTGTTATCATGTATAAAGTTTGCTCGAATTTCCTCTGTCTTAGACTCCCTTAGATGAAGTAATTTACGGACTGATTTCTTGAAGAAACGTCTAATGAGTAATCTCTTTCTCTGGATTTTGAGAATGCATAGGACATTTAATATCTGAAATTCTTGAAAATAAATAATTCCGTTCAGAGTTCCTGAAATCTTCCAATGAAATGTTGGACCACAGAAGCTGTTGTTTTAATAGAGAAAATAAATTATTATTCACAACCTTAAGCCACTGTGTTCGTCATCTTGTATGTATAATATTTCTAAGAGGAACACAGAGGCCTGAGGTTGTGAATAATAAAACATTTTCTCTCATAAAACGACAGGATCCTGTGTTAAGACATTTGGGAATATTTATCTGATCAAATAATAGATACATGATGAGTTTTTATCGGACCAAATAACTTCTTGTCGGCAAATCCAATGCAACCGATACATTTCATGAACTCTCTCCGCTAACAACTTGTCCGTGTACAATTCGTTAACAGTAAATAACGATGTTGTAGGTCTGCTAGTTGGACAAGCTTAACAATTTCATGGGCCTTTTAATTTGTTTCAAACTGCGAAACCTAGAGAAACCACTTGAGTTGTTGAACAGCGTATGCTGAAATGCGACGCTCCTTCTCGCCTGTTGAAATATGCATAGGCAAGAAGCGTCGCATTTCAGCATATTTACTGAAAATTATTTGTTCAAATGGCTTCACTGGGTCATGAGGTATGATACAACATACACTGCTTTTTTGGAAAACAAACTGGCACAATTTCTGCACAACTCACTTGAATTGATGAATATTGGATCAAAACGATTTTAACTGTACGTTTCATGTATTTGAGATGAAATCAATACTATTCAAAAGCATAATTCATAGATTTCAGTGAATAAAGGCAAAACTGAAAAATCTTTGTTTTTTATGCCCCTGGAATAAAAGATTCGGGAGCATATAGTTTTTGGCCTGTCCGTCTGTCTGTTTGTCTGTCTGTTTTCCGAAAAACTTTAACATTGGGCATAACTTTTGAATGGAAGCTGGTGATAGAGCTTTCATATTTCACATGTGTATTTACCAAAATTTTTGACCTCATGACCATAACCTTGACCTTTCACGTACTTCTCAAAAACTTTAACATTGGGCATAACTTTTGAATGGTTAGTGATAGGGCTTTCATATTGTACATGTGTATTCCTTGTGACAAGACCTTTCCATTGATACCAATATTACGCTGACCCTGACCTCTCACATACTTAACAGAAAATGGCGTTTATACTAACAAAGATGCCGCCGGGGGCATTCTCGTTTCACAAACACAGGCTTTATAATTTCTGGCATGCTAGCTATCAATAATGAAAGGTTTTGTGTTCAATTCTAAATAAACTTAATTTGTGAAATCATTTCATTGTTTTATTCTTTTTCTGCTGCACATTAATGTGGAATTTTACAATATGATTTTATTTTTGATGTTGCATAATTGAACTATACTAGCTGGGCATATGACGTTGGACCACTTTATCCGTTTTTTTCAAATCAGTAAAAAAGTTATTGTTTTGAAATGTGACTATTTTTTTCTTTTTTGTACTTTTAAAGGTTGTCTGAAAAAAACACTTCTCTGCATCCGGCAAAAATCTTTTTAGAAAGGTTGTGGGCTGAAATCCTGGTACTGGCACTATCAGTATTCAATGTCAGTATGTCAATTAGAGCGTGCATGGGTATCAGGTGAGCGTTGTGCCCCTTGGGGCTCTTGTTTAAAGGTTGTCTGAAAAAAAACTTCTCTGCATCCGGCAAAAATCTTAGTTTTTAGAAAGGTTGTAGGCTAAAATCCCGGTACTGGCACTATCAGTATTCAATAGCAGTATGTCAATTAGAGCGTGCATGGTATCAGGTTAGCGTTGTGCCCCCTGGGGCTCTTGTTTACCTTGACCTAGAAAAATGTAATTTTGTGTTAAAGTTACTTGTGAAAGAACTATAATGGGAACAATATAAGAAGTTGGTATTGATGTAAAGCAGAGTGAAAGGATCTGAACACAGGTATTGTTTATGACCTTAAGGTTTGACCCTGACCTTGAAAAACGTAATTTTGTGTTTAGTTAGTTGTGAAGGAAGCATAGTGAGGGAATCTGAATGCAGGCACTGTCTTTGACATTGACCTTGAGATTTAACCTTGACCTTGAAAATGTAATTTAGAGTAAATATCTATTGTACAAATACTATATTGAATTCAACATATGGGTCCTGTAGCATCATATCCCACCCATCCTGCTACGTATTTCGGTACACTTTTTCGACATAGTAACTTTCATACTTTTTTGGCATATTACATTGTTTAGATTTAGGATCACTGATGAGGGTTAAGTACCCGAAACGTGCATGTCTGGTCCACGTTGCCAATTTATCTGTTCTTAAATGATGCTATTCAATTTGAAGACGTTTACATTTATACCACTTGGTGAGTGTCACTGCTGTTGGACCAGGAGTCCCCGAGGGCACATGTAGCCAAGTTCGATCAATTTCGGTTGATCGTTCCTTCAACGCATTCTAAATTTCTGTTATCAAAATTTCTTGAAATTTCTAAAACGTGGGTCCTGTAGTATCATATCCTACCCATCCTGCTACGTATTTCGGTACACTTTTTCGACATAGTAACTTTCATACTTTTTTGGCATATTACATTGTTTAGATTTAGGATCACTGATGAGGGTTAAGTACCCGAAACGTGCATGTCTGGTCCACGTTGCCAATTTATCTGTTCTTAAATGATGCTTTTCAATTTGAAGACGTTTACATTTATACCATTTGGTGAGTGTCACTGCTGGTGGACCAGGAGTCCCCGAGGGCACATGTAGCCAAGTTCGATCAATTTCGGTTGATCGTTCCTTCAACGCATTCTAAATTTCTGTTATCAAAATTTCTTGAAATTTCTAAAACTTGGGTCCTGTAGCATCATATCCCACCCATCCTGCTACGTATTTCGGTACACTTTTTCGACATAGTAACTTTCATACTTTTTTGGCATATTACATTGTTTAGATTTAGGATCACTGATGAGGGTTAAGTACCCGAAACGTGCATGTCTGGTCCACGTTGCCAATTTATCTGTTCTTAAATGATGCTATTCAATTTGAAGACGTTTACATTTATACCACTTGGTGAGTGTCACTGCTGGTGGACCAGGAGTCCCCGAGGGCACATGTAGCCAAGTTCGATCAATTTCGGTTGATCGTTCCTTCAACGCATTCTAAATTTCTGTTATCAAAATTTCTTGAAATTTCTAAAACGTGGGTCCTGTAGCATCATATCCCACCCATCCTGCTACGTATTTCGGTACACTTTTTCGACATAGTAACTTTCATACTTTTTTGGCATATTACATTGTTTAGATTTAGGATCACTGATGAGGGTTAAGTACCCGAAACGTGCATGTCTGGTCCACGTTGCCAATTTATCTGTTCTTAAATGATGCTATTCAATTTGAAGACGTTTACATTTATACCACTTGGTGAGTGTCACTGCTGGTGGACCAGGAGTCCCCGAGGGCACATGTAGCCAAGTTCGATCAATTTCGGTTGATCGTTCCTTCAACGCATTCTAAATTTCTGTTATCAAAATTTCTTGAAATTTCTAAAACGTGGGTCCTGTAGCATCATATCCCACCCATCCTGCTACGTATTTCGGTACACTTTTTCGACATAGTAACTTTCATACTTTTTTGGCATATTACATTGTTTAGATTTAGGATCACTGATGAGGGTTAAGTACCCGAAACGTGCATGTCTGGTCCACGTTGCCAATTTATCTGTTCTTAAATGATGCTATTCAATTTGAAGACGTTTACATTTATACCACTTAGTGAGTGTCACTGCTGGTGGACCAGGAGTCCCCGAGGGCACATGTAGCCAAGTTCGATCAATTTCGGTTGATCGTTCCTTCAACGCATTCTAAATTTCTGTTATCAAAATTTCTTGAAATTTCTAAAACGTGGGTCCTGTAGCATCATATCCCACCCATCCTGCTACGTATTTCGGTACACTTTTTCGACATAGTAACTTTCATACTTTTTTGGCATATTACATTGTTTAGATTTAGGATCACTGATGAGGGTTAAGTACCCGAAACGTGCATGTCTGGTCCACGTTGCCAATTTATCTGTTCTTAAATGATGCTATTCAATTTGAAGACGTTTACATTTATACCACTTGGTGAGTGTCACTGCTGGTGAACCAGGAGTCCCCGAGGGCACATGTAGCCAAGTTCGATCAATTTCGGTTGATCGTTCCTTCAACGCATTCTAAATTTCTGTTATCAAAATTTCTTGAAATTTCTAAAACGTGGGTCCTGTAGCATCATATCCCACCCATCCTGCTACGTATTTCGGTACACTTTTTCGACATAGTAACTTTCATACTTTTTTGGCATATTACATTGTTTAGATTTAGGATCACTGATGAGGGTTAAGTACCCGAAACGTGCATGTCTGGTCCACGTTGCCAATTTATCTGTTCTTAAATGATGCTATTCAATTTGAAGACGTTTACATTTATACCACTTGGTGAGTGTCACTGCTGGTGGACCAGGAGTCCCCGAGGGCACATGTAGCCAAGTTCGATCAATTTCGGTTGATCGTTCCTTCAACGCATTCTAAATTTCTGTTATCAAAATTTCTTGAAATTTCTAAAACGTGGGTCCTGTAGCATCATATCCCACCCATCCTGCTACGTATTTCGGTACACTTTTTCGACATAGTAACTTTCATACTTTTTTGGCATATTACATTGTTTAGATTTAGGATCACTGATGAGGGTTAAGTACCCGAAACGTGCATGTCTGGTCCACGTTGCCAATTTATCTGTTCTTAAATGATGCTATTCAATTTGAAGACGTTTACATTTATACCACTTGGTGAGTGTCACTGCTGGTGGACCAGGAGTCCCCGAGGGCACATGTAGCCAAGTTCGATCAATTTCGGTTGATCGTTCCTTCAACGCATTCTAAATTTCTGTTATCAAAATTTCTTGAAATTTCTAAAACGTGGGTCCTGTAGCATCATATCCCACCCATCCTGCTACGTATTTCGGTACACTTTTTCAACATAGTAACTTTCATACTTTTTTGGCATATTACATTGTTTAGATTTAGGATCACTGATGAGGGTTAAGTACCCGAAACGTGCATGTCTGGTCCACGTTGCCAATTTATCTGTTCTTAAATGATGCTATTCAATTTGAAGACGTTTACATTTATACCACTTGGTGAGTGTCACTGCTGGTGGACCAGGAGTCCCCGAGGGCACATGTAGCCAAGTTCGATCAATTTCGGTTGATCGTTCCTTCAACGCATTCTAAATTTCTGTTATCAAAATTTCTTGAAATTTCTAAAACGTGGGTCCTGTAGCATCATATCCCACCCATCCTGCTACGTATTTCGGTACACTTTTTCGACATAGTAACTTTCATACTTTTTTGGCATATTACATTGTTTAGATTTAGGATCACTGATGAGGGTTAAGTACCCGAAACGTGCATGTCTGGTCCACGTTGCCAATTTATCTGTTCTTAAATGATGCTATTCAATTTGAAGACGTTTACATTTATACCACTTGGTGAGTGTCACTGCTGGTGGACCAGGAGTCCCCGAGGGCACATGTAGCCAAGTTCGATCAATTTCGGTTGATCGTTCCTTCAACGCATTCTAAATTTCTGTTATCAAAATTTCTTGAAATTTCTAAAACGTGGGTCCTGTAGCATCATATCCCACCCATCCTGCTACGTATTTCGGTACACTTTTTCGACATAGTAACTTTCATACTTTTTTGGCATATTACATTGTTTAGATTTAGGATCACTGATGAGGGTTAAGTACCCGAAACGTGCATGTCTGGTCCACGTTGCCAATTTATCTGTTCTTAAATGATGCTATTCAATTTGAAGACGTTTACATTTATACCACTTGGTGAGTGTCACTGCTGGTGGACCAGGAGTCCCCGAGGGCACATGTAGCCAAGTTCGATCAATTTCGGTTGATCGTTCCTTCAACGCATTCTAAATTTCTGTTATCGAAATTTCTTGAAATTTCTAAAACGTGGGTCCTGTAGCATCATATCCCACCCATCCTGCTACGTATTTCGGTACACTTTTTCGACATAGTAACTTTCATACTTTTTTGGCATATTACATTGTTTAGATTTAGGATCACTGATGAAGGTTAAGTACCCGAAACGTGCATGTCTGGTCCACGTTGCCAATTTATCTGTTCTTAAATGATGCTATTCAATTTGAAGACGTTTACATTTATACCACTTGGTGAGTGTCACTGCTGGTGGACCAGGAGTCCCCGAGGGCACATGTAGCCAAGTTCGATCAATTTCGGTTGATCGTTCCTTCAACGCATTCTAAATTTCTGTTATCAAAATTTCTTGAAATTTCTAAAACGTGGGTCCTGTAGCATCATATCCCACCCATCCTGCTACGTATTTCGGTACACTTTTTCGACATAGTAACTTTCATACTTTTTTGGCATATTACATTGTTTAGATTTAGGATCACTGATGAGGGTTAAGTACCCGAAACGTGCATGTCTGGTCCACGTTGCCAATTTATCTGTTCTTAAATGATGCTATTCAATTTGAAGACGTTTACATTTATACCACTTGGTGAGTGTCACTGCTGGTGGACCAGGAGTCCCCGAGGGCACATGTAGCCAAGTTCGATCAATTTCGGTTGATCGTTCCTTCAACGCATTCTAAATTTCTGTTATCAAAATTTCTTGAAATTTCTAAAACGTGGGTCCTGTAGCATCATATCTCACCCATCCTGCTACGTATTTCGGTACACTTTTTCGACATAGTAACTTTCATACTTTTTTGGCATATAACATTGTTTAGATTTAGGATCACTGATGAGGGTTAAGTACCCGAAACGTGCATGTCTGGTCCACGTTGCCAATTTATCTGTTCTTAAATGATGCTATTCAATTTGAAGACGTTTACATTTATACCACTTGGTGAGTGTCACTGCTGGTGGACCAGGAGTCCCCGAGGGCACATGTAGCCAAGTTCGATCAATTTCGGTTGATCGTTCCTTCAACGCATTCTAAATTTCTGTTATCAAAATTTCTTGAAATTTCTAAAACGTGGGTCCTGTAGCATCATATCCCACCCATCCTGCTACGTATTTCGGTACACTTTTTCGACATAGTAACTTTCATACTTTTTTGGCATATTACATTGTTTAGATTTAGGATCACTGATGAGGGTAAGTACCCGAAACGTGCATGTCTGGTCCACGTTGCCAATTTATCTGTTCTTAAATGATGCTATTCAATTTGAAGACGTTTACATTTATACCACTTGGTGAGTGTCACTGCTGGTGGACCAGGAGTCCCCGAGGGCACATGTAGCCAAGTTCGATCAATTTCGGTTGATCGTTCCTTCAACGCATTCTAAATTTCTGTTATCAAAATTTCTTGAAATTTCTAAAACGTGGGTCCTGTAGCATCATATCCCACCCATCCTGCTACGTATGTCGGTACACTTTTTCGACATAGTAACTTTCATACTTTTTTGGCATATTACATTGTTTAGATTTAGGATCACTGATGAGGGTTAAGTACCCGAAACGTGCATGTCTGGTCCACGTTGCCAATTTATCTGTTCTTAAATGATGCTATTCAATTTGAAGACGTTTACATTTATACCACTTGGTGAGTGTCACTGCTGGTGGACCAGGAGTCCCCGAGGGCACATGTAGCCAAGTTCGATCAATTTCGGTTGATCGTTCCTTCAACGCATTCTAAATTTCTGTTATCAAAATTTCTTGAAATTTCTAAAACGTGGGTCCTGTAGCATCATATCCCACCCATCCTGCTACGTATTTCGGTACACTTTTTCGACATAGTAACTTTCATACTTTTTTGGCATATTACATTGTTTAGATTTAGGATCACTGATGAGGGTTAAGTACCCGAAACGTGCATGTCTGGTCCACGTTGCCAATTTATCTGTTCTTAAATGATGCTATTCAATTTGAAGACGTTTACATTTATACCACTTGGTGAGTGTCACTGCTGGTGGACCAGGAGTCCCCGAGGGCACATGTAGCCAAGTTCGATCAATTTCGGTTGATCGTTCCTTCAACGCATTCTAAATTTCTGTTATCAAAATTTCTTGAAATTTCTAAAACGTGGGTCCTGTAGCATCATATCCCACCCATCCTGCTACGTATTTCGGTACACTTTTTCGACATAGTAACTTTCATACTTTTTTGGCATATTACATTGTTTAGATTTAGGATCACTGATGAGGGTTAAGTACCCGAAACGTGCATGTCTGGTCCACGTTGCCAATTTATCTGTTCTTAAATGATGCTATTCAATTTGAAGACGTTTACATTTATACCACTTGGTGAGTGTCACTGCTGGTGGACCAGGAGTCCCCGAGGGCACATGTAGCCAAGTTCGATCAATTTCGGTTGATCGTTCCTTCAACGCATTCTAAATTTCTGTTATCGAAATTTCTTGAAATTTCTAAAACGTGGGTCCTGTAGCATCATATCCCACCCATCCTGCTACGTATTTCGGTACACTTTTTCGACATAGTAACTTTCATACTTTTTTGGCATATTACATTGTTTAGATTTAGGATCACTGATGAAGGTTAAGTACCCGAAACGTGCATGTCTGGTCCACGTTGCCAATTTATCTGTTCTTAAATGATGCTATTCAATTTGAAGACGTTTACATTTATACCACTTGGTGAGTGTCACTGCTGGTGGACCAGGAGTCCCCGAGGGCACATGTAGCCAAGTTCGATCAATTTCGGTTGATCGTTCCTTCAACGCATTCTAAATTTCTGTTATCAAAATTTCTTGAAATTTCTAAAACGTGGGTCCTGTAGCATCATATCCCACCCATCCTGCTACGTATTTCGGTACACTTTTTCGACATAGTAACTTTCATACTTTTTTGGCATATTACATTGTTTAGATTTAGGATCACTGATGAGGGTTAAGTACCCGAAACGTGCATGTCTGGTCCACGTTGCCAATTTATCTGTTCTTAAATGATGCTATTCAATTTGAAGACGTTTACATTTATACCACTTGGTGAGTGTCACTGCTGGTGGACCAGGAGTCCCCGAGGGCACATGTAGCCAAGTTCGATCAATTTCGGTTGATCGTTCCTTCAACGCATTCTAAATTTCTGTTATCAAAATTTCTTGAAATTTCTAAAACGTGGGTCCTGTAGCATCATATCTCACCCATCCTGCTACGTATTTCGGTACACTTTTTCGACATAGTAACTTTCATACTTTTTTGGCATATAACATTGTTTAGATTTAGGATCACTGATGAGGGTTAAGTACCCGAAACGTGCATGTCTGGTCCACGTTGCCAATTTATCTGTTCTTAAATGATGCTATTCAATTTGAAGACGTTTACATTTATACCACTTGGTGAGTGTCACTGCTGGTGGACCAGGAGTCCCCGAGGGCACATGTAGCCAAGTTCGATCAATTTCGGTTGATCGTTCCTTCAACGCATTCTAAATTTCTGTTATCAAAATTTCTTGAAATTTCTAAAACGTGGGTCCTGTAGCATCATATCCCACCCATCCTGCTACGTATTTCGGTACACTTTTTCGACATAGTAACTTTCATACTTTTTTGGCATATTACATTGTTTAGATTTAGGATCACTGATGAGGGTAAGTACCCGAAACGTGCATGTCTGGTCCACGTTGCCAATTTATCTGTTCTTAAATGATGCTATTCAATTTGAAGACGTTTACATTTATACCACTTGGTGAGTGTCACTGCTGGTGGACCAGGAGTCCCCGAGGGCACATGTAGCCAAGTTCGATCAATTTCGGTTGATCGTTCCTTCAACGCATTCTAAATTTCTGTTATCAAAATTTCTTGAAATTTCTAAAACGTGGGTCCTGTAGCATCATATCCCACCCATCCTGCTACGTATGTCGGTACACTTTTTCGACATAGTAACTTTCATACTTTTTTGGCATATTACATTGTTTAGATTTAGGATCACTGATGAGGGTTAAGTACCCGAAACGTGCATGTCTGGTCCACGTTGCCAATTTATCTGTTCTTAAATGATGCTATTCAATTTGAAGACGTTTACATTTATACCACTTGGTGAGTGTCACTGCTGGTGGACCAGGAGTCCCCGAGGGCACATGTAGCCAAGTTCGATCAATTTCGGTTGATCGTTCCTTCAACGCATTCTAAATTTCTGTTATCAAAATTTCTTGAAATTTCTAAAACGTGGGTCCTGTAGCATCATATCCCACCCATCCTGCTACGTATTTCGGTACACTTTTTCGACATAGTAACTTTCATACTTTTTTGGCATATTACATTGTTTAGATTTAGGATCACTGATGAGGGTTAAGTACCCGAAACGTGCATGTCTGGTCCACGTTGCCAATTTATCTGTTCTTAAATGATGCTATTCAATTTGAAGACGTTTACATTTATACCACTTGGTGAGTGTCACTGCTGGTGGACCAGGAGTCCCCGAGGGCACATGTAGCCAAGTTCGATCAATTTCGGTTGATCGTTCCTTCAACGCATTCTAAATTTCTGTTATCAAAATTTCTTGAAATTTCTAAAACGTGGGTCCTGTAGCATCATATCCCACCCATCCTGCTACGTATTTCGGTACACTTTTTCGACATAGTAACTTTCATACTTTTTTGGCATATTACATTGTTTAGATTTAGGATCACTGATGAGGGTTAAGTACCCGAAACGTGCATGTCTGGTCCACGTTGCCAATTTATCTGTTCTTAAATGATGCTATTCAATTTGAAGACGTTTACATTTATACCACTTGGTGAGTGTCACTGCTTGTGGACCAGGAGTCCCCGAGGGCACATGTAGCCAAGTTCGATCAATTTCGGTTGATCGTTCCTTCAACGCATTCTAAATTTCTGTTATCAAAATTTCTTGAAATTTCTAAAACGTGGGTCCTGTAGCATCATATCTCACCCATCCTGCTACGTATTTCGGTACACTTTTTCGACATAGTAACTTTCATACTTTTTTGGCATATTACATTGTTTAGATTTAGGATCACTGATGAGGGTTAAGTACCCGAAACGTGCATGTCTGGTCCACGTTGCCAATTTATCTGTTCTTAAATGATACTATTCAATTTGAAGACGTTTACATTCAAACTTTTCATAGAGATGGGAATAATAAGTTGAGTTCATTTCAGGTACATGTAATGATGTATTGACCTTGACATGGCCATTTGATGATACAATTTTGAATTTGACTTTACCATATAGTAAGGTACCATATAAATTAATATAGATCTAAGCAAGTAGACCTGATTTCATTTATTGACCTAGACCTTAAAAATGAGATTTTGAATTAGACTATGCTGTACTTACATTACATGTATATGAAACCATGAGCAAGACTTTACTTTTCTACACTTAAAGAGTACATTAAAATTTTACATGGAGGTAGAGCATGATGACTGGATTTGATTTCAGGTAGTGTCCCTGCCCTTGACAGTTACTCTATGAAGTATCAATTTAAAACTTGTAATATGGTTAGTGGAACTGACTTCTGGTACTGAAGTGAACCTTGCATGATGATATGATTTTGAATTAGACTGAATTGTGTCAAAACATCATAGAATCTCACATTTAAACTTTGAATGGAGATTTTAGATTCCACTGTGTTCCCTTAAATGGACATTGTGTTTCAAAAAACAATCTGCTGCCAGCAATCCGCCCATTAATACCGTCTTTCTTTGTGTCTTGTTTCACTATAGCTTTGACCTTGTACACATGTATCTGACCTTGGCTGAGATCATGAAACACCTTTTGATGCTGGATAACAATTCAAGGTCAATCCATACTTTAGTAATGAAATTGATGATGCTAGTCATATCCAAACTATATCTCTTGAACCGTGCATCCAATCACTTTCATTATCTTGTTGCTTAGAAACTAAAGATTTCAAATAACTTTCATATGACCCAAGGAAAGGTCACTCTGTACTTTAGTAATGAAATTGTGTATTCTAATCATATTCATACTGTTCATGTTGTAGTATATTGTTGCTCATTATCCAAAGGTTTCAAATAACCATAACCCAAGGTCATGTGATCAAGGTCAACTGAATGCTTTTTATAATGGAATTGTCTATCAAAATCATGTCTGGTCCATTTCTCTTAAAATACTATTATGTACATTTGTACACATGTACCCAATCACTTTCATACTTCAGTATGTTGTTGCTCAAGACTGAATCAAAGGTTTCACATCACCTTGACCCAAGGTCATGCGACCAAAATCAAAATTACACAGATGTTGAAATCAATTTTTCAAACATTTTTTTTACTTAAAACATATGTACATAGAATATTTTGATGTATTAAAAAAATCCAATAAATATTATAATTTCAATCCCTTTAGATCTTAAGTCAGCTAATTAAGTAAAGTTCATTCAGGGGATAGAAAATTAAGGTACAGACAACATATTATGTCTTTTTGTCTTATTGTAGATTTGACATTGGTTCATTGTCATGACACAACCTTTGATCCTATTGAATATGATTCTAACCCATGATGGGATTGCAAGTTAAAGGCTAGGTATGATTTAAGCAGAATTGGATAGAGTCATAGACATACATGTACTGGACATACAGATAATTCATATATACACTTCTTAACTTTGTTTGCAGGAGTTTAGCAATATGCAACCTCCCCCTCCCCCCCCTTAAACCTCCATTCTTAAAATAGGTCATAAAAAATATCTTAATTGATCCTTGATAAAATCATACAAGAGTTATATTAGAGATCAATATTTTTAATAAATGAATATTGGTGAAATTCCATCAATCCCATGTGAAAATTGATACTGATTATTAAATCATACATGATTTGTCTTGTAAACATTCTTACTGACTTTACTATTCAGTTATTCTACATGATTGTATACATGAACACATTTATTGCACACTCTTTCAATTTTTTTTTCCTATGGATTAACACATGAAGAAAGATCTGCAGTGTTATTGTACAAATAAAAAGTCTTCTGGCTTCCCTCTTCATGTTCTTGCTGTACATTCAATATGTTAACCTGTCCCATTAAATATCTGCTGTAAGTGTAAGGTACATTCTACAGATGACCCTGCAAAATAAATTTGTGTTCAAAATTTAGTAAATCAGACATGACTGTTTTGTACATACAATTCAAGTAGTATAATTGATTCACTTCAAAACCAGGATTAGTAATCCTGCAGTAAAGACAGTAAAACACATTAACAACTCAGTTAAATACTGTATCCATGACAAATATGGATAATGACCATATCCCTGTCTACAGTACAAAATCGATAATACAGAAAATCAGAAACCGAAGGCATACAAAATCAGGACAAAACAGGAACCAAAGCAAACAAAAACAAAAACCTCCACCATATGAAAAGAAGCGAACTCCCGATATGAGAGTGAGACCAGGTGCCCAGGAAGAGTAAGCATCTCCTGCTTGCATGCAACACCCGTCGCTTCAATTCGGTAGAACTGTCACATCCGGTTACTTCCATTTTGGAAGATATAGAGTACAATCTTTGGTTGGATGGTTCAAATGGTCTATGACAGAATATCATCCACCATTCTGGATAGTGGGACATCATAGTGTATGACGAGTTCCCCATATCGACCGTAGAACTTCCTCAGTGACGATGTTAGTCGGTCACAAACATATCCCTGACTGAGAAGCTTATCTGAAAGACGCCTAGCTCTCAGAACAAAATCCGTATATTTGGTACTTGCTCTGGCATAGCGTATCAACTGAGATATGAACACGCCATAAGCAGGCGATGAAGGGATGTTGCTACTCAGAAAAGGAAAGTTCGTAATGCTGAAATTGAAGTCGTCACGTTTGTCATAGAGTGAGGTGTTCATGTGACCATCAGTGTCGTAGGACAACATTATGTCCAAATAGGATGCTGAATTATTTGTCTCTGTAGTTTCTTTGACTTCAAGCTCCGAAGGATAGATACTGCTCAGGTAATCCGCGAATTTTGGATTATTGATGGACAACACATCGTCTATGTATCTGTAAGTGAAGTTGAAATCAGAAGCTAAGTATCTTTTCCCTTCAGAGACCAAAGATTGAATGAATTCAGCTTCGTACGAGTAAAGGAAAATGTCGGCAAGGAGTGGGGCACAATTGGTACCCATTGGAATTCCGACAATTTGCTGGAAGACCTTTCCTCCAAACACCACAAAAATGTTGTCGATCAGAAAGTTTAACATCTGAATAATGTCTGTTTCAGTGTACTTATTTTCAGAATCTGACTTTTCTTTTACAAAGTAGGTTTTGTCATAGTTAACAACAATAAATTTGTATTTGCGAGACTGAGACTTGGCACACCCAGTTCTGAAAAACTTGTGAAAAAGAAGTTCTTTGTAAGGTTGTAAAACATTAAATGCAAATGTAAGTCCATGAAAATTTCTATACTTACATCCAAAAACATACATTCTACATCCATAGAAAAGGAAAAGCAGGGACAACAGACACCTACTAGCTCTGCGCTGCTGCTCTGCATTGTTCACCTCTTTTCATGATATCTGTTGTTTGGACAAACACCTGGTTGTATCATCTCTGTTTCGGAATTTATTTTTGAATATTGTCTTTTTACATTTTCATTGCTTTTTCGTAAAATTGCAACCCGAATGGTACACACAAACAAAATTTTCTGGGTATCCCTCGGCCCTCACAACTCATGCTCATTACGCTGGAAAACGACTTGTGGCTGTGCGAGATGACATTAATTGTCACATTATTATCCTTCCTTTCAACATCAAGCTTTATAAATTCGTTTCTTTGTCAAAATCACTCGTATTCATCTATAATCGTCTATTCTAAATATCGTAGCGACTGATAGCGAGTAAATTCGAGCTAAAAATACGCTTTTCCTACTTTCCACACGGAAGAGCGCTTCCAAGGGAGGTTATAAAATCCGCTATTTTGTCGATTTTTTCTTTCCGTATTTCCTATCTTAGAGTTGAATACCCACCTTTTTTATTTTTTGAATATTTAAAGCACTATCAGAGCTTCTTGAAATACTGTCTTTCATTGTTTGTACTATATGGCAAGTTTGTGATTTTTGTTACCAAAAAATACGGCTTTTGGGGGAAAATCCCCTTCAAATTACAAGTTTATACACCCATATATGACATATGACCAATGTGATTCTTCTATTATGCATTGGTATATATTTCATAGGCAAAACCTGAAGCAATCATTATGAAAATAAGTATATCCTACACGAGAAACGATAGGAAATAATGTTCAAAAGCAATCTGCTGACTTTTTTCATAAATTGACAATACAGATGCCGTTTCCATGGATACATGAGAAATATTTGAATTATCCTTTATGTTTTTAATATTGTTTTATCATTTTGATTTATGTTATTTTTGTTTTTTTTTCTAATTTGAAAACATGCGTTTCCAGCAAATTTTGGTCCTTACAGAGAATGGCTTTTAAAAACAAAGGGGTTCGCTCCTCAGCGTATCAAATTACTATTAAGAAATTACCAAAAACCAATGTCAGTTGCGCTACCTTGGAAAAATTCAACGAAGTAACTTGATGTAAACATTAATTCAAAAATGCAAATCCATTGATCCAAAAAGCCCGCCAAACATAATTATAATTCTTTGTGAAATCTGCTGTTACAAAAAAGAAACACAACGAACACTGAATAATTTCCATTGCTATTTTCAAATGAGTTAAAGAAGATCGTCCTAGCAGGTAGTCATACACGCATGAACGTAAACAGAGGGTTATGTACATTATGTGTAATTATTTTTCGATTTTGGTACATAAGGTCTACTTTTTTGGTTGTTAAGATAAAGATTTAATTGTAAACGTCTTCAAATTGAAAAGTATCATTTAAGAACAGATAAATTGGCAACATTGACCAGACATGCACGTTTCGGGTACTGATCCTCATATCTAAACAATGTAATAAGCCAAAAAAGTATGAAAGTTACTATGTCGAAAAAGCGTACCGATATCAGACTTCAACTTTATATTGGTGAAAATGTCCACAATTTTTATAAGAAAGAAATGTCACTTATACTTTGGTTGAAAACTGCATAAAATCTTATATACAGCTGTCACACCTATAAGAGCGCGTTTGGGTGTATGTGTAAATTTGTACAGAACCCACGCTTGTGATGTAAATATATAAAAAATTCAACTCAGTTATAAAATTTTGACTTTGTCTGATCAATTTCAATCGTAATTCACGTGTTACACACAACAAGACTACGTGGACTTGAAAGAAAAGGGAGAGGGGCGCTCTTCAACCCCCTACCCGTCAATTTCGTTCCTATAATTAATTTGGAAATCAATGTATTTTTTAATGTTATGATTCTATTTTTCTTGGTACAATGTAACTATTCAAGCATCGAATTTGGTTGAAAAGCAATTACAAAATAAAGCTATTGACTCCATTAAACGAATGTATTAGGCATCCCTGTAAGAAAATGGACTCGTGCAGTTAAGGGGGTAGGGGTTATGTTTTGTGAATTGCGATCTGTTATTTGTATAGATGCATTATCTTATGAGCTGTGAATCTTGGATATATATTTTAAAGACAAAATAATCCAAATTTAATGAAAAAAAAATTAGATACTTTTTTTTTCTTTATTTTTAATTGCATTTTTCTATTTTTTTCTCACTTTTATGTACGGACACCTGAATCGAACTCATATAATTTCTAAATGTGAACAAAAAGCGTTAATAATGATAAATCTAGCATTTAGAAATTTAAATTAAAATCATGTGACAAAGGAGCAGGCGCGGTAACCTGCCATTTCGACCCTATTTTCAAAGTTGTTTATATATCCATAATATTCTAGTTGATAAAATGTCAGATGTATGATGAATTCAGGAAAGCCTTTATCGATTTCACAGTCCTTTACTGAATTATACGTCGCTCAAAACGTCTAATAACGTTGAAATAATTGAAAATATCAATAAATGAGCGATATTTCGATACAAAACTATGAAATTAAGTACATGTAGCACTCCAGGCCTTTTCCATGAATATTTTTGTATCAAGTGATGGATTTCTGAACGGTCTTTCAATTTGCATAAAAAAATTCGTGGGCGAGGCCTGGAGCATAGATGAATTTTTATGCTTTGTGAGTAAAAAACGGTAATTTTCCTTTGCTTAGCGTCATTCAGGAAATATGACGTCAAAACATGACGTCATACATCATGCGCGTGACGTTAGGAGCGCTCAAAATTATGACGCCGTTTTTTCTCAAACATACAACATTGCAAAAAATGATAATTAATAATTCGTTTATTAAAAGCACTTTTCATCGAAATTATAGGGCCGATATGAGGGGTTAGTGCACCTCCTTTGATGCAAAAACCTGTTCCTAAAAAAGAATATAGAAGGAAATTTAAAAAGAAGGAAAATTGTGCATTTCCCAAGCTTTTACAGAATAGGGTACCTCCAAAAGCATTGTATTTCAAAGAGACGGATGAACATATTTTGTTGAAACTTGGAACATGACAAAGATAGATATTGATGTATATAATACAATTTTGATTTTGATTCAGACGTGTAAAGGTGAGCATCTTATAAGTGCAAAAGAGCTATTGCAATACCCCCGGCGTCGGCGTCGTCCGAACTAGATGATAAGGTTAATGTTAAGATCAATCACACAATTTCCTTTTTCATATTCACATTATGTTGGTTCTTTTTGTTGTTAATGTTAAATTATACTTTGTCTAATATTACCAAATGGGGATGTAGCCCCTTGGGTGGGGATGTTTTGCACAAGGCAAATGTTGAAAAAAGGTAAATGATATGATAGCAATATTGCCTTTAATGGCCAATATTAAGCAAAGTATAAGTGTTACATGTTCCTATCTTATATGGTGGATGTATTTTTGATCAAACTTTCATAAAATGACCTTGATCTACTTTCCTGCTTGAGTGATTTTGCCTTAAAAAGCCAATATTGAGCAAAGTATAAGTGCTACATGTTCCAAACTTACATGGTGGATGTATCTTTAATCATTCCTTCATAAGATAACATTGACCTACTTTTTCTGCTTGAGTGATTTTGTCTTTAGAAGCTAATGTTGAGCAAAGTATAGGTGCTACATGAGTTTACAATTGTATATAATTATATAAATTTGAGAAAAAAGTGAGCTTCAGAAATTGGCTGTCGTTAAAGACATTGTCCTATGCAATCGAGCATTAGATGACTCATGCCAATATTTTTTTTACTACTTACCAAAAACATTGACTGTGTATGTCGGATTTGCTCAAACTGGTCCTTATTCCAAAGATATAGAATGACGATCGTTCACTGTTTAAATCATGGCGGCTGCCATAAATTGTTTTCGTCTTTGGAGGCAGTTTTATCACTGCGCAACCGTAACCCCATATATAAAATTGTAAAAAATGAATCTTATTTTTTTTTTCTGTTGATGCTGGTATCACCCGAAAAATTGGACAGTAAACCTTGAAACATGTCCAATTTTTCGGGTAATACCGGCAACAACAGAGAAGTAAAAGTGAAAGCAAAAGTGAATCCCCCACAATGCAGATGCTTGGGAACAGTATCCCCTATTTGTTAGCAACACCCGTCACATCGGCAGTAACGAGAAAAAGTCTTATAGAGTTATTTGTTATTAAAATTCGTGTTTTAGATGGTTTTAACCTTATTTTATATCTTCCGACATGGAGGACAACGAGATATAATATATAATATTTTCCGTCTGCTGTACAACGAGATGTTATATTGTATGAACATCAAAGAAATACAAATGTATCCATCAGTTATTCAGTCTCAAAGTCGAGAAGGAAAGGTAGAATTATTGGAATTGTTATTGAGAGATGAACAAAGTGCGACTAGTACATGTACCGGTGCCCGGGGAGAGTAAACGTCTACTGTTTGCATGCAACACTCGAAGCAACAGTTCAAATGAAAATTCGGTGATCGTCTCGATGTACATGTTAATATACATATCGGTTAATGATGTCGTGTTTGGTGATATTGACTGCCATTTAATCGCAGTCACTGATCATTCTGGAAAGAGGGATCTGATCTGTTTTATAAGATTCTCGTAGCGACCAAAGTATTCCCTCATTGATGGTTTCTGTCGTTGTGTAATTTAATTCTGAACAAGTAGCTTACTTACCGTCTAGCTCTCACGATGAAATCATCATATTTGCAACCGTATCAGTTGAGCATCAAAAACGCAATGGGTAGGGGAAACCGGACTTCTGCTACTCATGAACGGGAGGTTGGTTATGTGTAAATCATGCATTTCATACAGTGAGGTGTTCAAATAGCCGTTTGCGTCAAAAGTTCACCGAGTACATCCATGTACGAAGCGGATCTGTTACTCTCGGTTGTTTCCTGATCACTAGTACATGTTTTCATTTAGATGCTCCATAAAGTTCATCTTATGTATGGACGACGCGTTATCTATGTGTCTGAAGGTAAAACAGAACTGAGGTTTAATGTGCTTCCGCCGAATTAATAGCAAGGTCGGGATGAAGTCAGCTTCGATCAACTTTGGTTGATCGTCTGTCTTTTCAACGCATTTGAAATTTTCTGCTACAAAATTACTTGGAATTTCTAAAACGTGGGTCCTGTAGCATCATATCCCACCCATTCTGCTACGTTTTTATGGTACATTTTTGGACATACTAATTTTCATACTTTTTGGCCATATTACATTGTTTAGACTGAGGATCACTGACGAGGGTCTAGTACCCGAAACGTGCATGTTTGGTCCATGCTGTAAATTTATCAGGTTTTAAATGATGCTATTGAATTTAAAGACGTTTAACATTTGAACTACTTGGTGAGTGTCACTGCTGGTGGACCAAGAGTCCCCGAGGGCACATGTAGCCAAGTTCGATCAACTTTGGTTGATCGTCTGTCTTTTCAACGCATTTGAAATTTTCTGCTACAAAATTACTTGAAATTTCTAAAACGTGGGTCCTGTAGCATCATATTCCACCCATTCTGCTACGTTTTTTTGGTACGTTTTTGGACATACTAATTTTCATACTTTTTGGCCATATTACATTGTTTAGACTGAGGATCACTGACGAGGGTTTAGTACCCGAAACGTGCATGTTTGGTCCATGCTGTAAATTTATCAGGTTTTAAATGATGCTATTGAATTTAAAGACGTTTAACATTCGTACGAATATAAAGATAAGTCCGTAAGCAGTTGGGCGAAATTGGAACTCAAGGGAATGCCAACTATTTCCTGGAATACGGTTCCTCCAAACACCACAAAATACTGGCAACAAAACACTAAAGAAACCGGATGATATCGTTTTCGGTATACTAATACGAGGACTGATTGATATGCTGTGAGCCTTGTATTGAACGATTTGAATTTTATCAGACATTTTGCATTTTTATTCTAAATAATCAACTTCAGAATCTATACATTTATGCCAACAATGTTTAGGGTCCTCAATGCCACTTTTAAAGAACTCCTTATCTTGACTGGTCAGAAAACCATAAACTGCAAGTATAACGTCATCCTCGGACTGAAAGTGGGGGCCAGAAAGAGCTGCTTTCAGTTTGATGGAGGAAGATCAGGTGAATAAGGCGGATGCTCAATCAAATTAAAGCCACAATCATGGATGGCAGCCATGACCGTGATAGACTTGTGAACAAAAGCATTGTCCTAATGAAACAGCACACCTTTAGTGTGCTTTTCGTGGCGCTTAGGTTTAATATTGTCCTGTTTTAGAAGTGAAGCATAGTATATGTCATTGATTGTTTGGAGATAATATATCAGTAGAATAAATTCTGCATCCCCAGAAAACCGATGCTCATAACACATCAATTAGCCCTCGTACTTTTGAAAGAGAGGTGTTGCAAATTATATTGAAAAGTCTTTTTTTTAGATTTTTGTGTGGAATGGTAGTTTGGGGCGTGGCGAAGTCGAAAGACTTTATGCTTGTATTATGATTGAAATTGGTGGCTTTTATATTTTCCAAAAGTGTCTTAGAATTATTAAGAATCCACATCATATCATATTTTCTGTCTGTTTTTCAGATTTTTTCTTTCCGCACGAGAAAGTTATGTTTAATTTTTTGTGAAGAATTTGAAGGTCTTTCGATTGTGAGTTTTGAAATCTTATTTCGGATTTAATGTTTGAAAGAAAGGAGGGGATATCCAACCAGACAGTTTAAACCCACAGCAAAGCACCAGAACACCCGATGCAAAAGCACAGAGTTGACTGGCACAACAAGAGACATAAAAGAGACATACTACATTGACACATAAAACGCGGCGCCGAATCTTATTCTGTGGTCAATAATTTGGTGGTCAATCAATAAAATTATGAAAGAGAATAAAATGCCTATGATTATCATGTGTTTACTTTGTTGCAAAGATTAATACTTTGTGGTCATATTAAAAGAAAGATTGATTTTATTCCCTGTACTGAATAATTCGAGACTATTTTTTTTCTTTCAAGCGATCAAGAGAAGGAAAGCAACGAAGTGTTAGTTCCTGTCGTAATAAGTGTTGTGACTGTGATTTTACTTCTACTTGTCACCCTCTACTTTGTCCTGTTATTCCTAGGGAAACGTCGCCGTCGAATAAAAAAAGGCAAATATATCAAATTGATTAAAATATTAATTTTGTTTCAGTCCATCTATTTTTCAAATTACAATGTTTAATTATTGTGTACTTAATGGAAACCTACAAGCAAGTTTTCTTTCAAAGCTATCTTTTGTGTACATGTAATGTCTTAGGCCATACCAAGTTAGTTAAATATTCTTTAGATTGCCCGCACCATATTTTTCAAAATTTAAAAAATAATATTTTCAAAATAAAATGCACCACTAAATTTCTGGCTCAAGAATTTTTTAGGGTTGGTTCTGATTTCTGTTAATCTTAAAGCTTGTAGAATTCTCAGATTGTGCAAATTTCGAATAAAATGATATATTTGTACAACACAACTTGTGTTTGAAAAAAAATGTTAGGTGCAAATTTGTTGTCCCATTTACATGAAAGTCAAGGAGGCGGGAATGTTCGAAAAAATGTTCCGTACCGCTATGTGCCAGGGATCTCAGTCCCCAGATTCTTATGGGGATTCCTTTTTGAGTACGGAAAACATCAGAAATATATTACTGGGGTAACCTATATCAAAAGTAAAATTATTTCACTAGCTCGCACCTTAAAAACTGCAATACTTAAAAACAATCTCTCGTACTCTTTTTTTACCAGAAAATCAGAAGTCTTAGAACATTCAATTAATTTGGTATGGCTTTACTGACTTTTCATAAAAAAATTAATTAACCATGATCTTATATAATGTTGTTGAACATAAAGAAAAATATTATACAGGCAACCACATATTCACGCTAGTCGTAGCTTAGACTAACATAAAACACGTTATTGTTAATGCTCAACATTCTTTTGTACTCCTTGATCAATTCCGTAATGATGAACTAGTTGAAACGTTTAATTTGTTTTTCAATAGGCGACACTACGTCTGAGTTTGTCCCTTTACTCCCTTCTCTATCTGTGTCCCCTGAACAATTGGAAAAGGGTAAGCTTTCTCTATGAATTTCTTTTTATATAAAAAATATTTTGGGTGAGGGCTGGCGCCATACTTATTTTCATATATTTTGACCAGAATTATGCCAATTTCTTACAATTTTTCAGCATTTTATAACTTTACGCTGATTTTGAAGCCATATCATTCGGCGTATTGCACGTAAATTATCATATTTATTTGGTATTTCAAACAACCACACATTTAACTTCCTTGATACGAAATACAATCAAAATCTAAAACATTCTAAAATTAGGGCCGATTTTCCATGTTCCCGAACCTGCTCCTTTACAGATATTTATGTCTAAAATATAATTAAACTTTACAATATCCTGTATAAATAAATATAGAAGAAGTACCTAACAGTAATTCGGTCTCAAAGTCGAGAAGGCAAGGCCAAATCATGAGAATTCCCATGAACAACATTCCGAAGTGAGACCAGTTGCCCGGGGAGAGTCATCGTCTCCTGATTGCATGCAACACCCGTCTCAACAGCTGCATGGGAACCTGTCAATTCGATGATTTCTCGATGTACATTTTGATAAGTATATCTTGTTTGGTGCACCGTTCAATCACAATGTAGAATGTCACTGATCATTCAGGAAAGGCGGATCTGATATGCTTTTATTATTTCCCCGCAGCGACGGAATAACTTCCTCAATGATGATTTCAGCCGTTGTGTGATATAACCCTGAGCGAGTAGCTCACTTGCAAGCCGTCTGGCTCTAATGATGAAATCTCCATATTTGGAACATGTCCTGGCTTACCGTATCAGCTGAGAAACAAAAACGCAATAAGCAGGAGAAGACGGAATGTTGCTACTCATAAAAGGAAAGGTAGTTACATGTATGTGGAAGCTGAAATCGTCACGCTTGTCATACAGTGAGGTGTTCAAATAGCCTTTTGCACCGAAAGATAGGTGTATATCCAAGAACGAAGCCGATCTGTCGCTCTCTGTTGTTTCCTTGATATCTAGTACAGGAGGATAGATTTCATGTAGATAGTCCATAAATTTCGGATTATTGGTGGTCAACACGTCATCTATGTATCTGAAGGTAAAATTGAACTGAGATGCGAGGTGCTTTCGCCCAGTCGAGAGCAAGGTCTGGATGAAGTTATGTTACATTATTTTTTTTCTGTTTTTCTGTATTATATGTTACATTATTTTCTTCTACCAAATTGAATTCAATTTGACTAATTTGACTGATGTCGTCATCGCCGAGGCGTTCATTGGCACTACAACACACTACATGTAAGAACAATTCTCTGTAAGGACCAAAAACAAATTCAATGACACATTGGCACGACATGTCATGGATTTTAGAGATTTTTGGATTGGAAGTTCAATATGAAGTCCTATGACGAATGTAAAACTTTTGAAGAACAAGAGTACCGCTGCCATGGCAACCATAAATAAAGTTTGAAGCATTCGAAAATTTCATAAGACATGGCGTTTTTGCAAACTCTGTTGTGTGGAGACGGGTACATATTTCAATTGCAATAACAGAAGTTTTTTTCCCTTTCAATCCTCTTGTTATAAATATCTTAAATGAAATTCACACTTCAACCTTATGTGTCTTGTATAAGGGGCCAAAGAGAAGGCCAAAATATCGTTTTAAAACCTCCCATTATAGGCTTTATGGGACCCTATTTTGCTTGTTTTTTCTGTATTTATATGGTTTAAAATATCCTAAATGCGGCAATGTTTGGAGTTTCAATATCAATATCCAAGAGATATTGTTAATGAACTACAGGTATAAGAAAAGTAAAAGGTTTCCTGGGTAAATTTATCTTTATCAATGGAAACTGCATGAGGTATTTGAAAATTTCTGCTACTAGTATAAAAATTTCTTAAAATTTCTGAAACGTGGGTCCTGTAGCATCATATCCCACCCATCTAGCTACGTCTTTGGTATATTTTTGGACATATTAAGTTTCACACTCTTTGTCCATATTATTGTTTAGATTGAGGATCACTGACGAGGATTAAGTAAGCGAAACGTGAATGTATGGTCCATGCTGCAAATTTATCAGTTCTTAAATGATGCTATATAATTTCAATACGTTTAACATGGTAATCATGGCAACATTATGGTTATGATACATGTTATTATTCTATTTTAAACTGTCCATGTATAATATTGAAACAGAACTTCGTTCATACATCTACTGAGACAAAATAATTCAGTAATGACCTTGATAATTGTTCAAGGTAATTTTTTTCAAGGTAACTGAATTGTAATTGAGCAAAATTGACGAATATTGTAATTATTCGTTCATAAGAAATGGATCAGTAATAAAGAGAACCACGTGACACAAGACTTAATGGTCAAATGCAACAAATCAGTGGATACAATAGTTTTTTCTTAGTAAATGTACAACTTAATAAGTTCAATTAACTCTCTTGCTTTCTGAGACTGAGGTGTGGATATGGATAAAAGAAAGCATGAAAATCAAAATTGCCATATCTCGTCCTAGCAAAAGAATTATTTTTTAAAATAAAAAGTCAATGAATTCTAAACATTTCTTTTCGATATATCCATCATCTTTTGAAATATGAATGAATAATTGAAAAAGAAAATAAATATAAATATATTTATTGATTTTTATGGTCGAAGATATGTCAATGATCTTGGGAATTTTCATGGTTAAAGAACAAAGTAAAGGAGCTTTATCTGTTTCTACATGTATGTACATTTTCATTATCATAAGAAGCACCACTGACGTAGTAGGAAACCCCATTTTTGAACGGTATTATAATCAAGCTTTAGCCCTTGTTGTTGTCATAGTAACGGTTTTTTGAAGGTATAATTCAGATGATAACTTAAATTTGTCCAACCCAAATTTCCTTTCATTATATTTTCAACGAACAGTAATTTTCTTGAATACCAAGACCAGGTCTCAATAATGCTGCATTTAGATATACTTTACACTGAAAAATTGTAAAAATCATACAAAAATGAATCTTAATTTTAATCTTATTTTTAACTTGAATTTTCCTGCTTTTGGTTTGGCACAGTAAGCTTCTTACAAGGTCCATCACAAAACTGAGAGCATTTTTAAAAAAAGAAAGGAAATGCAAAAGGTATGAAAATGAAATTTCTACAACGATGGGATCCATGGCAATGCAGTACCTAAAAGTAAGTTACTCCACTGTCTTTAAAGTAGAACAAAGAGACTTATCTCGGTACCATGGCAACCGGAAGTCATATTAACCGGAAACCTTTATTTTTGCAATAAGTGTATAATTTATACCAAATATGCAGAAAATCATGAAAATCCAAGACATGCCGTGGCACAAGAAATTTGGTGGTAACATAGAATGGCTCTTTAAAACACTCAATGTTGGTGAATGACAGCCTTTATTTCGATTCTGAATTCCATTAATCTCACCTAGGTTTTATTCGTTTTTGTCAGACCCTGGAAAAAACCCCTAATAATTGAACATTTTTGAAATGCAATCCTAATTTGGTTACATTGTGAAGTTGATCGTTCACAATAATCATATTCTTTGAAAAAACTATTTTTACATCCATTGTTCTAGCTTCTGAACATTATTTTTAATATTTATAGGAAGGCAAATTATTGAAGAACATCGAAATGATGAAACATATGTACCAACTAATGCAGTGAGGAATGGAAAGAAAATCCTCGATGAGAAGAAAATATTAATAACCAAAGGAGTTACTGGGAGCGGGAAAACAAAAACCGCATTACAGATTGCTTCGAAGTGGATGAAAGAGAACGAAAATAAAAGAAAATGTATCTATCTAAGCTCTATTGATGATCATCGTATAGTGGATGTCACAGACAACACGTGTATTGTTTTTGATGATTGTTTCACGAGATGGGTCTTAGATTGCTCCTCACCATTTGTTCCGCAGTTTTGTTTGCGGGTTTATCAACAGATCACGAATTTTTCAAATATGTTCCTCATTATAACGATTCAAAATACAACCTACTCTTCACATCGTCAAATGTTACAGAAATATTCACTATTTTCGAAGGATCATGAGATTACCCTTACTTACCCTGATTATGAGGAAAAGAAGGAAATACTGACTTCTCTTTTTCGCAAATTATCAAATGCAAGGGTGAACCCTTTAGAAGATGCAACAAAGCAGAAAATTAAGGATGGTCCTCATAACAAAATGACTGAAGGGAAATTTAAGGACTTGTTGTCATCATGTGGAACAAGAAAAGGATTTCCAAGTATTTGTTGGATGTACACAAACATCCCTGAATGTTATAATGAAGGAGATGTCTTCTTTCGGGGAGGTGAATACAAACTTGCAAGGATAATAGCAAGCATGAAAAACCCGCTCAGATTTTGTTTACATTATGCAATGCTTCGAACAAATTGTGGCTTTGTGGATACCAATATACTGGATCAAGAATGTTTAAAAGTACTTCGACGTATTTTCGGGTATAAAGAAATGACAGAAAATCTAATAAAAGATTGCTTCGGAGAAGCGCATAAATATTTTTTGGTTGGAAAAAATCCAGGTGTTTATTCATTTTCTCAAAACATACTATATGACGCATGTTTGAAAGAATGGTTGAGAGAAGAAATAAGAGATCAATTTCTGCTTTTGTGCAATATAGAACAAGTAAAAGAAATCATACGAGATGAAACATATCATGTAGAATACGGTGATATTATTCTAAGACTAAAAAGATCTGAATATTCAATGTTTGTCCCAAAATTTGTGTCACTTTTGAAAGAGCACAAGGAGCTTACAAAATGAAGAATTTCTTGGACATGTTAAAGAAGAACGTGCGAAACAGAAAACTTATTATCTGATGGAAAAGCAATTGCAACATGAAAATGAGACAGGAGTGCAAATAGAAATATCAAATCAAAGTACGTGTGATGGAGAAAAAATAAGAAATTCGATTATTCTTGCATTTGGAATACTCCATCGATGGAAACAACTCCGCAAGAGATGCCTCTCTTAAATGTTTAAAAGTGAAATGAGTGTTTCAGACGCTTACTATTCTCTTTGAGATCATTTCAATTGGATAACAATGGCATTGCAAATTATACAAAGCTGTAAGAAAGGGCTACACTTTGTCAATGATAGGGAAACCATTTGCATACATTGTACTTGAGATTTATATGTAAGGACCTAAGAGAAATGCACATTTAGTTTCAGATTAATCCATCGGATAGAGAGCGAATGTCAAGAGCTCAACCATACAAAATACAATATTACAGAGGTCATTGTTGGAAACCTTTGTTTTATTTTATGATGTCGATAGGGTTAACAGATGTTGGTGTTCCGAAGTATGATGATCGTATTTTGATGATTGTAATTTGCATAATGGTCTATCTTACCTTATGTAACCTAATGCTTATATTTTTGTGCCGCTTCAAAGCATAGCTACTCCTAGGAATCACTTTGTCCGTATGTCCGTCTGTCTGTCACACTCTGAAAGTCACTCCCTATAACTGTTGATTATAACGTCATACGGCTTTGATAGTTCACATTTAAATTAAGGGATAAACGTACTCTGTTTTGTGGGTACGACAGGTATTTGTTGGATAAACTGTTGGAAACGCAGTTATATCGTCGGGACTTGTCCCCGATGGTATAACGTATGTTTCCAACAGTATATCCAACATATACCTGTCGTAACCACAAAATACAGTACGTTTATCCCTATTCTAATTCATGTGACATATTCTAACTTTTTTTACCCCTCAGAGGGTCTCACGCATCGCTTTAGAGGTGACGTTGCTACGGAGGACGAACAACGAACAACAGAAAATATTGCGCTGCAAAATATAAAGTACCCGAAATGTACATGTTGGTCCATGCTGCCAATTTATCTGTTCTTAAATGATGCTATTCAATTTGAAGACGTTAACACATACAACTACTTCGTATTTTTTACAATGGCGAAAAATCAAAGTGTTATCTGAATTTGATAGAGTTGTCACCGTGGCGTTGCGGTATGAGCGGTCTGCTTTGTATGCTAGGCGAAGCCGCCGTTCGGAGTTTACCGACTTCATATTTAATATCTGCACCTATTTGGGAGTCCGCTGGTCGATAAAGGATAGGGTCCGCTGCCTCGGATGAGCACAAGTGCAATCAAATTCAAATAACAACGAATTTTTCACTTCCGGTGTATGCTGAGTGAGCCGTATTCATATGTACGTCATAGGAACAACTCTTTTAAGGGTTGTCACCGTGGCGTTGCGGTATGAGCGGTCTGCTTTGTATGCTAGGCGAGGCCGTCGTACGAAGTTTACCGACTTCACGAAGTGTTATCAATAATAAACTTACTTGCTCTGTTGTTTGCATGTGGAAAACGCCATTTAAAAGCTCATACCTTGTAGTTTTACGTCACAGTATGATGTCATAGAAGCGAAGAACAAAGGGATACATGACGTCATATGCAAAAGTGCACTAAATCTTGTAACTTGCAAATTTACGTAGAAATACATTTTGAAGTATGTCAAGTAAATCGGTTTGCGGCATTTATATCGCCATTATACATGCTTGTAGAAATCCTGTTTACCAATCAGAATGCGTGAAACAAGCAGAATGAATTAGAATTTTTTATCACAAGATCTTTCTACACATATGATATTTATTGACCTAGGTACCTTGACCTAGTGACATTGACCTAGACATTTAACAATATTGTTTTTAATATTTAGATTTGCTATATCTTTAGGGTTTTTTTTTAATTCCACTTGTATACAAAACCTTTTTACGCATATTTTATCTAGTGATCTTGACCTAGATATTTGACCTACTTTTTATTAATCTTTTATTGGTAATTGATAGGGATTTGATGTTTCATATGTGCATATCTTGTGACAAAACCTTTCTACACATACCATTATTTTTTCAGTGACCTTGACCTTCTGTAGATAGTGACCTGCTTTTCAAAACATTAAGATTGGTTTTACCTTTTGACTGGTAGGAGATAAGGTTTTGATACTTCATATGTGTATTTCTTATGGTGATACCTTTTTATAGATACCATAACTTTTGATGTAGTGTTTTGACCTTCTTTTTAAACAAATGAAGATGTTTATAACTTTTGATTCCTTATGGCAATACCTTTTTATAGATTCCGTCATTCTTATGTCATTCTTATGAAGTGAATTTGAACTACATATTTGACCTTTTTTTCAAAAATTGAAGATGAGCTTTATCCTTTGATTAGAATGTGATAGATGATTTCGAAATATTTCTCATTTTCATCGCTTATGATGATACCTTTTTTTTTCTTACAAAACGAAAAGTTTGATCTAGCGACCTTGACCTAGATGATTAATCCTCTTTTCTGAAAATTTTAGATTGACCATATCCTTTAATTGGTTAGTTATAGGTCTGTTATTCGTATGTGAATTTCATTTGACAAGACATTCCCATTGATGCAAATAATTTTGATTTAGGGACATTGACTTACATAATTGAACCACTTAAAAAATGAGCCGCTATTTTTTCTTCTTAGATTGGGAACAGCATGGAATGAAAAATTAAACCTCTTCAGCATGATTAATGACTGAATTACTTCGAACAAAATGAATTTGAAGACGTTAAACATTCGTACAACTTGGTGAGTGTCACTGCTAGTGGACCATGAGTCCCCGAGGGCACATGTAACCAAGTTCCATCAATTAAGGTTGGTCATTTCTTCAAACGCATTTGAAAATTCCTGTTTACAAAATGTTCTAAAATTTCTAAAATCTGGGTCCTGTACATTTTTGTAGCATCCTATCCCAACCATTTTGGTATGTCTTTCGGTATATTTAGGACATAATCTTCACAGATATCGAATCTGGTCATATAAAATTGTTTAGATTGAGGATCACTGACGAGGGTTTATTAAACAAAACGTGCATGTCTGTTCCATGCTGTAAATCCATCTGCTCTAAAATGATGCTAATGAATTTGAAGACGTTTAACACTGATAAATGTTAGAATTTTATTTTCAAAGCCTGTTTTTATGATATGAAAGAAAAGAGATGAAATGATAAGGAGAGGATCGTATATGTCTTTTTTAAAACAAATTATCGATTCTTCACATGACCACTAGGTCCGAATCATAATTAAATCATCTCTATGTTTTAAAACAAATTGAAAATTCGATCAGATAAATAAGATACCGTATAACCAGACTTTTTCGCGATAATTTAATTTCGCGATTTAACGATAAAATAAGTTTATTTTCGCGAGTACAATTTTCGCGAATCCTAAATTACAATAAAAATCGAACACATGATGTTTGTGTGTTGTGCCTTTTATTATTAAAATTTAGTCAGTTCTATTATAAGAAAATGGAGTGACTCAATTCCTTTCTCTTAACGTTTAATCAGAAAAAGTGAAGTATGTCACATGTACATGTGCAATAAGAACAAAATATAACTGATATTCAATTTAATTTTATACGGTACCTTATCAAACACAGTTTTTCGCGTGAATATATTTTTGCGAC
This sequence comes from Pinctada fucata, assembly GCA_028142955.1. Lineage (NCBI taxonomy): Eukaryota > Metazoa > Mollusca > Bivalvia > Pterioida > Pteriidae > Pinctada > Pinctada fucata. Next base: position 19,838,421 of record AP027102.1, read on the forward strand.
TCAAAATCACTCGCGAATATAGCCAAAATAAGTATCTCGCGAAAATTTCTTGTTATACGGTAGGTAAATTACAGCTTTAACATGAATGCGGCTGGATGGCAATCCTTTTTTTATCAATGTGACTATGGTACAGGGCGCACGGTCATCTTTATCCCTGAGAAATATTTTCTCAAATTCAGATTTTTGATGAAAGTGTCCATTTTAATAAAGAAATGCTTTGCTGTGGTCATAGCTAAACCTTCACACAAGAGACATCTTACTAAAAAAGGGGCTTTTTGCAAATATTTGCTGCAAGCTTACAGCAAACATTGCAGCAAATTTTGTTTTAGACTCAAAATTTTCTTTATAGACTATAGCGTTTTCGGCAGACTTGCCGCAAGTTTACGGCAGACTTACTGCAAGTATGCGGCAGACCTGCAGCGAAATTTTACCATTCAAATTACTATTCGCTGAAGGCTTGCAGCAAACATTCTTGTGCCCATAAATGAATATACTACTGCAAACTTTTAGCGAACGTTGCTGAGGACTTGCTGCGAATGTTACAGTAGACTTGCTGCAAGTATGCGGTATACTTGCCGCACATATTGCCGCAGAGTTGCAGCAAATTTTGCCGCAGACTTGCCGGAAGTATGCGGCAGACCTGCAGCGAATTTTTACCATGCAAATTAGTGTTCGCTACAGGTTTGCAGCAAACATTCTTGTGCCCATTTATGGATATACATATGGAACTACTTCAAACATGTTGCGAATGTTGCTGCAAGTATACGTTGGTGCTCCTGCGAAGTTGCAAACTTGTTGCGAAATTCTGCAAAGGACTAGTTATACATGGTTTATATAGGAAAGTGGCCCCCTTTCAGGGCAAAATCTTATCTTTTCATGAAGTAATGAATTTGTGTCAATATTTGTTCTACAATGTATGCTACTTATGAAACGATAAACAATAATTTATTTCCTTTCTCAGTTTCGTAGAATTTGGACGTCAAAAATGGTATATTTTGCCAACTTTCTTGTTATTTCAAAGAAAATATCTTTGTACATGAAATTTTTTTACACTCTTTGGCAATATCACATTGATAAAATTGAGGGTCACTGACGATGGTTTTTTGATAACAGAAATTTTAGAATGCGTTGAAGAAACGATCAACCGAAATTGATCAACTTGGCTACATGTGCCCTCGGGGACTCCTGGTCCACCAGCAGTGACACTCACCAAGTGGTATAAATGTAAACGTCTTCAAATTGAATAGCATCATTTAAGAACAGATAAATTGGCAACATGGACCAGACATGCACGTTTCGGGTACTAAACCCTCGTCAGTGATCCTCAATGCCGTATGACGGTAATCTTGGAACATCACCGTCAAGCCAAGGGAAATTTACAATGTTGAATCCAAAATCATCCCTTTTGTCATATACACTTGTATGAATCTTTCCGTTTACAATTTTGATATTTAGGTCCAAAAAGGGTGTTTCTGTATTTGAAAGGTTTGCCTTGTTAAGGGTTAATTCTTTTGGATAAATTTCATTCTTATATAATTCAAAAGCAGGATTGCAACAACACTCGGTTGCAGTACCCACAGCAAAACTCCAAATCACCCACTGCAAAAACACAGCAGTCATCCACAGAAAGAAAAGCAAAAGACACAACGAAAACCAACTCACACTATAAAAACATGAATCACAAAAAAACAACGAGACCAATGGGCAACCGGTGCCGACTTAGGACAGCCATCTGCAACGCGAGTAGCAGACGATGTAGTTATCATTGATTACGTCCGCAAAACCCTTCCTACTATTCTGATCACCCAGAGGTCTCGACGAACATACAATTGTGGTGTAAAACAATCTCCTCACTGTTAGATGATCACACACATACAAGACCGCAAAACGCAGGGGCCAAAGCATCATAGATGAATATGTAAATGGATATAAAACATGCCGTGCTCTGCCGGCTGTAACGAGCTCATTTATGCTATCACCCGAGGAGTGCGGCTGACATTCAAAGAGGACAGGTGGTGGGGGCCCTGTCTTCCCTAAAGAGGTTTGGATACATGGAGTCCCGTCGTTACAGTCAGAGTGCAAGTCTTTAGAATGCGATGGTGCAAGACTGTAGATTAGTCAAGTACCAAGCCTAGTGTCCGTCCGATGACATTAGGATCACATCCATGGTAGAAAAGGTATTTTTAGATTCCGACGCATTTTCGATGGTTACGCTGTCTACCTTTGATCCTTCCTATTTTGTAAATTATTTTACCATAAAATGCAGGTTGTGAAATACCCAAAGTAATATAGTCTGTTGCTTGTATGGGTCCGAATTTCAAAAGAAGTTGACAATAATTTTTGTAAAATTTCCAGAAAGTCTTCACTAGTTTGAGAAAGCAAAAACCTTGACCTAAAATTGTCTTCTTTATTTATAAATTTCTACTATGAAAATCCAAAACATCAGTCCATGCTCTAGCATACTTGATGAGCTGTGAAATATATGTACCGTATGACGGTTATCTAGGAACATCACCGTCAAGCCAGGGGAAATTTACTTTCTTGAATCCAAAATCATCTCTTTTGTTATACACACTTGTCTGAAATCTGTCCATTTACAATTTTGATATTAAGGTCCAAAATGGTGTTTCTGTGTTTCATATTTCATTGCTTAGATTGAGCATCACTGACGAGGGTTAAAAACCCGAAACGTCCATTTGTCTGGTCCATGCTGTAAATTTATCTGTTCTAAAATAATGCTAATGAATTTGAAGACGTTATAATTTGTACCACTTGGTAAGTGTCACTGCTGGTGGACCAGGAGTCCCCGAGGGCACATGTAACCAAGTTCGATCAATTTCGGTTGATCGTTTCTTGAAACGCATTTGAAAAATTCTGTTTACAAAATTTCATCAAATGTCTGAAACCTGGGTCCTGTAGCACCATATCCAAGTCATCTTGCTTCGCTTTGGGTATATTTAGGACAAAATTTTCACAGATTTTGGTCATATTTCATTGTTTAGATTGAGGATCACTGACGAGGGTTAAATATCCGAAACGTGCATGTCTGGTCCATGCTGTAAATTTATCTGATCTAAAATGATGCTAATGAATTTGAAGACGTTATAATTGTATCGTTTGTCTTGTTTACAGTTATTTCTTGTGGATAAAAAACATTTTCATACTTTTCAAAAACAGAAAGTCATGCAAAATTTGAAATTTGAAAGTGTGGCTATACCAGAAAGACTGACAGACAGATGGATGGACAAAAAAGTTATCCTATATGCAGTGATTCATTTCGAAAACTGTTTGAATGGGTACAGCGCACCTGTCCAGCAGAAATCAGTCAGGGTCACAACTCAAATTAAGTGGGAAAAATTGTAACAAATGGCTATTAATGTGAAATAAGTTTTATTCATTCTTACATTCAGCAAAGACTGAACCTGGAATGGGAATCATTGGTTTCACTCTGGGTTTGATCAATGTTTTTATTATTGTTATTGATGTCATCATTGACCGTAATGACTTCCTTGTATATATTCAGTAAAGTATTCAATTTAGCTTGATTTGGTAGAGTTTTATTGCTTTTTGGGAGGCAATTTATTTGCACGTAGGTATACAGGTAGTAATTATTTCGAACGAGACGCTTCCCTTCTGAGGCAACCCAAAGTTTGACAAGGAGTAAAAGATAGCGCTTCTGTGATTTGATAATATTCATTAATTATAATACAGAAATGAAAGAAAAGTACTGCTTGTAGACTTTCATTGGATGTACAGCTTTTTCATGAAATCTATTTTAGATAGAAATATTTAGGGTGCAAAATAGGGGGTATTTCTTTAGTTTTAACTGTTCACTTCATCCCCCTTTTTTTCAATAAAAATTCAAGGGGAGAAAAGCAACGTTAACCCCCCCATTTTTTTGGTCAAAAGCAGGATAATTTATTCATCTCTATCATGATGATTAGCATATTTTTCAAATCAACGTTTTCACTGAGTTATGGAGGCCCAATGGTGATAACCCCTTCCCATAGAACTCTATCTTAAAGGGACCGAATAAATAATTTCTATCTTTATACCCGTTCAGGGACGAAGCCAACTTTCAAATGCGTTTCGCGGTAGTAGTAGTAGTATTTATTCAGTAGCACAATGTCATCTTACAACAATTTCAACACATAAGGTGATTAAATAACAATACATAAATATATCACAGGTTTTGAGCATGTTCAAATTTTGAGCAAATAAAACAATACAGAGGTAGGTAAATTATAATAAATTGTGACAATAAGATATTTGTGTTAAGATTTGAAAGCACTAATTTATGGTATATATCACAGGAAGTGCATTTTAAAAATGATAATAATATCAACAAGTGTTTAAACAATTTAAGACATTGTAATACTTGGATAGCCCATAAAAGCCCAAAGGCTTATTTCCAATGGGGTCCTTTGCCCTACATGTATAGGATATTTAAAAAAATATGAAAAAAAAAACAACATATATATAAAAAATGGGATGTAAGAAATTTAGGCAGTGTAATCTGTTAAATGACATAAAAGGACATCTGCTACCAATATTACCTTTAAATTCTGATAAAACATACAAAAATTTACAAACACATTTAATAAAACACAAAATTATCTTTCAATTTGACAAGACCTTGCTGCATCAGCCATTCTTTTACTGTTTTTTGTAGTTTTCTTTACACTTTGAGTTTTTTACATGGAGAGGCAAACCATTCCAGTCTTTAATTGCATTAATATAAAAGCAACCTTCTTCACATGATTTTACCCTTGGAATGATGTATTCTAAATTTGATGAAGACCTTGAGCTACGAGTAGATGTGGATCTTAATACAAAGTTTGATGGTAAGTATGATGGAGAACATTTATGAAAAATATTGTAAACATGATTCAACCTGAGTTGTTTGACTCTGTCTTCAATGCGGTGTAATAATGTCGAAGGGTTCCAACTCTCTACCTTCTTGAAGAAAATACCAAATCAATTTACATGTACCAGACACGTGTTTCGAATATTAAATTCTTATCAGTGATGCTTTCAGGGACAATTTCATTGGTTGGTAGGTGCCTTGTTCGTTACACCTCATATTCTAGTATTACAAGATACGAAAGAGACGAAGTCCCCAATGAAACTCAGAGTTATCATGTGATGCACTAAGAACATAATATATAATACATTTAAGGTCGGACATTTTTCAAAATGATAGTAATCAACAGCTTACACTGATATTGTATAATATGCATAGCACTTAATTGCTGTGTGTTGCATATCCGGAAAATTAAATTCACAAATTATGACATTTATTTGGAAGTTTGACCTACATTGCAAAGTCAATTGCCGCATATCTATCGAGGCAAAATCACCCAAAAGCAATGCGTAAATGTAAATAACAGCATATGAAGTGGGGTAAAATATAAAGGATGCCAAAAGTATTACTGGTGTAAAGCAGATGCACGTATCATCGGGTATCTACATCCCGTCACGGCGACAGGCGATGCCGATTCGTATGTTTACACCCTTCAATATCAACAAATAACACAGTTCATGTTGGATTTCTACAGTCAACGTAAAGATTATGTATGGATAAATGCTGAAAATTAAGTATTCTCGTAATTGGTTGTAAGATGTACAGTGTATGTTAAAATTATGAAAATGACAAGGAAGTGTGATGAAATATTTCTTCCAGCATAATATTTATTCCTTGGAAATTTGGTCATATTATTTTTTTTCCAAAGACGTTTTAAAAGGAAATTTTATCATGTAATGTATCTTCAATGATCATAATTAAAGTTCTCATACCATGGAAAATATATTACATGTACATAATCAAAGTTCCATCTGAAATTTTTTCCAATGATCAAAATAAAACATCTGATACTATTACCATGGAAAAACCTTACATAACAAAAAGTTCTGATACTAGTATCATGGATAAATCTTACATAACAAAGAGTTCTGATACTAGTTTCATGGATAAATCTTACATAACAAAGAGTTCTGATACTAGTATCATGGATAAATCTTACATAACAAAAATTCCAATAAGGACTTTCGTATATGTGCATAATTATTGTCATTTAGAAATAGAATTTAAAATAAATTATAATTTAAAAAATCATGTACTGTACAATGTACTGTTCAGCATAGAAATTTTACATGTAGGAATCGGCATCGCCAGTTGCCACGACGGGATGTAGATACCCGATAGTACGTGCATGTGCTTTACACCAGTGAAGTATATACTATATTTCAAATGATTCTTAATTAAGTCATGTGATACACTAAACCTATCAATGACCGTTTGATTGGGTACTCTCATTAAGTGTTGCTTTATGAAGGTTAATATTGCACTCGCTGGTCAACGCTACGTACGTACTTTAATTATAAACTTCCAAATGTAACACTATGACAGAATAGTACTTAGTCTACACAAACGGGCATTGATAGGTAAGTTCATGTAGCACAGTGTGTACATACGCTGGAGTTCGATTAATTCAATGTATAAACAAATAACCTCCTTCAAAACATATATATATATATACATGTGGATATGTGTGGAGGGGTGTTTCCGACCTCACCAAGTGTGTTTACACATCAATGCAGCATCGCAAACAGCCCCACACACATACATGAGGAAAATAAAAAAATACTTAACGGTACATTACCGCAAATCTATCGAGGCAAATGCACCCAATAGGCAAGCAATGCATAAATGTAAAAACAACAGCATACGGAGTGGGGAAAAATAACAAATAACACAGTTCATGTTGGATATCTACAGCCAACTTAAAGATTATGTATGGATAAATGCTAAAAATTAAGTAATTTCATAATTGGTTGTAAGATGTACAGTGTATGTTGAGATTATTAAAATGACAATAAAGTGTGATGAAATATTTCTTCCAGCATAATATTTATTCCTTGGAAATTTCATCGTATAATAACTGATCGGTACTTCTTTAATGTTTATTCCAAATAACTTTTATCATGTATCAAGAATTCCAAAAGGAAATTTTATTATGTAATGCATCTTCAATTATCATAATAAAAGTTCCCATACCATGGAAAATATATTACATAATAAAAAAATCATCTGGAATTTTTTTAATGTTCATACATGTTATAATAGTTCTGATACTATTACTATGGGAAATCTTACATAAAAAAAAGTTCTGATTCTAGTATCATGGAAAAATCTTACAAAACAAAAATTCCAATTAGCCCTTTCGTATATGTGCATAATTATTGTCACTGGAAAAAATATTATAAAGAACTTAATATTTAAAAATTCAGAACAAGAAATGATTATCTCAATCAATACACATCAATGAAGCATCGCCCCCCCCCCCTCCAGCCCCATCACACATACGTGCGGAAAGAAAAAAGATTTTTCTAAATTTCCGCATGTAGTGTGAGAAGGGGAAGTTTGCGATACCAAAGTAAGTTAACACACTAAATATAGAACTCCAGTAGTAGCGAGAACAAGGTTTTTGAAAAAAGCGCTAGAATAACGCAATGTGATGTAATACAGTACATATCTTTTGTTTCTATGTACAGCTACTTTCAGTACTTTAAAGCCCGGTACACACGGTAAGACTAGTCTTATAAGACTTGTATTATAAGATTTTATGTCTCATAAGACTCTACCGTACACACGGTAATACAAATCTTATAAGACTGTAAACAAATAGTCTACTCCACGTGGTTTTCTCCCGCTAAAATATCCCATTAATTGAAGACAAGTTAATTGCAACAACATATTTTACAAGCTTAAGCGTGAAAGAAATTGACTCAAAAAGGAAAAGATTACAAGTAGATACTGGACAATGCCATGCACGAAGTGGAGAGAAGCATTTAGTGTCCATCATGGACTCCTAACGAAAGCACCCCTAAAAGTAACAGAAAATCTAATTAGAGCCCTACCACTTGAATATTTTTGCTGAAATACTTCCCGCGAAGGATTCCATAATTCCCCTTCCACTTCCGAAAATGTAAAATCAATCAAAGTTAATTTTTCTATGTCTAATTTGGGAATTTGACCACCATGGAAGCACATGTATTTCGGGGTTTTCCAAGTATAAATATTTTTAGTTACAAATGTTGATGAAGAATGAGGACAGAGCAATTTGATTGGCCAGGGATAAAAAAATCTTATAAGACTTGTATTAAGGATAGAGCAGTGCTCTATCTTACCGTGTGTACCGGGCTTAAAAACTGGATAAACACGATTTTGATTACTTTGTCATGTAAAAATTAAAATCTATATCAGTGAATAGATCCCACTTAGACGTTAATTTTGATGTATCTTATATGGTCATGGGTTTATTCAATCATTTCATACAGACAAAATATATTGTGGATGGGGCGTTTTTAATGTTAAACTTCAACGTGACTTCGCCGAGTATAACATTGAGCCTATGGAGAGCATCAAAATGTCACGGGGAAAATAGCTTGGGAAATGACCCATCCAATGACAAATTTGGATAATAACAATATCCCTTTGTACAACACAAAATCGATAATTCAGAAAATCATAAACCGAAGGCATATAAAATTATGATAAAAAACAGGAACCAAAGCAAACAAACAAAAACCTCCATCGCATGAAAAGAAGCGAACTCCCCATAATGGAGGGAGATCAGGTTCCCAGGAAGAGTCAGCATCTTTTGTATGCATGCAACACCATTTGCTTCAATTCGGTAGGATTGTCACATAAATAGCACAGTGTGTACATACGCTGGAGATCGTAGAAACAAAACACCCGCTTCACACACACATATATATATACATGTGGATATTAGTGGAGGGGGTGTTTACACATCAATGCAGCATCGAAAACAGCCCCACAAACATACATGAGGAAAATAAAAAAATATTTTTCTTAACAGTACATTGCCGCAAATCTATCGAGGCAAATGCACCAAATAGGCAAGCAATGCATAAATGTAAAAAAACAGTATACGGAGTGGAAAATAACAAATAACACAGTTCATGTTGGATTTCTACAGCCAACGTAAAGATTATGTATGGATAAATGCTGAAAATTAAGTAAGTTCATAATTGGTTGTAAGATGTACAGTGTATGTTGAGATTATTTACAAATGTAAAAAATGACAAAAAAGTGTGATGAAATATTTCTTCCAGCATAATATTTATTCCTTGGAAATTTCATCGTATAATAACTGATCGGTACTTCTTAAATGTTTATTCCAAAGAATTTTTATTATGTATCAAAAATTCCAAAAGGAAATTTTATTATGTAATGCATCTTATAATATAATATATATATATATATCTATATCAATGATATAATAGGCAAGAAAGGAGACATAGATCAAAACCTGATTCTCTCTAAACTTCATGATAAATCAAAATGGATAAGCGAATTGAGTATCGTAAAGAATTCAATTCCGAAGGAATGGAAATGTAGAATAAAAGGAGAAAATAAAATAAAACTGTTACCAAATGAAATTTGAATTTATTGTTGGTATAAAAAGAAACATATTGAACTGAAGAAAATTCAAAATAAAGTCATATATAAAATTTTAAGAGGTTTACGCTGCACTAAAAGTAAAGGCGTAGAAAGGTGGAAAGTAAACCTATCACTATTAAATGAAAAAAAAAATAGTAAATACTTTTTATTTTATAACATATTGCATCACTAATAACCAAGAACGAATTTTTCGATGGAAATTACTTAATAATATTTTACCGAATTGGGTTCTTCTCCATAAATGGAAAATAGTCCCTTCAGCCAATTGTCTCAAATGTAATACAGAAGAAAACTATCTACATTACTTTATTTTATGTAAAGAATTAGAGATATTTTGGACTTTCGTTAGACAATTTTTCTTGACAATCGGATATAATACGGAAATGAAATCACTAATGAACATTGTTTTGGGTTATAAAGTTGGAACAGAGGGACACAAAGAGGTTAATTTATTGCTATCTCTGATTGGATATGTCATATATAAACATTACCATAAAAGAGAAAGAAGAAATAATTATTGTAACATATTCCTTATACTGAAAACAGAGTTGTAAATTAGGTCAAAATTATATAAAAAAGTACAAATTTTTGAGCAATTTGCAAGATATCTAGATCTGAACTAATATGCACACACATGATCACTTTAGTAACAAAATCTATATAGTAATGTACATATATTAGTATATTGTAATTAATCATAATTTGTAAGAATATTGCTGAATAACTTGAAATAAAATAAACCGAATAACTAAATACAACTAATATCACATATCTGTTTCAATATTTATTATATCAAGGTATTGCCATGATGTATAATTATATACTGGTAATATCAAGAGCCAAATCTGAGCACAAAAAAAAAGTAATGCATCTTCAATGATCATAATAAAAGGTCCCATACCATGGAAAATATATGACGTAATATAAAATTCATCTGGAATTTTTTTAATGTTCATACATGTTATAATAGTTTTGATACTATTACTATGGAAAAATCTTACATAACAAATAGTTCTTATTCTAGTATCATGGAAAAATCTTACATAACAAAACTTCCAATTAGGCCTTGTGTATATGTAAAGAGAAGGGAGGAGATCTCCAAAAAGACCCCGTTGCAGCATCAACAGTAAAACCCCAAAACACCCGATGCAAAAACACAAAAGACGAGTACAGCACGAGACGGAAAAGAGACACACGACATGTAAACATCAAACACAAAAGACTACACATAGACCAACGAGACCAATGGGTAACCGGTGCCGACTTTGGACGGCCATCTGTCACGCAAGTAGCAAATGGTGTGGTTATCCTGGATTACGTGCGCACAACCCTCTCACTTCTCCAATTACCCAGAGGTCTGTGTATATGTGCATAATTATTGTCATTGGAAAAAATATTATAAAGAACTTATTTAAAAATAAAATTCAGAACAAGAAATGATTATTTCAATCAATACACATCAATGCAGCATCGCCACCCCAACCCCATCACACATACGTGCAGAAAGAAAAAGATTTTTCTAAATTTCCGCATGTAATGTGAGAAGGGGAAGTTTGCGATACCAAAGTAAGTTTACACAATAAATATAAAACTTCAGTAGTAGCGCCGTGGGATATCACGTGATACAAAAATGATATGTTCCACAGGAATCCCCTTTGATTGAACCAAGTACCCAAACGAAAAAAATAGCCTAACAACTCGTATAAACAGATCATACACAAACCATGGTTTTGATGCGAGTTTCCCGGTTGAAATTTCACATGCAAATGAGCTAACGGATCGTATCATTAAATTTGCATATTGGTGGATCGCATGAAAACCTTAAATATATGTTATGATCCAAGTACGATCCATTGAAAACAACTCGTATACAGCTCATATGATTCTTCTACGATCCATGGTTTGGATGCGAGTTTCCCGGTTGAAATTTCACATGCAAATGAGCATACGGATCGCATACATATTTGGATTTCAACAAATCGTATGAAAACTGCAAGTTAATGAACATGTAGATGTACAATCCAAGTATGATCCATTTAGAAACATCTCGCATCCAAACCACAAAACAACTCACAAACAAACCACCTAACAACTCACAACCAAACCACCTAACAACTCACAACCAAACCACCTAACAACTGCATGAAAATCATATGATCCAGATATGATCTATTATCTATATTAATAACAACTTGCATAAAAACCTTGTATACATACATGTATTGTCACAAATTTTTAGGTCATCATCCCATGCATGTACCGGTACACATGTTACATATTAAGTGAGCATAATACGAAACGATATTAATTTGCAACAACATTCATTTTCCCGTATATATACACATTTACGTATTGAAATCAAAATCAACTTTTATTTCATTTCATATAAATGCATTTTAATCCTTTTTTCCAATTGACATCAATAAAATAAATCATTTTCTAATACATGTATAATCAAGGAGATCTATATTATTAATTACAAACATGATCATGATGATGCGTCAAAATTTTAACAATAGAACATACATGCGGGTATTTCAATATTAATAATACAATGTACAATGTAATATATTGTTTCAAGAGCTTATCGTATACATATTCATATTGAAAATTAAACTAAGAGGTGTGTCACCTGTACTGTAGTATGCTTAACAATGTGACCTTGAAGGTGACTTTGAAAGTTCATAAGGTGTTTTACAATCATTGCAAGCTTTATATGGTAGAATTATAATGTATATCAATTAAGTTATAGCCATTTTTGTGTGAAAAACCAATTACCAGACAGTTGGACAGACAAACAGATCCCTATTACATGTATGTTGATCTCGAATTGTAGGCGACATAAAATTGTAAGTTTCAAAGCAAGTAAAACAATTATCACATGTTCCATACACTTTCAAGCAAAGTTATTATGTATATATACATTGTATTCAGAGTGTACCAATACATGTACAATGATTATTGATACAAAATATGTAAAACTTTTCAAAACATTGAAATCACATCTTTTATAAATTTAAGATTTTCAAGGCATTGTAAGTTACGGTACATGTACATGATGTAGTTGCATTAACATAATAGTACAGGTGAATAGTGAATGCTTACTTGACTCAACCCTATTCATCAAGTTACATGAACATGCATTTAATTGTAAATTATTATAAAGTAAACAAATAAAACATTGAAAAAGTGGAACATAATTTTCTGCACGTCGTAACATCTGGTCGGAATATGTACACACATATACGGTTTGTGCATCAACTGCCACAATGGGTAGAAGGCCTTATCTATATATGTTGTTACTCCATAACTTCTTAAATAACAGAACTGCAAACTCTAAAGAGCTTTATCCGTGGCCACATAATCAGTCACGTTCAGCACAAAGTGACTGTACATTCTGATTCATCCCTCGTTAATATCACAGACTCGCTATATGTATTTCCTGTAACAAATTCAAGGTAAACTAAATCAAACTTCATATTATTTTTTTTAATAAAGTGTCATTATGGTCATAGGCTCATATTACATTGTACAGGTGAAGCTGGACGTTTCGGTACAAGGTCGTACAAGGACAATTGATATTTAAAAATATCGGTGATCAACATTTTGTCCGATGCCTAGCAATTATAAGCCTAATCAAATATTACAAAGAAAACGGTTTAATGTTAATCAATTTGTCATATTTAACAAAACAAAATATGTACTGAAACGACCTAAATCATGTACCGAAACGTCTTTGTACAATGTACCAAAACGACTTTTTTCTTTGTACCGAAACGTCCTTGTACCGAAACGTCCTGCACCCGTTCAGGTATGTAAAAAGAGAGAATCATGGTCTGTCAATTTTATGATCAAATACATGTAGTTATTGGTACACGTATAACTATGCATGTAAGCTAAATAGCGTTAATCTAGCTTCCAATTGAGAACTGACAGTAACATTCATTACAATCATTTGTTTACTGGACAGGTCCGATATATTTTGCCTATTTGTAGCATATGCATAATGCACATATACCTACCTATATCCATCTTATGCAGTTCCTAAATGCAGGAGTTCAGCTTCCTCCTCTATATTTGGACCCTGGCATGCTCTCTAATGAATTTGTATGTGACAAGCTGGCAGAACACGTGTACTTTTCATGCAGTGCATGGCACATACAATGTATACTGTGAATAGGCAAAACGCATCGGACCTGTTTTATATAATTAGATTTACATTGAAATGTGATTATTCATATCATTTACTACATGTATTCTTCAACCGAATGGCCAATGCATCTCCGCATATATATTTGTATGAATGTTTGTCGCACACTGTTTTACATGTACAGTGCAGAGTTCCTGAAAAGTGACGGTTATATCGGATTTGCCAATAAGAAATTGTGTTGTATGATAAAAACTCACTTTTATATGTGAGCATAGTATTTGACTTACAGACATAAAACTTACACTGTTAGTTACAGGCCTTTATCAGATTTTCCCCTAAAATGGCTACATTGTAATCGGAAAATATTACGACATATCGAATTGAGTAAAAACTACTATTTTCTGATTTCTGAAGTGAGGTTATTTGTTCTAAATATGTAGCAGTATTACCTCAAACTCAATTTAAACATCAGGGCCAGGTTGAACTTGCTTCAAGGAAAGAAATCCATCTCAATTCTAAGCTGTTAAAGCTCTACGTACACATTTGGACCTCCCATGCAGACACTAGAATTGGCTGACCAATGATTACACCTGTAAATGAAATATTAGACATTATAATGCATGTCATTACTTACAAAATGGAAATTTCAATCATGAATGTGTATATTCATCTCGATGCAAAACAGATATGAAGTGCACAATAAATTGTTAGTAAAGAGAATTTCTTAAATTAGCTTGAATTTCCTCTATCTCTTGAGTGTTCTCGTACTGTTTACATACCTTTCCGTCGACGTGATTCTGAAACCATCTTAGGACAATGGGTCTTAAATACGTTTGAATCGTGTTCCAGTTGGACTAACAGATTAACGTACACCTACTCTTTAAAAGATCTTTTCAGTCTCGTTCCGATCGAACAGGGCGGCTGAGATTTTCATTCGAAATATCACAGATTTTCATTGGCCGAGAAAAATAAATCGTCTCGAACAACTCGTCCACCTTCTGTTTCGTACTTTTCAGTCTCCGACGCAGCATGTTATGAACAGTTCAAGCAGGTTTTATTGTTGTTTAAGTACATATACTTATTTTATTTTGTTTTTAGCGACGACTGAATAAGATGCTTAAGATATTGCATTCATATATTTGATGTTTATGCACTTTTGATTATTTCTTTTTTTTTATTTTGTTTTTAGCGACGACTGAATAAGATGCTTAAGATATTGCATTCACATATTTGATGTTAATGCACTTTTAATTATTTCTTTTTCCCCCTTTTTGTTTTGCTCGTCATTTTGAAGCTCCATAAAATTCGGGGCCCTCAATTCAAGACTTCTAAACATTATTTATATGGTAAATGCTGTTATCATAAACGTTTGAAATAAAGCTTTATTAATACTACGTTTTTGTACTAAATGGTATTGCATTGAGGATCTAAATCGATCTAAGATAAAGATTTCAAGAAGAAGTATTTTTTAATTGGGGTGTGGCCGGGGCGTTCCACTCCATCATTAAGGAACATTCATTCATTCATTCATTCATTCATTCATTCATTCATTCGTTCGTTCGTTCGTTCGTTCATTCATATCAGGGTTTAACCTAAGTATGATAAAGTAGCACTGCTCAAAAAGACAAAGTAAACAAATCACTCCAAACTCAGTCTGTTAGGCCCATAAAGTTAACAAACCACACAAAACTTATATACGCAGTTCGAGCTAAGATAGCAAATCGTATATAACTCACTTCGTTTAGTCCACAAAGTCAACAAACCACATAAAATCCATACAAACATTTAGAACTAAGTTAATGAACCATACATAACTCATTCTTTCTATTTGACGAAGATAACAAACCACAAGCAACTCATACTAAACTCTCAATCGACTCACATTTAAGAAACAACTCGCATCAGGATCATATGACCTTATATGTAATCAAATGGTCTGGATATGAGTTGATAAATGGAACATATAAAAACCATTGTAATAACCCATGGATCTAATGGTTTTGTATGAGTTACCTATAAGTTACATGTGGTTTGTTAAGAATTTTTTTCGTTTGGGTAAATACTGTCTAAATCTACTACTATTTTAGGCCTATCATATGGTCATTATTAGAAATTATATGATGGTAATTTATTCTGGTCAAGAATAGACGTATATTTGAAGAACACTCAAACAGAAAACTTTGTATCTGTCCATGCATCATATCATAACATGTGGCGAGCATTGAAAAATTTCTGTTTAAGTGTTCTCCGAATACACGTCTTTTCTTGACCAGAATAAATTACCATCATTTAAAGGCCGAGCTTGACCTACTTGAAATTCCGGTGGGGAAGCTGTTTAACGTATACGGAGAGTAGGCGGTGCTTATCTCGGCAGCGGTGCTAAAAATAACAAACAGCGTGCTCCAAAGCGATGAAAAACACGTGTAGTATAGATACATGTAGTACAATCATTACAGACAATATTTACGGGATTTACAGAAATCGCTTTTTATTTACGAATATCTAGGATAAATGCTTCATAATGTATTAACATAATATAACTGCAAGAAGAATGTTCATATTAGATATACTCAAATTAAATAAATTATTTTCATAAACGCAATTGATAAATCGCACGTTATACATCTTTTGATAAATGAATGCATCACAATTATCATTTTACCAGACACTAAACTTGTCAAAGGCATATCAACATATACACAGAATTTAGGAATAAATGGTGTTTATATATTTGCGCCAAATGCTTGCTCGGTACGCAAAAGTCAGTTTTTTATACACTTTCTTTCCTTTTTGGTTTCGCGGTGCGTTCGAATTACGAAATTTGTACACTGATGTGTGCTCTCTGTCGACGTTTTCGTTCCAATGAACTACAGCAAGATTTGAACGCAGTTTGTACTGATCGCCGCCACACGCAATTCGTTTATCTTGAAATATGTTCATGACATTGTTAAAACTTTCTACGTAAAAAGTATCTTTTCCTAGAACGTAATCTTCCGGATACTTGTAGATCACCGAATCTTTGATCGCCTTTTCCAGTAATTTACGTTCCATTTTGCTTGTTATGACAATTCTAGATGGCTCATAATTTTCGTCTTTTCTGCATCTAGAATCATGATGGCACTTGGTGTGGTCGTTTTGGTAATGCGGAACAATGGTTTCAATCAGTTTACGGAGCTTTTTTGGTTCCTGGTTACAGTTCCTCACGGCCCAATGAATGTGTGTCGCAACCAGTTCTATCTTATCGGAAAGTTGGTTGCTCCAGGAAATATCTTCGGTCTTTTTTGTTCCTGTTGATGATTTCTTCATGGATTTTTTGACTGCTTCCACCGCATGCCATAAATCGTTATGGTTGACACTTTCTCTGGTGTCTTTTACAAGTTTGTTTATACTCAAGTTGCAGTCATGCGCATGTACTTTTATCGGAACGCTCTGCGATGCGAAATTCTCGTAAATCCTCTGAGTCCCTGCCTTTTCATGGCGTTGCAAAACAGGATCCTGTCTTTTGGTGACGTGAACACAATCAAGAACCTTATGAGGATTTTCACCTATGGCGACAACAGAGGAATCCTTCGCATTTTTACGCAAACCATGGCGGGCGTCGGTCAGAATGTTGATTCCGTCTAGGTCTTCATTTGACGCAATTTCTTCATGTACAGCCGTTTTGATTGATTCCTTGTATGCAGTCTCTACACTTTCCTTGTACGTCGAAATAAATTTCTTTCGTACAGACCAATCAATGCATCCGATGCCACTGCCATTCACGAATCTCGTGTAATACGACGGTAACATGCCGCTAGATACAAATCCGTGATTGAATCTATGATTGACCAAATATTCATCATTAGGAAGGTATGGAGATGATGACCACAGGTAGCTGTGAGATTTATCCTTTGTACACTGGATCCTTACCGACATTACGTGTCCTTTCATTGTTTTCTTTATGAATCTAAAGTTGCCGGTGCACATTTTTGTATGCGCTTCACAAATCTAACACAAATTCAGTAATGATGATTCTGCAGTTTACTTTTGCAAATTACCATGGATGAAACACAGGTTCTAAAATTGAATGTTACTAATCTACAAATGGAAGCTATTGGACATTTTTTCATTCACAATGATTGGGAATTTCAGCCCCAGGATTCTGATCACCACGAAAATGGAGGGAGATGTGCACCTGTATCTCATGGTGTGAACAAAGAGACTCAGACGGATCCTTCTAAAGAGAATGCGGCTGTAGATGATGATAACATTGAAGATTTCGTCATTTTACACGACGACAATAGAGATGAGTGTCCTTTTTGTTTGAGCAAACCGTGTATTACCGATGAAAGTAACAGACAGTTGTGGTGGGAAACGGAAAGCTGTGTACCACATCAGAGAAACTCGAATCTAAGAAAGGATAAATATAAGAGATTTTGGACAATGTTATTACACCGTAGAGTATGGAATGATCCAAGATACGAGCGAAAGTCGAGGGCATTAGAACATGATATGCAAGGTCAAGAATGGCACAGACGTGATATCATGCCTACATGCGTAGTCAATTTAGTAAGATCATGGCTGCCTAACCCTAAGGATTATCCCTACATGGGACACTTGTGGGAATGATAAACAGATTAATATCTCAGTGATGTGAAAGGAACTAACATATAACATTTGTTTATTTATTATTTAATGTTTATTTTTTTTAAAACGGATCTTTGTTACTGTAATTAATTACAAAAGTAAGTAAACCCATTTTATTTTTTTGATACAGAGCAATATTTTGGCGCTAATTTATCATTATTCTCCTACATCCGGTGTAATTAAAAACAAAGAAAAATACGCCCACTTTCTGTCAATCCTGAAATTGAAAATACGAATCTTCGCCTGTCTCAGGTTTTTTAACAGTCTTTTCATCTGTTTTATAAAGCTTTACATCTCCTATCTTTATCCATAACTTGCACATTATAACAAAGAATATACGTGCCAAAAACGATCTGTCAAAACAAGGTACAGAACGAGATATTTTTAAAAATACAGCTCCGATCTGACCGTGGCTAAGAAAATTGAATTTTCCACCATTTTCGCGATTGGCTGCTATTTATACCCCAAGTTCGACCTTTAATTGATAATAATGACCATATGATAGGCCTAAAATAGATTCATATGAAGTAGATTTAGACAGTATTTACTTGGTTCAATCAAAGGGGATTCCCGTGGAACATATCATTTGTGTATCACGTGATACCCCATGGAGAGTAGATAGAACAAAGGTATTTGAAAATACCTAGAAAAACGCAATTTGATGTAATACAGTACATATCTTTTGTTTCTATGTAAAGCTACTGTCAGCACTTTCAAAACTGGATAAACACGATTTTGATTACTTTGTCATGTAAATATTAAAATCTATATCAGTGAATAGATCTCACTTAGACGTAAATTTTGATGTATCTTATATGGTCATGGGTTTATGCAATCATTTCATACAGACAAATATATTGTGGATGGGGCGTTTTTAATGTTAAACTTCAAAGTGACTTCGCCGAGTATAACATTGAGCCTATGGAGAGCATCAAAATGTCACGGGGAAAATAGCTTGGGAAATGACCCATCTAATGACAAATATGCATGGATAATAACAATATCCCTATGTACAACACAAAATCGATAATTCAGAAAATCATAATCCGAAGGCATATAAAATTATGATAAAACAGGAACCAAAGCAAACAAACAAAAACCTCCACCACATGAAAAGAAGCGAACTCCCCATAATGGAGGAAGATCAGGTTCCCAGGAAGAGTCAGCATCTCCTGCGTGCATGCAACACCATTTGCTTCAATTCGGTAGGATTATCACATAAATAGCACAGTGTGTACATACGCTGGAGTTCGATTAATTCAATGTATAAACAAAACACCCTCTTCACACACATATATATAATGTGGAGGGGGTGTTTCCGACCTCATGAAGTCGATTATTCAGAAAATCATACACCAGGAACCAAAGCAAACAAACGAAAACCTCCACCACATGAAAAGAAGCGAACTCCTGATAATGGAGGGAGATCAGGTTCAAAGGAAGAGTCAGCATCTCCTGCGTTCATGCAACACCATTTGCTTTAAGTCGGTAGGATTGTCACATCCGGTTACTTCCATTTTGAAGATATAAAGCATAATCTTTGGTTGGATGGTAGAAATGGTCTATGACAAAATATCATCCACCATTCTGTAGAGTGGGACATCATAGTGTATGACAAGTTCCCCATTTTGACCATAGAACTTCCTCAGTGGCGATGTTAGTCTGTCACAAACGTATCCCTGACTGAGAGGCTTCTCTGATAGACGCCTATCTTTCAGAATAAAATCTGTATATTTAGTTATTGCTCTGGTGAGATATGAACACACCATAAGCAGGTGGTGAGGGGATGTTGCAACTGAGAAAAGGAAAGGTTGTAATTCTGAAATTGAAGTCGTCTCGTTTGTCATAGAGTGAGATATTCATGAGACCATCAGTGTCGTAGGACAACATTATGTCAAAAATAGGATGCTAAATTATTTGTCATTGTAGTTTCTTTGACTTCAATCTCCGAAGGATAGATTCAGCTGAGGTTATCCACGAACTTTGGATTATTGATGGACAACACATCGTCTATGTATCTGTAAGTGAGGTTGATGTCAGAAGCTAAATATCTTTTCCCTTCAGAGACCAAAGATTGAATTCTTCGTATGAGTAAAGAATAAAACACCGCTAAAGACGGTATGGCCGGATTGCAAAGTAAGTTTTTGTCACCAACTGGGTCAAGGTCACTAAGTCAAATATTACAGCATACATTGAGAGGTCTTGTCAGAGGCAACCTACATGTATAATATAAAGTTTCTACTGTATACAGTTCCTTAGATTTTGCTTAAACCAGGAACTTTAACCAAAGTCTTTAACTAGGTCAAAGTCCAAGGTCAAGGTCACTAGGTCCAATGTTATGGCATAAATTGAAAGGTCTCGTCATGGGCAACCTAAATGTATAATATAAGGTTTCTACTGCATACAGTTCCTTAGATTTTGCTTAAACCAAGAACTTTAAGCAAAATCTTTAACTGGGTCAAAGTCAAAGGTCAAGGTCACTGGGTCAAATGTTATGGCATAAATTGAAAGATCTCGTCATGGGCATCATACATGTATAATATAAGGTTTCTACTTCATACAGTTCCTTAGATTTTGCTTAAACCAGAAACTTTAACCAAAATCGTTAACTAGGTCAAAGTCCAAGGTCAAAGTCACTAGGTCCAATGTTACGGCATAATTTGAAAGGTCTCATCATGGGCAACCTAAATGTATAATATAAGGTTTCTGCTGCATACAGTTCCTTAGATTTTGCTTAAACCAGAAACTTTAACCAAAATCTTTAACTAGGTCAAAGTCCAAGGTCAAGGTCAATAGGTCCAATGTTACAGCATAAATTGAAAGGTCTCATCATGGGCAACCTAAATGTATAATATAAGGTTTCTACTGCATACATTTCCTTAGATTTTGCTTAAACCAGAAACTTTAACCAAAATCTTTAACTAGGTCAAAGTCCAAGGTCAAGGTCACTAGGTCCAATGTTACGGCATAAATTGAAAGGTCTTGTCATGGACAACCTTTATGTATAATATAAGGTTTCTACTGCATACAGTTCCTTAGATTTTGCTTAAACCAGGAACTTTAACCAAAATCTTTCACTAGGTCAAAGTCCAAGGTCAAGGTCACTAGGTCAAATGTTACAGCATAAATTGACAGATCTCGTCATGGGCAACATACATGTATAATATAAAGTTTCTACTGCATACAGTTCCATAGATTTTGCTTAAACCAGGAACTTAAACCAAAATCTTTAACTAGGTCAAAGTCCAAGGTCAAGGTCACTAGGTCAAATGTTTCGGCATAAATTGAAAGGTCTTGTCATGGGCAACCCCCATGTATAATATAAAGTTTCTACTGCATATAGTTCCTTAGATTTTGCCTCAACCAGAAACTTTAACCAAAATGTTGACGGCAGACGGACAGACGGACAGACGGACATCGTCAATCTATAGACCGGAATTGCTTTGCAATCCGGCCAAAATAGTCGGGTGACCAAGAGCCTAAAAAATAAGATTTAATTTCCATTCTTAGTGCAAGGCTAAATTGTATACCAAATGAAACTGTAGAGTCTCAACTTTCAAAATCGAGATGTCGTCAAAATATTTTGGGGTGCCTTCATTGTTTATTTAGAGGTCAAAGGTCGTAGGGGTCAAATTGCATTTATCTTACTTTATGCCTCTTGGAGACTTTAAAAGTGTATAATTCAAATGAAATAAGCAAGCAAAAACCTTTTTTGGACAAAAGCGCATGAAATCAAAGAATCTTAATTTTTTCAAAAATATTTGATGGCTTTTAGTGTATCAGTGGCGTCATAAAATCTATTTTTAGACGCATCCTATTTCTTTAATGAATTTTCATTAAAATTCCACAATTTTCTTGTATAAATATGTTTCTAAAGTTCTTAAAACAAAACCCTGTATACGCAAAATACATAAATGCACAAATCTGGAAGATTTGCAAATCAATTGCCAGTCTGCTGATAACCTATTTTGTCTATTAGCCACTGTATCTACCATAGACATGTGTTAAACAGTGTCTTTAGAAGTATAATTAGACATAAATATTGATTGCCAACGGAAAGAACTTCATATTTCATATTAATATTCCAGGATCCTTGAAACAATACCTTTCTGAACACCGACTCAATTTTGTTGTCGTAGGCGGATAGAGAGTTTTTAAAAGGAGGGATTTTAAGACTTTTAAAATATTTTAGGAAAGGGGGGGAGATAGGGCTATTGTATTATTTTTTCAATTCACTTTTAGAAATTTTTCTTTTTGGATACTTTCTGACGATGGGCGCAGCAAGCAGGAAATTTTGAAGAAATGTAGTGTACATTTGTACAATATATTTGTATAATACATTTGGTACAATCCAGTCATTTCTAGTAGAACAATAGTAATCAAAATTCAATGCTATGTGATCCGGCGGGCAAAGCGAGGCTGGATATTTTTTGAGTATATAGCAATATTTTTTTAAATGAGAAAAAAATTAAAAGAATGAGCACGAAATTATTATTCAAACTTTACGTCGGAAACACAGGTTGGCTGTATACATCCTGCAGTCTCTGAACACATGCTCAAAACTCAGTGGACATAGGCGGATCCAGAATGTGTAAATGGGTCGGGATGGGATTTAGAGGATTAAAAAAGCTAACGCATAATAGTGTGTTTTCTTCTTTACATTTTAAACATATATATATGCTGGTGAGCGAAGATAGCCGATGATTTTCAAGAATTTAGGAGTACATAGTGTCTAGAATCTATTCCCTCTCTAGGAGATGAAATAAATGAAATGAAAACCAGAGATTTATCTTGTATTTTTGCGAACGAAAGGAGCCGGAAACATTAATGAGTATACATTAAATTGAGTTATTTCCTGTCATTACTTTGGTAGGTAATACCTTCCAATCATGTGTGTTTCTCCCCTCCCGTTCCTTTACATATGATCGACCGACGTATCTAAAATCTAAGATGTACCAAATCTAGGTGATATGTTGTTAAAATTTAACATTTTTTCTTATGTAATTCGGGCATCATATGTTGATTCATATTGGAGCATTGAAACACAAAATAAAAATTCTTGGGGGCATTTTCATGCAAAAATAACATTTTTTTGGAAAATTACTTTAAATTCACCGAAGCCCGTTTGCTTCATTGACAATAATAATTATTTATAGCGTTGTTTTGCAATAGTTTTGTAATAATTTTATACTATTTCGCAATAGTTTTGCGTTATTTTGCAACTGTATTTAGTCAATTCGAAATGATATTGTGTAATATCACAAACGTGTTTCTTTATTTCGCAAAAGTATTACTTGATATCGCAATATAATTGCGTTAAATTGCAAAGGTACTGCGTTATACTGCAATTATATTGCATAACTCAATTTTATATCGCAATTATATTGCATTATATTGCAATAAGGTTGTGTTATGTCGCAATGCTTTTCCGTTATAGCGCAATTTTATTGCCTAATAACGCAATTTTATCGCAATGAAATTGCATTTTATTGCAATAATTTTGAGTTGTAACGCAACAATATTGAGTTTTAGCGCGATGGAAATGCGTAAGAGCGCAATTTTATTGCCTAATAACGCAATCTTATCGCAACAGAATTGTTTTATATTGCAATAAAACTGCAATAATATTGTCTATAAAGCAAGATCATTGCGTCATATCGCAATGGAATTGCGCAATATAGTAATAGTATTGCGTTATTTCACAATAGTATCGTGTTGTATATAGCAATAATATTGCGTGATATAGCAAAAGTATATTATAGATTCGCAAAACATTGTGATCTTATGCAATACGTCTTAACAATTTCGAAATAGTATTGCGAAATAGCGCGCTATTCCTGCAATATAACGCAATATAATTGTAATAAACATTTTTAAAAGAAGTACTTATCAGTTATTCAGTCTTAAAGTCGAGAAGCCAAGGCAAAGTCATTAGAATTCCCATAGTACCGGTAGCAAACTTCGGAATGAATAACATTCCGAAGTGAGATCAGGTGCCCTGGCAGGGGGGGGGGGGAGAGAGTCAGCGTCCTGATTGCATGTAACACTTGTCTTAACAGCTCCATGGAAACCTGTCACATTCGGTAATTGTCTCGATGTACATATTGATGTACACATCAGGTAAGTATTTCATGTTTCTTGATGATGTCAACCATTCATAACGCAAAACTAAAGCGCATATCTATTGCGACATAGCGATAAAATGCAATACCTCCGAGAAATA
Organism: Pinctada fucata; assembly: GCA_028142955.1. Taxonomy (NCBI): domain Eukaryota; kingdom Metazoa; phylum Mollusca; class Bivalvia; order Pterioida; family Pteriidae; genus Pinctada; species Pinctada fucata. The sequence continues at coordinate 19,862,910 of AP027102.1, forward strand.
ACGTAAAAGAATTGCGAAATAACGCATAATCTTTGCAAAATGACACATAATTATAGCAAAATGACACAATATTATTAAGATAATAACGCAATTATATTGCAAAATAACGAAATATTATTGCAAAATAACGCAATGCTTCCGAAATAATACGCAATATTATTGCGATATAAGGCAAATTGATACATTTAGCGTATGATATGAAATCATCTTCCCTCTTCCTAAAATATCTTAAGTCTTCAAACACCTCTTCAACCTTTTAAAAAATCCTGGATCCGCCCAGTGTATTTGTTTATCCTTTCAACTGCTAGTGGTTTATAGCGCCTTTTCAACCTGATTTGAATCAAATCTTATTCGACGTACTTTCACAGACCGACCGTCATATCGACAAAACATAACAGACGTCAAGTAGACTGTGCATAAGTGAATGCATATAGTTCTACATCTATGTAGATTTTTTTAACATGCTTTAATTCTTCAAACAAATAAATATTTCACTCACTTCCTCAATGTAGCAATATGTATTTTCATTTTTTGTTGTTGGTAAATTGATACTGGTCAATGCACTGTACTTACACAAACAACGGCAGAATTCAGTGCCTTACGTAAAAAATGACGTCAACAATAAACCATACTCCACTTAACATGAATGTATTTTGCTTTATCACGGCGTAAAGTAATCTAAGGTAAAGATATTTAGTATTATCAAAGTAAAAATCAAAGATAAAAGCCAATTTTGCCGTTCATGGCTCTTGTCCTTTTCACAGATTTATGCATTGCCATTTTTTCACAAAAATCAAACTTTTTGAGACCAAATTGCAACTTTAACTAGGAGTTAGAATGTACTTTTTTTATTATTTGAAATGACAAATATGGATAATGACCATATCCCTGTCTACAGTACAAAATCGATAATTCAGAAAATCAGAAACCGAAGGCATACAAAATCAGGACAAAACAGGAACCAAAGCAAACAAAAACAAAAACCTCCACCATATGAAAAGAAGCGAACTCCCGATATGAGAGTGAGACCAGGTGCCCAGGAAGAGTAAGCATCTCCTGCTTGCATGCAACACCCGTCGCTTCAATTCGGTAGAACTGTCACATCCGGTTACTTCCATTTTGGAAGATATAGAGTACAATCTTTGGTTGGATGGTTCAAATGGTCTATGACAGAATATCATCCACCATTCTGGATAGTGGGACATCATAGTGTATGACGAGTTCCCCATATCGACCGTAGAACTTCCTCAGTGACGATGTTAGTCGGTCACAAACATATCCCTGACTGAGAAGCTTATCTGAAAGACGCCTAGCTCTCAGAACAAAATCCGTATATTTGGTACTTGCTCTGGCATAGCGTATCAACTGAGATATGAACACGCCATAAGCAGGCGATGAAGGGATGTTGCTACTCAGAAAAGGAAAGTTCGTAATGCTGAAATTGAAGTCGTCACGTTTGTCATAGAGTGAGGTGTTCATGTGACCATCAGTGTCGTAGGACAACATTATGTCCAAATAGGATGCTGAATTATTTGTCTCTGTAGTTTCTTTGACTTCAAGCTCGGAAGGATAGATACTGCTCAGGTAATCCGCGAATTTTGGATTATTGATGGACAACACATCGTCTATGTATCTGTAAGTGAAGTTGAAATCAGAAGCTAAGTATCTTTTCCCTTCAGAGACCAAAGATTGAATGAATTCAGCTTCGTACGAGTAAAGGAAAATGTCGGCAAGGAGTGGGGCACAATTGGTACCCATTGGAATTCCGACAATTTGCTGGAAGACCTTTCCTCCAAACACCACAAAAATGTTGTCGATCAGAAAGTTTAACATCTGAATAATGTCTGTTTCAGTGTACTTATTTTCAGAATCTGACTTTTCTTTTACAAAGTAGGTTTTGTCATAGTTAACAACAATAAATTTGTATTTGCGATTACCGTTCTTACTTGTAAACGCATTACTTATAATTTTTGCGAGTCTTTCTTTCAATTTAGAATGTGGAATTGTAGTGTAAAGTGTCGAAAAATCAAAGGCTTTGATCGAATGGACTCTACTAAAATGAGTGGATTTTAGATGTTCTAAAAGTTCCTTCGAATTCTTTAAAATCCACATCTGGTTGATACCACTGCGAGAATATACTGTCGAACAATATTTTTGTAGCCCAGATTTGATTTCAGATAAAACTTTGGTGAGTAAGATCGATACAGATTTGGTAGAACATTTTGAGGAACCAGCGATGAAACGTTGTTTGTACGGATTCTTATGCATTTTAGGTATGCAGTATAAGTATGGTAAATCTAAATCTAAATTAGTAGTGTCGAAGCCAAAGGAAGCAAGAGCTGATTTGTGGTTATCTATTATTTCAGAGGCAGAAAGGTTTGTTGGGGTGTAAGTGGGATTTCCAGGTGTCGAATTTAAACCCAACTCGTTAACTAGACTGTCGAAATAGTACTTTTTGCAAGTAAATGTGTAATTATTTGAGGCTTTGTCCGCTGGTGTGATGACATAATGTTCTTGGAGGTAGGTAAGTTCTGTGATAACATCAGGGTCTTTAAATATAGACACGAATCTGGTGTTCACAGTTGATTTTAATCGGTAAATTCTAGATAAAAGTAACCCTCTGATTGATTTTAAAGAGCATTCAAACTTTATTTTTAAATCGCGTCTTTCAATTTTTTCTATTTTACGATGAATACGAATGATATATTCATTGTTTCCTATTTTCTGTGATATTCCCTTTAAAAGCATGTTTTTCACCCAAAAGGCCTTTTATGCAACCATAAACCCTCATTTTTTCAATGGAAATTTCTTTGAAACATGTTTTTTTTGTCTCGAAAGGCGATTTATGCTGAACACAAGATAGGTTTCGAAGGACTAAGAGGTACGCATAAATCGACATCATACATGAAGACGTATTAACAAAGAAAGAACGCATGACAAGCATACACTACTTATCTCTATTTGTCGCTTTTGCAGGTAGATTGAAAGGACCAATTAAGCGTTTTCTCATAATTGAAAGAAATATTTGTTGATATATTGATAAAAATAGGGCTAAAGTACTATCGAAACAAATAAATATTAAAAAAAGAACATTAAAAATACTCAAGAACATAGAGTATTCGAAATCAAAATTCAGATGTAAAGTTCTGTCCAAAGATTCTTGTTAAAATTGTAGTATTGTTTAAAAGTTGTCTTCGAGTGTGAATGAAAATTACTTTAAACGACTTCTGAACTAGGAATCGGTAGGAAGTTTTGATTCTGCAGGCGAAATTGTCACATTTCAGAACATTTGAAGAAAGACTTACATTAGCGTTCAAAATATGAGAATTTTCCACCACTTTTTATTACGTCATTTCAACGTCAGATTTGACGTAGTAGGCACCCGTAAAAGTTTTGACGACATGTCAAATCGTAAACCTTAGACCATAACCTTTCATTTGATACCAAATATAGCCTTGCACTACGAGTGGACATTAAACTCCTAAAATAGAGCACTTTTTTAGGCTTGGTCACCGTACTAAAAATGTCGGCAAGGAGTTGGACACAATTGGTCCCTTTGGAATTCCGAAAATGTGCTGGAAGACTTTTCCTCCTAAAACTTGTGTTGTCTATAAAGTTTGATTGTGTGCACTGACTATTATATAACTTTAACCAAAATTTATGACGAAGCGATATCTATTGATTGGTGATATTTTAATTGAAATTGCTGCATGGTATGACAGAAACTAGTCAAAATCGCTATCAATATTATGACGTCATCAAGAAATTCACGAAAACGTCAATTTATGCATATTTTAAAGTCTCGTAGAAAATTTTCCTGTGGATAGAATCAAATGAATGTTTGCATAATCAAGGATAAACAAGAAATATATAATTTAAGAAATTTTGAGAAAAATTGAATTTGGCGTCCAAGTGTTCAATACCTCCTTAAATCAAGATAACACGGAAAAGTTATAACTGTGATGTGATAACCAAGCATGTTTTCTATCTAGCTTTTTATTGAAAATATGAGTGCGAGTACACAATGTTAATTCAAAGTTCATCTTCGAAGCTTTAGTAAACACGATGCCCAAGTCATTTCGGATGACACGTCAACTCGCTCCTCTTGATTTGTTGGATGTTTACCCTTAAGCTTCATAGGACCACCTTTTTTAATCTTGAACATTCCTTATTCACCGTTAATCAAGATCAATCAAATCATAGGGCACTCGGACTAGAATGTAATTCAATATTTCTATAAACACAGTTGAAGTAGACTTTTCGTGCACCTTTAGGTTAAATCTTAAGAGGATGACCTACATTCAGTGTGTTTTATCTACATGGTAAAATGGTATTTAATAAAAATTTCTTCCACATCATTTCTGCACATGTTCTTAGAGTCAAGTTTGAATTTATTTTCCCAAGATGCAACAGTCATAGGACTTCCTGCAAGTTTCCTGCAAACATTTTTGTCATAAATAGTTTCTTGCAAACCAACTGCAAAGTTTTCAGCGTAAGAATAAGTATTCAAGTTTCCTGCAAGCTCCCTGCAAGCTCCCTGCAAGCATTTTTGACGCCAAGTAAGTTTCTTGCGAACAAACTGCAAACAGTTCAATCTAGCAAAGTTTGCTGCTGGCTACTTGCAAACAAACTCAGTTTTGCGACCTTGCGGGAAAACAAAGCTGCAGCTATGTTTGCAGAAAGATTGCAGCTAGCTGCAAACACATGTGAACATCAAATTTTCTTTCGTGCAAACAAATTTGTTTGCTGCAGATCTGCTGCAAGTCTACTGCAAACAAAGTAGACAAGAAAAGGGAAACAGCACACATAAAACTACAGACAACGTTAACAATCAGACGGATACAGCAAGTAAATCGAATGAATAAGATAGGCAAAATGAAGAGTGAAGCATAAGACGGACGAATACCAAAAACTGTATTGCACGGTCTAAAAATGAACTAAATTCTAGACGGACCCAAATAACAGAAAAGCAAGCATCAAAATAAGAGTTTTAAAATATAAAACGCATTCAATCTGCAGTTTCTGTTCAACTGAATGTAATCCTACTTTTATAATCTTATCTAGGTCAAGAGTTCAAATCTCTCTCATTTGGCTAATTTCGCTCATCTTGGCATTACTACATTGTACAAATAGATTGATTTGACAAATCAATTCTTGGTAGAGCCTTTATAAAACAATTTCTTTATGTGTAGCAAATGCGGAGTTTTTGCTGTGAAGATGACGGTAACAATAAGATGAAACCGTTTTGGTCATCTTGTGCGACGGATTAAAAAAGAAATTGTTTCTGGAGGTAATTTGTGCCAAAATAATTATTCCATAACTTGAAAATGCAATACAGATGGTTTCAAAGCTTTTCAAAATATACAAATTTAAAGTGGAACATGCCGTTTTTTAACCGTTTTAATATAGAAGGAAGACACAGGATTTGAGGACTTCTGGATATAAACTTATTAACAAAGGAACAAATAATTAACACACTGACAGTTTTGATAAAATGATTATACTCACACACAATATAAAACAATTTAAAAAAAATAAAACGTCCTGTGTGAGAAGCAATAGATATGAGATCAGATGCCCAAGGAGGGTAAGCATTTTCTGTTGTTCAGAATGCTTTCGAAAATAGAATTTGTCGGAGGCTATCATGTTTACTGGATGTGTATATTTTTGTCAGAGGCTCTCCAGTGGTTGTTTTCTCTTCGTGACAGCGTTCAAAGAAGAACCTCATCGTGTACGAACTTGTGAAAACTAGTAGTTACGCGGGAAGTGCTAAAATGAGTGTTTAAAAATAATTACATTATTTGCATAAGTCTGAACTTCGACGGACCCCTAGCAAGCTACAGGTGGAATAAGGTGCCCGTGAGGAGTAAGCATCCCCTATTTGGCTAGCCGCATCTGCCGTCGATACCCGTGCACGAAAATAAAAACATGCACTTTCTGAGGTTATGTCTATATAGAAAGTGTGATGGCGACTATGTCAGAGAAAAGACATTTAAAACACTTACTGTCTAACCCCTCGCGTCCAAAGCCACAAAAATTCGATAAACTGCGTTTCACAGCTGTAATTAATCGAATTTTTGTGACTTCGGTGTGCAATAGATTAAAGGCAAATAATACATGAAAAGGATGTTAACAATGATGTGCGTTATTCTTTGAAGGCATCACGACATTATGTGCTCTTGGAAAAAAACATTCCAAATTTTAAAGAACAATATCATTGTACTTCATTTATAAGAATCAGGATTCCCAAACTTGACTTTATAAAACATATGTGTTATTTTCCCATGAAGGTCCTGTTCTCCAAATTCATGAAAGTCTAAAAGGTATATCTGTCATACATAAATGATTGATTTGATTGGTTTTATTATTATCATTAATGTCACTGCTGGTGGACCAGGAGTCCCCGAGGGCACATGTAACCAAGTCCGCAATTTCGCTTGATCGCTTCTTCAAAGGCATTCGTAAATTTCTGTTCACAAAATTTCTCGAAATTTCTAAAAAGTGGGTCATTAAGCATCATATTCCATCCATCCTACTGTCTTTTGGTATTATTTGATATAATTTTCACAGTTCATTATTTGTATTAAGGACCACTTGTTATGAGGTGATTGTCACTGCTGATGAACCAGGAGTCCCCGAGGAAACATGTAGCCAAGTCCGATCAAATACGATTGATCGTTTCTTCAGATACATTAGAAAATTTCTGTTAACAAAATTTTCTCGAAATTTCTTAAAAGTTGGCCCTGTATATCAGTGTATGGATCAAGGACGACAGTAAAATACCGAAAACGTGCATGTATAGTCCATGCTGCAAAGTTATCTGTTCTTAAATAATGCTATGAATTTGAAGACTTAAGGACAGACACAGGACTCAATATTTCTAAATCCCAACACCGAAGAGTTCATTGTATGATACAATCGAGTTTCCGCTTTGATTTCGTTGATTGTTTCATTGTTATATACTTATGTGACAACTATTTTGCTCATTTGAACCTGAATAGCCGCGAAAGTAGAGAAATCGTCTCTTACACTGAACACCTCAGGCAGGCTAAATATTTCTTTACTTCGATACACAAGATAATAAACAAGAATTACTTATGTACAGATGCATTTATAAAGTGAAAAAGAAAGATAACTCTAGTTCATTGCTCTGTAGATATCGTCATAACTTCAACAATCGAGTGTCATTTTCTTGAAACTCATTAACAAAGGCACTTTGACCTCATATCATCATCTGTGTGCAGACCGCTGATGACCAGCAAAAGCGGTCAGAGGAAATTTGGTGAAAACTATCTAAATAAGCGCACTGAAGTGTGTTTTCCTATTGTTTTGACACCTTCTTTCAAATCATGCATTTGCATTATACTCATAAGGAGTGGAGATGTGGCAACCAACCCTGGCCCCGTTCTACGAAAACCAAAACATCCTTCTTTCAAATCATGCATTTGCATTATACTCATAAGGAGTGGAGATGTGGCAACCAACCCTGACCCCGTTCTACGAAAACCAAAACATCCAAGTCCAGTGTGTCCAAAAGGTGTAATAGCTAGCAGCAAAGCAGCGGAATGTAATAAATGTGGCCAGAAGACCCATTTAAGTTGCCTTCCTCTTAGCTCATGAACAAAGATTTTAACATTCTAAACAAAAAGCTACATCACTACACATGCGAGCTGTGTTTAAAATCAGAAAATAAAGTGAACCATATAACCACACCGACCAGCCCAAGTCATCCGATAAATTTAGCCAATGAATATGATTCCAGGGATGAGAAACGATTTGATGAGAAATTCCAATGTTTTCATCGCAGAGGTATGCACTTCATACACTAGAATATTAAATCCTTGGATCCAAAAATATCTGAGTTTAGAAAAATCAAAAGCAGCAGCTATCGGGATTTGCGAAACATGGTTAGACGATGCCATCAACGATTCAGAAATACATATACATTGTAGAGGGGTATAGTGTGATACGGAGAGACAGAAATAGGAGGGGTGGAGGGGTGTGTATCTTGATCAGCAATAAATTTGTTTTTTCCAGAAAAGATCTCACAGTTTGTAATTCCGAAAATAGTGAATCGATATGGGCTGAAATCTTCCTACCAAAAACAAAACCTTTCACAGTGGGCGTAGTGTATAGACCACCCAACGACCATCAATTTCTTGAAAGTTTTGAGGAATGTTTAAAAAGTTTGCGATCGGACTGGGATAATGTCATCCTGGGCGATTTAAACATTTGTATGCAGAACAAGAAAGATCATCTGTATGAAGGGTACCAAAACATTTTGAATTTGTTTGATTTGAATCAGCTAATTTCTAATACAACTAGAGTGACAGAAACAAGCTCAACACTCATTGACAAATTTGTTCAATCTGGAACTGTAACATTAGGGTTGAGTGATCATGATCTTATTTATTGCACTCGAAAAATTTCTAAAGGTCAAATAAATCAACATAACACTGTTAAAATTCGATCTATGAAAAATTTTGACTTTACATTGTTTATCGAATATTTAGAGAATGTTGATTCGTCGAAATGCACTTTGTCTGACTGTGTTGAAACCAACTGGAATTTTTTTAGGGATACATTTTTGAAAATTATAAATAAATTTGCTCCTATCAAAGAAATCAGACTTAAGCAAAGAACAGAACCTTGGATGGACCATGAAATTTTAGAACTTATTAAAGAGAGAGATAGACTTTTAAATATTTTAGAAAAACCAAAAATGCTGAAGATCACAAAACTTTTTCAAAGATTAGAAATCTACTACAAAGAAGAAAAAAAAGGTAAAACAGAACATATATCTATGAAATTGGAAGAAAATAAGGATGATCCAAAAATACTTTGGCAACAGTTGAAAAATTTGGGTTACAGAAATCAAAAGAAAGAAGAGAAAAGGGTAGTTTTCAGCATAGATGACAATATTTGCCATGATGAAGGTGAAATTTCAAACCATTTCAATACATGTTTTACTTCAGTAGCTTCAAAGCTTGTTGATGCCCTTCCTACAGCTAAGGGTATATACAATGTCATGTCTATGTTTTTTAGAATTTTTTATTCACAGAGAAATGTTCATAGGAATCAACTTGTTTTACAGGAGGTGTCAGAACTTTTTATATATGAAGAATTATGTTGTTTAAATGTGGCTAAAAGTACTGGCCTTGACGAAATTTCTGCCAAATTTTTGAAATTAGGGGCAAGTGTAATTAAAGTGCCTGTTACAGCAATTATTAACCAATCTATAAGAACTGGTAATGTACCAAATAGTATGAAACATGCATGCCAGAGTCAAACCACTGTTCAAAAAGGATAGTCCACTTCAGGTGGGAAATTATAGACCAGTTAGTATTTAAAGCATAGTATCAAAAATCATCGAAAAAAGCATATATTGTCAGTTGAAAGATTTGTTACAAAGAAATAACATTCTGTATGAGTTTCAATCAGGCTTTAGAAGCAATTTTCTACAGATACCTGCCTTGTTCACTTGTTAGATCAAATAAGAAATATTAACTCAAAACTTTAAGGTCTATTTACAGGTATGATTATGTTGGACTTTCAAAAAGCTTTTGATACAGTGGACCATGATATTTTATGCGATAAGTTAGACATTATGGGGATAGATAGCATTTGGTTTAAATCATATTTAACAGGTAGATCTCAAGTAGTGGGGTGTGTGTGTGTGGGGGGGGGGGGTGTTATCAGATTTTAAGGAAACTTCCTGTGGAGTGCCCTAAGGGAGTATTTTAGGCCCTCTTTTTTTCTTATGCTATGTCAATGACATGCCTACCAGCATAGATGAGGACTGTATATTGATACTCTATGTAGATGACAGTGCTATTATATACACACATAGAAATTCCAAGGTCATATCATCGAAACTTGGTATGGTCCTTGAGAACTGCTCTGATTGTTTGATTGACAATAAGCTATCCTTGCATCTCGGCAAAACTGATTGTATTCTGTTCGGCCCTAGTCGCAAACTCAAAAATGAAGGTTAATTCGAGGTCAAATGTCACAATCATGTCATCAAAGCAACTGATCATGTGAAATATCTTGGAATACTATAGATAAATATCTTAGATGTGATCTCATTGTAAACGAGATCACCAAAAAGGTCAACACAAGGTTAAAGTTACTGTATAGGAATGGATCCTGGTTAAACAATAGGTCAAGGTCAACCCTAGCATCTGCTCTCATACAGTGCTATTTTGATTATTGTTCATCCGATGGTATGAATGTTTCTCAAAGGCTCCGAAAAAGAAGCTCCAGATTCTTCAAAACAAGATATTAAGATTTGTTCAAAATCTCGGTCCTAGAGATTCTATTGATTGCAAGGTATTTGAAGCAGTAAATACACTTTGTATAGCTGACAGAGTACGACAATTGAGGATTAATCATGTTTTTAACATTGTTCATGGACTAGCACCTGTATATGTACATGAACATTTTACCAGAAATGAAAACAACACAAGGGAGGCATCTAATCTAAATTTTAATGTTCCAAGGGTTGGTGCATATAATAATTCAAACTTTTACTATCATGCTATTTTGGACTGGAACTCTCTTCCTCTTGAAGTAAAAAAAGGAGGGGATCTCCAACAACACCAGGTTGCAGCACCCACAGCAAAACCCCAAAACACCCAATGCAAAAACACAAAGCAGACAAGCACAGAAAGAGACGCATAACGGACAAGGAACGTCAACGCACAACACAGAAACATCAAACACAAAGGACTACACATGAACCAACGAGACCAATGGGCAACCGGTGCCAACTAAGGACGGCCTTCTGCCACGGAAATAACAGAAGGTGTGGTTATCCTGGATTACGTGCGCACAACCCTCTCACTTTTCCAATTATCCAGAGGTATCGAAGAACGTACAATTGCGGTGTCAAACAACCTCCTCACTGTCATATGACCACACACAAACAAGACCGCAAAACGCAGGGGCCCAAGCAACACAGATGAATATGTAAATGGGTATCAAAAGAGGGCTTAGGTAATACAGTCCGTGCTCTGCCGGCTGTAGTGAGCTCATGTATGTTATCACCCGAGGAGTCCGACTGACATTCAGAGAGGACAGGTGGTCGGGGCCCTGTTTTCTCTGAAGAGGTTTGGACAGGGGCCGTAATGGAGTCCCGTCGTCACAGTCAGCCAGAGTGCAACTTATAAGAATGCGCTGGTACAAGACGGTAGATTGGACAAGTACCAAGCCTAGTGTCCGTCTGGTGACATTAGGATCATATCCACAGTATAAAAGGCGTTAGGTGATTCTGACGCATTTTCGATAGTGATGTTGTCTATCTTTGATCCTTCTTATCTTGTTAATTATGTCACCATAAAATGCAGGTTGTGAAATACCCAAAGTAATATATTCTGTTGCCTGTAGTGGTCCGAATTTTAGAAGAAGTTGACAATAATTTTTGTAAAATTTCCAGAAAGTCTTTACTAGTTTGTGAAAGCGAAAACCTTGTCCCAAAAGTTTCTTGGAAATTTGTAAATTTGTACTATGAAAATCCAAAACATCAGTACATGCTCTAGCATACCGGATGAACTGTGAAATATAGATATCATAGGACGGTAATCTAGGAACATCACCGTCAAGCCAGGGGAAAGTTAATTCCAAAATCATCTCTTTTGTCCTACACACTTATATGAATCTCTCCATTAACAATTTTGATATTTAGGTCCAAAAATGGTGTTTCTGTGTCTGTAAAGTTTGCCTTGTTTAGAATCAATTCTTGTGGATAAATAACATTTCTATACTTTTCAAAAACAGGATTGTCGATAGTAAGAATATCATCCAGGTACCTAGAAGTACCAATGAAACATTTCACATCATCATTTTTTCTTTCTTTTAAAGTGTGTTACGAACAAAAGCAGCTTCAAATCTTTAGTGAAATCACATTTAGTACAAGAAGCTCGCAGGAGGGAAAATAGTGCTTTTTTATGAACTGTCATGTGTGTTTTGTATACTTTTTTAAAAGTAGTGTTTTGGTTTGGAGGTTTGGACAGGGCCCATGACGGGCCCTGTCCAAACCTCCTTAGAGAAGAAAGGGCCCCGACCACCTGTCCTCTCTGAATGGCAGTCGGACTCCTCGGGTGATAACATAAATGAGCTCGCTACAGCCGGCAGAGCACGGACTGTATTTCGCACGTCCTCTTTTTATATCCATTTACATATTCATCTGTGTTGCTTGGACCCATGTGTTTTACGGTCTTGTTTGTGTGTGGTCATCTAACAATGAGGAGGTATTGTGCGTTCTTCGAGACCTCTGGGAAATCGGAATAGTGGGAGGGTTGTGCGCACGTAATCCAGGATAACCACACCGTCTGCTATTTACGTGGCAGATGGCCGTCCTAAGTCGGCACCGGTTGCCCATTGGTCTCGTTGGTTTATGTGTAGTCTTTTATGTTTCATGTTTCTATGTTGTGAGTTGGTGTTCCTTGTCCTTTTTGCGTCTCTTTCTGTGGGTATCTGTTCTGTGTTTTTTGCATGGGTGTTTTGGGATTTTGCTGTGGGTGCTGCAACCTAGTGTTGTTGGAGATCCCCTCCTTTCTTTTATATCTACACTTATTTCGAGTTGCAGTGTGGAGTTGGTAATCCAATTCCCCGTGACCCGATGTTTGAAGTGTTTTAATTCCATTTCGTTCTCTAACTTGACTTTGTTGTAGTGTCTTCCATGCAGGATCTCTTCTCACCCTTCTTTGATTATCTCACTATGGCATTTTTAAGGTCGACTCTTATTAAACTTACTCCTTTGAGATTACCCTCTATCACTACAGTAACTTTCCCATCATCGACATTTTAACAGTAATAAGCTTTTTTCCTCACCCAGAGTACGTCTTTCACCTCTTAAATTTAAATCCCGTAGACGTATTACACCTACTTCTCCATCTGCAGGCTCTACATTTAACAACAAACATAGAGGGTTCTCAGCAGTTTCTGCGTGCAAAGGGAAAAGATGCGGTATGTGTCCGCTCATCAATTGCAATTCCACAATTAAATCAAGTGTTAACGGGCAGACTTTTAAAATTGAGATTGAAAACGACATCGATTGATCGTACCAAGATGTCATTTATGTTATAACATGAAACGCTAGGGGATGTGGCGCCCAATATGTTGGAGAAACAGGCCAGGCCTTAAAATCTCTTAAAGTCATTCGTATCAGATAAGAAACTCACATCACAAAAAACAAAGAAATTTCCTTTATAATCACTTCGTTAAATACAATCATTCCATTTCGGATATAACTATTACACCGGTTCAGTCTTTTTCTAAACTTAAAAATCTTAGTAAAACGGAAATTAAAAAACGCCGACTACAAACTGAACTTGCCTGGATCACAAAACTACAAACTGCGTACCCCCTTGGTTTAAACGATCAAATTTATGGACAAGGAAACATTTCCTCGACGTCAACTAATATTAATGTATTTTCAATCCGCCCAAACACTAAATGGAAGCATAGGTCTCACGGAAGACGACGAATCCGAAAACTCAGAATAAGATCTAGATTACACCGTACCCTCAACGATCTTCTGATCATTGCACGCAACGGCGGCAGACATGAACTGCTTCATGCTCTCTCATCAGTTCAAGCAGTTCAATTGAAATCTATCTTGGATGAAGCACTGGTTGCATTCTTAAGAAATACTGATTGATTCAGATTTAATATCATTGTTGCATTCGCACAGAATAAACTTTATCCAGTTGTTAAAAACATCCCACCTAAAAAACGATTCATAAAAATTTCATTTATTAACAAAGGATTCGATCTTCTTAACATCTCTTATATTTTTCGGGATCATCGTGTACAAAGTGCTATTCCTCAATATTTTGAAAATTTAGAACCTCCTCTTATTCGTTACACATATAAGAGACCTATTCGAAATTTCGTTTTTAACTACAGCAAAGTTACATCAGATCCTAAAATACTTGAATCATGTCCTACTTCTTGAGAATGTGCAACATCTGAATATCTATATAAACCAGCTGGTCATATTATTACAGGTGACTTTTCAATTATCCAAGACAGGCAGCTCCGTGGTCTTCTCAAAAAAGGACCTAAGTATAGAATCCCATCCAAGATAGATTTTATTAAATGTCGCGAAGTACTAAAGGAAGCCTTAGATAACTATACCAAACGATGGTGTAAATCGGAAGGAGTCGAATCGCATTCTCTGAATGACTGGAAAAACCTCATTTTGGACATGACTGACATTCAAATAGACAACTTCCACAAAAATCCTCATCTTTTTGAAAATCCAAGTTCTAGATCTGAAAGATATTTTAAATCCAAATTACGTAATTTATATGAAAAATTTGTCTTCGCTCCTGCAGATAAAGCAGACAACAACACCATAATCATATGAAAACTTTACAATATATCAACTTTAGTTTCGGAACTTTCGTCTACAAATACTTATATTAAAAGCAATGAAAGTGTCCCTAACATTTTGAGCAAACATAACAGTGAAATTTCTTCATTCAACATCCCTATTTCTAAATTGGATCTTCCTACAATATACTGCATACCAAAACTGCACAAATCTCCTTACAAATTTAGATACATTGCTAATTCTAGCAACTGCTCAACTACAAGTTTGTCCAGAAATCTGACGTCAGCCCTCACGGCGGTAAAGGAACACGTTGCAAAATACTGTGAAACTGTTCTTAACAGGAATGATGTAAATTTATTTTGGTCTATAAAAAATTCCGGGGATGTGATTGACAAAATGAAATCTAGAAATTTTCAAGCCAATACGAATTCTTCATACGATTTTTCAAATATGTACACCACGCTTCCTCACGACAAGATCAATGATCAATTGTCCAAACTCCTTAAATGGTGCTATAATCGAGAGGGGAAAACTTATATTTGTACATCTGAATCAAAGGGTTTCTTTTCCGCTACAGAATACAAATCATACAAATTATGGACAGGTAGCGACCTGTGTAGTGCCTTGTCCTTCCTCTCGGACAACATTTATGTAAGATTTGGTGATAATCTCTACAAGCAGGTTGTAGGGATTCCTATGGGTACAAATTGTGCGCCTCTTGTTGCAGATTTATTTTTATACACATATGAAAAAGAATTTATTCAAAATCTTCAAAAGCAAAGTAAACATGATGATGTGAAATGCTTCATTGGTACTTCTAGGTACCTGGATGATATTCTTACTATCGATAATACTGTTTTTGAAAAGTATAAAGATGTTATTTATCCACAAGAATGGACTCTAAACAAGGCAAACTTTACAGACACAGAAACACCATTTTTGGACCTAAATATCAAAATTGTCAATGGAGAAATTCATACAAGTGTATATGACAAACGAGATGATTTTGGATTCAACATAGTAAATTTCCCCTGGCTTGACGGTGATGTCCCTAGATTATTGTCATACGGTATCTACATTTCACAGCTCATCCGGTATGCTGGAGCATGTTCTGATGTTTTGGATTTTCATAATAGAAATCTACAAATTACAAAGAAACTTTTAGGTCAAGGTTTTCGCTTTCACAAACTAGTAAAGACTTTCTGGAAATTTTACAAAAATTATGATCAACTTCTTTTGAAATTCGGACCCATACAAGCAACGGAGTATATTACTTTAGGTATTTCACAACCTGCATTTTATGGTGACATAATTAACAAGATAAGAAGGATCAAAGGTAGACAGCATATGTATCGAAAATGCGTCAGAGTCAACAAACGCCTTTTATACCGTGGGTATGATCCTAATGTCACCAGACGGACACTAAGCTTGGTTCTTGACCAATACACAGTCTTGTACGAGCGCATTCTTAAGACTTGCACTCTGACTGACTGTGACGACGGGACTCCATGACGGGCCCTGTACAAACCTCCTTAGAGAAGACAGGGCCCCGACCACCTGTCCTCTCTGAATGTCAGTCGGACTCCTCGGGTGATAACATATATGAGCTCGCTACAGCCGGCAGAGCACGGACTGTATAACGCATGTCCTCTTTTTATATCCATTTACATATTCATCTGTGTTGCTTGGACCCATGTGTTTTACGGTCTTGTTTGTGTGTGGTCATCTAACAATGAGGAGTTTGTTTTACACCATAATTGTGCGTTCTTCGAGACCTCTGGGAAATCGGAATAGTGGGAGGGTTGTGCGCACGTAATCCAGGATAACCACACCGTCTGCTATTTACGTGGCAGATGGCCGTCCTAAGTCGGCACCGGTTGCCCATTGGTCTCGTTGGTTTATGTGTAGTCTTTTATGTTTCATGTTTCTATGTTGTGAGTTGGTGTTCCTTGTCCTTTTTGCGTCTCTTTCTGTGGGTATCTGTTCTGTGTTTTTTGCATGGGTGTTTTGGGATTTTGCTGTGGGTGCTGCAACCTAGTGTTGTTGGAGATCCCCTCCTTTCTTTAATTACTTGATACTCTATTCAGGCAGCCACGTAATTTAAAAAAAAATCTAAACAATGCTTTCCATACCATCTTATAATGCATCATTTTTCAAATAAAACATCTCACCTATTAATAGCTATTCTATGTAAGCATTTGCACTTTTATGAAGGACGCATGGCACGGCATGTCTCAGATTTTGATAAAATTTGTACTTAAGGTTGAGTCTGACCCAAAAGTAAAAATGTGTTACAAACTTTTTTAATATCACATCCGGTTGCCATGGAAACGGACTTTGAATATTGCAAAAATGCATTTTTTGGGCGTTTTTGAAGTCACATACATCATTTATGCAGCATAATCTAAAACATTCACTAATGAATTATCAGCACCCTATCATTGCTCATTTAAGGTGGCTCAATAATCCAGGAATTCTTTGTCAGAGGAGAAAAAAATATTCTGTTTTCTTAACATTGATATCTGATTATTTATATTTGTAATTAAGATTACAAATCATCGACCATTTGACTGACCAGTGGTCCTCTGAATATACATATGTAAACCAACCCTGAGGTATGTCGCAAAACAATGAATTTTGATAGATGAAAACATGATATATTGATAATGATTTCAGATTGAAACCATTCTTTTGATCATTTTCACCATAATATCATCAAAAATGTATATTTCTTTATAGATAATGCTTTCAAAGAGTGAAATAGCTAAAACTGTTCCAGAAAAGTACATTTTGGGTACCCCCCCAACCCAAAATGAGAATCTAAAAAAAAAGTACTCAGTACCCTTATTTGACATCAAAGTGATAAGAAGTCTTTGTCAGAAGTTATTTTCTGTTACATATTTCTCAACGACAAACTCTGTCCTTCGAAAAGAAATATAAAAAAGTACATGTTATCGTTCATTCTGATTTAAAATATTTGGTTGTCATAGTAACGATTTTGTAACAATTTGCAACAAGTCAAATTGAAATGCCCTGTTCCTTTAGTTGACATTATAACGATGAAAATATTTGTTAAAAACTGTTATAATTGACATATTTTTCAAGATCAGACTCTAATCTTTTATCAAAAGTACAAGACATTCCGTTTTACCTCGTTTCCATATTGTAAAAATCTACTTGGTTTATGCCGGATGGACGGCGCGCTATGACAATAGCTCAGGTGAGGTCAGACACTCCGAGTCGAGATTATTATTTCCCAACATTCAGTGAAAGTTTCAAATTCTGATACAAGGAAGAATACTTACTCAATTATCATCGAAATTAAACAAGAATAAGAATAAACAAGTTTACAAATGATTTGTCGAAAAAATAAACAAGAAAAGGAAAGTAACATGTGTACTTCTAAATATCCTTGGCACAGCGTGATTCGACCTTTTCTATTATAAACTAACCTTTCATGTTTTGTAAGTGTCAGCTAAATGAGTTTTGTCAAATAAAGTTCAATTTCAAGTCAAAGCTTAAAAAAAATGTTTTATTCAAAATTTCATATCTGATTCCATCAATCTATTTAGAGATACGGATATATACAAATGTATGTAAATGAGAAATAGAACTAAAGTAAACGGAAGCGTTTTTAAACATTTTGACATTCAAGGTCAATAAGTGGACGTCAATCCCCTCCTACGTTCTCGATAATGCGTGCAGTTATCTGTGAAATGGATATATCTTTGAACGAAGCAGGGTTAAAACTAAAATTCATTCGCTTAAATTTTTCAAATAGGGAAACTTTATTCGATAACATCTTGTTGCAAAGTACGAAAGTTGACAAAATTGAAGAAAAATTCTTTAAACCAAAGATTATTAGAGAAACCAAACTTGAAGTATCTTATCTATGATATCGCTAAAATCTCCAAGAAATATCTTGTTTTATCATGAACTTTAGTTTACCCTCTTGACTTTGTTCAAAGGCAACAGGTGGTTGAATTTCCGCCGATGACGTTCTAAAAACGATACGTTTACGGCGTTAGCCAGGGTGTCTCACTTACGGGATATTTTTGTATATATAAATTAAACGATACATTTGACTAAATATTCATTACACTCAGATTGTAGAAGATAATTTTCTGTTTCCATCGATACCAAACATGTCGAAATCCGTCAAGAAACAAGCGAATTACGGAGGAGTTTGAAGGCCGAAAACTAAAAAAGGCCACATATAAAAGTTCTGCACTAGATATCTGATGACGTCAAACGATTATTGAGCCTCCTTAAGTTAAGTAATAATAATGTTGGGTTTATGGTCTTATCTATATGTTTCCATAGCAACAACACAGATACCCTATCAAAATAGTGTTTTTGGCATTTTTTTTAATTTCAATGATAAATTACTGACATTTTTGAGTTTTTTATGCAAATAAAACATACGCATCCACATTGGGACAAAGTTTCTGTTCGTTGCTATGGCAACATGACCTCAAATCGCAAAAATGAAAGCAGTTTTGGACAATATTTAGAGTCCTTTTTTTGCTTGATCGTTGAATTTCGATTCAAAGTGATGAAAATTAATGAATGTATTCAAGTAATCTTTCATTACATGACCGAAAATTGTTTTAAAATATTTAGGAAATAGCCCGTTGCTATGGGAACAATTGTGTAAAATTGCACATAGTCCAACTTTCAGTCCTTGGATACGGGCATCAAAAGTTAAGTATTAATCTGAAATGTTTTAAATCTAAAATAAAGTTAAGACTTTGCTTTATCGTATATTTAAAAAAGATAGAGTAAGCCTGTTTCGTTTTTCGAGGAAAAGACTTCGAAAAACAACAAAAAATGTTTATTTTCATAATGTATGGCCAAATTACTATAGCGACCATTAATTATTTGAAACTTTTTTATTGTGTTTAGATAGAGGCTTACTTGATCTTTATTGATATTGAATTTGAACTTCCTGGGATTAATAATTACTGTTTTAAAAATATAATAAAAAATGGTTGCCATGGTAACATATGTTCCCCATAACTTTTTCACGGTTTTTGAAAGAGCTCTTTGTGTTGGATATTTTCCAACTATTTTCATCTGTTCATCATACTGCAATTTTTTTTTAAATGACTCGGAATTTGCAAAATAAGTTATATTATAGACCATAGTTTCCGTTGCCAAGGTAACTTATGTACATCGCAACAAGTGGGTTTATCTTGAATTTGCTTATTTTATAAAATAAATACCATTTCCTTATCATATACCCATCAAGAGAGAAGGAAAATTGGAAAATATAAAGAACATTTTGAAATCAATATATCAAAATAAGCTAATTATGTTGTCATGGTAACCAGCCTTTTTTTAACAATATCAGACAATACTAGTGAGCTTATTTAAAATTTCATGTCTTAATCTTTAGGATGCATAAAAAAATTCCCTGAAATGTCGTATATAGACCAAATTATAGAGCTTTTAATTAGCTCAATTTTGCCAATTTCTCATCTTTAAAGGCCGTTGCCATGGTAACCAGATGACCTAAAAATAAAATTTTTGTCAAATTTTCTTTTTTTCATTGGTCCCTACTTATTTGTGAAATTTTTATGAAAATCGGAGACCATGCGTGCCGAAATTGTTTAAATGGTTACAGAGAATTGCTATTAAATATATTTTAATTTCTAAATTTATGCTAAAGGACCCCATTTGAAATAAGTTAATCGCATGATTCACTTTAATGGGTTATCCTAGGTACAAATTTTATTTTTATGTGATATTGATAAGCTGTGATAATAACTGGTCTGGTGATATACCATCAATTGTGATGTGTTATTAACTGTGATAAAATAATGTGTGATATCTGATAAATGCATTAATTTATCAATGTGTGCCAAAATATGATCCCATTTTTTTTTATTATTTTATGTTCATTATGTGATCTGTATATATATAAATATATATATATATTGCTCTGCCTGAATAAAGAATAAATAGATAAATAAATAAGATTAAATACTAAGAATATTCTGTTTCAATTTTGAACAAAAAATATACTATAGAAATAATTTGAAAATGGATTTTGTACCTTTTGCCATTATGAGATTAGGGCAGAAATCACGGACTCCATAAGAACAGTAATGTTAAACGTCTCCAAATTCGATGGTATCATTTAAAACCAGATAAATTTGCAGCATGGACCAGACATGCGCGTTTCGGATATTTAACCCTTGTCAGTGATCCTCAGTCTTAACAATGTAATATGGCCAAAAAGTGTGAAAATCATTAAGTCCAAAATGTACCGAAAGACGTAGCAGAATGGATGGGATATGAATAAGCACTAAGCACTATATCAAGTTCTATGGAATCTCAATATTTGTATGATTTAAAACGCCACTCAAAATTTGAGAGAAAGACATGTAAAAATCAGATTTGCAGGGTCTGACCTTAATATAAGTATAATTTTCATTTCTCTTTTTTTATTTAGTAAAGATTTCATATATGCCTTCTTGGTAAACGCCTTTTAACCTTCGATTTGAACAGCTATCACGTAATTACATACTATGCAAACAAGCCGGTGCAGTATCAGTCGACTTGCAGCTGTTAATAAAGACGAATTGATTGGTCGATAGATCCTAAATAAATACAAACACGTAGACGTACCTGCATGTCTGCATAAGGGAAGTAGAAAAAGTGCTTTCGTTCTTTTAGAATGAATGTAAGGCCTATTAAATCGTGTCCTACGACATTTGACCTGTTCATGTCCCGTGGTAGGAATCTGGGTTGCTCAGTTGGAAATGAGTACCATTGTATGGTGAATGAACAGAAAAGAGAAGTTGAATTTTGCCTTCCTCGTAGCTGGATCCAACCAGGTAAAACTTTGATCTGTTTACATATCAAATAGTTATACATGACTATTTCAAAATGATCTTTTTGTGTAGGTAAAACTGCAAAGTGTCCAAGGTTTTTGTCTCTTTTAAATTCTCATCAATGATGCTTCCAGCGGAGTCACCAAAATCCATTTCAGTAGCGCCCTCTTTTATGTTTTGAATTTAGATTTTTACCTTTACTTTACAGAGAGTGCGCTTCTCCAAATTTCATGTACGGTCGATTCAGTAGCATATCCAATGAAATATAAACTTTAAAGTTCTTATGAAAATGTGACGCTATTTTAGCAGAATTAAAGTGTATTATCTGGAATTAATTCAAACACTTATTCAGAAGGATTTTACCAGAATCTGCTACTTTGAGTCGACAACAGACATGGCGGAGCATCATCTGTGTAAAAAGAGATTGAATATTAAATATTCATTTGTTGTTTTCTTTCATCTAGATCACTGCCCAGAATATATCAGTTTTGCAAGTCAAATAGACCAGTATGCATGTAATAGGAGTAAAGGTGTCTGTCCGCCGATCGTTTATTGGTCGAATACAAGTTTTAGTTGTAAGTAAACCATTAGTCTCAAATATTACTTAAGAATGTTACATTGTCTAATTCATCTAAATTTATTTTAACGAACCGTCTTAACAGTTTCTATCTAAACAAAATAATTCTTTCTGGACAATGAAGCTCTTAAATTTGGAGTGACAAATAAATGTTTTTTGTTTGTTTTTTTTTAAATAACAACTGCCTAGCTGTGGTTAATTGTCCACTATTCACATGAACCAATCAAATAATCACCTAGCCGCGAATCTTCTTTGGATCATTATGACTTGAAAGAAGGGAGGGAATCGGCAACAGGACGCGATTAAATGACCCACATTAAAACACCGAACTGAGAGAACAATCACAAAAGACAACTAAGAGACAGGAAAGAACGAACACTAAGCATAAGTTTCAACTGATGTATATTCATTATTCGAAACATGCATTTCTGTTGGACAGCATTTTATTTTTCATTTTTTCTGTCCAGACAGCTACTCCGCGGTTTGTTTTGTTTTTTGTTTTTTTCTTTTTTTCTGTTACGACTAAATAGGAGTATATATTTTATTCATTTTGGTAAAAGGAATGTCAAATTTCGATAAACCTTTTTTTAAAACAAACACATTCTTTGATTCATCAACATAAAGATTACTTTCGATTGGTGATAAAATGCATTAGCTCTCTCCAACCGGCAGAACTCGGACTGTTTTTGTATGCCCTTTTTATATTCATTTACAAATTCATCTAAGTGTGTGTAATGCTTGGGTCCCTGCGTTTTGCTGTCTTGTTTGTGTGGTGGATGTTTGTCAATGTATTAATTAATTCTTTCCAGCTCTGTCGCTTGAAAGAAGCTTTGCTTTGGCACTTTATCAATTTGACGTCTTAAATTTTATTTTGCTATTTTGGAAGCTTGTCTTTTCATTTAAAAATATCATCGAAATTAAAGGAGGTTAACATCTTAGCACCATCCCACCAATGCTATTTTGAGCATAGATTTTATTTTGATATGCTACTGAATAGACCTTACAGGAAATTTGGGGCCCGTACTCTCTACAAATTGCATTTTAATTTCAAAAATATATAACCAGAGGGCGCTATAAAAAAATTGGCTGTATCTAAAAATCACTTTAAATGGAAGCCTTAGTGATGAGGATACCATAGCCGAAACACGTGTCTGGTGCATACAAAAACTTTTGTTAGAAATTTTCTTCGGGAAGGTTGGAATGCATCCGTATTAATGAAAAAATAACATTACGTATGTATAAATTAAGATTACCCATCGTTAACCGATGCAAAGAGAGTTAAAATCACCGAAAATACTTGCAAGTGAGATTTTGTTACTATAGATGCTGACTATTAATTACTGATGGAATCTTTTATCATGCATGTATAGAAAACCTCTTCTTTTCAGATAGCGGATGCCTTCGTGAGAATGGAATTCCAGATGTCAAGTAGGTTTTCCTTATCGATATATCAATTGCTCATTCCATTTGGTATATGTGTTAAAACAATGGTTGAAGTCCTCCATCCTTTTTCTTTTAATTCTGTTCCCTCGTCTCTTGACCTTTCTGAAAGTTGGTCGGCCTTCTCGGTAGATGACCATGAACACATTACATAAATCAGCAAAATAGCCGTAACCGTGAAGAAAACCTTTCTGGAAAACTGAAAATACTATGAAATTTACTTACTCCAAGAGCCGTTACTCCTTAGAATATGAGTTAATGATAATGATATTCAAACTTTTTTCTGTAGCTCATCAGTTTAAACTTTAAAAAATCAGAATAATTCGTGTCGACAAGCAAATTAGGATAACCGAAAATACCGTGAAATTTACTACATTCAGGGATTGTGTCTCTATCAAATATTTAGAAACTATGTTATCCCTTAACGACAATGTTCAAATAAATACTTAAATCATATGAAATGGTGACGTCTTCCACTTCAAAAACTACAAATTTCATCTTTCAAGTATACATATACATTATTCTTTCGTCCCCTGTCTGTTGCGTAAGATATCGCAACTGATGCGCTATTCCAGAGCAAGCTCAAATTTTAAGTATGTTAAAGCAAAATTACAACAAACGTTCATTTCTGAGCGACTTATTTCGTCATTTGTATCATTGTATATGCATATGTAAATACTTGGACTTAAAGAAAAATGAAATTTAAAAACTGTCAAAATAGTATGCTATATAATATACTATTACGTTTCTACGTATTGCATTTCAAAGTATATCTATGTAGTGCCACGTACGAATATTGTTTTTAAAGTGGAGATTATTGAGAGTGATGTACAGTTGTAAATTAATGGAATGCATTCTCTTAATTTATTCTATACAATCAGAATATATTTGCACAGTTTTATAATTCTTATGTCTGATCCCTGTGTCATAGTACAGTGCGTGTCTTTTCAATTTTTTGTTCTTAATCAATACAGCGCGTACAATGAGTGAAACCACATTACAAGTATTACAAACTTTCCTTTTCTGAGTAGCAACATCCCTTCATCGCCTGCTTATGGCGTGTTCATATCTCAGTTGATACGCTATGCCAGAGCAAGTACCAAATATACGGATTTTGTTCTGAGAGCTAGGCGTCTTTCAGATAAGCTTCTCAGTCAGGGATATGTTTGTGACCGACTAACATCGTCACTGAGGAAGTTTTACGGTCGATATGGGGAACTCGTCATACACTATGATGTCCCACTCTCAAGAATGGTGGATGATATTCTGTCATAGACCATTTGAACCATCCAATCAAAGATTGTACTCTATGTCTTCAGGAATGGAAGTTACCGGATGTGACAGTTCTACTGAATTGAAGCGGCGGGTGTTGCGTGCAAACAGGAGATGCTTACTCTTCCTGGGCACCTGGTTTCGCTCTCATATCGGGAGTCCGCTTCTCTTCATGTGGTGGAGGTTTTTGTTTGTTTGTTTTGGTTTCTGTTTTATCCTGATTTTGTATGCCTTCGGTTTCTTATTTTCTGAATAATCGATTTTGTGCTGTATACAGGGATATGCTCATTATCCATATTTGTCATTATAAAGTCCGTTCGTACAATGAATTCTTTAGGGATTGCACGTTTAATTATGTCGTCCTTCTGATTTCTATGATGATATGTAACTGTCGCTGTCATCTCTTGCGTCAATTCTCTCGAAATTCGGATCCATACAAGCAGCAGAGTACTTTGGGTATTTCACAACCTGCATTTTACGGTGACAAAATATACAAATCAAATAAGAAGGATCAAAGGTAGAGATAATTACCATCGACATTGTGTTTAAAAAATAGAATCAAAAAACGCCTTTATACCATGGATATGATCCTTCTGTCACCAGACGGACATTTGGCTTGGTACTAGACCAACATACAACCTTCTACTAGCGCATTCTTAAGAATTGCAGTCTGACTGACTGTGACGACAAGACTCCATGACGAGCTCTCTCCAAACCACTTTAGAGAAGATAGGACCCCAACCACAAGTCCTCTCTGAATCTAAGTCGGACTCCTCAGGTGTTCACATGCATGAGCTCGCGTATGGACTATATTTCGTATGCCTTTGTTTTTATATCCATTCACACATCCATCTGTGTGTTTCTTTGGTCCCTGGTCGTGCTGTTTGTATGTTCATCGTACAGTGAGGAGGTTATTTTACACCATAATTTTTCGTTCTGCGAGACCTCTTGGTAAATGGAAAGGTTGGAGTGTTGTGCGCACGTAATCCGGATAACAACATTTGATATGTGTACAGAAACATTAAACATTGATGACAACACATAAAAGGAAAGCGACCAATGTGCACCCGGCGCCGACTTTAGACAATCTGCTTATAGCAAATGGTGTGGTTATCCGGATTACGTGCGCACAACCCTCCAACTTATCCGGATACACAGAGGTCTCCATAGACACAAAATTGTTGTTTAAACATAAAACTTTTCACTGTTAGCTGACATCACAAACAAGATATTTAAACGCAGCGGCCTCTTGTAACACATATTCTATGTTAAATGATCTAAAAATTCTATGGCATGCGTACAACAGTCTGTGCTCTGCTGGCTGAAGATAGCTCAAGATTAATCACCCAAGAAGTCTGGCCAACTTTCAGATAGGACAGAAAATCAAGACCAAGTCTTCTCTGACGAGATTTCAACAATACCCATCATGAAGTCCCGTCATCACAGCTGACCAGTGTACAACGCTGGGAAAGACACTGGTACAAAATTGTTGATTGGTCCAGTATCACGACCAATGTTTTTGTGATGACTTTAGGATCATATCCTTGGTAAAGCAGGCGACCGACTATTTTCTTACAATTTTGGTTGAAGTTTAATCTGCCTTCTTATTTTGTTTATAAGGTCACAGTAAAATGAAGGCAATGAAATTCCCAATGATACATACTCTGATGCCGGAGTCGTCCCAAATTTTGAAAGAAGTTCAGAATAGTTATTGTAGAATTTCCAAAAAGATTTTACAAGTTAATGATATATAAATCCTTGACTGCTAAGTTTTTTTTTGTTATTTGTATATTTTTGTCATGGAAGTCCGAAACATGGAAGCAAGCTCTAGTGTATCTGATGAGCTGAGAGATGCAAATGCCGTACGATGGCAATCTTGGAACATCGCCAACAAGCCAAGGAAAATTAACTGTGTTGAAGCCAACGTCTTCTCTTTTGTCGTATATCTTTATTTGAATTTCTCCGTTATTAATTTTGATACCATGATAAAAAAAAATCGTGTAGCTATATCATTTGTGTTTGCTTTGTTCGATGTTAACTCTGGAGGATAAATTTGATTTTTTGTAATGGTCAAAATGTGGTTTATCAGTATTCAAAATATCATCAAGATACCTAGAGGTGCCGCGAAAACATTTCAAGTCGTTAAAGGAGCTGGTGCGGTAACCTGCAATTTCGTCCCTATTTTCAAAGTTGTTGATATATCCATTATACTCTACTTTATAAAATGTCAAATGTATGGTGAATCCAAATAAGGAAAGCCTGTTTAGATTTCACAGCCCTATACTGACTAATACGTCGCTCAAAACGTCTAAAATGTTGAAATCATTGAAAATATCAAGAAATGAGCGAAATTTCGATACAAAAACGTGAAATCAAGTAGCGCTCCAGGCATTGTCCATGAATGTTTTTGTATCAATCGATGAATTTCCGATCGGCCGTTTCATTTGCATGAAAAATATCGTGAGCGAGGTCTGGAGCTTAGGTGAATTTTGATGATTTGTGTGCAAAATACGATGATTTACTTTGATTTGCGTCATTCAGGGCAAATGACGTCAGAACATGACGTCATACATCACGCGCGTGACGTTACGAGGGCTCATAATTATGACGCGTTATTTTCTCAGAACATTTAACATTGCAAAAAGTGACAATTAATAATTCGTTTATCAAAAGCACTTTTTGTCGAAATTATAAGGCTACTGTAAGCGCCTAGTCTTTTCTTGAGTTTTTTAGGTTTTGCACGAATTCTTTTTCGTATGTGTATAAAAACAAAACTGCAACCAGGAGCTCACAAGTAGTACCCATAGGAATTCCAATAACTCGCATGTAAAGAGTGTTACAAAATCTTACGAAGATGTCTAAGAGAAAGAACAAGGCCGTAAACGAGATATACGGCACAGAGACATGAAACACGACGTCAAATCTTATTCTGTGATAAAAGCCTATTTTAGATTATGAGAGAGAATACAAAGCCCTTGATTAAACTGTGTTGCCTTTGTTGCCATAACTTATATTTTGGCCATATTTAAAGAAAGACTGTAATTATTCCCTGCACTGAATCATTCGAGACTTTTCTCTTTTTTTTTCAAGCGATCAAATGAAGGAAAGCAACGAAGTGTTAGTTCCTGTCGTGATAAGTGTTGTGACTGTGATTTTACTACTACTTGTCATCCTCTGCTTTGTCCTGTTACGCCGTAGAAACAAAAGAGGTAAATATATCAAAATGATTAACATATTGATTCTGTTTGTGTCTATTTTCATTCTAATTACACTGTATAATTATTGCCTACGTAATGGAAATCTACAAGCAAGCTTTATTCCAAAGCTATCTTTTGTATCCATGTAAGGTCATTCTGATTTTTTTTTCATACAAATATAAATTAACTGTAAAACCGTAAGGCATGTTCTGATATAATGCTCTTAAACGGAACGAGAAATGTTATACAGGGAACTACATTTTCACGCTTGTCTTGCTTGGAGTGTTACTTTCAGATGAACGGTCGTCGATTGAATTAATATAAACACACGTTAGTAAAACGTCTTCAAATTCAATTGCATTATTTTAGATCAGATACAATTTCAGCATGGACCAGATATGCATGTTTCGGATACTTAACCCTAGTCAGTGATCCTCAATCGAAACAATGTAATATGGCCAAAGAGTGTGAAAAATATTATGTCCAAAAATGTATCAAAAACGTTGCAGGATGGATGGAATATGATGCTAATTTCTATTGCGTTGAAGAGACAGACGATCGACGAAGTTAATCGAACTTGGCTACATGTGCCCTCGGAAAGAGCACAAGGAGCTGGAGCATCACCCCCTTTTACAAAATCAAATTTTTCGTAAATGTGTTGACGAAGAATGCGCGAAACAGGAAATGGAAGAGGATTTAACACATGAAAATGAAACTAGAGAAATCCGAAAATCAAAGCTTAATTGTCTGATTGAGAAAAAAGTAAGGGATCCGAAGAAACATGCACTTCCATGGAAATCTGAGCAACCGATGCAAACATCTCCACAGCTGACGTTAGATCGAAAGGAACAAGAAGATTCTCCTCTTTTAAATGAAATGAATGTTTAAGAAGCGTATTAATTGTCTTGTTGTAAATTCTGTCCTTAGGGTAACCATTGCAAGCAATATAACATGACCATTGCAAGCAATATAACATTGCAACTCAAATAATATAACACTGTCAATACCAAGCAGCACGAAAAACAAAGTCTACTTTTGCAATTTGTTGGCTAAAGGGCTACATTTCATACAATGTAAATAGCAGGAAAAACTATATGTATGCCTGATACTAAACGTCTTCAAATTCAAAAGCATCATTTAAGATCAGATAAATTTACATCATGGACCAGACATGAACTTAATCTCTTACCATCAAAGAGAATATTTAGAGCAATATTTATTTTCAGCTCAATTCTCTGGATAGAAAACAAAGGTTAAGACCTTAACCATAAAAATACTATATCAGAGAGGACTTTGTTATATACGAAAAATGGTACAAAGGGTTGTGTATGTCACTTTGTAAACATGTTTTCAGTAAGCACTAAGTTCTCAGCAAATTAAAATGTTGAAAATTCTTTATGATTTAAAACAAATTTATTTTTCGATAGAATAATAGCGCATAACAATAACAGCTATACACATAAACATGGATGTAATATACCACGTTTATTCACGTTTTGTAACTATTCCATATTAATTACGTGTCACATCTTTTCCTGTACAATTCCCGGTCGAGGGAGTCCCAAATAAATATATTCTATTGTACAATCATTTCGTGAATTTATATTTCTTTTATTATGAAATGGTTATATTTTTGTCTAATTTTGGCCGCTTAAGCCATACCCCTTTACAAATACGAATTAATTCTATATAATACATTGGAAAGTGTGTCCGATAACTGTCGGTACATTACTGGACACAATAATTTTCACACTCTTTGGCCGCATAACATCGTTTAGATTGTGGATCACAAACGAGGGTTAAGTACCCGAAACCTGCATGTCTGGTCCAAGCTGCAAATTGTCTGTTCTTAAATGATGCTATTGAATTTGAAGACGTTAAACATTTCATATAGTCAATTAATCATTATTTCAACGAAGTTTTAGGAAAAGGTACCAATACTGTTTCATAAAGAAATATAAGTACAAATTTCAACAAATTTCAACTCCGTTCTCTCACAGAATTAATTTTGACATTTGATTGCAATTTCAAATGCAGAACATTGAATCAAATGTATTATGACATTCAAAGTCACATTAGGTTTGTTAATGCATGTTTACATTTGTTGCATTAAAATGTTTACATTGTTTTCCCAAACTTATGCAACGACAATATTTTAGAAAACCTAATATTCACGGATGTCATTTGGTAAATGTAAATTATAAAGCAGAAAGAAGGCATCGAATGTAAAACGTCTTCAAATTCAATAGCATCATTAGAGAACAGATACATTTGCAGCATGGACCAGACATGCACGTTTCGGGTACTTAACCGTCGTCATTGATCCTCAATCTAAACAATGTAGTATGGCCAAATAGTGTGAATATAATTATGTCAGAAATGTACCGAAAGACGTAGCAGGATGGATGGGATATGATGCTACATGTACAGAACCCACGTTTCAGAAATTTCAAGACATTTTGATTACAGAATTGTCTCTACAATTCAAGGCATTCGGAAATATGATAAGCCTGAGATACATTACTATTTCCTTTGATGAGTTGGTTCCATTTGTAAATGAGCCTCTAGGCCTACACATCATTCGTACCAATTTGTACTCTGTTCCTCAGAAATAACATGAAATCTACGAATATACCAATCATTTTACTAATAATTATTCCCCGGAATACAGACTACAAGGTGTCATCAATTCTACTTTTCGTTTATACCAAGTCGTGAGATCAGATAAATCAGAAGAGAAAACAAACTGCCCTTTCATTAAAGTAAGATTTGCAAACAAAGGAATTTAAATTAAATTTTGACCAAAGCGGTAGGGCCAAGAAGCCCCTAAATCGGCCCTGTTTCTTAACATTGAAATTGATAGAATATTTTGTATGATCTGATACTTTGTTAGGTTCTTTACTTAATTATGTAAATAATGCTTTAAACCCCCAAAATATGCAATTTTCCGTGAAATTCCTGCAAAATCTACGCTTCTTAAAATCAGAATTAGCCATATGCATTGAGTACCAAGAAAAAATTCACAAATGAAAGAAAACCTATATAATTTATTTTCTTGTCATAAAAGTTTTATGTTTCTCGACGCTTGTGGCCACATTGAAATTCTCCGATAAAGACATATTTTCGAGCATTTTTGACCTTTTTCTTTCAATAACGTCACTTGATGACGTCACAAGACTTCCTATGGTGCTTCGGTTGGTGATATGTTCATTTCATTAAAAGCAGGAAACATTCATTATATTTTATGTGAAATATTTAGTATTTCTCAATTAAGTTTAATTTTAAGGAAAATTGCAGGGCCGTTTTAGGGGCTTCGTGGCCCTACCCTTTTTGAATCACATAACTGTCACAGAAAAGACCCAACCATATTTCAAAAGAAAAGAAACTCCTTGTATTTCCTTTAGTTACACACCAACAGTTGCATCAAAAATCTCCAATTACAAACTATTCCTGCAGTGTATTGATTGAAGTAATCCCTCACTTCATCCATTTCCTTGCTATTGTATCTTCATCCACTCTTTTAGTGGACACATTGTCGCTGGTGACCTTAGAACGATAAGTTAAGAGAATTGCTAAGAAAGGGGTCCAAAATACAGAGAAAGCAAATCTTTCTATGGAACGAAACTTTCAAAATAATCATGCACTCGTGTGAAGAATATGCAAGACGTTGGGCATAAAAAAGAGGATGTACAGCTCGATTCCCTTTTCGAATGGATAAAATCAATCAGAGGGTTACTTTTATCTAAAATTAACAACTTACATGCAACTTTGAACACTAGATTCGAGTCTGTCGTGAATGACCCTGATGTTTCCTTAGAGCGCACCTACCTCCAAGAGCACAATGTCATCACACCAGGAGACAAAGTCTCAAATAGCTACATATTTACTCGCGAAAATTACTATTTCGATAGCCTTGTTGAAAAGTTGGGTTTGAGTTCGACACCTGGAAACTCTACTTATTTTTCGACATAATATTTTACACACTCTTTGGCCATATTTCATTGTTTAGATTGAGGATCACTGACGAGGGTTTAAAGTACCCGAAACGCGCATGTCTGGTCCATGCTGAAATTTCATCTGATCTAAAATGATGCTATTAAATTTGAAGACATTTAACATTACACCCAAATAAACCTTTCTGTCCAAGAATTAATAGATAACCACAAATCAGCTCTCGCTTCCTTTGGCTCTGACATAAATAATTTCAATTTAGATTTACCAGACTTAAAAATATAAACATCAAAGAAGTACCTAACAACCATTCAGTCTCAAAGGCGAAAAGGCAAGGACAAATCGTGGGAATTCCCATCGGAACAGTTGAGAATACCGGAATGAACAACACTCCGAAGTGAGAATAATATATACCTAAAATTCATGAAAATCCGTACAAACAACGTTTCATTGCTGGTTCTTCAAAATGTTTAACCAAATCTGTATCAATCTTACTCACCAAAGATTTATCTGAAATAACATCTGGACTTCAAAAGTATCGCTCTACAGTATATTCTCGAAGCGGTATTAACCAGATTTGGATTTTAAAGAATTCAAAGGAACTTTTAGAACATCTGAAATCCATTCTTTTCAATAGAGTCCATTCGATCAAATCCTTTGATTTTTCGACACTCTACACAACAATAGCACATTCTAAATTGAAGGAAAGACTCGCAAATATTATAAGCAATGCGTTCACAAGCAGGAACGGTAATCGCAAATATATATAACAGTGGGCAAAATAATTATGAACTTGCACGCTAGTTCATTTTTGCGCCCGCCCGGGGCTGGAGGTACAGCAAAACCAATAGCGTCATCGAATAGAGGGTACCTGAGATAGTTGGAATCCGCATCTCGTTAACCTGTAGCACACCTGGTACCTGAGATATTCACCTTAATTGCAAAAAAATCCTGCGGGAAATTAAAAATTCCTGCGGGAAATTGAAAAATCCTGCGGGAATTATCAAAATCCTGCGGGAAATTGATGAATTCCTGCGGGATATTTCAAAATCCCGCAGGAAAAATTGCAAGAAATAATCCTGCAGGAAAAATAATTTTCCCGCAGGAAAAATAAAATTCCTGCAGGAAAATTTTTTTTACGTAAAATCCTGCGGGAGAAAAAAAATCCTGCAGGAAAAATTTGAACTTAAAATATTCCTGCGGGAAAAATTATGTGAACATTTTTTCCCGCAGGAAATTCTGCTTTGTGAAAAAATTCCTGCAGGAAATTTATTTAGAAAAATTCCTGCAGGAAATTTTTTGTGAAAAAAAGAACTCCTGCAGGATTTTTTGTTTAAAGATGTAAAATTTTACATTATACTCACAAAAAAGTATTCTACAGGAAATTCTTTAAAAATAATTTCTGCAATAAACATGATAAATTTCTCCAATTGATTTTCATTGGTGCCATTATTACCTTTTAGTAAGTCCATTTGATTCCAAACTGTGTTAGGGCTGCAATGATATGCTTAGACCACATTATGATATGTATCTCAATATTTACATGTACATGATACGATTCATATCACGATCCTGAATTTAAAATACAGATATAAAAGTATTACTGTACTATGCCCAATATTTTATTGAAAGTTCAGCAACGACAATTCATTTAGATCAAATCCTCATTTATTGAATGTTTTGAGATCTATCAGGTATGTATATCATGGGTCATAGGGACTTAATATAATAGGAAAATAGGTATATCGTGTGTGAAAATTTAGGACAAATATAGGAATGTTTAAGAGGAAAATCCTAGGATTTTTCAATATTCATTGATTATTGAAGTCTTCCGTGCATTTAAAATCATGCGCACTTGGGGGTCATTTGACAATGAATAGAAGATTTTTACATAAACGTGGTAGACTTGAATTTCATACATTTCATGATCCAACATCACAACATTTGACATTATTTCTTACTATGATGTCAAAACATATCTATGATGTCAAAAAGAAAAATTATAGATATGTTTTGACATCATATGATTATCATAAAATTTTTTACAATATTTTTTAATATGTACTACTACTACTAAAAATAATGTCAAATGTTGCGATGTCTTGGAATGTCTAAAATGCAAGTCTAGCATTAATTTGAAAATGATCTATTTATTGTAAATTTTTGCCCCCATGTACCAGTGGTTTAACATGCATGGAAGACTTCAACTCAAAATTGAAAAATAATCATAGGCCTATAAGCCTTTTTCACATTACTGCGTGACTAGTGTTTTGTGGACGGCAAGTACCCACTTTCTTTACATCACAGTTAAAAACTGATTGTCCTTGACGTCATATTGTGGGAAAAGTACTTATTTTGCCGTCCAAAACAACTTGACCGCAGTTATGTGAAAAGGGCTTATTTGCACTTACACATATAGCTCCCCCCCCCCCTTCTCCATGATACAATAATCGCTTTATCTTAGGTAAATATGCAAAGTACTGAAGTTGGTTGCTTACAATTTGATAGAAATTGAATTAAGAAAATGGAAAAAATAAAACAGGTCTGTTCAGCTTTTAACGTACCAGCTGCAGCTGTCAGAGGCAATTCGAGTTACATCTAAAACATTACCTACTTGATACTGAAACGAAGGCATCACCCAACAATCATATCATTAAACCTTTCAAATTCTTGTAAATATGATTGTGAGTACTCAGTTAACCCTGTTTTCATCGTAATGATCATTTCTTCGTTTTTTCTTTCTGTTGGGCATGGTCGGGGTTTTCCTTGTCTAAATATAGATCTAGCTTCACCTGTTTTGAGTAGTTTCTTGTTCATAATAAAAATGTTCGCCTTAGCAGTTATAGGGGATATACGGGTGCTGATACAGAAACTGTCGGGGATTTGGGATGACATGCAAAACAAGAACACGAAGGCCCGAGGGAGATACGGGAGTCCGATAGATGGGGGCGGGGGGATCCCCGAGGAAAAAAAAAATTACCACACTGCCATCCCCTCCCCCAACTCACAGATGCGAGTGGGCGCTTAATTCAGGCCCATGTGGGTCCAGGGCAGATCGAGCCCAGCTGGTAGAGAGTTTAGGGGGCGGGGGAACCCCGGCGACAAATCACGATTTTGAATAGCAATTTATCTAGCCCTTGCAATTTGCGGAGTTTCGGGTTTTTATTCATTTTTTTTTTCAAAATCAAAATCAGAATCTCTCAATATTGGCTTAACCCTTGGTCAAATTTCTTGAACCGTCCATTACCGAAGAGAATTTGAAGTTACATTGATATTGAGAAAATGTTAAAATGATTGATATGATAACTTTTAGATTCAATTCATATACACGTCTGCCCCATTCATTTTTTTTTCGGGGGGGGGGGGGGGGCACCCGAACCACCGAACGACTCTTCGGGCCTCGCAAGTCGTCCCTCCAAATTTAAGAGCCTGAGTTTGAGCCCCAGGCAGTTGAGGTTCTGGATTCTCTCCTGTATCGGGACGAGTACATATTTTATGTATGAATGAAAATTCAGACTCCTTAAAGAATATACTTGTAATGGACTCTTTTGTACAATCTCATCTATAAATTTGCTTTTCTGTTTTCTTTCTTTCTTTCTGTTACATACATGTTTGTATTTTGGTGTGTACATTACATTATGCGGACGTACATTAGATGGGCGCACAGGGATTCATCGCGCTTCTCGATTGCTTGAAGTACGTACAATGGGTTACATGTATGTATGTATAACCCTTAGTCCATCAAGCAACCGGGAAGCGCGATAAATCCCTGTGGATGGACGGTATATACATGTACGAAAGCTTTCAGTGAATTGTTAATTATCTTCAAGGCGACAAGGACCGTTTGATGCATTCATTGCACATCCACAGAGAGAGAGAGAGAGAGAGAGAGAGAGAGAGAGAGATTTGTGGATATAACATCAAATTCTAAACTATTATTATGAACAATGTTTTGCATATAGATTTTTTCATTGATACATATATATGTGATTTAGAAATTTTCCCTCAACACACGCCATATTATATGCTTTACACAAGACTTTCTGCCACCATAAAAATTAGTTAATCAGACTATGTATTCCTTTCTGAATCATTCAAAATTTCATTTTAAAAAACAGTATTTTAAAAAAGCAAAACCATGCATTTGCGGATTATTATTTTAAAGCTTATGTAATGATCTTATATATAATACATATTAAGTTACGATTTGATTTTTAGGGGAGGGAAGGGGATACCTTTTTGCAAACAAAAAATCCTTCTCGAGATTTAATACAACCGGGTAAGCATGGTTAGAGAGAAAAAATTATCCAACCTAACTGTCCGCACTATGAAAATGCCCCCAAGTCTTCCTTTCTCTGAAAAAAGGTAAATTGCTACGTCCCAAATCGTAAAACACAAAACAATTATTCAAGATACCCGAGACAGCCATCCGATTATTTATTTTGAGTCAAAGGGAAACTCTCCACAATCTGACCACTCCATGCATGCAATAGTCTATTTGACCTGCATTTATCTATGACATACATGTAAGACATATACGAACTTTTATTTGCATGTAATGATGTATTATGATCCCTCCAAGCGCGGATCCAGAGAATGGGGTCCGGAATGCCCCCCCCCCCCCCTAGAATATTCGAAGCATAGTTAATTTTTTTTCTTTAAATATACATATTTTATAAGATTAAGTCCCGATTCCCATTTTGTTGTCATAACATTTGAAAAATATAATATGAATTTGTATTGGAAATCTTTCATTTTGATAATATTTTGCCGTCAGCATTTCAAAATTTTTCTCTGGCTCGCTTCCGCTTGCCAGAACTTTATAACTTTCCTATTTATAACCAATATGCATTACACCTTGGTCAGCGACACAGAGAGTCATGAAACCGAAAAAGGCTCTAATAGGGATGTTCGCCGTGACGTCAGGGGTCTCGCGAAAACAAGGCTGGTTGGCAAAAACGTTTGGCAATGAAGGGAAATATACGTGATACCCGGGGATAAATCGACTATTGATGCTCTAATATGCGCTACTTTCCTATTATTATTTTATTGATACGTCCTGTTGTGACACTGACCATTCTAATCACAACAATAAAGAAATCCCGCTGAGTTTATTAGTATATCAGACTGCCGTTCGATTGGGGGTGGGGGGGGGGGGGGAGGGGGCAAGAATCAATAAACTGTGTACCATACCCGACTATTGATAATATTCCAATTCTGAAAAAAAAAAAATCGCTGGCTCGCTTTCACTCGCCATTGATTCACATGTTATCGCCAATCATATATTTTATTTCTAAATGAATTAGAAACACTGACAAATCTTTAATCAAAGACTTAATTTCTGGCTTTTTTTTAATTCGGATTTTAGGGCCAACCCTGAAAAAAAAAAATCTGGATCCGCCCATGCCCTTAATTCAAAATTTGAAATAGCGAGCGTATGTAAATACATGTACAAATGTATATCATCAAACAGTTTATCTCAGTATTCAGAAAAATGCTCGAAAATTGGTGTCATGGCTGCCTCATCATCGTATACTAGTACATCATAATTAGACCACATCGTTATTTTATGAAAATGCTTTAAAATGAGAAAGAGAGAGAGAGAGAGAGTTTCATTCGGTTATGATATTACTGATCTTTCCCGTGTAGACTCCATGATTTTTTCTATGTTCCTTATTAATCAAACATTATATCCAATCTAATTAATTAGAATGACAATATTTCCGAAATCCAATCGAAAGCCCCCCCCCCCCATCCTCTTTAGATGTCTTGCACCGAACCTCTTCAACATTCCTCCAAGTCGTGTTATCAGCGGGCCTGAAGCGATGCGTGACACCCCTGCGGCATAGGGGTAGAGATTGCGCAATGAAACACGCCTCGGGGTAAATTCAAGGAATGTGTGTATATTACGTAACCACCAAGTGTCAACCCCTTGATGACAATATACAGTTCTGGTCATTATACTCTCCCTTAAAGTCGGGGGTTCGGGCTTTTGGATCTGCCTCTTTTACGTTAAAAAAAAAAACTTAACAATATTATCTGATTCTCTCCTAAAATGTATATATGCCCTTTATATCTTCAGAAATTCTAGATAACAACGAAAGGTGAAATTTTTCCCGAAGACTGACAATCAAGATTTCTTGAGGGGCTGTTGGAGAGCTTCCTACTAATCTACTACATGTAATCATTCAAAATATTGATTGATTGATTGATTGATTGAATGATTGATTGATTGATTGATTGATTGATTGATTGTAAACCATTATATATGTATGTCAATATATATCATGGTTAGATCTAGAGATTTTTCCGGGAGAGGGGGTTCCAGCCCTTTATAAGAAGGGGGAAGGGTCCAGTATATGACTTTCAGTGGCGGATTCAGGGGGGTGCGGAGGGGGCGTCCGCCCCCCCCCCCCGGCACTGACCCAAAATTTTCCAAAAACAGGTATATTTTGGCCCATTTTCAGTAAAAGTCGGCAAAATTCGCCCCTTGACCCCCGGCAAAGGGGGCGCTGGATCCGCCACTGACTTTGACAGAAAGGTATACTAGAATAAAACATAAAAAGGAGAAAGAATGGGGGGGGGGGGGGGGGGTCAAGCACCGAAAAAAAATAACCGCCAACAGGAAGATTTCACCATATGTACACCGACTTCACCATTTTATATTATTAAAAGCTGCAAATGTCTATCCTTTTCACGAACATTTGATAAAGCTA
Source organism: Pinctada fucata (assembly GCA_028142955.1). Lineage (NCBI taxonomy): Eukaryota > Metazoa > Mollusca > Bivalvia > Pterioida > Pteriidae > Pinctada > Pinctada fucata. The sequence continues at coordinate 19,901,243 of AP027102.1, forward strand.
TATTCCGTCCCATAACGAAGGAAGCCATCTAATATGCACGTTTAACAGCAAAGCAATATTTCCTTATTTACATATACTTCGAAACTCACAATATTTTCATGCCATGGACTGATTTGGGCGCTGAGGAATGGCCGTTGGCCGAAACGTACAGAAAAATATAGTGGTTTTATTGTATTTATATATCAAACGGCTGTGTTGTAAAAATAAATAAATAAATAAATAAATAAATAAATAAATAAATAAATAAATAAATAAATAAATAAATAAATAAATAAATAAATAAACATGACATGATTTACAAAACATGTAAAAGGAACGGGGATCAGAACAACAACTCAAGGACGGACGGGAGATTCCTCCCATCTCGGTTTCAGATTTTTTTTATTTATAACAGACCAGCAAAAACGGATAAGCATTAAAAAATGCAAAATCTACAGAATTCACAACATTGACAAAATTCTACATATTCCAACATATCTTACATTCAATATATTGCAGTGGCGGATTCATCACGATGGAAGGGCGTGTTCCTCAGCAGTGCTTAAAGAATTGGGGGGGGGGGGGGTTTCACTTAATTAAGACATTTTTCGTGAAGACACGACGATCGCTAACGAAATATGAGCAGTCAGAGAGGTTGGACGTAAATAGTTTCTTGACCTTTATTGAATGAGATTGATAGACTGCACTTAACCTTGATCTAAGTGCAAGTTTGACCTTAAGACTTCAATTCTATAATCAATTTTCAGTATGTGAAAAGAGTTACCTACCTTCTTTTTCGGGGACGAACATTTGTATCTGTAGAAGTTATTATATGTCGATTCGATATTGTATTGAATCGTGTAAAGGGAACATAATATATATTCGATATACATATGTACATGTACTTGTTTGTATTTTGTAAGTCCAGAATCAGTAATCACGATATTTTTTTTTTTAAATGTAAGTCGCAGAGGAGGTTTTCTGTTCATTATTTGCCCGTAAAATTTTCCCGCGGCTACGGAAACCTCTCCCAAAGCTGCAAAAATCAAATCCGTCTTATGCCCTTCCTTTTTTTTTTAACTTTCTGGGCAAATGATAGGTACAGGTACTCCTGGCAGACAGGCTAGTGTAACTGTGCTAGTACCTGCACAACGAGAGAGAGAGAGTTTTTAAAATCTTGTTACCGAGAAACTACGTACCACTAGATCGTTTCAGGGGCGGATCCAGAGTGGGAAGCGGGGGGTGGGGTGGGGTTGTATCGAGGCACACCGAGCGGGGGGTGGGTACGGAAGGGGGTTCCCCCTCCTGTAGGTGGGAGGTCCGGGGGGGGGCTCCCCCGGAGATTTCTGAAAAAATGGAATAAAATGGTGAAATCTAGAGCATATTTTCTCCTTTTCTCATAGACCATTTTTTCACTAAATTTAGTGACAAAGTAAGGGAAAATTTTTGAGAAAAATTGGAATGAATTGGTGCAATCTGGAGCATATTTTCTCCTTTTCTTCTTGAATATCCAGCCCATTATGTGACAAAGTAAGGGTCGATCCCCTCTCAAACATATAGAACGAGTTTCAATTTGGGTTTAATTCGATCTGGTTCATAAAGATTTTTAAATAAAATGATTTGTCCTTTACTGCTTGCAGAGGCGTAGCCAGGGTGTTTTCAATGTGGTCAAGACAAGGATTGTACCAAGAACCCCCCCCCCCCCCCCCCGAGAAAAATATGAAGAAGAAAAAAAAAAAAAAATTGCTTTGCATGACCAATGGAGCGTATTTGAGGTGAATTTAGATAGGATAAAGCATATGATTCGGTGTAAGCAGACGATGAACTGTATCTAAGATGAAGAAAACTTTATATATACTTATATGTACGATATTGTATAAGTTCTTTCAAATCGACCGCTCGCACTTTGTTCAGCGATCGTTGTATTGAGTTCGAATTAAACACGAGGAAATTTTGAAAAATGCATTAAAATCGGAGTTTTCTGGAATGAGCAATGCACTCTCTCATATTTTTTTTAAGAAATGGGGGAAAACTCTCCTGATACACTGATACTATTAGATTAATATAAAAATATGAAAGATGTGTGAATGGTGTACAAGTGTTGATGTCTCATGTGTTGTATATGCATTGTCTAACTGTATGTAATGCAAAAATACCACCCCAAAAAAAAAAAAAAAAAAAAAAAAAAAGGAAAAATAAAAAAAGGACGATAAAAGTACCAAAAAAGGGGGTGTATGAGAAGGATTTATAAGCTTTGAAAAATTGAATGCTTTAAAAATTGAGATAAAAGATACAAAAACTACTTGGAATAATGACCAATTTTCGGGCATAATAAACAGAAACCCCCTCAGCGACTTACATTACAAAAACTTTGCGATTGTCTGCAAGAATCCAAAAATACAAATGTACTCCAATTGATACGGTATCGAATCGATATGCGATGGAATATATATCAGAAAAAAATTTGTAAATTTTGTTTCAAAATGGTGAATTCTGGTGGACATGAAGCAATCTTTACTACGTTTACAGGGTGGGGGGGGGGGAGGGGTGATGGTTCCCGAACCCCCACCCCCTAAATCCGCCCTTGCGTTTCCTTGCGGCACTGCCGTCCGTTTTCATTGTTTTTCGCCTTTTCTTTTGAACCCCTCTTTCAGTGGCGGATCCAGCGCTTCCTTTTTTGAGTCAGTGCCAAGGGGGCGGAAGCGCCTTCCCTGAACCCCCGTGAACCGTTTTTTGTTCATTGAATCAGAGGGAGAAACGTCCCCTTTCGTTTCGAAAGAAACCCGAGTTCTCACCTCCTTTTCTGACTCCATTGACTCCCCTATCGATAACGAGTCGGTATTTAGTACCTCTCAGAGGCGGATCCAGCGCCCCCTTTTTCGGGGGGGGGGGGTTAAGGGGCGATTTTGCTTATTTTTATTGTAAATGGGCCAGTACCAGTTTTTTTGGGAAAATTTTGGGCCAGTGCCCGGGGGGGGGGCGGACGCCCCCTCTGCACCCCCTGATTCCGCTACTGCCTCGAGTAGGCCAGACTATCCTTTCATCCCCCCTCTCTGGATCCGCTCTGACTGATATTAAAGGGAATTCTGCATTTCTTTTCTCTTCTTTTACACCCATTTGGTTCTCCGAATAGCAGGGGGAAATACTTACTGATGATACGGAACGAATTGTTGGATGACAAAGCGAGCTGAGAAGAAAAAAGAAAAAAAAAAAGAAGATTGACAACTTTCGAGCTTTTAAAACTGGTAGAGCTAGACGATCTCATATGATATTTACTGACAATCGTATTTGACCAACTTCTAATACGATAGCCAAGTAAATGCTGCGAAACATATGATACGTGCAACATTGTTAGCTCGAATTTCCTTGAATCCACTGGTAGCATGTCATCTTATGAAGGTGTAGCAAACATGTGTAGTATAGGTTGACATTTGTTCCACAAGTAAATTCAAAATTTTAGAAGCTGTATGTTCATCTAGGTGTCACATTTTTCATCACATTTGCAAATTATTCAAGAATTTTTTTTTAAAGCATCAGTTTATTTTGCTGTTTATACCTACAGAATGATCTCAATAGTGCTACAATAAAGTACTGGAGGTCTACCTACAAGATTCAAATTTCTCTCTTACCCTTTTACTTGACATACAAACATGTAGTACTATGATACTTTGATAATCTCACAGTAATACACCATATTTCACAATCACTAATCTGTTTTAGTGCAATGTTCAGTTCGCATCACTAGTATCCTCTTCAGAGATGAACTTTAGCCTTATTTTTTTCAACCAGTAGCAGATTAAGGAGGGGAGTCTAGTTGATACCCATTTTCGCTCAATTGTTTTGATTTTGACTCGGAATCCATGGACAATACTGTATTGTGTGTTTAAGCGCTTAAACATTGGATTTTTTGTACCTATAACCTTCATTCACCGTAATGCATATCCTTAAAGTAATTTAAGTTTGAAATTTTTAACACATACATTTTTATTTTCAAACTGACAAAAACTGGAGCTTTCTCTATCATCATGATCATGTGTCTATGAATATTTTCTTAATGAATTCTGTCACAATCTTCATAACAGAATCAGCCTTTTATAAGTTATTATCATAGCTTTTCCTACAAAAAATTCCAATATTTTAAACCTTGTTGTCTGTTTTTTCCCCCTTACTTTTGATAGAACTAAATGAACATTTAGGGTACATTTTTGTGTCGCCTGCACCATAGCAACACTTGGGGACAACTTTTTCCGTTGTATGTCTGTCCGTCTGTCTGTCACACTTGGATGTCACACCCTATATAAAAGTGATTCCTAAGTGTCACCGTTTCGCAGGCGACACATGCATTCCTTGGAATGATTTTTGGCATATAGTATTCAACTATTTTTTTCTTCACAGATGTCAACTTCATATTACATCATAATAATGGTACCACTGTGTAATAGCTATAATTTTGTCTTACTTTTAATTAGTAATTGGACATATCAGTCAGATTGGAATATTACATATTACTAACATTCGAAAGCAAATAATGCTTCATTGTACCCAAGATAATCAAGGATTGTAGAAATTTAAGATACAATGTGAAAATTTGCTACTTTTTTATCTTATTTTCATACATATTTAAGAAATAAAGATTTGAAAAAAATCTTGCAGGAATTTTTGAGAAATTTAAAAAAATTTCCTGCGGGATTTTTATCAGAATAAAAAATTCCTGCAGGAATTTTTAATATACTGAAAAATCCTGCGGGAAAAAAATATCCCGCAGGAATTTTCTAAGTACAAAATTTTTCCTGCAGGATTTTTATTTTTCCCGCAGGAGCACCATAATCAAGATTTTTTAAAGAAAAAATCCTGCGGGAATTTTTTTCTCCCGCAGGAATTTTCTTTAAAAAAAATTCCTGCGGGATTTTTTTCCTCCCGCAGGAAAAAAAAATTTCCTGCAGGAATTCATCAATTTCCCGCAGGATTTTGAGAATTCCCGCAGGATTTTGAGAATTCCCGCAGGATTTTTAAATTTCCCGCGGGATTTTTTTGTAATTAAGGTGAATATCTCAGGTGCCAGGTGTGCCACAGGTTAACGAGATGTGGATTCTGACTAATTTGGGTATCCTCTATGTGATGACGCTATTGGTTTTGCTGTACCTCCAGCCCCAGGCGGGCGCAAAAATGAACTAGCGTGCAAGTTCATAATTATTTTGCCCACTGTTATATTTATTGTTGTTATCTATGACAAAACCTACTTTGTAAAAGAAAAGTCCGATTCAAAAAATAAGTACACTGAAACAGATATTATTCAGATGACAAATATGAACAAGAGCCCCAGGGGGCACAACGCTCACCTGATGCCCATGCACGCTCTAATTGACATACTGACATTGAATACTGATAGTGCCAGTACCAGGATTTTAGCCCACAACCTTTCTAACAAGATTTTTGCCGGATGCAGACAAGTTTTTTTTTCAGACAATCTTTAAAAGTACAAACAAGAGAAAATAGTCACATTTCAAAACAACAACTTTTTTACTGATTTGAAAAGATGGATTATGCGATCCAAAGTCATATGCCCAGCTAGTATAGTTTGATTATGCAACATCAAAAATAAAATCATTTTGTAAAATTCCACATTAATGTGCAACAGAAACAGAATAAAACAATGAAATGATTTCATAAATTAAGTTTATTTAAAATTGAACACCAAACCTTTCATTATTAATAGCTAGTATGCCAGAAAATAATAAAGCCTGTGTTTGTGAAACACGAATGCCCCGCGGTGGCATCTTTGTTGGTATAAACACCATTTTCTGTTAAGTATGTGAGAGGTCAGGGTCAGAGTAATGTTGGTATCAACGGAAAGATCTTATCACAAAGAATACACATGTACAATATGAAAGCCCTATCACTAACCATTCAAAAGTTATGCCCAATGTTAAAGTTTTTGAAAAGTAGGTCAAAGGTCAAGGTCACGAGGTCAAAAATTTTGGTATCAATGGAAAGGTATTGTCACAAGGAATACACATGTGAAATATGAAAGCTCTATCACCTTCCATTCAAAAGTTATGCCCAATGTAAAGTTTTTCGGACAAACAGACAGACGGACAGGCCAAAAACTATATACCCCCGTATCTTTGATTCCGGAAGCATAAAAAACAAAGACTTTTCGGTTTTGCCTTTATTCATATTAAATTATACAGAAATCTATGAATGAGAGCTTTTGAATAGTATTGATTTCATCTTAATACATGTAACGTACAGTCAAAATCGTGTTAATCCAATTAACACAGACAAGTTGTTAGCGAACAATATTAATTCAAGTGAGTTGTGCAGAAATTGAGCCAATTTATTTTCCAAACAGCAGTGTACGGTGTATCAAACCTCATGACCCAGTGAAGCCACTTGAACAAATTATTTTCGGTAAATATGCTGAAATGCGGCGCTTGGAAATGTATTTTTAGCATATTGAATAAATAGTCGTGATAAATTTAACTTCGAACTTGATCTTGTTTTTTATGCAATCTACAGATAGATTTGAAAATATGCAAAATTCGAAACATTTTCGATGAGGACGCAGAGTTCCTGTAAAAAAAGTGAAATTTGCGAAAAAAGGACATGCATGACCCCCCCCCCTTTTTTTCTTTACATTTTTATGCGTGCCAAAGATTCGCAATCAAAAAAGACCAATTTTACAGACTTCCGGGCATTTCAAGTCAGTCAAAATTTTTAGTGTGCACCTTTTTATTTCCAGTAGTTACCCCTACTAAAGGGGCAAGGAGGTAATGAACCAATCAAATCTGTAACACAAGATATATGGCGACTATGTTTACCATAGATACAGAAATAAGACAGAGAAAATAATCATTAAATAGGGAAATTGTTCTGAAATATGCATGTATGAAAAAAAAGCAATCCAAGGAATGCTTGTGTCGCCTGCGTAGCGGATTTTTTTTTATTGAAATTAGGTCAAATATCAAGGGCAAGGTCACTAGGTTAAAAATTATGGAATGTTTAGAAAGGTCTTTTCATAAGGAATACAAATGTGAAATATCAAAGCCCTATCACTTACCACTCAAAAGATATAGCAAATCATAGATTTGTTGAAAAGTAGGTCAAATATATAGGGCAAGTGCACGAGGTAAAACATAGGTAATCACAGATTACGAAGCTCACCTCGTGACAGCAAAATTCAATTCAAACATATTTCTTAGTACATGTATATTGGCTTTTAAAGGCAAAACCACTCAAGCAGAAAAAGTAGGTCAAGGTCATTTTATGAAAGTTTGATCAAAGATACATCCAATATGCAAGTTTGGTACATGTAGCAGTTATACTTTGCTCAATATTGGCTTTATAGAGCAAAATCACTCAAGCGGAAAAAGTAGGTCAAGGTCATTTTATGAAAGATTGATCAAAGATACATCCAATATGCAAGTTTGGTACATGTATCACTTATACTTTGCTCAATATTGGCTTATAAAGGCAAAATCACTCAAGCGGAAAAAGTAGGTCAAGGTCATTTTATGAAAGTTTGATCAAAGATACATCTAATATGCAAGTTTGGAACATCTAGCACTTATACTTTGCTCAATATTGGCTTTTAAAGGCAAAATCACTCAAGCGGAAAAAGTAGGTCAAGGTCATTTTATGAAAGTTTGATCAAAGATACATCCAATATGCAAGTTTGGTACATGTAGCACTTATACTCTGCTCAATATTGGCTTTTAAAAGCGAAATCACTCAAATGGAAAAAGTAGGTCAGATGCTGCATCCGATGCATGGGTCCATCTCGGCATCCAAAGATGTATCACTTGTGCAAGTTTGGTTACTGTAGCATTAGTACTTTGTCAGATACTGAGCTACCCAAAACTTCTTATCCAAATCACTCAAGCGGAAAATGTAGGTCAGATGCTGCATCCAATGCATGGGTTCACCTCAGCATCCAAAGATGAATCACTTGTGCAAGTTTGGTTACTGTAGCATCAGTACTTCGTCAGATACTGAGCTACCCCAAACTTCTTAACCAAGTCACTCAAGCGGAAAATGTAGGTCAGATGCTGCATCCGATGCATGGGTTTACCTCAGCATCCAAAAATGAATCACTTGTGCAAGTTTGGTTACTGTAGCATCAGTACTTTGTCAGATACTGAGCTACCCCAAACTTCTTAACCGGACGCGGACGCGGACGCGTGGGGTTATAGCATAAGCTCAGTCAACTTCGTCGAGGTGAGCTAAAAATGATGGTATGTGAAGAAAGGTCTTGTCACATGGAATGCACATGTGAAATATCAAAGCCTATCACTCAGCAATCAAAAGAAATAGCCAATCTATGATTTTTTGAAAAGTAGGTCAAATATCTAGGTCTTGGTCATGAGGTCAAAAGTTATGATATGTGTAGAAAGGCCTTGTCACAAGAAGGAGTACACATATGAAATATCAAAGCTCTATCACTTACCAATCAAAAGATATAGCAAATCTTAATTTTTTTGAAAAGTAGGTCAAATATCTAGGTCAAGGTCATGAAGTCAAAATTATGGTATGTGTAGAAAGGTATTGTCAAAAGGAATACACAAGAGAAATATCAAAGCCCTATCACTTGCCAATCAATAGATATAGCCAATCTTGTGTTTTTTTTTAAAAGTAGGTCAAATATCTAGGTCAAGGTCATAAGGTTAAAAAATATAGTATGTGAAAAAAGGGCTTGTCACAAGAAATACACATGTGAAATATCAAAGCCCCATCACTTACCAATCAAAAGATATAGCCAATCTTAGATTTTTTGAAAAGTAGGTCAAATATCTAGGTCAAGGTCACGAGGTCAAAAAATGTGGTTTGCGTAGAAAGGTCTTGTCACAAAGATTACACATGTGAAATATCAACGCCCTATCACTTGCCAATCAAGAGATATAGCCAATATTAGATTTTTAGAAAAGTAGGTCAAATATCTAGATCAAGGTCACAAGGTCAAACATTATATGTGTAGAAAGGTCTAATCACAAGGAATACACATGTGAAATACCAAAGTCCTATCACTAATCGATCAAGAGATATAGCCAATATTAGATTTTTAGAAAAGTAGGTCAAATATCGAGGTCAAGGTCACAAGGTCAAAAATTATGATATGTGTATAAAGGTCTTGTTACAAGGAATACACATGTGAAATATCAAAGCCCTATCACTTACCAATTAAAAGTTATGGGGTGTGACACCCAAGTGTGACAGACAGACGGACAGACGGAGGGACGGATGGACGGACAGACGAACAACGGACAACGGACAACGGACTAAGTGTCGCTGTGCTTCGCAGGCGACACAAAAAGTCAACATCTTAAAAATAAATTCAGAGTATATTTGATAGCGTATGTGGCCAAGTTAATTCGAAGTATGAAAATAAGTACACAAAGCCAAACTAGCTATAGCTTGTCTTATTTAAAAAATCATTAAATATCTAAACGTTGATATTTTGACAAAATTCTTTCACAGTTTCATTTCTAGCGATAAATATAAAAATAGAAAGAGAAAAAAAAAATGAAAAAGGGAAAAAAATTGTTGGGGTCCCGCCGGGGTTTGAAGCTACTCCCCATGGGTCCATTTGGCATGGAAAACATACGTTATACCTATGTACAATCTTAAAAATGCAATCATCGCTGTGCGATATAAGTCCCCTACCGGCGGCATAAATTTATGACTTGCATCTCAGTTCATCTTCTGCAACAACAGCCAAGAAAAGTCTGGGAAACTGAATTCACAAAATTTGCTAAGTCCAATGGCCATAACTCTTGTGAAAATTAGTCAGTCTAAATTAAACTCAAATCTGCATCACACTATAATGTATTCACATACAAAAAATCAGCTCATTATCTGCAATAACAGGCATGAAAAAGTCCGGGAAACTAAAAATTTCATGAAATTTGCTTAGTCCAAGGGCCATAACTCTTGTAAAAATAGGCCAATGGAAACCAAACTCAAACTTGGTCTGTATCACACTGAGATGTCTTCATTTACCAAAAATCAGTGCATTATTTGCAATAGAAGCACAGAAAATTCCGGAAACTGAAATTTTCATAAAATTTGCTAAGTCCAAGGGCCATAACTCTTGTAAAAATAGATGAATCTAAAGCAAACTCAAACTTGACCTGTATCCCATTGAGATATATCCACATACTAAAAATGAGTTCAATTTATCCAACAACAGCAGAAAAAAGTCCGGAAAACTGAAATTTTCATAAAATTTGCTAAGTCCAAGGGCCATAACTCTTGTAAAATTAGGTCAATCGAAAGCAAACTCAAACTTGATCTGTATCACATTGAGATATATCCACATACCAAAAATGAGTTCAATATATGCAACAACAGCGGAAAAAAGTCCGGAAAACTGAGATTTTCATAAAATTTGCTAGGTCCAAGAGCAATAACTCTTGTAAAATTGGGTCAATCAAAAGCAAACTCAAATTTGATCTGTATCACATTGAGATATATCCACATACCAAAAATGAGTTCAATATATGCAACAACATCGGAAAAAAGTCCGGAAAACTGAAACTTTTATAAAATTTGCTAAGTCCAAGGGCCATAACTCTTGTAAAATTAGGTCAATCGAAAGCAAACTCAAACTTGATCTGTATCACATTGAGATATATCCACATACCAAAAATGAGTTCAATATATGCAACAACAGCGAAAAAAAGTCCGGAAAACTGAAAATGGGACAGACGGACAGACGGACAGACGGACGGACGGACGGACGGACAGACAGACAGACCGAGAGGAAACTAAGAGTCCCCTTCGGCTTTGCCGGTAGGGGACTAAAAAATATTCCTTAAAAATCCAAAAGTGGATATCTTGACAAAATTCTTTCACTTGTAGGGTACCATGCATGAGTACCTCATACCTACAAATTGTCATGACAATCTGAAGAGTGGTTATAGAAAAGAAGCAGAAAATGTATGAAAATCAACCCCCCCCCCTTCCTTTTTACATAAGAAAAACATTCAAAAAAATCAAAAAAATAAATTTTAAGCATAAAATACATATCAAAGCATTAAGTAAGTTAAATATGATAAATATGTAGTAAATGAGTGTGTAAAATCATACACTTATTGAGTTATTTAAAGAAATAGTGCAAAAATGTGCATTTCTGACAAAGTCCGAAAAGACGTCAAAAACGCGTCAAAAATTTGACTTCGAAGTGGAACCAAAAATAACAACACTTCTTAAGACATCTCTCTAGATCATCCTGATGCTTTCGGTTTGTCGATACATGCTTCGGTTCTGAAGAAGAAGTTTGTCTAAGGAGGGTACCCCCCGTGACCTACTTTTGGCTGTGGTGGCGCCATCTGTTGAGGGATCCGGACGAAAAACAACAACACTTGTAGGGGACCATTAGTACTTCATACCTACCAAGTTTCATCAAAATCCCTTCAGCCGTTCTGAAGAAGTTGAAAATGTGAAAAGTTTACGACGGACGACGACGGACGACGGACGCCACGCTATGACAATAGCTCACTTTGAGCCTATGGCTCAGGTGAGCTAAAAAACCATATCCCTATCAAGACGCACAAAATCGTTAATCAAAAATTCATCAAACCAAGGGCATGCAAAACCAGGATGATAAAACAGACCAAAGACAAAGGAACAGAAATAGTAATAAAACTCATAATTCTACCATATGAAGAAAAGTGAATTCCCTGCGAAGGAGTGAGATCAGGACCGCGGGTTGCTCAAAACCCTGGTCAAAGTTATCCGTTTGTTAATTCCTTATCCAGCGGTTAAATTCTGACCACTGGATAAGTTGCGTTGCTCAAACGTTATCCGCTGGTCAAATTGACGTAACCACTGGTTAAAAAGTTAGAAAGTTAGCCAGTCGTCAGAGGTGGGTTAAGTCATTTAACCTGGGGATAAATACAGGTTCCCTTTTGCCGCAAAGGTACTTCTAAGTATTGTACAGAACACTAAAAGAATTTTTGAACATTGACAAGAATTTAACACAATTTTTCTTCAAGATTTTATGAAGTAGAATTTAAAATTAAGCAAAATTTCTGTAATTATTATAAATTTAGTCTAAAAGAGCAATAATCTACCGGTAAAAACCGATAACATCGCAGAACAGCCTAATTTCACTTGCTAGATTATATTTTGTCTTCTAATTTGGAAACAATTTATATCTAGCCAGTTCATGTATTCAGTAACGGATTTTGAAACCCCCATCCCCTCTTTTTCCACCAAAAGCGCAATGTTCAGACTACTGTATATTGTGTTTATAAATACGCATTTTATGCCAACTTGAATAAAAGAATCTAAATTTTAAAAATAGCATATAAATGCAATCTGTAAATTACGCAATTCGGTAGCTGAAAACGTTTTATTTGGTATTTGTCAGCCACATGAGCGAACTATACACTAATCAGAAATAGACAACTTTTTCGTTTATCTCATCCTACCTATTACATATTTGATCGGTCATGCTCCATGAAATCAAAAGAAAATATGACAATTATGACCCACTTCTCCGTTTTAATTCCAAGATAATCGTCCACCAAGCCTTTTTTCTTCGTTATTTTTTTTTCGCCCGTAGGACATTGCACCCGCCCCCGCAGGCCCTCATCATTAGAACCTTAGAGGAATATTTATGTAGTTTATACAATCACGGGCGCATGACAGATGAGGGGTTCGGACTCCCCTACATGTCAGTCATTCAGAAAAGAAAAAAAGAAACACATTCAATTCAATTTCACGCTTATTTTGAAAAGAATTCGGCCTGAGGCACGGTTTTATATTTCATTGATCCTAATTTTCATTTTATTCTACAATCTGCCGTCTTGGTTTATTTTGTTGAACAGATCAATGTGAATAATAAATATATAAGGTCCGGAATAATTCAAAGTATACTGAATGCATGAATTAATGCTTTATCCAATTCATAAGTATAATTTAGTTTTATGAATGATTTTGAATTAAACCCGAAGAAAAAACGAAACAAAAGAGTGCATAGGGATTTTCAGTTTTGTTTATTTGCTTGTTTTTGTTTTATTTTGGGCTTTTTTGTTATCTATAAATTTTGTTCATTTTATTTTATTTTATTTCATTATTATTATTACTCTTTTTTTACTTTGCTATGTTGTTTTTCTTTTTTATTTTATCCTTTTGCATTTTTTGACTTGACATGTCATCTTTTCTGTGAACATGTATTTTTAAATAGCTAAACTGCATCCCCTGCTGAAATCCCGGGTCCAGTTTTTCCTATTTTCATGTATCATTTTTATAATTTATGTCTGTCATTTGACACGGGACGTATTATGGTATACTTAATGTATGTCCGTCCGTCTGTCGTTGTTTCCTAACATGGAACGCCGCAATAACTTGAAAATGCGGATTAACGGATTATAGTGATATTTTATAATAAACACCTTAATCAGAATATACTATGTAGATGAAGTCATGTTCGCCCAATTTGTCAATAAACATTTATTGGACTTAGATTATTTTGGTAAATGAATAATGTCGAAAGGTTCCAAATCTATACCTTCTTGAAGAAAATTCAAAACCAATATCCATGCACCAGACACGTGTTTCGAATATAAATTCTCATCAGTGATGCCTTCAGCGGAGCCACCAAAAATAATTTCAGTAGCGCCCTCTTTACTTTTTTGAAGTTAGATTTTTACATTTACATTACAGAGAGTGCGCGGCTCCAAATTTCCTGCAGGGTCGATTCAGTAGCATATCCAAATAAAATCTATGTTCAAAATAGCATTGGAGGGATGGTGCTAAGATGTTAAACTCCTTAAATCTCGATGATATTAATCGGTGAAATGGCTAGTTTCCGAAATAGCAAAAAAAATATATATGATGTCACATTGATAAAAGGCCAAAACAATGCTTCTTACAAGTGTCAGAGCTGGAAAGAAGTAATTAATACACTTGACAAACATCAGGCCACGGGGAACGATTTTAACTTCCACATTTCAACGTGAAATAAGTGTCTATATTAATCATGTCGAAGGGTTCCAACTCTATACCTTCGTGAAGAAAATTCAAAACCAATTTCCATGCACCAGACACGTGTTTCGAATATTATATCATCATCATGAAGTATTGTGAAAAAAAACTTCCCGATGGGCGTATCTGGGCCTTATTCTCAAAATCTAACCCGTGTATTTCATACCAAAGAGATAACATTGTATGTACTTTTCTTTTTTATTATCGTCGGGAATTCAAAAAATAAATGAAATGTCCCAGTCCTGCAGCGTAGCAACTGTAATGTGTTCAGGGTGGGAAAATCGATTGTCATTATTGCCGCGTGACGTCAAAAGTTTACGAAGACGTGACCTTCACTGTCGTTTCTAAGAAAGGAAAATCTTGAAATCGCTGTTATTTCGATGTAACACACCATTTTATTTGATTTGTGAATCGTTTGAATATACAAACTTAATATGTTTTGCACATAGTAACTCTTTCACTTCTTTTATCTGAGAAAATTCTTATCCCTTCTCCTTTAGACAATGCTGCCATATTGGCTTCTAAGCAAACTAGCGTTGCATTATTGGAAACTAACTACTGGTTAAATGATTTATGCAGTGGTTAAATATTTTAACCGGTGGTTAGTTAGCCAGTGGCCAATTTATCGTTTGAGCAACGGAAACTGGCCAAAAGTTATCCAGCGGTTAACTAACCAGTGGTTCGCAGTTTAGCCAACGGATAACTTTATCCAATGGATAAATTCAGCCAGGGTTTTGAGCAACCCGGTCCATGTGTCCAGGAAGAGTAAGCATCTCCTGCTTGCATGCAACACCCACCACTTCAATTCGGTAAAAAGGTCACAACTGGTACATCTCACAATTCGTTAGAAAGGTAACAATCGGTAACTCCCACAAAGGAAGACAAACGTTTAGATTGGCATGTCATGACTCTGGACAAGGGGACGTCATAGTGTGCTGCCATGTCCCCATATCGACTATAGAACTTCCTCAGTAACGATGTTGGTCGGTCACAAATGCATCCTTGACTGAGAAACTTAACTGAAAGCCTTCTAGCTCTTAGAACAAAATCTGAGTACTTGGAGCTTGCCCGAGCAACACGTATTAATTGAGAAATGAAAACGCCATATGCTGGTGATTGCGGGATGTTGCTATTCAGAAAAGGAAAATTGTGATATTGAAACTGAAGTCCTCATGTTTGTCATAAAGTGAAGTGTTCATATTACCATGGGCGTCAAAAGACAACATGACATCCAAATAGGACGCTGAATTATTGGTCTCATTTCTTTGACTTCAATTTCAACGGGATAGATTGCGCCAAGGTAATCTGCAAATTTTTGATTATTGATAGACAGTAGATCATCAACGTATCTGTACGTGAAGTTGAAGTCAAGAGCTAGCTGTTTTATGCCCTCAGAGATCAATGATTGAATTAATTCAGCTTCGTATGAGTATAAAAATATGTCAGCAAGGAGCGGGGCACAGTTGGTTCCCCTTGGAATGCTAACAACTTGTTGGAAGACCTTTAGATGTTAAACTTCCTGATCGACAACATTTTTGTGGTTTTCGGAGGGACGGTCTTTCAACAAATTGTCGGAATTCCTATTTGAACCACTTGTGCCCTACTCCTTGCCTACATTTTCTTTGCTCGTACGAAGCTGAATTCATTCAATCTTTGGTCTCTGAAGGGAAAAGGTACCTAGCTTCTGACTTTAACTTCACCTACAGATATATAGACGATGTGCTGTCATCAGTTATCCAAATTCGCAGATTACCTTAGCGGAATCTATCCTTTGGAGCTTGAAGTCAAAGAAACTACAGAGACGAGTAATTCAGCATTCTATTTGGACATAATGCTGTCCTACGACACTGATGGTCACATTTACATCTCACTCTATGACAAACGTGACGTCTTCAATTTCAGCATCAAAAACTTTCCCTTTCTGAGTAGCAACATCCCTTTATCGCCTGCTTATATCTCAATCGATAATATTGTAACTGAGGTCGTAGAACTTCCTCCGTGACAATGTTAGTCGAGCATCAACGAAGGGCACCTAGCTCTCTGAACAAAATATGTGTATTTGGTACGTCTCTGGCATAACGTATCGATTGAGATATAAGCAGGCGATGAAGGAATGTCGCTACTTACGGTCGATACGGGGAACTCATCATACAATATGATGTCCCATTGTCCAGAATAGTGGATGGTATTCTGGGACTTCGCTCCTTTTCGTGTGGTGGATGTGTTTGTTTGTTTGCTTTGGTTCCTGTTTTATCCTGATTTTGTTTGTCTTCGGTTTATGAATTTCTGAATTATCGATTTTGTACTGTGTATGGAGATATGGTCATTATCCATATTTGTCATTGCAACAAGGTCATTGGTGGCACAGGCTTGCAATATAACCTTGCCGTCATCGGTATTTTCCTACGCCATTTCACGCAATGATAAAACCCGAGAGGCATTGGTGGTACGACATGTCGTCACAGTGACGTCATTCGGACTTCCGACGCAAACA
The DNA here is from genome assembly GCA_028142955.1 of Pinctada fucata. Lineage (NCBI taxonomy): Eukaryota > Metazoa > Mollusca > Bivalvia > Pterioida > Pteriidae > Pinctada > Pinctada fucata. Next base: position 19,917,705 of record AP027102.1, read on the forward strand.
GTGCAAAAGATTCAAAGGCAGAGGCACATATGTAAGTGTTTAGGGGTGAGTAAATGGGCAATGGGAAGAGAAACGATTCTTATTGTGATGTAGGAAAATACGAAATACGAAGCCTAAGCTTCAGTCTGCCAGAATCTTGCAGACATAAAATAGGCGATGATGGCAGAGGTAGATTTCAACGTGAAGGAACTGAACATGCGTAGGAGATTGTGTTTTCCAATCCATTCCCTACAAGACCATGCATGTCCTTTTAAAAGCTAAACTTGGGGAAGCTCAAGTTAGCTATTATAATAGCGCATCATCCGCCTTCAGTATTTACTGATGCAATCTTCTTAAATCGAAGAGGCTTCCCGTGCACTAGATTATTTGCGCATCATGTGTTATGTGAACGTAAATGTTGTCATCGTGGGCCTCTTTTGTTCTTATTATTATTTCATTTATTGATTTTTTTCGAATCCAGAGTCAAACTCATCAAGGCAAGTCAAAGTGTAGCATCCCTTCGCACATCGGTTCTAGAACGTTGGATCAAAATCAAATGTTAAACGTCTTCAAATTCAATAGCATCATTTAAGATCAGATCAATTTGCAGTATGGATCAGACATGCACGTTTCAGGTACTTAACCCTCGTCAGTGATCCCTCGTCAGTGATCAGACAGATTCCAAATATTAGAATCCAATGGCTTACGAATTCTTGTTGTAGGGCTTCGCCCCCTCTCCACCCCCACCTCCTTGTCCCTCTACCAGATCTCCGTCCTGGACCCGCTTGGGACTACACGATCCCCAGATCCCTTGCTAATTTTACGCATCCTAACTCAAAAGCTGGATCCGCCACTGGCTATTACAAGATAGAATCACAACGAACACTGAAAATCACCACACTGACGAAGAGTAAGATACCTATAAACTATTTTAAGCAAAATAATACAGCAACTTAAGTGCGAGTCCGCTTTAGTATCTGATCGGTGAAAAACCCGCATATTTTTGCAAAACTTTTCTCGTTCGAAATGTGCTCATGTCAACCCTCAAACATATTTCTCGAACGAATTTTCCATATACTTGGATGGCGAAAGTTATAAGGCCACTCAAATGATTGAATTGCGTAGAGAAATTTTCCGCTTTTTTATGTTGCCTGCGAAACATAGCGACACTCAGGGGTAACTTTTTTCCTTCGGAATCCTTGAAAATCATTAGGTGAATATCTCCTTTCACCATCGCTACCTTAAGAAATGTATTCCATATGTTGATTTGCACCACATATATATCTCAATACAAAAATCTACTCGATTCTTATATACCCTTATTTCATGTTGCAGTTTGGAGCAATTAAAATCGTTCCCCGTGACCTGATGTTTAGAAGTGTATTAATTACTTCTTTGCAGCTCTGTAGCATGAAAGAAGCTTTGTTTTGGCCCTTTATCGATTTGACATCATAGATATTATTTTGCTATTTCGAAAACTTGTTATCGATTCAAAACTATCACCGAAATCGAAGTAGGTTAACGTATTAGCACCATCCCTCCTATGCTATTTTGAATATACATTTTATTTGGATATGCTACTTAATCGACCCTACAGGAAATTTGGAGCCCCGTGACCTGATGTTTAGAAGTGTATTAATTACTTCTTTGCAGCTCTGTAGCATGAAAGAAGCTTTGTTTTGGCCCTTTATCGATTTGACATCATATATATTATTTTGCTATTTCGAAAACTTGTTATCGATTCAAAACTATCACCGAAATCTTAACCTTAAACATTCTGCACAGAAGCAAATATGAATTCCTAATGCAGGTGTGATCAGGTTGCGAGGAGATAAGCATCTCATGTTTGCTATCAACCGTGCAGAAATTAAACTTTATAAATATATGTACTCTTCTCATTTCCTGGGATTACCTTTGCGAAGAAGCAAAATAGCATACCCTACAAATGTACGATCTGCATTCAATTATTGTCAAATATATCAATTTCTTGGCAAAACAATAATTAGGATATCAAAGCAATAACCACTAGCTACATAAGCATTACTTTGAACAAAATAAAGTTTTCCCACTGGTATACTGGCGTGTTCTCCGTTGTCGTATATAATTCTTTAATATCTGATTTTCGTTGTTTGTTTCAATCCTGTGGGTTATGTTCTACAGTTGTCAATACATGATGGTCTTCCTTGAGATCTTTATTTTTCTTAAGGTCATCTACCACATAAGTAGCAAATTGCGGGTTATCTGGATTTCGTGTGCACAACACTCCCATTTTCCGGTTACTCAGAGGTCACGAAGAAGACACCATTGTTGTAAATAATATCCTCCTAACTGTAAGATCACCGCAAAATCAAGACAGCAAAACGCTGGGGCCCAAGCAAAACATAGATGCATGATATAAAAACAGTTCGTGTTCTGTCCGCTAGAGCGAGCTCAATGTTATCATCCAATGAATCTCTGAAGAGGTTTGACAGGGCCCGTCACATTCAGATACAGCAAAACAACTGATTGGTTAAATACAGTGAGGATTGGATGTATGGTGACAACAGGATCATAATATTTCAAGGCACAAAAGTCGTTTGATGATTCTGACTTATTTTCGATGGAAATTTTGTGCACACTTTATCCTTCTTCGACAAAAATATTTTTTTATGATACAATCCCTACGATACTTTGTGCTAGTTTAAATTTATGACCAAATAGTAATGTTAAATTCGTTTTCCGATAGATAAAGACGAGAAAAAGACGTTGCTCGAGCTTCCTCGGCTCCCTCCTGTTTCCCCTGAACAATTGGAAAAGGGTATGGTATTCTGTTCAATGTCTAAATCTTTCTTGATAAAATTCACTTTCCCGCAAAATAAGTTTTACTGCCTATTTATTTTTTTAGCTAAATAGGTCCATCATCTAAAATGTGTGTAATTAGAGTAAGGCGCATATTGACAAGCACTAACAACTTCGCACTGGATACGAACAGTCAGTGTTAGCAACTGGTAATCAATGTTTGAATTCTGTAGTCCATTAGCAACTTTTATGCTTTACCAAGACTTTCTTCTTTGAAACAACAAATATGGATAATGAAAACAATTTTTTTTTAAATCGACACAATTATTTTTGGCTGGTCTTAATCTTGATTCTATTGTCAATAACCTTTGAAGGTTGACCTTTCAGAACTATCTTATTATTATTTTAATTATTGAAAAGTTTTCATGTTCTTATTGTTTAAACCAATGACCTGAATGAGTTTGTAATATTTTAAATAGGAAGGCACATTATTGAAGAACATCGAAATGATTGTACATATGTACCGACTCATGCAGCGAATAGGGGAAAAGAAATCCTTAATAAGAAGAATATATTGATAATAAAAGGAACAACCGGGAGCGGGAAAACAAAAACTGCGCTACATATTGCTTCGGAGTGGATGAAAGAGGATGAAAAAACCCGGCAATGTATCTATCTAAATACCATTGACGATCATCGTATGCTGAATGTCAAAGACAACACGTGTTTTATATTAGATGATTGCTTCACAAGATGGGTCTTAGATTCCTCGTCACCATTTCTTCCTGAATTATGTTTGCTCCTACATACACAAGTTAAAGTTCATAGAAATATGTACCTTATCATTACGGTTAATGAAATAATTTTCTTTTCACATCGTCAAATGTTACAAAAATATTCACTTTTTTCACAGGATCATGAGATTATACTAAATTACCCTGATTTTGAAGAGAAGAAGAAAATATTGCATTCTCATTTTACAAAATCATCAGATGAAAAGACTAATCATTTATCATGTGCAACAGAACCACATATTGATAAAAGTTTGACGGAAAAGAAGTTAAATGAGTTGCTGTCAGCATACTCATGTACATCATCAGTAGGATTTCCAAGTGTTTGTTGGATGTACGTAAATATCCCTGAATGCACCAAAGAAGGAGATGGTTTCTTTCGGGCATGTGGGTTCAAACTTGCAAAGATAATAGCAAGCATGAAAACCCCACTCAAGTGTTGTTTACATTATGCGATGCTTCAAAGAAAATGTTGCTTTGTAGATACCAATTCATTGGATCATAAATGTTTAAAAGAACTTAGAGATATTTTCGGGTACAAAGAAATGACAGAAAACTCTATACAAGACTGCTTTGAAAAGGAGCGTAACTATTTTTCTGTTGGACAAAATCCTGGTATATATACATTTTCTCAAAAAATACTTTATGAACAATGTTTGAAAGAATGGATTAGAGAAGGAAGAAGAGATCGATTTCTGCTTTTGTGCAATATTGAACAAGTGAAAGAGAAAATACGCGATGAAGGTTATAAAATGGAAAGTCATGATTTTATTTTAAGACTCAAAAAGTCTGAATATTCAAAGTTTGCTCCAAAATTTGCGTCCCTATGGAAAGTGCACGAGGAATTGGAGCACCACCCCCTTTTACAATATGAAATTTTTCGTAAACACGTTGACGAAGAATGCGCGAAACAGAAAATTGAAGAGGATTTAACAAATGAAAGTGAAACTGGAGAAATCCCAAATCAAAGCTTGTGTGATGGGGAAAACAGTAAGGGATCCGAAGATACATGCACTTGGAACTCTGTGCAACCGATGCAAGCATCTCCACAGCTGACGTTAGATGTACAGGAACAAGACGATTCTCCTCTTTTAAAGGAAATGAGTGATTAAGACGCTTATTAATTGTCTTGTTGTAACTCCTGTTCTTTGGGTAACGTAACCATTGCAAGCGATATGACATGACCATTGCAAGCAATATAACATTGCCACTCAAATAATATAACACTGTCAATACCAAGCTGCAAGAAAAATAAAGTCTACTTTTGCAATTTGATGACTAAAGGGCTACGCTTCGTACAATGTAAATAGCAGGAAAACAATATGTATACATGCTGATAAACCTTTTCAAATTCAATAGCATTATTTAAGAATATATAAATTTGCATTAGGTACATATACACAACTAGGCCAAAGACCAATCATGTTGCAAAAAAGAATTTACTATGTATCCTTTATACTTTCTGAGAAAAGATGATCACAAAATTGCAGTAAGTTATATATATATAGGAGAAAATGACCACATCCATTTTCTAAGAACCTGGGGGTCAGGGACTCAGATGAAATAACTGGTGCGCAACTAAATCATAAACCTTATATATTGCAAAAAAAAATCAACTTTCTATCATTTATACTTTCTGAGAAATGGTGTCCACAAGATTACATAGAGTTATATAGGAGAATATGACCACACCCCCTTTCTCAGACCCTGGGGTCTGGGGCTCAAACAAAATATCTTGTGTACAGCTTGATCATAGATCTATAATATATAAAAAAGAATAAACTTTCTATTATATATACTTTCTGAGAAATGGTGACTTCAAGATTACATTGAGGTCTATAGAAGATAATGACCACATCTATTTCCTGAGACCCCAGGAGTCAGGGGCTCAGGTGAAATATCAGGTGCACACCTAGATCATAGACCTTTAATATTGCAAAAAGAAGCAACTTTCTATCATTTATACTTTCTGCGAAATGGTGACCACAAGATAACTTAGAGTTATTCGGGAGAAAATGACCACACCCATTTCCTAAGATCCCAGGGGTCAGGGGCTCAAATGAAATATCAGGGGCACAACTAGATCATAGACCTTTAATATTGCAAAACGAAGCAACTTTCTATCATTTATACTTTCTGAGAAATGGCGACCACAAGATTACATAGAGTTATATAGGAGAAAATGACCGCACCTGTTTCCTAAGACCCCAGGGGTCAGGGGCTCAAATGAAATATCAGGTGCACAACTAGATCATAGACCTTTAATATTGCAAAAAGAATTAACTTTCTATCATTTATACTTTCTGAGAAAAATGACCACGAGATTACATAGAGTTATATAGGAGAAAATGACCACATGGTCCACACCCATTTTCTAAGACCCCAGGGGTCAGGGCCTTAGATGAAATATCAGGTGCACAACTAGATCATCAACCTTTAATATTGCAAAAAGAATAAACTTTCTATCATCTATACTTTCTGAGAAATGGTGACCACAAGATTACATAGAGTTATATAGGAGAATATGACCACACCCCCTTTCTCAGACCTATTTTTTTTTTTTTTTTTTGCTTGTCAGTTTTTCCGTGAACAATTTTCTTCGAGCTGAAACCTTGAGCCCCCCCCCCTTTTATGAAATCCTAGATCCGCCACTGTAATTTGATATCAAATTTGAAATACAATTATTTATATGTATCCCTTTTATTGATAAAACAGAGAAAGAAGTATCTTAATAACCAGGGTATAGCTTAAAAACATTTAAAGCATATACCATTTTTGTATACGTTTCTTGTCATTTCATTTTCTTGTCATTAGACCTTTTGGAACTGGTACGGTAAAACGAAGCCATCTTAATATTTTTTTTTTTTCCATAAAGTTGATGATATATTACCATTCAAATATATCCCTATTATAAATAACACAAAGAAAGAAGTAAATAGTCGAGATATAACTTAAAAGCATTTAGAACAAATGTTATTGGCTTTCTTGTCATTTCATTTTCTTGTCATTAGACCTTTTTGAACTGGTGCGGTAAAACGAAGCCATATCTTAACTTTTTTTCATAAAGTTGATATATTACCATTTCAATATATCCCTTTTATTAATAACATAAAGAAAGAAGTAAATAAATAGTCCAGAAAAACTTAAAAGCATTTAAAACAAATTTTATTGTCTTTCTTGTCATTTCATTTTCTTGTCATTAGACCTTTTTGAACTGGTGCGGTAAAAGGAAGCCATCTTAACTTTTTTTTTTCATAAAGTTGATATATTACCATTCAAATACACCCCTTTTATTAATAACATAAAGAAAGAAGTAAATAAATAGTCCAGATATAACTTGAAAACATTTAAAACAAATTTTCTTGTCTTTCTTGTCATTTCATTTTCTTGTCATTAGACCTTTTTGATTTTCTTGTCAATATTGATTGGCCACGCAGAAGCCACCAATGTTATTATTTTAACCAAACTTGATATATTTTTACTTATTTATGTCTTCTTTATTAAAAGATCACAGAAAAATTGTTTTTAAAAGTCCGGGGATAACTAAATAGCGTCCAAAACTCATTTTCTTGTCTTTCTTGTCATTAGACTTTCTTGTCATTAGACCCCACCAGTTATATAGGAGAAAATGACCACGCCCATTTTCTAAGACCCTGGGGGTCAGGGGCTCAAACAAAATATCAGGTGCACAACTAGACCATAGACAAATCATGTTGCAAAAAGAATTAACTTTCCATCACCAACGATTTCTGAGGACTGGAAACCACAAGAAATGTTTAATGGACAGACGGACGGACGGGCGGACGGACGGACGGACGCCGGGCGATCGCATAAGATCAACTGGTCATAGACCAGTAGAGCTAAAAACGGTCCCTTTGTAAACATGTTTCCCATTTTTCGCATAAGCAGTAGGTTCGCAGTGAATTAAAATGTTGAAAATTTCTTTATGCCTTAAAACAAATTTATTTTCAATAGAATAATAGCACATAATAATAATGGTATATTGCAACTATACACATAAACATGGATGACAAATACAGATGATGACCATATCCCAATACACAGTACAAAATCGATAGTTCAGAAAATCGCAAACCGAAGGCATACAAAATCAGGATAAATCAAGACCCAAAACCACACCATGTAAGGTGTCCTGACGAGGGATGATTTTTTGTGTTATTTGTCCTGGATTTCTTGTGTACGTCCTGGATTTTTTGTGTCATACAATTGATTGAAACTCCATAAAATGCTCAATTTGACATTTTTTCAGTTTGTTTTCATGTATTTATAATGTCTAAGTCATCTTTTAGGGACCGCAGTTAAAAATATACGAATATCACTAGATTTAAAAGAGTTGAGTATGTCATGACTTTTTTGTGTACCTAGTCCTGGATTTTCTGTGTGATGTCCTGGATTTTCTAGTTTTGGATTTTAGAATAATTGTCAATAGGTTTGAAAAGCAAGCGAATGTTTTAATATAATCGGCTCATATAACTCTTTACTTTTATAAAAATGACCCATGCCTTAGTTTAAACGAAGAGAAAGCTTGTTTGGTATGCAGACATCTCTTTGTTTTGTTTTGTTTTGGTTTTTTCCCTTCTTTACTACGGTGACTCTAAGCGGACATGTTGGTTTGTTTTTCATATCGCTCCAAAGACAGGCGGGTAACCAGAGTGCTTTTCTAGTGGAAGCACTTTCAGTCATAAAGTATGGGATCGCTTTGAGGCCCAAATTGGGTCCAGGGAGAAGCCCTTTTGGGTATCCAGGCCAAGGGGCAAAGCCCCGGAATCTAATGCATTTTACACATCTACAGAGCAGTTTTCTACGTAAAAATGAACCATGGTACACTCTATCTCTTTTAGTCTGCTTTGCAAAACGATGTAGAGCATTCGGTACATAAGTGCGCCTGGCTATGCGCCTTGCTAACCCCCGCCCCACCCCGCTCTCTTTTCTCCTTTTCTTTGAACAGATTATCAAACATTACGCACAAAAGGAGAGGGAGCGGGGGTCATTCACCCAGTTCTTTTTGTACGGTACGTGGTATGTATACGCTATATATTCAAGGGCGTTTATATATAGGAACACTTTGTAAAGAATGATGAACGAATGGCCATACATCCTATTTATTGATTTTTTGTTGTTTGTTTTTGTTTTTTGGTTTTGTTTTGTTTTTTTTTTTTGCTTTTGTTTTTGTTTTTGTTTTTGGTTTGTTTTGTTTTGTTTTGTTTTGTTGTTTTTTTTTTCGTGTTTTTGTTTTTGGTCAAATTAAATTGCCCCTCCTACCATTTCCATCAGAGGCATATCTTTGCATGCAAACAAGATAGCAAAATTACTTCCAATACTAGTATTACATAATGACACACAATTGTAAATTGTAGATGACCAGTGGCGGATCACAGGTGCCTGCAGATATGATCGTCCCCCCCCCCCCCCTCTTTCTTTCTAAGAATCATGACTAAAATGGCCGTGGAGTAAAGAAGGGAGAAAAAAGATCTCCTTTCTTTAGCCATGATTCTGAGAAAGAAAGAGGGGGGAGGGGGGGTGATCATATCTGCAGGCACCTGTGTGGCGGATTGGCGGGGGAGGACAAAGTCCAGTTTCAAAGACAATTTTTACAGAAAACTGACATGCGAAAATAGAAGTTATATTCTAATTCCTCCCACTGGGTTCCTTAATTAATGACTTTTAACTTGCTTCTACTATGCTTGAAAGACGATTGGCGAACTTTGTTTTCAGATTTAGAATGAAAATGAAAGACAATTACTAGCTATATCCTCTATCAATGTATTTTGAGTCTCAAACATAAAATTCAATGTCCATGCATATTTTAAGTCTTAAAAACCGGCGAGCAACAGCGAGCCATTGATTTTTTTTCAAACACATGTACTGACCACAGGTGCCTGCAGATATGATCCCCCCCTCTTTCTTTCTCAGAATCATGGCTACAATGGCCGTGGAGTAAAGAAAGGAGAAAAAAGAGAAGGTGTGGAACTCTCCTTTCGCTTCGATTTTTCTCAAAATTTGCTTGAGGTCTTTTTCCTCCCTTCTTTACTCAACGGCCGTTTTAGCCATGATTCTGAGAAAGAAAGGGGGGGGGGGGGAGAACGATCATATCTGCAGGCACCTGTGGTTTCGCCCCCTCGTCATCTTTACATGATTATTTGATCGAAAGGACGACTATCAATAATTAGTTTGCAATATACAGTGGAAGGACATTGAACAGAAGCCTTCTTAATTTTTCTTTGAATTTCAACAAAACATTTTCGTTATGGCTAATGCCACAGTGGCGGATTTAACGGGGGAGGGGGAGCGAAGCCCCCCCCCCCCCCCCCCCCCCGCAGAGCGCCAAAAACTTTTTTAACTATGTTTTTCAAGTCTAATAATTTTTACAGCTAAGAAAGGGAAATTCTAAACTACTGTGATAAAATAAAATTATTGAAATATTTGTTTCATTTACATGTAAAAACTTGTAAACATTGTAAGTATGAAATCGTGTTAATCCTTGAATATCAAACAAAACGAAGATCAAGCAAAGTTGTTCAAAAGTGGTCTCAGATTGCACCATTTGCGTCTATTATTCGCAAAAATTTCAGGGGAGCCCCCGAGGCCCCCCGTACCCCAATCTACCCCTTCAGTCCCGCCTACCCCCCCCCCCCCCCCCGGACAATGGACCTTCTGGATCCGCCACTGTGTCAAGAATGTGGGAAAATGATTTGCTTAATGTAATTTCCGGGTTGATACACTTATATATCAATTAGATATATTTTTATTTTCTATACATTCAGATACATATCAGTATCTCTTTTCATACTTTTGTTCTCTGTCCACCCTATAGATCTAAGTTGGTCTTGACCTTGATCTTGGTCAGTAGACTGCGTTTCAGCATTGCTCTGGCTACGTTCCTGGCAACTTCGGACAGTCATCTGCTGCATTATTTACAACAAATGGTGTGTTTTCCGGAATGTGTGAGCACGACCCACCATTAACCTGATACATATTGGTATCTTTTAGTCTAACATGTATTAACAGACAATTTTTTTTTTCATTCTGAGGTAACGATCCAAAGAACATGTTAGTGACTTAGTAAACTATACACTCATGATCATTTAAACGGGAAGCCTGTCAAATTAGGACATATTTAATCTGAATACAGAAATCAGAACTAATACACAGTGATTTTTGTAACAAACAAGGGTTGCAAAATAAAGTTGCACATAAAAGTGGAGCTACTGCCATGGCTAAATCCCCTAAAAATTAATTCTAATGCAACGTAGCTATAACGTCGATTTCATTGGTTGTTTGCTCCTTAGTTACGGCTGTAAAATGAGAACATACTAGGCTTTGAGGTTGCTAACTTCACATTTCGCCTTATGTTCACAAAAATATAGATTACATTAGAATGGGAATAACTAGATACTGACGTTATGTTTGCGGACGGTAAATGCTGATTTTACGGTGCAAACATCCGTTTGCGACCGTAAAATCAGCATTTACCGTCCGCAAACATAACGTCAGAAGCTAGTTATTCCCTAATTAAACTCTATTAGATTGTTGAAGAAATATACAAAAGCCAGGACAGCAAATACAAAAAATCCAGGACAAAACACAAAAAAGTCAGGACATCTAACTTTTTTTAAAATTTTGGTTTTCTGCCTTGTAATGCCGTTTTATTGCTCGAGAAAAAATATGGCTAGCACTGTTGAACTGGCGCAAGTTCTTCGTGTTAAAATATTTCAACCTAGTCTGTTGAAACGACGAGAACATTGATTTTTATCAAAAACATCGTAATCTCTTGATTTAAAGACAAGCTGACAGCTCTAAGCATTGATTCGGTCTTATAATGCATTTACAATGTTTAATGCAAAGACACGTATCTCACGATGATCTACATGTCCGTTAATTGTCTAAAAAATATGAAATTTTGCCGATTTCGCTCGAAACGAACACAAATAATCCAGGACAAACACGAAAAATCCAGGACAATTAACACAAAAAATCACTCGTCGTCAGGACACCTTACATGGTGTGAAAACAAACAAAGAAAAACCTCCACAATATGAAAAGAAGCGAACTCCCAAAATGGGAGTGAGACCAGGTGCCCAGGAAGAGTAAGCATATCCTGTTTCCATCCATGTAAATACCGCGTTTATTCACGTTTTGTCACTATTCCATATTAATTGCATGTCACATATTTTGCTGTGCAATTCCCGGTCGAGAGTCCCAAATAAATATATTCATCTGTACAATCACTTGTTCAATATATATTTCTTTTATTGCTTTGAGACACATTTACATGCTCTTAAAGACTTTTGAATATTTCATTATAAAATGGTTATATTTTTGTCTTGTTTTGGTCGCTTAAGCCATACCCCTTTACAAATACGAATTAATTCTATTTAATGCATTGGAAAGTGTTTCAGTTAACTTTTGGTACAATATTGGACATAATAATTTTCACACTCTTTGGCCACATAACATCGTTTAGATTGAGGATCACTGACGAGGGTTAAGTACCCGAAACGTGCATGTCTGGTCCATGCTTCATATTTGTCTGTTCTTAAATTATGCTATTGCATTTGAAGACGTTAAACATTTCATATATTCAATTAATCATTATTTCAACGAAGTTTCAGGAAAAGGTACCAATCTTGTATAATTGTGTTTCATAAAGAAATATAAGTACACATTACAACAAATTTCAACTCCGTTCTCTTATAGAATTCATTTTGAAATTTGATTGCAATTTCAAATGTAGATCATCGAGGCAAATGTATTATGACATTCAAAGTCACATTTGGTTTGTAAATACATGTTTACATTTGTTGCATTAAAATGTTCACATTGTTTTCTCCAACTTATGCAACCACAATGTCAGCAGTAAAATGTTTAGGAAACCTTACATTCAAGGGTGTCATTCGGTAAATGTAAATAGCATTTTTCATAAAACACAAAGAAGGCATCAAATGTTAAACGTCTTCAAAGTCAATAGCATCATTTAAGAACAGAGAAATTTGCAGCATGGATCAGACATGCACGTTTTAGGTACTTAACCCTCGTCAGTGATCCTCAATCTAAACAATGTACATGTATTACGGCCAAATAGTTGGAATGTTATTATGTCCAAAAATGTACCAAAAGACGTAGCAGGATGGGTGGGATATGATGCTACAGAACCCACGTTTCAGAAATTTCAAGGAATTTTGATAACAGAATTTTCAAATGCAATGTAGATAGGATCAACAGAAGTTGATCGAACTTGGCTACATGTGCCCTCGGGGACTCCTGGTCCACATGGGACAAGCGTTAAACGTCTTCAAATTCAATAGCATCATTTAAGGTAGTAGTCTCACCATACCCCAATTACTTCCCTATATTCATTTTTCTTCATAATTGCAATAATAGTTAACTATTCATTCGAGGGGGTGAAATGACCTTATAGCAGGTTTTCCTCGGGGGAAAATCTACTATAACATGGGGGAAATTCTACTATAGGGATGTTCGAGTGACGAAAAAGTGACGTCACACTGCGCATGCGCATGAAAATTGGTTGGCAAAAAGTGGTTCTCTTATATAATATGTATAGCAATGTCCACTGCTATTTACGTTAATAATCTTTATCGGTACGTTTTATCGACAGATATGTTTAAGTTAAGATTACTTCAAAGTTGTTAAAATATTAATCGATCGTTTTAACTGCTTGTGATATTTTTTTAATTTAATTTTTCTCTGTTAATCACCGGTATGTATAAATAGCATTTAGTCTCTCTGTGGGTTGATTTAATTTTTAAAGTCGTGAATGTGAACATCTTCTATCATTCATCAATTTATGAAGTCCAACCTATACAGTATATCTCGTATACACAAGACAATGATCTGACACCTGCCATTTACCTTGATTTTTGTCGGCTGTCCAGGTAGATTTTTCACCCAGGCGCCGCGGCGGAACCAATGATCCGCAAAGAAGAGAAAGCCACTGCATGTGATCTATCCATTTCATATTTCAGTTGTTGATATTTTGACATGGATGAAACATCTAAACCATCTTTGTTTGGTTTTTATTTTTTTTGGTAAATACTTACATTACATTTGTCTTTTAGTTGAAAGAAGCAAAAAGGAAATACAACCCATTTATATATATGATCATAATCATATAAAAGTTGGAACAGTGAAACATTATTCAATATTACTCATTTATATCTCAAGATTTATTTATTTATTTATTTATTTATTTATTTATTTATTTATTTATTTATTTATTTATTTATTTATTTATTTATTTATTTATTTCAACGGGATACTTGTTTAAATAATTCCGAAAATCAGATAGATGGAAGTCCGAACATCTATTCTTGAAATTCTTTTCAAATATTGGATGTTTTAACAGTCGAGGTTAAAAAGATGGAAATAGAATGCTAGGATTTTATATGGTCCGAGATCCCTCTCTTTAATTCATATTAACATTTATCATTTATTTTTATTGTGTATTTTAATCTTATCTTTCATTTTAAATTCATTCATGTCTCTTTTTATCCCAACGATTTTCAATCTTAAGGGGTGAGGCTGCCCAAACTTACATGGAAGTTGAGAAATAAATGCTTCTTTAGGCATTCTAAAATTATAATATTGAGCCCCCCTCCCCTTCTCTAGCAAACAAAAAGTTAGATAAGACATGTCAATTAAAAAAAAATCCATATCCAAAGTAAGAAAATTACTGAAGGAATAATAAAAGAGAAAAAGATAATTTGTGCGTGTTTTCATTGTTATTACTAGGACCGGCTTTATCTATAAATTGGAGACAGTCGTGAGGAAAAAAAAAACAAAACAAAATCACCCCCCCCCCCCCAAAAAACAGCTAAGAAAATTAGTACACTTTATTTCATTAAACGTTGTCTGTGAGTTAAATTAATTTTTTTCCTTTTTGCGTTTTCAAACAGTTCGACATTAATTTTGGTCAAACTAATTCCCTCTTTCCATCCCGTTCAAATGCTCCGCCTTAATTAAATCACAACTACTATGCATGTTTGAAGGATAGGTATGTACTTGTCAAAACAACTGGTAATTAGTCGGGTATGTTACACCTAAAACAGGAGCATAAAAATGGCACACTATGAATTACACCCGCTTCTTTGAAAAGCAAAATTTGAAGAAAAAAAAATCGGCAGTTTATTGATTCTTGTCCCCCCCCCCCCCCCAATCGAACGGCAGTCTGATATACTAACAAACTCAGCGGGATTTCTTTATTGTTGTGATTAGAATGGTCAGTACCACGGCAGGACTTATCAATAAAATAATAATAGGAAAGTAGCGCATATTAGAGCGTCAAGTGTCGATTTATCCCCGGGTATCCCGTATATTTCCCTGCACTGCCAACCGTTTTTGCCAACCAGCCTCGTTTTCGCGAGACCCGTGACGTCACGGCGAACATCCCTATATAGCAGAATTTCCCCCGAGGGAAAAACTACTATATAGTAGATTTTCCGGGGAGGAAATGAAACTATATAGCCATTTTCCAGGGGGAAAGATGGCTAGGGGAAAGACTAATATATAACACTGGATATGTCCTTAAACTTCACCCTCTTAGCTGTATACAAGGATTTCGACCTTTCAAAATCTGTGACCTTGACCTATGACCTTTTGAAAAACTATAGGGTTCTTCCTCTTGCCATAATAAGTGTACATGTATGAAGTTTGATTAAGATCCATTCAAAGTACAAGTATTTTGATCTTTTCCAATATGTGACCAATACCTGTGACGTTGAAAATCAATAGGGTTCTTCCTCTTGTCATAAGCAATCAGTGTATGTAGTTTGATTAAGATTCGATCAAAACTGCAACCTCTAGACTGTATACAAGGATTCTTACCTTTTCACTTTTCGACCTTGACCTTTGCCCTATGACCTTGAACATTAATTGGGTTCTTCCTCTTGTCATTAGCAATCAGTGTATGAAGTTTGGTTAAGATCCAATAGTCTATTTTCCAGAAAATATTTATGACCATTTTAAACCTTCATTTAATATACACAGACACCAGACATCACATCATTTGACAAAATTCTTAATTCTTGTTACGTCAAATTTGATCACACTGACTTAATGCGTTGTCATGTTTTCTATTGTGACGTCACAACAAAAATATCACCAAATTTTGTGACGTCTGGTGTCAGACCGCCCTATGAATCTACTAGAAAATCAGTTGTTAAAACTGCACCCTCTAGGCTGTGTGCAAGGATTTTGTTACGCACTCACACTCACCCTCACATGGACGACTGTGTTACTATATCCCCCTGTAACTATCTTGCGAGGGCATAATAATAACTCAGACATCATCTTTAGGACAACATGGACAAAAGCTATACAGCACCAAAATCAGTGTTTTCAGAACCTCTACATTTTGTAACCAAATATATGTAAATATAATGTATTGTAAAGTCTAAGGTCAAGGTAAAATACTTGCTACATATATTTATTGTGAATGTTTATTTGAAATCAATTTTGAAAGCTCTAATGATAGCCTTACGCAGGAATCTGAAATTAGTATAGATAGGGTGATTCCAATATAGCTCAAAACCTTGACCAAGGTGAAATTGAGATGGTCTAGGGGATAAGGCTCTATGACCATAATTAAACTGGTATCCAACATATCATTACATAATTAAATTGTATCTATACCTTTTATTGTATATGTCAAAGATTAATATACACAAATAACATATCATATAGTTAAAACTTACATGTTGTATATGATATCCACATAAGTTTATAATTACAACATCAAAAAATTATATACTAATTCAAATATTTCTCAAATTGTTTTGTAATATATTGCACTCTGTCAAGTTATATCCATAAAACCATCTGAAAAGAAGCTTGCACTGAATAAAACTAAGAGAGAATTTCAATACAAATGTATGAAAAAAAGTACTGCTCCAGGCTTTGCCCATGATGATTTTTGTACCAATCCATGGATTTCTGATCGGCCTTTAAATTTGAATAAAAAACATCATGGGCGAAGCCTTGAGAGTAGATGAATTTTGAAGATTTGTATGTGAAATAAGATGATTTTCCTTTGTTTTGCGTCATTCAGGGCAAATGACGTCAGAACATGACATCATACATCACACGTGTGACACAACGAAGGCTAAAAATTATGATGCCATATTTTCTAAAACATTCAACAATGCAAAAAAATGATAATTAATAGTTAAATTATCAAAAGCATCTTTTAATTTGTAAATTTGATGTGAGACGGGCTGGCAGATGAGCAGCCAAAAGGTCGGTGGGCCGGCAGTCGGCCGTCAACTATAGGTCTCTGGACCATAATTCAAATATGATGGATGCTAGTGCAAGAAACTTCACACACTTACACACCATAAGCCAGGGATGACCCCTATTGATTTTGGGGTCAAAAGGTCAAAGGTCAAGGCCTCTGATGACTGAAAACAGTTTCTGGATCCTATTAGAGGATTGGATTGCACCTATTATCAGGAAACTTGCCAGAAATGTTTTCCATGAGTAATGATAACCCCTTTTGATTTTGGAGCCAAAAGGTTAAGGCCAAGGTCCTAAGACTCTGATGATTGAAAATGGTTTCTTGATCATAAAAGAATCTGTTTTGCACCTATCAACCTGAAATGTGGCAGAAATGCTTCCCTCTGTCAAGACAATACACAATTCATGTTAGTCTGCATATTAGTTTTGCAACTCAGCACTTTGCATCTTTGATGCATTTTTGCATCTTTGATGCATTTTTAGCTTATTGAAGAATGAAACTATGACTTGTTGCTTTTTTAGTTTACCACATATATCCTATGGAAGATCTGTTTACATGATCCTATTAACATGACCCAAACTTAAAAATAGTTGCCAGAGTCACCTAATGCTCGACTGCATAGCATAATATCTCTCATGACAGCCAATTTATTTAAACTCCCTTTCTCAGGCAACAACATATATCAAGTCACATAAAAAATTTAAACTCTACTTTGCTCAATATTGCCAATTTAAAGCAAAATCATTGAAGCAGAAAAAGTAGGTCAAGGTCAGATTTCAATAGTCTGACCCAAGATGCATCAAATATGCAAGTCTGGTGCATGTACCACTTATAGTTTGCTCAATATTGGCAATTTAAAGCAAAATCACTGAAGCAGAAAAAGTAGGTCAAGGTCAGATTTCAATAGTCAAACCCAAGATGCATCCAATATGCAAGTCTGGTGCATGTAGCACTTATAGTTAGCTCAATATTGCCAATTTAAAGCAAAATCACTGAAGCGGAAAAAGTAGGTCAAGGTCATATTTCAATAGTCTAACCCAAGATGCATCCAATATGCAAGTCTGGTGCATGTAGCACTTATACTTTGCTCAATATTGGCTTTTAAAGGTAAAATAATTCAAGCGGAAAAAGTAGGTCAAGGTCATTTTATGAAAGTTTGATCAAAGATACATCCAATATGCAAGTTTGGTACATGTAGCACTTATACTTTGCTCAATATTGGCTTTTAAAGGCAAAATCATTCAAGCGGAAAAAGTAGGTCAAGGTCATTTTATGAAAGTTTGATCAAAGATACATCCAATATGCAAGTTTGGTACATGTAGCACTTATACTTTGCTCAATATTGGCTTTTAAAGGCAAAATCATTCAAGCGGAAAAAGTAGGTCAAGGTCATTTTTTGAAAGTTTGATCAAAGATACATCAAATATGTAAGTTTGGTACATGTAGCACTTATACTTCGCTCAATATTGGCTTTTAAAGGCAAAATCATTCAAGCGGAAAAAAGTAGGTCAAGGTCATTTTTTGAAAGTTTGATCAAAGATACATCAAATATGTAAGTTTGGTACATGTAGCACTTATACTTTGCTCAATATTGGCTTTTAAAGACTTTATTGCGATCTTAACATTTACCTTATCATCTCAACATTTGCCTTATCATTTGAAATAATTTTAAAAATCCCAACCCCAGGGGCTATATCCTCATCTGGATATATTAAATGATGTATAATTAAACATTTGCAACAAAAAAAACCAACAGAATATGAATATAGGAAAGGTAAAGGTGTAATCTTAACATTTACCTTATCATCTAGTTTGGACGACGCCGACGCCGACGCCGACGCGGACGCCGATGCCGGGGGTATTGCAATAGCTCTTTTGCACTAAAGTGCAGTCGAGCTAAAAATGAGTGAAATCCCTGTGAGTTAATACCTTATACAATAAGAGTAAAGCATAAGATAATTCCATATAAAGTAAACAAACATATTTCACTTATGTTCACTGAGAAAGTGTGCAATGAAATCATATCTATCATTGGCTAGCTTTCCACAATTATTACAGCATCGTATGTCCATTTTGTCATGCATACTTCGATGGAGATGATACATAGCAGCATCTTGGAATATAATACAACAAAAGTCACACTTATACACGTCATCACGGGACATCATATGAGTCAAAAGGTCATCACTCGTAAAGTTAACCAAACACACTCTGGAGTTAGTACCAATAGGAGAATGTGACAGTCTCGCCATTTTGAAGCTATTTATGCCGGATGTTCTCATTCGTTTTCTACAGTGCCGTCTATTTTGACCAGATCCTTGAGAAAGCATGGATTTTTTATGGGCAGATGACAGGCTTTGTTCAGACCCGGACAGATTGCTCTCACTGGTAACACTTGCTGCCTCATCAGCCGATACTTCATTATTACACTCTGCTGTACTCACACCACACACTGCGTCATCGTTTAACGAGTCCTCACATATCTTACTAGCACTACTAGAAGAAGGAATTTTATCTACGTCACCATCCTCGTCATGTTTACCCTGACCAATGTTTTCCTTCTTCAGTTCCCCCATACAGTCCTCTGGCACGCCATGCTCTGTCTTTATATTACTCAGCATACCTTCTCCATCCTCCACAAAGTCCTGAGGCAGACCCATGATCATAGTGCCACTAGGTTCCTCATTGCTGAACCTACTGACAACCATAGGTTTACGACGATGACTCCCTGATATTGCCGGTTCAATACTTTGTGGAGAGTCCATTATATTATGCAATCCCTGTCCTGTACCAACCATTGAAGGGGAGTTATCCTGTAATAATAACTATGTCACAATTACCAAAGACTTTTATTGCATTGTTATCAATACAAAATCCCAAACCTGCATTAAATTATTATAATCAAGGGGGAATAATCCGGTAAAACCATATTCAAATTTTATCTCTAACCTTAAAAGACAAAACCATGTATGAAATTTCCAGTTAATATACTGTTCAGAAAAAACCTGGTAAGCTTATATCAAGAGCAGGCAGACCAAATGGAACTTCTGTTCAGTTTAACAGGCATTCTCTTACACAGCGTTATTGCTCCTTACCACATATTCTTAAATCATGTTAATGTCAGACAACACATAAAAAGTAGTCCAATGTAACAAGATGCTCTGGGTATAAAATGCTTTGCAGGTGGGGGTCTCACTCAACATAAATGCAAAAACTATACATATGAAGATCCTGCATAATCATGAATAATTTTTTTAATACATAAAAGAATCACTCTGCAGTGATATGACTTACTGATACGAAATCCACAAAGGAGAGGGGATTGTCTTGGGCGGGGTCTACATCGTCTCCCTTTAACATACTCTGATCAAACTTATGTACATCCTGAAGGTGAAGCTCCAGTCTCTTCTTGTTAACAAATCCCATATAGCACACAGCACAGTAAAAAGGCTTCTCACCTGGTGAGGATTAATATGTGTTCAGTTATCATGGACAGCCATGTAGTTTGATAAAATGTTTGAAAGCTGCATGAAGAAATGGACTGAATTTCTTGATTTCTATTTAAAATTCTTACGCAATGTTGCTTTGACATAAAATTTAATTGGTTGTTTGCTCCTTTGTTATGGCAGTAAAAAGAGAACATATTAGGCTTTGACGTTGCTAAAGTCACATTTCGCCCTATATTTACAAAAATATAGATTGCATTAGAATGGGAATAACTAGATACTGACGTTATGTTTGTGGACGTTAAATGCTTATTTTACAGGGCAAACATCTGTTTTTTCTGACTCTGCTTAAGCGCCGTCAGAAAAACTCAGTATGCCACTGTAAAATCAGCAATTACCATCCACAAACATAAGAAGGTAGTTATTCCCTAAGTATAGACTCTATAACTAGTTCATAACATGTCGTACCTGTATGTATCCTTTTATGTGTATTCAGGTGTGATGACTGGGCAAATCTATAAAAAAAAAGAGAAAATTATTAATATTCAAAAGTACATGTAAGTTGTTATCCTCTAAAAACCAAACTCTTTATTGTTTATATGTTACCGTATGTGTAATTATTCTACCGGGATTCATATTTCAACCGAAGTAGCATTATTCAAATTGTGCTTATTCCAGACAACATCATGTAAACCTATTATTATAAAGGAAAATAAGTCATTATAAGTGAGCTAATTCATGAGTAAACAAATAATTATGTAGAACTGAGATGAAATGTGTTACATTTTGGTTTGAAACATTTCGTAAGTCACAATTCAATGCTCTTAAGAAAGATGCCGCCATGGCTGTTCTAACCTGCAACTGAACCTGTGAATGTTTCTTTTTACATGGAAACAAAAAAACATAATGAAAGTGACTTTGGTCCATATTTATAGAATATCTTAATTGGTCAGACTGGGAAGCAAAATCTGGTCTATGAAATGGCGAAGTCTGTCTGTCAGTCCGTCTGTCCGTCAACATTTTGGCTAAAGTGTTACGTTTAAGTTTTTTTTTAGAAAACCGTTTGGAGTATCAACTTGAACCTTTACATGGTGATAGACCATGATGACAAAAATCAAATTCAGCAACAAAATTTAACCTAGTGACCTTGACCTTGGAGTTTACCCTACTTTCAAAGAAATTTAACCTGGGCTATGACTGAACTATGAGTATGAAGGATATGGCTTTGATTTTTCAGATGAAGAATCCTCATGACCAGACCTTTCATAAGATACATGTATCTTGACTTTTTGCCTAGTGACCTTGACCATGGAGTTTCACCTACTTAAAAAAAATACCTTTAACATTGGCTTTATTGCATGTACTATAAGGGGTAGGGTTTTGATATTTGATTATTTCACATAAAAATTCTTCATGACCAGAAATTTCACTTGATATCATGACTTTGACAAAGTGACCTTGACATTGACCTTGGACCAACTTTAAAACTATTAGAAGTAGGGTTTCGATATTTCACTTATAGATTCCTCATGACCAGAACTTTCATTTGATATCTTAACTTTTGACCAAGTATTCTTGATATTAACCCTTCATCTGCTTTTAAACTATAAGAGGTAGGGTTTTGATGTTTCACATATATAGATACTTTCATTTGATTTCATGACTTTTTTTAAGTGACTTTGACATTGACCTGCTTTTAAGGTATTAGGGGTACATGTATAATAACAATATCTTCGATAAGGTAGAAATTATGTACTGCCTTATCTTATATATTTTTTTATATTTAATATTTTTTAAGGTTTCATTCAACTCACTCATTTCTGTCTGTCATATATATACGTCATGTAATGCAAACACTTCACAACCTGGCCTTACCACCTTTAGCGGCTTATGCTTTATTTTTGTGTTGATACAGGTATTCAACAAATAGCAAAAGCATTTACATATACCCCTGCTTTGTATGTAATATGCTTACACATAAAACATGTACAATAACTGCACATGCTGAAAGTTACATACCCGTAACCAAACACAAAATCCAATAGACAAAATGAGTTAGTCAACAAAACGTTCATGTTACCGTTTGTTACATATATGGCAGGCATATGGTTTTTCTCCAGTGTGTGTCCTCCTATGAGTGGTTAGATGGGCTTTCTGTGAGAATCGTTTGTAACAGACATTACACTCAAACGGTTTCTCCACCATATATCCTGGTAATAGACCTGTGCCCATATCCACTGGGGTACTGGACTCGAGCATGTTGTAGTCCATTTTATAAGTAAACTGCAAAACAAAGGGGAAAATGCACTACATGTATTGTGGTAAGAGAAGTGATGTTTAATGTCTGTATATATATTGAGATATTTCATAAATTCATATCGTATCACCATACGAAATGCATACTGCAATATATTGCGTCATTATTTCTCATCAACAATGATAACAATATATCGCAATACAGCTGATAAAATATCACGATTCACTTTTGGTATATCATTTTACCCAGTTCTACCCAGAACTCTAAATTTTTCCTGGGGCGAGATATATCGATCTCACCCTCTGATGTCATCATACTCACCCTGTGACGTCATCTCTACCAAAGTTAGGTTATTAGTGTTGTAGCCCTGCAACAAGCCAATGGTTTGTTGGTAGTAGGGTTAGTGTTGTAAAATCGGAAAAATTTTACTATCAATTATCGGAAACTATCGAGGGAGTACAATCGTTATCACAATCAGAATTATCGATTGCTTTTTTCTTGTTGAAAATTGTTCAATGTTCTGTATCTTTTCAGAGTGAGAATACCCAGTGCTTGTGATTTAAGAATCTGATTTTTATTTAAAATCATGGAAATAGATTAAATGATGAACATTTCTTGTTCTTAATAACAAAATCTTGAAGTTTGTTTGAGAAGGAAGGCCTTACTTTTTCTTTCTACATGTCAGGGACATAATTTGCACTCTAATATCTAAGATAGATAACTTCTACCAATTAAAATAGTTCTGAGAGAGTGTATGAATATGGATGGATGCGAGACATAATATAGTTCTTATCTGACTGACCAATGGTCATCCTATATCTTTGCGCATGCGTCCACAATTCCCTTATCTTTTTCCCCGCGATTTATAAATTTTTAGTATTCTAACATATTATTTCTATAACGCATCACCTGTAATTTTCACGATGTTACAACTTTGAGATGTAGTCACGCCAATTAGGTTAGTTTCAATTATAAAATTTATTTATTATTTGATTCGCCTTATCGATAACTTAATACATTACCGGTAGAATTATTATATACATACTATTTATATCTGTTTATTATTCTTTTAGGACACCTTATCTAATTGTAATAAATTCTGAAGAGAACTCCGGGAATCTTAGTTTTTTTTACGATCTACCACCCGGTGACATACAATGTACAGCCAATATGGTCCCAAGTGGCAGAAATTGTGTCAAAGTAACTTCAATAGCCACAATCGATTTTTAAAACTATTATCGATAGTCCGCGACTTTTAAGTTTCAGCGACAAAAGCGGCGACTATCCTTACAACACTAGACGCTAAAGAAGTAAGGCAACAAACAGGTGATTATAACATACACTGTAAGTAATTGTTTTTCCTAGAAGACGACGTAGGAGAAAAACAATCAAACACCACCATGAGGAAGGGATGGCTAATTCTCAAAAAGCCTCGTCATGGACTTGCAAAATTTGTACACTAGTGTTAAGAAATCGCCATCCCTCCCTCACGGTGGTGTAACATTATAATAATCTAAGGTATTAAATATGAAGAAATCATTGGGCAACAGATTTGTCAGACTTTGCTCTGTAACAATGGTAGTGGGATTTAGTCTCTTGTAATTCTCAATGTCGGCATGATGTCACACAAAGGTTCAGTTAAAGATAAGCACTGAGAGGTTCCGAAAATAGTTGGGGGATAAACTTGAGACTTATCATAGAGCATAATGTATGGAATTTGCTTTCTATCTAAAATGTGACATAAATAAAAAGTACGAAACTACTAGAATTCATTCAAGAAACTATTGATGAATTTTCTCTTAGCTCCTCAAATCCTATTTTGATAGAAGAATTGAAGAATGATCTAACAAAATCACGGCTTTTTCATAGGGCACAGTGATAAATCAAGAGACACATCCCCCTGTAAACATGGTGGAAATTTGGTCATGTGACCAGTCCGACATCAAGAATGGCAGCCAAGAGACTGCATTATTCAGTCAACTGTTCTCACAAACACAAACTGGCCCTCTGGTCACCATATTTTCAAGATTTCATGGATAGCGAGCGGAGGGAAGCTCGCATTTATGGTAACGTGTATACGTAAGTACCTGTTTGGGAAAATACACAAGCAAAAGATACGGTATACATACTTGGACATGTTGGAGCTGAAAAAGTATGGTAACAGAACCGCAGATACGGGTAAAAGTGACCCGAAACCCTTAAACAACAGAGCAGAAGAACATTCCTTGACAAATTCGCATTAGATAGAATTCTCCTATTTTATGGCGTAATAAAATTACATGTAAGTGAAACTCGCCAAATTGTTCGTCTGAAAATCAGAAATTCAGCAGCAACTAATCCGCCATCTTTATCACTAATGACAACACAACGGTACATAACTCTGCAGTATACTTGACGTCATTATTCCTATATATGTCATCCCATGGTGGTAGCAGTGCGCCGATTTTCACGTGCAAGAATGATACATGATTGTAGAAATGCAAGAAGAAAAAGTTATACACAACTGCCGCGATTTTCTAACACTTTTCAGTAGATCAAACAAACAACAAGATAGATATGATCTAAATAATTATGTAGTAAAGAAGAAAGTTCTGAATTTTTTAAATGGATTTCAAGTTCACTAGAGATCAAGGAAAGGGGGGGGGA
The DNA here is from genome assembly GCA_028142955.1 of Pinctada fucata. Lineage (NCBI taxonomy): Eukaryota > Metazoa > Mollusca > Bivalvia > Pterioida > Pteriidae > Pinctada > Pinctada fucata. Next base: position 19,942,872 of record AP027102.1, read on the forward strand.
TTTCAGGCTCCCTCACTAATGATCTATGTCTGTGTATAGTACATGGGACGGATTCATATATTTATTTTTTTTTATTTTGTTATGGGTCAGAATACCCCAAAACGCCAGCAAAAATCAGACAAAGACTGAATATAAATTTACAAGTTTAATTATGTACAAAATATATATATATACAATGATTACAACTTACAATACAATGTCCGGATCAAAGTGTCCGTTATGGTCCACAAAGTCTATCGAATGTTTGGTTTCCGGTAATCACAAACGTTCTCGAAAGATCGGTGTCCAAACGTTGTTAAATGGATTAAGTCTCAACAAATAAAGTGTCCCAGTATATCAGAATAGATGAATGAATCGTGTCTACGAATGTGTACGAATGTCCCCTTAACACAGTTCCTCAGAGGTATTTATACTTAATAACAATGAATTAACCAGAAGCTTCTAGAACAATGACTCATTACAAATGATTAACAATAGAGTAAATTCTAGAAATCACAGTCATGTGATGATAATGATGTAACAAAGAACATACTGGAATATTCTCTATTGAAATAAACATGACATAGTAAAATCTAGAAAGAATTATTATGAAATCATTAAATAACATTACTAAGTACATGTGTACCTACACATAAAGTAAAAATGAAATAATACATGACCCACAACACCTCCCCCCTTAAAAAAGTTTGAATGTCAATGAAAACTTAGGTGGTAAATTCTGCAAAAATCACTCATGAAACTCTCGATAGTGCATCTGCAATCACATTGTCTTTGCCCTTGATATGGTTAATAATGATATTGTACTCTTGCAACAATAAACTCCACCTTGTAAGTCTTTGATTCTTGTTTGACATTTTGTGCAAAAATGTGAGAGGGTTGTGGTCAGTAAACACAAGAATGGGATGTAAAGTAACATTCAAATAAACATCAAAATGTTGTAAAGCTAACAATAATGCAAGACACTCTTTTTCAATAGTAGAGTAATTCTTTTGACATTTTGTCAATTTCTTTGAAAAATAACAAACAACTCTATCTACACCATCATCATTTTCTTGAAACAAAGCAGCCCCGATTCCTACGTCACTGGCATCAACAGTAAGCTTAAATTGCTTATCAAAATTTGGAGCTGACAGGACAGGACTATTCATAAGAACACATTTGATTTTCTTAAAAGATTCGTCACAGTCATTGGTCCATGCAAAATTCACTTTCTTTTGTAACAGATTGGTAAGTGGACCAACAACTGACGAGAAATTTGGACAAAATTTTCTGTAAAATCCTGCCATTCCCAAAAATCTCATTATCTCTTTCTTATTGGTAGGAATCGGGAACTTTGAAATAGCTTCCACCTTGGCCATGATAGGAGTAACAAAACCTTGACCTACTTTGTGACCCAAATATTCTACAGTCGCATGACAAAATTCACTTTTCGCAAGGTTCACTGTGAGGTTTGCTTTCGCCAGTATGTCGAAGAAAGTACGCATGATTCGGAGATGATCATCCCAGGTGTCGCTGTAGATGATGACGTCATCGATGTACGCCTCGCATCCTTCGAGATGATTTAGGAGCGAATGAATCATCCTCTGGAATGTGGCTGGTGCGTTTTTCATACCAAAGGGCATTACTTTATATTGGTATAGCCCATCTGGAGTCGCAAATGCCGATATTTCTCTGGCTCTCTCGGTAAGCGGGACCTGCCAATAGCCTTTAAGCAAGTCAAATTTACTGACAAATTTTGCACTGCCAATTTTATCGATACAGTCATCGATTCGTGGGATCGGATAAGAGTCAGTTTTGGTGACTGAATTGACTTTTCTAAAGTCCGTACACAATCGGTAAGTTCCGTCTGGCTTCGGAACAAGAATACACGGGGAACTCCAATCACTATTGCTGGGTTCAATAATGTCATTTTCAAGCATGTATTGAATTTCTTTCCGCATGTATTGAAGCTTTATCGGGTTTAACCGATAGGGATGCTGTTTGATAGGTGACGCATCACCAACAATGACGTCATGATGAGATGCATTCGTCTTTTTTGGAACGTCCGGAAAGATGGTCGTATATTCCCGCATTAATTGATGCACTTCCTCTTTTTGATGCACGGTCAGATGTCCGAGTTTCACTTCCGGATTTGTTAGAATTTCAAAATTCTTCAAACGGACACTTTGAGTGAAGTCTTTTTCGACAGTCTCTTCATTACATTCAGGTTCAACACAATTTTCTAATGTATTTACATTGGCCAAAGTGGAAACTGGTTTTACAAAATTTCGGTCACTTCCATCAAAATACTCTTTCAACATGTTAACATGACACACTCTTTTTTCTTTTCGCCGACCTGGTGTCTTAACCACATAGTTAACATCACTAATTTTACTCTCAATCTCATAAGGACCGAAATATCTAGCTTGCAAAGGATGACCAGGGATTGGCAAAAATACAAGAACTTTATCGCCTGGTTTAAAGACTCTGTTTCTAGCATCTTTGTCATACCATGTTTTCATTTTCATTTGAGATGTTTTGAGATTTTCTTGAGCCAATTTGCAAGCACTATATAATTTCTCTTTGAAATTAGACACGTAGTCTAAGAGATTCAAATCGCTAGTCTCAGTCAACCATTTTTCCTTCAATAACTTCAATGGCCCCCTGACCATATGCCCAAAAACTAGCTCAAAGGGACTGAACCCCAGGGACTCCTGCACCGCTTCTCGTGCTGCAAACAACACGAGGTGAACCCCTTCATCCCAGTCTTTTCCATACTGGTGACAATATGTTTTCATCATAGTTTTAAGGGTTTGATGAAAGCGTTCAAGTGCCCCCTGGGACTCAGGATGGTACGCAGAAGACTTATACTGCCTGATACCTAGCTCATGCATAACCTGCTGAAACAATCCTGACATAAAATTCGAACCCTGATCTGACTGAATAGCCTTGGGAGCACCTACGAAACTGAAAAACTTTGTAAGGGCCTTAACTATGGTCTTTGCCTTAATATTCCTAAGAGGTATGGCTTCAGGAAACCTAGTCGAAGTACACATAATTGTCAGTAAGTACTGATTCCCTGACCTAGTCCTAGGCAAAGGACCTACACAATCAACTAACACCCTACTAAAAGGTTCCTCAAAGGCTGGAATGGGTTGGAGGGGAGCAGGTGGTATAACTTGATTGGGTTTACCTACCATCTGACAACTATGACAAGACTTACAAAACTCAGACACATCTTTTCTCAACTTAGGCCAGTAAAAGTGACTTAAAATCCTATTATAAGTCTTATTGACACCTAAATGACCTGCCATGGGTGTGTCGTGAGCTAAACTCATGATGTCCCCGCGATACGCTACTGGAACCACTATCTGGTGAACGACCCGCCACACGTCATTAGGGGGTGCATCGGGTGGTCTCCATTTCCGCATAAGGATGCCATCTTGTATGTAGAAGCACTCTCCGACTTTGTCCGCTTCTTCTCGGGGAAGGGCCCTCTTGCTTAGTCGGATGATCTCCGGATCTTTAGTTTGCTCGGAGAGGAGCTGCTCACGGCTTAAGGCATCTGTACCCCTGTCTAATGGCGGATAGGAATCATCACTAGGTACTGTCGGAGACTTGTCAACATGAAGTGGTACTGACGTCTCAGGTACGCTGTCATCAATGGTTGACATGAATGTGTCAGAAAGGTCTATATTTTTGGAGGGATGGTCCTCGTTAAGTGCAGAAGTACTCTCAGCCTCTTTTAGTGTGTTCCTGGCCATCGCCCTGGTAACTGCGCAGGCTGGGTACAAGTCGTCGTCTTCATCATCGGACACGACATCGGACGTGATTTTCTCACAAACAATCGGATCGGCTACAACTTTGCCGCCAGCTAAATCGTTGCCAAGCAACAAGGAAACGCCTTGAACGGGAAGAGTAGGTCGAACACCTACGATAACAGGTCCAGTAATTAAGTCTGACTTCAAATAAATTTTATGAAGGGGAACATCAATGACGCCTAGCTCCACACCCTGTAACAAAACTGACCTACCAGTAAAAGTGTGCTCAGACAAAGGCAATGAACCCTCTAACAATAAAGTCTGGGCAGCACCAGTATCTCTCAAAATCTGAACAGGCAACGCTTCGCTAGAATCACTGAGTGAAACAAATCCCTGTGACAAAAAGGGCTTATAATGATCCTCCACAAAATCATCAGAACTGGACTTAGAACCCTGAATCTCAGGAGTGTCAGAACAAATCGAATCTAAGGCTTTCCTATCATTTCTAACAGACGCACAGGCCTGTGACTTAAGTTCTTTTTTCTTCTTAAGCTTCAAACACTCACCAATAACATGACCTTTTTTCTTACAATAATTGCATGTAGGAAGCGACCCCACCCCTGGGGATGCCTCAGAACGCTCGGACCTAGGTCCGGACGTAGAACCACCTTGAGATGGTGACTGGGAACTAATGGACGACTGAGACTCTTGTAAATTTTTCTTTGGAAAATCTGACGTTTTTGCGCTATCGCTAGATTGAGTTTTTGACACAAAATTTTTCTTATGAGTGAGAGCATACGTATCAGACAAAACAGCGGCTTCTTCAAGAGTTTTAACATTTTTGTCTTCCAAATGAGTTCTTAAATCTTGATGTACACACTCTTTGAACTCTTCTATCAGAATTATTTGACGCAAATTGTCAAATGAATTGGGAATTTTCTTAGATCGAAACCACTGATCAAATAAATCTTCTTTTTCTCGAGCAAATTCAACATATGTTTGATTTTCAAACTTTTTGTACTTTCTAAACTTTTGTCTGTACGCCTCAGGTACTAACTGATATGCTCTCAAAATCGTGTCCTTGACCTTGTCATAGTCTGAACTCTCAGCAATACTGAGCGCCGAGTACACTTCAGCCGCTTTGCCAATAAGTACGCTTTGTAATAAAGTTGGCCAAAAATCACGTGGCCACTTCAGATTGGCCGCGATTTTCTCAAAATGTGGAAAATATTTGTCCACGGACTTTTCTTGAAATTTTGGTACTAATCGGATGTTTTTGGCGGCGTCGAATTCAGACTTGACAAGCGAAGGAACAGGATTTTCCTTAGCGCTTTTCTCTAACTTTAACTTTTCTAACTCAAACTGGAGTTCTTTCTCGTGCATACGTTCCTGTTTCTCTCTTTCTTCCTTTTCTCTTTCAAATTGTCTTATTTTTTCTTCTTTTTCAAATTGTCTTTCTTTTTCTTCTTTTTCAAATTGTCTTTCTTTTTCTTCTTTTTCAAATTGTCTTTCTTTTTCTTCTTTTTCAAATTGTAATTGTATTTTCATTTTCTCTAATTCAAACTCATATTTTGACATTTTGGTTTCGCTTGAAACAGGTTCAACAGGAAAATCGTATGACGAAAAGATTTCCTTAGCTAAAAGCTCTTTAGCCACAATATTTCTAATTTCTTGTTTTCTCATAGAAGATTTTACATCTAACTTCAAGTGAAGACCTAAACCAATCAAATCATCTTTTTTCAATGATTCGAACTCATCTACAGTCGGCGATTTCAAAAATTCAGTGACCGAAAATACCATGATTGATTTCTGCTGGCAAAAGTTTGGAGAATTTTCCTTTTTTCAAAAAACGAACTTTTACGTAAAAATGCAAGTACGCAGAAATTACTATCCCGGACGAGCCCCCAATTCTGTTATGGGTCAGAATACCCCAAAACGCCAGCAAAAATCAGACAAAGACTGAATATAAATTTACAAGTTTAATTATGTACAAAATATATATATATACAATGATTACAACTTACAATACAATGTCCGGATCAAAGTGTCCGTTATGGTCCACAAAGTCTATCGAATGTTTGGTTTCCGGTAATCACAAACGTTCTCGAAAGATCGGTGTCCAAACGTTGTTAAATGGATTAAGTCTCAACAAATAAAGTGTCCCAGTATATCAGAATAGATGAATGAATCGTGTCTACGAATGTGTACGAATGTCCCCTTAACACAGTTCCTCAGAGGTATTTATACTTAATAACAATGAATTAACCAGAAGCTTCTAGAACAATGACTCATTACAAATGATTAACAATAGAGTAAATTCTAGAAATCACAGTCATGTGATGATAATGATGTAACAAAGAACATACTGGAATATTCTCTATTGAAATAAACATGACATAGTAAAATCTAGAAAGAATTATTATGAAATCATTAAATAACATTACTAAGTACATGTGTACCTACACATAAAGTAAAAATGAAATAATACATGACCCACAACAATTTGCAGTGGAAAGGTGAGGTCCAGCTTGACCTGCAGGATTCCTGGAATCCCACGGTTAAGATTTTGAAAAAGTTTCTGATTTTGAGATCAAGGTTTTACAAAACTTTTGGTATCTTTATTCCCGCTCGCACATGAGGCTTTGCCTCGATTCATATTATTATAGGATTAGATCTGGCCCTAACAAAGCCATTATCATCCAAATAACCATCGAAGGCATGGTCAGGGTTCTCATTAAGTTTTGAAGCAGTGATTTTTTTTACCTTTTTTAAAAGGCACCTGTACCTTTTCATTTGGGAAAATATGCGACATTTTGGAACAAATTGGGAAAATCTAGAAACAAAATTTCTTTAAAGAAGCGCTCAAATAATCAGTTCAAAACAGTAATTCTCATTTAATAACCATGTTACAGATCAAAAATTTACAAAGGTACCCCCCTTTAACTGTTGAGAAGTAAAGCCATTTGTTCGTTGCCTCATACTATTGGGGTACGAATTTACAATTGCCAGAAGCTGGAACAAAACTGCCATCAGAATCCGAGTGACCTGTAATGAGATGTCCTTGACTTCTATATCGGAAACAGAGGCCTGTTCGGGTCGAGAACTGACGCTGTCGGTGACTTCATTTTCATCGGATATTACGGGAGTCACCAGTACCTTTATTATTGCAATCATTTTTAAAAAATGAATCTACTTTTAGTATATCTCTTTATCTTTTTATTTGTTTTTTTTTTTACATAGTACTCATAGAGTTTTGAGACATCCCGTCCCCGTAGCATCCATCAACAACTAATCAATGTGAAGGAAATTGCATTAAAACCGAAATTGCATTAAAACCACCAAACTCTTACTTTTGTGCACATTTTGTGTCAAATTCAATTCAATCTTGAAAACAAGTTTGATCTCCATTTATTGGGAAAATTTGGGCCGATTTTTGGGAAAATAAAGCTAATTTTTATGAGGGGAAGCCACCGATATTCGGCGGTAAATCGGGCCAAAAAAAATCACTGTGAAGAAAGAGGTGAATCAAGAAAAAGTAGGAGGCGATCAAAGGATGCGAGCGCCAAAGGCGCGAGACTTCTAGGGGGGTTTCGGGGGCATGCTCCTCCTGAAAATTTTTGAAATTTAGAAGGCAATTGAGGGCATTTCCCGCCATTTGGACTCCATAAATACCATAAAATGAAGTATATATTTTTGAAATTTACAAGGCAATGGAGGGCATTTCCAGCCATCTAGACAGTAAAAAAAATGCTATAGAGTTTTTTTCATCAAAAGTACTTTTATAACATGTGTTGCAAGTTTTGTGAACAATTTTCAACACTAGCATTATCATGATTAACAATAGTACAAGAGAAATGTTTGGAATTTCTGTTTACTGGGAAATAGTTGTTTTCTTTCTATCCAAATAGATTGTAAACTAACTCAATAGCTTCTGATTCCTACATCATGTACATATGGAAAATAAATCTTAGAAGTTACTTAAGTAAGTTTAGTCACAACCCCCCCCCCCCCCCTTTCGCCCATGGAAGCTTTGAACTATCAGTCATAATGTATTTTTATTGCTCTCCTCCTTGTGAACAATTCTGGATGTTTTAAATAAAAAGCATTTTCTTCCCGAATTTTTTGAGAGCATTGAGTTTTAGTATAGATCATGATTGACGAACGTTCGGTCTACGGATGCAAGATATTAAACGAGTATGTCACTATGTGACGTTTTGAATTCTGCGAGTGGGATCACGCACTCAGCAGTTTGGGTTAGGGTTAGGGATAACCCTAACCCTAACCCTACCGTCAGCTCACACCTTGTGGATTCATCAATAGACTCAATATTACAATGAATTGTTGATATTGTACGTATAATTACTAGTACGTTGTTTACATACAGAAAAAAGACCGAGGTAGAAAATTTTACAAACTTGCGTATGGTGTTTACACGCGAACAACCGGCCGTTGATTGTCCGTGACACGTGGAGGCGCGTGGTCAATAACTATACAATTTTCGTATTTTAAAAAATAATCTTTATACAGGCGTGAAAAATCGAGATCTAATCGTCCTATTGCACTTCTTTAATATAAGTTGCCGTAAAATGACCTATCACGCCACATTGAAATCAATGTTTTCTCACTGTAGTAACGGAAATGTTTATCGCGTACCTTGTATAGTGACAGCTTTTTAAAGGACAACGTAATTTCTTTTAGTACACGTTCAATTTTCATACTTAAAGAAATTGACATTGAAATACGACACCTTTTTTACGGAAAGTAGGCGGCGATTTTACCCAAAGTAGGAGGCGAGAAATCGCCTGTCGCCGGCTCTAAATGAGAACCCTGCATGGTATCGAGTCAGATACTTCGGACTATAAACTTCCATATGTGACCACAAAGCGAACTGAAATGCGACCGAGAAGATTCGAGAAAAATACCCTTCAGACTCCTGCAAGCGTTGCAGTAGTGAAAGTAATCAATACTTATTCGTATTTCATATAATCATACCCTGAAAATTTACTGGATTCTACAATATTTCAAGGCACATTGTCAGTGTAAGTTGCAAGTTAGTGAAATTAACATAATTTGGACAATCCGATTCCCGACTTTTTTCTTTTTCTTTTTTTTTTTTTTTTTTTTTTTTCTTTTTTTTTTCAGGACAGAGTTTTACCAATTTTTAAGGTTTTTAGCTTTACATCATCAAAGCTCAATTAAAAGAAATCAAGAATGCATGAATCAGGCTAGATGCATTCAGGTAAGCATATAAAGAATTTAGTCGTCCCTGGTGTATGCAAAAAAAAAAAAAAAAAAGAAATCCAAGACATTTGTATTCTAGACCTCATATCAAGTTGAGGCTATGCGTATCAGAAGGAGAGCATGGTATTCAGGAGCACATGGACATACGATACTTCCACGTTGACATAACGTCATGATCATGATTACCGACATTGAATAGTCCATTTTCCAGATAATATTTATTCATGACCGTTTCAAGTTTGTATGAGTTCATGTGTACAGACACAGATGATCACATCATTTGGCCAAATTTTGATTTGTGACGTCATATCGCACTGACTTGATGCATTGTCATGTTTTTTTATTTTGACATCACAATGAAAATATCGATACATTTTGTGATTGTTGGTGTCTATCCGCCGCTCACCATGTCGTGGCCTAATCTGCTGGGTAGGACCGGCAGTTACTCTCTGCTAAACCTGCATGTTGAATTGTTCTTATCATAATTTTTATCTTTTATTGTTTTTTTTTTTTTTAATTTAAACTTTCATTTAGCCTTTTGTGTGCTGCATGATCTGTAATAAACTAATGTGCTTTTAGTGTAGAGTCTATATGTTATGCTTGCTTGCACTTCAAGTGATTTTGCTTTTTATGGTTCAAGGATTAATTAATATGAAAATTGTCCTAGATTTATCTGTGCTTTATTTTTATGTGCATACCTGTGATATTTAATTGTTATTTGTTTTAAATTTTTATCTATCGAAACACTGAGCTTAAATGTTGTATGTTTGCAACATGTTCCGCGACACTATAAATAAAGCTTAGAACTGTATCTGTACACGAGTGAACGGGTCGACCAAAATTATCAAAATTATTTTTACCTTCGAGACATCGTCTTTAAGATATTTATTTTGGTTCTAGAAATCGCTAATTAATATCAATCAAGCCAGAGCTTTTTTCCCCTCTCTTTTGGGAACATGTCCCATGACCCATGGTACTGGTATTGGGGATAGTGTGACGATTTTCTCAAAGAAACCTTTATTATATAATAATTTCAATTCTAGTTTTTGTTTTGCTTTTTGCACCAATTTCGTATTATGAAATTCTTTGAAAATTAATTAGGGTGACAGCAATTTGCAAAAGACAAAAGATCGAGTTTCGGAGGTATTGCACAATATATACAGATCACTTAATCGTAGTCATTTGTAAGTAAGTTTTATACCAATATCAATAATATCATTTTTAATTTTTTGAGAGGAAATGAACTAATTTGTTAAGAAATGCAGAGTCTTCATTGCTTTTCTACAAAGAATAAAAGTTGTCTACCATACGTCATATTTTTTTTTACACAATCCTTGTTATTTAGAGGATATGATCGATACCGACAGCGAACTTTGCACAACATTCAAGTGATTTTTATTTTCAAACAATTAAGAAAACTGTAGTTTGCTAAAAGAATATATCCTTTATGACGCGAAAATGAAAAATAAAATTTATATAATTTTGCATGACCCATAATAGCTCATCAAGTTTACTGTGATCGACGTCAAATTATCACATACTTTGTACACTATAAATAATATATCATACAACTATCATCACTCTATTGAAATTGACAGCACTTGTATAATTTATGACAATGGTACAATTATGTAACCAAAATGCACTTTCAAATATCATTCGAATATTTTGTTGCGTCCTTTCTTCAGACTCTCTGTGTTCCGAATCTGTCTATATAGCCATACATGTATCAGTAGGAATAATCATCGTAATCTGAGGAGGCTCACCAGACCATAATGTTATACTGCATCTATACAAAACTTTAGACACATACCTATAAAATTAATGCTTTTTAAATTCGGATTGGTATTACTCTTAGCTCATTGTCACAACTAGTTGGGTAACAGTCTATACAAAAAGACCGATCAGCGAGTCACTGGGTCATCCTTTGTTATAGACTGGTTCTCTATGCACCTGACATAACAAATTATTTTAACAATTTATTTAAAACTTCACCGCTTTAGATAAAGTTCATTGGTCACCAATAGAATCTAGCGCTGAAGAGAGACAAAAATCTAATATAATATCCCGCCGATTAGTCAAGAACAAACGCTGGTACGTATTAAATAATTGTTTATAGACTAAAAACATTAATGATGTCAGATATCTAGACCGAGGCTTTGTAATTGTCCGTTTTGAATTTGAATGAGAGATTAGATAAAATCGTCATAATGTGTACACCTCCTTAGAATTTGGCATGTTCAAATAGATATGTCTTTGTATTATTTTTTAAAACTTAAGGGTTAAATTGCAAACAAAGTATCGGGACTCATATTACCAGTGCTAATTGATTCCACAGAAAGTGACGTCTTAATTGAGTAACTATAGTTTTAGTACACCCGGACGGCGCCGTCAATACCAAGACGTAGCAAAGGAATCGGAGTATAAGAAAACAACATGGATGTAAAAACAATACGAAAACTTCTTTTGAAATGTAAAAGCTCTTTAAGTCTTTGAACTCTGAAATAATGGCGGATATGTCACGGAATTTTTTGTTGGTAGCGGCCATTGATTTCGGGACAACGTACTCCGGTTATGCTTTCTCAACACGTCACCAGTTCGCTACAGAACGTGAGCGAATCTTCGCCTTTCAGTGGGCTTCCAGTGTTGGACGACTCATATCTCCCAAAACTCCGACCTGTGCTCTCTTCAAACCAGATAAAAGCCTGGATTCCTGTGGCTTCCGTGCCGAGGAGAGGTACGCGGAACTAGCCAGCGACAACTCACACAGAAACTGGTATTTCTTCAAGAGGATAAAAATGAAGATGTATCAGAAACAGGTGAGATAATTTATCTGGAAGAAAAACAGGAAAGAAATTAATTAGGGGACTGGTTCAAATTTACAACAAAAAAAAAGATGGAAGATTTAAAAGAATACAATAGTATAAATCGACAATTTTAGCATGCAATGTACCTGTCAACATGTATCTATAATACGCAAAGAACATGTTTAAAGGAGTTCGAAATAAGTAAATACAACATGTATCTGAAATAAATAGAGAAAAAAATTGTATGACACGAACTGTTGTCAGTTGTCATTGTACATGTTGGATAAAACTTGACTTTTAAATATTATTCTTGAAGCATTTCGAGAGAAATTTTGTCCTTGAGGATGACACATTCCACGAAGACAAAGATCCTATGTTGGCTATTGATGTGTTCTCCGCCATATTAAAGTTCTTTAAAGACCATCTTCTCGGGGAATGCTGGAAACAACTCCCTGAGATGAACATAGGAGAAACAGACATTCGCTGGGTGCTTACGGTACCCGCTATTTGGAACGACTCGGCTAAACAGTTCATGCGAGAAGCTGCAGAAATGGTATTTTAAGATTTATTTCAAAAGTCATGTTCTTTTCAATTTGCTGTGGAACATCGCAAAAAGTTGACTACATTTCCATATTAATGTAATAATTACATGTGGTCTATAGATAAGGCAGCTTAAAAAGAACATCATGATTTTAAATGATAAATAAATCATAAATAATTCCATCCCTTGTAGGCGGGTTTACCGAAGGAAAACCTGTTCTTGGCTTTGGAGCCAGAAGCGGCGTCCTTATTCTGCAAGCTCATACCAACACTGACCATGGTGGAAAGGAAACACATCTTCAAAAGAGGCACAAAATACATTGTATTCGATGCAGGAGGTACTAATCTATGGCTATAGATTCTTACATGCATTTACGATAATTTTATTTCTTTATTTGGAGGGGGGGGGGGGGTAAATTAGAGAATTCTGCGCAAGTAATCGTGATACGCACATATATTTTGTACTAATTAGTTTACATGTAATTGACATCTTGATTTAAATCTGACAATGCGGTATCTCTTTAATAAAGATGAAATAACTTCAGTTGTTGCCTTCACAACTCCATGCAATGATTCCGAACTTCTCTTTGCTTTCCGTTATTTCAGAAAATGATTTTGGATATAATAAACAAACCGCAAAAGATAAAATGAGATGCATTCATATACTATATCTATCAGTGACTGAAAGTCAAACACAAAAGCCCTAATCAGTTGTTAATATGTCTATTGAACAATTCTTGATACTTGACAAAAGCCAATAGATTCATTACCGTACACGTAGTAATACTGAATGATGCTGGATGTGTACATGTCTATAGTATCATCATTCTTTGAAAGGCATTTAGAACGCTTCACTATATAAACGAGTACATTATACACTGAAAATCCACAATATTCTATCAAATAAAGAAAATGAAAAAAGACAAGCAAAGAAATTACGGGTAGAGCTAAGTACTGACAATTTCGTTTTACCCTAGTTGTAGTTTGATGGGAGAATTTGAAGAGCCTTTTAAAAATTCTACAAGTTGAAAATGAATAAACCGAATAGGGAAATAATTTGTTAGCATGGAACGAATGAAATGTTCTCTCAAAATATCTTTGTACTTGGAGTCTCGAGTACTGCTCCGTAAGAATCAAATCAAGTTACAATGTAATATATTCACACAAAAACTTTATTTCACGTTGCAAAATTTGGATTAAAATATACATAGTAAATCAAAATCGTATTTCCTTAAATTAGACATACAGAGCCAGGCAAAATCGAATATGAAGCAAATGAATGAAGAAATTATTCATATCAATAAATAGATATCATAGCGATAGCATATCATACCATTAAATGAATAAATTAGAAATATACCCCTTTTGTTTATTTCATATTGTAAGATTTTTTATGTTGCATCTTTTTTCCATAGGCGGAACTATAGATATCACAGTCCATAAAGTGTTGAGTTCCGGTAATTTGGAGGAGGTTCACAAGGCTAGCGGTGGTGACTGGGGAGCAACACGGGTAGATGAACAGTTTGTGGAGCTTCTCAGTGATCTGTTCACCCACGAAGTTTATAGGGCATTCATCAATAACCATAAGTATGACGAACTCGACCTCATGGAGGATTTCGAAGTGAAAAAGAGGTCGCTTGGCCTCGATGTGACTAGCATAACAATCAAAATGCCGAATTCATTATTACAGACATACAGTGATATGCATCCGGACTTGGAGCTAACGAACAGGATTCTTTCAATTCCTAAATATTCAAACAAAGTGAAATTAGTGGCAGGTAAACTCAAGATGGATTCGGATATTGTTCGAGAACTTTTCTCGTCGTCTTGCAATCCGATTGTTCAACATTTACGTTCAATAATGATAAAACAATCGGTAAAGGATGCTAAGACTTTACTGCTTGTTGGTGGATTCTCAGAATCTGCATATCTCCAAGATACCATTCTTACCCATTTCCCAGATCTAACAATCATCATTCCATCGGAACCCAGCCTAGCAGTCGTCAAGGGAGCCGTGTTGTATGGCCACGACCCCCTCATTCTTGAATCTAGGATATGTAAACTGACCTATGGTGTCGCCACTAACATGCCTTTTGAGGACGGTCTCGACCCTGAGGACTGCGTCGTGGAAGATGAAGCGGGTAACAGATTTTGCACCAATCGTTTTAGTGTTCATGTGCGTATAGGGCAATTACTAGAGTCAAATTCATATCAAACGAGTCATACCTATCGTACACTGAAAAAAGAACAAAATGATCTCAGGTTCTATATTTATACGTCACGATCGGACAATCCACGTTATACAACAGATTCTGGTTGTGAATACTTAGGACAGCTGACACTGCGCATGCCTAAAAGTAAGAACAGTAAAGATAGGTCTGCGCATGTCAAAATGAAGTTCGGTGGAACTGAGCTCGTCGTTTCAGCAAAAGAGACTGTTTCTAGGAAGAAAGTAGAGGCCAAGTTAAAATTGTTGGACTAATTCATACAGCATCATTTTAAGTCATATATATACTGAGCAAAAAAAGTTAGTACCCACTTTTTCGTATATGTTTTGCATGGTACATTCAATCAAATTTTGTATAGGCTAGGTATCCCCGAAAACATCATTTTGAAATCAGATATAAACTGTATGTTCTTCCAGTTTTTGATTTTGTCAAGTCCCTAATAAACTGGCGCACACATGACGTCATCATCAATGGTTGATATCAAACGGATTAAGTCCATTCTACCTCTTCTAATTCCAATATTTCTTGTTTCAATCGAATGAAACTTTTGGATTCGTCCCTTCATCGTCTTAGGTATCGTTACAAAGTATTATGAATTGTCAGTATCGCGCATGACCTTCTCAGGACTTCCGGTGTATTCTAAACTTGTTTTCTTGATTTTTGTGTCATTCTACTTATTTTTACGCTATCTGTTTCAGAATTTTATGTTGCTTTTATTGTAAGGAAGTCTCTCTAGATTCTTTATAGACACTATCCCATCGGGAGCAGCCAACCAGAACAAAGAAGCATAGTACTGTTCTCCGTTACAAGGCAAAACTCTCTTCTTCGATACGCATGAATGCATTCAATGTCAAGTAATGAAAAGGAATTGCCCTAGTCTTTATTGAATAAAATTCACTAATTTGAGGAATTTGACGTTTCATCTATATACTATGTAGCCTGTCAAAATACGAGAACTTACTTATTTTGCTCAGTATACATTCAGTTGTAGAAGACATTGTTCAGTTTTATTTACAATTTGTTGCTCACGATGATTTGTTGATTATTAAAGGCTGACGCATTTGTTTAGCAACGTGATTACCTTATATGTGATATAAACCTGTAAAAGCCTTTGCATTTTGTATTTTTATTGACATACGGTAAATGGACAATAGCTAAAGAAGCCGTTTTCATAGCGGCCGTTCGCGAAGGGAACTCATAGATCGCGAAGGGAACTCATAGATAGAAATGTCTCCAAAAAGGAAAAATAGATGAAAACCCTTTATCTACACCCTTTACGTACCGCCATTACTCTACACCATGGTACCTTTTGCCTCACACATGAAGTGACTTTTGAACGAATGCACATGTGCGTAAAGGAGGAAGAGGAAGTGGATGGATTTCACAGGTCTAGGAAACTTCCTTATATGGAAGTCAAGCATAGCGGAACGACTGCGTCACATAATCAGTTCAGAGTGAGCGCTCTCTCATATTCAACCAATCGCTTCAATGAACTTTGCATTATGGGATTACTATGATAGTAAAATCGTGTGTATATTTTGGCTTTAGTACTGTTTTCAAAATTGCTTCGCTATCGCAGAAAAAGCGACTAAATTCCTTAAGATCTTTGTCACATATACTTTAGACGTATATCTTTCGATTCCATATTGCGTTTTTAAAAATTCTAAGTCTAAGACTGTAAATCAAGGTGAGAAGATCATGCACTTTTGAATGGTTCAATGTGTGATCTCAATGAAAATTATGGTATATCATTCGTTTTACACGTTCTACATTAGCTCAGTTCCTCTCTTTCGCAAATTCAAAATCAGAGAGAGAGAGAGAGAGAGAGAGAGAGAGAGAGAGAGAGAGAGAGAGAGAGAGAGAGAGCATAAAATTGGCCCTGGATGAGGAAGCAGGGGTACGTCTCAGAGAACTATAAACTAGGATAAAAAGAACAATCCCGGCCTATTCCACTTTCAATAAAACTCTAATATCTCCCATCCCAACCTTTATCGGTACCGATAAATTTATCATGCAAGAATTCTCTGAAAGACAAATAAAAACTCATAAATTTCCCAATTCTGTTCAAATGAATTTGTTTTAAAGTGTGTGGCGCCACCTACATGTACAGTACTTTTGATAAGTTATTATTCATTGTGAGAATGAGATTCCAGCTAAGGTAATGGATGTATCACAGGGATTTATCACGCTAATACCGTTTGCAGTATTTACTATATATATATGTGTTAACACATATATATAGTAAATACAGCAACCGGTATTAGCGTGATCAATTCCTGTGGGATGTATCTATAGTATGCTCTTAACTGAATAATTTGGATCGGAGGGGGGGAGACACCCCCTTCTAGAATACCCAATTTTTATATTTCCCGTTTTTATGTAAATATGTTTTTATGACTCATATGTTGACCCTCCTGACAGGCTGGACATCCCCCTCCTTGGAAAAAATCTAGATTTGCTAATGGTGTAGAAAGCGTGGATTTCAACTTAGTATAAATTTTATTGTTCAATAAATTCGATTATTCCTTATGCTTTTCCGTGACATATCTGATTTTTTTTTCAAATTAGTACATAGTACATACAACGGAAAGGGGTGTAAAGCCATGTGTTGAGAAAAAAAAAACATACATAACGAAAAAATATGCACTTTCGGCAAATACCAGGGGGTACCTGATGAATTCTTCCTCAATTCCTGGCATTTCTTTAAAACAGTTTGCAATATGTACATTAGAAACACATTATTCTTCAATATTCGATGTTTTTTATATTCACAAACGTAAATTTATTCATGTCTAGTACAGAAAAATCTTTGTATGGATCGATTTCACGAAGATTATGTGTAGATCCAATGCAAGTCGTTATTAAAAATGTGCCATTTTCTCATCTTTATATCTGAATTTAGAGTTTGAATTTTTAAAAATGCAACATGGAATCGATAAATATACCTTTGAAGTATAAGTGACAAAGATGTCAAGGATTTTGATTGCGATTTCTGCAATAGCGAAGCAAATTTGAAGACAATACTAAAGCCAAAATATACACAAGATTTTACTATCATAGTAATCCCATAATGCAAAGTTCATTGAAGCGATTGGTTGAATATGAGAGAGCGCTCACTCTGAACTGATTATGTGACGCAGTCGTTCCGCTATATTTGACTTCCATATAAGGAAGTTTCCCCGACTGTTTCAGGTAGACGTTTCGACATACGAACTATCCGTCCCATTTACACTCTTCGTCCTCTCGTCTTTAAACCCAAACCGCATGTACTGTACAAGTATAAACAACGATTTATGTATATTCTTTGTGACAATAACGTGACAAGAAAGAAAAAAAAATGCAGTGCTCTGGATACTAAATGCCTCATGTCATGATATTGTCCTTTACTAATTTCCAACATGTGGTCGAAAACCATTCAACCACATGTTGGAAATTAGTATAGAACAATATCAACAAGACATTGTGGGTAGCTCTGGCTCTGCGCAAACTTCGGTAAAATTACCCTGCTTCTTCTAGAAGTAATTAAAATAATGCAAAGCCCAGTACAGCGGCGCAAAAATGTACATTATAAGCGAAATTTTGATTGCTATTTACATGACTAACCTCAGCATGACTTAAAGTTCGCTGATACTCTGGTATTATGATTCCGTAAGAAGCAAAGAATTCACTGTTGATTAAAGTACTAATAGCAAGTTAAGAAAACGAAAATTTTGATTTTACGTGAAAATGAAATTTTAAAAAATCATTGCTTTTGCGTTTTCGCTGCACACATAGGCAATAACACGTTAAATCATCTTTATCGTGCACAAAGTCCATAAAACATACACTGGTCAAGTTTGAATGACACAATAGCCATAATCTAAATGCGACTCAATAGATTTATGCCTCAATGATCAGTGAATATCTACCTATATGAAAAGGAATCGCTGTTACTTTTAACATACGCGACCATTGACTTGGTCAATTTGTAAGCGTAAAATATTGCTATTTTCCAATGAGTACACCAAAAATGATGTCTTGTAAGGTTTAAAAAGCTAGGTTTTTGAGTAGTGCTTTTCCTTCTGTATTACAAGTTATATTGTCGAATGATTATATTTTACCGTTTGCAAATAGAAGGGAAATTTCCGTTTTCTTAAAAACCTGTTAGTACTTTAGTGACACAAGTGGATCAAGTTTATTAAAACCCTGAACCGACATGCGTTTTGCTCTTTACTTTTTGCGTTTTGCTCATTCCTTTTTGCATTTTGCTTTTAGCGTTTTGCTCTTTGCTTTTTGCTTTTTGTGTTTTGTTCATGTTTTTTTTTTTTTTTTTTTTTTTTTTGCTTTTTTTTTCTCACTGTATTTTTATGGAATACTCGTTCGGAGGATAGTCAGTCTGTACGTCATCAATTGAACAATTGCATTCGTTGACTGACATATTTAGGCGTGGAAATGACATAATATAGGAGAAGAATATGCCTTTTGCTCTTTGCTTTATGCTCTTTGCTTTTTGCGTTTTGCTGTTGCCTCTTTGCTCTTCACGTTTTGTGCTATGTACAACTTTCCTTGTCCATTAAAAACAATGTCAGCAGTCATCCGGCTTATGTGCAACGAATTCATTAATACTAGTAAACTGACAATTAATTCAACATAGGAAATGTATGTCCCTTAATTATTTCTTTCACTCTTTGGGTATCGTTTTTATATTTCTAAATTTGACTTACAAAAGGAAAGGGGGTGCCTCTGCAGAAGGCTTGGCTATCTGGATAATCAATACAATTAACCCTCCCACTTGGATTAAATTTGTCTTAATTTCACAAAAAGGGTCTTCCTCTTCCTTGTAAGGTGGTGACACAAACGCAAAGAGCAAATCACAAAAAGAAAAAAAAAACCCAAAGAGGAAAACGCATGGCGGTTCAGGGTTTCCATTCAAATCCCATCCTAAAATATCGAACAATTGATCCACTAATGCCTGAATTCGCTCGTGTATCCCAACGTCTGTCTACAGACAGCAGTGCAGCTCGTCCTTGAACTTCGTCTGGTGTGACGTGTGTTAAAGTTACTACCTCACACTTCTTGGAAGTCAAACTCCCCGGTCGAGCTCTCTTTTGAAAGGAAATGTTTTATGTAACCGATCGCTGGTAGAAGTTTGCTTGGAAGTGAACAAGTGGGTGACCTAGATTATCACTGGGGTAGACGCCTAGATGGCATCGATTGATAATGGAATATACATAACTAATAATGTGTTAGAATTTTGATTTAAATAATAAATGTTTTAAAAATTAGTAATATATCAAAGTAAAAATACAACAGCTGTGCTCTCCATATTAATTTAATGTAAAAGAAATGTCGTTTCCTGTCATTGGCTTTTATAACAGCATTATGTGTTTGCTTTGTCCTTTCTTCTTTACATCCGATTTCTTCTCGATAAAATTGCGTTGTCCCTTTGAAAAAAGTTGTTTAAATACGGTTAATAACTTTATAAAACTAGTTAGGATACTTGTTCTTATTGTATAACAGAGCCTTATGACATAATTTTCATAATAATCTAATTTGATTTATTTCTTGTCTTGACGCAAAAGATTATTTTTTGTAACATCAATTAAGTGAAGTTGAAGTCTGTTTTGTCACGACCATTCATGGTAAGCAGGAAAGAAGGAATACAATGTATTCTTTCTTAATGCACATCTTCATGACTTGTGTACAGGTACAATGTACCAGACTTGTTTCTATTTAAGGAGGGTTTGAACACCAAGATGGCGGCAACATTATTTGTTTTCTCACTTCCTAGGAAAAGTACAGTACTAACTTCCTTAAAACATTTGATACACTGTTTCATATACACATTTGAGTATCCTGATGAAGTTTGGATAATTTTCGGTGTCATTTGAAGAAATTATGACGATTTTCGAAATTGTGGACTTTGATAGTTTTATCCATGAGCAAACCACGACGTCATTTTGACGTTTTCAGGGAATGTGGCGTCACAAACCTTCGCATTCAAAATGCAATGAAAACATTAACACCAAACGTATCGCAAAGAAACTTTGCATGTATGAAATAGAAAATTAAATCTTCACCACAGAGAATTCGTTGACAAATTAACATCACAGGAAAGTGGATGTCATTTCATATAAAATGGACGATTTTCGAAAGAAAAATTGGATGATTTAAAGCTTTGCAATATTTTAATCCAAAATTCAATTTTTCTCATTTAATCATGAAATCATCTCTGGACATTGTTGATAATTTTTTTCAGATTTTGACAACGATTCATCCACACGATTTCTAATAATTCACTATCAATTACAGTCAATGGGCTCGAAATCGCAAATGTTTGAGCGACAGTGTCATCTTTTATTCCAGTATCCTGCCTTTGTTTAAAACACAATTAATTCTATCTTTTTCATATGTTAGTGCAATACATTTATGAAATTTTTGGAAGTTAAATAAAAATTAATTTCCAGTAGGTTAACGAAAACAGGAATGCCACTTTCAATATTATGAAGTCATCAAGAAAATCACGAAAACGTCGATTTATGCGTATTTCAAAGTCTCGTAGAAAATGTTTCTGTCGATAGAATCAAATGATCAAGGACACACAAGAAATATATAATTTGAGAAATTTTGAGAAAAACTGAATTTAGCGTCCAAGTGTTCAATAACTCCTTAATTTGTTAAACGTCTTCAAATTGGATAGCATCATTTAAGAACAGATAAAATGGCAGCATGGACCAGACATGCACGTTTCGGGTACTTAACCCTCGTCAGTGATCCTCAAATCAAAGCAATGCAGTATGCCAAAAAAAAAAACATGAAAGTTACTGTGTCGAAAAAGCGTACTGAAAGATGTACATGTAGCAGGATGGGTGGGATATGATGCTACAGGACCCACGTTTTAGAAATTGCAAGAAATGTTGATAACATAAATTTTAGAATGCGTTGAAGAATCGATCAACTGTAACTGATCGAACTTGGCTACATGTGCCCTGAGTCTTTTTTGTTTGATGTTTACATGTCGTGTGTCTCTTTTCCGTCTCGTGCTGTACTCCTCTTTTGTGTTTTTGCATCGGGTGTTTTGGTAATTTACTGTTGATGCTGCAACGGAGTCTTGTTGGAGATCTCCTCCCTTCTTTCAAGTCGTCTTTGTGTCATTTGAATATACAAAATTGATCCAAAGCAACCACCATCCGCATGCAACACCCGTCGCAACAGCTCCACGAAAACCTACCAAACTATGCGACTCGATGCACATTTCGATGCACATATCAGGCAAATATTGCCTGCCCGGCAACGCAGACAACCACCCAATCGCAATCCAGATTGCCATCGAACATATGTGTAAACAAAATATGTTTCAGCTTAATAATTTGGAAGTGTTCCAGCTCTTTACCTACTTGAAGAACATTTCAAACCAATTTTACTGAAATGAGTAAATCCTCATCAGTGGTTCTTAAAGATGCCGAAGTGATTTGAAGATGTTTAACATTTGTACTTCTTGGTGAATGTCACTGCTTCCGGACCAGGAATCCCCGAGGGCACTTGTAGCCAAGTTCGAAGTTTATCGTCTCTTCAACGAATCCGAAAATTTCTGAATTCAAAATTTCTTGAAATATCTAAAACGTGGGGGTTCTGTAGCATCATATTCCACCCATCCTGCTACGTCTTTTGATACATATTTGGACATAATAAATTTTCATACTCTTTGGCTATGCTACATTGTTTATATTGAGGATCACTGACGAAGGTAAGGTACCCGAAACGTGCATGTCTGGTCCATACTGCAAAATTATCTGGTATTCTGATGCTATCGAATTTGAAGCCGTTTAAAATTTGAACCACTAGGTGAGTGTCACTGCGGGTGGACCAGGAGTCCCCGAGGGCAGATGTAGCCAAGTTCAATCAACTTCTGTTGATCGTTCCTTCAACGCATTCAAAATGTTCTGTAATAAAAATGTCTTGAAATTTCTTAAACGTGGATCGATCCTGTAGCATTATATCCCAATCATCTTGCTATGTCTTTCGGAATATTTGGACATAATACATGTAATTGTTACACTCTTTGGCCATTTCAGAAATGATTGTCTTACTTTTGCTGTTCATGGATTATAATTCTGCAAGAAAATGGCGAAAATTTGAACACCAAAAGTAATTATTATCGCGAAAATAAAAATCATTTAATAGATTATTCTCGCGAAAAATGGTTTTTAGTAAGGTATACCATAAATTGGTATATCAGTTAGATTTTGTTCTTATTATACATGTGTCATTGTTCAATTTTCCCGATGAAATATGAAGAGGAAGGAGAAATTCCCGATGAAATATGAAGAGGAGTGAAATGAGTGTACATTTGTACTTTAATGTAAGAACTAACTAAAACTTCAACAATGAAAGGTACGAAACAGTAACATCATATGTACATATTTGCTTGTAATTGAGGAATCGCGAAAAATTGTACTCGTGAAAATAAAAAACCAGCCTATTTAACCATAAAATCGCGAAATTTGATACTCAAGAAAATGTCTGGTAATACGGTAGTAAAAATATTAAACGTCTTCAGATTCTCTAATTTTGATAATAGAATTTTTCGAATGCGTTGAAGAAACGATCCATCGAAGTTGAGCAAACTTTGTTACATGTGCCCGCGAGGATTCCTGGTCCACAGCAGTGACACTCACCAAGACTTTAGTGGTAAAATGTTGAACGTTTTCAAAAATTGATGACCAAAACAGCATCTGAGGAATAGTGCAAGTTTGGATATGAAATGTATGTAAATGGTTTAAAAATGTTAGTAATGTAATTATTCTTATGTCTTCTGTAGCACTTGAACGTTGTTCTTGATATCTTTGAACAATGAGTATTGTTGTAATATCTGTATTGAAACAGTGAATTCATAAAAGGACCAACGTTTTAGATTTTGATAAGCTTTGATAACTGAAATTTCGAATGCGTTGAAAGAAAGGAGGGGATCTCTAAAAACTCTCGGTTGCAGCACCCACAGCAAAACCCCAAAACACCCATTGGCAATGCAAAAACACAAAACAAACGCCAACAGAAAGAGGTTGAAGAAACGATCAACCGAAGTTGATCGAACTTGGCTTCATGTGCCAGCAGTGGCACTCACCAAGACTTAATTGGTACAAATGTTAAACGTCTTTAAAAATTTATGACCAAAACAGCATGTCAAACTGATAAAAGGTCACGACAACGCTTCTTTCTGGTGACAGATTTGGAAAGAAGTAATGATTACACTTAATACATTCATTCAATGGGAATGAGTTAAACGGCTTCATACTACAGAAGAAAATAAAATAACATGGGTTCACTCAAATAATTAATCAACAATAAAAGAATAATAAGAGAATGTGACTACAAATAAGAAAAAAACCCAAAGATATTGATAGGTCTCAATTATGATTTGTTATACTGCTCTCTTGGTTAGATATCATAATTGATGTGTACATTACTCAGGATAAATATTTTTGTCGTCCATGACGCTGAAAAATTAGCGTTTACAATTTCACACCATTGACATAATTTGTTTCAGTTGCTGTGAATTATTGACATTATTCACATGGATAACCAGGTATCATCGTCATATCATACGTATAGGAATACAATTATCAGCCAAATACACATGTAAATTACCAATAAACAGATAATTGTTATTTTCTCGACAGTTACGTGTAATAAATAAAACAAAAATCTTGATTTCATGTTAGCTATTTCCTAACCCGTTTAGGGTAAGGTGAATCAGAAAAATGATTTGTATGAAACATATGAACTCCTACGTTGTAAAACAAACAATTGCGTTCAATGGGGAATCTTGTTGACCTTAAAGCACTTCTTAAACTAATCCTTTACTCGTCAACGTTAGCTCAAAGAAAATGAAATGACATCTCAAAATGAAGAGAATTCAAAGAAACTGATAGGGCGTGTGATAATCAATAAATCATCTGAAAAGCTGTAAATGACAAAAGGATTTATCAAAGAAAAGAAGAAAATTTAGCAAAGAAATGTAAATTGTATGTAGTATCTTATGGAAATGATGTGATCAGAATATACATGACATATAGTTTTACGACTTAAAACATTGAAAAATGATCTTGTCCATCTAAGGAAGATTGAACACAGAAATGGCAGTTGCGTTAGGTGAAAAAGGACAGTCTATAAACATTCTCAAAGCATTTCATACAGTACACTGGCCCTATCATAATACTAATACAAGACATAAGGCTAAAGCCCCTGTCACACTGTGGCGAATTGGAGCTACGAGTTTTGTACGAGTACCGGCGAGACATAACTCGCCGAAATTTCCCCGAGTTGGTCTTTATTTTTTTTTATGATTACGACATGAAGTCGACACTTGCTCGAGATCTCTACGAGAAAAGAATGACACTCGGCGAACAAACACGAGTTCAAACAACATCTCCACGATTTATACACGACGTCTTTACGACAAACGAAGACTTCAGTACAAGAGGATACGAGTCAAGTACGAGTTTTGTACGAATTTATACGAGATGTGACGACATGCCTACGAGTTAAGCACGAATTATGACGAACTGAGTACGAGAAGTTTACGAGTTATTTCAAAACATTATTGATTTGGTATAAATTGTTGTTTCCAGTCTTTTTAGCTAACATGATCCGAAAAGTCTTGACTGGGATTGATATCATTGTTATAGTATTTCGACCGTCGACAAGATGCCTTCCTTTTGTATGTTTTGAGCGTATTGACTCTCCATTTTCTTCCTCAAAACTGCTGAACAATTTGAATGATGGTCTGTACAAGGTACAAAATTATGTACATAACACGATACACAATCTTCATTTCTTAATAACATGTATCTTAGCTTCTCTCAAGGATAGATTCTGGACGATGCAAAATCTGTTGAAAAATTTCTTCTACATTGGGTGCATATATGGACTCTGTTGACTTCATTTGTTTACATACAATAATTGAGGTCTTATTCTTTCCTTTTTTATCACTTTCATTATCATTTTCGGCTGCAAATTATAATACGTACCCCAAAGTGTTAACTATTCTGCCAAGGGAAAGAAGGGGGTTCTTGTCAGATTTGTTCTTTTCCATAATCTTTTTTCAATGAAACCAGGATATGAATAGAAAATCTTTAAGTATATGTGTAAACGTCTTCAAATTGAATAGCATCATTTAAAAACAGATAATCTTCAGTGATCTATTTTTTAATTTGCCTGCTTAAAAAGATTATAATTAATATATCGTCTCAATTTCTTTTGAATGCCGTAAAATGGACTACAGGTAGTAGGTGCTCCATGTCTTATACACATCATTGTACCAAAATATATCTGCCATGAACGAAAGGTGGGACTGTTCCCTTGATTTTTATTAATCTGGACGAAATTATGTAATTTAATTTTATGTAATAATAAACATTACAGAAGTACATACCAATCAGTTATTCAGTCTCATAGTCGAAAAGGCAAGGCAAAATTGTTGTGGGTCATGTATTATTTTAGTTTTGCTTTATGTCTAGGTACACATGTACTTAGTCATGTTATTTAATGATTTCATAATAATTCTTTCTAGATTTTACTATGTCATGTTTATCTCATTAGAGAATATTCCAGTATGTTCTTTGTTACATCATTATCATCACATGACTGTGATTTCTGGAATTTACTCTATTGTTAATCATTTGTAATGAGTCATTGTTCTAGAGGCTTCTGGTAAATTCATTGTTATTAAGTATAAATACCTCTGAGGAACTGTGTTAAGGGACATTCGTACACATTCGTAGACACGATTCATTCATCTATTCTGATATACTGGGACACTTTATTTGTTGAGACTTTAATCCATTTGACAACGTTTGGACACCGATCTTTCGAGAACGTTTGTGATTACCGGAAACCATACATTCGATAGACTTTGTGGACCGTAACGGACACTTTGATCCGGACATTCATTGTATTGTAAGTTGTAATCATTTGAAATATATATATTTTGTACATAATTAAACTTGTAAATTTATATTCTGTCTTTGTCTGATTTTTGCTGGCGTTTTGGGGTATTCTGACCCATAACAGAATTGGGGGCTCGTCCGGGATAGTAATCTCTGCATATTTGCACTTTACGTAAAGTTCGTTTTTTTTTTTTTAAATTTTAGTAAAACGTTTGCCAGCAGAAATCAATCATGGTATTTTCGGTCACTGAATTTTTGAAATCGCCGACTGTACAAGAGTTCGAATCATTGAAGAAAGATGATTTGATTGGTTTAGGTCTTCACTTGAAGTTAGATGTAAAATCTTCTATGAGAAAACAAGAAATTAGAAATATTGTGGCTAAAGAGCTTTTAGCTAAGGAAATCTTTTCGTCATACGATTTTCCTGTTGAACCTGTTTCAAGCGAAACCAAAATGTCAAAATATGAGTTTGAATTAGAGAAAATGAAAATACAATTACAATTTGAAAAAGAAGAAAAAGAAAGACAATTTGAAAGAGAAGAAAAAGAAAGACAATTTGAAAAAGAAGAAAAAATAAGACAATTTGAAAGAGAAAAGGAAGAAAGAGAGAAACAGGAACGTATGCACGAGAAAGAACTCCAGTTTGAGTTAGAAAAGTTAAAGTTAGAGAAAAGCGCTAAGGAAAATCCTGTTCCTTCGCTTGTCAAGTCTGAATTCGACGCCGCCAAAAACATCAGATTAGTACCAAAATTTCAAGAAAAGTCCGTGGACAAATATTTTCCACACTTTGAGAAAATCGCGGCCAATCTGAAGTGGCCACGTGATTTTTGGCCAACTTTGTTACAAAGCGTACTTATTGGCAAAGCGGCTGAAGTGTACTCGGCGCTCAGTATTGCTGAGAGTTCAGACTATGACAAGGTCAAGGACACGATTTTGAGAGCATATCAGTTAGTACCTGAGGCGTACAGACAAAAATTTAGAAAGTACAAAAAGTTTGAAAATCAAACATATGTTGAATTTGCTCGAGAAAAAGAAGATTTATTTGATCAGTGGTTTCGATCCAAGAAAATTCCCAATTCATTTGACAATTTGCGTCAAATAATTCTGATAGAAGAGTTCAAAGAGTGTGTACATCAAGATTTAAGAACTCATTTGGAAGACAAAAATGTTAAAACTCTTGAAGAAGCCGCTGTTTTGTCTGATACGTATGCTCTCACTCATAAGAAAAATTTTGTGTCAAAAACTCAATCTAGCGATAGCGCAAAAACTTCAGATTTTCCAAAGAAAAACTTACAAGAGTCTCAGTCGTCCATTAGTTCCCAGTCACCATCTCAAGGTGGTTCTACGTCCGGACCTAGGTCCGAACGTTCTGAGGCATCCCCAGGGGTGGGGTCGCTTCCTACATGCAATTATTGTAAGAAAAAAGGTCATGTTATTGGTGAGTGTTTGAAGCTTAAGAAGAAAAAAGAACTTAAGTCACAGGCCTGTGCGTCTGTTAGAAATGATAGGAAAGCCTTAGATTCGATTTGTTCTGACACTCCTGAAATTCAGGGTTCTAAGTCCAGTTCTGATGATTTTGTGGAGGATCATTATAAGCCCTTTTTGTCACAGGGATTTGTTTCACTCAGTGATTCTAGCGAAGCGTTGCCTGTTCAGATTTTGAGAGATACTGGTGCTGCCCAGACTTTATTGTTAGAGGGGTCATTGCCTTTGTCTGAGCACACTTTTACTGGTAGGTCAGTTTTATTACAGGGTGTGGAGCTAGGCGTCATTGATGTTCCCCTTCATGAAATTTATATGAAGTCAGACTTAATTACTGGACCTGTTATCGTAGGTGTTCGACCTACTCTTCCCGTTCAAGGCGTTTCCTTGTTGCTTGGCAACGATTTAGCTGGCGGCAAAGTTGTAGCCGATCCGATTGTTTGTGAGAAAATCACGTCCGATGTCGTGTCCGATGATGAAGACGACGACTTGTATCCAGCCTGCGCTGTTACCAGGGCGATGGCCAGGAACAGACTAAAAGAGGCTGAGAGTACTTCTGCACTTAACGAGGACCATTCCTCCAAAAGTATAGACCTTTCTGACACATTCATGTCTACCATTGATGACAGCGTACCTGAGACGTCAGTACCACTTCATGTTGACAAGTCTCCGACAGTACCTGGTGATGATTCCCATCCACCATTAGACAGAGATACAGATGCCTTAAGCCGTGAGCAGCTCCTCTCCGAGCAAACTAAAGATCCGGAGATTATCCGACTAAGCAAGAGGGCCCTTCCCCGAGAAGAAGCGGACAAAGTCGGAGAGTGCTTCTACATACAAGATGGCATCCTTATGCGGTAATGGAGACCACCCGATGCACCCCCTAATGAAGTGTGGCGGGTCGTTCACCAGATAGTGGTTCCAGTAGCGTATCGCGGGGACATCATGAGTTTAGCTCACGACACACCCATGGCAGGTCATTTAGGTGTCAATAAGACTTATAATAGGATTTTAAGTCACTTTTACTGGCCTAAGTTGAGAAAAGATGTGTCTGAGTTTTGTAAGTCTTGTCATAGTTGTCAGATGGTAGGTAAACCCAATCAAGTTATACCACCTGCTCCCCTCCAACCCATTCCAGCCTTTGAGGAACCTTTTAGTAGGGTGTTAGTTGATTGTGTAGGTCCTTTGCCTAGGACTAGGTCAGGGAATCAGTACTTACTGACAATTATGTGTACTTCGACTAGGTTTCCTGAAGCCATACCTCTTAGGAATATTAAGGCAAAGACCATAGTTAAGGCCCTTACAAAGTTTTTCAGTTTCGTAGGTGCTCCCAAGGCTATTCAGTCAGATCAGGGTTCGAATTTTATGTCAGGGTTGTTTCAGCAGGTTATGCATGAGCTAGGTATCAGGCAGTATAAGTCTTCTGCGTACCATCCTGAGTCCCAGGGGGCACTTGAACGCTTTCATCAAACCCTTAAAACTATGATGAAAACATATTGTCACCAGTATGGAAAAGACTGGGATGAAGGGGTTCACCTCGTGTTGTTTGCGGCACGTGAAGCGGTTCAGGAGTCCCTGGGGTTCAGTCCCTTTGAGCTAGTTTTTGGGCATACGGTCAGGGGGCCATTAAAGTTGTTGAAGGAAAAATGGTTGACTGAGACTAGCGATTTGAATCTCTTAGACTACGTGTCTAATTTCAAAGAGAAATTATATAATGCTTGCAAATTGGCTCAAGAAAATCTCAAAACATCTCAAATGAAAATGAAAACATGGTATGACAAAGATGCTAGAAACAGAGTTTTTAAACCAGGCGATAAAGTTCTTGTATTTTTGCCTATCCCTGGTCATCCTTTGCAAGCTAGATATTTCGGTCCTTATGAGATTGAGAGTAAAATTAGTGATGTTAACTACGTAGTTAAGACACCAGGTCGGCGAAAAGAAAAAAGAGTGTGTCATGTTAACATGTTGAAAGAGTATTTTGATAGAAGTGACCGAAATTTTGTAAAACCAGTTTCCACTTTGGCCAATGTAAATACATTAGAAAATTGTGTT
Organism: Pinctada fucata; assembly: GCA_028142955.1. Classification (NCBI taxonomy): domain Eukaryota; kingdom Metazoa; phylum Mollusca; class Bivalvia; order Pterioida; family Pteriidae; genus Pinctada; species Pinctada fucata. Next base: position 19,972,889 of record AP027102.1, read on the forward strand.
GAACCTGAATGTAATGAAGAGACTGTCGAAAAAGACTTCGCTCAAAGTGTCCGTTTGAAGAATTCTGAAATTCTGACAAGTCCGGAAGTGAAACTCGGACATTTGACAGTGCATCAAAAAGAGGAAGTGCACCAATTAATGCGGGAATATACGACCATCTTTCCGGACGTTCCAAAAAAGATGAATGCGTCTCATCATGACGTCATTGTAGGTGATGCGTCACCTATCAAACAGCATCCCTATCGGTTAAACCCGATAAAACTTCAATACATGCGGAAAGAAATTCAATACATGCTTGAAAATGACATTATTGAACCCAGCAATAGTGATTGGAGTTCCCCATGTATTCTTGTTCCGAAGCCAGACGGAACTTACCGATTGTGTACGGACTTTAGAAAAGTCAATTCAGTCACCAAAACTGACTCTTATCCGATCCCACGAATCGATGACTGTATCGATAAAATTGGCAGTGCAAAATTTGTCAGTAAATTTGACTTGCTAAAAGGCTATTGGCAGGTCCCGCTTACCGAGAGAGCCAGAGAAATATCGGCATTTGCGACTCCAGATGGGCTATACCAATATAAAGTAATGCCCTTTGGTATGAAAAACGCACCAGCCACATTCCAGAGGATGATCCATTCGCTCCTAAATCATCTCGAAGGATGCGAGGCGTACATCGATGACGTCATCATCTACAGCGACACCTGGGATGATCATCTCCGAATCATGCGTACTTTCTTCGACATACTGGCGAAAGCAAACCTCACAGTGAACCTTGCGAAAAGTGAATTTTGTCATGCGACTGTAGAATATTTGGGTCACAAAGTAGGTCAAGGTTTTGTTACTCCTATCATGGCCAAGGTGGAAGCTATTTCAAAGTTCCCGATTCCTACCAATAAGAAAGAGATAATGAGATTTTTGGGAATGGCAGGATTCTACAGAAAATTTTGTCCAAATTTCTCGTCAGTTGTTGGTCCACTTACCAATCTGTTACAAAAGAGAGTGAATTTTGCGTGGACCAATGACTGTGACGAATCGTTTAAGAAAATCAAATGTGTTCTTATGAATAGTCCTGTCCTGTCAGCTCCAAATTTTGATAAGCAATTTAAGCTTACTGTTGATGCCAGTGATGTAGGAATCGGGGCTGCTTTGTTTCAAGAAAATGATGATGGTGTAGATAGAGTTGTTTGTTATTTTTCAAAGAAATTGACAAAATGTCAAAAGAATTACTCTACTATTGAAAAAGAGTGTCTTGCATTATTGTTAGCTTTACAACATTTTGATGTTTATTTGAATGTTACTTTACATCCCATTCTTGTATATACTGACCACAACCCTCTCACATTTTTGCACAAAATGTCAAACAAGAATCAAAGACTTACAAGGTGGAGTTTATTGTTGCAAGAGTACAATATCATTATTAACCATATCAAGGGCAAAGACAATGTTATGCAGATGCACTATCGAGAGTTTCATGAGTGATTTTTGCAGAATTTACCACCTAAGTTTTCATTGACATTCAAACTTTTTTTAAGGGGGGAGGTGTTGTGGGTCATGTATTATTTTAGTTTTGCTTTATGTCTAGGTACACATGTACTTAGTCATGTTATTTAATGATTTCATAATAATTCTTTCTAGATTTTACTATGTCATGTTTATCTCATTAGAGAATATTCCAGTATGTTCTTTGTTACATCATTATCATCACATGACTGTGATTTCTGGAATTTACTCTATTGTTAATCATTTGTAATGAGTCATTGTTCTAGAGGCTTCTGGTAAATTCATTGTTATTAAGTATAAATACCTCTGAGGAACTGTGTTAAGGGACATTCGTACACATTCGTAGACACGATTCATTCATCTATTCTGATATACTGGGACACTTTATTTGTTGAGACTTTAATCCATTTGACAACGTTTGGACACCGATCTTTCGAGAACGTTTGTGATTACCGGAAACCATACATTCGATAGACTTTGTGGACCGTAACGGACACTTTGATCCGGACATTCATTGTATTGTAAGTTGTAATCATTTGAAATATATATATTTTGTACATAATTAAACTTGTAAATTTATATTCTGTCTTTGTCTGATTTTTGCTGGCGTTTTGGGGTATTCTGACCCATAACAAAATCATTAGATTTTTCACAGAAATGGTTGCGAACCTCGGAATGAACAAAATTCCGAAGTGAGACCAGATGCCCGGGGAGAGCCAGCGTCTCCTGATTGCATGCAACACCCGTCGCATGGACATGGACAAACTGATCATTATGGATTTCATTTTCTGGAGATAACATATGTATTAAGCTTGGATACGCCGTGAATATGTCGGCCCACTTGGGCCTCTTTTTACTTTTGTTCTCTTTTATTGCTACAACATTTATGCATCCTGTAGTGGAAGGCTGACCTTAAATACTTAACTCGGCAGAACTCGAGAATATGTCGAGAAAGTGTCGATCAGAACTCGTATAAAGTCGTGGAGATGTCGAGGAGAGGTCGTTACAACCCGCATGATGTCGTGCAGACATCGTACTCATGTCGTATAAACTAGTATATAAACTCGGCGCTTCTCGCACGAGTTTGATTTATGGAGAGAAGCGACGAGAAGTGGAAAAATGCACACGATGCGAGTTAATGCGACCTCTGTTTTACATCTCCTCAACATGCGCACGACATTAATACTCGCACGACAATTTAAACCGTTTAAAATTCTCGCCGCCTCATGCTGAGTTCTGGCGACATGAGGCGACATTTCTTCGACATGTGAAGACATCTGTACGAGTTCCATGCGACAAATGACGAGTTGTCAAACTCGCGACAGTGTGACAGGGACTTTAGACTAGACGCGGCATGTTTCTTTAGATCGTATGTGAGCTTTGCACAACTAAATAATAACATTTACATTCCTACTGCGTTTCTCATATATGAAGGTACCAAACCAACTGCACTGCAGTTTTTGATAAATGCAACAGTCTATCATGTGACATTAAAACATACGTGGATTAATTTATTATAAAATGCTCCTTCTATTTATTGCTTCAACACATGATTCGGAATATCATTATCAATCAACTGCCAAAACCTAGGTCAACCTTATGTACACTTCCAACAAGTGTGACGTAGTAAGTCGATCACACGTCATACCAGAGGAAGTTCAAGGACGACCTGTGGCATCTACAGAAAGATGCCATGTTTGCACATTAAGACATTAGGATGAGGATTTGATCCACCTGTGTCATTTCTCAACGGTGAGTGTATTTGTGCTTCTTATGGAATTATACATATCAGAAATATCTCGAGTATCAGCTAATCTTGTGCAATGTTGAGGTAGGTCATGAAAATATCGATGATTTTCGTGTTTTTCTCTTTTTCAACAGCTGTGCTCAATTTTGCATTATTTTTCTTACTTCCAGAAGAAACAGGGTGATTTTACAGTAGTTGTACCGATTGGTTTCATAGGTTTAAGTGATTTTTCAAATATTTTCCTTCCGATCTGCAACTTTTCTCAAGTTTAATCCTCTGCTTGGTCTTTAAATTATGTTGGACAAAACTCGCGAATTTTCACGATTCACTTTTTATTCAGTTTTAATAGTAATGTTCAAAATACAACCAAAATCAAAATTGAATTTCTCATTTTACAATGTTTCCATACGGAAGGTACTACTTCGAAGCTAGCGAAAAAACGTTGAAAGTTCCTTTATCTGTTACGTCATGTGACATTCTCCCTCTGCGGTGATATTTCAACTATAAAGAAACGGGGTGAAAAAGGCACAGAAGCAACTTTTAAAATTAGCACGTAAACTGTAAATATAAAGATTGTTTTAAAGTTTTTTCGGTTTATCGGTGTGTATAATGCCAGTAGGGAATGGACTTCGTGATTTATTGTTTTTCCATTCCCTACTGCCAATACACGCCGATAAAGCGCAAAAGCTGAAAAACAAAAATGTGAATTCTTAAATAAATTGAATTGTTTGGCTTGCAAGGCAAATTCCTTTTCCATTCTGGTTTGTTATTGCTCCTTTGTAGGATGTTTTACCGGTGATTTTGTTTGGTTTTCCATTTTTCATATTCATTATGTTAGATAAATACTGTTTGGAACGCAGTTTTACAGACGTGGCGGTTTGAGGCATGTATATCGTCGTTGTACGTGCTTGTGGTATATTGTAGGCCAATCAGAATGCTTGAATTTACAAAGAGAATGATCGAATTAGAATGCTAATTCTTATTTGACTCTGTTTATAAAATTGCATAGTTTAGTTTTACCTAGATGCAGGGATATCTTTCCATATGTTGACCATATGAAGTTCAATGCACGGACATAAATGTATCTGAGATTAACACGTGATAAGATGCCAGTCACGTTTATCAAATTGTGAAAAAGTAGGAACGCCATGTACACAAAGACAAGAAGATTAAGCTTTAATCTAGTTACTCTATTTGATCTAAATAAAAAATATATATTACTCTTTTTTGTCTCAATGTGACGTACATGCAACGATAAAAATCCCCATATAGAAAAGGGATTATTGTCTCAAAGTTTCATATCGCGAACTGCATTTTGTTTCATGTGGATTTTTGTACAAATGATTATTAGTGTGAGAAACAAAGTTAACAATGTGACCCTAGAAACATAAATAAGAAAGGGGAAAATGGATTTAACACATCTCTCTTTTAATGAAGTTGTACTGTAGCCTTAACTTCAGTAGTCTGTTTCTATCCCATTTACGTCATGAAAAATATATAATCAACAATAAGGGAATATATAAGACTCATTCTCTGGTACCATCAAAATTCTGGCGCCATGGAATGTCATGGATTTTCATGATTGTCTGCATATTTGGTATATATTATGTTCTGATTGCAAAGATTAAGGTTTTCGATCATATGGAACAAAGGAGGGGATCTCCAACAACACCAGGTTGCAGCACTCGCAGCAAAACCCCAAAACACCAAATGCAAAAACACAGCAGACAAGCACAGAAAGAGACACAAAAGGGACAACGCACAACACAGAAACATCGAACACAAAAGACTATACATAAACCAACGAGACCAATGGGCAACCGGTGCCGACTTAGGACGGCCATCTGCTACGGAAACATCAGAAGGTGTAGTTATCCTGGATTACGGGCGCAAAACCCTCCCACTTTTCCGATTACCCAGAGGTCTAAAAAAATGTACAATTGTGGTGTAAAACAACCCCCCCCCCCCCCACTGTCAGATGACCACACACAAACAAAACCGCAAAACATAGGGGCCCAGGCAACAGAGATGAATATGTTAATGGAAATGAAAAAAGGGCGTGCGTAATACAATCCGTGCTCTGCAGGCGCGAGGAGTTATCACCCTTGGAGTCCGACTGCCATTCAGGGAGAACAGGTGGTCGGGCTCGTCTTGGAATCCCGTCGTCACAGTCAGTCAGAGTGAAAGTTTTAAGAATGCGCTTGTACAAGACTGTTGATTGGTCAAGTGTCAGGTACCAAGCCTAGTGTTCGTCTGGTGACAGGCGTTTGATGATTCTGATGCATTTTCATTATGTTGTCTATCTTTGATCCTACTTATGTCACCATAAAATGCAGGTTCTGAACTACCCAAAGTAATATACTCTGTTGCCTGTATTGGTCCGAATTTCAAACGAAATTGACAATAATTTTTGTAAAATTTCCAGAAAGTCTTTACTTAAGTTTGTGAAAGCGAAAACCTTTTCATAAAAGTTTCTTTGTAATTTGTTAATTTAAACTATGAAAATCCAAAACATTAGTACATGCTCTAGCATACCGGATGAGCTGAGAAATGTAGATACCATAGGACGGTAATCTAGGAACATCACCGTCAAGCCAGGGGGTTTTGCATCCAAATCATCTTTTTTGTCATACACACTTGTATGAATCTCTCCATTAACAATTTTGATATTTAGATAAAAAAATGGTGTTTCTAAGTTTGTAGCGTTTGCCTTGTTTAGACGAAATTCTTGTGGATAAAGTGGATAAATAACATTTTTATATTTTTCAAAAACAGAATTGTTAATGGTAAAAATATCATCCAGGTGCCTAGAAGTACCAATGAAACATTTCGCATCATCATTTTTTCTTTGCTTTTGAAGATTTTGGATAAAAATAAATCTGCAATAAGAGACACACAATTAGTACCCATAGGAATCCCTACAACGTGCTTGTAGAGTTTCTTACCCGATATTACATAAATATTGTCCAAAAGGAAAGACAGGGCAATACACAGGTCACCACATGTCCATGATTTGTATAATTTGTAATCTGTGGCGGAAAAGAAACCCTTCGATTCAGAAGTACAAATATAAGTTTTCTTCTCTCGATCAAAACACCATTTAATGAGTTTGGATAATCGATCATTTCTTTTGTTTTCAGGAAGCGTGGTGTACATATTAGAAAAGTCGTATGAAGAAATCGTATATTCTTGAAAATTTCTTGATTTCATTTTGTCAATCACATCCCCTGAATTTTTAATAGTCTAAGACCAAAAGAAGTTTACACCATTCCTGTTCATGACAGTTTCACAGTATTTGGCCACTTGTTCTAGCAATGTATCGAAATTTGTAAGGAGACTTGTGAAGTTTTGGTATGCAGTATATTGTAGGGAGATCAAATTTAGAAATAGTTAAATGAAGAAATTTAACTGTTATGTTTGCTCAAAATTTTGGGAACACTTCCATTGCTTACAGCCGTGAATGTTGACATTAAATTTTTAGACAAAATTGTTGTTGAGCAGCTGCTGGAATTAGCAATGTATCGCAATTTTTGGACCTAAATATCAAAATTGTCAATGGAGAAATTCATACAAGTGTATATGACAAACGAGATGATTTTGGATTCAACATAGTAAATTTTCCCTGGCTTGACGGTGATGTCCCTAGATTACCGTCATACGGTATCTACATTTCACAGCTCATCCAGTATGCTAGAGCATGTACTGATGTTTTGGATTTTCATAATAGAAATCTACAAATTACAAAGAAACTTTTAGGTCAAGGTTTTCGCTTTCACAAACTAGTAAAGACTTTCTGGAAATTTTACAAAAAATATAATCAACTTCTTTTGAAATTCGGACCCATACAAGCAACGGAGTATATTACTTTAGGTATTTCACAACCTGCATTTTATGGTGACATAATTAACAAAATGAGAAGGATCAAAGGTAGACAGCATATTTATCGAAATTGCGTCAGAGTCATCAAACGCCTTTTATACCGTTTAGACGGACACTAAGCTTGGTGCTTGACCAATATACAGTCTTGTACGAGCGCATTCTTAAGACTTGCACTCTGACTGACTGTGACGACGGGACTCCATGACGGGCCCTGTCCAAACCCCTTTAGAGAAGACAGGGCCCCGACCACCTGTCCTCTCTGAATGTCAGTCGGACTCCTCTCGCTACAGCCGGCAGAGCACGGACTGTATTACGCACGTCCTCTTTTTATATCCATTTACATATTCATCTGTGTTGCTTGGACCCCTGTGTTTTACAGTCTTGTTTGTGTGTGGTCATCTTACAGTGAGGAGGTTGTTTTACACCATAATTGTGCGTTCTTCGAGACCTCTGGGAAATCGGAATAGTGAGAGGGTTGTGCGCACGTAATCCAGGATAACCACACCGTCTGCTATTTACGTGGCAGATGGCCGTCCTAAGTCGGCACCAGTTGCCCATTGGTCTCGTTGGTTTATGTGTAGTCTTTATTTTTCATGTTTCTATGTTGTGAGTTGGTGTTCCTTATCCCTTTTGCGTCTCTTTCTGTGGGTTTCTGTTCTGTGTTTTTTGCATGGGTGTTTTTGGATTTTGCTGTGGGTGCTGCAACCTAGTGTTGTTGGAGATCCCCTCCGTTCTTTTGTAAGTAGACTTGTGAAGTTTTGTATACAGTTCCGAAACTAAAGTCGATATGAAGAAGCGTTTTCAAATAATTATAATGTTGTTGGCTTTTTTTCTGCGAGCGCGAAGACATATGTAAATTACGTAACTTGGATTTGAAATATCTTTCAGATTTAGAACTTGGATTTTCAAAAAAAAAATGAGGATTTCTGTGGTAGATATCGTCCTGTAGCATCATATCCCAACCATCCGGCTACGTCTTTCGGTAAATTTTTGTACATAGTATTTTTCACACTTTTTGGCAATATTACATTGTTTAGATTGAGGATCACTGACGAGGTTTAAGTACCCGAAACGTGCATGTCTGGTCCATGCTGAAAATTCATGTGCTCTGAAATGATGCTATTGAATTTGAAGACGTTTAACATCTATTCGAATATCGGTAAGATCCAAAAATGAGGTTTGTCCAGTTATTCAGAGCATGCGATTTGACTCCTTCCGATTTACACCATCGTTTGGTATAGATATCTTAAGCTTCCTTTATGACTTCGCGTTATTTAATCAAATCTATCTTGGATGGGATTCTATACTTAGGTCTTTTTCTGAGTAGACCACGGAGCTGCCTGTCTTATATAATTGAAAAGTCACCTGTAATAATATGACAACTGGTTTATATAATATTCAGACGTTGCACATTCTCAAGAATCAGGACATTATTCAAGTATTTTAGGATCTGATGTAACTTTGTTGTAGTTAAAAATGAAATTTCGAATAGGTCTCTTACATGTATAATTGTAACAAATAAAGGAAGGTTCTAAATTTTCAAAATATGAAGGAATGGCACTTTATACGCGTTGATCCTGAAAATATTTGAGATATTCAGAAGATCAAAACCTTTGTTTGTAAATGAAATTTCTATGAATCGTCTTTAAGGGGAGGATAAAGTTTATTTTGTGCCTATGCAACAATGATTTTTAGCCTGAATCAATAAGTGTTTCTTCAAAATGCAACTAGTGCTTCATCTAAGATAGATGTCAATTGAACTGGTGGAGCTGAAGAGAGAGCATGTAGCCGTTCGAATCTGCCGCCGTTGCGTGCAATGATCAGTAGATCTTTGAGGTTACGATGTACTCTAGCACTTTTTCTTAGTTTTTGGTTTCGCCTTTTACCGTGGGACCTACATTCACATAATCTCATACAGTGCATGTCTTTTATATATTATTTTCATTTTCATGCATGAACATCGACGGCGGGTGCGGCTGGCAAACAGGGGATGCTTACTCCTCCCGGGCACCTGGTCCCACCTCTAGCTTGCTATAGGGATCAATCGATGCTCAATTTGGTGCTCTGTTGAGAGTGCTATCGAGATTGAGACGTTTAGTGTTAGGGCGGATTGAAAAGACATTGATATTTGATGAGGTCGAAGAACTGTTTCCTTGTTCATGATCTTTTAAGCCGAGGGGGTACATAGTTTGCAGTTTGGTTATCCAGGCAAGTTCAGCTGTAAGTGGCGTTCTAAATTTCAGTTTTACTTTGATTTTTGAGTTTTGGAAATGACTGAACTGGAGTAATAGTTATATCCGAAATTAAATGGTTATATTTAACGAAGTGATGGTAAAGGAAACTTCTTTGGGTTTTTTTTCTGACGCGAGTTTCTTAGCTGATACGAATGACTTCGAAAACGAGAAAATTCAAGGCCTGACCTGTTTCACCTACATATTGGGCGCCACATCCCTTGGCGTGTCATGTAATGACATTAATGACATCTTGATACGATCAATTGATGTCCTTATCAATCTCGATTTTAAAAGTCTGCCCATTAACACTAGATTTCATTGTGGAATTGCAACTGATGAGCGGACACATACCGCATCTTTTCCCAGTGCACATGAAAATGTTTGTTGTTAAATGTAGAGCCTGCAGATGGAGAAGTGGGTGCAATACGTCTACGGGGTCTTAATTAAAGAGGTGATAGAAGTACCTTTGGTGAGGAAAAAAGTTTCTTACTGTTAAATGTTGATGATGAAAAAGTCACTGTAGGAATAGAGGGTGATCTCAAAGGACTTAATTTGATACGAGGCGACCTTAAAAATGTCATGATGAATGATCGATGAAAGGTGAATTATGATCCTGCGTAGAAGACACTACAATTTAGTCTAGTTAGAGAACGTAATAGAATTAAAACACTTAGCCACATGATCAGATGCATGGATAGCGTCCCATAAGTTGACCATATGAAGTTCAATGCAGGATAACGGGACTGAAGACATAAATACATCTGAAATTAACACGTAATGATAATACAGTCACGTTTATCAACTTGTGGTAAACGTAGCCACGTCAAAAAAGCAAAGACAAGAAGGTTAAGCTTTAATCTAGTCACTCTATTTGATCTAGATAAAAATTTATATATTACACTTTTGTGTCTCTATGTGACGTACATGCAACGATGAAAATTTCCATATAGAAAAAAGATAATCAATTGAACGGGGATTTCTCAACGTTTCTTATCGCGAACTACATTTTGGTTCATGTGGATTTTTGTACAAATGAATATTAGTGTGAGAAACAAAGTTAACACTCACAATCAGAAATGTGATCCGAAAAACATAAATAAGAAGGGGGAAATGGATTTAACACGTCTCTCTTTTAATGAAGTTGTACTGTAGCCTTAACTTCAGTAGTCTGTTTCAATCCCATTTACGTCAGGAAAAATATAAATTCAACAATAAGGGGGTATTTAATTTGGTATCGTCCAAATTGAAACCAAACTTCATTTGTTAGAATCAAATGATAAAAGGCAACAGCATTCTTCGTCCATTCAACACCATTGCAGCAGAATTGCACAATTCGTTGGGGTTTTTTTTTCTTCACTTTTTAGGCACTTTATTATTATGAAGCCCTAATGTACAGCATAATATGATAAGGTTCGTGAGGATAAAGTCCGGATAAACACACAAAGTGCAGTGATATGACAGATGCCCGTACATACATGTTTTTGTAGTTGGCTCCGGATGCACCTTTACCTCCCTCTTTATTGCATTGTATTTTTATTTTCTTAAATGAATTGTTGGTACCCTTTCTTGTTTTGCAAGTTGTCAGTCATTTTGATAAAATAGACTCTACGCTGATGTACATAGTTTGTTTTCATAGTGTTCAATGTTTTCTGTTTGTGGTCAACTTTGGTCATTGTAACTTGGCGTTTGGACATACTTCCTCCTCCAGATGATGTAGATTAAATTAAGTATTGCTTAATGTAGATTTTACTTAGGTTCGCTTAGTTTTGATTCTGTTCAACTCTGGCGCTTAGGGTTTTTGCATATAGGAATGAAAATAGGGGAAAAAACCACAAAAGCCGAAATATTAAAAAAGCACAATAAAGTCTTACTAAATTGTGGGAAAAAAGTTATATATATATATATATATATATATATATATATATTTATAAAACTGATCTTTCTCATGAGAAATAAAAATCGGACAAATTTTAAAAGGGAAACAATAACACAATATTATAAAAGACACGAAGGACAACTTTATCTAAAGAACACTCTCCAGAGTCTAGTACAAGTAAGGAAGCACACTGTATTAATATAAGAACAGTTCAGATATTTTAAAACCAAAGGTATTGCTTAAATCATGTAATATATATAATGTAAGTTATAGTAGCTAACAGAGGAGGACCGTAAAGGAATTAATAAACAAAATTAAGGTAGCACTTAGTCTAGTAACAATTTCAAATCGTATTCACATACTCCATCGTATCAAACATTGGTTGAAGCAGTTATCAATTTATAAAACTCTGTAATTCAAATACACTTGAGGAAGAAGGTAATAAAAGTTGTTTCATGATACTTCAGAATCTTTTATCACTTCACTTATTACATTGCTGATATTTCGACAGTGGTAAGCATATTAAGCTTATTTAAGGTGACAGAACTGGAAATAAAGTAATAATACACTTGAAACATTCTATCGTGGGAAACAATGTAGAACATTCACACAAAGAGGGCCGTATATGTTAAACAAACAACGAAGCAACAAACGGACAGCACCTGAAAGCTGGAGACCAATGGGAACTCGGAATCGTCTTTTCGCAGATAAAAAATGAGACATTTCAATTTTGATAAAAATATATTTCAGCTCAATTATTCTCGGAAATAATACTCTCCGGGCATAAAATTAGAAATCAAGCGATCGAATCTCTTCTTCAAACGAATCATTGACAAGCGTATTTAAACTTTGACCTGCGGTTCGGCTTAAAAAGCTTTTTTTTTTAAAGTTTTCTAATGAACAATGATTTCAAGAAAGGGCAAGCAAACCCTTCCTATTTTTCTGACAGAATTAGTATGCGGATTGTTTGGTATTACTATAGTTCAAAGCTTATGACGAAAATAGAAACTTCTCTAATGATATTATTGATTAATGAACTATCAGAAAAGTGAAGAAGCTTGTATTGTATTCCATAAGATAACGATGTGACCCCGGGCTAAAACGGAAATCTAGTTTTTCCAAACTTCATTTGCCTAACCCAACAACAGAGAGGAGTATAGACGTCAAAAATCTATTGAAAACATCATCGTTATCAGTGTCCTGGTAAATTAATAGGACGTAAACTGACTTGGTTTTGTATTATTGTAGTGCCATCGTTTTATGAATTGGTATTGATAACTATACGTTGAAGGGAGAATATGCTGATCATGTGATTTCTTCACACCCCCATTCATTAACTCTTATCTTTTGTATTTCACATTCGTACTACGAAAAGCCTTTGAATGACAAGTCACAAATATAACTGTTGGAAATGCATTGTAATTTTTCCACACAGTAATTAAATTTCCCATAAAGAATAGGATGAAGCACGCCACTTCATGCAAGTATTTTAAAAAGGGAATGATATACAATCAAAATATTCACAGATTGCCGCTAAGAATATAATTTGAAGTGGATTTCTTTCACAATAAACCACAGGACCCAGGTATCGCACTTTTATAAGCATTTCCTTTGAAAGTATATCATGAAAAGAAACACAGACGTTCAAAGGTAAGGGTTTGTGACTAAGCAGAGACGCCCGGACCCTGTGCAACTTCTTATTTTTACATGTAGATTGTCCATTTGTCTATTACTTTCTGATTTGCGTCCTCGTACTGGTAGGTTTTGGTCCCAAAAAATTAAAACAACTCATAAAATTCCTTCATATGAATGTATTTTCTTCATATCAAACTGTTTCACTTTTATCATCCTCTCATGTATTTGGTTATATTAATATTAGGAAGTTGATCCCAAATTGGTAGTGTCGAAAATGGATTAAAAGTAAGAAATGCAGCTGTTTATGCTTGTTTGTTTTCTGGCTGGCCGGTTTGTATTTCGTACGTCTCCCTTCTTTATATCCATATAGATTTACATGTAAATATTCATCTGTGCTGCTTGGATCCCTTAGGCTACATTTTGCTGTCTTGTTTGTGTGGTCATCTTACACTACAATTGTGCGTTCGTTTGGGTAACCGGAAAAGTGGGAGGGTTGTGCGCACTTAATCTGGATATCCACACCATCTAGCTACTAGCATAGCAGATGATCGTCCAAAGTCGGCACATATCGCCTATTTGTGTCTTTGGTGTATGTTTCGTGATTTTATGTTGTATTTTGGTTCCCTTGTCCCTTTTGCGTCTCTTTCTGTGTTTGTCTACTCTGTGCTGCAACCGAGTGTTGTTTGAGATCTCTTCCTTTCTTTTGTCAATATCGAACGGACGCAAAACATAATAAAAAGGAGAAATGGCCTAATGATAAAATGTGTTAAAATTATTTCAAAGCTAACTGCTCATTCTGCTGATCATCTAGCTTTACTCGCTTGTTGTTTTTCCATATTTTGGTTATAACTGATGTATGAATAAATCCATATTAATGATGACAGAAAGAAGATTCGATGGTAAAGTAGAATCGAAAGAATTAAGGAATCATTGTAATATTATTTTTGGTTGATCGAGGTATCAACACCAAAAATTGAGGGAAAACTGCATCGTGCGCGTAGCGCAAGATGCATAAGTTTTCCCTCATTTTTTGGTGTTGATACCTCGATCAACCAAAAACATATTACATTGATTACTTATCATTTCATTTCGTCGTTCAACGTTTATTTTCAGCTTTGAATCGTGTTGCTAACGACGTTGCTTATGACGTTGCTAAGCGCGTTCTTCCGTTTTGTGTTGATACAGGTATCAACAAAATTTCTCTGCCAATCAGATTCGTCGTTTCTTAATAATAACAATGGAAATTAAATGATATTATATTCCTCATTGTACCTGACAGTCATGCAAAAGGTCTCTGAAATATGTTATTGAAGGGCGGTGTTGAGTCTTATACCTTGAATAGTATAGTGAATAGTTTCTGATAGACTTTACACATACTAACACCTTATTCATGTTTCAACTATTTTTTGTTTGACATTTAGATTTTAAGTAAATTCCATGTTCAAAATTTAGAGGTAACCTCATAATTTAACTAAATTTCATTTTTCAAACGTTATATATAAGGTACATGTACTCTTGCATGTTGGACGCTTTTACCTGAAATACATTTGAATTGTCCTTTGTTAACTAGCAAGTATCTAAAATATTCTTTTTCCTCCTTTTCTCTCTCCTCTTGAGCAAGACATAAGGCACGGTCCATTTGATATTCTGGTTGGGGGGGGGGGGGGCGCTTAGGTTTTTAGTCGGAGCAAAATTTTTTTTTCGCCCCAGACCGGAGTAAAAATTTATTTGTCTTGCAAAGTTGGAGCAAGAAAAATTTGTTTTCAAACATTAGTGATGTAAAATATACTATGAGGATTTGTGTTTTATCAATAGAAATTCTTTATTTTTACTAAAACTTAAAAACTATAAACAGAGAGTAAAAAGAAGTTTACCCCCCGCATTGATCTTTATTTTGTTGAATGGCAACACAAAAAGGCTTATCATATATTTATTCATATTAGAATGGGTGAGTTTAGGTTCCAAAAGAATATTGACGACAAATTTAAGATTTTTCGTCTTCCATATCAGAGTTTAGGCCTACGAGAAAGTCACGAATATCAGTCATGTCAGTGTTGTTGTTTGGTTTTATAGGCTTACATCATGTAATACATGTACATGTAGTTGTTTGGGTGTGTAGGTGTGTGAGAGGAATGTTTACCAGTTATAATTTTTTGTTCATGCTTTATGATTTTAAAACAAAATTGTAATCATGAGTGAACTAAAAATAATGTCGCTAAACTGTAGGGGTCTAGGCAATCTACAAAAAAAAAAAAAGAAAAGATGTCTTTAATTATCTACATAATAAACCATATTCTATTCATTGTCTACAAGACACCCATTTTACTGAAAAAGATAAAAATACAATAAGATCAAGTTGGGGATATGAAGTTTTTCACAGTCCAGGTAGATCCGATGCACGGGGGGTCGCTATCCTATTTAAGAACAATTTTGATTTTGAAGTGCTGGAAAGCAAACATGATGACATTGGCAACATGCTTTCTCTAAAAATTCTCATTAATAAAAATTACTCGTTACTTTTGATAAACATTTATGGGCCTAACAGAGATAATCCAGAGTTTTATAAACGCATAGAAAGAATGATAGATCAAAATGATAGTGACTTTGTAATAATTACCGGAGATTATAATTTGCCAAGTTCGATCAACTTTGGTTGATCGTCTGTCTCTTCAACGCATTTAAAATTTTCTGTTACAAAATTTCTTGATATTTCTAAAACGTGGGTCCTGTAGCATCATATCCCACCCATTCTGCTACGTCTTTTGGTACATTTTCGGACAAACATAATAATTTTCATACTTTTTAGGCCATATTACATTGTTTAGACTGATGATCACTGACGAGGGTTTAGTACCCGAAACGTGCATGTCTGGTCCATGCTGTAATTTTATCAGGTTTTAAATGATGCTATTGAATTTAAAGACGTTTAACATTAGTACTAAATCCAGATTTAGATTATAGAAACTATAGAGCTATTAACAATCCTAGGGCTAGACAAACAGTACTTGAATTTAAAGAAAAACATAATTTGGAAGATGCATGGAGAATCCAGATTATTATAATCTAGATTATTTCTTAATTTCTACTGAACTAATGGCATTTGTTGAGAGAACATCAATACAACCAGGCTATCGAACTGATCACTCCATCATTGATATTACATTAAAATTTGATACTTTTGAAAGACAGAATGGTTT
The DNA here is from genome assembly GCA_028142955.1 of Pinctada fucata. Taxonomy (NCBI): domain Eukaryota; kingdom Metazoa; phylum Mollusca; class Bivalvia; order Pterioida; family Pteriidae; genus Pinctada; species Pinctada fucata. Next base: position 19,988,960 of record AP027102.1, read on the forward strand.
TTGGAAATTTAACAATTCACTTTTACGGGATAAACAGTACATTGAAAAAGTTAAAAAAGCCATTGAAGAAATAAAACAGCAATATGCGGCCTTCCCATATGAACGAGATGCAATTAATAATATTAAAGCAGAGGACATTGAACTCATTATTGATGATCAAACCTTTTTTGAACTTTTATTGCTACACATAAGGGGAATAACAATTTCATACTCTTCTGCTAAGAAAAAGGAAAAGGATTCAAGGGAGAAATTTTTAGAAAATAGAATTGAAAAATTAGAATCATCTAATTTAGAATCACAAAATGTTTCACTTTTTCAATACAAAGAAGAGCTGGAAGAGATAAGAAAAGAAAAGATAAAGGGTCTATTCATTAGAGCAAAACTTAAGTGGATTGAGGAAGGAGAGAAGCCGACAAAGTATTTTTGTGCATTAGAAAAGAGAAATTTTGTAAATAAAACAGTTACCAAGCTCATAGATAAGGATGGAAATATAATTCAAAATCAAAAAGAAATTCTCAAACAAATACAACAATTTTATATGAAATTATATGAATCTAAAGATGATCATCTGGAAGAAGTTGACCTATGTAATGTCTTGCCATATGACGACATTCCAAAATTGGATGACGAAATGAATAAAAAATTAGAGGGGCTCATTACATGGGAAGAAGCTTCTAAAGCCCTTAGATCAATGAAGAATGATAAGAGCCCGGGCAGTGATGGCTTCACGGCAGAATTTCTAAAAATTTTCTGGAAAGACATTGGCTATTTCTTGTTAAGATCTTTAAACAAAGCTTTCATTACTGGTCAGTTATCACTTACTCAAAAACAAGGAATAATAACAATATTACCGAAACCTGGAAAATAAAGGGACCTCCTAAAAAACTGGCGCCCAATATCACTTCTGAATGTTTCATATAGATTCTTTCGGCCTGCTTAGCTAATAGGATGAAAATAATCATTTCACACTTAATACATAACAATCAAAAAGGATTTATTTCGGGGCGGTACATAGGAGAAAACACGCGATTAACATATGATATACTTCATGAATGTAGAGTAAAACAAATACCTGGCTTATTACTCCTTATAGATTTTGAAAAAGCCTTTGATTCGGTTTCTTGGAAATTTATGAACAAAGTATTAGATTTCTTTAAATTTGGTCAAGATTTTAAACATTGGATTAATATTATAAATTCTGATATAAAATTATGTGTCATACAAAATGGTATATTTTCTTCATTCTTTGGGATCGGGAGGGGCTGTCGTCAGGGCGACCCTGTCTCCCCATATCTGTTTAACTTATGTGTTGAAATTCTAGCCATAATGATTCGGCATAACAAAAATATTAAAGGAATAAAACTTTATAATAAGGAATATTGCTTATCACAATACGCGGACGATAACAACTTTATTTTTAGACGGTTCAGAGAAAAGCCTTAAAAGTGTTTTTGACCTTCTCTATCAATTTTCAAAGTATTCAGGTCTCAAGCCCAACATTGATAAGACAAGAGCAATATGGATAGGTTCAAAAATAAATTGCAATGCTATTATTTGTCCAGACATGAATTTGAATTGGTCTACTGAGCCATTTGACATTCTTGGTATCACATTTACATCAGATTTGGAGGGCTTAGGGGATATTAATTATTCTGCAAAACTAAATAAGATTAAGAAGGAAATAAACAATTGGAATAAACGTAATCTTACTCCACTTGGAAAAATAACTGTCACAAAATCAATTTTACTACCAAAATTAACACACTTGTTTTTAACTATTCCACTTCCAACAGGAAATTTTGTTAAAGATCTAGAATCCTTGTTGTTTAAATTTTTATGGAATAACAAACCCGATAGAATAAGTAGGAAACTTTTAACTAGGGATTATAATCAGGGGGGACTTCGTATGATTCATATTGAAAATTTTGTTAAGGGTTTAAAGATTACTTGGATCAGGAGAATGATGCAATCATCAAATGAAGTAGATTGGATTAATTTATTTGAAAATTCTCAGGATACATCAGTAAGTTTGATATTAAAAAGAGGGAATAGTTATACACATGACCTATCCAAAAACTCGAGAAATAAATTTTGGAAAGAGACTTTATTATATACATCACACTTACATTCAATATTATTAAATGAAATAAAAGAAATTAAAGATATAATGAATGCACCACTATGGTTGAATACAAACATTAAAATAGATGGTAAACCTATTCTACATCAAACTTGGAGCATAAATGGGATTTCTTGTATACAAGACATATTTAACATTGATGGTACAATGCTATCTTATGAACATTTCTGTGATAAGTTTAATTTTCAAACACCATTTTCTATTTTCATGGGAATAAGACTTACTATATTAAATGCATGGCCTATTTTAAGAAACACACAAATAGACTGTTTTATACCAAACCAACATATTATTGCAAGAATACTAGGTAAAGACAAAAAAGGTTCAAGGACATTGTATGATATTTTTATGTCAGATAATAATATGGAAAAAAAATATGAATTAAAATGGAAAACCTTATTAAGCCTTTCTGACAGTACATGTTGGAAACAAATTTACATATCTAATCATTGTTTTTCAAAAGAAAGTAGGCTTATTTGGTTCCAATATAGATTTCTCCATAGGATTTTGGCCACAAACAAATTTCTACATACTATTAAACTTGTACAAAACCCTCTATGTACATTTTGCTTGAATGCAATAGACTCTTTAGAACATTTGTTTTTCTACTGTGAACCAGTAAATAATTTATGGAAAAATCTAGAAGCAAATATAAAAGAAAAATGTGGAGTGGAAATAGAATTGTCACCAATGGTTGTATTTCTTTTATTTGATGAAAAGAAGTATACAAATATAAATTTAATTATTGTAATTATTGTATTGACAAAATTATACATATACAGAAAGAGATTCACAGACAAAAGACTCCAAATAAATGAATTGAAAAAAGATATAAAATACTATATTGACTTAGAAAAATACAATTACAGAATTCAGGGAAAATACAGCATGTTTATTGAAAAATGGAATCCATTGATAAATGCATTTAATTGAAAAGTTATTTATTGTATTTGAAATTGTCACATGTAACTGGTAAACGTCTTAAGGAATGAATGAACGAATGAACAGATAGATGGATGGTTGAATGAATGAATGAAAGAATGAATGAATGAATGAATGATGCAAAAAAAAAAACCTCAGTTATGAGTAATAAGATTTGTCATTAGATTAAAATGTATTGATTTATACTAAAAACACAAAATGACATATTGCATATATGAATCATATCAACTCAGACTGAAAAAAAAAATTAAAAAAAAAAAAAAGAAGTTTACAACATAATCCTAAGTAAACAAATTTATATAAGGTACAGGTTAGAGGGTCTGAGGGGAGGGTCTTGTAGACAAATTTTCAAATTTAGAATTAGGGGATAAACGTACTGTGTTTTGTGGTTTCGACAGGTATATGTTGGATATACTGTTGGAAACGCAGTTATACCGTCGGGGCTTGTCCCCGACGGTATAACGTATGTTTCCAAAAGTATATCCAACATATACCTGTCGGAACCACAAAACACAGTACGTTTATCCCTATTCTAATTCATATGACATATTTTAACTTTTTATACCCCTCAGAGTGTCTCGTGTATCGCTTTAGAGGTGACGTTGCTACGGAGGACAAACAACGACCAACAGAAATTATTGCGCTGCAAAATATGAAATACAACTGCTTCGTATTTATAACAATGGCGAAAAATCAAAGTGTAATCAATAATAAACTTACTTGCTCTGTTGTTTACATGTGGATAACGCCATTTACAAGCTCATGTCTTGTAGTTTTACGTCACAGTATGACGTTACAGGAGCGAAGAACAAAGGGAAGCATGACGTCATACACGAAAAGTGCGCTAAAGCTTTTAAGTTGCAAATTTACATAGGGATACATTTTAAAGTATGTCAAATGAGTCGGTTTGCGGCATGTATATCGTCGTTATACGTGCTTGTAGAAATCCTGTGAACCAATCAGAATGCGTGAAACAAACAGAATGAATGAGAATTGTAAATTGGTGCAAAACTTAAGATCTTCTTCAAAGCATGTACATGTATGTAAAATTAGACTCAGTGGTGATATGCATCTATAAATCCATTATATTGATAATATTAAAGCCTTTAAGTTCATAATACTTTCATTCCTATATATTTTCAAATATGAACTATGTCATTAAAGGAATAATGTTTTGATAGAAAACAATGGCGAGAGAAGCGAGCCAAAATGTATTTGAAAACTGCGGCGAGCGAATCGAGCCGGAAAACTTTCAGGAATTTTTAAGCGAAATTTACTGGTATTTTTTAAAATTCAGATTACTTGTAAGAGGAAGGTTATTTTATACTGACTCATCATCAAAAGTCAAAGCAAAAAATTATTTTTTTCGAAAAAAACCCAAGCCCCCCCCCCCCCCCCCCTTCAAATGGACCGTACCTACCAAGAATTATTTTTTCTTTCATGTAGAATATAGGAAAATACGGTACATAAAAACCCTCTAGGCTTTCTGTTTCTCTGAAACAGTACGAGTATATGAGAAATGAGTAACAAAGAAAGTACATAGTTGTAGGCCTGTACAGTAGGCAGAGACATATACTGATTACAATGGCAAAAAGGACACCACCTGAATAATTCAGTAAGGTCGACACTTACAGGAAAAGAGTGCGAGGAATGGAGTAAGGTGAGAACAAATTAAGCTTCATTGTCGTTTGAACCTTGTAGCCCTGATTGATGTTCCGATTAACCAGTGTTACGCTGTAATTAAAACTCGTGGAAACCTATCTCATTACCCCCAGCTTTCCCGAGGGTCTCACATATTTGCCTCTTGAATTAACGATCTAATCTATTCAGAACTACCCGAGTGGTTATCTAATATTCTTACAGTCGCTGAAGAAATCGTGCGTAAGATCTTGTGGTATTCTCACTATGGCTTTTTGACCGCTATCATTAAACTGAAGAAAAGATAACCCATCCTGGAAACTGTTTTCTTGGCATTTTCTCTTATTATAAATTAATGCATCCTTATTTATCTCGCGGTGTTATTTTATCGTATACTATACCCCGATTGTTGATTACTTGCATGACTACAGTACGTCCGTGATTCAACAGAATGGTTCTTCAAATGAACAACATTTGACAACAAATGACTATTTCCCTACGGTTACTGTCGTTGCACTAATTTTTACTTGTGTTAAAACTCCTTCTCTTTTCGGCTCAGGGATTGCAACTACAACTTTTCCCTTCTTTTTCTGTCCAAAGACTCTATTTTTCTTACTGAAAGGAAAGATTTTTAAACAGAAGTTAATGTACCTTTTTATATACAGTATTAGAAGAAGTATCAGTCTAAATCATATTTTTTATTTTTCACATTTTTAGAGAAATCTCTATTTGCAGCCTTGAATTAACTGAAAAGATGGACTTTCATTGGCTTAACATTTATCAATGCTTTCATAAGGATAGAAGGTAAATATTCCAAGGAGTGATATTTTCAGTACATAATTTTAAACATAAAGATATCTCAGTCTGTGTATGTCAATACTTTTACTCGTTTCCTTAAAAGATGGATACTATTATTGATGTTGAAAATTCTCTCAAACATATAATATCATTAGAGTGTTCGATAATCATTGACGAAAAGATTCTCTCGAAAACTCCAAATACCCAAATTGAATTTGATACGACATTAAATCACCATCAGACAAATGTAACTTAATTATAGTTTTACGGATCAAACATTATCAGATATACTGGATAAAGCTGTGTCAACTTATTTTCACATAATTCGCTTAAAATGACACCATAGATCCCATATATTTCATTAGATGCCACTAGAATCATATAGCTGATGTATTTGAAGATATAAATTCGACTTCCCTTTTCATGAACATGAAATGAAAGGAAAAAAAGATAACAAGATTTTAGTCAATGCACTCCTACACACATTCGTACATTTTAAATCTGAGAAAATTGAGGATTTCTGAAAGCTAAACTTAGAAATTTAAAACGTTTTGTTCTTTACTATAAAAGTCTGAAACCCAAAGAAATAAGAAAAGAATAGGCAAATTTGAAGGACGCTAACACAAGACCTAAATGAATTAAAAAAATAAAGTCGATGAATTGTGAAGTTAATTAAATTACGGATCGTCATTAGTTTTAAGTACATTCCTATTTTGTTCTTCCCGAAATGAAGTGCTCAATGGTATTTAGTGAGTGTCTTTCCTACACGCAATCTTACAACCTTCTATTTCTGTATCACCAAATTGTTAAACATCATGTTCTATGAGTTCATTAAATGTACATTGTACAATCAAAGTGTAAAGTGACAAATACGACGACACACATTTATGACCTAATCACTGGTACTGATGATCATTTACTCATTGAACAACATATTCCACTGATGATGATTTGCTAGCCAAAACAATTGACTAGTGCATTAGAATTGGTTTGAAATGCTGTCCAAAAAGGTAACCAGCAGAACACTTGAAGTTTCTCTATACCAGAAAGGTTACATCTTTTCATAAAATAAACATCAAAGAAGTACCTATCAGTTATTCAGTCTCAAGGTCGAGAAGGCAATGCAAAATCATAAGACTTTTTATTGGAACGGATGCGAACCTCGGAATAGATAACGTTCCGAAGTGAGACAAGTTGCCCGAGGAGAGTCAGCGTCTCCTGATGCAATATTAGCAATTTAAAGCAGAATTACTCAAGCAGGAAAAGTTCCGAAGCATGGGTCCAACTTTCTATCTTTTGCAAGTTTGTAGCTGCTTTTTGTCAAATACTGAGTCGACAAACAATTTCTTAACTGTATCACTCAAGTGGAAAATCTAGGTCAGATACAGCTTCCCAATTATGGATCGAACTCAGTATCCCACGATAAGTCACTTGTGCAAGTTCGGTTGTTGTTACCGTCAGTCATGACTGACGGTATACTGTAATCATTCGTAACCTACTTGCACGGATAGAATACCTCTTGGCAATATGATTGGTTGACAATTGCATAAAATGCAAATTTCCGTCTAGGTTATTCAGAACCTGTGTATAAGATTCTCTCACCTGGTCGGCTTAAGAGTCTAGATGACCTGACAAATGAAAGTCATATCGCATCAGTGTATTTTCTTCCGAAATTTGCATCGAAAAGTCTTAGAACCGATACGTCCTATAACAATCGCAGATTTTCGGAATTTTCCGTCACTTGAATCGGAAAAACGCGGAAAAGCCCGGAAATGTGCGATTGGTAAATGCATTTCTAACTAGAATTTTACAACATTTACAGTCAGCTAACTGACGGCAAGCTTTTTGTAAAAGCTAATACTTGTAGTATCACTACTTTTGTGTTTATTGAAACGCCAACACAATTATCTATGATCCCAATATTGATATATAAACAGCACAGAAAAGGTATAAGTGACTACGAATCTATATCTAAAAACGTGTTTAAACCAAGCCGAAGGAACAGTACGTCCCTTATTCCGGCGGGACACACGTACATATCATACATACTCTTATGATAGCCAAAACCTGCAATGTACTGAATCTCGTACATATGACGGTAAAACTTTAAATCCAGAGAACCAAAGCAGACCCTGCGAGGTTCGAGACCAGGTGCCTAGGTAGAGTCAGCGTTTCCTGTCTGCAAGAACACCCGCTGCTTAAAATGTATAAGCGGACTTAGTCAATAGAAAGACGTCCTTACTCCCAAAGGTTCGAAATTGAACGGCCAATAGACACGACCGAGTCAGGATGAATATAAAGTGGTGTGAAAAGGGGCCCAAACGGGAAAAGAATTAATAAGGTATAGAGAAAGAGTCTAGCTCTCGTCGAAGAAATAGAGCGTGTTATAACAAAGTACCTACGAGGGAATATCAGGCAGGACCTATCTCATGTATTACATAAAACTAGTGCTCCGCTGGAAGCATCACTGATGAGAATTTAATATTCGAAACACGTGTCTGGTGCATGGAAATTGGTTTGGAATTTTCTTCAAGAAGGTATAGAGTTGGAACCCTTCGACATTATCCAAAATAAAAATCTGTTTAAAAATGTAGGGAATCAGTTGACCCTAAATCAACTCTTAGCGAGGGCAATACACACTCCGCCCCACACAATCGAATCATTGAAATAAATAATAATAAAAAATAAATTTGAAATTGGTAGAAAATATCCAAGTGAGTTTTTGGTCACGGTATCCAAGTCCAAAAATATATACTAATTTTTCATAAATGGCACATAGCTGATAGGACTGTAAAATGATGACCATATACTCAATATACAGAGGACTGCCGTCCGAGGAGTGACATCTCACACGAAAAGAGCTGTAAGCTCAGGGAACCTGTCCAACCAAGTCGGGGTTTAAATTTCATTTGATCTGATAATACAGCCACACAGTAGCATACACCATACTCGCACGAATAGGAACGGATCCCTTGAAAGGAGAAAGGAATGCAATGTTGTTTTAAAGGAAAAAATATATATAGAGCACAAAAGGGGTAAAAACTATTCAATCAATGTCGGATCCATCAAATAAAGGTCGAATGTATGTTACTTGAAAAAAGAAGATATAAACAGCACAAAAAGGTACAAGTGACTACGACACAATTTAAAACAGGTTTAAGTGATGAGAATTAAATATTCGAAACACGTGTCTGGTTAAGGCTGTCTGGTCGATTAAGGCTACCTTAAGGACATATACTGTTTTTTCAGTTTTGGGATATATTTCCTTTAGATTTGAATCAGTTTCATATTATTGTATATAAAAGTGATGTGTAGTGACATTTGATGTCATAACCATAAAAGAAATTGAAGTTCTGGGTACTTCCCAAATTAGCTGATGCAGACATTTTGCATTGCCAACTATGGCAAATTCAAAATATTACCAAAATCCTTTTTATTGATGGATGGTTTTACTTTATATTTGGAATACAATAAGAATTATATTGAATATACTATTAATTGATTGAAATGAAGAAATTGAAACCTTTCCGTCTATACCGTTATTATTTCAAAGTACTACATAATGCAAACCGGAGTTATCTTTTTTGTTAGTCAGAAATACAGAATACTTCCCAATATTAACTGTTGATTAGACATTTTTCATTTCAAAAGAAAACTCAGTACTTTTATGTCATATAATTGAAGCGTAATTTAACTTTATAAAAATTACAAAGTAAACATAAACAGATATTGCAAAAACAATGCACTGTTATCGAGTAGGGATAAACAGGAACAACATGTCAGTCGGTAATATAATATAAACTAACATTATATTTAGATGACTTTATTTTGGGTTATGGGAACTCTTCGATGTGAAGACTCAAAATTTTGAGCGCCGTTGTCATTAAAAGGAGAATATTAAGGCAGAAGTACCGTAGTTTCATCGTTATGACCCAATTCCATTTTACTATCGATATGAAGATTATACTTTATTAATTGTATCTCAATTTTTAACAAGTTTTACAATTAGGTTGAACTCGATATGCTCTATGTCCAACACTTCGTAATTGTGCGAGAATGAATATTATTCTTCTTGCTCTGCCCCCGAGGTAAATGCCTATCAATTTGGTTGGAACTCATATTGCTATAAAATGCATCTTTGGCTTTCACAATAAACAGCTGAACTGATGAGCTTCCAACTAAAACTCAATACTGTTTTTACTTCATTTACATAATCGCGGTATTTGGCACTAATTGACTTCGATAAAAATAATTTAATACACAAAACACGTATAAATGGCGCGGGTTAATGCGATTCTTTAGATACAGACTATTTTCACGAGACTCAACATAGATCAATTCAGGAACTGTCATAAGATACTCCTTGTCTGGAATAAATACTATCACTATTAAATAATATAATACAAGATACACTATATGAATAACATTGATGATCGTATCCAATCCTATTGAGACGTGAAATATATAATGAACATGTGTTCTTTTTAACCTATGAAAACCCCAAACCTTGTATATTTTTAATTTCTGACATGACGTTTCATTTTCTAGAAATGCATCTTTGACTTCGAAAATAAAAAAAAAAAACTCTTCCTTTTTTCTTTTAAATTTGCAAAGAAAAAAAACGAAAATTTTCTAATGTGGAAGAGGTATAAAGAATTTAAACACTGTTCTACGTTTAAAGCCTAAAGATAAAAAAGTCTTTACTTGACTAGAGATCCGAATAGTATGGTTCAAATGGCTTTATTAGTCGAGACAAAAGTCTATCCAAAAACTAACTTCGCATGTACAAAAAGACTTGCGTTTTATTATTATAGGTGGTCTTGAATCTGTTCTTTTTTCCCAGTACGAATTCATGACTTACCAGCGCATTTAAATCAGATTGATTATAAAGACGTAATGATAACAAGTTGAAAATACTATGAAATGGCAGAAGATATAAATAAAACAATTGATAACGATAAAATGTAAGTCTTTTCCATGAAAATTTGCAGATTAACCCCTTTCTTTACATCTCGCAATAGATTTCAAACTGCATGCGTTTATTCTTTGGTGATCTCTTTTTCCAATATCTGAACAGACTGAATTTTTGTCGCGCTTTGAGAAGTAAAATTACGAAACATTCAAAACTAATACTATATATAACTTCTAAATCCGGCTTGCCGTTCTGACTTGCACTTTTTGTCCTTATCCTGTAATGTTAGGTGTTTTTCAGTTTAAAATGTCATAACATCAACTTTAATTTTAGTTAAAGTAATAAAAAATGCCAGCATTACCACGAGAGGTGATAAATACTAATTTCCGCTATCTTAGAGACCTCTGCAAAATTAGTTACTCGAAGGACACTTTAAGCGTTGACAACAATTGGAGGACTAGACAGGAGCAGGATTACAAAATATCTTTATTTCAGGACCGATAGTTATGCATTATCTTACCCTAATTCATCAATTTAGAAATGAAAATTGACCCTTATTCAGGAAAGCTAATCCTCAATAAATGAATGATTTTATATAAATACTTCTCATAGATAAAAATAAACGAGACCTATACATGTACATGTACACTGTAGATCCCTTTAGCTAATTTTCCCTCTGACTTGTCAGAGTTTTAATTTCACGGTCGTCCTCTAAGCTAGGTCTCTATTACTTTCCAATACAAAGCCAATATTAATTGTTTATTACATTTCTCTTTTCAGATTTTGATAACACCGATTGTCGATTCATTTTCGTCCCACGTATTATCAATCCGCCATGTTGTTTTGTTTTGATACAGTACTAGCCTTATGCAAATAAGTGCTTACACGTGTTTGCAATCGGTCTTCTACGGAGAAAATTAAAGTAGGTTATATTAGGGTACTCATTTTATAAACAATAATTGATCATAGCTCGATAGTGAGGGCATATGTGACTATTGTAACCAACCAGTTTCTAATTTCTAAGCACGATAGACTCGTTTGCGTTAAGATTTAAACAGAAATAGTTGATTCATGGTTTGATCTTGACGAGACCTAGGGTAACTTTAAATAATCATCAGTGATGCTTCCAAGCAAAGTGTTTTTCATAAGCCATCCAAATTCATTTCACTAGCGCCCTCTGGTTTTATTTTTAGGATTTAAATCTGTTTTTTACTTTACAGAGAGAGTGCGGCTCCAAATCTGCTGTAGGGTGGATTCAGTAGCATATCCAAATAAAATGTTTGTTCAAAATAGCATTGGAAGAATGGTGCTAAGATGTTAACTACGGAAGCGTATAAGTGCCAATTATATATTTTTTATTTTCTGATTTTCCGACTTTTAATCTTGGAATTTCCAACTTTAAAGTCGGAATTTCCAACTTTAAAGTCGGAATTTCCAACTTTAAAGTCGGAATTTCCAACTTTAAAGTCGGAATTTCCAGCTTTAATCTTGGAATTTCCAACTTTAATCTTGGAATTTCCAACTTTAATCTTGGAATTTCCAACTTTAAAGTCGGAATTTCCAACTTTAATCTTGGAATTTCCAACTTTAATCTTGGAATTTCCAACTTTAATCTTGGAATTTCCAACTTTAATCTTGGAATTTCCAACTTTAAAGTCGGAATTTCCAACTTTAATCTTGGAATTTCCAACTTTAAAGTCGGAATTTCCAACTTTTAAAGTCGGAATTTCCAACTTTAATCTTGGTAATTCCAACTTTTTTTCAATACAATTCCCTTCATTGTTAATTGTTAACTTTATATACCTTATGCCTGGTCTTTAGACCAAGGGGGCATATTGCGTTGGATTCGTCCTTTTGTCATTCCGTCCGTCCGTCAGTCTTTCCCCCTTTCAATGAAAGGGCATAGAATTTTAAAAAGACTCATTATATGGCTTTCAGATTTTGCATGTGTAAACATCTTGAGAGGACCCATCTTTCGGTACTAATTTTTGGAGCTTTTGACCTTGTTCTTGATCTTTGATATACTTTTTCCTATTTTTTGTAAAAAAAAAATTGAAAAATCATTAAAAAATTTATTTCTCCGTGATTTGCCCTCAAATTTTGTACAGCTCAAGTGATGCATATGTTATGTTGTATATATAACGGGTTTTTAGACGTTTTGTCATGCTTTTGAGATCTATTTCAACGAAAGGAGAGGGGATGCAAACTAATAAGTTTAAAAGTTGGCTAAATCTCTTGTACCATTAGTGGTAGATCTGACATATTTCACATGTAGATAACTTATGACAAGATCATTCACCTTAGACCATGATCTTTGACAGTGTGACATTAGACCCTGAAATTTGATCTTCTTTTCTCAAATTTTAAACTTGGTATACCTTTGGAATAGTAAATGATAGGGCCTTTGTATTTCATATATGCATTCATTTTGGAATATCATTGCTGTAAGTATCAAAAGTTGGGTCCGTGTAAAGTGCGAAACGAAACAAAAACGAGAAACGAAACGAAACGAAACAAATCGAAACGAAACGAAACAGATCGAAATGAAACTAAACAGATCGAAACGAAACAAAACAAAACGAAACGGAGCAGATCGAAAGGAAACGAAACAAAACAAAACTTAAAGAATATGAGAAAAAGAGGAAAAATCGCCAGAACGAATATTTGAAGACGAGATCAGCTCTACATTTGTAACTAGTGTCGAGAGGGTTTCTTGAAAAAGTCGAAGTTAGAAATAGTAAATGTCAAATGCCATTCATGTATTTAAGAGGAATAAAGGGGAGGGGAAAGAAAACCACGCTATGACACCGTAATGAGATCATAAAACTGGAGGGGGCTCATTTCAGGAAAAAAATCTTATCCTTTTTCAAACGAAATGTGCCCTCCCCCCCCCCCCCCGTATTTGTTCTGATTTGTCTGATAAAGTTTTCAAATACACATAACGGAACAGTTCCATTTCCTCTGTACTAGACTCCTCCCTGCTAAATAATACATGTATTTTTTATTTTTTTTTTTTCGCCTATGACGAGGTTATTCATCCCGTTCACTCTCCTTTCATCCTTTAAAATGCAACTGCTATATACCGTATAGTATATATTATGTTTTAATCGTCAACATTGACCCATTAAAATCCCTCCAGCCACAAGAACTAATGGCTGAAGGCAATAACATAATATTATCCTTGCTAGTTCTCTGGATTAAAATCAATTTTTCTCAAGTTCTTTAAGATTTATGTTTTGTTTCGATTCGTTTCGATCTGTTTCGTTTCGTTTTATTTCGTTTCGTTTCGATCTGTTTCGTTTCGATTTGTTTCGTTTCGTTTCGTTTTTGTTTCATTTCGCACTTTACAGGGACCCTCAAAAGTTTGACCTTGTGACTTTGACTTATGATTTTGACCTTCTGTTTTGATAACAGGTTAAATATACAAATGTATTCTCAAAGCTGCCGCCGGGGACTTTTATATGTTTCACAATTAAACAGAGCTTGTATTTACGTTTATAGATCTCAACAGTCTAGACTACGTTGGATTGTCAATGCCAGTAAACTAAATTGGGGGGTGGGTGGTATTGTATTCTTAGAATGTCGTATTAAACTTAATTAAACTCGTGTAATATGTTAACAATATACTTAATTTAACTAACACGTGTATGCATAGAACGATCTCTCTCTCTCTCTCTCTCTCTCTCTCTCTCTCTCTCTCTCTCTCTCTCTCTCTTGTAGATGTTCGAGACATATATACTATTTTGTATCTGGAAAAAAATATTTCAGCAGTACATGCATCTTGCTGCGTTAAATATAATACAAGACAACATTTCAAGGGACTTGGTATTTTTGGAGACTTCAAATTTATATTCAGAAGAGGGGATGATTGCATACAATGCATATGGTTTTAGATGTACTTTACTGTTGAAATTTTCATATGTTAGCTGGAGAGCACACATGTAACGAGTCGGACAGTTTTACGATGGAAGTTTGATTCTACGACCCGGCGAGCGGAGTGAATTCACTTTCCTTCTCTCAAGCCCCTTCCCCCCCACACACACACACACAAAAGAAATTAAAATCTTTATTCTAAAATCAAATTAGACTTTAACAACTTATATAACAAATTATCATAATGTCTCAGATTCCATGATTTCCATTGCATAACATTCATTATTCTGGTCGCATTATGAGAGCACAATCTCCTACGCATGCGTCCGGGACTCCGATTTCAGTTCCGCTTTTCTTCACTTTGAATTTATAATCAAAAATTTATTTCAAGGAAAAATCATATGAATAAACGATCATTTAGTTAACCACTGAAAATGTTTTCTTACAGAATTGAGAATCGGGATCGAACGTTCCTCCGGACACAGGTTACAAAATACAGTTTTTTTTTCATGACGTCCACCGTTGACGCGCAGTCTAAACCCAGCGTCATATAATACTCTCATAAAATATAAAGCTAACAAAGTATGTACATGGTGAAAAGAATAAGTCTAACACTTTATCATGCTTACACAAGATTATACCTATAACTTAGAATAAGAATTAGAAATGTGCTCGACAAAGGGGAAAATAGTAGAAATTTGGCAAATTCTATAGCGGAAACGACATCTTTTCGTAAATGTTTGGGGAATAAATTTTATATGAAATAAAGAGTGCATCTATATCAACAAAATATATAAGTGAATTAGATAGACTCCTTTAATGAGCGCCAGCTCATTGCCAATGAACACGCGTTTCAAAAAATGAAAATTTCCCATTATCTTGCAAATTTCTTACAGATTTTTATACCTTTTAATTTGCCATGGTTTTAGTTTTCATGCATACAGTATGAAGATTAAAGCCCCCTCCACACTTCAACTCCACAAAATATATATCCGTGGCGAGTCGGGACGCAAAATGTTCGATGAACCATGGACCTACAACTCCAGTACGGAATGCTACGGGTTGATACATGTACGAATCGAGTACGGATAGCTAAGGATTGCTATGGATATCGTCCTGACATTGCCACGACATGCCTACGGATAGATGCGGATTGCTACGACACGCGTACGGATAGATACGGATAGGTACGGATTGCTACGGATTACAACGACTCGAGTACGGATAGCCACGATTCGCACAAGGATAGCTACGAATTCATTACGGATTGGTAGGACATGGGCGGATCCAGGATTTTTTTTTATCAAGGGGATCTTAAATTCAGAATTTCTTGAAGAGCAAATAAGTATTAATAAATAAGAATGATAAATAAATAAAAGAAAAAACATAAATGAATAAAGACCTTGATTAACGTAAGTCAGTTCTGTTTCTTATTATAAATAAAACAGATAACCGGCGAACAGCTTAAAATCTGGAATTTTCACATTATAGTACTTACTTACATATGTAATGCTTGTCCGTTCTAATGTGTGAATACAACAAATGGCAAGCGATAGCGAGTCAGCCAATTTTTTTTTTTCAGAATTGGAATGAAATCCTCTATTCGTGTTTTTTTCAGTTTCCCTTGATTATTGACTAAGGTGTATGTAGGAAAGCGCAGCATTTTTTATAGAATAACTAGCTTCTAACGTTATGTTTGCGGACGGTAAATGCTGATTTTACGGTTACAAACTGAGTTTTTCTAGCGTAGCCGGTAAAACGGATGTTGCACCGTAAAAAAAATGTATATTCATATATTTTTTTAACTATGCTTCGAAAATTCAAACGGAAAGGGGGGGGGGTGTCCGGATCCCCAACCCCTCTGGATCCGCGCTTGTAGGACTGGCTTGAATTCCTGTGTACTTTTAAACAGTAATTATTTACTAAAACACCCAATGTTTTCAAATTGATACAGTGTCAATTGTTTAATAGAAGTGTTCAGGTTTTATATCATTACCTATTGAAGTATTAACTCATATATTGACCGAAAAACGCATAGAGTACTGATAGATTTGAAGTTAATATAAGACAAAATCCGTGGCTATCTGTATAGTAATCCGTAGGTCAGTCGTATCAATCCGTAGGGGAGTCGTAGCAATCCGTAGGAGAGTCGTATGGCTATTTTTATCGCAAAAAATAGTCCTGATTGCTACGGATGCGCTACGGGTTGCTACGACTCCCCTACGGATAGCTACGACACTACTACGGGTTGCCAAGACACCCTACGACAAAATTATCCATAGTAGAGCCACGGAAAATTTGTAACATGTTCAAAAAAATTCCGTCTCATCCCAGATAGCTACGGATTGCCAAGAATAGCTACGACTTGCCACGACGATCGAGCTACGGATTCCTACGGATAGATACGGATTAAATTAGGTTAGAGATTATGCGAAGCTGTTTATTGAAACCAGAATTTCGATTCCCCCGAATTAACTCCGATAAACCACGACTAACTCCGACTTCAAATAAGACTTTGCCCAACTTTTCCGGTCAACGCCGACTATCGCTGCCGTGCGTCAGGGCGTGTGTGGGTGTGGGTGCGTGTGTCCAAATTTTCTTGTGAACAGCATAGTTCTAAGACAAAGTAAACATCAGAGAAATATCAAACCTTTCATAGATGTTTCCAATGGAAAGAGAATAAACCCTGTTGATTTTGAAGGTCAGAGGTCAAAGTTCAAGGTCAAAGTGGACTTCGCGTGGACCTTGTGAACAGCATAGACGCCAAAGAAATTATCATAGAAACATCAAAGCATTCACAAATGTTCTCCGTGGGGAGATAAGAAACCTATTTATTTTCAAGATCAAGGGTCAAAGGTCAAAGGCTTAAGCTTAAGATATTTGTGAACAGCATAGAAGGCATAGTAATCATCAAGAGACCACCTTTCACAAATGGTCCCTCAGGGATGAACCCTAATAGTTTTTAAGGTCAAGGGTCAAAGGTCAAGGTGGCAGTAAACTTTATTTTAGAATCTAGACATTTCATTGTGCATAAGAGATGCTTATGGATAGCAGATGATGCTTTTACGAGATACTGAAAAGAAAAAAAATATATCAAAAAAAAAAAAAACTACCGAAGATAATGTTTTAACACATCCGTTCTAATTTCTTTTGTCCGTTCATCCCATTTCATGAGTGACTACTCGAAATGTTTTTTTTAAGTTAACACTGTTTATCAAATAGGTAGAAGAAAATGGAATGGGGACTTAATGCTATTACATGTATTCTATTTCAGGGGTTGTCCCCTTCCTGAAAAAAGTGCTATTTTCTGCACAGCAAATTACAAAGTCTTTAGTACTATTGTTTGATTACCTACGGTCCCGCATAGAATTAGTAATCACTGTGTCTGTCCGTCCGTCCGTTCGTCTGCCTGTCCGTCAAAAATCTAACATTAATCAGATAAAAGGGCCCGCCAAATGGCAGTAGCCCTAAAGGAATAACTATTTGTCTGTCTGTCTGTCGGTCAGTCTGTCTGTCGGTCGGTCTGGCTGGCTGGCTTGCTGACTGTCTATCCCTGTTTTCCTGTCCGTCAAAAAATAAAAATGGCAATAACTTTTTCACCATAAGATATATGACTCATTTTTGACGGGTACTGTTCGGGTGGCGTCAATTTTTTACCATTTGACATTGACAATAACCTTTTGACCTACATATGAGAAACTTTAACTTTGACCTTAACTACATCACCATAAGAGATAGGGCTCTCATATTTGGTATGGGTGTTCTCTTGGTACTATTTTATTTTTACCTTTCGATCCTGACCATTGACCTACATTTAAAAAAAAAAAACTTTAGCGAAGACCATTCGCAGTTTTTGCAAGTGTATTCCTTGTAAAGCCATAGTAAAACTTGTTTTACATCGGGCGGGTACCTTTTGCTCAGACAAAAAAAAACCAAAACCAAAAAAAAAAAAACCAAAACAAAACACACACACACATCTTCACAAACATGCATTTTTGGGGTTAAAAATGAGTAAATGATATTTGATTACATGAAATGCCTATTCCACCTTTAATTTTAGGAGATAATAGTGATTTTTATAAAAAAATTAAGGGTACCTTATATTAATTATCGAAAAAGTTCAGGACTTAAAACAGAATATTAAATTACTATGGCCTGACAAGCTTTTCTGTTCGTACTAACATTTCTTATCGCATGACCTTGACATTGACCTTGGACTATATTCAAAAAATTTAACATAGGTATTTTCCTTGTGACAAGATCTTTCTCGTACAAATGTACATATAGTATCAAAATTTTAACACTGTTGCCTTGACTGTGACCTTCCCGAATTTAGCTATTGGCCATTACTGCTGTAACATAAGAAACGTGACTCCTACGCGTAACGTAAATGGATCTGTCGGAAGATTGGCAGCTTACGTTAGAGTTGCACTTGTTGATATTTTTTCCAATAGATCTTTTAATATCTATCTTTTATAATTGGATGAATTTAAATGTCATAGCATGTACATTTGCCGATTTGGGCTGGCTATTTTTATATTGTTTTCAGATAAAATCTTGAGCGGTCGTAATCTATCTGTAAGATCTGAAGTGTCAATGGACAATAAATGCGGACTAGTCATATAATGTATTTCACCGCCAAAATAAACATATATATAATAGAAAACGCTATAATAATCAATCAGTTGCGATAACAAAATGACATTGTACACTTAGTATAAAAGCATTGACCACATAGTAAAACCTCTGAAAAAAAGTTGGAAATTCCAAGATTAAAGTTGGAAATTCCAAGATTAAAGTTGGAAATTCCGACTTTAAAGTTGGAAATTCCAAGATTAAAGTTGGAAATACCGACTTTAAAGTTGGAAATTCCAAGATTAAAGTTGGAAATTCCAAGATTAAAGTTGGAAATTCCGACTTTAAAGTTGGAAATTCCGACTTTAAAGTTGGAAATTCCGACTTTAAAGTTGGAAATTCCAAGATTAAAGTTGGAAATTCCAAGGTTAAAATTGGAAATACCAAGATTAAAGTTGGAAATTCCGACTTTAAAGTTGGAAATTCCAAGATTAAAGTTGGAAATTCCAAGATTAAAGTTGGAAATACCAAGATTAAAGTTGGAAATTCCGACTTTAAAGTTGGAAATTCCAAGATTAAAGTTGGAAATACCGACTTTAAAGTTGGAAATTCCAAGATTAAAGTTGGAAATTCCGACTTTAACGTTGGAAATTCCAAGATTAAAGTTGGAAATTCCGACATTAAAGTTGGAAATTCCAAGAATAAAGTTGGAAATTCCAAGATTAAAGTTGGAAATACCAAGATTAAAAGTCGGAAAATCAAAAAATAAAAAAAATAATTTGGCACTTATACGCTTCCGTAGTTAACCTCCTTTTATTCCGATAGTAGTTTTGGATGAAATGACGAGTTTCCGAAATAGCCAAATAAAATGTATGTTGTCAAATTGATAAAGTTCCAAAACTAAGCTTCTTTCAGGCGACAGAGCCGGAAAGATGAAATCATTACACTTTAAAAATACATCAAAACATGAAGATCAATTCCAACATGAATCTCAACAATTTTTTGTAAGGACACATTATACTCATTTCTCCGTGTTTAGACATAAAGCAACAAAATTAACAACTTTATATGGTGCATAGAGGTGACATTCAGCAATTAAATAATTAAATTAGCAAAAACATTTTGCGAAAAAGGAAAATTATAAAAAAAAATTGACTGTAGGGGCAATTTCTTGTCAAAGAAAGTCTACTTTTGTTAAAGTTTTGGCCAATAATTTTCTAAAAGCGGTTACAAGGCTACTTTTTTAGTCCTTTCTTTACATAATAATACATAAATTAATGTAACAGAAATACAATACCTTCGTGTAACTTTTTGAAAACTATGGCGCATTGAGGAACCCCCACCCTTTATTTTTCTGTTAGATTTTTTTTAAACCAATAGGTAAATATTTAGAGTAAATGATAAAAATTAATGTACTTATTTTCATTGAAATATCAAGAATAATGAATAATGAGGTCAAACTGATTATGAAATTAGTATTAAGCAAAGATATCAAGGAAATATTGACAAATCAATACATTATTTTTTTTCTTTTAATTTGGCATTCTCAACTGTCATACTCATTATTTATGGCATTTACACAAAATGCAAAATTTCAGCAAATTATCACGTCTTTGGACGCATTTTAATGAAGTTCATTTCTTTAGTCTCGCACATTCAAATCGGTTGGAAATTTTCGTGAAGAAGGTAAACAGTTGAAACACTTCCATTATTATCTAGACACATTATATAAACCATGTTTATTACATAGGATTGGTCTTTATCTATTTTTAGTTTTGCTATAGTTTCAGTTCGTTTGCTAGTTCTCGAAAAAAGGTGTATGAAAAAAGTCTATGAAAGTTCCATTGCAATAACAAGAGCTAAACTATACAGCCTCATTAATGCAACGACAAAACATCCACCATTGATAGAATGCAAGGAATAGAAAGTGCAAAGACTACATAGAATAGAAGAAATGGAAGTGCTCTCGGGCTATATTTTTCTCAGAGTATACAAAAACTTTTAAAATGGTCAAACAATTTGCTACAAATGTTATGTAGCCGATGGCAGTCCTAAGTCGGTAACAGTTTCCCATTCGACTAATTGGTTTATGTATGGCTTTTTGTATTGGGTGTTTGGTGTCCCCTTAGTGTGAGATATTCCTTATCTCTTTGATTTCTCTTGCTTTGCTCGACTACCCCGTGTTTAGAATTTAGAGTTTTTCGATTGGATATTGTGGTTGCTTCAACTAAGGTTTGTTAAAGATTCTATAGCACTGTTGTACAGATTAGGAACAAACAATTTCAGGTTATAATTTTGTTTCATGTACGTTTGTATGCCCATGTCCTCATGATGCGAGGTTGTGGTATCTAATATGTGTTTTATCTAGTACAGTAAAATAGTCATAAATTACAATATAATCATTATACATGGCAGTGATAGCATTGAAGCATTATAATTATATATTAACATGATAATAAGTTCATTTCACAAACAGCGTATTTTTATATTTTCTTGGTATGCAATTTACAAACAAGTTGCGACATTTGAACAAGCATACAGTACGACAATCAACGTGCATGAAGCAACAATTAACATACATTGTCTAATACATGTATGCATCGAGAAACGTTATTTCGATATCTGTAAAGCGTATGAATACGAGCAACTTAGATAATAACAAATAATTTAGTGTTGTATTTTACGTTCTTCATTCAAGTTGTATTTTACATTCTTCATTCACCATATTAAGCCATATGTCTCCTATACTTGTTACAGAAATAGCCTAACTCGTGACGGAGACAAAATTCCACGAGAAAATCTTGGAAAATTATGATAAAACGCTTTAAGGCGAGTCTTTAAATTGTAACATGATACAGTCACATTCCTAGCTTTTGATCAGACGTTAAAATGGAGAAGCATACGACCCCAGCGTCATATGAGCGGTGATTACTCAGTGCGAGAAAACATAAATTCTTTGTCTTTATATGTAATAGGAGAAGTGGTGGCTAGCTCTCAGTTTTCAGTATATTCAAATTTTCACATTTCAGGAAATCATCATTGATTGTCACACAATTATATCCGAGCAGAAAACTTTATATTTGAGACGAACTTTATTTGTTTTGATCGTTTTAATCGGCATTAATGTTCAGTCTCCTTATTGGTGTTTATTTGCCCGTCAATTACCATCCGCTAATGACGGGAGTGAATCAATATGACCTGGTGAATATGTTTATGTCAAAGGCAGCATTGTGTGTTGTCTTCGTAAGGAGATACTAACCCTGATGTCAAAACTAATATTTACACTTTGACTGACGTGCAAGTTATTATTTAATTAAAATTTTGTCTGATATTTCTGAGTACTAAGTTTTGAACATTTTTATATTATAATTCCATATCTGACATGGAATTTATGTCATTATATATGTCAGAAAATATCTGTTCAACACAAAATTCTTTTTGTACATCAGAATTCTATTTTTTTTTTTTTTTAACTTTTTCATCCATTTTGTGTGCATAAAACAAAAAGAAAAGACGATCGGTTCAAATCCAGCTTGTTTCAAAATCCAGAAAAATCTGGTATATTCTTTCATTGTCTTATCATTTCTATCTATCATTCCCTTTTCTTTGTTAAATCTATTCTTTTGTGTCCGTTTGGTTGACTAATCTACAATATATCATGTGGTTTATTTTGATTGCTTCCATAACTTGAAGTAATCTATCCTTGGTCCTAACTTTGTGTAGATGAAAACTTGTTCTCCTTCATATACAAGGGCAAAACAAATTCTAGTGCCAATAGCACACTTTTAACATATTAAAGGCTGGACTCACGAAAATGATACTTTTTACCTCACACTTTCCTTCCTTTTTTCATTTTCAACTGTGACAATGCGTATTGCTTTATAAGACAAAGAACGTCCTGTCCCTGTATTGTATAAGATACTTTTTTAAACAATAGGATATTATGCTATACAGGGCCGGATGTTCTTTTCGCTTCTTATTCCGTCATGTCTTTAAAAATGTTAAATGTTTCATAACCTAATAAGTTCCAATGAACTAACTATCAAAATCTGATAAGACTTTATTTTCTCCTTGTGGTAAAGGAAGAGGAAGCAAGCCTTCCAGTTTCCTTCAAAACTTCGTTAGGGATGTTTTATGGATAATTATCTATGCAAACAAAAGCAACCTCGTTATATATTTTTCCTTTGTTCAACACAGTTATTCTTCTAGTGACACAATTAATTAGTATCGATTGGGTATCTGTCGGTCTGGCCAACTCTACGATGTGATGTCTTTCCATTGCGAGTCATCTTTCTTATTGACATGGAATGTTAATATATACCCAGTTATACCAGAGTAGAAGCACCAACCGCAGCCCAGGATGCAAAGCAAACTGTGTAAGTCTGCATTAACAAGGCAGTATGGAAGCAGGATCTGATGCTCGAGCATCCTCTGACTGCATGCAGCGTCAGCCGCGAATGTAAAATATAAACTTGTCAAATCCGGTAATGGGTATAAGAGGGTCAAAGGGAAAGGTCGTACTTATGAATGTCCTTAAGGAGGGTTTGAACACTAAGATGGCGGCGGCATTTTTTGTTTTCTTACTTCATAGGGAAAGTACAGTCTTTACTTCCTTAAAACATTTGATACGCTGATATTCACATTTAAGTATCCTGATGAAGTTTGAATAATTTCCGGTGTCATTTGAGGAAATTATGGCGATTGTGGATTTTGGGAGTTTTATCCATGAGCAAACAACGACGTCTTTCGACGTTATCGGGGAAATGGCGTCAAAAACCTTCGCATTCAAAATGCAATAAAAACATTAATACCAAACGTATCGCATTAAAACTTTGCATGTATAAGATAGAAAATTCAATCTTCATCACAGTGAATTCGTTGACAGATTAACATTACAGGACAGCAGATGTCACCTCATTGAAAATGGACGATTTTCGAAAGAAAAATTGGAAAATATAAAGCTTTTTTAATATTTTATTCCAAAATTTAATTTTTCTCATTTAATCATGAAATCATCTCTGAACATTGTTGATAATTTTGTTAGTTTTTGACAAAGATTCATCCACAGAATTTCTAATAATTAATCAAGAACTACAGTCAATTGGCTCGAAATTTCAATTTTTTGAGAGACAGTGTCATATTTGATTCCAGTATCCTGCCTTTGTTTAAAACACAATTCATCTAATCTTTTTCATATGTAAGTGCAATACATTTATAAAGATTTTAGATGTTAAATCTAAATTAATTTCCCATAGCTTTACGAGAACTGGAATGACACTTTCAATATCATGACGTCATCAAGAAATTCACGAAAACGTCGATTAATGCATATTTCAAAGTCTCGTAGAAAATTTTACTGTGGATAGAATCAAATGTTAGTTTGTATAATCATTGACAGACAAGAAATGTATAATTTCAGAAATTTTGAGAAAAATTGAATTTGGCGTCCAAGTATTCAATACCTCCTTAATCATCCTTTATAGGCAAATGTCGAAATGTGCCGATGTCAACTGTTGCTACATCAATGTACCAAATTGTAACAAATTGTAATGTGATGGTATTATCCATTCTTTAGTTATGGGTCGACTACCTTAAGAATTTCAAATCCTAATGTCTTGTTAAAGAACCTTATATCTTGCAGTTTGGTTTTAATCTTATGATGAACATAAATTTCGTTTTAGTATCAACAGGAAACCATGTTTTCCTTAGCGTTGCCGTGAAATTGTGCATTTTGGATTGTATGTAAAGCTCAGCTCAACCACAAATATGAAATATGAATACAGAAACGTTCATCTTTTGAGGATGTTATCTTATTTCTATAATCAATGTAAACAGACGGGTAATAAGTACAAAATGAATAAAATAAACACTTAGTCTAGGAGCAGCCTTTTTGATAATAAACAACACATAACAAATTGGTTTATGAGGCTCTGGCTTCGAAACTGTCTGTCTGTTTCAGCGTTTGCTGTTCTGGAAAAACAACTATAAAATCGTACGACAACCATTATGTATACTACTTAAAATGGATAAAGAAAATGTATTGTGCTCAATGAACAGGAAGACATGTATGTATATAATATGCTTCTTGATTAGAAATCTTGATAAAAAAAAAGGAAGCGGGGGAGTAAGATGTATTAATCCCTGGAATTTTGGCATTAACCCCATTTTTGTAATAACAGAATAGTCTTATATAAACATAATACTCGCGTTACCTCAAATATGAAGCAATGGGTGGAAATTTCTGCATTTTCTATGATTACTAATTTGATGGCTTCTGAATATCTCCAAAGTTGGAAACAAAAACAACAACAACAAATCTGAAAGTGAAATACAAACATGTGTTTGTGATACACGAATGCCTCCGTTTTCATCTTTGACAGTAAAACACGGCTGAAGTTTCAAATTTTTAGGTCAAGGTCACAAGGTCAAATTTGGTATCCATGGAAAAATTTTGCCACATGGAATTCATATGTGAAATATGAAAACCTTATCATTTAGCATTCAAAGTTATGGCTAAAGTTTAGATTTTCGAAAGTAGGTTAAACTCCAAGATCAAGGCCAAGAGGTATATAGTTTTGATAGCCACGGAAAGGTCTTGTCACAAGGAATACACATGTATAATATGAAAGCCATAGTGCTTACCATTCGAAAGGTATGGTGAAGATTAAAAAATTTGCGGACAAACAGACAGACCAAAAACTATAATTATGCCCAAAAATCTCCGATTAAGGGATCATAAAAAACAAACAAATTATTTATTCATATTCGTAGGAGTACGAAAGTATATAGCTACCTGTAATATTTTTAGCTTAATAGGGGACATAGTACTTGTGTATCTCAGACACTGGTACTGAGTTCGAAATCAGAGTCAATTTTTTCTCTAACGTATGAAAATGAATATCATGTTTTCTTTTAAAATATCTATGAATTCCTATATTTTCGATCTTTTATACAATAACGTATGCTATTTTAACAATAGTTTTAATTTTAGGAATATATTTTAACTTAAAATTGTACAATATAATATGAATGATCACAGGGGAAACAACGTTGCACCAAATATTTTAATTCAACCATTAACATGATTAACAAAATGACCTTTTGATTTCTTTTACCATTCATCAGAAGTGAAATTATATATATCTCATATAATCGAAAATAAATAGTTAAGGGGGTTCAGAACGGTATCCGAAAGAACCCCATCGGAAAACTCTAGATCAATTATGACGTCATAATAGAAACGGGGACGTTGGCGCCTTTTTCGCAAGAATGTCAGCAATAGGTAACATAAAAATTAGTTAGAAGGGCTAACAAAATCACTATAACTTAAAAGCTGGCGATAAAATTTCGATAGGATGACAAATATGGATAATGACCATATCCATATCCTGAACTTATCGGTGTTTCACTTGACATATGAAGAAGATGATATCAAGTTCTTACGGAAAATAAATGATAGGGTTTCAGAAATAAACGGACTTTTTTATAAAAAATTAACAACTCAAAGATATTCTGAAAATAGACATTAATTTATCTCCTTTCGACAATTTCTTTGAAAAGTCTTGACGATCATTTATAATTCTATGCATAACCGATTGCAAACATCATATCTAAATGAAAAATTCAGTTCCTGTTAATATTCTGCCTCTACAGAAGATTTGTTACTGTTTTTCATTACCTAAAGCGTCTTAATTTCAACGTCACATTTACGGCCCATTTTGAGGCTTTCAATGGGTATATATGTACGTTCGTAGCTTCAAAACTAACGATAAAAATGATGAAAATTTGCATGTAGAAAAAGTATGTTTCAATTATTAACATTTATAATATTCAGTAAAATTACATGATTATAGGATTTTTATTTAAGTCTGGCTGTCTTGGACCTCCTTAATTGCTAGTTGGCATTTTGTTTTAGAAATGACATGCTCTTCTTACTAATTTATCTTGAACTGTCTTGTCATTCATAATGTTTATTTATTAATGTCTGCATCCGGATTAAAATGAGATTATTTTTCTCTTAGAAAAGGAATTTGACATTTACAATTTTAAAATACCAAAAACAAATCTTGATTAACAAAGACACACTTTGCTATATAGTTTGAATTTGTTTCCAACATGATGAACATGTAAAAAATTAAGTACATCGACACAGTTAATTTGAGAAGATTTCATGGAGCTGTTGCGAAGGGTATTGCATACAAAACAGGATACACTGACTCTTCCCAGGCACCTGGTCTCACTTCGGATTGTTGTTCATTCCTATGTTCTCAACTGTTCCATTGGAAATTCTGATGATTTTGCCTTGCCTTCTCGATTTTGAGACTGAATAACTGATAGGTACTTCTTTATAACGTTCCCTTTCTGAGGTTTGAAAATCAATATTGTTTCCCTAAACATCGGCATATTAATGTAAATCTTTGAAACCTGAATGTAGGGAAGGAAAGTCTAGTGGACAAGCGCACATTGAAATATTATCGTTTAATGTAAAAAATGTACATTTGTACATCGCTTTCGTTCCATGTATTTTTTCATGTTGGTGATATCTTAACGGCTCGCTTATTGGTGACCGTACTATGTAAACTCTATTTGCAGTTATAACAGATGCAGATGCTTATGGATTTTGTCGACATACAGTGGGTCCTGTAGCATCATATCCCACCCATTCTGCGTCCACGTCTTTTGGTACATTTTTGGACATAATAATTTTCATTCTTTTTGTCCATATTACATTGATTAGACTGAGGATCACTGACGAGGGTTTAGTACCCGAATCGTGCATGTCTGGTCCATGCTGTAAATTTATCAAGTTTTAAATGATGCTATTGAATTTAAAGACGTTTAACATTTATAGGAGGGAATTGAATTTCTCAAGACGTGATTTACATAAATTGTTGATACTGTGTATACGCACTACTGCCTGAAATGGAACAACGTCTCTTATTGCTGAATTGTAATATTTCAAACAAAGGGAGGGGATCTCCAACTGGACCTGGTCGTAGTACCAATAGCAAAACACCAAAAACACCCGATGCAAAATACAAAGCACAGCAAGAGACGAAAAAGAGATGTACGACATAAAAACATTTAAGACAAAAGAATACACAAAACCAACAAGACCAATGGGTAATCGTTGCCGACATAGGAAAAAACTTTGACGTAATCCGGATACCCACACCATTTGCTACCTGCCTGTCACGCAAGCAGCAAATGGTTTGGTTATCCGGATAACGTCAAAGTTTTTTTCACACTCAGAACAAACACATTGGTTACCCTTATTAACAGCAATTCTCTGCAAGAACCAAAGAATTTCAAAACATGTCGGCACGGCATGTCATGGATTTTTTAGATTTTTGGTATGCAAGTTCAATATGAAGTACTAGTATGTAAATCAACCCCAGTTTTTTCGAAAAGGTTGTCGTTGCCATGGTAACCGTGTCTGACGTTTCAAAAATCGGGGAAATTTATAGGACAAGGCATATTTGTAGGCTTTGTTACTATGGAAACAGGTACATTTTAAATCTTAAATTGCTTTGATTATTTTCTTTTAATCCTTATTATTATGCATATTTGTAAAGTTTTTTACATTCATCTCGGATACCTTATGTATACAAGATGAAAGATTGGGCCAAAACAGGGTATCAAAAGGCTTTGTTTTGGGCACTCAAAGACCCTTTTTTGCATGTTTTTACTGTTTTACAAGGTAGAATTTCATAAAAGCACCAATTTTTGAAGTCCAAATTCTAGTTATCCAATTAGTATCATCTTTGAATTCTACATGAATACAAAAAATTAATTGGGCTAATTTGTCCTTTTATATGCAAAGCAGTATCAAATTTAGTTGCTATGGCAACAATCGGCTGAAAAGTTTCAATACGATGAATTTAAACACAACCTCTATCAAACTATCTACGCATGATATTGGAACAGAAGTTCATGTATACATCTATCAGAGGCGTTTTGATATAAAAATGACCTTGAAAACATTTCAAGGTCATCCACTGAATTTTCAAGGTCATTAAACTTTAAGTGACCAGATTTGACGAAAAATCCTGATTTTTCATAAAATGAAGGTGTCAATATTTTAGAAACCTTGAAATATTGAACTTAACAGTTATTTGCCATAAAATGATAAATGTATCACTTATTTCTTAGAACTATTGATTACGTTTCTTCACATCTTCGAATATCTAAATTCTTGGTGAGTATTTTGATATAAAAGGGACAAAATCTGTATTTTTCTTGTTTTTTTGACGGAAAAATATTTTCCTAATGAACTACAACAATTCAATAAATTCTAAGATTTGTCTTTCTTATATTCATGTGCTTTCATAATATATATGACCTATGAAAATATTTAAATAAAAAAATCACTAAAATCGGTAACAAAAAAATTAAAAAATCAATATTTTATGCAAAATTTGAGTCTCAAAGTATAAATGACCTTGAACATCAAGCCAATGACCTTGAACATTTTAATTGTTCTTATGTAAAAGATATAAGTCATATCTATACATGCATACATTTTGACCGTCTTATGTAGCTCTAAAGAGGAATAAAATCAATTTCAAAGATAATATGAAACAAGCAAAAAGGTCTAATGTTGCCATGGCAACGGTCTTTGACTACAGAATTTAGGTAAAACTCTTAAATACGCACTCCAATTTTTCGTTCATTTTATTTGTCAATAAACACACATTTCCATTGATGAAAATCACTAGTCCCCTATTGGTGCCTTTTGTAATATTTAAGATTGAAAATGGTCAAAAACACACTAAATTGGCCCTTATTTTCACCTCTATTTTTCGCTTCATTTTGACTTATTTTGGCTTAATACAATAAGGTTCCTGTAATAAATATCACATATCTTACTGAACTAAGTAAGAATGGAAGTAAGGAAGAATAGATTCTATAAAGATGAACAAGCTGTTACAGTGGTATCCATGGCAACGAAGTCTCCGGAGCTGGCTTATTTCATGGTCCCAAAAGTGCTATAAATAGAATGACCTCGTTACCATGGCAACTAGAGGTCACATTGGCTGAAAAGTGTTATTTTCATGGTCAGTACTTAATATATACCCATTATACCGAAAATCATCAAAATCCATGACATGCCGTGCCGAACGATTTTGGTCCTTACAGAGAATGGCTATTAAGATTTGAGCGTAGGCAAATTAACTTTGTATTGCCAAGGTATATATGGTTTAGTTTAGAGATAAGACATTCATACAGTACGGTTATGTCTCGAATTAGACATCAAAAGACGCGTTTTATGAAATATGTAACTGACAAATACGTTTCCTTTTCTTAATGACTGGTAGTACATGTATGTGAACAAAAGCTTTTTATATCATGATATAGGCCTATGAACATACCTCTTCAAATCTGTCTAGAGAACATTTATGAAGGACTCCGTGACAACGAAGCAGATAGCCGTCCTTAGTCGACACAGATTGCCCATTGGCCTCGTTGGGTTCTTTGTAGTCTTTTGTTTTAAGTTTATGTTTTGCACTTGTTTCATACCTTCATGTCGTCTCACTTTGGTGTCCCTTGTTCTAGTCCTCTCTGTGTTTGCGTACATTAATGTATAATAAGTGAAATGAATTTGGGTGGCGCATGAAAAGCACTTTGGCTGGAAGCATCACTGATGAGAATTTAACATTCGAAAAACGTGTCTGCTGCATGGAAATTGATTTGAAATTCTCTTCAAGAAGGTATAGATTTGGAACACTTCCGTATTATAAATATAAGCACACTTAGTTCTTGTTGCAGTATGGAGCCGTTAAAATCGTTCCTCGTGACTTGAGGTTTCTTAAGTGTATCAATTACTTCTTTCCAGCTCTGTCGCCTGAAAGAAGCTTTGTTTTGGTCCTTTATCAATTTGACATCATATATATTTTATTGCTATTTCGAGAAGTTGTCCTTTCATCGAAAAATATAATTGAAATTAAAGGAGGCTAACATCTTAGCACCATCCATCCAATGCTATTTTGAACATAGATTATATTTCGATATGCTACAGAATCGACTCTACAGGAAATTTGGAGTCGTGCACTTTTTGTAAAGTAAATACAAAAATTTAATTCTAAAAATAAAACCAGAGGGCGCTTGTGAAATGAATTTGGGTGGCGTATGAAAAGCACTTTGGCTGGAAGCATCACTGATGAGAATTTATTATTCGAAACACGTGTCTATTGCATGAAAATTCGTTTGAAATTTTTTCAAGAAGGTATAAAGTTGGAACACTTCCGTATTATTACTATGGAAATTGCATTCGGGTCAAGTTGGATATCAGTTCCATTCTTTGTCGCAGGTTGTTGGACTAGCGCTTGGTTTAACTTGTATAAGACACATGCATTGATAAACGACAAAATAATTGTTGATGAAAAACAAACAAGCTTTGATGATAATAATAAAAGACAAATTCCTCAAAAAATGGAGAACGAAAAGAATTTTGTAAACATGATCTTAAAGTCATTAAAGGAATCTAATCAACAAACATTATTGTTTAAGTTTATATTCTTGACGACATATTGCCATGGTGTGATACCATGTCGGACAATGATCGAATTGTTCGAGCCATTAGTAGGTGACCTGTATTACATTCTGCTCGACTTCTTGCTTCATGAACACGCTCGCAATCACGTGAGAAGGTCGCGTACAATTTTGCTTATTATCGTATCGGTATCGACTAGATATTTGTATGAAGCATCTCAAGGCTAATGAGAAGAATTGTTCTATCCAAAGCTTTCATTACAGATTCTTAAGTACAATGTATCCCGGGCAACCGTCATTCGGTATTTACATTTCTCAACTCATCCAGTATGCTAGAGCGTGTACATTTGTACTAATGTTCTAGATTTTACAGGAGAAATATGAACATTACCAAGAATCTTTAATGTCAAGGTTTCTGCTTTCAAAAAAATTTTGCGATTTTTTATAAAAAAATATTCTCATTTTCTTTTGAAATTCGAACCTATTCATGCAATAGAGTATATTACTTTATGAATTTCACTACCTGCTTTTTATGTTGACAAAATAAGGGTCATGGGAGGGCATGATTTCCATCGAAAATGCGTCAGAATCATCCATCGCCTTTTGCACCGAGGATATGACCCTGCTGTCAACAAACGGACACTCAGCATGGTACGTGACGAATATTTAGCCGTCTTAACAATTGCACTCTGGCTGACTGTGTCGACGAGACTCCATGGCCTGTCCAAACCTTTTTAGAGATGACAGAGCTACGACCACGTTCTCTCTGAATGTTGGTCGGACTCCTTGTTTGATACATGTAACATGTATGGACTCACTACAGCCGATAGAGCATGGACTGTTTGCCCCTTGTCTTGTGTTGATTGACCTCCAGCGTTTTGCTGTCTTGTTTGTGTGGTCATTTTACAATGAGGAAAAGGGGATGATCTCCAGCATGACCACCCTGCACCCAACCAGCGAAAGAAACCCACTAGAGAGTGATACGTACATTGTAAATGACATCAGACAAATGGTACAAACCACATAAAATCACTAGAACATCATACAAAACAATCGAAACAGAGGTACAAAAACATCAAACATTAACTGACAACACATAACAGGCAGGAGACCAATGTATATATATAGTGAGGAGTTTTATCCAGAGTCCACGGCGGGTGCACATTTGTCTGCTTCCATTTATGTGTTGTAGTTTTGTGGGTTTGTTCCTATTGGTCAGTGTAGGATGGTCATGCTGGAGATCCTTTCCTTTTCTTTGTGTCTCTTTCCATGTGTGCCTTCTCTATCTTTCACTTGGGGTGTTTTGATGTTGTATGTTTTGTTGATGATAACCTCCTTTCTTTTTTGATGCCATAGAAATATTTTAATATTGATACATTCAAGTTCTAAGATAGTATCTCTGTGGGAAGGATGTTAGTCTAGTCTTCGACACTAACAATTTAGATTTAGATTTGCCATGCTTTTACTGCATACCTAAAATGCATAAGAATCCGTACAAACAACGTTTCATCGCTGGTTCCTCAAAATGTTCTACCAAATCTGTATCGATCTTACCCAAGTTTTATCTGAAATCAAATCTGGGCTTCAAAAATATTGTTCGACAGTATATTCTCGCATTGGTATCAACCAGATGTAGATTTTAAAGAATTCGAAGGAACTTTTAAAACATCTGAAATCAACTCATTTTAGTAGAGTCCATTCGATCAAAGCCTTTGATTTTTCGACACTTAACACTACAATTCCACATTTTAAATTGAAAGAATGACTCGCAAAAATTATAAGTAATGCGTTTACAAGTAAGAATGGTAATCGCAAATACAAATTTATTGTTGTTAACTATGACAAAACCTACTTTATAAAAGAAAAGTCCAATTCTGAAAATAAGTACACTGAAACTGATATTATTCAGATGTTAAACTTTCTGATCGACAACATTTTTGTGGTGTTTGGAGGAATTCCAATGGTGACCAATTGTGCCCAACTCCTTGCCGATATTTTCCTTTACTCGTACGAAGCTGAATTCATTCAATCTCTGTCTCTGAAGGGAAAAGATACTTAGCTTCTGACTTCAACTTCACTTACAGATACATAGACGATGTGTTGTCCATCAATAATCCAAAATTCGCGGATTACCTCAGCAGTATCTATCCTTCAGAGCTTGAAGTCAAAGAAACTACAGAGACAAATAATTCAGCATCCTATTTGGACATAATGTTGTCCTACGACACTGATGGTCACATGAACACCTCACTCTATGACAAACGTGACGACTTCAATTTCAGCATTACAAACTTTCCTTTTCTGAGTAGCAACATCCCTTCATCGCCTGCTTATGGTGTGTTCATATCTCAGTTGATACGCTATGCCAGAGCAAGTACGAAATATACGGATTTTGTTCTGAGAGCTAGGCGTCTTTCAGATAAGCTTCTCAGTAAGGGATATGTTTATTGAATTTAAAGACGTTAAACATTTGAACTACTTGGTGAGTGTCACTGCTGGTGTACCAAGAGTCCCCGAGGGCACATGTAGCCAAGTCCGATCAACTTCGGTTGATCGTCTGTCTCTTCAACGCATTTGAAATTTTCTGTTACAAAATTTCTTGAAATTTCTAAAACGTGGGTCCTGTAGCATCTTCTGGTACATTTTTTGGACACAATAATTTTCATACTTATTGGCCATATTAAATTGTTTAGACTGAGGATCACCGACGAGGGTGTAGTACCCGAAACGTGCATGTCTGGTCCATACTGTAAATTTATCAGGTTTTAAATGATGCTATTGAATTTAATGACGTTTAACATTTGAACTACTTGGTGAGTGTCACTGCTGGTGGACCAAGAGTCCCCGAGGGCACATTTAGCCAAGTCCGATCAACTTCGGTTGATCGTTTATCTCTTCAACGCATTTGAATTTTTCTGTTACAAAATTTCTTGAAATTTCTAAAACGTTGGTCCTGTAGAATTATATCCCACCCATTCTGCTACGTCTTTTGGTACATTTTTGGACACACTAATTTTCATACTTATTGGCCATATTACATTGTTTAGACTGAGGATCACTGACGAGAGTTTAGTACCCGAAACGTGCATGTCTGGTCCATGCTGTAAATTTATCAGGTTTTAAATTATGCTTAACATTGTGACCATTTAACATCGTCACTGAGGAAGTTCTACGGTCGATATGGGGAACTCGTCATACAGTATGATGTCCCACTGAATGGTGGATGATATTCTATCATAGACCATTTGAACCATCCAACCAAAGATTGTACTCTATGTCTTCCAAAATGGAAGTTACCGGATGTGACAGTTCTACCCATATCGGGTGTTCGCTTCTTTTCATATGGTGGAGGTTTTGTTTGTTTGCTTGGTTCCTGTTTTATCCTGATGTTGTATTCCTTCGGTTTCTGATTTTCTGAATTATCAATTTTGTGTTGTATACAGGGATATGGTCATTATCCATATTTGTCATCCTTATATCCAAACGTTAAGGTTATAATTGTGGAACTGATTGTCAATGCAGTACGGGGGAAGAGGTTTCAAAGTTTGTTTTAGACAAGAATACATTAAAATAAAAACGAAAATAAGATTACGACAACTGCTATTGGGGGATGCCTCGTTCACCCTGATCACCTTTATCCATACAATCTAGTTTTTTTTCATCAAATAAGGGCGTAGTGTTGGTCGAGTTTGACATAATGTGAAAATGTAAATTGATTAAGCAGGACACGAAAAGTGGACGCCTGATGGCATTGGCTCCTCTACTGATCTACCTTCCCGTAGCTCACATATGAAAGACTGAAATTACAATATTAAAAAGAACAGAAACACAGATGATGTACAAATATATAATGTCAAAGTGTTTTAAAAATGGACAATGAAATGCATCTTTCTTAAGTCTTAGTTGGAACTTCTGTCCAAACCTCTTTAGAGAATACAGGGCCCCGACCACCTGTCCTCTCTGAATGTCAGTCGGACTCCTCGGGTGATAACATACATGAACTCGCTACAGCCTGCAGAGCACGGACTGTATTACGCATGCCCTCTTTTTTTATCCATTCACATATCCATCTGTGTTTCTGGGACCTCTACGTTTCGCGGTCTTGTTTGTGTGAGTTCATCTTACAGTGAGGAGGTTGTTTTACACCACAATTGTACGTTCTTCGAGACCTCTGGGTAATTGGAGAAGTGAGAGGGTTGTGCGCACGTAATCCAGGATAACCACACCATTTGCTACTTGCGTGACAAATGGCTGTCCAAAGTCGGCACCGGTTGCCCATTGGTCTCGTCGGTTTATGTGTAGTCTTTTGTGTTTGATGTTTACATGTCGTTTGTCTCTTTTCCGTCTCGTGCTGTACTCGTCCTTTGTGTTTTTGCATCGGGTGTTTTGGTGTTTTGCTGTTGATGCTGCAACGAGGTCATGTTGGAGATCTCCTCCCTTCTTTCATACACCATATTATAGGAACTGATTGAGGTGGATATACAGGATAGTATTTAGTACAAAAAAAGTAATGGTTGTTTGGTTGAATAGGGTAGGAATGAATGGAATAATAATATCCGTTCCATTTTGTATCATACTAGTTCATCAAATCCGATCAATTTCTTTGCTACACAGTTGGGTTACAGGACTGTGTGGGGACGATGCCCAATGACAGTCATGAGTACAGAATGATCTGTATGTTCCTTGTCTTGTCCATAGTGTAAATATTTTCTTATCAACATGTTTTAATGTTAGTCGTTAAAAAAAGTCTATAGGATTTATGCTGACTGTTGAAAATAAAGTGGCTTTATCGACTTTAAATAAAGGTCATTATCGTAAAATTACTTCTTTGATAGCCATTTCTGAAGGGCAAATGTGTCAATGAGAATACCACCGTACTAAATAATAATATGGAAAATTCCTTGATTAGCCTGTACTCACAACAAGGAAGCGGGGGAGTGATAATAATAATATATTTTTTCAAAGACAAATATCAGTATAAAGGTAATGTCCTAGGATACAAAAAATCGTCCTACATATATACGATTTTGTTACTAAATCGTTAGGCAAATTCATCAAATCGAAACGAGAATCCATTACATTATTTTCAATCTTATAAGCACGAACATAAAGATACTTGGTATTCGTAGCATCTTAAATACCTAGAATTCTTAATACAACGTCTTTTAGAAATACAAAAATGAACTGGATGAACGATATCGGAAATAAAAAGGATAAAAGATCGAAATGTTTTATTTTGATTATACGTTTTTACGATTCCAGACAGGTAATATGGTCTGATATACCTGGTCTGGAATTTATATTTCCCTGAAGGCGAGGGGAATATGAATTCCAAACAAGGTATATCAGATCATAAGAGCTGTCTGGAACCATAATACAATTTTTGTCAAACTGCAAATCGCTAATAAATTGTCATTTCAAAATAGCGTCGACAGTAAATATTTGTTGAAGAATTGTACAATTTTCTTCACCATTGAAAAGATCGTACGAGTAAATGGTTTATTCAAAATTTATAAACCCCGAATGAAATTCATTTTAGCAGATTCTCATAATTAAAGGATCTGAAGAGAGAGGAAAACGTTTTTACGGGGAAAGCTCGCTATGACGTCAAGAAACAAAAAGGTATCCGTGACGTGACAAAGTTCCATATTTATGGCAGCAGATGGGTACAATGTAACATGGTCTCTTAATTACGGCTAAACAACAAATGAGATTGGTGCTTGGTGCGTGTCATTGCTGGTGGACCAGGAGTCCCCGAAGGCACATGTAGCCATGTACGATAAGCTTCGGTTCATAGTTTCTTCAAACGCTTTCGAATATTATTTTTCACAAAAATGTCTTCGAAATTTTTGAAAAGTGGACCTGAAACTTGCATGTCTGATCCAGGCTGCAAATTTATTTGTTCTTCAATGATGCTATAAATTTGAAGACGTTTAACATTATCATAGCAATCCTACTGATAAAAGACATGACATTTCCTAAAAAATCGCTCAAAGCCATGCATCATAATATCAAGGGGGATGCTCATATGTACTTTTACATTTTAAAGTAGTCTTTAGTGACAAACAAGTGTTCTTCACAATTAGATACGGCGTCATGATTTGTTATCTCCAATATTTAATGTCTGAGGAATATTTTCTTCAAGGGCAACAGATCGGTGTCTTCTTCCTACGATGATCGATATAGACATCTTTTTAATGACCAGGAATAAGTGGTATTTTACGAGATAATACGGAAAATTAGTATACACATTAGACAGGCTTTGATTCTTTGGATTGAACATATTGATTACATTAGGCCCATTCTTCATAAATACTTAAGCAAAGCTGGCATAGGGTAGGATAGCTTGTACTGACCATGACAAACAAGAAGACAATCAAACTGTGTGAATCACATTACACAGAACCAGCAAACACTCTAATCGAAGTCAAAGACAATGAAATATGGACGACCTTGTATGGTATGTTAAGATGATTTACACCTGGATTATAATCCTGACGGTCATATGATAAAATTTTAAAAGAACAAACTAGAGGGTGTTATTAATATGAATTTGAATGTGACTGACAGCCCGTTTAGCTTGAAGTATGACTGGTGAGAATTCACTATCCAAAACACATGTCTGCTGCCAATCTCCCGCGCATGCGTCCGATTTCAGTTCCGCTTTTCTTCACTTTAAAATCTACCTCTTCCGTCATCGCCTATTGTTTGTCTGCAAGATTCTTGCAGATTGAAACTGGGGCTTCGTATTTGTAAATAAAATATAGCAGGTATATACCACTAAGTATCACTACATTTATGAGGTATATAATGTACAAGCATTGTCTTTGTTTCAATGCAATAACATGCAGTATCAGGGATTCTTTCTTCATTCATACGTTGCCAACACGATCAGCTGAGCGAGAAGTCTCCAATAAAAATACAAATTCTGGCCATGAATCGAAACCTACCGTCTTAAGACGTGAGTCTTGTCAATTTTCTTTCATCAAGATAAGAACCGTTTCCTTCATTTCCCATTTACTTGCCCCTAAACGCTCAAATATGTGCCTCTTCCTTTGAATCTTTAGCGATGTTTACGTCAGAAGTCCGAATGACGTCACTGTGACGACATGCCGTACCTGCGATACTTCTCGGGCTTTGTCATTGCGTGAAATGGCGTAGGAAAATAGCGATGACAGCAAGGTCATATTGCAAGCCTGTGCCGCCTATGACCTTGTTGCAAGTTGGTCTGCTGCATAAGAAT
Source organism: Pinctada fucata (assembly GCA_028142955.1). NCBI lineage: Eukaryota > Metazoa > Mollusca > Bivalvia > Pterioida > Pteriidae > Pinctada > Pinctada fucata. Next base: position 20,027,573 of record AP027102.1, read on the forward strand.
TAGTTTCAAATGGTGTGCAAGAAGGTAACAAGTTGGCCCTTTATCCATGTTATCAATTTGACAGTATGCATTATTCTGCTATTTTGGAAAGCTGTCATTTCATCACATCATAGACAGTTAAAGTGGTTAATATCCTAGCCGGGTAGTGCCACTCCTCCAATGGTTTTTGGTCATAGATTTTATTTCACTATGTTACGGAATCGAACCTACAGGGAATTTGGAGCCGCGCACTCTTTGCAAAGAAGATACACGATATCAAAAATAACGAAAAAGAGGGCGCTACTAAATTAAATGGCTGAGTCTGAAAAAATAATTTTGTTTGAGGTAATACTGATGAAGATTTACAATTCTATCCTAAGCATATGTCATGTGCATTAAAATTTAAATTTTCCGATTGCGTGAAAAAAATGAAAAATTTCGTGACGTCACAATGCTTTTTACCATGTGTTTACCTCGGACAAACAAGTTTCGAACCTCGGTCAAACATCGAAAATGCATTGTGACGTCATGGAATTTCTCAAATTTTTCCCGCGTTCGGAAGGGTCAATTGGTAGAAATGTTGCATAAGAAGGTAATGAGTTGGAACACTTTCATTTTAATAAACAAATAGCACATGGTGCTGTTATATGGATTATGGATTACGTGCGAACAACTTTCCTTCCGATCCGGATACACAGAGGTCTCGCAATACGATCAGTCGTGAAAAAACAAAATATCTTCTTACTGCCAGGTTACTTTGAACAAAGCAAAACGGCTCGAGACCCTTATTAAAATCAACAATGGAAATTGGATAACCTTCTATCTTATACAAATCTTTATGAGTTATAAAATTCTACATATTTCATATACTACTAAACAAATTACAATACCATTTTCGTATACTTTCAGCCAACAGGTACTCTATAATCGTTTAGATATTGTGGAGTATAAGAAAAATAAAATTTCGGATTCAAGCCCCCCCCCCCCCCTTTTTTTTTTTCTTTTGGCAAGACATTTGCACGTTCATTTTGAGATATAAAGTGCGATGTTTGGGTGGCATTTTGATCAATAGTCATCAGGAAATGGTTAAGTGCAAAATTATGGAAATTTCAAAATTATTAAGTTTTGGGAAGTCCTCAGTAGTTTCCTGGATGGTATCTTTTTTTACGAAATAACAGACAAATTCACTTAGGGATATATTTTGCTTACATGGTCAGATTAGTTAAATTCTAAATCCATCTATTATCCAATGGATATATAAGAGTGAAAGTTCTTATATAATGTTGCTCAAACTTGTGTCCAATTGCATTTCAATTTGAAATAAAATATGTTTGATGTAATATTATACTTATATTATATTTTCTACCGAAAAAAGGGTATGAATTGGCAAAAAGTATATAAAAGATACGATTATGATTCTAAACTTTTTTTAGCAGTATAAGATCATTGACCCTTGTTTAACTCAACATTGGAAATGGGACGGTCACCATTGATTTTCATGATATACATATTTACAGTTATAAGATTGAATATATATCATATATAAATTGATCCTACAAGAAATTTGGAGCCGCGCACTATGTGTAAATTAAATTCACACAGTTTAATTAAAAAAGTTTAAAAGTAGAAGGGGCTACTGAAATACATTTGGTTGTGTCTTAACATCACTTCGGCATTAAATTTAATACCACTGATGCGAATTTACTATCCGAATCACGAGTCTGGTGCATTAAAATTGGTTTGAAAATTTCTCTAAGAAGGTATAGAAATAGAACACTTCCGTATCATGTATAAGCGCTCCGAACTACCAGGTTATGTGCATGTTATGAATAATCTATTTCCATGAGAAGAATGTTCCTAGTAAGTCTCTTCTTGGATTCACAATAGTAAATCGTGTTTTATGGTTCCATGTCTTAGTATTCAGGTGTATTTTTCTATCAATATTGATTTTTTTTATAGATTGGCTCGCCACAAATTCTTTCGACGTTTTTAATTAATTTCATACATCGATGTCAATAAATAAAAAGATATTCAAACTCTTCAAACACAGAGAAGCTGTTTTGATCAAGTCTGTGTATAGTCGAAACGATATGCATGTTGACTCTTTCATCCACGTTAGAGTTATTTTTCCACTGTTGATATGTATGTTTGGAGCGTCACTATTCTGTTATGAAAATAATAAAGTGACATGATCCAAGATTACCTGTTTCAAAATACCACTTTAAAGGAAAGATTAATTTCGATAAAATCTAGAACTAATATCCAAACAAGGAATGACAATAACATCTCATCAGCTATGCGTGTGTCAGATTTACTAGCACCATAAACCGAAATTTCCAGTGATACTATGTTACGTAAAATGCTCTGACTACTTCATGTACTATTGGACGAAGCGATCTCAACTCTCAAGTTGACATTAAGTGTTTTGAATATTTTCCCTGACATTGTCGCCATAGCACTTTCTACATAGACATAACCTCAGACAGTCCATGTATTTTATATATTGTTTCATTTCGTGCGTGAACATCGACGGCAGGTGCGGCTGGCCAACAGGGGATGCTTACTACTCCCGGACACCTTGTCCCATCTCTAGCTTGTTAGGGTTTCGTCGATGCTCAATTTGGTGCACTATTGTGGGTACTGTTGAGATTATCTTCAGGATCTTCTTTAACTCAAAAACTCAATGTCTTTGCTGGATGCCCTGTCATGCAACTTTCAAGGTCTTTTCATTCTTGTTTTATATAGAACTTAGCATGTTTCAATAACATAGAGATCTGCTTAGTCAAAATACAGTCTATTTTGGCCTCCTCCTCACCGCATGATTATTCCCAAGCGTTTTCATTGTTTCCATTTCTTTTACAGATGAGTAGTCCTTATCAAATTAATAGGACACAAGAGAAGATTTCATGATTGGTATAAGGTAATTTAAACCAATTTACAATAGCCCTCAATGGAATAGAAATACATCGAAAACGCGATGCGACAGAATGGAGAAAGCTGATGGCGTAGAGAACACCTACTTTAGAGTCATTATCACTGATGCCTATCTTCGTGTACAGAGCTTATCTTATGCCTTGTGCTTTTTATGCTTTTTGCTTTGAAATTATTCTCCGTTTGTAAACAAGTCAATTTTTTGTATACTGTATACGTAGAATCATTCGCTTGTACTTTCTTTCGCGGTTTTATAAAGTAAACAATGATTCGCGGATCCGTTCCTGATTATGTTGAATTATACATTTTGTATCTTTATTCGCTTAGACAACTCTCGCGGGTCGAGACTGACCGCGAAAGTTACTAAGATTAAGGTTAGGGTTGCGACTACATTGAGATAGTGCTATTTTCATATTACATAATATTTGGAACCAACATTAACGATAAATGATATGAATTCAGTCTGTTACATAATTTCAGAACAAAATAATAGAGCTTGAAATTTTAATTGCTGAATGGGTATTTTGGGGAAAAATACAAGTACATATTATTTTTCATGAAAAATCACAGAAATAGAAAAAAATCATTTTCATACGATTTTTTTTCTATTAAATATTCAACCATCAGAATACGTTCTATAAATTAGAAATTCGAGCTTTAAGTCAAAGTCTATGTTTTGGGTTCAAACGTCGAGATTTGCTTGAATTATGTGCTATTTATAGAAACGGTCATTTTGCTCAAAAACAAATTTGGGTACATATTGGTTTGACTGCTTTAGGTTAATGCACTACAATAGCTTTATACATAGATAAAAATATACAACTGAGACCTTCCAGCTATCAATAAATATTACAAGTTGTTGCTATGGTAACTAGCAATATCGTATTTATATGAAAATACTGCCCTGCGAGCTTTTTATTTTTTTTAGATTATCTGCAAATAGCCTTAAATTAATATCCAAGCCATGAAAATTACGAGAAGTATAGATAAATATGAATTCATAAAATTTCATGCTTCACAGAGGTATATAAAGTGATCATGTTGAATTCTCCAAAATAACGAAAATGATGAAATAGGCTAAAAATAAGCGTTTGTAGCAACAACAAAAAAACACTAGACGGGCGAATTTTGCTTTTTTCTGAAAATTTAGAGGGGATGTTATTCTTCATGCAGATGTATCCATATTTTTTCTACCTCCAATATATCAAAAGTCGCAATCCTAGACTTAATACACAGCGAATGTTTACGTATACAGTATCACAATAAAAAGTTACCATTTCTTTGCTCTATTTCTAAATGATGTTTTTATCAGATATAATCACGATATACCGAAGGATCTATTGTCATTGTAATCAACTATAACGTGGTTCAATGACGTACTTTATCAATTTATGTACTAAAGCGTGGTTATTTTCGCTGGGGAAAAATTTCGCGATTGTTACTTCAGGACAATACGCTTTGGGGAAACCTCCGCACTATAAGCGTATCTTCATTGTAAGAATGCAGCAGGATTATTTTCGCTAGGGGGAAATTTTCGTGAAGACCATTGATTCGCGAAATACCCGAAAATTACCCCTATACGAAAATTTTCACGTTTACAGTATTGTCGTCGGGTATTTTTTTTTGGGGGGGGGGATCTGCTTTGTTTGTATAACAAAGGAGGGGGATCTCCAACAACACCCGGTTGCAGCACCCACAGCAAAACCCTAAAACACCCAATGCAAAAACACAAAGCAGACAAGCACGGAAAGAGACGCATAAGGGACAAGGAACGTCAACGCACAACACAGAAACATCAAACATATACTACACATAAACCAACGAGGCCAATGGGCAACCGGTGCCGACTTAGGACGGCCATCTGCCGTGGAAATAGCAGAAGGTGTGGTTATCCTGGATTACATGCGCACAACCCTCCCTTTTCCGATTACCCAGAGGTCTCGAAGAACGTACAATTGTGGTGTAAAACAACCTCCTCACTCCTGTTGTTTGTTGGGGTTGTTTTGTCTTATGTTCATTTCATCCTGCGGATGATGTGTTCTGCTGAAGTAATTGCGTAGTAGTCTTGCTGGATATATCTACCGCATCGTGTACTTTGTTCTTTACTCTTCGCGGGTAAAATTAGTATAATTATGTGCAAACTTTGGAAGAATTGGAGGCCGAAACCCGATTACGTGGATTTTGTTAATATTTCTTCTTCTTTACCTTTTCAGTGTGTTATTCTATTGAACGATGTATGTATGGAATTCCATTTTTTTTTACATGTACAGTTGAGTGCCGATTCAAGCGATGTTGATGGTTTGTCTTCCTTTGTTGCTTTTCGTTTCTTAATAATTTGACTTTGTGTAATTTTTTGTTGTTTATCATAACCCTACCTTCTCTGCATCATTTTCGATGCTAAAACTATTAATGAAAATGGACATATGTTTTATTGCGGGGGGGTGTACCTACAAGCTTTTAAAATTGTTTATGTTTTTGTGGTAAAGTTTCCATTGTGTAATATAAATCGTAAAACAAATTAAGCGAAAACAGTATGATGATGATCTAGATGTATCAACATCCAGTTATAGACGATATCAAAGATGATAGTAAATAGATGTCGATTACACAGGGGCTCTAAAAGAAATTATTATCTAAACAGCGATGTCAATTTTCGCAGTTTCGTTTGCACAGAATAAGATATCAAAATTTGTTGTTTTCTGAATATGTTACAACAGTTAGTAAAGACTTTTAAAGGAGTGTGGTATACTGGAGCGTAACTTAGACTATTAAAGAAATGTCACTGTATGCTTTTAAGATGGAAATATAATACATGCACATATGCATTATTTCTCACATCTATTATTTCCGGATGCAGACTCTAAAAATATGACATTGTATCAAGGGCAACAAAGAACAGACGCATTTGTTATTACATGTACCAAGCGAAAATAAGTTCACTAAAATGAATGTCACTTAAGACGGAATGGCAAAGACGTCTAAAGACGTCTAATTTTTCTAGAATTTTGCATTGCCAATTATGCTTAATTGTCTGAATCCTTTTCCCTTCTTTCATCTTTCTCTTCCTTCAGAGTAATTCAGCTGGACATTGCAACCACGCTGATTTTTACAAATTTACAATGGAAAAATCAAGCTGGTCGTAATTACCTTAATTGATAACCATAAACCTTTACCATCTACTGTCTATGAACAAAATGACATCTTGGTCACAAGAAATCTCTTTTCCTGCAATCACACCCCTTATTACCGAAAATGATCAATGTATTGGCTATTCCATTAGTCTTAATTTCCTCGGGGGATGAGAATGTAAAATAGCATAATTTATCAAACATCCCTCCGAGGAAGTTACTTATGTGCGAACTCCTAATTACCTTACACCTAAGTAAAAATCATAGTTCGGACACCTCAATATTGAAGTTTCAAAGAATCACAGGAAGACATGTTTCTTTAACAAACTATCTTTATTGGCGTTATTTTTTCATAGTTTTACATAGTTTTCTAATTTTGACAGATAAACCTGATAGATATTTAAATAAGCTATTTCCTTCGTCAATTAACCTCAAATATTGGGACCTTCAAAGCATATTCAAACATTAATACATCACTCACCAATCTGAAATTCAGTTATGATAGTCTAAAGAAACAAAATAACAGAAAAAAAAACTAAAGCATTAAAACATGAAATTACTTTGCTTTGGACAGTTTGAGACCAATTTGTCCACATAAATGTCTTTCTAATGAGATTCAGAGAAGTTGATCTTATCTTATGCGATCTGTTGCAGTTGTGAATTGCAAATTCAATATTTCTTGCAAAAAAAAGAATTACTTTTGAATGAATGTTTATAAGGGTTAGTATAGTCAACAACAACTTCATCTGTAATATTGAAATCTTTGCAAACATAAGTTGGTCTTAATTATTCTTTTATCCATATCGTTTTATGTATCAATTGATGACGAATCTGTTAGACTATTAGACTATCAGAATTTATATCTTTGATACCTTTAAGGTTGACTTATCATCAGTACCATGAAACATAGGTAATAAAAATGATATCACGTGAAACAGAAAATTACAAACAGAACAAACATGTCTTGTATGCATTTAGTGTTAAGCAATTATGTCAAATAAATTAAAATAAAATAATATTTTTCATAATATTCACTTTTATGTAGACTGATTAGAGACGCTGGCTTTATTCCTAGGTCATCAGAAGAAGATGTGCACTCAAATAAATTTTAAGACTATCAGAATTTATATCTTTGATACCTTTCAGTTTGACTTATCATCAGTACCATGAAACATAGGTAATGAAAGTTTGAATTTTCATATTGCAAGCTCTCGAAGGACAGTTTCTCACTAGCACAATTCATGTAACTGAGTATTTGGATTGTGTTGTTCTTATGTTCCTAAAGAGCTTCTGATGAGAATTGAGACATTTATCAGCACTTGTTTATACTGAGAGCAGCTGACGATCATCATTTTCTTTCGTGTCTAAAGATGATCGTTTGCCCCAAGATGACATGGCACTCCATCCTCGCCTCCTTTTCGCCCAAAGCCAAGGTCGCTTACGCCAGTTTTGTATACTCATACGTTTTCCCCAAGATGAAAAATTTGACCATTTACGTTTGTCCACTGTATTATCAGATTTCGCATCGTTATCTTGTAGACTTGGTGTATTATAAATATCATTTCTCTTTCCCCATGATGCCAAGGCCCATTTCTTGTTCATGTCGTTGTCACCATCGATGGGATTTGTCCTTTTACCCCAAGCAGACATGGCCCATTTCCTTTTGTTTTTGTCCGAGTTAATATCCCCTACATCATCTCGTTTTCCCCATGACGTCAGCGCTGACCATTTGCGCTTTTCCGGCTCGTTATAATTATCTTGACTTCGTTTACCCCATAATGAAACAGATGCCCATTTTCTCTGTATTGGCATGGAACGTTTGCCCCATGTTACAAACTGATTCCATTTTCGTTTCAAAGGAAAGCTGTGTTCTGTATCCCTTTTGTGAATGTTTTCTAGTCCGTTATCAATTAATGGATCAGACCGTTTTCCCCAGGTCCCCATAGAAGCCCATTTTCGTTTTCCCCACACGTTCATCCATTTTCGTTTCCCCCAAACGTTCGTTCCTGGCCATTTCCTTTTACCCCAAGAAGACGTTTGCCAAGCACGCTTATCTGCTGTCCTAGAATCAGATAGTGAACTTTTCAGATGTAAGTCTTTTTGAAGATTGGGAGATATATTATCTAATTCGTCAGCCTCTTTATGTTCATCGTAGATTTCACAAAGGGAGAATGTTAAAGTCGTTATTACGATAGCGCAATGTATCAGGCACTTCATATCACAGACAGACCTTTGTAAATTGTTGAACCTGCAATGGGAAATGAACAAAATTACCTCACTAATGTCATAAATATAACAAATCTCAGACAATACACCTGGACGAAACAAAACAAAAAAGAACCAAAATTACAACACACGAAAAAAAAAAACAGAAACGAAAACACAAGCATGAAGAATTCTCAAAAAAGGAGAAATCATGATAAGCACAGTGTATTAAACCTTAATTAATGTTAATGCAAGTGCATGTTTTGTGAATATTGTTCTCAGTTTCGTGCGTGAACATCGACGGCGGGTGTGGCTAGCCAAACAGGCGATGCTTACTCCTCCCGGGCACCTAATCCCACCTCTAGCTTTCTAGGGTCCGTCGGTGTTCAATTTGGTGCTCTATTGTGACTACTGTTGAGATTGTCGTCAGGATCTTGTTTAACTCATTTCTTTGCTTTTGCGTCTCCATTTTTAAGAAGTACAACAATCGTTGGTACATGTTCACCGCTATCTTTGGGTTTTCTGAAGATTGTGACAAAATTTACGCTTATTGCTTATAATCGGAAACACGGCAAGCAAAAATGTGAATGATACAATACATCCTGAGTATTTAGATAGAATGTAGAGATGTTTAAATCATCAAAACAAAAACCTATTTCCTCTTTATTTCACGCTATCTTGTTAACATCTCATCACTTTCGTTAGGCTTTGTCTAATTGAATTTCTCAGAGAGGAAAGAAACGTTTTGATAAAAAAGGAATGTTAAACAGTATTCAATTTCCGAAATGTCTCTCATGAATTCGCCTTAGCCTGTTTAGGAGTCCCGCGAGAATTGCCCTGTTTTGGAGACTTATAAATTTTTCAGTTTAAGACGCTCACAAAATGAAATATATGCAAGGTGTGCTCATACTTACTCATGAAATCGATAATTGCGGACATTCACGTTTTCTTGAAGGAACGGAAACACGTGCCGAATGTATTCTACAAGTTTAACTAGTAATCCTTCGACATTTGTTTTTACTTTGAATTATGATCTTACATAGGAAATTTTTTCTTTCTATTGAAAAAGGATCGGATTTTTCTTATTTTCAAGATGTGATGACAATGTAAACGTGAATTAGAGGAATGACCACTACTAGTTTAAACATATTTTATTTCCATAATACGAAATTGGAAAAGACCACTACTATAGGTACGCATGGTACAGTGGAATGTACAAGAGGGTAGCTCCTATGATGATAGAATAACCAAATTGTGTTTTTGCGTTACATTTCTCTTCGTCGTGTCAACATTTATATATGCAAAATGAAGAAAGCTGTGTATGCAAGAGATTAGATATACACTGTCGTGACAACCAAGGACATAATGATATTACTGTGACGCAGGTGCCATCACTTTATCTTGTTACCGGAAAATAAATATTTCAAAAGGTGCTAACACTTTCTGCGGGCTATTACAGGGACCACTCCATACCAGCCCTGATTATTCAGACCAGAAACTTGCTGTCTTAGAACAAAATGCATTGCGCACAGAGAGCTTTGAACGACATTGCTGAACTAATTCAAGGAAATGGCGCTGAGACCTTTTGTTGTAACGCCATTAAATCATAGCCTTGGTCTTAGGTTTCTGCTAAAGGAATTCATACTTCTTTAATAGGTTCTTCTTCCATTAACATGGGAGTTTTTAGATAATGATCGGATACTGTCTTTTATTGTCAAATGTTAGAGCATAGTAAATTACTGGTACGACCCAATAACACCTCTCTGTCCAAAACAAGATTCAAAGTCGCATTTGGTCGTGGCCAGTTCAAATTTATTACATGCATTTACTTGTCTTCGATACTTAGCTTGCTTGTATGAACATGGTTTGCAGAAATGGTAATGTAAAATCGGGTTTTTTTTCTTATTCTAAAAAATAGAATAAAAAGTGTAAAATATAAAACGTTTAAAAACCAGTACCAAATCAGCATACTATCTATCGATAGTGCATTCTAGAAGAAGGGAGGGGATCTCCAACAAGACTCTGCTGCAGCACAAACAGCAAAACACCAAAACACCTGATGCAAAAACACAAAAAACGAGCATACAATGAGACGGAAAAGAGACAAACGACATGTAATCATCAAACGCAAAAGACTACACATAAACCAAAGAGACCAATGGACAACCGGTGCCGACTTTGGACGGTCATTTGCCATGCAATTAGCAAATGGTGTGGTTATCCTGGATTAGGTATCAGTCATCATTAATGTCACAAACACTCCGAGTCCCTGATAAGTGGAAGGGTTATGAGCAAACGATCTGGACAACAATGCGTTTGTATATGATTCACAATTTTCCTATTCGCTCGATACTATTCATTGTGTACAAAAAAATATGATTTTAACACGAAGAATCAGCTATTCAATCTTTATTGTCAATATTTCAGCATTGAAATATATGAGAAACTACCTATGTCAAAAGACCTGTATTTCTTAAAGCTTAACGTCACTAAATAAGACTTATAATTCCACTCCTCTGACGCAGGAACTTCCATTTTTACTTTTAAAGTGTTTCATTTGTTTATTCAACAACTAAGTATGACTTAAAGACAATACATAGTCACTACATAAATTCTAAGAATAAAGACGTTGATTACAGCTTCTAGAGTAACATTTGTTAAAAGGCAATGCAGTTTCTTGTTTCTATTAAACACGTTGAAAGCAGCCTATATCAAACATTTTGACCCAAGCTCCATCAATTTTAAAGAAGGGTTGTCACATACTGGACAATCATGGACGAATTAAAAGTCGGAGACTCTGGAGACTTCAGTATGGGATTAGATTATTAAATTACCCTTTCAAAGAAGATATTGAATTCTAGGACCACACATTGAAATGTGGCAAGCTTATGTATGAATATTATTTTTTATCTCTAATTGCTTTTCTAAGAATTTATATTATTTCAACCTATTATCTACATATACATTTTATTATGCCATGTTGGTATAGAGCTGATTCGTCATGAATAAAATGTTAAACTTTCATTATGATGTATAATTTCAAGATGAGAAAAAAATTGTTTTGTAAGATTACGAGAATATTTTATTTTTAATCTGCATAACTTCAGATGAATGTATTGTCCTTCAGGATGAAATTTATCACTCACTGATTGTAGTCGCTAGTCATTTCTCTTGTATCTGTAGTTACCGCAAAGGGACAATAGTCGCGATAAAACTCGATCTGTTAAGTGATTAAGGAAGGCTAAGTAATGTAATACGGAGACCCAAGGCACCGTGGGAGACATATCTGCTGTGACCCTAGCCTAGTCGATTAATCTCAGAGATTTCATCGCACTGTTTTGTGCTCTTCATTGTCATTGGCAAACACAATCCAGGATGATGGAAATGCAGGTCGAATCTCTCATACGAAATCACATGACCAGTGCATTTGGCGGGAATGGTCCTTCAGTATTGTACAAACAACATCCATCAACGAAGGACGTAGAACGTTGACCATTTTGTAAATAGTGAGTAAAAACTAGACAAAGGATATTTGGCCGAGGGTGGACAAGCAAACAGAATTGAAATCTTAAACTTTTGTAAACACAGTCCGAAGTTTTCATGAGAAAAGTGACAAACTTTTTAATCGAATTTGCTTACGAGTACTTAAAAAGCTTTCGGAATATTATTCACAAATGGTTTTATTGGAATATTTAAAGGTTTGATAATTTCACCGAACAATAACTTATAATTGATCCTCCATTCCCTATCAATTTATTATTCGTTGTTATTGTATGTACAAATTGTATTTTCTTTAATCTGTTTTAGCTCGTATTATTATGTGAATAATGTATCACTATAGATGCGGCGACTTCTTTACGCGATTGTAAAAAATTGTATCAATATATAGAGAAACTATTAATGAGAAATGCATTAATGCTTTCCTCTCTTTTACACAAATTCAGATTATATTAATTCAAAAAGGTATCTGTGTTGTTTTCTCTCATAATGATTTGTTTATACAACGTCGAAAGCGGGCTAGTATGATAATTCTTGATTTCAAAAGGTGGTATAGAAGCTAATTAAGCCTCTGGGTAATTTAGATAGCATTTTATGAGGATATTATATTTGAGTTATGTTGAAATTCTTATGAAATGGAAATAAGAGCTGAAGTAGAGTCATATCTTACGCTTTCACATGCCATTAATTAGATTCTTATAATTCAAATTCTAGTTATTTTTCTATATCTCATTTCCGCTTTTTATATCAAGAATGTGTCGGATTCATTTACTTTAAAGAAAAGTTAACCCAAGCTCTAAGAAGAAGGTTTGGTACAAGGGGACAATTAGACGTTTGTGTTAATTTAAAAGAAACAATGTTAAGATGAAGTGAAATATTTCCTTTAAGTAAGAAAGAAAACAGCTACAGATAAAGGACACTGGAACTTTTAAAGAAAAGATTTATCCTACAGGTTAAGTAAAATAGACCAATGTTGATGGTTCATTATTTTGTTGAAGGTTGTACACTGAATACACCAAGGAACAATTTTCAAATCGTACCATAAGAAGTTATACTTCCAATTTACTTTCAAACTTGTGAGAAACAATTAACCAATGGATATCTGCGTAATTTAGAGACTTCAAACGATGTAAATTCTAAGTTATTGGCAATGTAACGCTGCTCTGAGACTCTGCTGTATTGCCTTCGGTGATACATTCTAATATTGAAAGTGAGATATATGTCACATGTTATGCTTTATAACGGTGGATTCTATTCACTTTTAATTTAGCCATCGTTAGAATTCCCAGTTATATCATATTGACATCATTTAATGATAAATCAAAAAGAGCAAAAAAGTGTAATATACGATCTCTTTGTGATTTGGATAAAAACTTACCGAATAAAACTAGTTTTGAATACAGGGGAACGTATTCAATGTATAAAATAAAGAGGCAGAAGAAGTATATATGAATCTCTGATGGAATGGAAAGATACATTTTCTTCAGTTGATAGCTTTGAATAAACATCAAAGAAGTACCTATCAGTTATTCAGTCTCAAAGTAGAGAAACTAAGGCGACATTAAGCTTTCTCATCTTTACATGCTTATCGCCAAACCTTTTTTTTCAATAAGTAGATTTTTTTCTATTTCTCCGTAAATTTTTCTAGTTAAACCTTAGGAAGATACTTCTTACATAGACCTACCATAGGTAGTTAATGGTTAAAGTAAGACGTAAATATTAGATGTCATAAGATAGGTTTTTGCAGTTTGAATTCCCCTCCACAAAATGAAAAACCATGTAGTTGTCTCAGAATAATAAGTGTTTTTCAAATGAATAATAATTAGATATTTATTTTTGGTAAGATATACGAATAAAGTGATTATGAATTGATAATCCTGAAACTCGGCACTTAAACATGAATAAAGTGTTGACTAGATGATAATTATTATAATGTTTTGCACTCAGTATAAAAATGATATCATACCCAAGCTGTTTCCACTTGTACAAGAAAAATGTTGTGTCTAAACCTACTGCCAGATAGTAACCATCTACACACAAATTTCCAAATTCAATACAAAGATTTTCAATGTGTGCATCATTCTACAGGATATATTTTCTTTTGTGTACATATAATGCATGTGTTTTTCTTTGTCTACATATAATGCATGTATTTTTCTTTTGTCTACATGTAATGCATGTATTTTTCTTTTGTCTACATATAATGCATGCGTTTTTCTTTGTCTACATGTAATGCATGTATTTTTCTTTTGTCTACATGTAATGCATGTGTTTTTCTTTGTCTACATGTAATGCATGTACTTTTCTTTTGTCTACATATAATGCATGTGTTTTTCTTTGTCTACATGTAATGCATGTATTTTTTTTGTCTACATGTAATGCGTGTGTTTTTCTTTGTCTACATGTAATGCATGTATTTCTTTCTCTTTTTTTTTTGTCTACATGTAATGCATGTATTATTCTTTTGTCTACATGTAATGCATGTATTTTTCTTTTGTCTACATGTAATTCATGATGTTCGTATCTAATAGACAATGGGTATGCGGTCATGATGAATTTCCTTACTCCTACCATGCATGTATGTATAGTCTTTACTCATGAATGTATGCAATGTTGCCAATAGGCGCTTCACTTTTGCTGGGTTTAAAATGTTTCCAATTAAAGAGTTTCTCAGCTCAACGTGATTCGTATGTAAGATACTGCTTTACAGCTTACCACTTTTGGATTCCTAGATCGAATTGCAAAAGCTAAGCAAAAAGTTTCAAAGAAACCATTCGATCAGAATGAGAGAGCGTCAAGCTGATTAATTGATTTCGACAAGTAAAGGTTTGGGAGTATAAGAATTAAAATAAATGCTATTTGAAAAGATTGAATGAAAATGATGACTAATTACTTACCTACAGTTAGTCGTCCCACTTTTTAAAACTTTTTTGAAATAAAAATTCCCGTGAAAAGGATGGTTTAACAAATTGATGAACTTGACTCTCTTGTACTATTCATTAGAATAATTTTCTCCCTAAGTATATATGAATGAATATAGTTTCCTTATATTATCATGTGAATAACGGGGGCGTTATAATAATTTAATAGGCAATGACGAATCCGCCCATTTCCGGGTCTCTGACCAATAGTAACACTAGGAATTATTGATTCTATGTAAGCTTACTTCATAATTAGTAAATGACAGCTAGCACACCATCAGCTTCTTTTTCACACGAGCTCCATGCATATTTTACCTATACAGGTTTACATGTTTCGTGAATTATGACAGATACATACACGCAAGATACATGTATTTGTGAACTGTAAGGACAAGTCTTACACTTTTTCTCGTATCCTAACTCTAGCAATGCCATGATCAATGACCTTACATATTCCATCATCTTCGTGTACCAAAGTGTTATTGCATTCATGAAATTAGATATTATTTATTAAAAGAATATTTTTTATAAGATGGTCAATATAAGTGACTTCTCTCTTATCTAAAAAGTAATAGCGATTTTGTCGAAGTACACAATAGATATTTTCACTAATCTATTCGTTTCCTTTGTGTTTTTATTTTCTCCATAGTCCTATGATGGTATCTAGTGTCGTCACCCGGACTTGCATCCTGTACCCTGGTCGATGTTAACGTCTTTCGTGTTCCAAGAAAATATTGCATTTCGTACACAAAGGGACCGATCCTATAACATCGGCTCTGCGTGCATTAAAAACTTATCAAAGGATTGTTAAAGGAATTATTTGATTTCTTTTTCATTTGTTAAGGTCCTATGACCTTCTTATTAGTGTACAAAATCAAATTAAGAACAAATTTATTAACTTCGAACGAAGTAATTAAACTGTATGATCGTATCGGCTGGGTGGTCATGAACTGCAAACGGGAATATTTTCTCATTGTTTCGTGTAAAACACTCGAGAGGTCATCCTCCCCTCCCATTATATTGCCTCATTCACCGTAATACCGGAATAATTGATTTCCTATTCCAATATCTTTTTATATTATTTTCAACTTTGATGACATTTTAATCATGGCATCTTTATTTGAAAAACTAAATTTCACAACCGTTTTAGATATCCTCTCTTGGAATATTTCTTATAAGACGTCGCGATTAAATTGTTAGAATATTGACCGTACATCAACGAACCTTGCATCTCAAAGGTCTACATCCAATAGTACTGTTTTATTAGAAGAGGAAGGAGTATATAGCCTTATATCTATTTAATTACCACCAATTATTGATCAATTGACACTATACAATTCCTCAGCGCCTCTTAAGATGACGAAATAATTCTTGCTGTGGGAATTAAAGGGTTACCTAGAGTCACCGTTAAAGAAAACAACAGGCAGACACTTCATGTACTAGAGCCATCCTGTATAAAAAAGTGATTTGCTGTAAGAGAGGATTGTGGATAGCTTCATATAAACATCATATAATAAGAAACTTCTGATTTATGAAAGCTAATTTGGGTTCCTTTCAGTTATTATACGAGGGAAACTAAGACGCTTTAAATCCCTCCCTTATATTGTTAATCAAAGACAAATCTTTAGTCATGCGAAGTATGCCATTTCTGAACACATGGCTAAACGTATTACTAAAAGGCATGGGAAGGGTCATACTCGGGCATAAGTTCGTTATTGATTTACCAATAAATCACTTAATTCTTTAAGAAATTGAATGAATAAGGCTCTCGTAAGTTTTTATTGTTATGGTACTTTTTCAGACAACATTTATACATCAAACTGTATTTCATACTATCAAATTTATCATATTGAATTATTTTTCTTGCCAGTAACAAATTCACGTATGAAAGCTGAATGTCGATCTTTCTCAAATCACAATAGAAAACAAATTAATTATGTCGAAGGTATGAGTTGTTGTCTAATTTATTATTTTGTTTCCTGTTTAGTATTCTGTAAACTATACTTCAGAGAAAAATGGCGTGAATAAAAGGAAGAAGGAATCTCAAACACCGAGAGCAAATCACCAAATGTTAAACGTCTGTAAATTCAATAGCATCATTTAAAACCTGATAAATTTACAGCATGGACCAGACATGCACGTTTCGGGTACTAAACCCTCGTCAGTGACCCTCAGTCTTAACAATGTAATACGTTCAAAATGTATGAAAATTATTATGTCCAAAAATGTACCAATAGACGTAGAAGAAGGGGTCGGATATGATGCTACAGAAACACCCAAAGCGAAAGAAATATGAACAGGAAAAGTAGGCGAGCTCAAAGGGAAAAGAAACAACAAAATACGACATCGAAACATGAAATACAAAAGGCTACACATTCAATTCCGTCTTTTCGATTTTACAGGCCTACGTTCCATTTGTACAGGTATCTGACATAAAAGAATTGTGACGTCATTAAATTCCTTTGAAAACTTCATATATGTAACTCTGTTTCTTTGAAATTCATGCTGGTTTCCATAAAAATTGATGACGTCATAATGCGTTGACGTCAGATACCTGCACAAATGAGAAGTAACTCTGTATTTCGAAAAGACAGAATTAGACTAGTGGGCAATCTGTGCCGTGTTAGAACGGCCATGAATATTAGGAATAAACTTAGATCATTTCCAAAAAGATAAAGGGATACCATTGTCAGCCATGATGAGGTTGGGTGTGCTTGGTAATGTCAATAACGACCTTTGCTGATCGTCAACAAGTGGTTGAAAATAATTTCATGTCTCCTCAGTATTACAATATCGTTTGCAATATGAATTTCAAAGTGGCTAAGCTTTTTAAAAGAAGCGTATTGCAGAAATGATAAGTTGTTAAGAGCTTGTTTTTGAGATCATAACGCAACGATTCCCTAAGAGGTAACAGAGAAGAAGCACATTCATTAGCTCCAAAACTTTGGCACGTTTTCTCAGAAGACTCCACTTGCAAATCTAAGATAGACTTGAACGCGTTATGAATTTGTTATGCTTTCCGTACTGCTGAAATATGTACCTTTTATCGTGCAGGTAAACTATCGGAACAGAAGCGAATTTTTAATTGTTACATGTGTTATACTAAAAACCTAAGATATTGTACGTTCAATGATTTTCTCTTATAGTGGATTTTCTTATAGTGGATTTTAATATTTGAAATTTAAGAAGGTCGAAATATCTATTCTTATCACAAGGTATCATTAAAAATGCATGTAAGACAATCCTGTATCTAAATAAGAACTCGAGAATCATCAATTGTTTGTCTTGATGTTGTTTCCTCTACAAACTTATTCTCAA
Source organism: Pinctada fucata (assembly GCA_028142955.1). Classification (NCBI taxonomy): domain Eukaryota; kingdom Metazoa; phylum Mollusca; class Bivalvia; order Pterioida; family Pteriidae; genus Pinctada; species Pinctada fucata. Next base: position 20,045,553 of record AP027102.1, read on the forward strand.
GAAATACCCTTTAGATGACATAATACATCTTGCAAATGCAATTCTCTGGCTATCAAGAGTTGACTACTGGTATCAGATTGAAGGTTAGGGATAAAATCAGCAATTTTTTCTGGAGTGTACTTCTGCGCTCGCACTTATCAGCTCTGTAATTTCTTATTCGTCTATTGGAGTTTTGTTAGGCCCTTGACGCTGTTGGGAACAAATGATATTCCTTTCCACCAGCACTATGGATATGCTTTTTGAGAAGACGACATACAAAGTTCAAGGATATCCAGGACCTTCGGACAAGCAAGATGACAAAAATTGACATATATGGACAATGGCCATATCCCAAAACACAGCACAAAATCGACAATTCAGAAAATCATAAACCGAAGGCATGCGAAATGAGGGTAAAACAAGAACGAAATCAAACAAAGAAAAACCGCCACCATATGAAAAGAAGCGAACTCCCAAAATGGGAAAGATACCATGTGCCCACGAAGAGTAAGCATCTCCTGCTTGCATGCAACATCCGTCATTCAATTCGGTAGAATTGTCACATCCGGTTACTAACGTATATGTTCATAACGTATATGTTAGACGTCTTCAAATTCAATAATAATATGAAATGACATGTTGCTCAGCTATATGTTGAGGTTTTCATGTTTGATCAACTTGCAGACCGTGAAGGTAGATCCATTAATGACGTAATAGGTGATATACCAAAGTCTAATTAATAGTTGATTTCTTTTTCCTATATCATTACATCGAAGAAAAAAAATATCATGTTCACAGTGAAGGAACGCTCCTGTTCACGACCAGTAATTTGTACTAAGCATATTTGATTGGTACAATACATATATGATAAATACCATTGAATTTGAATTTTATTGACTATTGACTATATTTACGAAAACCCTGTAAGAATATTTTCAAGTGTTATAATTTTGTTGTTTTGTACCCCATATAATGAAGTTGAGAGAGAATTACTGGTGTGTAAGGTGTCAATAAAATATGATACGAACAGAACTCTTACAGTGGCTGCATAAACCGCACAGTTCGTGTTTACTAACTTTTCATTATATAAGCTTTATTTCTATAATTATAAAATAAAGTTTGTGTTCACGGAGTACTAAGTTATGTAAGCTTTCTTTAAATTTGAACTTGTCACAGTGGACATACATAGGGACTCAAAAATCACAATTAAACGATAGAATTTCACTGTATTCCACTGATGATATTGTTCAAGTTGCAATTAAATGGCAATCTAATTCACTTAAATCATGTAGTAATACCTGTCTATGAAGTATCAGTCTTAAGGAAATGTTCTATACTGAATCTATAGCAGTAAAAAAAAAATTCGTATAAAAGAGTTCCTACATTGTGATGTTGCTTTCTATTCTTAACCCGCCTCTGGCAAATTTCCTGCAATCTGATTGGTCGAGAAGAACCAAATATTATGTTGTATTTTTTACTGACAGGATAGTATTTTATCATCCCACCTCTTGCAAATTTCTTGCAATCTGATTGGTCGAGAAGAACCGAGTATTATGTTGTATCATTTTACTGACAGGATATTATTTTATTATCCCACCTCTGGCAAATTTCTTGCAATCTGATTGGTCGAGAAGAACCGAATATTATGTTGTATTATGTTACTGACAGGATATTATTTTAATATCCTGCTTCTACAAAGACGCTTTACGCTTTTGACGTCACCGAGATGCTTTAAAATATGTTGACGTAACATACACAAACCAAAAGCCATCGGTGGGATAAATTCGTTATACAGTGTTTTACAGGGGGGATACAAAAATATATTGGGTCGATGAAAAAAGTTGTATTGGGCTCGGCTTCGCCTCGCCCAATATAATTTTTTCATCGACCCAATATATTTCTGTATCCCCCCTGTAAAACACTGTATAACTAATAATATCCCGCTTCTACAAAGACGCTTTACGCTTTTGGCGTCACCGAGATGCTTTAAAATATGTTTACGTTACATACGCAAGCCAAAAGCCATCGGTGGGATAAATTCGTTATACAGTGTTTTACAGAGGGGATACAAAAATATATTGGGTCGATGAAAAAAGTTGTATTGGGCTCGGCTTCGCCTCGCCCAATACAACTTTTTTCATCGACCCAATATATTTCTGTATCCCCCCTGTAAAACACTGTATCTGTAATAATATCCTGCTTCTACTAAAACGCTTAACGCTTTTGACGTCACCAAAATGCTTTAAAATATGTTGATATAACATACACAAACCAAAACCCATCGGCGGGTTAAATTCTTTATACAGTGTTTACGGTGGAGATACAAAAAATATTAGACCGGCTTCGCCTCGCCCAATACAACTTTTTGCATCGACCCAATATATTTCTGTATCTCCCCTGTAAAACATTGTATAACAAATTCTGTAAAAATGGCGCCACAAATTGAGATGAAATTTTAGTATGACGTCACCACAAGTTGACAGAAGAAAACTTTACAATGTGTAACTTTAAAATATGTTTAGTCAGTAAAGTATATCATGACAGGAGTTAGGAAATCAAGCAAAATATCACTTCTCAAATTCTTTATCGGAAAAATATATTACTTTGCGAGGCATAAGAAATACCAAAATGTGGGGAAAACGAGAATAACATTATGAAGCCGAAAGGGTCATTCTCTAATTGGTACAATTAATAAAATTTATACAGATTACTTCTAATTCCTTATGTTATCTGGCTTAAAGTTATTGTGAAATTATTGAATTTATAGAAACATGCTTCATTTTCAGGTAATTGAATAAATGACAATCAATAACGACAAAATGGTTTTACGTCAGATATACTCAGAGTAAAATGGATGAGTATTATGTGAAAACCAGAAAGTGAACTTTGTGAAAATACTATCTATGTTCCTTACACTTTGTCGGTGTGGCGGTCTTCAGTACTCGCTGTTTCTATTTTGTAATACCAGATTCCACAAGTAATTGTTGTGTTTGGAAGGCTTTGGGATCAATAAAATTGCATTTTTGAATTATAGTGAACATCTTATTTCTTCATTGAATTTATTCAATTGGTGCCACTTACAAGCATTTGTTGTCAATTTCGTTATTCTAAATTCTGATACCGGCGCCTTTTTGGTCGTACACACTTGCATTACATGTAATAATAAACACTGAAGAAGTAACCATCATTTATTCAGTAAGTCGAGAGGGCAAGGCAAAATCATTAGAATTTCCATTGGATAACTGCGAAACTCGGAATAAACCGTATTCCGAAGTGAGAACAGGTACCCAGGAAGAGTCAGCGTCTTCTGTTTGCAACGATCTCAACAGTTCGATGAAAACTTGTCAATTGTCTCAATGTACACATCTTGATGAAAAGTCTTGTTTGGTGATGTTGACATCCATTCAATCGCAATCTAGAATCGGATTACGTGCGTACAACCCTCCCACTTTTCATATTACCCAGAGGTCTTGAAGAACACACAATTGTGGTGTAAAACAACCTCTTTGTAAGACGAACATGGAAACAGACAACATGATGCAGGGACTAAAGAAACATACAAATGGATATGTAAATGGATATATTAACAAGAGGCTTATATACGGAATACAGTCCGTGCTCCGCCGGCTGTAGCGAGCTCAGGCATGTGATCACCCGAGGGGTGCGACTGATATTCAGAGAGGACATGTGGTCGAGGCCCTGGATTCTCTAAAGAGGTTTTGACAGGGCAAGTTATAGTATGCCAGAGCAAGTACGAAATATACGGATTTTGTTCTGAGAGCTAGGCGTCTTTCATATAAGCTTCTCAGTCAAAGACCGACTAACATCGTCACTGAGGAAGTTCTACCGTCGACATGGGGAACTCGTCATACACTATAATGTTCCACTCTCCATAATGGTGGATGATATTCTGTCATAGACCATTTGAACCATCCAACCAAAGATTGTACTCTATGTCTTCCAAATTGGAAATTACCGAATTGAAGCGGCGGGTGTTGCATGCAAGCAGGAGATGCTTACTCTTCCAGGGCACTTGGTCTCACTCCCATATTGGGAGTTCGCTTCTTTTCATATGGTGGAGGTTTTTGTTTGTTTGCTTTGGTTCCTGTTTTATCCTGATTTTGTTTGCCTTCGGTTTCTGATTTTCTGAATTATCGATTTTGTGCTGTATACAGGGATATGGTCATTATCCATATTTGTCATCTCAGTAAGAAGGGAAAGGTAGCTTCAAGCTTATAAATGGTCGTGCATACATAAATGGTGTTTCTCATTTGTCACTCCTCATTTGATGTTCTTGTTATTTCAGTGTGATCATATTCCTGAGTCTTTAGATGCTTGTCGCCAAACTTTCCAAATTCATATGAAACTATTTATCGACATAAATCTGTTAAGAGAGTTCTAGACACAACTATGTACCTGGACCACGGAAATTCCATGTTACAGAAGCTACAAAGAAATCTCTCAATAAATCCGTTGATTAAATGCAAAGTTAATGCAATCAATACTCAACGTAAATGTCTCTTCCAGGAGTCGTTAACCTTTATCTGGTTTCATATGACAACACGTGTTCTTTTCCCAGCAAACAACGATTAATCTCGTGTTTTGATACATGTTTCTATTGAGTATTTGAGAGAATGTTTGAATATATAACATTTGAAATCTCTAAATACATAAATGTTTGACAGAGAGAGAAAGGTCATGATATTTGAAAACCCCCAAAATATAACACATCGTTTGACATCCATCACGTTTGATCATTTTCACATTTTAATTAATCTAATTAAACTAAGGCGTTTCTCAAACTACCTACAAATACATATATGATATTGGTAAAGATTAAGAGGTAAGAGCAAATTCGATAATTTACGTGTTGACTTTTCCATAATCATTCATAGACGGTCACAAAAATATGAATGTTCTCAATCTAACACGTGTTGAGATGAATGTACTCAGTACAAATCTATTCTTGTTTAAGCCTCCGTGTAAAATTAATTCCATACTTATAAAATTTTTGGGACCAGATGTTAAACGTCTTCAAATTCAATAGTATCATTTAAGACATGCACGTATCTGGTACTTAACCCTCCTCAGTGATCCTCAGTCTAAGCAATGTGATATGGCCAAAGAGTGTGAAAATCGTTTCCCGAAATTTACCGAAAGACGTAACAGTTCACTGGTTGAGTTATATAGAGAACATTTTCCCGCCATTTGTTCCTTCATAATCTTTTAGAAATTATGAATTGAATATTTGGCCTTGATAAATGAATATCATATGTTTGATTTGTACTACATATATGGCTCAAAACAGAAATTAAAATGTTCATTCCTCCTATTTATTTATTATGAAACTAAAAACGTGTAAATAAGTTATCTTCCCATCACATTATCCAAACGTTTTAACACCACTCACCTTAGCCGTTCATGAAACGTACACATCTGTGAAGGTGTCAAGGTCGTTCTTAACTAGAATGTATTTCATGTGGAGAACGAGATGCTAATGATTGAACATTTGTAAAAAAAAAATGTAGGAACAAAGTAAGCAGCTCATAAATTTAACCTTGATTGAGTAGTTTCTTGGTAAGCGATGAGAACGAGGTAACAATTTGAGCTTGCAATGAAAAAGTTTATGTTTATCAGTTGTGATATGAATATACTATTGTCATAGAGAGAGTAGGAATTGTCCATATTTGTCATTGTACAAACAGGGAAGTCTATACGCACGTTGGAATTTGAAGTCTTCACGTTTTGCACATATTGAAATATTTGTTAAACCATTGTTCCAAAGAGACAACATGCAATCTAAATGTGTATTATATGAAGCGGGATTAGTACCTTTAGTGGTCTCTTCATATGGATAGACTGAGTTGATGAAATCCGCGGTCAATCAAAATAATCAACAGTCATCGGTAGGACGGAAACTAATAAGGTATACCAGAGAAGAAGTAACAATCGTAGTTCAGGAGTTAAAGATCCAGGGGATTGTGGTATAATTTAACCAGGCAATCGTTAACCACCGAATTGAGGCAAGACCAGGTATCGGGGATTCGTGAGCGTCATCTTACTACATGCAACACCCGCTGCGAATGCCAAATAGAAACGTGTCAAATAATTTAGGTAATGCCCAAATAGGTAAAAGCTGGTCATTTGGAAATTTCGTACTAGAAAAGTCCTAAAGTATACATGTAGGTCCACGTAAGAATCAGGCAATAAACAACACCATCTCTACTCTTATTTGAAAGATAAAAAATAGTATGGAAACAATTTTTGAAAATAACAAAAAGATGGGCCAAAAACGGCAGATTTTGCCCTTACCCCTTTTTCATAAAGAGAGGTGTTCAAGTGAGTTAAAGAAGATCCTGACGATAATCTCAAAATCACTCAAAATAGAGCACCAACTTGAGCTTCGACGGACCCCTAGCAAGCTAAAGGTGGGACAAGGTGCCCGGGAGGAGTAGGCATCCCCTGTTGGCTAGCCGCACCCGCCGTCGATGTTCATGCACGAAAATAAAAACAATATATAAAATACATGCACTGCACTGTCTGAGGTTGTCTATATAGAAAGTGCTATGGAGACCATGTCAGGGAAAATATTCAAAACACTTACTGTCAAACCCCTTGCGGGGAACTTTTTACGAGCTCCACACGGCAAAGGGCATAATTGTGACACAAATGAGTTAAAGAAGATCCTGACGATAAACTCAACAGCACTCACAATAGAGCACCAACTTGAGCACTGATGAATAGCAGTGTGTCTAGGTAGGAGGCTGAAGGTTTGGTCTCAGTTTTTTCTTTGATTTCCTGTTCTCTGCGGTATATGGCACCATGGTAATCCAGAATGGCTGAATTATTGATGAAGAGGACGTCATCAATGTATCTGTAAAAAGAAGGGAGGAGATCTCCAACAAAACCCCGTTGCAGCATCAATAGTAAAACACCAAAACACCCGATGCAAAAACACAAAAGACGAGTACAGCACGAGACGGAAAAGAGACACACGACATGTAAACATCAAACACAAAAGACTACACATAAACCGACGAGACCAATGGGTAACCGGTGCCGACTTTGGACGGCCATCTGTCACGCAAGTAGCAAATGGTGTGGTTATCCTGGATTACGTGCGCACAACCCTCTCACTTCTCCAATTACCCAGAGGTCTCGAAGAACGTACAATTGTGGTGTAAAACAACCTCCTCACTGTAAGATGACATCACACAAACAAGACCGCGAAACGCAGAGGCCCCATAGACACAGATGAATATGTAAATGGATATAAAAAGAGGGCATGCGTAATACAGTCCGTGCTCTGCCGGCTGTAGCGAGCTCATGTATGTAATCACCCGAGGAGTCCGACTGACATTCAGAGAGGACAGGTGGTCGGGGCCCTGTCTTCTCTAAAGAGGTTTGGACAGGGCCCGTCATAGAGTCCCGTCGTCACAGTCAGTCAGAGTGCAAGTTTCAAGGATGCGCTTGTACAAGACTGTAGATTGGTCAAGTACCAAGCCTAGTGTCCGTCTGGTGACATTAGGATCATACCCACGGTATAAAAGGCGTTTGATGATTCTGACGCATTTTCGATGGTTATGCTGCCTACCTTTGATCCTTTTTTATTTTGTTTATCATATCACCATAAAAGACAGGTTGTGTAATACCCATATTAATGTACTCTGTTGCATGTATAGATCCGAATTTTAAAAGAAGTTGACTGCAATTTTTGTAAAATTTCCAGAAAGTCTTAACTAGTTTATGAAAGCGGAAACCTTGACCTAAAAGTTTTTTTGGTAATTTGTAAATTTCTACTGTGAAAATCCAAAATATCAGTATATGCTCTAGCGTACCGGATGAGCTGTGATATGTAAATGCCGTATGACGGTAATCTTGGAACATCACCGTCAAGCCAAGGGAAATTTACTATGTTGAATCCAAAATCATCCCTTTTGTCATATACACTTGTATGAATCTTTCCGTTTACAATTTTGATAAGTAGGTCCAAAAAGGGTGTTTCTGTATTTGAAAGGTTTGCCTTGTTAAGGGTTAATTCTTGTGGATAAATTTCATTCTTATATAATTCAAAAGCAGGATTGTCAATGGTCTGAATATCATCCAGATACCTAGAAGTATTATTGCACATGTAGCCAAGTTCGATCAATTTCGGTTGATCGTTTCTTCAACGCAATCTAAATTTCTGTTATCAAAATTTCTTGAAATTTCTAAAAAGTGGGTCCTGTAGCATCATATCTCACCCATCCTGCTACGTCTTTCGGTACCCTTTTTCGACATAGTAACTTTCAAACTTTTTGGCATATTACATTGTTTAGATTTAGGATTTAGGATCACTGATGAGGGTTTAGTACCCGAAACGTGCATGTCTGGTCCACGTTGCCAATTTATTTGTTCTTAAATGATGCTATTCAATTTGAAGACGTTTACATTGAAACATTTCAGCTCATCAAATTTTCTTTGTAAGTCCAGTAGAACTGCGATGCTAGCTTCTTTTTCCTTTTGAAAGAAAGAGACTGTTTGAAGTCTGCCTTACATGAGTTAAGGGATATGTTATCTAGGAGACAGTTTGTTTGGAACATTTTGCCCCCTACAACAACGAAAATATTGTGTATCAAAAATTCAAGCATCTTTTAAGATGTCTTCAGTGTTACCTGGACAAAATAAGTATCTAAACGTCCTAAAACGAGTTATTTGTATGTGTGAATGTCACTTTTGTTAACGAAAGATATATTTATTATGGAAAAAATCCGAGTTTTAAGTTTTTGATGAGGTATGGTAGTGTACAGAGTGAGAAAACGAAAGATTGAATACTTGTCATATGGTTGAAACTCGGAGATTTGAGTTTGAGATGGTCTAACAATTCTTTTGAGTTTTTGAGGATCCACATCTAATTGCATCAACTTCTAGAGTATGACAAATATAGACAATACCATATCCCAATATAGCGAACAAAATGAAAAATTCGAAAGTCATTGAATGAAGGGACTACAAAATCATGATAAAACAGGAAACAAAGCAAACAAACACAAATTCGACCATGTGATGCAGATGCACAATAGTATTTAATGTGAGTGACAATTTTCGTAAGCCAAATAAAGAGAGGCTTTGTGGATCACCTGGATAAGCCAGCTATGTATCACTGTTTGTATCGATGTGTATCTGCATTACGGATCCTGTCCAAACTTTGTTGGAGAATACATGGTTCCGAATGTCGGTCGGACTCCTTATGTGATAACATGCATCAGCTCGTTACAGCCGGAAGAGCACGGGCTATCTTCCGTGCGCACTCTGTTTTCACTACCATTTACATATGCATGTGTGTTTTGCATTGTGCTGTTTATGTGAATGGACATCTTACAGTGAGGAGGTTATTTTACACCACAATTGTGCGTTCTTCGAGACCTCGTGGTAACCGGAAAAGTGTGCACGTAATCCGGAATAACACGCATTTTGCTACTGCCGTAAGAGATGGTCTGGTCGGTTTATGTGTAGTGTATTACGCTTGATGTTTCTATGTTGTGTGTTGGTGTTCCTTGTTCTTTTTGCGTCTCTTTCTGTGCTTTTCTACTCGGTGATTTGGGTGTTTTGCTGTGGGTGCTGCAACCGAGTGATATTAGAGATCCCTCTTTTATAGGATTCAGTATAAGTTTGGTGATTCGAAATCGGACCCATTTGAAGGGATGCCGTTGCTAATGAATTAGTAAAACAGCATAAACAAAATATTAAACAGTTATAACGCCATCGCACCTTTTTCAGCATATCATGTCTTTGACGTAATATAGACAGTGTGGATAAAAAGGGTGTTTTAATTCTTGTATAAGAAACAGACGTAACCGTATAAGGTTTTAATTTTCATTTTTTAGACTTTAAAGTACGATTTGTTACAAAATATGGTTTCATAAATGAGATATATATATCAGGCATTAAAAGACAAAACATAAAACATGACTAATCTTCAAGTTTTTTTGGTTTTTTTTTTTTTTTGTTTTGTTTTTTTTTTTTTTTGTTTACCACAAGCATAATAAAACTGCGTCAAGAGTTGACGTCTCTGAACTCAAATTTCGTGACGTATTCCTCATGCACGTGTATTCTGTATATCATATACACGGTTTACTTACAACTTCTTTCATTCCTAAATGTATTCTGGAATCTCATTCTGGATCAAAGTCACATGATATATTGATAAATTTCAAACTTACAGTGCATGTATATCTCATTGATTTACAATGAATTTAATTGATCGTATTATTGTTTTATCATTTTTCCTTTTTTCAATTTTTACAATTTAAGTTTTTCGACAAAGCCAGATATAAGTTTTCATACAGAAAGAAAAACCATAAATATATGTTCTCAATTTATTTTCAAACACTGTATATAACAGACAGCAAAGGTTAGCGTATCTTGTCCTTCTCTATGTTTCTGACGATCTTAACTTTTGGAAAGAAAAGGTTTTCATTTTTATCCTTTGAAGTTTAAACCTAAATGACCTCGTCGAAATTAATCTTTATATGCCAAAATTCGTCGCACTGATTCATTTCGGTGACGCCTCCTAAATCAAATTTGACTATTACAATAGAATCCTGTGAATATTATTCATTTTGTTGTCCCGCATATTTCAATGATGTGATGAGTTTTTTGTTTTTTGTTTTGTTTTGATTTTTGTTGTTGTTGTTATTGTTTCTGTCTCTTCTCATGTGGTGGTCTTTGCATGTTGTTATCACTTTATCTCGTCCCATGCATTTTTCTCTCGCTTTTCATTTGAAATTGATCAATTTTCTCACTTTAATTTCATGATGTTAAATTGATTATTTGAATGCAGCAAAATAATGCCTATCACTCAATACACTTTTTTTCATCCAGAATTCGCATGCTCCAGTCTTGACGACTGCTTAGGACAATGTCTATTTATACAGCATTTCAAATTTCTTTGTCGGCGTCGTAGTCCAATTTTTTGCTCGGGCTTACTAGGACAACGGTTCGATCGACATTTACACATCTGATTTATGTGCTACACCCATAAACAGACAAATGTACTTTTCCGAGTATTGTTTATATGTCTGCGGTGATTTGTTAAATTCAAAGAATGAGCTTTTAACCGGAATATACATGATATTTTATTAACCAAACAGAAAGTCCGTTTCATCAATGTCGTATACACATTTCCGTGTCAATTTTAACTTCAAATTGAAAATTATTCAAGTTATAACCTTACGATCATCGGAAGTGCCCTTTGGTATAAAAGAAAAACCCCATAAAACACAAACGGTGTCTGTAAAATTCAATCTTCTTGGTGTGCGCTCTGTGGTCATGGGAACCGCCATTATTCGATTTGTCCCGATCCCGATTATGAAATAGTTTTTGTAATTAGATCTTGCATATATACGTCGCGATTGGATTGGCTAAACGAAAGGTGAACAGATGTTAAACCTCTTCAAATTCTATAGCATGATTTAACAGATTAATTGGCAGCATGGACCAGACATGCACGTTTTGGGTATTTACAACACCCCTAACGGGTGTACTCGAGACCCTGGCAATGAAGGAGAAGGGGGCTTATTTTAATCAGACTTACTAGGCCTATGTGTACATTTGAAGAGTGCGATTGCTTTTAAATGTTGTCGGTTTTCTTTTTTGGAGATGGATGGATATCTATTCCTCCAAATTGTTTCTTTACATTTACGGTTATGCTGTATACAAATCTCCAATTGCGCACGTGTACGATGTGAAAAAAATGTTTACGATATAAATGTGTTTTTGGCTTGATCAACTTTTCAAAATATCACGTAGAGCTTACACAACAAGAAGCTGTCACGTTCCACAGGTTTTATGTCAGCTGGTTGTGTTTTTTTTTATGCATGCATCTATAGACATTCACTCTTATCATCTCATGAATAACACATATTTACGTAAAGTCGCAGACAAGCATACACTGAAGCTTCTTCCCTGACTATCTTACCCGTTCCAGAAAAGGAAGTGGCTAATGTCACAGGCGTCTTTGAATTATCCCGATTGACTAGTGGTAACATAGTCAATCAAAAGAATATTTTGTTCTGATAAAGACTGAATAAAGACCGTAGAAGTTAGTTTCAAGCAGGTTCCTTGTAAAGTAATGTACTGATGTATTAATCTTGAAAAATAAGGATTCACAACTTTGGAAGACCACATTCCAATTCTCATCCATGAACGCTGGAGCTCGATCACTTTTCTAATTCAAAAGTCGATCAGCTTTCTCGGATTTCTGGTGAGTTCGCCTCAGTTTATGTATGTAGAACAGTGTATTCCGTGTACACCATTTTCTTTTTAATTTCATTTAGGCATAGTTCTTGTGTTACCTATGGGCCCTGTCTTTTACTGTCAAATTTGTAAAGCCATCTTACAGTGAAAACGTATTTTGCTAAAACAACACCTGTCCGTTTTGGAATATCTCTGTATATCGGCATAAGTGGAAAGGTTGCATACAAGAAATTCGAATAATCGCACCCTCTGCTTTAAATAAAAAAGGTGACGGTAAATGGTCCCCAAATTGCTTCCCCTCTTTTTATGTTTTATTTTTCTTGTTTCACTGAAAAGTATGTTGTTTATCTATTAATGATGTGGAAGTATTTTCAATGTCTCTGACTGTTTGTAATGATGTTGCATGCCCAATATTTGTTGCAATGTTTATGAGTGTATAGTCATAAGAATTCCATGTACACTATATCTTTATTTAAGCAAGCCATGAAACATACACTATTTATTTGAGATCGAGATGCACAATTGCATTGACCCCTCGTAGTACATCATACCATATTTTGAATGTCTTGTTTTCGAGATGCAATACGTCAGTAATTAATTGATTTTTTCTATTTATTTGAAGCTTATCGATTTAATCAAACGCTATAATCTGTATGTAGAATTAATATATATGGGGATATTATTAAAGCATATAAGATCATTCTTTCGAGGATGATCTGTGACATTCTGGATATGAATGATTGTCTACATCACCAAACAAGACATCTTTACCTGAAATGTACATCAACATGTTCAACGAATTAATGTCCGAATGTGACAAGTTTCCATTGAGCTGTTGCGACGGGTGTCGAATGCAAACAGGAGACACGAGCTCTCCCTGGGCACCTTGTCTGACTTCGAAATATTGTTTATTCCGGGGTTCGCAACAGTTCCTATGGAAATCCTACTGATTTTGCCTTACCCTCTCGACGTTGAGACTGAATAACTGATTGATACTTCTATGATGTTTATATTATATTATGTTCTATTATGGATATGTAATACAAATCATGCACATCTGTCGTACATTTAATCATATACCATAAAAGCATTTGCTTTGTGTTGCATGCACGTAAAAACACAAATTATGGCATTCATCCTATATTGTATATATTGTCAGATTCGTTCTTGATTTCTGAATCCGCCGTTTTTCAATTCACGAGACACATTAATGTCTTAATTATCAGAGGTTCCGTTTGCAGGTAATTATATCTGTCGCGGCTTAACCTCGTCATAGCTTATACATTGTGACGTAATGAATGTTTATGAAAGGAAGGAGGGATCTCCAACAGGTTTCTGTTGCAGCGAGCAAATCAAACACCAAAACACCATTTTGCGAAAACACAGAGTAGACGAGCTCAACAAAATACAGAAAAAGGACAAGAACACCAAATAACGCATCTAAACACAAAAGACTACACAAAAAACCAAGGAGACCAATGGTCAAACAGTGCCGACGTAGGACGGCCAACTGTCACACCAGTAGTAAATTGTGTGATCATTCGTTGAATGTGCGCATAGCCTTCCCACTTGTCCGATTACCCAGAGGTCTCGAGGAAGGCAGAGTGTTGTGTATTATAGCCTACTCATCGTAAGATGGCAAAACAGCAAAACGCAGGGACCCAAATAACACACAGATAAAGAAGCAAACACATATCACAAACAAAGGGTGTACAGTATGTACTCTGCTAGCTAGACCCCGACTGACATTCTGTTTTACTTCAGCAAATAACTTTGGTGGTATTGTGCATATATCGATATTTCATGTTTCAATTATGCAATGTCATTTTTCGGCTTTCTTGGACTGTGTTCCACCGTAATCACTGCAAGGTCGTTCTGATGGGGATATCCTCCTTATCTAAGGTCTTTTTTCTGACAATCAAACGAGTTTATTTCGGTATAATATCATTTTGACCTTAGATAAAAAAAAGAATCAAAGGTCTGATTGGAATGAGATTATAAATGAAAGAGCTTAATTGCCAATATTGCCAATACTCGTACGAAGCTGAATTCATTCAATCGTTGGTCTCTGAAGGGAAAAGATACTTGGCTTCTGACTTTAACATCACTTACAGATACATAGACGATGTGTTGTCCATCAATAATCCAAAATTCGCGGATTACCTGAGCAGTATCTATCCTTCGGAGCTTGAAGTCAAAGAAACTACAGAGACAAATAATTCAGCATCCTATTTGGACATAATGTTGTCCTACGACACTGATGGTCACATGAACACCTCACTCTATGACAAACGTGACGACTTCAATTTCATCATTACGAACTTTCCTTTTCTGAGTAGCAACATCCCTTCATCGCCTGCTTATGGCGTGTTCATATCTCAGTTGATACGCTATGCCAGAGCAAGTACCAAATATACGGATTTTGTTCTGAGAGCTAGGCGTCTTTCAGATAAGCTTCTCAGTCAGGGATATGTTTGTGACCGACTAACATCGTCACTGAGGAAGTTCTATGGTCGATATGGGGAACTCGTCATACACTATGATGTCCCACTATCCAGAATGGTGGATGATATTCTGTCATAGACCATTTGAACCATCCAATCAAAGATTGTACTCTATATCTTCCAAAATGGAAGTATAACCGGATGTGACAGTTCTACCGAATTGAAGCGACGGGTGTTGCATGCAAGCAGGAGATGCTTACTCTTCCTGGGCACCTGGTCTCACTCTCATATCGGGAGTTCGCTTCTTTTCATATGGTGGAGGTTTTTGTTTTTGTTTGCTTTGGTTCCTGTTTTATCCTGATTTTGTATGCCTTCGGTTTTTGATTTTCTGAATTATCGATTTTGTACTGTAGACAGGGATATGGTCATTATCCATATTTGTCATTTACACTGGAATATATTTGTCAAGGTCAAGAGTTTGGAAAATTAGATTGTCCCCCATGGAAAATTTTGTAAATGTGTCATTCGTTTCCATCTATTGCATGATTACACGTAGATATATTGGTGATGTAGTACAGTCTTTGGACCTTACAATGGACCGTTATGAAAAATGCACGTGTACACGTAGCACGTGATACTGTCATGTGACGGGAAGGCATTTGTTTATTTTACGTATGCATGATTTGATTCTCAAGTTGCGATTCTTCTGTTTGTCCTGTGCCTCCAGATTTTTGTTCGAGTGATTTCTGAATCGTCTCTTATTTTTCTTACAATCTTGTACTGTAAATATTTATCTTCTTAATAAAAATTAATTCTCAAATATTCACTTGCATGAACTGTTATACGTCTTCAAATTCAATAGCATCATTTAAGAACTGTCACAGATGAATTTACAGCATGACCAAACATGCACGTTTCAGGTACTTATCCCTCGTCAGTGATCCTCAATCTAAGAAAGAGTGTGGATGTTATGTCCAAAAATATATCGAAAGACGTAGCAGGATAGTTAGATTAACAGAATCTAGTACCACTTTGGGTTCTGGATAGAAAAATATCAGTCGAGGATGGGATTTATCAAGTCCCAACAAAGGCGTTAGCCGAGGTTGGGACGCTGATCGTCCCATCCAAGACTGATATTTTCTATCCGGAACTCAAATGTGGTGCTTGATTATTTTTCTCGCACATTGAAACCTTCAAAGTCCTCTTGTTTTCGCATTAGAATTACTGAATACCATGCTAAATGTATGCGCACATGAAATGACGTACATCAGTCTGTCTTTGACGTCATAAAGGAACAATCAACAGTGTCGAATCAGGAGTGCCGGATCGAATTCTCCAGCACCGTTGAAAAGGGAATCAGCCTATCCATTGTGCGAAATATGATGCTACAGGACCAACGTTTCTGTTAACAGAAATTTTCGAATGCGTTGAAGCAACTATTTAAAAATCCCTGGTCACAACCCGCCTTGAGTGCTTTTAGGACGTGCATGTTTGTGGAGGCTAAGTGCGCTGCGTTTTTCTGAAGAAGCATGGAAGGAAGTGGCAAGAGTACGGAAGGAGTGCGTCAACGCACGTCTCACGCATGGTTATATGGGTGGTCACATGCATCATGTGTAGCGCAAAAAGTGAGTGCGTTGCACGTACTTACGACTTGCGTGTAGCTTGCTTACAGCGTACTTTCTCCGTACGTCTTCAACGTTATTGTAAGGATGTCGAATTTACACGTACTGCTAATTAACGCACGGGGTTCTAACTTCCTTGTGTCGAAGGTACGTTGCACGTACTTACAACGTGCGTGTCATACTTCTTGTTGAATTCGTCAGCACACAGACAGGACGCAGCGAAAGTTTCTATGCACTAAACTGCTACGTCCTGTCTGCGTGTTCCCATATCCGCAAGGAGGCCGTGCGGGACACGTACTGACAACGCACGGACACCGTACAGATACCCAAGGTTTGCCTACGTTTTTGCACGTAGACAGCATGTACGTGCACCTACGGCGGGTTGTGACCACCGGTTAAGCGAAATTGATCGCACTTGGCTCCATAAGCACTCGAGGACTCAGTAAGTGGTACAAATGTTTAAACGTCTTCAAATTTAAGATAAATATCAAACAGAAATATTATTGGACTATGTTTTGTTTTCAGACGTAAGAAAAAAAGTGGTGCCTTCTCGGTCATTATTACGCATGAAATATGATGCCTTTTCAATTTTCTCCTCGTTATCGTCATTTCATTTTTGTTCCCTGTGAAAATTAATACAGAGATCGGAAATAACAAATTCAGAATCTTTACAATATGCGCTCCATGTAAATTAAGGTTACCTTAACTGGTGACAGATAATCGAACGAATACACGGATTAGATTATTAGGGAGTAATCAGCGATGAATGCTACAAATTACTACAACGTAAATACGTCCATGGCTCTTTCAATATTTTTGTTTTCATATCGTATGTTGAAATTCTTTCAAACACAATTTCATCCGTGGGACGATAAAATCTTATCCTAACTTGAGCGGATCGATTCACCGAACACGTCATGACTGCGTTAATGACGTTTCAGTTTCTTTATCTGTCTTTGTACAACGTCCATCACTGATTCCCATGGCAATATTTTTTAAACAATCTGAATTTCTATGTAATGGGCTAAGTGTCAAAAAGAAGAAATTAGTGTGTGTTGTGAATTTTGACACGGTAATTGTTCTATTGTTAAAATAGCAGATGTCATTTATTCTCTGTCATTATTAACCTTCTTCGAAATGCTTAAATATTAAATGAATGTACTTTTCTAAGTATTACGTATATATATATATATTTTTTATTGAAAATTCATACTTAAAGAATATTTTTCAATTCAGCGATGTTTTTTTTTCTGCAAGGTGTTATATCAAGGTATCCGAGCGGTCATATCAAATGCATACTCGTTGCAAAAACATGTAGAAGGCAACCACGTGCGTCATCTAGCTATAAATGCGTGTAATATGAATACTACTAATTGCTAGTCTGATTTGTTCCCTTTTTGCCGTATATGCGAATAATTGCAAAGTAAGTGATATCGATGTCATCAACTGGGTGTATATGGAACTTTTTCAGGACAAGATTAGTTTGATATCATTTAAAAACTCTGTAAAAAAATAAAAATATGACGGATTGAAATTTCGAAAAAAAGTAATATGATTTTCTATTTAGACTACTATTTTGTTCGATTTTTTTTTTCAATTCTTCCAATATCATCAAATTATCATAAACCTACATGACCGGTTTTCACCTTCAACATCCAACAACCGGCGATGGTCTCGTGAATGAAGATGTGATGTTCGTTGACCCAGTCACAGTTTTTTTCTTAAGATACTACGGTTTCCACCTCATTTAAGGATATCATTACACTAACACCTGAGTCAATATAGCCTTGTACAAATACACCTTCTTTTAACGGAAAGTCAGATCTGGCAAATTAATTATATGGGAATACATGAAGGGCTATCACCTCCTTTGTTCTTGTTAACTATAACGGGTTTGAAATTACCGGTGATGCTTCCAGTTGTATTCTGAAGCAAATGGAGTCTCTTATTTAATTTTATGATTTTAAACATTACATATTTAATTGGTGCGTTTTAGCCATCAAATGTACAGTGCTTACAAACAAAATGTAAACAAATAAACTAATGTCGAAGAAAATGAGCTGATCGCACGAAGCTTTCATTTACCTTTCTTGTTATCAATCTGGAAAAAGGTTGAGTGTTTGTTTACATCCTACTGAATAATCGGTGAACATCTACCCTTATTAATCTACCCTGATTAAGTTGAAAAATTTATGTCGATATTACTTTAAATTTGTAATAATGGTTATGAGCATGCGTACCTTAGGGGATTTAACAGATGATGCACGTCTGCAAATGCATAGCGTCATTTAAGAACAGATAAATTTGCAGCATGAACCAGATATGCACATGCACGTTTCAGGTACTTAAACCCTCGTCAGTGATCCTCAATCTAAACAATGTAATATGACCAAAGAGTGAGAAAATTATTATGTTCAAAATGTACCGAAAGGATGGGTGGGATATGATGCTACAGGGTCCACGTTTCAGAAATTTCGAGAAAACTTTGTTAAGCGAAATTTTCAAATGCGTTTAAAGAATCGATCAACTGAAGTGGATGTAAAAGCTATATGCAAGAAATCAATGGATTATCTGTAACGTTTTTCCGGAAACCTCAAATCATTGAATTTTCCCTAGTTTCAAGGAGCATAACTCTGCACGTAATTGAGAAAAATGACCAATATTCAAACTTGATCTGTATTTCTTTATGTTGAAGCTATATACAAGAAATGCATTGATTATCGGTTACGGTTTTCCTTTGAATGCCTGGGAACCACAAATTATTGAATTTTTCCGAGTTTTAAGGGGCAGAGTCTGCACGTATTTGGGTGAGATGACCCATATTCGAACTTGACCTTTATTTCTCGATTTAAAATTGTCAAAATTGAAATATATATTCTATAGTACCAATTTTGTTGTACTAGATACCTGTTTGGATACTTTAATCCTCGTCATGTCGAACAGTTTAAATAAAGTCAAAGTGAATTTTCTTGGCGCCATCTACAATACAGAGCTTTAATTTCCTTTTGCCACAATGAGCGGCTCCAAATTTTGCGTAGGGTTTATTCAGAAGCGTGTTTAAGTAAAACATATGGCCAAAAATCGTTGGAGGGAAGGCGCAATGAGCTTAATTCTTAACATGACCGACAAAATTTTGCCGAAACCCAGCTAAGAACAGAGCTATGGAGTAAGGGAGATACCCCATAGTTATAGAAATTTAAGTCTATTAAAGTCTAAGAAATAAATTAATTACATGATTTGCAATAGTTTTCCTTTAAATGTCCGAAAACCACATGTGGGACGGACGCACGCACGGATGGACATGTACATAACTATATACCCCTGCCAAAAGTGTAAAAGTTAATAATTGAAAATATCCATGCCGAGAAACTCAGATATTTCAGAATACTTACAACGTCTGTCTTTCTGTTTGTCAGTTAATGACTTCGAACGGATTTCCATCATTCAGGTCGAGTAAAAGACAAACACCAAGCCAAAATCATGATTTATAAAATCTCAATCAATAAAAGCATAAATAAACATTGAAAAAAAAACAAAGAGAAAGAGAATATCCCTTACTGGACACACTCGAAAAGGGAACAAACAGTAACAGACATTACACACGCAACACTATCTTTATGACTTGAAAAGTCAAATATGAGCATTTACGAACAGTTTTAATTGACAATTTAGATTTAGAGAGTATATTTCTATTGAGGAAATCCTTTTGAATTTTTTTTCTGCAAGTGTTAAACAAGTATAATGAAAATTCAATCAAGATGCCCTTACCGATTTTTGTTTATGAATAAATAAAACTTTTTAGAAAATTTTACAGTCGAATCATTATATTGTTCACTTGCTGTATTTTTGAAATAATACATCATGTTGAATAACTTTGGTTGAATAAAGTTGGATAACTTTGACAGGGATTTCAAAATGCTTCAAATTTTCTTCCTATAATCATCTAAATGTGTATTACATGTACATTCACGAATCAATTTTGTTCCAACTGATAAAATGTTAACCTTACTGAATGGTATCAAAAAGAAAACCCAGAATAAAACCGACAACAGATTTCAAAGGACGAAATTGGAGGAACATGTAATGAAGTGTTTTATTAAACAACAATTTACAATTAACGCAATTATGATAAAAGGATACAATATAAAATACTTTGTGCGATCGTTTGATCCATATCTCACACCTATGAGTAATAAACATTATTGTTTGATGTTTCGGAAACATGTGTATGTGAAAATTAATATTCATAAGTAAAATCTATGAAGACGAAAGGTAAAACTTCCAGACAGGAATGGTTATTTCAAATTTCATTTCCCAACCGATGGCAGTTGCTGAAACTAATTATGGACCTTCCGTGAGTTATTATGTTTCACTGACGTAAATAGATGTATTCTGTATGCTTTTCATGGGTGTTATATGACGATAACGATTTTAACCTACTTTAGGTGTGTAAATTCATTCTAGCTCACCAGAGTGATATGATACAGATTGGAGTGTTTCCTTTCTAAATTCGTATGATTTTCTTTTTTGAATGTAGAAAAGGAAGATAAATTATTTTCACACATTTTTCTTATAAGTTCTATCTAAAGAAATAAAAAAAAATAAAAGCTATACTATAAATGTTTAGCTGTGGAGTACGGACTGTTTTTAAGTACTTTGCGTAAGAGTTCTCTTTTTATTGTCTTGCTGTTTAGGAGCCACTAAATATTACTGAAGGTTTATTTTGTGTTAATAGTTCTTCGCTCAAGCAATTTGAACTGCATATGTCAGAGGTAGATCCTGGATTTACAGTTAGTAGAAGGAGGGTCACAAACGTTAGTATCCATGGAAAGATGTTGTCTCAAGGAATACACATGTGAAATAAGTAAGCCCTATCATTTACCAGTCAGATGTTATGACCAAGGTTAACTTTTTCATAAGTAGATGAAACTGCAAGGTAAAGGTCACAAGGCAAAAAAAAAAAATAAAATAAAAAGTACCTACGGATAGGTCTTGTTACAAGAATTACACATGTTTGATATGAAAGCCCTTTCACTCACAATTCAAACGTTATAGCCAAGGTTGGAGTTTTACAAAAGTAGGTCGAACTCGAAGGTAAAGGTCACAAGGTAAAATCTGTAAGTACCTATGGAGAGGTGTTGTTTCCAGAAATGCACGTATAAAATATGAATACCCTATCATTTACTGTTCACAAGTTATGATCAAGGTTAAAGTTTACATGAATATGTCAAACTGCAAGGTATATATAGGTCACGAGGTCAAAAAATTTGGTACCCATAGAAAGGGCATGAACTTTAGGACCCCTCGTGGAAAAAATCCTGTATCCGCCCGTGGAAATAGTGACAAAACGTACATTTATGACAAAATCATAAAATTTGAAAAGCGCTTGAAAACAAAATTCAATTTTAAGTGGAATTAACAATATCAATAGTTCAAACGTCATGAAACAGCTCTTTAGATCATCCTTATCCTTTCAATTTGTCAATTGATCTAGCCGACCTTCTGCAGAGAAGAAGTAAAAGTAAAAATCAAATTCAAGGAATTGTAGTCAATTTTGGGTTTTTGTCTTTACGGTAGAGCATCACTCAGATCCCAGATGCTCATATTTTCTACATAACAACTTTTACAATATTTTCATTTCTATATATTAAAAGCTTATTTTAAACCTGATATGCAAACAAAATTTCATTCATGATTTCATGATTATACCGAGAACTCAGCCATTTGAACTTTAACATTGGAATCTTTGGGAAATCCCTTTTCAGAGGTATAAAAGTTTCTTTTCCCGAAACCATATTGGTTTGATAATCTGAACAATATTCTGAAGAGAAAAAATAGGATATCCAGGCAAAATAATTACCAGCAATTCTGACCTGAGGGATACTCTATCTTAAATGAAGCATTATATACCCCCTTTCCCTCCTGTCCTTATCATGATATACTATATATAATGCATAAATCACAATAAGAAATCCAAAATTGACTACCATTCCTTGAATTTGATTTTTTACTTTTACTTCTTCTCTGCATGTGGTCGACTTGATCGAACACATATTGACAAATTTTATGAAATTACAAATATGGACAATGGCCTTCTCCCAATACACAGTAAAAAAATCGGTGATTCAGAAAATCATAAACCGAAGACATACAAAATCAGGATAAAACAGGAACCAAAGCAAACAAAGAAAACATCCACCATAAGAAAAGAAGCGAACTCCTAATATTGGAGTGAGACCAGGTGTCCAGTAAAGATGTCAGCATCTCCTGCTTCCATGCGGTAGAATTGTCACATCAGGTTACTTTCATTTGGAAGGTACAAATTTATCATGTGGGTGGATGGTTCAAATGGTCTAAGACAGAATAACATCCACCATTCTGGAGAGTGGGACATCATAGTGTATGACGGATTCTCCATATCGATCGTAGAACTACCTCAGTGACTATGTTACATGTAGTCGGTCACAAACATATCCCTGAATGAGAAGCTTGTATGAAAGACGCCTAGCTCTCAGAACAAAAATCTGTATATTTGGTACATGCCCTGGCATAGCGTATCAATTGAGATATGAACATGCCATAAGCAGGCGATGAATGGATGATGCTACTCAGGAAAGGAAAGTTTGTGATGCTGAAATTTAAGTTGTCTCTTTTGTCATAGAGTGAGGTGTACATGTGATCATCAGTGTCGTAGGACAACATTTTGTCCAAATAGGATGCTGAATTATTTGTTGCTGTAGTTTCATTGATTTCAAGCTCTGAAGGATATATTCTGCTGAGGTAATCCGCGAAGTTTGGATTATTGGTGGACAGTACATTGTCTATGTATGTGTAGGGTTTCAATGACAAAATGTTTGAAACATGGAAAGGTATTTCACAGGGGATATACATGTGAAATATGAAAGCCCTATCACTTAACTTTCAAAGGTTATGCCTAAGGCTAAAGTTAAAGTTTTTGAAAACTCCAAGGTCAAGGTCGCAACGTCAGCATTTTTTATTACCGATTGTCTCGACTCGTCATAAGGGATACACAATTAGAATATGAAAGTCCTGTCTCTTATCATTCAATAGTAATACCAAAGCTTTTTTTTAAAGTATGTCAAACTCCAATGTCAAGGTCTAGAAGTAAATAAAAATATACAAATGAAAATGCCTTGTCGCAAGGTGATAAAAATCTAATCACTAAAGGTAGGAATTGATTACGAGAATTGAAGAGATCTAAACCGGCATGATAGTACACTAACAGTATTTTTGTTACGTATATGCAAATTAACTAATTAGAGACACGGAGTTTCCCAATAGGGTGTTCCCATGATGATGTCATACCTCCAAATCAACCACCATATTGGATTAGGCACGATCCATTTGATATTCTGGAGGGGGGAGGGGGGAGGGGGCTTGGGGGGGGGGTTCGAAAAAAATAATTTTGCTCTCAATTTTGATTAAAAAAATAAATTTGCTCATGGTGTGACAGAAAAAATCAATCTTGCTCTTACAAATAATCTGAATCTGAAGAATTACCATAAACTTTCGCTAAAATTCTTTAAAATTATCCGGCTCGCTTCGCTCGCCGCAGTTTACAATTTGTATCAAAAATTTTAGGCTCGCTTAGCTCGTCATAGTTTTCTATAGAAAGATTATTTACTCATGGCAAATTTCATATATTTGAAGATATAAAAAGTTATACATGTATGTCAATGATAAAAGGCTTCCTTAAAAACTTAAATATATTATCAATATTTATGTATTGCTTTTAATACATGTTGCGTATACGTATCCCATAGAGTCTTATTTTATGTTCTTGTAAGCTTGGTAGGAGAACTTCAGTTATTCACCAATTTACAATTCTACATTTAAACATTTGTCTAGGAGATCTTCCCCTCAGACCCTCTTACAATGTTATATACATGTACCTTATACCGGTATAAAATATTGAGAATTGTATTGTAAAAATCTTTTATCTCTCTGTTTAAAAGTGAATTGAATACTTGCATAAAAGAAAACTAATATATCAATATTTAGAGTTTTGAATAAAAGTATAAATAATTTCTATCGATAAAACACAAACATTCTTAATATGCGCATCGCTTTGATAAAAACAATTTCCTTGCTCCAACTTTGTAAGAAAAAATAATTTTGCCCCGGCACGGGGCGAAAAATAATTCAAAAACCGAAGCGCCCCCCCCCCCTCCGGAATATCAAATAGATCGTGCCTTACATCTCTCGAATTTTATCCGTTTATACCATGCAAAAAGTTGACATTAAAAAAAGTATTTAAATTTTCAGAAGAGATTTCATTACTAACCTTCTGACTATTGTTTTTAAATATCTTATTTGAAATTGATGTATACGATGTGAAACCCTTGAAAAATTTGTTAGAGTAAATAATTGTAACATAGCAGACATGGATAAAGTCCGAGAGTTGTAATCCAAGCCTTGAAGGAGGGAGATAACTCTAGCAAATTGGAGGTAACATATGGCTATGTGGGAACATACTTTACATAAGGGCATGTAGTTGAAATAAAGGGCCTGATTCATGAAAAGATAATGATAGATTTAACGGGAGGAGTAAGCATCCCCTGTTGGCTAGCCGCACCCGCCGTCGATGTTCACGCACGAAAATGAAAAGAATATATAAAATACATGCACTGTCTGAGGCCACGTCTATATAGAAAATGCTATGGCGACAATGTCAGGGAAAAATATTCAAAACACTTACTGTCAAACCCCTCGCGGGGAACTTTTTTAAGAGCTCCACACGGCAAAGGGCATAAGTGTGACATAAATATAGGGTGTAATATAGCCACAACATTTCTCATGTAATTGCCCAATTAATTCTTACAATAGCATCACACACGAGTGTGTGCGCAAACTGAAGCAGATACTCGGTGCATGGCCAAAAATATTACGTAACGATGTTTCATAACACCTATTTGAAAACAAATATACAGGAAGATGATGACAAATATGGATAATGACCATATCCCTGTTTACAGCACAAAATCGATAATTCAGAAATCAGAAACCGAGGCATACGAAATCAGGATAAAACAGGAACAAAAGCAAACAAACAAAAACCTCCACCATATGAAAAGAAGCGAACTCCAGATATGAGAGTGAGACCAGGTGCCCAGGAAGAGTAAGCATCTCCTGCTTGCATGCAATACCCGCCGCTTCAATTCGGTAGAATTGTCACATTCGGTAACTTCCATTTCGGAAGACATAGAGTACAATCTTGGGTTGGATGGTTCAAATGGTCTACGACAGAATATCACCCATCATTCTGGAGAGTGGGACATCATAGTGTATGACGAGTTCCCCATATCGACCGTAGAACTTCCTCAGTGACGATGTTAGTCGGTCACAAGCATATCCCTGACTGAGAAACTTATCTAAAAGACGCCTAGCTCTCATAACAAAATCCGTATATTTGGTTCTTGCTCTGGCATAGCGTATCAACTGAGATATGAACACGCCATAAGCAGGCGATGAAGGAATGTTGCTACTCAGAAAAGGAAAGTTTGTAATGCTGAAATTAAAGTCGTCACGTTTGTCATAGAGTGAGGTGTTCATGTGAATATCAGTGTCGCAGGACAACATTATGTCCAAATAGGATGCTGAATTATTTGTCTCTGTAGTTTCTTTGACTTCAAGCTCTGAAGGATAGATACTGCTCAGGAAATCCGCGAATTTTGGATTATTGATGGACAACACATCGTCTATGTATCTGTAAGTGAAGTTGAAGTCAGAAGCTAAGTATCTTTTCCCTTCAGAGACTAGAGATTGTATGAATTCAGCTTCGTACGAGTAAAGAAAAATGTCGGCAAGGAGTGGGGCACAATTGGTCCCCATTGGAATTCCGAAAATTTGCTGGAAGACCTTTCCTCCAAACACCACAAAAATGTTGTCGATCAAAAAGTTTAACATCTGAATAATATCTGTTTCAGTGTACTTATTTTCAGAATCGGACTTTTCTTTTACAAAGTAGGTTTTGTCATAGTTCGCAACAATAAATTTGTATTTGCGATTACCGTTCTTACTTGTAAACGCATTACTTATAATTTTTGCGAGTCTTTCTTTCAATTTAGAATGTGGAATTGTAGTGTAAAGTGTCGAAAAATCAAAGGCTTTGATCGAATGAACTTTACTAAAATGAGTGGATGATATTATCCATGAAAAGTAATTCTGAGAATAGTCAACAATGAACATATATTTCATGAATATTTATCAACTACTGTCCTTCCGTACTAGAAACATGTGAGGAATGTTGATTGGACGTGTATGTACATGGGATCATCATGCACTAAAGGTTTGAACTAAAATTACTAGTCTGATAAAAAAACATTTCAGAATTCATTATACAGGAATATGGTCATAATCCATATTTGTCATTCCTTAGGTAAGATATCATTTTGCTTCGAAGTACATTGTCTTCAGGTGGGCGATTGAAGCTCACTTTGACCTCTTGTTTCATAATATGCATGAAGGAGCTCGACGGATCGCCAATTACCTTCCTTTCATGCATTTGATAAGTTGATAATATATATAAATGCTAGAATTATAATATATTATAATTATAAAATACGTCACGTCACGAAAAATCCTTTATTAATTGCAGTATTGGTGTTCTGTTATATAAATGATAGATATGTATATAACTACGAAAAGGCCTGAACTTAGGTCCAGAGATTTAGTTAATAAGGGGTTGGGTGATCAAAAACGGATTGGATCCTCGTCATCCATAAACTTTAGCCAACCTCACTTCAATCCAATCTTCATTCGACAACTCTTTAATTTCAGCGTTTTCTTTTCCACCCTTAAAGAATCCTACCCTTTCTGTATTCCTTCTATCTAAGTCCATCCCATCTGATATCGAACCTGTAAAATGATGCTAACGAATTTGGAGACGTTTTACATTTGTGCCACTTTGTGAGTGTCACTGCTGGTGGATCAGGAGTCCCCGGGGGCACATGTAGCAAAGTTCGATCAATTTCGGTTGGTCGTTTCTTTAAACGCATTCGAAAATTTCTGTGTACAAAATATCCTTAAATTTCCGAAACCTGGGTCCTGTAGCATCATATCCGAGCCATCTATCGGTATATTTTGGCTATAATTTACATAGATTTCGGCCTTATTTCAATGTTTAGATTGAGGATCACTGGCGAGGGTTATACCCGAAACGTGCATGTCTGGTCCATGCTGTAAATTAATCTGCTTTTAAATGATGCTTACGAATTTGGAGACGTTTTACATTTGTACCACTTGGTGAGCGTCACTGCTGGTGGGCCAGGAGGCCCCGAGGGCACATGTAACCAAGTTCGATCAATTAAGGTTGGTCGTTTCTTCAAAAGCATTCGAAAATTTCTGTTTAAAGAATATCTTTAAGTTTCCGACACTTGGGTCCTGTAGCATCATACCTCAGCCATCTTGCTATATCTGTCGGTATATTTTGGACATAAGGCCATAACAAATTAATAAAATGTTCTTCGGATTTCCCGCACCATATTTTTCGAAATTGAAAAAAAAATATTATAAAAATAATTTGACCGACCGCATCCGTAAAATTCCGGTTCAAAATATTTTTCAAGTCGGTACCGATTTCTGCAATATTCAAAGCTTCTACAAGACAACGATTGCGCCGAAGGAAAGCAAAATGATCCTTGTAGTGTGTGTTACAAGTTTTGCAGGGGGGAAATTTATCGTCCCCAATACGGCATTTGAAATAGAGGACGAGGGGACTTTCGAAAGCCTTTTCCATGCTACAATGCTCCGTGCTTCTTCGTCCCTAGATTCATATGAAAGTGCTCTATTGAGCTCCGAAAACATATTGAAAGTGAAAGTAAGAGAAAAGAGTGACACAAAGCCTATAGAGGTTTCTAAATTACACATGCCAATTTCGTTATGTACTGACCTTGACCGTAAGTTTGTGGAGTTTGTTGTTGATTCAAATAACAATTCTAGCTCGAATGCCTGCCTTTCATCCAAAACAAATGCATTTGATACTTTAATGCAATCACAAAAGAAGCTCCATCTCCCATCAAAGATTATGAAGGTTTCAATGATGGGGCCAGAAAAACTATACAATGACATCATTGATTGGATCGCCCCTATAGACAACGGTTGGACCTTGGATCAGAAAGAAATTGGAAGCAAAATCATATCCACACTTCGCAATGCATTGTGGTACATAGATCACGCTCATGAGAAATTTAAGGAAAGGGGGTGTCCTCTGCCAGATGTATATAAGGCATTTCAAGGCTACAATAACTATAAAAAACTTCGCCACAAGCAACCAATCGTGACTGTTATGAAGTTAAATGAGCTCTGCAATGATTTGTCAGCATGTTTGTCATTTCCATCTATGAATAGTGTACAGCACAAAACACTTTATGTCCATCTAGAATCGCTTCTCTCATGTTTGATTAAGTATAGGGATAGACTTCAGAAGGATAACGAGCGCCATAAAACTGACTACCATGTGAGGAGTGAACCATCATTTCAGCCCGAGCATGACAGTGCTTGTCAGTATATTCCGTGTGTAACCAATGTAGATATAACTTATCAATTGCTTGATAGAACCATTTCGTTGTCTGAAGACTACGCATACATTGACTTATGTAGTTTTGCTCCTGATGACAGACTAAAACGTAGGGCATATATAAAAGACATTCGATTGAGTAGACCTATAATGTTATATAGGCTCGCATATGGGGGTAATGTTGGAACTTTGAATTTCGTTTGGACTGTTCCACCCGATGAGTCTCCTGAACGTTCTACACAAAATGCAAGAGTGATCGCTGAAATTTTGCAAAACGTTCCCAAATTTTCTACACGTGGCATGCGTCAAGATTTTATTAACAAATATAACAAATATGTAAAAACTCCAAAGTCAGTACTGCGCCACATGTATCATGAACTCACAGAAACTGAAATGGTTGCTAACACACAAGATCAACAAGAAGTCAATGATCGCGCTGCTGAAATTTTATTCAGTGGAGATGATACAGACCTGTTGTTTGATTTGCGTACATTAAATGGCAACAATACAGACACGAAGTTTGGTGAATTTTTTAACGAAATGGGGAAATATTTTGAGGAGAAAATTATGGCCGTCCAGGAAAGGAGACACAGTGATGAACTTTATTTGCCTTTGTCCATATCTGTGGAGGATTTAAGGGAACAAATTCAGAAACGAGTTCCACAGGGAACTGCTATTCCTAGTTCTGAAACCATTAGGTTACAGTTTATGCCACATAATCCATTTCAGCAAACCGCATTAAAATATACCGGTCGATTTAATATCAAGTTTAGAGTTCAGACTCGCCAGGCTAGAGTGAGTCATCAAGATGGAAAATATGCTACTATGTTATTCAGATATTTGAAAGAATTCCTTGTTCAGTATAGACAACATGCACTATTTGTCTGTATGGATGACAAAGCAGTCGTTCCTATTGGGGAGCCAGGAATTCCCATTTCCACAGGAGTGAGGGGACACAACAAAGTGATGGCCCCAGCTTCTGGACCTGCATTGGTAGCAACAGATCACGACTTCCACAATGCTGGCATCATACCTTCAGTAGCATTTGTGTCGGACATCCCTGTAAACCCAAACGACAGTTTCTTTCAAGGAAAAATATATGTGACGGTGAAAGATAAAATATTTCAGCATTCAACCCCCTTTCGCCATGCAACAGAGTTGTTGCGTATCATTCGAAATAACTATTCTGATGAAGGTGTAGACCTAGATGTTCCTATTCTGTGTCTTATGACTGATGGTGGCCCAGATCACCGATTAACCTATGAAACTGTGAAAGCTTCACTTGTACTGCTGTTTATGCAAGCAGACTTGGACATGCTTATTGCGATCCGCACAGCACCCAACCAAAGTTGGATAAATCCTGCTGAACGATGTATGTCTATCCTGAATCTTGCTTTGTAGCACTGTGCTCTTGCTCGTGATGAAATGCCTGAACAGTACGAAAAGATGATAAAAAACAAAAGTACGCTAAATGCTATTAGAAATGCTGCTGAATGTAACCCTGGGCTAAAAACTGCATATGCACAGAGCATGAAAGGAGTCTTGACTACAGTTAAGGATAGATTTCAGAGAATGAAATTGAAAGGTGAACCTGTGAAAGTGTACAGTGGTGTGAAGGAGTTATTGATTGAGGAATGCTTGAAAATGGTCACTGATGTCACTGGAGCCTCTACAGAAAAGATTAACTTGTCAGCTTGTACCAAAGATATTCGAGACTCAAAGGAGTTTCAGGTATGTAAACTTCTACACATATAATAGATATCAAATTGTAGGATAAGATGGAAATCAATTTCTATTTTTGAATCCCTTTTAATTGTGCTTATTTCATTAGAACCGGAGGCATATTGTTTGTGGACGCCTATTTGCCAAAGTCAAAAACTTTTGGGCAGAACGCTTGAATGGTTTGCATGATAAGGCTTTCATCTTTATTCCTTGTGACTAGACATTTCCATTGAAATCAAATTTTTGACCTTGTAACCTTGACCTTCAAATGTATGACCTACATCGAAAACCTTTAATTTAACTCCTGCCCATTGAGTTTGACCTACTTTAATAATAGAAAATGGTGTTTATACTGACAAAGATGCCAACAGGGGCATTCATGTTTCACAAGCACAGTTCTTATCGTGTTTTTCTGGTTATCTTGTACTCAAGTATTAATAGCAAATACTTGTAATGATTAAGAAATGAATCTACATTTGTTGAAATTAAACAATTTTGTTACTTGCCAAATAAGCAGCCAAAATGATTTACTTGTAATCAATTGATGATTCTTTTTTTCTTGAAGGAGTTTGTGAATATGCACTGTGTCAGCACACATTACAGTTTCCAGATCATGAAGTGTGTCGATGAAATGCCATGTGCATACTGTGCAGTTCATGGGGTGCGGTTGCCTAGTGATGTAATTGAGTCCCTCTCATTTTTACCATGTCCAGTTCCTGATGCCAACGGAGAGCACTATAAATGTTTCAAGGAGGTACCATCTTGCCAGTTTTTTTTATTATAGGCCCTTATAATGCTTTTTTTTGTCCTGGAATAAATGTTTTTTGGGCTTGTAGGCTTTGGTGAGTTCATCTTCTGATGTTAGGAATGAGGAATCCAACGTCAATACATGTATAAAGTTTGAACCATATACATACATGTATATGTGAAGCATCAAAATATGGCTTAAATTGGTATAAAAGAATGAAAAGAACAAAGATCTACATTGTATGTAAGGTCAAATATTGTTTTAGATATATGGATAAGTACATGTGTATTATGTTCTACAAATACTCTGTGACTGAATCATTTATGTACTGATATAGGATTTGTCAGAGGACAGTAGGGGACACGTTTATATTTTTCACATGTATTTTACCATTTTCAGTTGTATGGAAAAGAAGTTGACGACACCCATCGACCATCTTCAACGAAATCTTCAGACTTTGGCGAGGATTCCCAGAATGCAGATAGAACCAATAGAGATCTTCTGAAGGCTCCAAAGGCAAGGGACATTATCAAATGTGGAGAATGTCAGAAACCAAGGTTGATCTACAGTTCATCCAAATTAAGTAGAGATGAGGTAATTGGTGTGCATTTACATTGAAATTGCTGCACTTTTTTATGCCCTCTGACAGCAAAGTTGAAGGGGTTGTTATACTGATTTTGTATTGCTAAAAGGTCAAAGATTTAGGTCAAACTTGGCATGTATGTATAAAAGTGTCTATGTAAAGTAGATTGGAAGTCTTTACCCCCACCCCCCCCCCCACCCCATCTGCCATTTATAATACTCTACACACATTGTTTACCCATGACCTAGGGGGAGTCTTTTTCTAACAAAAACCTTGTTTTTAAATTTCTGGGCAGTTGCTGTATTTTGAAAGTTTGAAGTCTTTGGTTCTATTGACCTACTCTATGAAAATTGCCTCAATTAATCTAATGTCTGCAAAGTATGATAAAAAAAAATGTTTTATTCAGTACTTTGGCTAAAAAGAACATACGATTCAGTAATGTGCCTGCTACATGAAGTGTTGTGTGAATTATATTAAGATATTTCTACTCTGTGTTTAATGTGTCAACAAAACTACATGTAGGCTTGAATCACTTTATGTTACATATCATATTTTTGTAATCCCTATTCAACACAATTAGATTTGCTCATCTTCATTTTGAATGTAGGAAAATGCTCTCAGGAGACTGAAAGAGGAGAACTCCTACACATGTGGAGATGAAATTGACAGCAGTCTGGGATTTGTGGTGCGAAGATGTATTTCCTGTGTTTCATCAGTGGAAATTGCTTATTATAGTGCACATTTGAAAAGCTACGTTCCTCCAGTTTGTGTATATTGTGGCTCAGAAGATGACTTAATGGATGACAATGAAGAGTACATTATTCAGTTATATGCGCATTATTCCACTATCCGACCATTGTGTCATGCTTGTAGAGGAACTGGTTTGGAGGCGAAAACCTGGGGCAGAAAATTCTTCAAAAAGTCATAATTAACTGTTTGCCTCTCAATTAGCATGATTAGTCTGAAAACAGAGCTACTCTTTATTTTTTGTTTCATTCAGTGCAAGAGCAATGTATAGTGATGACTTTTTCTGACATCAATCTATATGTCTGTCTGTGTGTCTGTTAGTCAGCCTTTAACATACCTAGCTATAACTTATATGATATACATGTACATCATACGTTTTTCAAACTTACAAAGATGGTAAAACATAATGGAAATAAACACCCAAAATAGGTCAAGATTTCTTCAAGGCTGCATGACAATAATATTCATATAACACTTCTATTATGTCCACAGCAATATTTAAGTATGATGAAAACAACAATAGTTGATAAAGTCAAATATATAGGTTAAGGTAATATATTTTGATTCAAAAATTAGAGAGACATTGTTCCATACCTATTCTTAAACAATGTTATGTTTTTACACTATATGTGTATAATTTAGTACAAGAAGTACTGGTGCATGTATTAAATACAAAACTTATTTCATGTTTTTGAGCTTTTTAGATCACCCGAGTCAAAAGTATAATTGATCTACTGTTCTAGTGCATCAATCTGTTGTTTTGTGTGATCATTTTGCATTCTCAACCTCTTATTTAGAACTGCTAAATATACTTCGACAGAAGATGGTCATGGGTGCAGGAATTATGTATTTATGGTCATCTGCAAGAATGTTTCTTGATTTATTGGCCACATTTGTCAACGGATTGAAGAGCAAAATGTGTGCCAATGGTCCCTGTCTTTGACAAATCACTTCATTATACATGACAATTTACCCAACAGATCTTTGGAATCTAAGGATAGGAGTGTGTCTATGCCCCTGAATTTATAGATTCGGGACATATTGTTTTTGACTGTTTGTCTTTAAGATTTCTATTGTTCAAATCAAGTCAAATATTACATAAAAAACATCAATGTGTAATTAATTTTATCGCTCGCTTCTTCTGTAACACAAAAGTTTAGAAAAAAAATATTAGATTTTTTTTTAACTCGCTCGCACCTTCAAAATCTCAACACTTAAAAAAAAAATAAAATAATTATATTTTCGCTCGCTCGCTCCCTTTTTTTTCACAAGAAAATCCGAAGAACATTTTATTAATTTGGTATGGCCTAATTTTTATAGATTTCGGCCTTATTTCAATGT
This sequence comes from Pinctada fucata, assembly GCA_028142955.1. NCBI lineage: Eukaryota > Metazoa > Mollusca > Bivalvia > Pterioida > Pteriidae > Pinctada > Pinctada fucata. Next base: position 20,079,514 of record AP027102.1, read on the forward strand.
TAAGATTGATGATCACTGACGAGGGTGAAATACCCGAAACGGCCATGTCTGGTCAATGACAAATATGGATAATTAATCTGCCTTTAAATGATGCTAACGAATTTGGTGACGTTTTACATTAATACAATACATGTAACATATGATCTCATATTTGAGCCAACGTTACCATGATACGTCAGGATCGACTCTATCTAGGAGGCCCTCTCACCTCATATCATTAAAACCTTGGATACATCCTACATGTATCCAGAATCTTGATTCATCCTATTCTTAACCAAGATCGATCCAATTAAAGATCAATTTCACACTGGATCAACATCGCCTTAGACTCACTAACCAAGATGAAACCTAAGGTTAGAATAACATTCGTTATTCATTAAAAGAACATGACATGATTATAATATATTTCTTGATTGTTGCGCTAAGACGCAACCGAGATCGGTTCATAAACTGTTTCACCCTAATATATAATCTTACCAAGTTTCTTCAATTTCCTCTCTCTATTCTTTGATCTATTCTTTGATCTTTTCTAGTACCAATGTAAGTTTATTTATTCTAATGTTGAAATGTTGCAATGTTGAATAAGTTACCAATAGAAGATCGCCATGTTTATTGAGGCATTTTGTCCGTTGACCTTGAAAAGAGAAGAAATTCACTTTCGTTTGTCTATGTATTATCCATTACTCATAAAGGTATATAATACTCGTATAAACATGCCTTTAACTAAGTGGAATGGGGTACTTACAATGGACTAGAAAGAACTATTAGAATCTGTCAAATATAATTATGATAATTTTACACAATGTCTCCTATTTCAACCTTTTTTTTTAAACTGAGCTGATGTTCACTTTGAAATCAGAATGAAATATGCATCAAAGACGTATAAATAAGGCCTGAGTCGTCCTGTTTCAAGTTTTCTTGACAATGTGATGGCGTGTAATTGGCCTTACATAAACATCTTTTGTGAAATGATTTACAATGGGAAAATCAATCAGACGTGTATCTTGCTGCGTATCGTCATTTTCGTCCATTTTCTTTCCTCTTACAAAAACAAAAGGGTTTGTCACATTTTAAATTATAGGCCTTGATCGTAATGTTGACAACATGTAACATGGTTTTCCTTTTATAAAGAACAGATAGGAAAGATATCCCCATCTATTTATGTGATGCCAACAAAATGTTTGTCTGAGCATCAAGAAAAATTGCATAACTGTACCACCTTCTGCCAGAATGTCTCTTAAATACTTTTTAAAATCTAGTACTATTAATGTAAGCAACGTAAACGGCATACACAGTTGTTATTGACCTCTGTTTCAAAAGTCAATATTTCTTGACAATCCCTTAGATTCCGTAATATGAGTTATTTCTTTGCGTCAAGTTCAAAACCATTTAATCATGTATGGTTCAGGAGAAAGAGCATCAAATTAAATATTTTTCCATGTATGCACAACGGAGAATGTGAAAGAAAATGTGCGTTGAAAGAATTGAGAAAAAAAGACAAATTCTTTCTGCGCACATTCTCTTTCACATTCTCGTTTGTGCATACATGAAAATATATGCAGAAAAAGTTTATGAAGTTTGATCGGGCAGTCCATCCAACTTAGAAGAAGCTTAAAGAGGGTAACAGTTACTTTTCATGAATTTTTATGTTTTCAGTATTACCATACATTCTACGAAGAGCCCCCTCCTTTCCACGTAAATGCTCAGAAAAACATTACATATCTGTCGTAAAATAAGTATTTCGACATACCATCGTGTGATGCAATTGTTTACTCAACGTGTTCCCAACCCTTCCTATCATCAATCGTAAAATATGATAATCATATTGTTGAATTAATCATTATTGTTATTGATCGTTATGTACTTCTGCCCATGGTATTGGAGTCAACTCCGAAATGGACAATTCAAGACTCATTGCACTCGTGGATGTTGATATTATTTGGATATTCCCTCGGAATAGACAGTTTATAATAACCTATGGCTGTAACATTTTAGAAATTAGGTTTCGACATTTGAACTGGTCATATGTAGTAAAGTTTTTTTTACAACAAAATGGAGAATTTCGTTCAATATGCAAGCAAAAAAGTAACACGAAACGATGTGTAATTCATAAAACCCAAAAAGAAGAAGATCGAATCATTTTCATTGATAATATCATGCAAGGGGGCGTGGAGTTATTGGACCAATCAAATTTTTAACACATATTACCATCGATACACAATTAAACATAGGAAAGCGTAATTCAAACTCCACAAATGTCCTATATGCCACAGGTTATCGACGTAGGAAATGTATACACACAGGGCGAATGACGCTTGACTATTGTCGTTCTGGTATTTATGATATAAACATACCCCTGTGTAGTTCTATAGAAAAGAAAAAGAAATATCTAAAAAGGTACATAACATATGCTGATTCTTTTAAAGATGGAACATGAAATATTAGTCTTCAAAGTGTATGGTGTCTTCATCTCAGCAATTTTCTGTAAAACAAGATATATTGAGAAAAACGTACAATGAAATACATATCAAAAATCAACACAGAGGTTCGACTTTAAGGTGGAAAAGGCACCAATAGTTAACTCGACCATGAAATAATTTAAGTTTACATATCATTGCCGACTGCTTTATCATTATATTTCAAAAATAACTGGATGCCAAATATAGACCCTCGTAATAGTGCCTATGATTTTCATGGTATCTTTGTTCTCCCGGCAAAATGATGCTATGCAGCTATTTCTGGCACCCACTTTCATTCCGATGATGTCGTCATACTTGCAGTAGATGGCTTTTTACCAGTGAAGATAAGGATATCTTTAAAAGTGATATTAAGGCCTTTAAACACCGGTGGCAAAAGTGTATAGATACGGAAGGGGATTGTGTAGAAAAAATAAAGCAAAATTTCTGATAAAATTCAAATCCTTAAATACGAGGCTTACAACATATCAATTAGCCCACGTATTTTGGTAATCGTCTCTATCTAACTTTGATACTGAATCGACCCTAGAGGAAATTTGGAGCCGCTCATTCTTTGCAAAAAAATTGAACAAATTTAAATTCAAAATAGTAAAACCATAGGGTGCTACTGAAATGAATTTTGGCTGTGTCTGACAATTATTGTGGCTGGAAGCATCACTAATGAGGATTTAACTATCAAAAACATGTGTCTAGTGCATTGAAATTAGTTTGAAATTTTATTCAAGAAGGTAAAGAGTTGGAGCATTTCCATATTATCATAATGCACATGAAAACATGTATTTATTTAATAAGAAGGTATTCCTAGATAAAACCTCTCAGCACCTTATTTACACATTTGCGACCTTCCGGGAACATACCGCCTTCACAATTTACCGAAATGCTGTTTTAGCCAATCGGAGTCTGGAAATATAAAAATCATCATGTCATAAATATAACAACTTTCCAGCAATTCATAAAAAACAGATCGTTTTCTTCGGAGTGCAAATGTACTTGATGTTTATGTTTCTTTGAATAGATCACGTAAAGAAAGAAGTGAATTCATTAGCATGATTTTAGAGCAAATAAATTTACAGCATGGACCAGACATGCACATTTCGGGTATTTAACCCTCGTCAGTGATCCTCAATCTATACAATGTAATATGGCCAAAATCTTTGAAAATATTTCCTAAATATACCGAAAGACGTAGCAAGATGGCTGGGATATGATGCTACAGGACCCAGGTTTTAGAAATTTGAGAAAATTTTGTGAATAGAAATTTTCAAATGCAATGATATGTTTGAGTTTAACGCACCCATTTTCTAGACACTTCATCTATATTATATTATTGTTCTGTTTTGGTCTTTTAGTGTAAAATTTACGAAGCATTTATTATACTACAGAAGCCTCGGGGTGCCAAGTAAAAATATTTCTTAACCTGCAGGGCTTCCGTATTATACCAATACCAAATTAAAATTAATTTTTTACTTATTTCTAAATGTATTTAATGTTTACTGTTATAATGATAGAGTGGGAAATGTTTAACGTCTTCAAATTCATTAGCCTCATTTTAGAACAGATAAATTTACAGCATGGACCAGACATGCACGTTTCGGGTATTTAACCCTCGTCAGTGATCCTCGATCTAAACAATGAAATGTGGCCAGAATTTGTGAAATTATATGTCCTAAATATACCGAAAGATGTAGCCAGATGGCTGGGATATGCTACAGGACCCAAGTTTCAGAAATTTAAGAAAATTCTGTAAACAGAAATTTTCAAATACGTTTGAAGAAACGACCAACCGAAATTGATCGGGCATGGCTACATGTGCCCTCGGGGACTCCTGGTCCACCAGCAGTGTCACTCACCAAGTGGTACAAATGTTTAACGTCTTCAAATTCATTAGCATCATTTTAGAACAGATAAATTTACAGCATGGACCAGACAGGCACGTTTCGGGTACTTAACCTCGTCAGTGATCCTCAATCTAAACAATGAAATGTGGCCAAAATTTGTGAGAGTATATATCCTAAATATACCGAAAAACGTAACAAGATGGCTGGGATATGATGCTAAAGGACCCAGGTTTCAGAAATTTGAAAAATTTTGTAAACAGAATGTTGATCTCAGAACGAACACCTGGTAGGATAGATTTCATATTTCTGCTCTTTTGGAGCCTTTCGCTTTTCAAATTAATCGTACATTTTAGCATTTGATTTCAAGATGTAGATTAAAAATGGGTTGTATAACTTGTATACCCTGTTTAATTTAAAATAGGATTTTCACTGTACAGAATCTTTATGTCTTTTTGGATAACATTAAAATTAGGAGAACGCATTTTTGCGTCAGCTGAAAAAAAGAATGATACAATTCATTTTAAAAGTAAAACACAGAGGAAGCTGCCGTGCAATGTACTACTAAGTATGTCTTGGAAAGGTAAAAAGTACATAATCCGGAAGAATATACATTCGTCTTACTTAGTATAATTCTTAGGAAAGGCAGAATACAGAACGGAAAAACTAACCATCCCCTTAATAATTACATATATTTAGGTCGTGCATATACTTTTACTTTTCATTTGTTCACTGCATGTAAAATAACTTGATTTAATACACCCCCCCCCCCTTGAATAATGAATAAGCACATAAGAGAAAAAAATGATACCCGACATGGAATCGTGAGGCCTCTTTTCTAGAATGGTAAATCATTGACGACTGTAGCCATTATGGGTTGATTATTAGAAAATTGACAAATTGTTTCCTTTGTTAATACTTTTGTGGGAGGTGTTGTCTACTTAATCATCCATTTTCACGTTTGAACTTCCTTGCTATTAAATAATAGTACTATCCTTTGCCCTTGTTATTTCCCGGTAATTTTGTTGTACATATACAGTGTGCATAGACTTTCTCATTGAAGCATACTGTCATTTATAACAGTTGTAGATATATTCCTTATGTTCTTCTCTATACTTCATAACAAACAAACACAACATATGCAATTGCCCGAAGTGTGGGGGGTTTTTTTGCGAAAAAGCCACTATATAGCCATTTTTCCGGGGGGAAAGATGGCTAGGGGGGAAGATTACTATATAACGTTGCCACGTTCCACGTTGCCAATTTATCTGTCCTTAAATGATGCTATTCAATTTGAAGACGTATACACATATAACACCGGCTGATTCTAACGATGATTTTTTTTTATATTTGGAACAAGCTAAACTTTATTTTACGAAGTCCCTAAGTTTGTTTTGTGTTTGGATGTGGTCCGCTGTGGTCAAAATAGATGGCTTTTCTGGAGATGTTAAATTAATCTGTCTGTTATATGTATAGCTTAAGGGTTTTCTTTCTGTTGTGAAGTTCTAATTCTGTATTGTATTTTACTCAATTTTAGTTTTTTGCCATTATGATCTGTCACATATCTAATTCTGGACTATTTTCTTTTGAAATCAAATAAATTCAATTATAAATGCATACATCACGCAATCTCTCGACATTCTAGACTGTTTAAACAAATAAATACATCAAAGAAGATACCAAGGCGTCTTATTCGGGAATGAAAAACGATGGATTTCTTGTGCAAAATTGTAGAACAAGTAAAAAACGAAAGGTTGGGGAATACAGGTATACAATGCATATGCCAATATCAGAGGTGTTCAAAAGATTTTTGTTAGGCGTCACGAAAGGTTATACCAATTACTTCTGCAGGACTTACAATAAGAAATCTGAAATTATGCGCATTTTCCAAAGACTTTAAAATATGTTACGTCATATTAAGCCTAACATGAGGTGTATCGTACTGTTGAATTGTAAAACTAAACATTCATCACCATCTCATTTAAAAGAGATTGTTAGATTTTAAGTATGCAAATTGGTAGATACCCTCCTTTACTTCATTATGGTACATTTTCTAACTCGAACATTTTTAACAGACTTGTCTTTGTCTTGTTTAAATTATCATTGTTTAATTCCCATTCGTTGCTACGATAGGTAAAACTGTAATAAAATATCTAACTTTTTTTTTCTTTAAATGTCCAATGAGTTAAAGACGATCCAGACGATAATCTCAACAGCACTCACAATAGAGCACCAAATTGAACATCGACGGACCCCTAGCGAGCTAGAGGGAGACCAGGTGCCCGGGAGGCGTTAGCATCCCTTGTTGGCTATCCGCACCCGCCGTCGATGTTCATGCACGAAAATGATCAAATTATATAAAATACATGCACTGTATGAGGTAATGTCTATATAGAAAGTGCTATGGCGACCATGTCAGGGTAAATATTCAAAACACTTACTGTCAAACCCCTCGCGGGGAACTTTTTTTACGAGCTCCACACGGCTCGTAAGTGTCTTTTACATGTAAGAGTTAATATTGTCTGACATGTACCCTGTCTTTAAGTTTGGTGTGCTTTTTAAAAGTGTACATCAAAATACAGAGCAGATACGCACAGAAAGATACGCAAAAGGGAGAAGGGACACCAACTCACACTATAGAAACACCAAACACAAAATACCAAACATAAACTAACGAGCCCAAAGATGCATAATTTCTATTTGACCTGATCTCTATGTTAAGATTTTTTGTACATATTGTCTGTTTTGATCCCCTGCCTTTATGCTTAGTGGCCTTTGATTGTACATATTGTCTACTTTGATCCCCTGCCTTTATGCTTAGTGGCCTTTGATTGTACATATTGTCTGCTTTGATCCCCTGCCTATATGCTTAGTTGCCTTTGATTGTACATATTGTATGCTTTGATCTCCTGTCTACATATTGTCTAATATGAATCTAGGCATTGCCTGTGAGGGAGTGTAGCATGTTTCAAAATAATTATCATTGTCTTACTTTTGAAAGAACCGTTTGTCTGATCATCAACCAATTTATTGATCTACTAATTCATTCAAATTCTGTTGGTTTTAAATTCGTAATTCGTTCGTTAGTATACGTGAAATAATTATCCTAAATTATGGAAATAGATCATTGGAATCAGGGACATCAGACTTCACGTGCACAGTCGCACATACTGTAACGTCATACTTGACGTCATAACCTTTTTAGCACTGACATCCTTACGTCATTATTAAAGGAGGTATTGAACACTTGGACGCCAAATTCAACTTTTCTCAAATTTTTTTATATTATATATTTAGGGAATAAACATACTGTGTTTTGTGGTTCCGACAGGTATATGTTGGATGTACTGTTGGAAACGCAATTATACCGTTGGGGCTTGTCCCCGACTGTATAACGTATGTTTCCAACAGTTTATCCAACATATGCCAGCCGGAGCCACAAAACAAGGTACTTTTATCCCTATTCTAATTCATGTGACATATTTTAAGTTTTTATACCTCTCAGAGGGTCTCACGTATCGCTTTAGAGTGGACGTTGCTATGGAGGACTAACAACGACCAACAGAAATTATTGCGCTGCAAAATATGAAATACAACTGCATCGTATTTACTACAATGGCGAAAAATCAAAGTGTAACCATTATAATAAACTTACTTGCTCTGTTGTTTAACGTCATTTGCAAGCTCATACCTTGTAGTTTTACGTTACAGTATGACGTCACAGGAGCGAAGAACAAAGGGAAGCATAACGTCATACGCAAAAAGTGCGCTTAAGCTTGTAACGTGCAAATTTACGTAGGAATACATTTTAAAGTATGTCAAGTGATTCGGTTTGCGGCATGTATATTGTCGTTATACGATGCTTGTAGAAATACTGTGAACTAATCAGAATGCGTGAAACAAACAGAAGGAATTAGAATTATTGTTCGTCCTCGATTAAAACAAACTGATATTTGGATCTATCCAAAGGAACATTTTCTTTGAGACTTTGAAATATGCATTTTTCAAAGTATCCGTGAATTTTTTGATGACGTCATGATATTAAAAGTGTCATTCCAGTTCTCGTTATGCTATTGGAAATTAATTTTAATTTAACTTCCAAAATCTTAGTAGATATATTACACTTACATATGGAAAAGAATAGATGAATTGTGTATTAAACAAAGGCAGGATACTTGAATAAAAGATGGCACTGTCGCTCCAAAAATGCAATTTTGAGCCAATTGACTGTAGTTGATAGTTTATTATTAGAAATCCTGTGGATGAATCTTTGTCAAAAACTAGCAAAATGATCAACAATACACAGAGACGATTTCATGATTAAATAAGAAAAAATGAATTTAGGATTAAAATATAACAAAGATTTATATTTTCGAATTTTTTCTTCAAAAATTGTCCATTTTCAATGAAGTGACATCCGTTCTCCCGCAATGTAAATTTGTTAACAGATACACTGTGATAAAGATTAAATATTCTGTTTATTCATGCAAAGTTTCAATACGATACGTTTGGTATTCATTGTTTAGTAGTATTTTGAATACGAAGGTTTGTGACGCCAATTTCCCCGATAACGTCGAAATGCCGTCGTAGTTTGGTCATGGATAAAACTCCAAAAGTCCACAATTTTGAAAAGCGCAATAATTTCTTCAAATGACGTCGGGAATTATTCAAACTTCATCTGGATACTCAAATTTGTATATAAATCATCGTATCAAATGTTTTAAGGAAGTTAAGACTGTATTTTTCCAAGGAAATGATAACACAAATAATGCAGTCGCCATCTTGGTGTTCAAACCCTCCTTTAGAATTTTTGCAAGAAAGCTAGAGTAACGTCGGTTTAGTCAATTTTATTTGGCTGTGCTAGTATGACAAAGAAACTCAAATGAAATTGAAATTGGATAAGTACTGATCGATTTACTGACTTCAAACAAAAATTTATTCATTCACCACGGTATGAATTTCTGCTGGGCTTATGTGAAAGAATACAGAAAGAAATTGGCTTTCAGTATAGGCAGTTTCTGAAAGTTTAGTATCCATCTAGAGTCTATGTAAAGTAGGACCTTACATGATGTGTATAGACTTTCCTATGTAAAGGGTCGCTTCGCGATCAGTTCGCTTCGCGAATTGGTCGGGAGCTACGCTCCCTATTATTACCTTTGTCTTTATAATTTGTGTCTATGAGTATACATTTTAAAATTAATATATCAAAAAATGTTGCATATATCGTTTGCTTAAAATGTAACATACATGTAACAAGTTACTCAGGCGAACTTCCTTTCAATGACATTAGAAGTACATGTAAAAGATTGACAAGAGCGTAGAACAAACCGCTGAAGACTAACAGTTGTTGGCATACACGAAGATTATCACACCTAGAGGTAATCTGGAAATGAGATATTTGATAATTGATTCTAGACAGCCTCCTTATATGTCTTTGTGTAATGTCATAACCATCATATTGGTTTTATTTTCGCAGTAAATACTGAGTGTGACATATGGCTGTACGCGAGATGAGTTATATGTATGTTTCATTTTGGTTTTTGACTCACTCAAAACACGTGGGTTGATGTAACTGTACGTGGCGTCATCTTATCTTGACATTAAATAATTTCCACTTTCCTCGACGTGTCTTCCTAAATGAAGTTTACTTTGCATTTGTTGTGTCTGATTTGGCACATGTGGTCAAGTTTGATCTACTTCGGTTGATCGTTTCTTCAACACATTCAGAATTTTTTGTAATCAAAATTTCTTGGAATTTCTTAAGCGTGGGTCCTATAGTATCAAATCCCACCCATCCTGCTACGTCTTCTGAGAAGGTCCGGTTTTTTTTTTTTCTTACGAATTTATAATTGGCTTTTGACTGTGATCTTTTTAAACTGATTCGTATCTTATGTTTGACTTTCATTCACTAATACATGTATGATAACGCTCTTCTCTACGTTGTCACTGCATCTTTTTCCATATTATCGGTATCTGTTGTTTCTTCATGTATTTTCATAACATTTTGTTTATTCATGTCTCAGTATAAATATAAAGATCACAAAGTATAAGTACCTCCATACCTAATCTCCATACTACTTTGTAGTAAAAACCTGTAACGGTAATAATTTGCCCGTTACTGTCAACGTTGTTAATGTTCATTTTGTGTAGCACTTTAACTGAAAAATAAAGCTGACAAAACAAAATTATTTTGAGGTAAATGTTAAAAAAGAAAAGAAAAAGTTCTAAGCCTGATAGAGAATGTACCGTAATATTCACAAGGTGCCATTGAGTCACATGCATGGTACGTATACAGATAATAGCACGTACATTTCAATTTTGTCTACTTCAGCGATTACGTTGTTTCAAAACTGTAGCATAGATCAATATGTATATTCTCTCTTCATTTCTTTATAATTCCATGGACAAGTTGAGAGAAGGATTCTTTATCATGGAAGAAGATTGTAGACTTTAATTTTTGCGATACGTTTTTCATTTCGCGATAGTTTGTCTTTGAAGTGATGCCTATTTCAGAGCAATTTTCTTATAGTATCACTTTTGTGTGTAGGCAGCTTTGCTTTTTCTTTTAATTTAGTTCTATGGTCAACTCATTGAGAAATAATTTAGCTTGTAGTAGCTGGTATCTTGAATTCATAAATATCACGATACGATTGATGTAGGTGTTTTCATTTCCTGATATTGTTCATCAGTTTATAACTTGAAAATAGAGTATATAGTGTGGACATAAAATTTGAACGGAATATTCAAAAACACTGTACCAAAAGCAAAAAGCTGTTAACCTTTCATACAATGAACTACGTGGTAAACTTCAACAATACTAGTCGACAGAATTACAAATACGTCGTATTTTAACAGCCCGTGTATGTTCCTCCTACATCTAGGTATTCGAAAAAATCAGCGATAATGAATTAGTTAATGTTCATTGACCGAGGTACCTCGATATTACCTGATTTAATGAAACATTATTAATATTAGAAAAAAATTGTTTTTAGGGTTACACCACGTAACATTTCTATTCCTTAAATGAAAACTAGTTTTTAAAATAGCAAACGATGGAGAGAATATGTTTGTACAAATCAAAACATTAACAGAAGAACAGAAGCGAGAAGATGATCGTAAATATTAAGAACTTCAAAGAAATTTTGTACATCTTTAGTTAGTTCTAAAGTCACACATAAGTTTTTGTGCACTGTTAACCTTTCATCGAACGTAAAGCTATTTTGTAACTAATTCAATCCATAAATTCGCGTAACCTAACCACATCGTCTCCAAAGCCATTTGATTTTAGTTCCCGCAGAGAAGCTAAATCCCTGCAACCAAAAGCAAGTCCTTTGACGCTGGGAAATATGATAGTTCATAATAACTAACTAATTGGTACCGGGAGAGATGAGAGAGAGGAGGCAAATATCGGCGACGTACAGGGAGCGGAAACCAAAGTTTGCTGTAGGAGGTACGCTCGCTAAATGTGGATAATGAAACTTAATTACGATAATAAGCAAAAAGTCCAATATAAGAAGAAGTGTTAAAATAAATGTATTTTTCTACAGGGAGTAATTTCAATGAATTCTGAAAGTTTGATGGGTTTGATGTAAAAGACTATATCACTATATGAAAAAATATATTTTATCCGAAATTCTCCTACGTCTATTGAAGGCAGATTGCCGGTAGTCAAAAGCAGTGAAATAGAATACTTTCTGTGTGAAAGTAATTATTTTTGTCTCTTTTGTAGTGCACTTCCTGTGAATTTTGAAGCCTTAAACTGCGAATGTATCCTAAATAACCTTGAATGTTTCTTTTCCACCAGAGTGAAAAATGTATTATTAAATGTACCTAAGGATTGGAAATGGACATCTGCATTGAAGGTTATCAATACGTACGTTTATAATTATTATTTTTTTTATTTTCGCCAACACATTGATACGTTTAGAGAGCGTTACGAATAGGAGCATCAAGTACACCTGAAGAATACCTTAGCCCTGATCATGTTGATACGTGTGATTTTGTCTTTGTTTCCGTAGAATGTCATGATATTTTACATTTGTCTCTTATCTATAAACATACGAGGACTGATTGATATGGTGTTAGCCTCGTATTTGAGTATTTGATTATTATCAGACATTTTGCATTATCTATACTTTTTTGCCAACGGTGTTTCAGGGCCTCAATACCACTTTTGAAGAACTGTTTATCTTGACTGGTCAGAAAGTCATCCACCGCAAGTATGACGTCATCATCGGATTGAAAGTGGCAGCTAGAACTACTTCCGGGTTGAATCCCTGCGAGGACCAACCCTACTGTCCTGTTCACTAAATTCAGAGCACCCTGATTTGGCGATTTATTATGTCGTCTGAAGTTATAGGATATATAATGAAAAATTCTCTTAATCTCTTAACATATACGTGTACATTGTATTTACATTCACCTGCAGTTATGTGTAACGACACCCCCCCCCCCCCCCTCCTTTGGCACACAATTTCTCATGAAATAAGAAATCTCACAACCGATTATATATGTTAAAGATTATGCATTTTTTTTATATTCTTTCAAAATTTCAGACCATTTGGACAAAATACTGATTTTATATGAATTTTTAAATTATTAATTGCAAAAAACTATATCAGCCTGATAATGACCTTGACCTTTGATGATTGTCCTTAAGTTATCTTTGTCCCAAAGGCTCTATCCTCAGAAACATTTGAGCGAAATATTATTATCAAATTCTAATGTAGGGTTTAGGAGATATTAGCTCAGACAGACAGACTCGCCGGCGACTATATGCTCCCCAGAAATTTCTCGGGGAGCATAAAAAAGTTGACCATCCACATTCTGTTTATGATGTGTTTCTATGAAGCATCAAGGCTACGAAAGGGTATAATGAATGATATATGATTGTTATATATATATATATTTAATTTGTAGGCACGTGTCTTTGCCGTTGCTGGAACGAAGGATACGTTCTTTTTTAGAACTTTGTCGCATTACATAGTTTAACAGACGCATTGTAATGAAAGGTTGTAAAATATAAGATAATTATTTTAAGAAAGTACATTATGTCACGCACATTTTTTTTCTTCCTGTTTGACATCGGTCAGCAGTCCCCAATTGTCCCTGTAGAGTCTACCAAATAGAGTGACATTTCACAGTTCCTCATGACGTTAATTTCCATCAGTTAAATAGTTGATAAATCAGTCTGGGATGTGACGTCGTACCAGCACCCTCAGGATATCGGGTAATTAGGACAATCATTTCGCCAAAAAGGGCGTAATCTTGAAAACGTAAAAAAAACTATCCTTTATATATCAAATGTTTCACACGTGAAGGAAGGTTTTCACAACATTAAGACTTTGCACAGATTACAGCAAAACGCAAACGGAATAACGAAAACAATAACATCATAGCATAGAATCTTGAAGACTACATGTATACAAGAAAACTATTGATGCAACACATCGATTCAGAATTCAGATACAAAAAATACCTGTAACTACTCATACGATAATAATTTAATTTCAATATATATAAGGATTTTGATTGGTCGTTGGAAGCATATTATACCTTAATAAATTGGTTTGCTTAATATTGGACACGCTCACTTCTGGGAATGCTTGCCGGAACTAATTTCGACCTAAAAATACCGTTGTTGCACTAATTTCCCGTACAAACTGACGTGTACGTGATGTAAAACCCATTGTGACGTCAATATCTTCGCGCCAAGTGACGGTCAACACAAAACGGCGACCTGTTACCGTTGAGTAACTGTGTACAACCAATATTTTCCCTATTAAAGCCGTCCCTCTTTCCGGAGGGTCTGCGACGCAAGACAGTTGGATATAGAAATGGGACTTAAGTAGGAATATTTTCCCTTCTAAAATCGTCATTTTTCTGACCAGGACACCGCAACAAGCAACCGTCTGAGCGAATACTTTCCTCCGCTCTTGTTTCACTTTTGTTTGTAGTTTAATGTTGTTAATTATGTATGAACAGATGTAAATCGAAGTTTTACTAGTATTTGATTAAACTATAAGGATTAACTTTAACAATTTTGCAATTTATTGAGATATGAAAATATGTCATCCGTTCCTTCCTGTATTAATCATTGGATTCACATTCAAAGCTATTTTTAAAACACTGAAAATGAATGACATTAGATTGCAACCTTAAAAATTAGCAACATGATCAAAATTATATTGAAAAATTGGCGCGAACTCGAGTCCGATGCTCGTTACAGTCAATTAAGTATCCCGATATGGTCCCCACTTTTACTTAACGCTATAGGAAAAGCCGGGGCCATCTCAGAATAATCAATTCGGATTACATGTACCTCTTATTTCCATATGTGGTATGATAAAGCAAAAGATATTCCGCGAGACCATGGACAGAAGTGCAAAACAATCAATATAGATCGCCGGCTTTCTGCCGGTGATAAATAATAAATTTTTACAACGTAAAACCGATTATCATAAAAGATGGTGACACTCAGTGCTGCACAAATTCAAAATGTTTCAAATGAATTTGAAAACAAAAACAATTAAAAAAAAACATTGGCATTGAAGGGATGGTGCTAGGATATCAACCTCCCTTAAATTCAATAAACATTACAGAAGTACCCATCAGTTATTCAGTCTCATAATCGAGAAGGCAAAGCAAAATCATCAGATTTTCCACAGGAACGGTTGCGAAACTCGGAATGAACAAAATTCCGAAGTGAGACCAGGTGCCCGGTGAGAGTCACTGTGATCAATGCATTGTCGTCCAGAATCCCTTCCTTATCTTTCAGTGTTCACTGTACCCGGCTTATAATAAAAGGTTTGGCAAGCACAGTATTACTTCTAATACAACCGATGTCCTGTTCACGAAATCCAGAGCACCCTGTTTTGGCGATTTTCTCCAAAACATACATTCTTGTCATCATATAAACTGATACCCAGTCTATAGAACACTCTTAGTCGTAACGGAAAATAATGCAACCCTTTTGGGAGGGTTGTGCGCACGTAATCCGGATAACCAGTTCATTTGCTATTTGCGTAGCAGATGTCACTCCTAAGTCGGCACCGATTACCAATTTGTCTCGATGGTTTATGTTCAGTCTTTTCTGTTAATGTTTCTATATCGTATGTCTCTTTTTCGCCTCTTGCTGTGCTCGTCTTCCCTGTGTTTTTGCATCGGGTGTTTTGCAGTTGGTAATGCGACCGGGTCTGGTTTGATATCCCTTCCTTCCTTTTGGATGTGTGTAGCTAAGTTCAAAAATAAGGACGGAAGATAAAATGTCAACGGGAATTTTCTATCTATAAGAGGGCCTCGAGGTTAAAATGCCTAACATGCGTGACGTCGGACACCCTGAGTCCCTGACATTACTGTTTAACTTTTTTCTTGTTTTTTTTTTTTTTTTTGACACGGAGGACAATATGACGGCTGTCAGAAATTAACATGAAAATTTCTCATACACATTTTATTTTGTTTAGCAGGTTAACAACAGTTGAAAGGGTGAGTACGAGCAAGTTTCTTGATACGAATAAATAAGGTCAACATACGGAAACAATATATAACTGGAAAATTCCTGAGACTCCAAACTAAACATCCAACCAGAGTGCTCTTGTTTAAATGAACACATCGTCGGAAACCCACAGCCTATTGCCCTACGATTATAGGCCGTGGGCGCAATGATCCGGGAATTCTCGTTTATGCGTCATACGGTTATTTATAGGAACCAATGAAATAGTCGGTTTGAATAGTTTCAGCTCTGTTGTGTTGGAGGGATTTGATAACGCTCGTTCTGATTGGCCTAAATTCCCTGCACAAATCGTTTCCCAATAGACTTTCCCACGGCATCAAACGTAGTATAACGGAGAAGATGCCGTGGTTTTACGACGATGAAATGAACAGGGCATTTCCTAGAGATCAGTTCTCCTATTTCCTTGAAATACTAGTAAATAGTACTGATAAAAGAGAGACAACTGCTCTCTTAAAAGTTCCCGTATTGATTTATCAATATTCAGACGTCTTTATGTATTCTTCATCCTAATCATATATTAGTATTCATAAATCATTTAAAATTGCAGAAGTATGAACAAAATGGAAAAAAATGTATGTTTTATACACCTTTCTGCTACACCTGGTCCCACCTCTAGCTTGCTAGGGGTCCGTCGATGCTCAATTTGGTACTCTATTTTGAGTGCTGTTGAGATTGTTGTCGGGATCTTCTTTAACTCATTTACTTGCAACAAACTTTCCAGCTCTGTCACCTGAAAGATGCTACTGAATCGAACCTACATGAAATTTGGAGCCGCGCAGTCTCTGTAATGTAAATGTACAAATCCAACTTCAAAAAATTAAAGAGGGCGCTACTGAAATTATTTTGGTGGCTCCGCTGGAAGCATCACTGATGAGAATTTAATATTCGAAACACGTGTCTGGTGCATGGAAATTGGCTGGGAATTTTCTTCAAGAAGGTATAGAATGGGAACCCTTCGACATGATTAATATAAACACTTATTTCACGTTGCAGTGTGGAGCAGTTAAAATCTTTCTTCGTGACCTGATGTTTGTCAAGTGTATTAATGACAAATATGGATAATGACCATATCCCTGTACACAGCACAAAATCGATAATCCAGAAAATCAGAAACTAAAGGCATACAAAATCAGGATAAAACAGGAACCAAAGGAAACAAACAAAAACCTCCACCATATGAAAAGAAGCCAGCTCACGATATGGGAGTGAGACCAGTGCCCAGTTTCAGAAAAAATCTTACGAAAATTTAAAGGAATTTTCGTAACTTATGTCCTTTAATAAAAGATTCAACATGCTGTATAGTAAGCTTGTATCGTGTTTTCTAATATTATTTTACAGATTAAGTACATATCAACAATTACAATTTCTTAAACTTAAGTAACTTAGTAGAATCGAGCAATCAAAAGCTAAGACAATTCCCTAGATTGTTCGTAAGTAGTTTTGTGAAACAGGCTGCCCAGGAAGAGAAAGCATCTCCTGTTTGCATGCAACTGTCACATCCGGTTGCTTCCGTTTCGGAAGATAAAAGGTACAATCTTTGGTTGGATAACATCTTTCCAGCTCTGTAATCTGAAAGAAGTTTTGTTTTGGCCTTTTATCAATGTGACATCATATATATATATTTGCTATTTCGGAAACTAGCCATTTCACCGATAAATATAATCGAAATTAAAGGAGTTTAACATCTTGGCACCATCCCTCCAAAGCTATTTTAAACATAGATTTTATTTGGATATGCTACTGAATCGACCCTACATGAAATTTGGAGCCGCGCACTCTCTGTAATGTAAATGTACAAATCTTACTTCAAAAAATTAAAGAGGGCGCTACTGAAATTATTTTTTGTGGCTCCGCTGGAAGCATCACTGATGAGAATTTAATATTCGAAACACGTGTCTGGTGCATGGAAATTCTTCAAGAAGGTGTAGAATGGGAACCCTTCGACATGATGAGTATATCAAGCATTTTTTTTATCAGGGACTTTACATATTTTGCTTGAGCTATCTGTACTTTTCTATAGCAGTGTGGGGTAAGTTAACTATGCTTAATAGCTCATTCTTTTCCAAACTCTTATGTTCTAACTCGGAAAGAAGTATATGTTTATGTATTATTTCAGTTCCGATGTGCTTGTTTTAGTGGTAATGAAAAACGAAATGTTCGACTCTTCTGTTATAGATAAGTCTTATAGAGAGAAATATTCAAATACAGTGTACCCTAAACCTTTGTTTCGGATAGTGAATCCTCATCAGTGGTACTTTCTAATGCTGTATATTGAAATATTTTTTAATACAAAACAATACAATTCATTTGCTTCAATACTAATATTTTCAATACAATACGCATTTTTCACATTTTTCTCAAATAAATCATAATAATGAATCAATAAATGGAGTTTTTATGTTTTAATCAATGACAACTTTCTAAAACAGAACAAAAATGAGCAACAAATGGATGTTTTCCATTATTTCAAACGCAAAAAGGTATAAATAGATGACAATGGCAGGCATAGAAAGTTTTTCTTTGTCTTCCAAAAAATTCTGGTTGGTAACTGGTCACGTGCAAATTCCGTGAATCGCGAATTATACATCCATGGCATTCATTTCTTATATTTATTTACATTTCTCTAAATATTAGACACCCTATTTTTGCACGAACACAGCGATTTACAGCGTCAAAAGTATTCTAACATTAGCAAATTTTTCAAGAGTTCAAAATCTGGACGTGAGGTGGACATTGACAACCAGATTATCGAAATATAACTACTATAGAATCTTAATTTGAACTCGTATGTCTGAACGTTGAGATATATCATGAAAGAAGATTAAGAAGACATATTGAAATAAGAACCAAAAACGAATTAAAAAGTTTAGGATTTCATTTTCTTATAAAATGTATTGAAAGTATCGATACTCAGCATTTGTTTATCGATACGTGTTGAAAATCTCAAAGTATCGATACTCTTCAATATTCCAAAATCAATATACAACACAAGTACTTCAAGCCAAAATCATGAAAAGTTGAAATACAAATCTGTTAAAAAAAACTATCTTTACGCTTTCAATTCAAACTACGGAAGCGTATAAGTGCCAAATACTTTTTTTTTATTTTTGATTTTCCGACTTTAAATCTTGGAATTTCCAACTTTAAAGTCGGAATTTCCAACTTTAATCCTGGAAATTCCAAATTCAATCTTGGAATTTCCAACTTTAATCTTGGAATTTCCGACTTTAAAGTCGGAATTTCCAACTTTAATCTTGGAATTTCCAACTTTAATCTTGGAATTACCAACATTAATCTTGGAATTTCCAACTTTAAAGTCGGAATTTCCAACTTTAATCTTGGAATTTCCAACTTTAATCTTGGAATTTCCAACTTTAATCTTGGAATTTCCAACTTTAATCTTGGAATTTCCAACTTTAAAGTCGGAATTTCCAACTTTAATCTTGGAATTTCCAACATTAATCTTGGAATTTCCAACTTTAATCTTGGAATTTCCAACTTTAATCTTGGAATTTCCAACTTTAATCTTGGAATTTCCAACTTTAAAGTCGGAATTTCCAACTTTAATCTTGGAATTTCCAACATTAATCTTGGAATTTCCAACATTAATCTTGGAATTTCCAACTTTAATCTTGGAATTTCCAACTTTAAAGTCGGAATTTCCAACTTTAAAGTCGGAATTTCCAACTTTAATCTTGGAATTTCCAACTTCAATCTTGGAATTTCCAACTTTAATCTTGGAATTACCAACATTAATCTTGGAATTTCCAACTTTAAAGTCGGAATTTCCAACTTTAATCTTGGAAATTCCAACTTTAATCTTGGAATTTCCAACCTTAATCTTGGAATTTCCAACTTTAATCTTGGAATTTCCAACTTTAAAGTCGGAATTTCCAACTTTAAAGTCGGAATTTCCAACTTTAAAGTCGGAATTTCCAACTTTAATCTTGGAATTTCCAACTTTAAAGTCGGAATTTCCAACATTAATCTTGGAATTTCCAACTTTAATCTTGGAATTTCCAACTTTAAAGTCGGAATTTCCAACTTTAATCTTGGAATTTCCAACTTTAATCTTGGAATTTCCAACTTTAAAGTCGGAATTTCCAACTTTAAAGTCGGAAATTCGAGGCTCTATGTTCTGCCTTTGTAGTAGAAAAATGGCGGAAGAGAAGTTAGGTAAGAAATATCTTAGTGAATCAATTTCTGTTGACTACCAAACAAAATTGAATGAAGTAAGAGAGATTATTCACCGTGCCGTCAACATTTTTCTAATTGTTTACTTTATGGACATATGTTTCATGATATTATGGTTTCGTTGACATTTGACATGCTCGTTGTCAGATAACCCATGCTTCATTCAGTTTTAATTCGATAATTATACCCTGTCAGATGTAAGGCAATAAACGCGCCTTAGGTCATTTAATTGTCCTACTATATGGTTGGTACCTTGTCATCTTCAGCATACCTAGACGAAGAGATGGAGCAGTTTCTTCGGAAAAGGGGAATAACTGAAGAAACATTGACAGAATTAAGAAATCAAAAGGTTAGTTAAGAAATAATTATGCACTCATTCTCTTTTCTTTTTTATTATAGTACGTCTGATTGCAGATGAACCGGGCTGAATAAAAAGTGTCACACCATTGGTCAAAACTATTTGAAAGGATTTGAAAAGATGTAAAAATTGGAAAATCTTTCTATGTGGACGAATTAGCGAAAAAAACGACATGCAGGACCCCTCTTTCTCTTTTTGTTTTTTTTATGAACTTCTGTGCATTTTAAGGCGGTCAAATCGGACCAATACATTAATCATACAAAAAAGGGTTTTATTTTCTGTAGTGACCCCTTTTTTATTGTACCTCGGAATAGTTCCTTCCAGTAGGATTGCGTAAATTACGTCACTTGATTGCCTCCTACGATACCGTAGTCTACTCCCTCATAGCAAGCTATGGCGGTCTGATTTCAGGCGAGAAAAACAAGATGGCTCCGCCGCATCTCGCCTCTCCATGATTCTGTCACATGTAGGAAAAAAGGTCATTTTTCTGTTCTCCTTTAGCTATCGTTTTTGCAACAACAAAAAAGTTAAATAATACTAAAAACAGAGAGTCTCTCATATTTCTTGTACTTAGTCTCGAGTTAAAGAAGATATTTGATCAAACATAGCTGACTTCGGGTCTTTTCGCTTTGAGCGATGATGTATCTCGTCTTCATGTTAGATATTGAAGAAAGAAATAACCAATATCAAAGTAGGGGGATTTGCTGTAAACTAGTTCCCAGAGTGCCAAATATATGATCCCAAATTGCCTAGAATCCACCAGCTATCCCCGAACCACCTCGCCTCTTTGCAATGGCGGGTTCAGCCAGGGACAGCGCCCAATTAGGGGATTAAGGGACGACCATTTGATTCCGGGGGGTGGCAAATTTCTTCGGGTCAGGTTATTTATTTCAACGCAGAGCAGGCCAGATTATTCATTTTCGTGAACCTCGAGATCATAGTATTTAATTCTGTTTTGACAAAACTCAACTTTGTTCGACGAAAATGAAAAGTGAAAACAGGATTGAAATGCCTCACATGGTGGCCAAGCTTCTAAACATGCTAAATGGGACATTTCCTTTTGTAAGCAAAGTCGATTTCTTTTTACACAAAACTGAATTCTGTAACAACAAATCCAAACATCTATCATCCACAAATAGGACAAAATTAAAACCAGCATCACAATGCCCCGACAGAATCGAAGTTTGGGAACATGGTTCAATTTTGAGAATTCTTTCGTTACAAAATTGAATTTGTTGTTCAAAGATTTGAATTCTGTTCTTACAAAATTGAATTATGTGCTACAAAATTGAAGCCGGTGGCACAAAATTGAATAATGTTAAACCAAATCGAACTTCGTCGTAGAGAATTGAATCGTGTCCAACTTTTGATAATTTGGTGACGAAAGTAAGTTCTTTTTTATATAAAAATAAAGCTTGTATCTATGGTATTTTAAAGATTGCATTCATCATGTTCATAAAGACTCGATTTTGTTTAACAAAAGTCATTTTTGTCGAAATAAAATTTGATTTTGAGTACAAATTCAAATATGTCTCGGTGCCTTGTACATGTATTTATGTGACAAGTTTGAAGTTTTTCTGATAAACAATGGTTTGACGTACCAATCTATAAGTCCTGTAGCTCTACTTAGAAAACTTAAAACGAAACCGAACTTCATCCTTATGATCATTCAAGTGCACTGTGACCATAACCTTTGACCTTTACTTGGTTTAGTGACATGAGATACCCCCCTTTGTCGTGGGCATTAAGCCTGTGAAATCCCAGCAAAGAAGATATTTTACAATTGGCCTTTGATCTATGACATTGGATCAAGTTAATGAGGACCTGGCCATTAAGCCTATTTTAAAAGTATCATTCTAATGCAACGTCGCTATAACGTCGAATTTCATTGGTTGTTTGTTCCTTAGTTACGGCTGTAAAACGAGAAAATACCAGGCTTTGACGTTGCTAACGTCACATTTCGCCTTATATTCACAAAAATATAGATTGCATCAGAATTGGAATATCTAGTTTCTGACGTTATGTTTGCGGACGGTAAATGCTGATTTTAGGTGCAAACATCCGTTTTTCTGGCTCCGCTAACTCGTCGCCAGAAAAACTCGGTTTGCGACCGTAAAATCAGCATTTACCGTCCATGGAGACAGTGAAAAAGTTGGTCCGGACAAGTTTTAAACCCACATGCACTGTTACCTTTTGATCTATGAATTCGGATCAAGGTCAAGACACAACAACAATTATGTGAAATTATTATCCATGAAAGCAGTGAAAATGTAAGGTCCCGGTGTTTTTTTTTTTCAAAAATATTCGGCGATATTCGTCCCCATTCCCCCCTCACTGGAGTATATATTTTTCCCTTCCTGTCATAGAAATCCCCCCACCCCAAACATATAAAAGATTTTTTTCTTCGGCTAAAAAATATTTTAGATACTGTGTAAAATTCAACAAAATCAGAAACAAAATTGTAGAATATGGTTCCATATATGTACCTGTTTGTAATTAAAGCCATTCAAGTTATATTGATTACAGTTTTGAAAAAATCTTGTTTTATAAAAAAAAAATCCCCCTTCGAGTCGTTCACGCTCATACATTGTATTTCCCTCATGTAACGGCCCTGAATCCCTTCCCCCAAAAAGTGAGAATAAACACTGGGCCCGGATAAGCTTATTCGTACAGACAAACCGGCAGACGGACGGACAGTCGGGGGAGGACGCAGAACTTAATATTCTATTCTATTCATCGCTCCTATGCATAGGCGGATCCAGATTTTTTTAAAGGTGAATTGAAGGCTCAATAATTTTTAAATTCCATAATACCGGTACGTTAATTTCCAATTTCCTGTCTGTTTTTCTTAATCAATATGTAAAACTGGAAGCGTAGCGAACAGAAAATTTTCAAATGTATTAATTATTTTATTTCAGTTACTGTAGGAGATTAAAGATGATTTACTAGCGTATATCGGCGAATGCAGAATTGCATTTTGCCTATCTAGGGAATGAAGTAATTTTTTTTTTTCATCAAGCATTACACACACCAAAAAAATTATCTACATAATTTAAACCCTCATAAGAAAATATACTCTTTTCAGATAGCTTTTCTTCTCTTAGCAACATCAAAACAAGATACGATTATCGACCGATATACATGGTTTTGTACATAAAAAACCTTTTTCATAATTCAATGATTTACTGATATTCATCTCTCAGTTATTTATACCTCATTCAAATTTACTAAATATTTGGATCTCTCAATATTTATACTTCAGTCATCTGTCAACTAACTGTAAAAACACATTTGTCTATTCTAAAAAAGGAATCTTAAAATGAAAGAATCACATTTATTTCAGGTCCTTTTGGGGTAGTTTTATTACGGAAGCCAGTTCGTGCCATGTTATATTTTTTTACTATCTCGTAGTTACGAGAAACGTTTCTCGTAGTTACGAGAAACTTTTCTCGTAGTTACGGGAAACTTTTCTCGTAGTTACGGGAAATAATTTTCGTAGTTACGAGAAAAAATTCTCGTAGTTACGAGAAACTTTTCTCGTAGTAACGAGAAAAAATTCTCGTAATTACGAGAAACTTTCTCGTAGTTACGAGAAATTTTTTTCGTAATTACGAGAAACTTTTCTCGTAACTACGAGAAACGTTTCTCGTTATTACGAGAAAAGTTTCTCGTAACTACGAGATAGTAAAAAGATATAACATGGCACGAACTGGCTTCCGTATTTTATAAAGGGTTCACTTCATAAACGAAAAGGCTTAAGCCCCCTTCACACTTTCACGGATCGAGCCACGACTCCGCTACGACTCCAAAAAAAGGTCTATCCGTGGCGAGTCGGGACGCAAATTGTTCGATGAACCATGAACCTACGACTCAAGTACGGATTGCTACGGATTGCTATGGGTTGATACGAATCGAGTACGGATAGCTAAGGATTGCTACGGATATCGTCCCGACATTGCTACGGATTGCTACGACACGCGTACGGATAGATACGGATTGCTACGACACGTGTACGGATAGGTAGGGATAGGTACGGATAGCTAAGGATTACCACGACTCGAGTACGGATAGCCACGATTCGCACAAGGATAGCTACGACTTCAGTACGGATTGGTAGGACTGGCTTGAATTTCCTACGCATTTGTAATCCATAATTATTTACTAAAACACCGAATATTTTCAAATTGAGATGGTCTCACTTGTTTTATAACAGTATTGAGGCTTTATACAAGCCTTTATACCATGACCTGAAATTCAATAGTTGAAGTATTAACTCATATATTGACCGAAAACGCACAGAAACCTAATAAATTTGAAGTTTATATGACACAATCCTTGGCTATCCGTAGCAACCCGTAGGTGAGTCGTAACAATCCGTAGGAGAGTCGTAGCAATCCGTGGCAGAGTCGTAGCAATCCGTAGCAGAGTCGTAGCAATCCGTAGCAGAGTCGTAGCAATCCGTAGCAGAGTCGTAGCAATCCGTAGCAGAGTCGTATTTATATTTTTATCACAAAAATGGTCCCGGATTGCTACGGATGCGCTACGGGTTACTACGACTCCCCTAAGGATAGCCACGACTCCACTACGGGTTGCTAAGACTCCCCTACGACTCCGCTACGACAAATCTTACCGTAGCGGAGTCGTGGGAAATTTTGAACATGTTCAAAAATTTTCTGTCTCATCCCGGATATCTACGGATTGCCAAGGATAGCTACGACTTGTCACGACTAGTGCCGGATCGAGCTACGGATAGCTACGGATAGCTACGGATGTAAAAATTTTCTCGATCCTTAGCTATCCGTGGCCCGATCCGTGAAAGTGTGAAGGGGGCTTTAGTTTCGGTGTTTAAATAATATCAATTGTCTACTTCTATCAGTCTGTGGCCTCAGCTTCGTCATTTCAATGACTATTCTGTCGGCCACAGTTGGATGTGTAGATCAGAAAGAAATCCTCGTAAAACTTAAAGCCGCGTTTACACTATCAAAGTTTTCTTGGTCAAAGTCCGTCAAAGAAAACTTGGTCAAAGTCTTCCTTGACAAAGTCGTCTGTTAATATACACTATCAAAGTTCTTTGACGACTTGTACAATAAAACGCGGTAGATATGCACCAAAACAAAGATGAATCCTGTCAATATTGTAAATATTTCTCATGAAAACATATTAGTTTTTGTTTGAAATTGCTTATAGGAGTTATTACATAATGTGGACACGATTTCAAGGAAATTTTCCCGTGCTTTCTAAAATTATGACAGATGAAATTCACTGCATCGCATTGTTTGTCTTTGTCTCTACATTATTTAGTTTTAACATTTCTAAATTGCTTTTACTTCTTTCTTCAACACTTAAATACTGCTGGTGTCATTCTGAATCTATTCTGATTGGTAGATTCCCGTCCAAGTTTCAAGAAAAATAGGATGGAGTTCTATTCCGTCAAAGTCCATCCAAGTTCTTTGAAGGACTTTGATAACAGTTTTCTTGGATCGTTTACACTATCAAAGTTTGCGTCAAAAACTTTGACCAAGTTTTCTTGTACAGGAAAACTTTGGTAGTGTAAACGGGGCTTAAAATGCAGTTTTTACAGTTTTAAAAAAATCTGAAACTTGCCTAACTTCTAAAATGCATGTCTTAAAACAGCGCATATTACATATTGAATCAAAAATAAATAAATAAATAAATAAATAAATAAACAAATAAATAAAAACAAAATTTATCAATGGATCAACTATGTCTTCTTCCGGAAACGGAAGACACTTATTGTCCGTTTAAAACCTAACAAATATAAAACCACGTAAATTTCCGTATGAAAGAAAAGTTCGTTAAGTGGGATTATTCATCATTTATGTATTGGATATACGCCGAAAACAATTCATTCTTAAAGATATTGGACAGTTTGAGGCCCGCAGGGTGTCAGACCGCCCTGTTAATCTATTGGAAAATCAGGTATTGACCAATGATAAAACAGGATCTTATTGTGACGTCACAGTTACGTCGTCAGAAAACATGGCGTTATATGGCATGAAATGTTTTTTGAATTCACTTTTTTCTTATGTTTTATGGAAGAAGAAATAGATTCTTTCACTTTCTTATGAGTGAGACATAAGATTTACACTCGTGACGGAAATTTTCCATCTTTTACCTCGTTCCACCACACTCCACTCCACTCCACTTTCTTATGAGTGAGACATAAGATTTACACTCGTGACGGAAATTTTCCATCTTTTACCTCGTTCCACCACACTCCACTCGGGAAAAGATGAAATTTCCGTCACTCGTGTAAATATTTATGTCTCACTCAGTGCGAATCGTTCACTACTATTTTTTTTTTTTTTGTTTGCAACTCAGGTGAGCGATGTGGACTCCTTGGACCTCTTGTTTATTTGTATGAGAGAAGACATGCTTAATTACAGTACACGCATCGTGGTTAGTAACGACATCACCATCCCTCAAGTTAGAATTCAATTAAAAAAGAATTTCCCCTTTCGATGGACTTTTACTTGACAATTTCCCTTAAGAATAAACAAAGTGTTAGGATCCACAATAATTCCAAATAAATCTACCGGTTTCAGCGTTGAATATGCAAAAAAGCTATAAAAGAATCAAAACAAAGGGAAAGGGGAGTGAATTTTTTTCCCTTTCGTGCTTTCTTTAGTATATAAAGGCATATGATTTATTCTAAACACAACAATCATTGCACAAAATTGTTCCTCTATAAACGCTCACTTACTTACCAAAGTATCATTTGATACTAAAGTTGAAGAAAACGTACATGTTAAATATAGAAAAACACATCATACTACCCCAATACTTGAAAAATTCTTACGTCTTCAACAAACCGTATTGAAATATTCTATGAGATCAAGGTTTTAATTAAGTATATAAATGCTATATTGATAAGGTTTATGCTAAATTACACTCTACTTATCTTACATGTAAGAATGTAATATCATTTCAGATAGATGAAGATGCGATGAGGGGCATGACAGACAACGACCTGGCCGAATTCCTTCCGAATAAGGGAGATATATTTGCTTTGAGAAGTTTTCTGTCAAACAAATTGAGTGACACAAAATCAAAAAAGCTAAGCCTTATGGACAAACTACGTGATCGCCTTGAAACTACCAGAAATAGCAAACGCCCTTCGAAAGACGATGAAGTATCATCTAGAAAAAAAATTCCAAAATTTAACGCAAAGAAACAAGTTCATAGAGTTGACTTGGGCTGGTACCATTTTAATGAGACTAAAGGTTCGTACTCTCAAGTTAGAGAAAAATTCGGAGGTGGGACCAGAACTCTACTATTAGATAAGAAGATGAACAAGACAGCCGTTATACAGAAATGCCTTGAATTATTTTTCCCAGACGGAGAAAGTAGACATGGGTCTCTATCAGATATGATCGTCGATCTAACAGACTTCCAACTAAAACCATTACCGGACGAAGCAACGACAATTGGAGATATGATAGACAAGGCTAAATTACATAAGATTCGATTTTACTTGAATACAAAGATGAAAAAGACAAATAGTTCAGAAAAGGTAGACATTGAAGACGAAGAAATGCCCGTACTGAAATTTAAAAAAGTTCAGCAAGAACATATTCTGACGAAAAAGAGTTTGAGATACAGGTACCAGAGGAAGGAAATAGTGTAGAAAACCAGAATACAGTTATCATACCATCAACATCAACTCCAGTGCATTCAGATTCAACGCCCATGCAAGACTTAAGCTCGAATACAGAACAATCCTATATTTATATTGAAAATGATATAAATGGTTATGACAGTATTCATACAGATGGAGCTTATACATTAGATATACCAAATGTGTGGGAAGACAGTCTCGGAGAAGTCGCTTTTACACGTGTTTTGCCGACATTGCCGGTTAGAGATCCAAGAAAGTTTGACATAGTGGTACATAGAGGACACATGCTACAAGATCTTATCACGTTTTTCAAGGACAACACTGACGTAGATTTCAGAATCGACACCATATCTGTACAGATAATCCTCCCAAATGGAGACAAAGAACAAGCCTATGATGATGGAGGGGTGATGAGAGACATGTTGACGGAATTTTGGGCAGACTTTTATGAGCAATGCACAACTGGACAAACCATAAGAGTACCATGTTTGCGCCATGATTTCCAACAAAATGACTGGAAGGCAGTTGCAAGGATTCTTGCAATGGGATGGATTATGCAGAGGATGCTACCAATAAGGCTGGCACCGAGTTTTCTGAAATCGTCTTTGTTTGGTTCAGCGTCAGAAAGTGTGAGAGAGGAATTTCTTTTGTTTATTCCTCCTGGGGAACAGAAAATTCTAAAAGATGCCATTGAAAAATTCGATTCGGTGGACCAGGATGAGTTGATTGAGGTTTTGTCCATACATGAAAGCAAGGTGAAAGCGACAAATGAAAATATAGGGACAGTCGTAGATCAAATAGCTCACTTGGAACTTGTACAGGAGACAGCGTTTGTCAGGGAGTGTTTCTTTGAAGTATTGATGCTTTTCGCTTTGAATATAGATGTGGATCTAGAGTACAGTAAGATGGAACCATCGTCCAAGAAGATATTGTCTATTCTTGTTTGTGAAGAGTCAGAATCGGAATCGTTTAAACATCTGAAAAGATACATTAGAGAGATGGACACCGATTTAAAAATGCTGCGTTGCTTTCTTAGATTCGTCACGGCAAGCGACTTGCTTCTGTATGACAAATACGGAAAATACCATACAATAACTGTCAATTTGGTGGACTTGACCGGTATATCAAGAAGGCCCGTTGCTCACACTTGTGGGCGTGTTCTTGAGATCCCCAAAACGTATGAAAGCTATGTCATTTTCAAGTGTGAAATGAATGCTGTTCTAAACAGCAACGTCTGGGTAATGGACATAGCATAGACACCTACAAATGGGAATAAGCAGTCAGAGTTATAAATCGTATGTTTTACGGCAACTCTCTTTATCACCTCTTTGTATGAATTCTTACTTGTAAAATTTCGAATATACTTATAAACTACGATTTTGAAACATCCCTTGAATACAAGGGCTGATTGATGTGTTGTGAGCCTTGTATTGAAGAATTTGAATTTTATCAGATATTTTGTATTATTTTTCTACATAATCCCCTTCTTTTGCCACCGGTGTTTAAGGGCCCAAATGCCACCTTTAAAGAACTCCTTATCTCGACTGGTCTGAAAGCTATCCAGTGTAAGTATGATGTAATCATCGGACTGAAAGTGGGTACTAGAAATACCTGATTTCAGTTTTGGAAATAGATAAAAATCTGATGGAGCAAGATCAGGTAAATAAGGCGGATGCTCAATAAATTAAAGCCACAATCATGAATGGCAGCCATGGCAGTGACAGACTTTTGAACAGGAACATTGTCCTGATGGTACAACACAACTTTTACTAGTGAGCTTTCCGCTGCGCGCAAGTTTAATATTTTCCCGTAGCTGTGTCAGAAGTGAAGCATGATATGTGCAATTGATTGTTTGTCCTTTTTGGAGATAATCTGTCAGCAGAATATCTTCTGCATCCCAGAAAATCAAAGGCTCACAACATATCAATCAGCCCTCGTATTTAGACCTTGTTATCGAATATAATTGGATAGAAAAGAAAACATTAATTGTAATTTTCTAGTATTACCGAAGCTGTAATGTTTCTTTCAATAACAAAATTTCATTACTCAAAACCTACATGTTATCTCATTTCAAGCAATTTAAGTTTGAACAAAAAGAATTCTCATAAAATGTTTAGAATTAGCATAAAGGATTATTTGATGCAAGACTGTTTCATTAGTCAGTAAAATGGTGCGTACTATATTTCATATACTACAACGTGACATTGTGTTGAACTATACATGTACATTAATTACTGGCATTGGTTGTTTTTAATTATCGTTTTTTACGAATACATATTGTGTTCAGGTTTATATTTCTTAGATTAATCCAGTCATTTTATTTTCACATGAAGAACATGATGGAAATGCCCTTGTTTTATTTCATTGTGTTTCAAACAAAACATAGGCTTTCACTTTATGGTATAAACTTTTAATTATTGCCCAAAGATATTGGGTTTATCTGATATATTAACATATATATAGTACTAGTTTTGGATGTATCATTGTGATTGTTGCACCCCCCCCCCCCCCGAATTGGCTTATCTAAGTAGCATTTTTAATCGTTCTGTTTGAAAGGCGTCTCAAAGAAATTACCACAAACGTGGTGTTTAGGGGAAAGCCGTGTATTTTTTAGCCGGAAGTCACTGAAAGTAGGGAAAAATTGTATATCTCTCATATGGATTTTATTACTTACTCAAAAAACTTATTTATTAAAAACTTCGAATATATAGTATTTCTATGCTCGTTCAGATTGATAACGTTTCTTAGTTCCGATTCTTACTTTTACTGTGCGTTTAGGGCGTAAAAAGTCCTTCTTTTCTTTTGAAGGAAATGTTTATTTCTTCCTGCTTCGTAGGTCCACATTCTAATATGACTTGAAATTTTCTCCCTATAAGTACCATAAAACTCGCCTGGTGTAAAATCTCCAACAAACTTCCAGTGCGCTAAGCTCCGCCCATTCACGTGCTACATTTGTATATTAGAATAGAAATAACAACTAGCTAGCCGTGATTCATTGTCCAGTAATTCCACTCGTCACATGAACCAACCAAATTATCACCTCGCCGCTTTGCGGCTCGGTGATAATTTGATTGGTTCATGCGACCCGTGGAATTACTGGACAATAAACCACGGTTAGCTAGTTGTTATTTCTTAAATATTGGATGTTGTTGTTTATAGATGATTTAGAAAATAACTTCAAAAGTCTTCTTGTTTCAACTGACATATGTTCCATTTTAATCCTAGAATCAGTTTTATTACCCGAGTACCCCCTACCTCTTTGGACCTTCATTTTAGAATCTTGGCAGTATTTCATCGAAAAGTAAAAGATACAAAAAGTCTTCAAATACATTAGTTTTCAATAATGATTATCTTTTGTCTGCATATGTACCGCTATGCGGAAGAAATAAGGTACGAGAGTCAAAGAGAATACTGAAAACAGTAATATTACAAAAAACAATAATATA
This sequence comes from Pinctada fucata, assembly GCA_028142955.1. NCBI lineage: Eukaryota > Metazoa > Mollusca > Bivalvia > Pterioida > Pteriidae > Pinctada > Pinctada fucata. The sequence goes on from AP027102.1 coordinate 20,110,975, forward strand.
AATTAAATTGGAGTTATCTTTCTTTGAAATTTATCTCTTTATATTACTGTAAGTAGTAATACTATTTAGATGGTCAGTTCGCTCTTATACCAGTGGATTCGGGGAGAATTGAGGGTGATTAGGAATTGTATCTCATTCAAATGTACACTGAAAAAGTATTCAGAACATCAGGAAAAAATTTTCCTTAACATACTTGAAGAAAACGTAATTTCAGAAAGAAAAAAAAAGTGGAAAATAGTTCCAAATGGACATTATTTTCATCTTTCAGTAGAATTTATTTTTCATATTTAACGAATTTGTTGCTGAGTGAAAGAGTTGTATGATATAAAATGTGCTGGTGGCTTTAAGACTGTGCTTTGTCTATATTACAGAAATATGTAATATAGGGTGGCAACATTACTGTTTTCAATAATGTCAGGGGTTATTGTTAACAGGAATATTACAGTTTTAAGTAATCTTACTATTTTCAGTATTGGCTAAAACGGCCCTTATATCATCAGCTCCTTGTTCTTTTTTTTTATCACAGTTAATCGGTTAATCAATTTGAATAATTTGAATAATCCTTATCCATTATGAAATCAAATCAATTTTCTATTGTAACTTTGCATGAAATTTCAGATTTTATATAATTGAATGATATTTCATTGATAATTTTGATGGTTTTATTTATTGAATCCATAGATTTTCTTAGTCGTCATTACTGCATATTTAAATTTAAATTTTAATGTGTCATAGGACAATAGCTAAAAACAGGAAATATATTTTAGATCTCATATTTTAAAATAATCACTTTTATCGTTATGTTCAAATTATTTTGTCTCAAAATCTATGAAGCATTTTTTTATCATATGAAAAAGCTAAAAAAATCGGTCTGGGAGGGTCAAAGAGAGGGGGGGGGGGGGGCAGTCAACAGTGATACATCCTAGATATTGTCGAAGTCTACGACTTACATGTATGCAGATTTCGTTGATTGACATTGCAGATAAACAAATAATCAATTTATTTAAGTGTCCCCATTTCACCGAACAAAGGACATATACCGTTTGACTCGTCTGTCGGTCTGTCTATCTGTCATTCCGTTCCTATTAAGTTGTGTAAATTTTGTAACTTTACTTGAAAGGGCTTTCATATTTCACATGCTTGTGTATTTCTTGTGACAGGTCCTTTCCTCCGATTCCAAGTTTTTGTCATTGACTTAAACATTCTTTAGGGGGGAAACTGTAATACTTTACACGTATATTTTTAGCTTCAATATTTCGACTGTCCCACGCGTCTATTCGGATATTTACACGTGTGTGTGTGAGGATGTGAGGGTGTGTGTGGGTGTTTCGCACACAAATATAACAAAACAAAAACTTTTTGTTTTGACCCACTGTTATTAAAATTTTGCTGTTTATATCTTTAATGCCGTCTGGGCGCATCAGTGTTTTACAAACATATTCCAATTATTTTTGTTACTTTGTATTGTGGTTTATGATTCTTCATTTTCATTAAAATTGATAATGTTGATTGAAGATTTGTGTTTTTTTTTTCTGAGTTACTGACGTCCTTGTGATTTAAATTGGACAAAAGAAAACAACTTACAGAACTGTGATTTTCAAAGATCATGATATTAAGTTACAAGGTTGCATATTATATTATATGATCTACAGTCTATTCGTCCATTTTGGATTATCTTCTCAACCTTTTTGTTCTTCGGGAAAAGTTTTGATAGAAAAAAATAAAAACAAAATTGCTTGAATGTTATACATGTATACCAAGTTCACTTCACATTAAACTCTATAATGACTACAAGGTCATCAGCAGAAACATTTCAGTACTTGTTTTCATGTGATTTTCAATGATCGAACCATCTGGGACGTCATTTTGAAGAAAATAATAGAAAATAGCACCACTTTGAGTTCCGGATAGAAAAAATATCAGTCGAGGGTGGAATTGATCAAGTCCCAACCGAGGCAATAGCCGAGGTTGGGACGTTGATCATCCCACCCGAGACTGATATTTTTCTATCCGGAATTCAAATGTGCTGCTTGATTATTTTTCTCGCACATTGAAACCTTCAAAGTCCTCTTGTTTACGCATTAGAATGACTGAAATGCTAAATGTATGTGCTCGTGAAAATACGTAAGTCAGTTTGTCTGCAACGTCATAAAGGAACATTCTAATGCACTCCGTTTGTAACGCGCATTCTGATTGGTTAAGCGATGAAAAAACTGCAAGGGGATTCACGTTTCACTGCAGTTTTTGCTATGACGTCATGCGTTCCTATGGCAACGTCATTAAAAGAAGACGTTTTCTAGCTCATTGCTGACCAATGCATTAGAATAGGGTTACCATACTGATGTTTTACAAAAACTGACAGGGTATCGGCGAATCCCCTGTCAGAAATTGAGTTTTACCGCGAGGTGTCAGCATGGTGACCCCTAAATCATAAGTGCCGAATCAGGGGTGCCGCATCGAATTCTCCAGAACCGCCGAAAAGGGGAATAAGCCTATCCAGTGTGCGAGAAAACAAAACTTCGAAACCGAAACACCGCAGGAATCACTTCATGATCGAGCTGCATCTCATTTCATAGATCCGATGACTCTCTCTCTCTCTCTCTCTCTCTCTCTCTCTCTCTCTCTCTCTCTCTCTCTCTCTCTCTCTCCATTCACGGATGTCAGAAAAAGGGGGGGGGGGGGACAGGGACGTTGGAAGTCCAGCTTCGAAGAAAATGTTCATAATAAAAACAAAAAAAAGCATGAACAAGAATATATAAAAATAAAGATATCTTATCACGCTGGAGTCATTTCTAGGTATGATTGAAAAGTGACTGGCGAGCGGCAGCGAGCCTAGCGAGTCAGACTATTTTTTCAGAGTTTGAACCAAAATGTCAGACAATATCCTTTATCGATGTATTGAGTCTCTTACACAAATTCCGAACCCCATGAATATTCTTAAAAAGGATATTTTTGGAAAAGGGATGGATGGATAGGAAAAGCTGTTACACAGTAACACTTAAAATTGATAATAATTTGTTTGAAAACTGGCGAGCGGTAGCGAACAAGAGAAATTTTGATATTAAAAATTCATTATTTCCATTGCAAATTAATAATAACAATAAATTGTTGACCGCAAAGGGAGGGCTTGGGAACTGTTCTAGATTCGCTACCAATCAAGAATTAAAAGTGAGCTGAAAATAGGCATCTTATGAAAAATTATATACGGCAAACGAAATAGTACTATACACGTGGATATTTTCGCTTGGGGTAATTTGAGCGAAATTGGGAGTATTCCCTTCAGTCCTTTATAATGGTTGTAATTTTTTCAGCGGGGTTTAAAAATAGAATCGCGAAAAGCACAAAAATTACCACACGCGAACATTATTTAACTGCTACTTAGAATTTCACGAAACCTTACAGGAAGCCTAGAGCTACCAAACTGACCACCTTCAGCCCTCCGTACGCAACTCAGGTGAGCGATGCGGTCACCTTGGGCCGTCTTGCACCGCAACGTCATAGGTTCCTTCCACTACTCTCCATTCTCAATAGACAGCTTTCCAATAGATTCATAAGGCGGACAGACACCAGACATCACAAAATTTGGCGATATTTTCATTGTGACGTCAAAATAGAAAGCATGACAACACATCAAGGTGCTTCGAGACAGTGCGATCAGATGTGACGTCACAATTGAAAATTTTGCCAAATGATGTAATGTCTGGTGTCTGTACATATAAAATCAAGGTTTAAAACGGTCATATATATTTTCTGGAAAATGGACTATTCGAAGGCCAGTTCCGGGGGACAAACAATAGATTGCGCACGCACCAGTGACGTAATTCGATTGTTCCAAGATGTTTTCCGCGGAAAAAACGAAACATGATTCCGCGCTAAACGTCCTAGAACAATCAAATGACGTCACTGGTCATGCGCAATCTATTCGTTGTCCCCCGGAACTGTCATTCAAATTTTGTACCACAGATAATGTGAAAGGGTCTATAAGGTCTTCACCCCGAAGGTCCCATGTATTTTTCAAATTAATGAAAAGGGAAATAACGTTAATTAAGACTGTAGATAGGAATAAAGTAAGAATAATTGTTCCAAATTTCGGCGCCAAAAACTAAAATTTGTCGCATTTGTTGTCAACTTGCACTCAAGGATATAGGCCGTATCAATGGTCGTCGCAGGGATTCAACCCGGAAGAAGTTCTAGATGATTTCTTGTTTTCCGACGTCATTAAAACACAATGACGTGACGTCATAATAGGGCCGCCGACAGAAATCCTGTCAAAACTTGGGACCCCAATCTTCTACGCACAACTGAATCCAAGGGTACTGTGCAAGACCTTCGTCTGACGGAATGCCATATGAAGAAATGTGAAGTTTTCGATAAGTTTGAATAAATTTGATATTTTCTCCTTTGACGTTCATCTAGACGGCATGTAGAGTAGACCTTTCCGTAAGTAACAGCCTGCAATACTAGACGATCTTGACATTTACTCAGCAGACTTGAAATTTGGACGCTCAAAGACTCTACATCACAACATTTGATGTTATTTCTTACTATGACGTCGAAACAGATCTATGACTTCATAATAAAAAATGACGTCAAAAGTTATCATGTCGGGAGTGTCTAAAAATGCAAGTCTAGCGGTAATATGAAAATGGTTTAAGTTGCAGTGAATGCAGATATTTATGTGAGACTTAGTACAAGGGCACGTAACTAGATCAAGGTCATTTTATACAAGAATATTTCCAAAAAAGATATGCATTCCCTGAACTGAGAATAAGGCAATAAGCCCTTTTCACATAACTGCGTGACTAGCATTTTGTGGACGGCAAGTACCGACTTTCATGTCGTCACAGTTAAAAATTGATTGTCCTTGACGTCATATTGCGGGAACTGTTCTTATTTTGCCGTCCAAAACAACTGGACCGCAGTTATGTGAAAAAAGCTTATTAAGTGACTTAGAAAATATTTTGGCGAGTACCTTTTAAGACAATTGTTTTGAAAACGAACACACATATATACCGGTGTCACCACAGTGCAGTTTTTAGGTAGAAATATCTGTAAATGATCTTGAATACTATCAAATATTTATACCATAATTGATATCAAGAGAAGATAAATATAATCAGAATTATCCGCTTCACTGGAAGAAAGATTTTCAGTCTTTCTTTCCAAATTCCGTCTTTTCGATTTTACAGCCCTACGGTCGATTTGTGCACGTATCTTACGTAAAACCATTGTGACGTCATTAAATATCATATATGTAATCCTGTTTCCCTAAATTTCATGCTAAATTTCCATGGAATTTGACGACGTCACAATGTGTTGACGTCAGATATCTGCACAAATGGGAAGTAACTCTGTATTTCGAAAAGACCGAATTCCTTATATTGATTATATGTTTGTCTGTTTTCATGATTTTCTGAAAATGTTCGGGACATAAAACAGGTATTTCATTACTATGGCATAATTCAGATTTTCAAGACCTATTCACTTTTTTTGCATTGAGCGCAGATATTGAGCAGAATTTTCGTTTACATATTTTTCACAATCTTATGGATGAAATAGGCATTGATGAAAACAAGAACATCATTGCATGATTTACGTTTACTGGATCATAAGAAGACATTGCGTACATGTATATTCTTCGACTGAGAAGTAAATGACTTTACTATTGAGACGAAGAAGGAAGTCAATTTTAGAGCCGTTTCTTCGCATGACTTAACATGCATTTAGTTATTCTCTTCCTTACAAACTATTATTGATGTCTTCTCTAAGGAAGATGTATAAGTCTCTCATATCCTTTGGGTTTTCAGGTAAAGTAATTTGGTTCTCCTGCATGATACAAACACAAAGATCTTTTATCAAATCACTACATGGAAGTGTTGGCACTGAATCAATTTCTTCTTCGCAAATTTGTACGTCATTTGAATTTTGTTCCAAGCCATAATCCATGGCAGAACACATTGATGGCATAAAATACAGCATAAATGGCCTTCCGCTTATGTGGTTTCTTTGCCGATAAGGTCTTATTCTGTGTCGATTCCAAACACATCTGATATCATCAAGCGTATCCTGAAAACATTTTTGTGAAATAAATTATAATTCTATAAAAACTGCAATATACACGCTCATACCGAAGGAACATAAAAAGACTGTAAACTACGGAGGTCACCATTCATTTTATAAGAATCGAAGTAACGATGCAAAAAAAAGCTAAACTCAGAAATATTGAAGCTTAGTGCAACCCCCCCCCCCTCCATGAAATGGTGGGACATGTATCATGCATGTACCTATGAAAATTGGAAAGATATGCACATTTAATAAAAAGGATAATTATTATTTATCAATAAGTGTTTTAAATATGATTTCGGACACATAAATATGGATTTCTTTCGTAGCAGCAAAATGTCACATTTAAATGTTGTACTTAATTACCTGAACCATTCCAAGGAAACAAAACCTGGAGAGTTCTTGATCTAAATATCCGCCATCGTGTAATTCAGCCTCAGTTAAATCCTGGAAAAAATTCATCCAGTATTGTATGCCCTGCCGACGAACCATGCACCATAAACACTCAATTCTCTGATTCATCGTACTCTTTCCGTATATAAAACTTTTTTCACCTGCAAATTCGTCTCGATGGTCACGTCGTAAAAATTTTTGTACAACTTCGATGTGGACATTTTCTGTTCCCATGTCTGCTCTGATTCGTCTTGGGTATATGCCATGATTCTTTATGCTTTCAATGTAATACTTTGCAATTACATTTGGGTTCTTGTTTGTAACATCAGCTTTCAACCAAATTATCTGACGAGAAAATCCATCTACACATCCATGAATCTTAATTCCATAACGTGACAACTTGTCATATCCATCTATGTGCCAGACTACATTTGGCCCTGGGACTGAATATGTACGTCGTCTGAGTCGTCGTCTCTTTCTCAAGTTTATTCCTTCCGGATCAAGGATATGTAACAAAACTCTAATTGTTTCCTGACTTACCACAAATCCCTTTTCAATGCATTTTAAGTGCATCCAGCGATAGCCATGCATTTTACCATGAATATCACATTGTTGTAAAACAAACATGGCGATTTCTAAAATATCGCTATGGTTTTTTCGTCGGAAGAGTCCTAAATTCTGAGTCATTCTCTTCAATGTTCGGAGACTAATGAAGATACCATGCAATTCGCTAAGACATCTTAAAATCTCACTGTATTTTAAACCAAGCTTGAAATAAACATCAACAATTTCATCCCTTTCCATTATTGAACAGCTCGGAATGAACACAATACAACATACATGAACACTGAATAAAGTTGGAAATTCCAAGATTAAAGTTGGAAATTCCAACTTTAAAGTTGGAAATACCAACTTTAAAGTTGGAAATACCGACATTAAAGTTGGAAATACCGACTTTAAATTTGGAAATTCCAAGATTAAAGTTGGAAATTCCAAGATTAAAGTTGGAAATTCCAAGATTAAAGTTGGAAATTCCAAGATTAAAGTTGGAAATTCCAAGATTAAAGTTGGAAATTCCCAGATTAAAGTTGGAAATTCCAAGATTAAAGTTGGAAATTCCGACTTTAAAGTTGGAAATTCCAAGATTAAAGTTGGAAATTCCAAGATTAAAGTTGGTAATTCCGACTTTAAAGTTGGAAATTCCGACTTTAAAGTTGGAAATTCCAAGATTAAAGTTGGAAATTCCAAGATTAAAGTTGGAAATTCCAAGATTAAAGTTGGAAATTCCGACTTTAAAGTTGGAAATTCCGACTTTAAAGTTGGAAATTCCGACTTTAAAGTTGGAAATTCCAAGATTAAAGTTGGAAATTCCAAGATTTAAGTTGGTAATTCCGACTTTAAAGTTGGAAATTCCGACTTTAAAGTTGGAAATTCCAAGATTAAAGTTGGAAATTCCAAGATTAAAGTTGGAAATTCCAAGATTAAAGTTGGAAATTCCGACTTTAATGTTGGAAATTCCAAGATTAAAGTTGGAAATTCCAAGATTAAAGTTGGAAATTCCAAGATTAAAGTTGGAAATTCCGACTTTAAAGTTGGAAATTCCAAGATTAAAGTTGGAAATTCCGACTTTAAAGTTGGAAATTCTGACTTTAAAGTTGGAAATTCCAAGATTAAAGTTGGAAATTCCAAGATTAAAGTTGGAAATTCCAAGATTAAAGTTGGATATTCCGACTTTAAAGTTGGAAATTCCGACTTTAAAGTTGGAAATTCCAAGATTAAAGTTGGTAATTCCGAGATTAAAGTTGGAAATTCCAAGATTAAAGTTGGAAATTCCAAGATGAAAGTTGGAAATTCCAAGATGAAAGTTGGAAATTCCAAGATTAAAGTTGGAAATTCCAAGATGAAAGTTGGAAATTCCAAGATTAAAGTTGGAAATTCCGACTTTAAAGTTGGAAATTCCGAGTTTAAAGTTGGAAATTCCGAGTTTAAAGTTGGAAATTCCAAGATTAAAAGTCGGAAAATCAAAAAATAAAAAAAAGTAATTTGGCACTTATACGCTTCCGTATCAAACGATGTGAGATTTATTTGAAAATATGACAGTAGCCTAGAAGAGCAGGAACAAAATCATGATATCCGAAAATGCATTTGTAATCAGTAGTATTGTAGCGTGGACCAGACACACACGTTTCATGAGTTATCCTCAATCTAAATAATGTATTATGGCCTATGAGTATGAAAGTTATTATGTCCTAAAATGTACCGAAAGACGTAGCTGGATGGATGGGATATGATGCTACACAATAACTTTAGCAGTTCCAGAAATTTGGGAAAAAGAGACAGCATATCGAAGATGCTGTGCACTGCAAAGTTTCAGAAAACGAAGTATTGAAACTTTGCTACAAGATGTTTAGACATAACATGATAAATCGTGCAGTTCACTAGTTGTGAAATAAAACATTTAAATATAAGAAATTCATTGTAGCTAAATCCCCTTAATTCGGTAATGTCGGCTCATTCAAAGAAAAATGAGAGGAGTTATGTTTGAATGGATCAATTTGCTTGATTTAGTATGTAGTTCGGAAAGTCCATTTTTTTCAGCTAATTTCCCATTCTATAAACATGTATTCGGTGGTATCACCCTCGAAAAAAAAATTGAAAATGTAAATTACTTGTTTGAAGAAAGAAGTATCCATTTTAAAATTATTCTGCTTAAATGTCGAGAAGGTAATGCAAAATCATTAAAATTTTAATTCAAATAGTTGTGAACCCCGGAATAACCAATATTCCGATGTAAGACCAGGTGCCTTGGGAGAGTCAGCGTCTCAGGTTTGCGCGTGTAACACCCGTCAGAACAGTTCCATGAAATCTTGCGAATTCGGTGATCGTCTTGATGCACATATTGATATACATATCGTGTAAATATGTATTGTTTGGTGATGTAAGCAGCCATAAAATCGCTACCCAAAATGTCACTGATCATTCTGTAAAGAGGGAACTCATATGTTTTCATTAGATCCCCGTAGCGACCAAAATACTTCCTTATTGATGATTTCAGCCGTTGTACGGTAATATAACCCTGAACGAGTAGCTTACTTACAAGTCGTCTGGCTCTAAGTTGATATCGCCACATTTGGAACATGCACTGGTGTACCGAACTGTAGCTGAGAAACAAGGAGAAGACGGAACGGTTAAAGCACTGTATAAGGAGAATCTCCTCTAAATACATGTAAAGATAAAAAATGTGAAAAGTCTTGGGAGAGGTGATTTTTTATGAAAACAAGCAATGAATATATTGAGGTTGTAGTATGAACTTTGGGGTTCAATACACAGATGAAATTACTTCCTTTCAACTCTCTATTTCGAAATCAAACGTACCAAGTATTTACTGTCTGCCGAAACTTCACAAATCCCCTTCATATTGCGATTTATTGCTAACTAGAGCAATATTAAATGTACTACTTCAGTTTTATCTAGAAATTTGACATCAGCATGAAGGACGTAACTTCTACCAAAATTATGAATCTTCACATCGAAGAGTATTCTGTATTTCTGACGTACAAAGAAAGATAACTCCGATTTCCATTTTTAAGTTCTTTGAAAAAAATTTAAAATAAAAGTTTTTATGTAATTTCACTGAAAGGTATGTAAGGAAAGGTTTCAAATTCTTCGCTTCAATCAATTAGTGGAATATCCAATATATTGTTTTCCAAATATATAGGAAAATCATACAACAATAAAAAAAAACTTCTTGAAAATAATTTTAAATTTGCCATAATTGTTAATGGAAAAAGTTTGTTTGAGTCTATTTGGGAAGTACTCACATATTCAATGTTTCCTATGGTAACTCAATGAAGTGCAGCTATACATCACTTTTACATACAATAATATGAAACTGATCCAAATATAAAAGGTTATCTATCCTAAAACTGAATAAACATTATATGTCCTAAACAGCAATTAAAGATCATGTATCAAAATATTGTGAAACTGCATTCAATAATACCGACATCAATTATTTTTGGTCAATAAAGAATTCGGGTGATGTGATCAACAAATTCATATTTGATTTTAAAGCCGAATCTATGTTAAACGTCTATAAATTCAATACCATCATTTAAAACCTGATTAATTTACAGCATGGACCAGACATGCACGTTTCGGGTACTAAACCCTCGTCAGTGATCCTCAGTCTAAACAATGTAATATGGCCAAAAAGTATGAAAATTATTATGCCAAAAATATCCCTATCTCATCCTGCGACTTCTCTAACATGTAAACCACCCTCTCTCATTACACGATAAAAGATCGCTTATCAAAGCTTATCAAATGGTGTTTTGATCGAGAGGGTAATACATCCATATATTTTTCTGACTCTAAAGGATTCTTTTCTTCAGTAGAATACAAATCATACAAATGATGGACTCGAACTAGTTGTGCAAAGCCTTATCTTTTCTTTTAGACAACATTTTTTGTAAGATTTGGTGACACTTTATACATGCAAGTTGTTGTAATTCCTACGGGTACATTTTTGTACTAATTGTGCGCTTCTTGTTGCAGATTTGTTTTATACACATACGAAAAGGAATCCATTCACAATCTGCAAAAACTCAAGAAATTTGACCACTTGAAATGTTTCAACGGCACCTCTAGGTATCTTGATGATATTTTGAATATTGATAAACCGTATTTTGATCACTACACAAATCAAATTTATCCACCAGATTTAAGATTGAATAAAGCAAACACAGATGATAAAGCTTCACCATTTTTGGATCTTGGTATCAAAAACAATAACGGAGAAATTCAGACAAAGATATACGACAAAAGAGAAGATTTTGGCTTCAACGTAGTTAATTTTCCTTGGCTTGATGGCGATGTTCCAAGATTGCCATCGTATGGGATTTACATCTCTCAGCTCATCAGATACGCTAGAGCTTGCTCCCATGTTTTGGACTTCCTTGACAAAAATAGAAAAATTACAAAGCAAATTAATCAATCAAGGATCTTGTATCTTTTTGGAAATTTTACAATAACTATTTTGGACTTCTCTCAAAATTTCAACAACAACTCCAGCATCAGAGTACTTATCATAGGGAATTTCATTACCTTCATTTAACGGTGACTTAGTAAACAAAATCAGAAGGATCAAAGGTAGATCGAACTTCAATCACAAATGTAAGAAAATTGTCGGTCGCTGCTTTACCGAGGATATGAACCCAACGTCATCAATAAAACACCGGGCATAGTACTGGACCAATCTACAGTTTTGTATCAGTGTCTTTCCCAACGTTGCACAGTGGTCAACCGTTACGACAGGACTCCATGACGGGCCTTGTTTAAATCTCGGCAGAGAAGACTAGTTCCTGATTCTCTGTCCTGTCTGAAAATTGGTCAGACTTCTCGGGTGATTGATCTTGAGCTCGCTTCAGCCAGCAGCGCATAGACTGTTATTCGCATGCCATAGAATATTTTACATCCTTTTAAAATAGAAAACAAAGGAGGGGATCTCCAACAACACCAGGTTGCAGCACCCACAGCAAAACCCCAAAACACCCAATGCAAAACCACAAAGCAGACAAGCAAAGAAAGAGACGCATAAGGTGCAAGGGACGTCAACGCACAACACAGAAACATCAAACACAAAGGACTACACATAAACCAACGAGACCAATGGGCAACCGGTGCCGACTTAGGACGGCCATCTGCCACGGAAAAAAAGCAGAAGGTGTGGTTATCTTGGATTACGTGCGCACAACCCTCCCACTTTTCCGATTACCCAGAAGTCTCGAAGAACGTAAATTGTGGTGTAAAACAACCTCCTCACTGTCAGATGACCACACACAAACAAGACCGCAAAACGCAAGGGCCCAAGCAACACAGATGAATATGTAAATGGATGGAAAAAGAGGGCGTACGTAATACAGTCCGTGCTCTGCCGGCTGTAGCGAGCTCATGTATGTTATCATCCGAGAAATCCGACTGACAATCAGAGAGGACAGGTGGTCGGGGCCCTGTCTTCTCTAAAGAGGTTTGGACAGGGCCCGTCATGGAGTCCCGTCGTCACAGTCAGTCAGAGTGCAAGTTTTAAGAATGCGCTGGAACAAGACTGTAGATTGGTCAAGTATCAAGCCTAGTGTCCGTCTGGTGACATTAGGATCATATCCTAGGTATAAAAGGCGTTTGATGATTCTGACGCATTTTCGATAGCAATGTTGTCTATCTTTGATCCTTCTTATCTTGTTAATTATGTCAGCATAAAATGCAGGTTGTGAAATACCCAAAGTAATATATTCTGTTGCATGTATTGGTCCGAATTTCAGAAGAAGCTGACAATAATTTTGGTAAAATTTCCAGAAAGCCTTTAGTAGCTTGTGAAAGCGAAAACCTTGTCCCAAAAGTTTTTTGGTAATTTGTAAATTTCTACTGTGAAAACCCAAAACATCAGTATATGCTCTAGCATACTGGATGAGCTGTGAAATATAGATACCATAGGACGGTAATCTAGGAATATCACCGTGAAGCCAGGGGAAATTTACTATGTTAAATCCAAAATCATCTCTTTTGTCATACGCACTTGTATGGATCTCTCCATTAACAGTTTTGATATTTAGGTCCAAAAATGGTGTTTCTGTATTTGAAACGTTTGCCTTAGAATCAATGCTTGTGGATAAATAACATTTTTATACTTTTCAAAAACAGGATTGTCGGTAGTAAGAATATCATCCAAGTACCAATGAAACATTTCACATAATCATTTTCTCTTTGCTTTTGAAGATTTAGGATAAATTCCTTTTCATACATGTATAAAAATAAATCTGCAACAAGAGGCGCACAATTAGTACCAATAGGAATCCCTACAACCTGCTTGTAGAATTTCCAACCATATCTTACATAAATATTGTCGAAAAGGAAGGACAAGGCAATACACAGGTCACCACATGTCCATAATTTGTATGATTTGTAACATGTGGCGGAAAAGAAACCCTTCGATTCAGATGTACAAATATAAGTTTTCCCCTTTCGATCAAAACACAATTTCATGAGTTTGGACAGTCCATTCTTTATTTTGTCGTGAGGAAGCGTGTTGTACATATTAGAAACGTCGTATGAAGATATCGTATTTGCTTCAAAATTTCTTGATTTCATTTTGTCAATCACATCCCCTGAATTTTTAATAGACCAAAAGAAGTTTACACCATTCCTGTTCATGACAGTTTCACAGTATTTAGCCAATCGTTCCTTTATAGCCGTGAATGCTGACGTCAGATTTCTAGACAAAATTGTAATTGAGCAGTTGCTAGAATTAGCAATGTATCGAAACTTGTAAGGAGACTTGTGAAGTTTTGGTATACAGTATATTGTAGGGAGATCCAATTTAGAAATAGGGATGTTAATAGAAGAAATGTCACTGTTATGTTTTTTCAAAATATTGGGAACACTTTCATTTCTTTCGATATAAGTATTAGTAGAGGAAAGCTCCGAAACTAAAGTTGATATGTGGTAGCGTTTTCAAATGATTATGGTGTTGTTGGCTGCTTTCTCTGCAGACGCAAATACACATTTTTCATGTAAGTTAAAGAAGATCCTGACGATAATCTCAACAGCACTCACAGTAGAGCACCAAATTGAGCATCGACGGACCCCCAGCAACCTAATGTTGGGATCAGGTGCCCGGGAGGAGTAATCATCCCCTGTTGGCTAGCCGCACCCGCCGTCGATGTTCACGCACGAAAATGAAACGAATATATAAAGTACATGCACTGTCTGAGGCCATGTCTATATAGAAAGTGCTATGGCGACAATGTCAGGGAAACATTCAAAACACTTACTGTCAAGTGTAAATAATGTAACTTGGATTTGAAATATCTTTCAGATTTAGAACTTGGATTTTCAAAAAGATGAGGATTTTTGTGGTAGTTATCTATTCGAATATCGGTAATATCCAAAATGAGGTTTTTCCAGTCATTCAGAGCATGCGATTCGACTCCTTCCGATTTACACCATCGTTTGGTATAGTTATCTAAAGCTTCCTTTAGCACTTTGCGACATTTAATAAGATCTATACTTAGGTCCTTTTTTTAGAAGACCACGGAGCTGCCTGTCTTGGATAATTGAAAAGTCACCTGTTGTAATATGACCAGCTGGTTTATATAGATATTCAGACGTTGCACATTCTCAAGAAGCAGGACATGATTTAAGTATTTTATGATCTGACGTAACTTAGTTGTGGTTAAAAACAAAATTTCGAATAGGTCCCTTATATTTGTAACAAATAAGAGGAGGTTCTAAATTTTCAAAATACTGAGGAATGGCACTTTGTATTGAAAATATTAGAGATGTTCAGAAGATGAAAACCTTTGTTAATAAATGGAATTTTTATGAATCGTCTTTTAGGGGAGGTGTTTTAACTAATGGATATAGTTTATTTTGTGCGAATGCAACAATGATGTTTAGCCTGAATCAATCAGTGTTTCTTAAGAATGCAACCAGTGCTTCATCCAAGATAGATTTCAATTGAACTGCTGGAATTAAAGAGAGAGCATGTAGCAGTTCATGTCTACCGCCGTTGCGTGCAATGATAAGTAGATCTTTGAGGGTACAATGTACTCTAGCTCTTTTTCTGAGTTTTTTGTTTCGCCCTTTTCCGTGACACATATGCTTCCTGTTTGTGTTAGGGCGGATTAAAAAGACATTAATGTTTGATGGGGTCGAAGAAATGTTTCCTTGTCCATAAATTTGATCTTTTAGACCAAGGGGGTACGCATACGCAGTTTGCAGTTTGGTTAATCAGGCAAGAAGTTAAGTTACCAAAAGCCGCTGCGTTTTACTGTCTTGTTTGTCACGTCCCCTTACAGTGAGAAGTTTTATGTTTATACAACTATTGTGCGTCTATGGAGACCTCTGTGTATCCGGATAAGTGAGAGGATTGTGCGCATGTAATCCGGATCACACCATTTGCTTATAGCAGATGGCCGTCCAAAGTCGGCGCCAGGTGCACATTTGTCTCCTTCCTTTTATATGTTGTCATTTATGTTTAATGTTTTTGTACGTCTGTTTTGATTGTTTTGTATGATGTTGTCGTGCATTGTTTTTGTGGTTTGTAGTTTTTGTCTGATGTCATTTACGTTTCACTTTTTTGTGGGTTTGTTTCGCTGGGTAAGTGCAGGGAGGTCATGCTGGAGATCATCCCCTTTTTTATTTACAATTACGAAGATGATCTTGAATCTAGATCTTAAAAATGTCTAAACCATAACATATTTTTGAATAACTTTCAAAAAGGAGAAGTAATCCACAGTAAGACTTCATTGCAGCTCCCATGGTAGAACATTTTTACAACTTCAAGGGGTGAACACAAATGTTCGTTATTATTCTTCAAAGTGATATATAATTTTGTGAAAATTAACCTTTGTAGCAGACTGAGTTACTGCCTTAATTGAGTAATAGAATTGAAATAGGCATTTATCAAAGATCGCAATTCTATCAACAACACATACCAAACTTTCAAAATACAAAAGGAGAAATACCGAGACGAAGGTAGATAAATGAAAGAGACAAATTTAAAAATCGATCCTCGAATAAGTGGGATTGCCCTCTCAATAGAAATGAATTTACTTGGCTTTACTTTAATATGATATTGTTAAAAATAGAGAAACATAGTGTCAAATATTCATTTTTTCATTTCTTTTGAAATATGAAAACGTATGTTGTCCTTCTTACCTATTTGCTGGGTATTGCTCCGGCCTTTCGAACAGGTTTGTTTTAAATTTCATTATCTAGAAGATAAATCTTAACTACATATTGATTATTGTACGTAATACGCATTTTGTTTGTTTGTTTGCTACTTGGTATATTTTGTTTTTCTTTTCTTTTTTTTTTTTGGAGGGGGGGGGGGGGGTTCTTAATTTTTAACTTGTTGGAAGAGATGACACTTTTCACCTTTTCTAGTATTCTCATCTTTATAACTGTCATTTTCGATATTTTTAAAGTTTTTTTTTTGTATTCCTGTTTCTTCACTATCAGTATTTCTTATTTGTTTATATCTATGTCTGAAGTCTTATTTGATTGCATTTTTCTGTCTAACTTGCCTTGTAAACCTTTTCCATTCTGAACCTATACGACGTAATTATTTGTCGCCTTCAAATGTCTATTGCTCATTTGATGTTATTGTTCTCGGTGTCTCCGACTGTGAATAGATGTGTCATCTCTCGTTTCTCTCGTCCATATGTGTTCCGCTGTGATCTGAGCCTTGTTTTCTTGTCAGGTTTTCCTTACATTTCATACAAGAAACCGTTCCTTTAAGACAGCGTGCTCTAGAGCTGTAGGTGTTATATTATCGAATCAGAATCAACTCAACTTCTGCTGAAGGGAAAGTAGGCTTCAGCAAGTCAAAGTCTACGAGAAATGGACCAAAAATCAAAGCAGACAAACCGACATTTTAATAATGAATGACATATTCCATTTGAGAGTTATACGGATTATTCGAGAACATCCTTCAACTTGTGTAGATACATAGAGCTAGTTTTTCCGAAATACACAGCTTTCGAATTAACAAAATCATCATGTCTACATCACAGTCAAGTTAGTAAAAAGCATGACACTAGGTAAAATAACTCATATTCAAAAGCATCATTTAAGAACAGATAAATTTGCGTCATGGACCAGACATGCACGTTGCGGTTACTTTACCCTCGTCGGTGATCCTCAATCGAATCAATGTAATATGGCCAAAGAGTGTGAAAATTATTATGTCCATAAATGTACAGAAAGACGAAGCAGAATGGGTTAGATATGATGCTACAGGACCCACATTTTAGAAATTTCAAGAAATTTTGATAACATAAATTTTCGAATGCGTTGAAGACACGATCAACCGAATTTGTTCGAAATCGGCTACATGTGCCTTCGGGGACTCCTAGTCCACCAGAAGTGACACTTACCACGTGATACAAATGTTAAAAGTCTTCAAATTCAATAGCATCATTTAAAAACAGATTAATTTATGTCATGGACCAGTGACATGCGAACGTTTTAGCCGAGTTGCAAAACGCGGCTCTTAATTTGATGTGAGACGGTCCGGCGGGAGTCAACAATTGGTTCTCGGACTATAAGTCAACTATGATATATGCTAGAACAATGAAACTTTATGCACTTAGTCACCATGAGTCAAGAATGAACCCTCTCAATTTTGGGGTTAAAATGTCAAAGATCAAGGTCATAGGGCTCTGATTATTAAATATGGTTTCCTGACCATATAAGAGTCCGTATTGCGCCTATGATTATGAAACTTACCATTTGTGTATATTTATGAGAGATATCAAGTATTTTTCATGACATTTATTTCTAGAGGGCCTTTCTTGTCCCTATCCCTTTTAGACGATTCTGACCTTTAAAAAACAACAACTCAGTAGCGCCACCTACGATGAATTCGTTTTTACAGTTAAACTCTATGGGGATTCATGTCAAGAACAATCTGTAATTTCGCGCTAAACGAAAATTATGACAGTCCTAAAATGTCCTAGGTTATAGTTTTCACTATACCTCTCTGTTGACAAAGATATTTTATGTTTCATGACAGTACCCCTAGCGGACATTGCATCTAAAATTTCTTCGAATAAATTTTATTGCCTGCTTGCACGGGTCAATATTTAGTGTATTTTGTGTTTATCAAATGTTGATGGACATGATTAGAATCTTCATTTTTCCATTTAATTGCACTGGGTAAACGTAATACAAACGTTCTATTTACTTATATAATTACTTAATAATTCTACAACTTGCATCATATAACTAACATGATTCATGTGACATTTAGATATGTTTGAACTGTACTTCAAAGCGCCGTCCACCTTTTGACAGTGCCACCTATAATGTACTCGCACTTGCACTGGAATCTGGTAATTACAAAGCCGTTCGTGTCTTAACGAGACTGTTTTTTTAAATTGTCTCCGTCTGTTTGTCCTATTTTTCCCTTCTCATGGAAACAAATCTTTTTTATTGATTTCGATTGTGATTATTTGATTCCGGCTCTTGTGTTTGACTTTATACTTCTGTATTATCATTATACACACTTATTTCATGTTGCAATGTGGAGCAGATAAAATCGTTCCCCGTGACTTGATGTTTAGAAGTGTATTAATCACTTCTTTCAAGCTCTGTCACCTGAAACAAGTTTTGTTTTGGCCTTTTATCGATTTAACATCAAAGATATTATTATGCTATTTCGAAAACTTGTCATTCCATTCAAAACTATCATCGAAATAAAAGGAGGTTAACATCTTAGCACCATCACTCCAATGCTATTTTAAACATATATTTTATTTGGATATGCTACTGATACGACCCTTCAGGAAATCTGGAGCCGCACACTCTAAATAAACAAATCTAAATTCCAAAAGTTAAAGAGGGCGCTTCTGAAATGAATTTTGGTGGCTCCGCTGGAAGCATCACTGATAAGAATTCAATATTCGAAACACGTGTCTGGTGCAGAGAAATTGGTTTGTGATTTTCTTCAAGAAGATATAGAGTTGGAACACATCCGTATTATTTCAATCACTGGTGGTTATTGCCGAATGTAAGTAGAATTCATAAAGAGCACAACGTGACTTAAACACAAGGTAGAATAATCTTCTTATTGATATCCGTGTTTCATATAAGTTTAGCTTGTTGAGATAAACAATTGTTATTTTAAATATCACATTAAAAAATTTCATTTCACATTGCCAAGCTTATTTATGCTCTTGAACCTATGACAATTCACATAATATAGTCCATTTTTTAAATTTTTAAATTAAACTCTGACAAAACTTTAAAGGGTACTTTATCTATACAACAAAAAGGGGTCGATCTCCAACAACATTCCGTTGACCCAGTAAACACAAGCATTTTTTTAAAACATGTCAAAAATATTTCAGTAAATGTTATAGAAACGTGATTTTGATTGGTTCCAAATATATCAATAACACATTTTTGAAAACATTTCATTTTGTTTAACAATTCTAAATGTTGTTAACCGTTTTAAAAACATTCTATAAAACTGCACAGTGTTTGAAAATGTATTTGGAACTTTTTGTCAGAAATGTTTCAACAGAAACCTGTTTGATACCATTCGAAAATATTTCGAAAATGCTTTGTGTTACCTGGGGAAGAAATGACAGCAGTACATGCACACTACTGCAAAAGTGGAGTACACGTAAAACTATGGTAAATATAACCTTTACAAAGTGAATAATCACGGTAAAACGACTAACAAATAAATCAATCAATCATGAAGGAGGAAAGATACCAACGATGTACATTGAACGGACAAGTGACACATGTGAACGGCTATTGTAGCTGGCGCCATTTTGAACCGTATTTTCTGTCCTTTAGTTGGAAATAATTAGCTTAGCTATTTTTACATTTTATACACCTTTGAGGAAACTTTATCACAATACGAAAGGACGACTCGGTTGCAGCACCGCCAACAAATCACCGAAGAGTCCTAATTCGACAACAGATTTGACGAGCACAAAAATGTTCAACATCTAATGTAAATAGCATCATAAGAACAAATAATTTTACAGCTTGGACCAGACATGCACATTTCTAGCACTCAACCCTCGTCGTTGATCCTCAATCCAAACAAGGAATATGACAATAACATGGACGTTTCAAAACATTTGACTTTCTAAGTACTTTAAGTTTAAGAGATTTCAAACCGATTTTAATGCACACGACCTCTTTTGTAGTCCAACCTTGAACTCCCTCCATGTCTTTTACTTAGTCATTTTGTAAACTTGAAATAAAAGAAATCATGGTAAATAAATTGAACAGTTTATCTATCCATACGAGCATAACACGTTGATCGTCGCACAATGAGAATGAATCCAATGTACAAATAATTATCTAAGAAGTACCGATCAGTTACTCAGTCTCCAAGTCGAGATGGCAAGGCAAAATCATAAGATTTCAATTGGAACAGTTGCCAACCTCGGAATAAACAATATTCCTAGGTGAGACCAGGTGCCTGGGGAGAGTCAGAGTCTCCTATTTGCATGTAATTACCCTTGTCGTAAAAACTTCAAATTCGGAGATTTTCTTAATGTACATATCAGGATAATATATTTTATTATATATATCGCAATTAAGAATGTCACCGATCATTTTGGAAAGAGGCATCCATATGTTTTTATTATATCTACGTAGCGACCAAAGAAAATGTATAATACTGAACGAGTAGCTTACTTGCAAGCCGTCCGGCTCTTACGGTGAAATCGTAATATTTGGAACATGCCCTGGCGTACCGAATAAGTTGAGAAGCAAAAACGTAAAAAGACGTAGTGTTGCTACTCATGAAAATGAAGTTAGTTATATGGAAGCTGAAATCATCACGCTTGTCATTCAGTGAGGTGTTCAAATGGTCGTTCGCGTCGAAAGATAGAAGCATATCCAAGTACGAAGAGGTTGTGCGGATTATTGCTGGACAACACGTCATCTATGTCGTTGTTGACAGGGTTAAAGTTTTTGTGACTGACTGACGGACAAACAGACAGACGGACAAACAGACAGACGGGCAGGCAGACAGACAGACGCATGGGAGGTTTTAATGTCCCCGCGCTTTCGCTAAAGCGGGGGACAACAAGACTTCCTTTGCATAGAACATACTTTACTGGAATATTTGAGGACCGCAGGTTATTTGGTCAAGTAATGGAGAGTTTTTGTCATTATCTATGACAAATATAGATAATGACCATATCTGCATACACAGTGCAAAATCGATAATATTTATATCATTTTTCTTACTATAGATTGTGATGTAAATCAGCTTGTGGCCGACGTTGTTATCCTTATGGACGCATCAGGATCTATAGGAAGAACCAATTTTGTTAAGCAAGTAAATGTAGTGAAACAATTGGTGGATTTCTTCGTTCTTAACGTTGACAAGTTACAGATCGGCGCTGTCACCTTTTCGTCAACGGTACATACGGAATTCAAATTAAACAGATTTGCCCGTTTCCATGACGATCCAGCCACATTAAAGAAGTACACGT
Organism: Pinctada fucata; assembly: GCA_028142955.1. Taxonomy (NCBI): domain Eukaryota; kingdom Metazoa; phylum Mollusca; class Bivalvia; order Pterioida; family Pteriidae; genus Pinctada; species Pinctada fucata. Next base: position 20,132,460 of record AP027102.1, read on the forward strand.
TAATGACAATTGATTACATCACGAACAATTATGAGTCCGGGAGTACACAAACAGCGCAAGCCTTAAGATACGTTATAGAACACAGTTTTACCAAAGAGGAGGGTGACCGTCCGGATGCACCAAACATACTTATTGTTATGACAGACGGAGCATCTGATGATAAAGTAAGATAATTATATGAAGCAGAATATAATTATGAAACCTCTGTCAGGTCGATTTGAAGTATAACGAAAACTAATTTTCATCTTTTCTTTTTCTCAAGCAGTCAGAATTGAATTACATTTTTTATAATAAAAATCAGTAAAAAATAATATTTTCTTAATTGTTATAATAAATTCATGGATGGCCCTTACATGAAATGAATCTTAAGAATTAATCCACTCGCTCGGTTTATTACATTTGTGTTAATCATGAATCAATTTTTGTCGTAAACGTCAAGATTTACTATTTTATTTTTTAAGAATATTTTAAATCTCATTATTGCGTTCTATTCATAAAAGGTCCTTACTCTACGAGAAGCAGACAATCTTCGTAAACATGGCATAACGTGTATTCCGATAGGAATTGGCAACAATAAAACACTGTCATTGGATGAGCTTAACCGGATGGCATCCACTGAAAGCTATGTTTACATAGTGCAGAGCTACGACGCCTTATTTAGCTTTCTAGCAACAATGAAAAAAGTTATATGTGAACGTAAGTTCCTACCATATAATTCATAAATATTCTCAAAGAATTGATTTTTGTTCATCTGTGCATCATTTTATGAATACAGTATGTTATATGGAGACTTTGAACAAAAATTTCTTTCATTAGACCTTCTCAATGAGGTTGATCAAATCTGAGTTTCATATAATTACTCGTAAATGTTCTGTTTTGCTTTATATTTTGCATTTATGTCAAAATTAACCTCATTCGATACCAAACCACCTTTGCCAACTTCGTTCAATGGGTTTCTGCTACATAGAGATTATACTTCCATATAGAGTTGGATCCCTTCCGTATTAGTTAAATAAAAGAAATAAAACACTTATTTCCTGTTGCCGTGTGGAGCAGTTAAACTCGTTCCCCGTGACATGGATTTTTGTCAAGTGTATTAATTACTTCTTTCTAGCTCTGTCGCCTGAAAGAAGCTTTGTTTTATCAATTCATCATTACTGGTCGGGCACATATTATCGCCACTTTTTTCAACTCTCAAATCTTTATTTCTTTGTGCCATTTCATGAAATTTACACAGGGGGAAGACGAACCCTCGATGCACATTTCTTCCAACTTTCATAAAAATCTAATGATCGGTTCTTGTTTACCGGTGATTCTTGGACGTAAGGGTTGGGCCAAGTGTGAAGGAAGGAAGGGTAGATATTATCGCCACCTCCTCCAGTTCTTACTGAAAATCTTAAACTTTTTTGACAAAATTTACATTATTTATATCTTTGAACATTCTTCTTTTTGTATGTGAAAAATTCATACAATTTTATTTTCAAAAACCAAAGAGATATAGTCAGACGAAGTGACCTACCCTTTCCCCGGAGAGGCGGGGGAAATACATTCAGATTTACTGACTTTCTATCATAAAATTCAGTACTTGCAGGGTATGGAATTATTTGAAATTTTGTATACATTTTTATGTATCAAAGATGTAATTATGGTGAAAAAATGAAATTCCTACATCAACAATATGCGGAGATATAAACAAAGTGGCGATAATAATATGTACCCGACCAGTATAAATATTATTTGGCTATTTCGGGAAACTTGTCATTTCATCCAAAAATATTGTCTTTATTACACGAGGTTAAAATTTTAGCACCATCCCTCCAATGCTATTTTGAACATAGATTTTATTTGGATATTTCACTGAATCGACCCTACAAAAATTTGGAACCGCGCACTCTCTGTGAATTAAATTTTAAAAATAAAACAAGAGGGCGCTTCTAAAACCATTATTAGCGGCTTATGAAAAACACTTTGACCGGAAGCATCACTGATGAAAATTTAATATCCGAAAAACTTGGCTGGTGCATAATAAATTCTCTTCAAGAATGTATAGAGCTGTAACCCTTCCGTATTGTAAGATTCATTCGCTGTTTGTTTCCAAAATCTTATAGAAACATTATACCGAAAGTATCCACTGAAATCATTCAAATTATGAACGAGTTGGGTAAGGAAAATTAGGCTAATAGTCAACTAATTGAAAGCCACTATCTTATATGGAAACATATAAAAAAAACTACAGGGTTTGATCAGAAGGAATAGGAATATTAAACCCGTTCAGAGCCCTTTTTATTATTTGTCGGCAATCGAAGTAACATAACACTAAGTGACTAATTTTGAATGTGCAACGGTGACAGTTCTTATATTGGATCCGAGTCATCACTATGGGTTCGATCATCAAAATTACACTATTTATCTTTTCACAAATATTGAAGAAATTGCAAGAAATTTCTTAAGTGGGTACGAATTGTCGTTCTTTCTCTGTGTTATTACCCTTTTGCAAATTATGTTATTTAAAAAGATGACAACTCACAAATCAATATTTAGACTGCAAATATCATAAGTCATTCAAATAAAGGATTGATTTAAACTCACATTCCGGATGATAAAATTTGACAGTTGCAACCACCAGAACGTCGAGTCAGGCACCAACGGCAACTATACTTCCAACAACAATAAAAGAAACGTTAACTTCGCATCAAGTATCACTGTATGGATCAACAATTTATACTAAAATGTCGGGAAGCACAGCGGCACCTCATCATCAAATGAAGAATGGGGAACACACAACCGGTAAACCAATGATATATATTTAAAACTTTGAAAATGTTGCTAAAGCAATACATAGTAAGGTTGCGTTTCGATTTTTTACAGTACATGAAATACATTTATTTATATCACATATGTTGTTTGTTAATCAAATCGCAATTGTGGAGTTATTCGCCTAGTAAAATGTGTTTCTATGTATTCTGAAATGTCAACAACAGTCCCTATTTCTATATTTAACGTGTATAAATTGCTTTATAATATTTCAATTAACCTTAGTCTTTTGTCTTCATAATTCTGATTAAAATCCATACGGAAACTAGAGACATGTATTCCAATTTTATTCCCAACTCATAATGACCGACTATTCTGATACTATTTAGCTCGTAACTTCTAAGATTAAAAAAAATTCTTATTTTACATAGTTAGCGAGAAGAAGGCAAACAATGAATTCGTATCAGATTATAGGTCATTCCCTGCCTTACAAACAGCTGAAGTGACAACCATAGCGGTCGCTGGTGTAGTAACGGTAGTGATAGCTGTGTTCTGCTGTAGACGGATGTGTCTGGCTGCAACCAAGAGACGTAAAGTAGATGACGAAAAACGAAAAGTTATTCAGGTTAAAGAGATAAGCCTTAGCAATCCCCCAAAGGACTGTTGACTTCAGTTACCATATATGTCCCCTTATATGTTTAGACTAATATGGATTCTTTTAAGTAGTTAACGTTCTTCTGATTATTTACGTCATCTTGCATTGCTATCTAATTGTATGAATGTGATTTATCCGTTAGAAATAATTATAAATTGAATCGCATTTTTTTATTATTCACGGAAACCTCGTATTCTATCTGATTCAAAGCATGAATAAAGCCACATTCTATCCAAGCCAATATGTCCTCTTTTAGCAGCGAAACGTATACTTCATCCATGGGATTTCACGCATGATTTAGTGCACCATATGCACATTTCAACAACCGATGTATCGTCACTGATGCTAGAGATTAGCATAGTCATAGCGCACCTTCCATCATAAATCTAAATCCTCTTTTTCCCCATTCTTCAAACAGGATTGCTGTCATCATGACATTTAACAAATTGGAAGCATGCAATGCCCTCCTTCAAGTTTATATGTTTTTCACACTGATTCGTCCAACTGTCACCCGAACTTCTAATTAAACTGTTTCTTTCAATAACTTCTTATAATTTCACGGAACTTCACGTTAAGCGAACCGTACTCTACCAAGTTCGTTTTTAAATTTGAACTGTGAAACAAAATTTGATTCGCCCATGTATGTCGACTTTTCCTCATATTCGCCACAGTCTTGTTCACAAATCCAGAACACCCTGTTTTGGTGATGTATTCTGTCGTCTGAAGGATTTTCCTGTTAATTTACGTTTCAAGGAATTGGCCTCCTTTAGTGATACCTGGACCAATCTACAGTTTTGTACAAGCGCATTCTTAAAACTTGCACTCTGACTGACTGTGACGACGGGACTCCATGACGGGCCCTGTCCAAACCTCTTTAGAGAAGACAGTGCCCCGACCACCTGTCCTCTCTGAATGTCAGTCGGACTCCTCGGGTGATAACATACATGAGCTCGCGGCGGCAGAGCACGGATTGTATTACGTACGCCCTCTTTTTATATCCATTTACACATTCATGTGTGTTGCTTAGGCCCCTGCGTTTTGCGGTCTTGTTTGTGTGTGGTCGTCTGACAGTAAGGAGATTGTTTTACACCACAATTGTGCACCACAATATAAATCCAAAAATTATGAAGATGAAAAACATTCTAAAGCAATGGGGGAAAAGGAATCTGACACCTATTTGTAAAATAACTGTACTAAAAACACTGGTCCTTCCAATACTCAATCATATTTTTATATCTCTACCTACACCATCAGAACAGAAACTTAGAGAAATTGATAAAATTACTTTTTCATTTATATGGGATGACAAGCCTGATAGAATGAAAAGGGACCAAATTAAGAAAGAATATAATGAAGGTGGTCTAAAGATGGTTGATATTAGGACTTTTATTAAATCTCTTAAATTATCTTGGATAAAACGTTTATTGTTCGAAGACAAAAGTTGGAGAAATATTATATTACAGTACATAGATTTGGAGAAATTCTTTACTTGTGACCAGAATATATAACTGCTTTAAGCAAAACTATTAAAAATGCTTTTTGGGTAAATGTTTTGCAGGCTTGGACAGAATTAAGTTATAAATCTGAGCTAATAGATGGGATAGAAGATTTAGGGAAACAAACTCTGTTCTACAATAAAAATATATCTGTTGGTAATTCATATGTATATATTGGATCTTGGTTCAAACGTAATATATGTTATGTCAATGATTTACTTGATGCTGATGGAAATTTCCTTTCACTTGACGAATTTAACATGACATATAACTTAAGTACAAATTTTTTGACTTTTCAAGGAATTATTGCAGCCATTAAAAAAATTATCAAAACCAATTTTGGTAGGGATAGCACTATACCGAAAATTGATTCACCTTTCATAAGAAATGCTATTTACCATACCATAAACAGTAAGAAAGGATCTAAAGTCTTTTATGTTGTATTTCATAGTACAAAACATATCACTTTGTCTAAGGGCATGACTAAATGGAAAGATTTATTTGATTTATCACAAAACTTTTTTCTGTTGTATTTAATGCTACAAATAACACAAAATTACAATGGTTTCAGGTTAGAATTTTAAACAGAAATTTATGCACAAACTCATTTTTATACAAAATTAATAAAGCAGATACAAACTTGTGCACATTCTGTCATATGCATGATGAAACTATTGACCATTTGTTATGGGAATGTGAAGAAGTCCAAACATTTTTATCATTACTAGACGAATATTGCTTTAATACATTACACTGTAGCCTACAGCTATCAAAAAAGGAATTTATCTTAGGAAACTCAAAAGATAAATCTTGCAAAAATACTATTATCTTACAAATAAAATACTATATATATAGCATGCGATGTTTGAAAAAAAACCTAAGTGTCTTTGGAGCTGTCTCATACATTCGAAAAGGAATTGAAATTTGCAAGCTTATTGCACACCGAAATAACAAAGTAGAAAAATATACTAATTATTGGAATAATTGGTTAAATATTCTTTGAACCTTATAGGATATAGATGTATGACCAATATTACATTTTATATTATTCATGATACTATTGGAAATGTTCACATCACAGATTTTTGTTTTGTTTTGTTTTTTGTCATGATAACGGTTAAGACATGACTTGATGTACATGTTCACTTAAAAACCTTTATGAATATAAATCAGACATATTTTAAAAAATCTTTCATTTAACATCTTTTCATAATTTACTCATTGTGATGTGACCTTTTTTTTTTTTTTATTAGTACAATGTTTTGCTTGGTATATTTGACAATTATAAAAGATATGTTATTTCTATTTTCGCAATATTGATTTTTTGATATAAACATGTACTTTCTTGAGTGAATGTGTGAGTGAAAGTTGTCTTTGTGTTTTTTGTCTGTCTATGTCCTTTTACATATATTTATGTGTCTTGTTTTTCTAAAATACAATAAATTATAATAAAAAAAAAAACAATTGTGCGTTCTTCGAGACCTCTGGGTAATCGGAAAAGTGGGAGGGTTGTGCGCACGTAATCCAGGATAACCATACCTTCTGCTATTTCCGTGGCAGATGGCCGTCCTAAGTCGGCACCGGTTGCCCATTGGTCTCGTTGGTTGATGTGTAGTCCTTTGTGTTTGATGTTTCTGTGTTGTGCGTTGACGTTCCTTGTCCCTTACGCGTCTCTTTCTGTGTTTGTCTGCTTTGTGTTTTTGCATTAGGTGTTTTGGGGTTTTGCTGTAGGTGCTACAACCTGGTGTTGTTGGAGATCCTCTCCTTTGCTGGAAATTAACTTCAACTTACACCATCAGCTGCATTCAAACTGCAACATGAAAAATAAAAGCCAAAATGTTCTCCGTGTCAACAATAGTAAACCTAGAGAGGGCTCCAGTAATGTTGAAGGAGAGGGCTCCAGTAATGTTGAAGGAGAGGGCTCCAGTAATGTTGAGATAACTTTTGCCCAATCCCTTTTCATGTTTATGATGAATAAAATATGTTTTAACTAAACAATAGTAAACAGTGACGTCAAAGCGTCCGACGTCGTGCATTTTCAGTGATATTACTACAGAAAATTCTCGTAGACAGTTTATTTTCCGTCCTATTTCTAAATGAATTGATGCACAGCCTAAACAATGGTACAGCGTAAACCAGTCGAAAGTTAAACGCCGAGATTACAAAATTTAGAAAGCTTAATGCGAAATTCCGTTATCTATTCGTCATCTATTTCTTAAAGCTACTGAGATGACGATATTTGAAAGCTATGAGCTGTCGATTTTTCGTCATCTCGGAGCGTTCGAAATATTGATAGCAATCGCTGACGAAATTTTGAAAGCAATCGCTGTCGAAATTTTAAAAGCAATCGCTTACGAAAATTTGAATGCTAATGTTAACGAAACTTTGAAAGCTTTTTGAACACACATGCTCCATGTTGATTTTGCTATGGAATATATATTTTTAATAATATACTCTGGATAAACACCATTATTATTATTATCAATCAAGCAAATTATGACGTTAACTGCTTTAATTCGGCCATCTTGGTTTTCTATACTCTAAAAAAGCTAATGGAAAGCTTTCTGAAAGCTAGGAAATCGCTGACGAAAATTAGTTAACGAGAACTTGCTTTCAAAATTTTGAAAGCTTGAAGCTTCGAGCTTTCAAAATTTCGCCATCTTTCGATTATTCAGAATTTTGAAAGCAATTGCTTACGAAATTTTGAACGCTAAGCTTTCAATTCGTTTACGAAATGAAAGGGAATATTAAACTTTCGACTGCTCGGGACTGTATTTTCTGTTACGACTAAAGGAGTACTATAAAAATGATGTCATTTTTGGAAGATGACAATATCATATTTTAGAGTAAACCGGGAAAAACATGGTGGTCTGGATTTAGTGAACAGGACAGCAATGAGCTATATAATTGGATTTTTCTTTGTTTCGTACTTAGAATTACTATAAGCAAACGAAACGCTTTTTCTCAAGATTATAAAATCATTTTCGAAATAGCTGTTTTTTTCAAAATTCCTCTTTGTCCAGTGTTGCTTTGGTGAAAACCATTCTTTTACCATTTTCATTCCAACATCAGATGAGATTACTCTCTATTTCTCAGAAAGTAAACATGAATAAACAGTGTGTATTTTCAGGTCGGTTTATAGTTTACTGACGTATTTCTACCAATTTGTAGAAATTTGTGATCAAAGAGAGACAACCGTTTCTCCTTTTTGCTCCCCGTCAATAAGTATAAAATTTTGTTTCTTCAACAATATCTTAAATCCTACAACTTTATAAGCCTTGGATGTAGAGATGGAAGCATTTCATTAAATAGATATGCAGCAAAATACAACTATCAAGTGTACCAAGGTGGGTCTATGGCATTTAGTGTGCACAAAAGTACACAACTGTAGAGAAGTCTGATTTCAATTAATTAATCGGCATTTAGATACTCAAAAAAACTTTTACTTTTCAATCTTTTTAAAGTTTACATAATTGCGACCTTGTAGATTTTGTGAAAATAAAAGCAATTTTTTCGGTGCGTGTGTAAATTATTCAATATTTAAGAAATTAATACTAGAAATTCTAAATATGTATACCAATGACCATAAGGATTCATGCTTGCTTTATAAAACGTTTTATAAAAAGATTTATTGTGGATTGTTTTTCTAAGTGTCTAAATCTGTAACTGTGTGGTACGTAGTTTTCACTGTTCATTGTATTTCTATTTTGTGAGTAGCATATTCCACAAGTCATTATCATATTTAGTTTGGGATCTTTGAATTATAGTGTTAACCTTATTTCTTCATTGAATTAATTCAAAATGGCGCCTTGCAGTACCTCATTACCAACAATACAATCCATATTCGCACTGGGCTCTGGAGATTGTCCATTTGGTAAAGTTGTCCATCATGTTTCTATGATGCTGTGTTATTGTCTCGTAAATAGGTTCTTTGTTATATATTTCTTAATTTGTATTTTTGTATTATGATTTCGAGATCTTTCTTTGACTTTCATTCACTGAAAAATATGTGCTCTATTGTTACAGTAATAATGAAGTGCACCATATACACATTTAAACCGTTTATAGGCCGTTTAAGGCGGAAATAGAAAAATATAGGCCGTATAAGGCCGAAAAAACGTTTATAGGCCGTTTAAGGCCGAAATAGAAAAACTCCAAATAATGTATTCTTAAAGAACAAAATCCTCAACTGAATCTAAGGTTAAACGTCTTCAAATTCAATAGCATCATTTAAGATCAGATAAATTTGCAACATGTACCAGACATGCACGTTTCGGGTACTTAACCCTCGTCAGTGATTCTTAATGTTGACAATTATATATGGCCAATAAGTGTGAAAGACGAAGCAGGATGGATGAGAACCTTATGTCAAAGAACCAGCTATGTGTATGTCATCAAGGAGACACCTCTTCCTTTCGGTATAATTTATCAAATGTAAAACGTCTTTAAATTAAATAGCATCATTTAAAACCTGATAAATTTACAGCATGGATCAGACATGCACGTTTCGGATAATAAACCCTCGTCAGTGATCCTCAGTTTAAACAATGTAATATGGCCAAAAAGTATGAAAATTATTATGATTGTCCAAAAATGTACCAAAAGACGTAACAGAATGGACGGTATTGATTATGGTATTGATTATGGTATTGAAACTTGATTATGGATTATTTACCAAAGTGAAAGTTAAACACAAAACCCAAATGAGAATCAAAAATCACGATCATATGGAATGCAAATCCTTGAAAACATAAAACCTAACAAAGATAGAGAAAGTAAGGAAACCCCCACCATTTAAATAAGCTCTCGAGAGGTGAGAAAAAGCGGACAGACACATAAAGACAACCACACAGCACCATGGAGACATGGAGATCACCACTATATAATGCACAAACTCAACAGAATCAAGTTAAAGAACGATATTTATTGTTGATGGCGCTGCAAAATGCACGCGCTGAATTCATTAATTAAAAAAACTACAGCACTACGGGCGTGGACTAGAAATTTGGATAATAAAACTGCCAAAATAAATTCTGAGTGTATTGGCGTAATCTGGGGAATGTATTCCTTAAGAAATACAAAAGTGTCAAGGCATGCCATTCAATAATCCTCACTACAAACAAAACGAAATTCGTTACCTGTGAAATTATGCAAAAAATCTTCGGGGACTAAACAGTCAGACCACCTTACTATTCCATAAGAAGCTGAGTTAAAAGTTACCTTTGGGTAAATCAGCTTCTTATAGATTGATGGACTGTCCTTTAGATTGCTGAGTTGTAGAACAATTGTACTCAATATAGAATGTGGCCATATTTCATATTAGAACGCAGGTTCTGGATCTTATGTCCTATGTATAAGTTTCATGTGAATATTCTGACATTGCTGCCGCGAGCAAATTATGATTTGTAGTTTGTTATGTATGCCCATACTTCTTTGCTGCTCTGAAATTATTTTCTGTGACATATTTTCTTGATTGCAACATATTTTGAAACCTCTGTTTTCAAGAATAGGGAGATGGTTACACCTTGATAGCTAACTTAGTTTTACAAAATCATTATTCCGAGGAAGGAATGGAGAGCGATGAAACCGATATGTTTACAGTGTTTCCGAGAAGAGACAAAAACATACCTTCCTTGGATTTCCAGTTTACATTTATCAAGACTAAATCAATAATTTAGACACTTTCACCTAATTCTGACATATATCAGTCAATCACATTTGTAGAATCCCGCTTCTTTACTTTTCCATGTCTCCCTCTACTGTGAATAATTTGTGCTTATGGACGGTAACTCTATCCATCTTTAATAATCTCATCTGTATTTACAAAACTTACTTGCATAATACTCCATTGGACGTACGGTAGTCATGGAATCTGCACGTCTTCCATTTAATTACGCAGTGTGCGAATTAATTTTACGAATTTCATATATAAATCAAATGCTACGTTCACCTATTACAAGAATTAGATGATATTTTTTTTAAATCACTGGCTCATTGATTGCTGTTTCTTCATTGTACGTAAGAATTAGTGTTCGGATAATTTGTTCGAATGCTACTACTCTTACGTGTTATCTGAAAACGTTTCTATGGCTGAGCTGCGGAAACTGTTAGTAGACCTATCTAATCTAATAAATTGTTTTGTTTGAGATCACGTACATGTATTAGTTATATCAATAAATTTCTAATGCGAAATTCTCAAAAAAAATGTGGTTAATTTTACATTGAAGTGCAGTAATGTAACACTTCGGGATCACTTTGTCCGTTGTCCTTGTGTCTGTCCGTCACACTTTGGATGTTACACCCCATAACTTTTGATGGTAAGTGATAGGGCTTTCATATTTCACATGTGCATTCCTTGTGACAAGATTTTTCTACACATACCATAATTTTTTACCTGATGTACTTGACCTAGATGACAAATATGGATAATGACCATATCCCAATACATATTACAAAATAGTCGATTTGACAGCCTTATATAACATGTGGCCGACCTAGAAATGTCCTTTCCTATGAACTTTTTTTGATGATTCTTATCTATGGGATAGTACTGAACGATTCTATCTTGGTTGCCACTTTGGCAACCTTGGGCAACTCTTTTTATCGCCGGAAATTCAAGATGGCCGCCAAATGCCTTCCACCAATAGATGAAATTAAATTCTTTCTTACAATATTAAGTGTGGCACATCAAATCAGGGGTTTTGAGGGTCAACAAACCCATTTCCGATGTCATTTTTACAATTTTAGTTCATTCAGGACTAAAAATTCAAGATGGCCGCCAAATATCAATCCAATTATGGTACAATGAGAATATTTCAATTAAACGTTTGTGTAACCCATCTTATTTGTAGTTGCAATTGTCCTAGAATACATTTATTATGCTGTTTTGGTTGTTTTCAGCTGATACATGTTTCTGGGACAACTCTGCTTATCAGGGGGAAATTCAAAATGGCCGCCAAATGCCTTCCACCAATAGGTGAAATTTAATTCTTTCTTTAAATATTAAGTGTGGCATATCAAATCAGGGGTTTTGAAGGTCAACAAACTCATTTCCAATGTCATAGGCTAGAAATTCAAGATGACCGCCAAATTTCAACCTCATTATTGTACAATGTGTAGATTTCAATAAAACAAAAGTCGCGTTACACATCTTATTTGTAGCTACAATGATCCTTGAATACATTTATTTTGCTGTTTTGGTTGTTTCCAGTTCACACATACTTGTAGGACAACTTTTTTCATCGGGGGAAATACAAAATTGTCGCCAAATAGTCCCCTACCACTGAGTAAAATGTAAACAGAAATAGCACAAGCTCTTATTTCATGGATGGTTTCAGCTTTAACAGACTAGGATTCGTCAAAATGTAATGCAAAGATAAACATGTCATTTGTTTGATTAAAATGGTACTCAAAGACAAAAATAAAGTTTCCCTATTGATCATGTCGATATATGACCAGTTTGTTTGACGCAGGGGATTCTAGAGTAAGCAAGTAAACTCGAGGTAACTTGGCTATCTTGGCTCTTTGACCATCATGGCAATTTCTTTGCTTGGTCTGTATCGCTTTTTTTCCAATCCTCAATAATGCAATATAAAGTGTTTGATGTTTTCTTTACAACAGTCCCTTGGTGTAATTTATGTTGAGTTGAGCTATCTACTATATTTATGTTCAACGTTAATGATGATATGAACCATTTTGCAATGAAATTCTGAACCTTACATCTCTATCCTAGCTATCTATACTTAAAATGAAACTTTGTAAGAATAGAACGTCTTCAAATTTGGCAAAACAACATTAATTATACATGCTTCTTTAAATCATTTTGGCTGGAAGTACCACTAATGAGCATTCGATCATTGTCCGAACCATGCATGACAAATATGGATAATGACCATATCCCTGTATACAGCACAAAATCGATAATTCAAAAATCAGAAACCGAAGGCATACAAAATCAGGACAAAACAGGAACCAAAGCAAACAAACAAAAGCCTCCACCATATGAAAAGAAGCGAACTCCCGATATGGGAGTGAGACCAGGTGCCCAGGAAGAGTAAGCATCTCCTGCTTGCATGCAACACCCGTCGCTTCAATTCGGTAGAACTGTCACATCCGGTTACTTCCATTTTGGAAGATATAGAGTACAATCTTTGGTTCGATGGTTCAAATGGTCTATGACCGAGTATCATCCACCATTCTTGATAGTGTAACATCATAGTGTATGACGAGTTCCCCATATCGACCGTAAAACTTCCTCAGTGACGATGTTAGTCGGTCACAAACATATCCCTGACCGAGAAGCTTATCTGAAAGACGCCTAGCTCTCAGAACAAAATCTGTATATTTGGTACTTGCTCTGGCATAGCGTATCAACTGAGATATGAACACGCCATAAGCAGGCGATGAAGGGATGTTGCTACTCAGAAAAGGAAAGTTTGTAATGCTGAAATTGAAGTCGTCACGTTTGTCATAGAGTGAGGTATTCATGTGACCAACAGTGTCGTAGGACAACATTATGTCCAAATAGGATGCTGAATTATTTGTCTCTATGGTTTCTTTGACTTCAAGCTCCGAAGGATAGATACTGCTCAGGTAATCCGCGAATTTTGGATTATTGATGGACAACACATCGTCTATGTATCTGTAAGTGAAGTTAAAGTCAGAAGCTAAGTATCTTTTCCCTTCAGATACCAAAGATTGACATGTCTGGTGCATAGAATGTATTCTTCTATGAAAGAAGGCTGCCCAATCGTAACAGGGTTAGCACCCTCCTTTCTCTTCATAAGGCCGGTTAAGTTTGTAAATGAACAGGACTTTCAAAATTTCATCAGCTATTATTACATCTTAGGATGATTTTAATTTTGGTTGGAGATTTCCTCCGTTTTTCTCTACATTGATTCAAAATTGAATCTGAGGAATCTCCAACTGTGGTAAGATGAAATGGTACCACGTATGTTTTGGCATGTAAAACTCAAGTGGGTGAAATCTATCTTGAAAGCAATTGTCTTGGATATCAGTGATCCATACAGTTTGAAGGTTGTTTCTATATCATACATCTTAAACAGGTTTTCATTCCAAATGTTTTTTTACAACACAGAGTATTTGGTTAAAGAGTAAGACGTAGTCATGTGACAAGCTTAAGATGAATCTAGAACAGAACAGGAGCATAAGTCAAAAGAACAGTGACAGGGAAAATCATCTATGTCAAGATCATGCAGAAATCCTGGAAGATCTTTGCTCCTTTGAATTCCTTTTGCAGACTTTCAAATAGGACAATTACTTAAGTATTTGACAAGCCCTATGATGTAGATTCTTGCTTCAGGTCGACTCTTATCCCCCTTTCTTAAAATACACAATATTTGCAATTTATTTTTATCTTTAAGATTCTTCTCTTTTACGTTTTGAGAATGTGCAATCTATGTAAAAAGTGCATGTGTAAGGTCATATCGACAAAAGGAAATTACACGTGAATTCTACCACCTTTGGGATCACAAATAATGTTTAACGTCTTCAAATTCATTAGCATCATTTTAGAGCAGATAAATTTACAGCAAGGACCAGACATGCACCTTTCGGGTAATAAACACTCGTCAGTGATAAGATGCACCACAGTTATTCGTAACGAAATGGGAATATTGAAGTGAGGAGTCATTTTATGTTTAGCCCTTAATGAACTAATAAGCAAAATGGCACCAGATATGGATTTGGCCCTTAAAAGTCCTGATTAGATGTGCTACACTTATATATATATATCAAGTAATTATTACATTTTACACGGTAGTAGGAGACTATTAGGTGGCCATTTTGAATTTCCCACGATAAGCAGAGTTGTCCCAGAAACATGTGTTAACTGAAAACAACCAAAACAGCAAAATAAATCTATTCTAGGACCATTGCAACTACAAATAAGATGTGTTACATCAACGTTTTATTGAAATGTTCACATTGTACCATAATGAGGTTGAAATTTGGCGGTCATCTTGAATTTTAGTCCTGAATGAACTCAAATTGTAAAAATAACATCGGAAATGGGTTTGTTGACCCTCAAAACCCCTGATCTGATGTGCCACACTTAATATTTAAAGAAAGAATTTAATTTCATCTATTGATGGAAGGCATTTGGCGGCCATTTTGGATTTCCGACGATAAAAAGAGTTGCCCAAGGTTGCCAGAGTGGCAACCAAGCTAGACTCGTTCAGTGCTATCCCATAGATAAGAATCATCAAAAAAAGTTCATAGGAAAGGAAATTTCTAGGTTCGGAAATTTTCAAATCGACTAAAATCGATAATTCAGAAAATCATAAACCGAAGGCATACAAAATCAGAATAAAACAAGATCCGAAGCAAACAAAGAAAATCCTCCCTCCACCATATGAAAAGAAGCTAACTCCTAATATGGGAGTGAGACCAGGTGCCCAGGAAGAGTCAGCATCTCCTACTTGCATGCAACACCCATAACTTCAATTCGGTCGAATTTTTACATCCGGTTATTTCCATTTTAGAAGATACAAGTATAATTGGTTGGATGTTTCAAATGGTCTAAGACAATACCATTCTGGAGAGAGGGACTTCATAATGTATGACGAGTTCCCCATATCGTCGGTAGAACTTCCTTAGTGACGAGGTTAGTCGGTCACAAACGTATCCCTGACTGAGAAGCTGAAAGACGCCTAGCTCTCATAACAAAATCTGTATATTTCGTACTTTCTCTGGCAAAGCGTATCAACTGAGATATGAACACGCCATAGACAGGCGATGAAGGGATGTTGCTACTTAGAAAAGGAAAGTTTGTGCTGTTGAAATTGAAGTCGTCACGTTTTCATAGAGTGAGGTGTTCATGTGACCATCAGTGTCGGACAAAACTAAGATTGACTATATATATTTATTGGTAAGTAATAGGGTTTTGATATTTCACATGTGTATTTCTTCTGACAAGACCTTTCAACACATACCAAACTTTTCGACCTAGTGACCTTGACCTTGATATTTGACCTACTTTTCAAAAGAATTCAGATAAGCTTTATCTTTAGATTGGTAAGAGCTTTAATATTTCACACATGTATTTCGTATGATGAGTCCTTTCCTTACCAAAAATTTGTTGACCTTGACCTAAATGATTGACATTCCTTTCTAAAAAAATTGAGATTTACCATATCTTTTTATTGGCAAGTAAGAGGATTAATATTTCACATGTGCTTTTCATTTGACGAGACTTTCCTACTGATACAAATAATTTTGAATCAAGAGACCTTGACCTACATATATGATCCACTTTTTCAAAATGGGCCACTTCGCAGGCGACACAAGCAATTTTTGGATTGCTATTTTCATACATTTGGACGAAGATTGTATCATTGCTATCAATATTGCGAATATAAAGATAATTGGATTGTTTCCCCGGTGAATATCAAATTTGTACTTAATTTTAGTTAAGTCTAGTTCCGAATCTGTAGAATTTCAACGATTTGTTGTAACTAACACATATATTTTATATACGCAGGTTTGAGAAAAATCATAGGTAGAATTTTTTTTCATAAGATCACCTTTCACTCGATTACATTAGATACATATTTTATCAATACCTGGATCAAAATAACTTACTTCCCTTTCTACCTGTGTATCCATTTTGTTTTAAAAAGTAATCCCAATCAAAATAACCATAATCGCACAGGGGGTGAAGATTTTGTCCACGTGCGAAAAGCAAACAATGTAGAGGGTCTCCTTCACTGAAGGCTAGAAATAGTGTACGTCATGCCAACATGATGATGGAAAGACATGTCCAGTGGCTTAATTAATTTTCAATATATTGGGTTCTTCTACATGCTAAAATATGTCTACCCCAAAGTAAATATTTGCACACTGTATCTTTTCGGCTATTGTATTTACAGGTTATGTTACTACAATGAATAATGACAGACCCCGCATAAACTTTGACTTGAATTTTGTGATTGTTTCCCCGTATGTCCGGTTTCGGGGGCACTAGGGTTATGAGAACTTGTTTGCCAGATCTTTAGCATTGTACACATCGAGATTCCAGATTTAAACCTGAATATACTTTAGACTTAAGTTTTTATTTTATTATCTCTATGGAAAACTATTTTAGTACAATGGTATTTGTTTGAAAGAATACATCTAAATTAGTTTTGTTCATACAATTCAAAATTACTCAGAGCTGCCTTCTTCAATGAAAGATGGAGTAAAAGATAAGACGTAGTTCCCTTACATGACAACACTGCAGTACACACAGAGGAACACACACGTGAGACGAGAAAAGGGAATAAACACACAGGTACAACAAGCACAACCACAATACATCATTAAAACACGAGAAAATACTATATTTATAAAACTTCTCCACAAAGTCTCATTGTTAAAAGATAACTCTAGGTGGATGGCAGATAATCACAGAATTATTTCGCTACTTTTGTTATTGAGTCGACACACAAATGAAATTATGTAAATCAGTGAATGAGAGGCCAACACTAAACTCAAAATCAGAATCCAAAAATTACAACAAGTACTTATAGGCTTATAAAATCTTGAATGAATATAAAAAAAGCAGTACTTTCTTACGATGAAAAAATACAGGCAAATAGACATAGACAATAACACACTATCATAGTAACACGACTAACAACTACCTAACAATAAACAGTGGACGGAAGGAATTTACTGTAGGTGGCGCTTTGAGAAACGCGCTGTATTGAATTAGTTTATTTAAATATGTATTCAAATTTCACATGAACCGTGTGACATACACAATCCATGCAAGCAACAGGATTGAAAAGGAAGTTTCAAACTTCATTGTTGGTGGTGTTATCTTGTATAAGAAATATAATTGAAATACTAGTAATTTGTATTTTAATGTCCCTTGACGTGGTAGTTACTTTTGTACTGGGATTATTTTTTTTAATAGGATCATGTTTTGGAGTTATCTCCCCTTGATACAAATATATGAAAAATAGACTTTAAAAAGAAATTTGAGATACGTGTTTTTTATGGCGGTAAATAGAAAATCTGAGAGGTTCATTACTCTTAAAGATATTACGAATTTCTTGTTCCTTTGCATCTGTTGTGTTTATGTGATTTTTGTTTTCATTTACCTGTGTCTAGGTGTTTTGTTGTGTTGATGTGATCTGTGTTTTCATTTACTGGTGTCTAGGTGTTTTGCTGTGTATACGTAATCTGTGTTTTTATTTACTGGTGTCTAGGTGTTTTCCTGTGATTATGTGATCTGTGTTTTCATTTTCTGGTGTCTAGGTGTTTTCCTGTGTTTATGTGATCTGTGTTTTCATTTACCTGTGTCTAGGTGTTTTCCTGTGATTATGTGATCTGTGTTTTTATTTACTGGTGTCTAGGTGTTTTCCTGTGTTTATGTGATCTGTGTTTTCATTTACCTGTGTCTAGGTGTTTTCCTGTGGTTATGTGATCTGTGTTTTCATTTACTGGTGTCTAGGTGTTTTCCTGTGCTTATGTGATCTATGTTTTTCATTTACTGGTGTCGAGGTGTTTTCCTGTGTTTTTGTAATCTGTTTTTATTTACTGGTGTCTAGTTGTTTTCCTGTGGTTATGTGATCTGTGTTTTCATTTACTGATGTCTAGTTGTTTTCCTGTGATTATGTGATGTGTTTTCATTTACTTGTGTCTAGTTGTTTTCCTGTGCTTATGTGATCTATGTTTTTCATTTACTGGTGTCGAGGTGTTTTCCTGTGTTTTTGTAATCTGTGTTTTTATTAACTGGTGTCTATTTGTTTTCCTGTGATTATGTGATCTGTGTTTTCATTTACTTGTGTCTAGGTGTTTTCCTGTGATTATGTGATCTGTGTTTTCATTTCCTTGTGTCTAGGTGTTTTCCTGTGCTTATGTGATCTATGTTTTTCATTTACTGGTGTCGAGGTGTTTTCCTGTGTTTTTGTAATCTGTTTTTATTTACTGGTGTCTAGTTGTTTTCCTGTGGTTATGTGATCTGTGTTTTCATTTACTGATGTCTAGTTGTTTTCCTGTGATTATGTGATGTGTTTTCATTTACTTGTGTCTAGTTGTTTTCCTGTGCTTATGTGATCTATGTTTTTCATTTACTGGTGTCGAGGTGTTTTCCTGTGTTTTTGTAATCTGTGTTTTTATTAACTGGTGTCTATTTGTTTTCCTGTGATTATGTGATCTGTGTTTTCATTTACTTGTGTCTAGGTGTTTTCCTGTGATTATGTGATCTGTGTTTTCATTTACTTGTGTGTAGGTGTTTTCCTGTGCTTATGTGATCTATGTTTTTCATTTACTGGTGTCGAGGTGTTTTCCTGTGTTTTTGTAATCTGTGTTTTTATTTACTGGTGTCTAGTTGTTTTCCTGTGGTTATGTGCTCTGTGTTTTCATTTACTGATGTCTAGTTGTTTTCCTGTGATTATGTGATCTGTGTTTTCATTTACTTGTGTCTGGGTGTTTTCCTGTGCTTATGTGATCTATGTTTTTCATTTACTGGTGTCTAGGTGTTTTCCTGTGTTTTTGTAATCTGTGTTTTTATTTACTGGTGTCTAGTTGTTTTCCTGTGGTTATGTGATCTGTGTTTTCATTTACTGATGTCTAGTTGTTTTCCTGTGATTATGTGATGTGTTTTCATTTACTTGTGTCTAGTTGTTTTCCTGTGCTTATGTGATCTATGTTTTTCATTTACTGGTGTCGAGGTGTTTTCCTGTGTTTATGTAATCTGTGTTTTTATTTACTGGTGTCTAGGTGTTTTCCTGTGATTATGTGATCTGTGTTTTCATTTACTGATGTCTAGGTGTTTTGCTGTGTATACGTGATCTGTGTTTTCATTTACTGGTATCTAGGTGTTGTTCTGTGAATGCTGCAAACGAGTTCTTTTGAAATCCTGTTCTTTCTTTTAACTCTTTCAAAAACCCAGTGAAAATTTGTTCAAGTTTTATGAGAACAATGACAAAGTATGTAATGGACACGAGGGGTAACAATTTCATGGGGCCTAATGTTTTCATTATTTATTTGATCATTTATATACTTTCTAGTTTAACTGCTCTGTATACTAGAAATTTTGACAATGGTATCATCTCTATTGTCTATTCAAGCTTTGATAACAATGCAAAATTCATATTGATTGTGCAGATATTACAATATGTCAATTTGTGTCAACATCAAAGACTTCGGAGATAATTTATAATTCAAAAAGTATACACCAATTTATCTTTTGTTGGCATTTGGTAAATACATCTATTATATAACTGTCGAATACATGTACTTGTATTATATTATCATTGCACAATTCAATATCGCGATCGATGATTCGAAATATTACGTTAAACAATTTGAATTTCATCCTCTTACATATTCTTTATGAATTATGGAATCTTTTAACTTCAGACACTTCGTAGGAATAAAAACTAAGATGTTAAACTAAGGGGTATTATAATTTCTTAATTCTTTCCAACAGTAGTAGCAGAGAGAAACTTTTATTTTATGACAAATTTTAAATAAATGTTATGTTTAAAAAAGAACCTGTCAATTTCTTCAAAATTATGATATGTATAGAAGGCCTCTACCCTTGCATCATTCTACCAATAGTATTTGGTCATATATTTCATTGAATCACGACCTTCAACCTACTAACTCTATTAAAATTAGGTACCTGGAATTGAGAAATCATAAAGATTCATTATCCGATACATTCACGTCTGGTGCACACAATTTTGTCATGAATGCTGCTCACTGGTATTTTTTCTCATCACTTTGGTAAACTGACTTTAAGTCGTTTGTGTCGCACCACGTCTCACTACGGAATGTTGTTCATTCCGAGGTTCTCAATTGTTACAATGGTAATTCTAATCTTTCTTGACTTCGAGACTGAATAAGTAATAGGTACTCCTCTGATGTTTATTGTGTCAGGCTCCTGAGATATTCATATATTTGGTTTTCCCTGATTGGCTCAACTCTAGCATCGTCAATATGAAACACATACACGATGCGCTTAATAAAATACACACCATTTTTACTACACAATCTAAATTTGTTACATGGCCACATACATGATTCGCTGCCTCAAATTTGCTATTTTCCTGCACAGCAGTAGTGATTATATTTCTTGTTCTTAGTGTAAGCAGAGCCATATAATTTACATGTACCTCAATACTTTCATACTTTCCATATGACGTTCGTCAAGGAATCAAACTGAAAAAAATGAAATAGAGAATCAATTTGGTCAGTCACCCTTGTGATTTTTTACGTGATCGAGAGAGAAAAACATGGACTTTGAAAAATGTCAAGGAGGAGGTATTCGTTGTACATGTATGCAACAATTTTCCTTTCAATTGAAATAAACAGGCACATTGTATGGTTGACATAGGATATCCAATAACCCGAATAAAATGACTTGACGAGTTATGCATTCATTTATATCTATGTTACCACTTAACGTAGCTCGCGGGTTTGTGTCGTCATTGGACTTTTAGTACGCAAGTTTCGTGGTTCAAAGGAATAGTGGTGCACATTTTATTTGTAACGTCACAACGCTTACTACGCGACGCTGTTTGCATTACATTGCCGCCAAATTAAAAGAAACGTTCTATTCATTGTATATAGGAAAGAACCGCAATCAATTATAATATATACGAAACTATCTTTAGCTGAAAATTAGTAGACGTAAACTGAAGGCTTTAAAATAAAATCGTACAAAACGCGAAATACATGCTACGGACAAGAGTGTTAATCGGCCTGTATATACATGTATCTCGATGATTAAAAAAAAAGAAACGATAATTTTTATTCATGGATCATATTTTTTTTTTTATTTTACTTTATAATTCTGTACAAAGATGTCTAAAGTCAGTCAATCAGCCATCGTATTTGTTGACGGATCGGCATGAAAAGCACAAACTTTTGGGGGTTTTAATCATTATTTTTAAAAACACCACAGACACGTAAACAATATACATAGACAAGGACATTTTTGTTTATAAACACAGAACATTGAATAGTACATGTCCGCCGACCCATGGTCATAGCAAGGACCGAACCAGCAATGATAAAACTAGCCCGATACTCTATCCCCTAGACCACAGCAATAACAAAACACAAACTTGGTAGAGAACCTTGAATACTTGCTTCGTGTAAGGTTTCGTGAAATTCTGTGCAGCAGTTGCAGAGGAGAAGTCAAAATTGTGTTAGCCAATCAGAGCCCTCGGCGGTTATTTTTGTTGACCGATCGGCACGAAAAACACAAACTTGGTACAGGACCTTGAGTACTTGCTTCCGGTAAGGTTTCGTGAAAGTTTGTGCAGCGATTGCAGAGGAGATGTTGAAAATGTTAAAAGTTTACGCTAGACGACGGGCGACGGACGGACGGACGACGGACGGCACGCTATGACAATAGCTCACTTGAGCTTCGTTCAGGTGAGCTAAAAAAATACGCACTTTATGAAAATAAAAATTCAAAATGGGTTTAATTTTAAACCAGTGCAATGTATTTTGATTTTTTTAAAATTTATTTTTTGATCAACGCGAACTGATTTGTATTGAAATCGAGTGTTTATCTATATCAATACATGTACGTACAAATTGATTTTTTTTCATAAAGCCTTAACATGTAATAAAGTACATTTTATTATATTTATTTATTTTTTTTTTTTTGTGTCAAATTGCTTTTTGGATTATATATGACATCCCTACTTTTTTACAGGTCATAGCTTCGTGTGTTGATAAGTTGGCAAGACCTTTGGTTCTGACTTATACCAAACAATATCTTTCTTTCTTCATATTGATCATGTGTATGTGTTTTCATGCCTGGCAGGAGGGTCCTTTTATAAAAAGTTCGAGAGGTGAAACAAAATATTTGATTACTATGGCCTCATTTCATAAGTCAAAATTAGACAAAACTCGATCAGGTAGGGAAATAAGTGTAAATATTCATGAATTACATGAAATACCTGGCCAATTTCAGGAATGATAGATATAGGAGTTATATACACATGGAATCTTATAAATTTTAGGAATTACGTGACATCTTTCCTGCAACGTATAGACATTAATCCGTACTAGCCCCCTCTCCCTCGTCCCAAAAAGTGTATTATATGCTGTAAATCACAAAATCATAATCCTGCTAGCAAAAGTGGTATAAGAAAGATTACGTCGTTAAGTACATGTAAATACGTAACGTTATGACCGTGACGTCATTTTTAATTCGGAGTTTACACTCTTTTCTTGTATTTTCATACTTGTATAACTTGAAAACAAATTGTTTACATATACATTTTTTCTTATAAATCGATTCAGAAATATATGCCGTTTATGAATAAGATTTAATTTAGGGAGTTGGCCGCAAAATAAGGAAGAAAATTTCTATGAAAGCAAAGCAATATCAGCATGATAATACACGGAAGTAACGTAAATTGCTGTTTTATACAATGAAATGTGCCATTTTTGGAGGCCTATAAAATATTGAATCGGCGGTGAAGTAAATTCATTTTTTCACGAGTGAAGGTTTGAATCTTCTAGTTTTCATATGCAAACTTTCAGGGTAGGTAATCAATTTTGTTCTAAAACCGCGAGCTACGTTAAACACGAGGAATTTGACGACTCTCGTAATCTCTAGAGAAATAATTGTTAAGCCACTGGGGACAAAAATTACAGAGAATGGGAAAGTAACAGAGCACACACAGGGTATCCTCCTTTATACTTGATCCCTGTCCAACGGGACCAATGTTTAATTAATCTTTTTCAAACATGCCACAATGCTGATATTTTTAGGTTTACAAATTTGCCACTCACTGTGGATACTTTAATTCCAAATTGGAACACCCTAAAATAACAGAGTGATCATTGGGAGTTACTCAGAATAGTTTCATATCTACAAGTTTATCACATAGTACTGTGGTCCCATTCCACAGCACATGTTCCATGTAATGAGGGCTTTTTTTTTTTTTTTTTTTTTTTTTTTTTGCTATTCTACTTATAAAAGGTTACAATGTTAAACGTCTTTTAATTCAATAGCATCATTTAAAACCTGATATATTTACAGCATGGACCAGACATGCACGTTTCGGGTACTAAACCCTCGTCAGTGATCAGGATGACCCATAATGACGAGACTTACCATCCAATGAGGGTCAAATATACCTTCAGATGAGGGTTAAATATACCTTCAAATGAGGTTCAAATATGCCTTCAAATGAGGGTTAAATATATCCGAAACGTGCATGTCTGGTCCATGCTGCAAATTTGTTTATAAATGGTGCTATTGAATTTGAAGACGTTTAACATTCAAAGTAAGGTTAAAGGTTAAGAGTCAACAACAAGCGACAGCAACATATTTGTTTGTAAAACTAGATAATAACATAAGATTATTATTATATTAACTGACATCATTTCTAACAAATGTCATAATCTGTCTATCATATCAACTGAAAATGAAAAAAAAAATGGAACAAAACACAATTATATTTCCTGATTTGTGTAAATATTATCTTAAAACAATTTATTTTATTCGTGTTAGTTCTTCTGCACGTACCAATATTCTTTTAATGATTTCTTTTGTATTGCATAATTCTCTATTGCCGTCATACCTAAAATGTTTTTCCCTTTTCTTTTAAATGATTTGCACGACATTGGCATAAGTGACGTATATTTTAGTTAGAGTATCATGCAATGTTCATGTGACATTTGTTACAATATCATTGATGACACCTACCATTCATTATTGTATACAAACAAGCCAGGAAAACGGGAATCCATGTTCCCCTCTCCGATCTGAAACCTAATCGGACTTCTCGATTTATGTCGCTTAAGTTCACACGTGTGTGTCACTTAACTTTCTGAATATTGGCTGCGTCTGAAAATCACTGGAAGCATCACTGATGAGGATTTAATATCCGAAACACCAGTCTGATGCATAAGTTGGTTTGAAATTTTATTCAAGAATTCAAGAATGTATAGAGTTGAAACACTTATTATTAATATAAACACTTATTTCCTTATGCAGTGTGGGACAGTTAAACTCTTTCTCCGTAACTGGATGTTTGTTAAGTGTATTAATTACTTCTTTCCAACTTTGTCTCCTGAAAGAAGTTTTGTTTTGGCCCTTTAATAATCTGACATCATATATATATTATGTTGCTATTTCGGAAATTTGTCATTTCATCCAAAAATATAATCGAAATTAAAGTAGGTTAACATCTTAGCACCGTCCCCCAGTGCTATTATTAACATAGATTTCATTGTGATATGCTACTGAATCGACCCTACAGGAAATGTGGTTCTGTAAAGTAAATGAACAAATTTAAATTCAAAAAATAAAACAAGAGAGCGCTACTAAAATGAATTGTGGCTGCGTCTGAAAATCACTTTGGCTGGAAGCATCACTGATAAGGATTTAGTATCCGAGACATGCGTGTGGTGCAAAATAAATTGGTTTGAAGTTTTCTTCGAGAAGGTATAGAGTTTGAACACTTCCGTATTACCAACATTAAAATTATCTTTTATTTAACAACACATTTGCTTCTTAGTAGACATTTTCATAGAGAATAGGTGCAATTGATTTGTGTTTTGTTACGGGTATGCAACACACAGCAAATGCATTTACATCGTACATGTAATGCGTGATGTTGTGTGTTGCATACCCGTAACAAAATACAAATTATGACATTTATTCTATATGCGC
The DNA here is from genome assembly GCA_028142955.1 of Pinctada fucata. Lineage (NCBI taxonomy): Eukaryota > Metazoa > Mollusca > Bivalvia > Pterioida > Pteriidae > Pinctada > Pinctada fucata. The sequence goes on from AP027102.1 coordinate 20,158,021, forward strand.
CGTAGTTGTCTTTTTCATACTTGTTTTCTTGAATCGCGTTTTTCTGTGTAAAAAGGTGACATAAAAATTCAGGTCATCGCCGGTTCAGCGATTTGCAGGTTAGAACAGTCGTCATGGCATGTTTCTTTAGATCTTATCCATTGAGATGTCACGAACGTTATCATACGAAATGAAACACGTTCCTTTGAATTGTTTCCTCCCAGGGAATTGCATTGCGGATCTCGCGGATGTTTTCTGCCATCATACGTGCAAAGAGGTCTTCCTTTTATTTTCCCCTGTCCTTGTTTTGGTCGGTCCTTTCAGGGAAATACGTAAAAGGGACAACATATCTATATTTCGTACAGGGAATGGTTTCGTCTCTTTTGAGTAGGTTATCGATATTGATTACGTTTGGTTAGAATTCATCTATAGCTTTTTCTACTAAATTAAAATTATAGCGAGCGGAGCTCGCTGCAAATGCCCGAAGGGCCTATGCGAGCAAAGCTCGCCCTTATGGTAGCGCGTATACACTTACCATATTGAGAAAATATGCTGAATTAAAGAATGATAATGTACTACTATGCTTTCAAAAACTTTCGTCCTCACGCAGACAGAGTTGCTTCGGAGAAGATGGATATTGCCATTTAATTTTTTTTCGACTCCAAGTAGACGAATATGTTATACTCAATTTATGATTATAAGTTAAATTTATTGAAAACATTTTTCGTAAATCAGGTAACGATACAGCATCAACTAGACGGCGTAATCACGAGACCTTTGAAATCCGACATTTTCGGTTTTAAACGAGACGTTTCGCTCTGATTGCTTTTCTCGTCTCGGGTGGTTTCGTACTGTCAGAAGTCGGAACGTTTTTTTTTTTTTCCTTTTGTTCGATATGCAATGAGTAATTTATTTTCATTTAACCTTTTTCATACAAAATTAAATTGGCTTGAAATAAAAAAATTCACATATAGGAAACCCCCCCCCAATCTAATATCTGCCGGTCTAGGCCAAAAGAACAAATATTTTTGTATCCACTTACCGTCCCGGCTACCAATTTTTTCTCTAACACCAAGTATATGATTTACTATCATTTAGTTTAAAATGCCGAGCACAATTATAAAGAAAGAAAGATGTTTAAGATTTAAATCATATTTTAGCCCCCCCCCCCCATCAAAAATTTCATCTGCTTGTCTATACAAAAGAAATACTTCCGTGTATCCACTCGCCCTAACTACCTTTTTTTGCAATCATCAAACAGAAATTTTCACAAATATTGTACGATAATATAAATCGTCATAGTCTAAAAATAAAACGCAAGAAAATAAAAAAGAAATATCTTTGTTTTTATTTAATCATGTTTATTTTCTCTCCGCTCGCACAAAAAAGCTTTGCCTTGTTTCATATTGACTCAAAGGAAAGTGTGCATGGTATTTAGGCTGAATTGACTCAACTTACACTACGAAGACGGGATATCGTGACTGAAAGAAAACTTCTTTGCCACAGCTGAACGGAAAGCTTTTTGTTCAGCTGTGACAAAGAAGTTTTCTTTCAGTTAAACAATTCAAATTCAATAACATCATTTAAGAACAGATAAATTTGCAGCATGGACCAGACATGCATAGATATGCGGCATCATTTGATTTTAGGTTTCTCAATATAATTATTCGTTTTGAGATACATGCTTTTAGTAGCAATGAAATAAACATGAGCATAATTTGTTAAAAGCATGTTTGACTTGACACATAGGTCACAGCGCTTTATGTGTTGTCTTCAGTTTGAATGTTAATGTTTCCGTAAAATTGTACAATGCATACTATTGGCCAGATACATTCATCAAATAGTCATTATTAGCCCTTGAAACGAAGCGAATTCATTTTCGATATATCGTATAAATTATGGTCTATTGGGGGGGGGGGGGGGGGCAATATAATTTGAATATCATGTTGAACTTCTCAAATGATGAATGGGTCATATCAATACATTTATTGATGAATAAATAATTAAACTTAATCAATGAATAAATGAAATGAATGAATATATCTTTGTCTATTTAGATATCATGCAGACATCAGTAAATTTCGAAATCCGTCCGAAGATACTTTATGTTCTCTGTGTTACATTTTGTATTCAATGACAAATATGGACAATGACCATATCCGAATACACAGTACAAACTCGATATTTCAGGAAATCCCAAACCGAAGGCATCCAAAATCAGGATAAAACAGGAACCAGAGCAAACAAACAAAAACCTCCACCACATGAAATGAAGTGAACTCCAAATCTAGGAGTGAGACCAGGTGTCCAAATAGAGTCAGCATCTCCTGCTTGCATGCAACACCCATCACTTTAATTCGGCAGAAATATCACATCCGGTTAATTCCATTTCGGAAATTACAAGTAAAGTCTGTGGCTGGATGGTTCAAATGGTGTAAGACAGAATATCATCCACCATTCTGGTCAATGGGACATCATAGTGTATGACGAATTCCCCTTATCGACCGCAGAACTTCCTCAGTGACGAAAATAGTCGATCACAAACATATCCCTGACTGAAAAGCGTATTTGAAAAACGCCTAACTCTCAGAATAAAATCTGTATATTTGTTACAATCCCTCGAATAACGTATCAATTGGGATATGAACACGCCATAAGCAGGCGATGAAGGGATGTAATGCTGCTCAGAAAATGAAAGTATGTGATGCTGAAACTGAAGTCGTAACGTTTGTCATAGAGTGAGGTGTTCATGTGACCATCAGTGTTAAAGGTCTTTTTATTCAATGGCATCATTTAAGAACAGGTCAGTTTACAGCATGGACCAGACATGCAGTTTCGAATACTTAACCCTCGTCTGTGATCCTCAATCTAAACAATGTAATCTCTAAGTGAAGTTTAAGTCAGAAGCTAAGTATCTTTTCCCTTCAGATACCAATCTGCAAAGATTGAATGAACTCAGCTTCGTACGAAGAAAGAAAATTAACGGCAAGGAGTAGGGCACAATTGGTCCCCTTTGGAATTCCGACAAGTATAACACTTGAATAATGTCTGTTTCAGTGTACTTATTACAGTACAGGTTTTGTAATACTGACAATAGCCACAATGTTACTTAGTTATACAGGTGCAAATGACAAATATGGATAATGATCATATCCCTGTATACAACACAAAATCGATAATTCAGAAAATCAGATACCGAAGGCATACAAAATCAGGACAAAACAGGAACCAAAGTAAACAAACAAAAACCTCCACCACATGAAAAGAAGCGAACTCCCGATATGGGAGTGAGATCAGGTGCCCAGGAAGAGTAAGCATCTCCTGCTTGCATGCAACACCCGCCGCTTCAATTCGGTAGAGCTGTCACATCCGGTAACTTCCATTTCGGAAGACATAGAGTACAATCTTGGGTTGGATGGTTCAAATGGTCTACGACAGAATATCACCCACCATTCTGGAGAGTGGGACATCATAGTGTATGACGAGCTCTTTCCCCGTATCGGCCGTAGAACTTCCTCAGTGACGATGTTAGTCGGTCACAAACATATCCCTGACTGAGAAGCTTATTTGAAAGACGCCTAGCTCTCAGAACAAAATCCGTATATTTCGTACTTGCTCTGGCATAGCGTATCAACTGAGATATGAACACGCCATAAGCAGGCGATGAAGGGATGTTGCTACTCAGAAAAGGAAAGTTCGTAATGCTGAAATTGAAGTCGTCACGTTTGTCATAGAGTGAGGTGTTCATGTGACCATCAGTGTCGTAGGACAACATTATGTCCAAATAGGATGCTGAATTATTTGTCTCTGTAGTTTCTTTGACTTCAAGCTCTGAAGGATAGATTCTGCTCAGGTAATCTGCGAATTTCGGATTATTAATGGACAACACATCGTCTATGTATCTATAAGTGAAGTTGAAGTCAGAAGCTAAGTATCTTTTCCCTTCAGAGACCAAAGATTGAATGAATTCAGCTTCGTACGAGTAAAGGAAAATGTCGGCAAGGAGTGGGGCACAATTGGTCCCCATTGGAATGCCGACAATTTGCTGAAAGACCTTTCCTCCAAACACCACAAAAATGTTGTCGATCAAAAAGTTTAACATCTGAATAATATCTGTTTCAGTGTACTTATTTTCAGAATCGGACTTTTCTTTTGTCATAGTTCACAACAATAAATTTGTATTTGCGATTACCGTTCTTACTTGTAAACGCATTACTTATAATTTTTGCGAGTCTTTCTTTCAATTTAGAATGTGGAATTGTAGTGTAAAGTGTCGACAAATCAAAGGCTTTGATCGAATGAACTTTACTAAAATGAGTGGATTTCAGATGTTCTAAAAGTTCCTTCGAATTCTTTAAAATCCACATCTGGTTGATACCACTGCGAGAATATACTGTCGAACAATATTTTTGAAGCCCAGATTTGATTTCAGATAAAACTTTGGTGAGTAAGATCGATACAAATTTGGTAGAACATTTTGAGGAACCAGCGATGAAACGTTGTTTGTACGGATTCTTATGCATTTTAGGTATGCAGTATAAGTATTGTAAATCTAAATCTTAATTGTTAGTTTGAAAGCCAAAGGAAGAAAGAGCTGATTTGTGGTTATCTATTATTTCAGAGGCAGAAAGGTTTGTTGGGGTGTAAGTGGGATTTCCAGGTGTCGAATTTAAACCCAACTCTTTAACTAGACTTTCGAAATAGAACTTTTTGCAAGTAAATGTGTAATTATTTGAGGCTTTGTCCGCTGGTGTGATGACATAATGTTCTTTGAGGTAGGTAACCTCTGTGATAACATCAGGGTCTTTAAATATAGACTCGAATCTGGTGTTCACAATTGATTTTAATCGGTTAATTCTAGATAAAAGTAACCCTCTGATGGATTTTATCCATTCGGAAAGTGTGTCGAGCTGTACATCCTCTTTCTTTGCCCAACGTCTTGCATATTCCTCACAAGAGTCGATGATAAATTTGAAATTTTGGTTCCATGTAAAGGACATACTTTCTCTGTATTTGGGACCCTTTTTAAACAAATCTCTCAACTTGTCGTTCTTGACTATACTAAGGTCACCTGTAATAACGTGTCCACAAGGAGAGTAGTTAAAATCCGATGAAGAACATTCGCAAGGAAGTGGATGCAGTGAGGGAATACTTAAATCAATGCACTGCAAGAATCGTTTGTAATTGTAAATTTTAGATGCAACTGTTGGTGTGTAGCTATAGGAAATACAAGGAGTTTCTTGTCTTTTGAAATATGGTGGGATTTTTTCTGTGACAGTTTTGTGATTCAAAATTTGACCAAGATTCAATTTATTAATACCTTTGTTTGCAAATTTTACTTTAATGAAAGGACGGTTTGTTTTCTCCTCTGATTTGTCTGATCTAACTGCTTGAAATAAACGAAAGGTAGAAATGTCCAAGATGACTCCTTGTAGTCTGTATTCTTGGGAACGTGTATCGGTATAAGTGAGGTCCTTCGTATATTCGTAGATTTCGTGTAACTTCCGTAAAGGAACAGAGTATAATTTCGTACGAATATAATGCAGGCCTAGGGGCTCATTCAAAAATGGAACCAAGTCATCGAAGGAGAAACTATGTATCTCAGGCCTATTATATTTACGAATGCCATGACTTCGAGGTCTTCTTTGTGGTCTGTTGAATAAGCTATTCACATTTACCGATTGACAACCTGGACTTGTTAAGTTTCCTAAGCTGCTTATATTATCGTTGCACCGATAGGGCGCTGCAGTGTTAAGATTTTTTATCCAGAACTCTTCTCTGTTGCGACGGAAAGGTGTGCTCAAATTGGGATTGTTTGTGGGGTGATATATTTTCTCCAGGATTCTGACTCTCATAGATAAAACAGAATGATCGGCCTGGTCAAAATGCCGGTAAAGAAGTTGACTTCCTTTATTATTTATTTTTGACCGATGTCCTGACAGTCTGGTTCGGAGCTTACCTTTGGTTTCACCCACATAAATCAATCCACAAAGTGAGCACTCTATTCCGTACACAACATTAGATGTCATACAGTTTAGGTTTTCAAAACTATGCGTGTTATATGTTTGTTTTGTGAGATTACTTGAGAATGAAGTGTCTGTTATAAGGATGTTACAAGTTTTGCAGTTCTTCGTGCCGCACTTAGAAACTGAGCAATCGCTTGGTGAAAATTGGTGCTCTTTTAGTATATCGACCACTTCAATCTTACAGGGCTCGATATTAATATACCCGTCTGCATGTTTGTACCAAAACTCATGGTTTCTACTCACTACAAATGTCTCGTCTCTAATGTCGTGTAGTCTAATTCAAGGGACACCTAAATTACCTGTTGCGTATGTGTCCGTAGACGCAACAGGTTGGGGCCTTTTTGTAGTGGGCGACGCCCCAGCCACTCTGTAGGTCTCTTGTGTACTATCCATTGAAGCAAAATACTACTCGACAAGTGCCCTCGGGGACAATTTGTCCACCAGCAGTGACACATGGACAGTGGTAAAAATGACAAATATGGATAATGACCATATCCCTGTATACAGCACAAAATCGATAATTCAGAAAATCAGAAACCGAAGGCATACAAAATCAGGACAAAACAGGAACCAAAGCAAACAAAAACCTCCACCACATGAAAAGAAGCGAACTCCCGATATGGGAGTGAGATCAGGTGCCCAGGAAGAGTAAGCATCTCCTGCTTGCATGCAACACCCGCCGCTTCAACTCGGTAGAACTGTCACATCCGGTAACTTCCATTCCAAGCTAGCAATTGAAATTAATTGAAATGAACAGCACATCGCAGCGACATACACATCGATAAGAAAAAAAAATAAACGAACAGCATTTTGTCAAAATGAACATTGTACAGAAAATAGAAATAAACAATGATAAACGTCTTCCAATTCACTAGCATCACTTATAAACAGATAAATTTGCAGCATTGATCAGATATGCACGTTTTGGGTACTCAACCCTCGTCAGTGATCCTTAATCTAATAGTAGAGCAACCAAGTCGCTAAATTTGAAATTTTAATCAACCCACCTAACACAGGGCTAATTTTTATATTAAACGAAAGAATATAACATGGGACATCAGATTTGACCTGTCGTAAAACATTCGTATAATCAGAATTACTGTAAAGTCAGATAAAAGTGGAAAATAAGTAAAATTCAAAATCATAGATATTTTAACAAAAAATATCATCCTTTAATAAATGAAAAGTCAAACTGACCGAAATCAAAGTCAATATGCTAATTGAAGTCAAAAGAAAATTTTTGGATCAAATTGAATTTTCTAATTTCAACTTCATGGATGAATAAGCACAAATTCTAAGATAAATTGGTAAAATTGAGTATGTTAATTCGAAGATAAAAATTTTCATTTTGATATGTGAATGTGTTTTTAGGAAAGTTTGATATAGATCCATTAAAAAACTTAGGAGTAGGCCGCGCCCCCAACTTTGTTATTAGCTATTCACTGCAATATAAACTAGGAGATGTTTTCTCGATAATACGGAGTAAAACTAAATAATCACGGCTAAATTAAGTTTTAACATATAATAATAAATGAAAAATATCGCTTTATTTCAAAGAAGACGACAAATTTACATCAATAATTTTGAAAAATAATTTTTTTTATGTACTATCTATGTTCTGGTAATTTCAAACATTGTGATATAGACACATTTTGTCAGCCGAATATTAGAAATAATTAAGTATAAAAAAGATTTTATGATCAAGAAAACATGGAAATATGCAATGCATTTTAGTTCCACAAGTAAGTAGCGTAGCTGCCTATACGACCCCATCACATTCAGGCAATCATGGCATTTTCTTTCTCTGTTTGACCTTATGACAACAGTTGTCGCTAAAACGTAGTTTAAAGGCAACGTTCTACAGGTATTGTCGTAGAAAACTGACCTGACCGGGCGGACCTTATTTTCACATTGTCATGCATCGGAAGAGTTTACTTCTGACCAGGTGATAAAAGCCATATAAAATTACAGGTAATGAGTATTTACTCTAATTACGATGTGCAATTCATAATCCATCTACCCTAAAATTGTATCAATTCATCTCAATTGCTTGATTGAATTAGCTCCGCCCGGTCAGGTTAGTTTGCTACGACAATAGATGATAAGGGGGAAAGCCTCTGATTTCTAGTTTTGGTTCTCTAGTTTCTGATTGGTTGATCGTTGATGGCCATATCAACAATATTGTATGTTTTTGTTGAGTTTGTTTTTTTACTGTCTGTTTATTGTTTTTTATGTTTCATCCTTGTCTACAATGGACAATTTTTTTTAATTTCTCTGCAACTGTTTCTATATAAATGAAACGGAAAAGATACAAACAAATCGTGAACATCAAACAACCACATTTACAAGAATTAAAGACGCTCACATAAAATTACCAACCGAGAAGCAAATCTTTAGCAATATAAAAATAGAAATGACCACACAATAAAGGGTGCTCTATTCTCTGAGGTCTCACGCTGAGCTGTCAACATATCAGTCTTGTCGTTATAAAAGTTTTATTTTACTATGTTGTATCGCATCTTTGACTCTTTAATACATGTACATGTTGAAGATCAATGCTTTGCTGTTGGAATAGTTTCTTCTTGGACACATTTCATCGACTATTCTTTGCGTCATACATTTCACACTGTTTCAATTGTATTTCTTTAATTGGAGCTCTTTGGTAAATATACGGCCATTGACGCGCCAACATTATATAGGCTCCTGTTGCGGCGAATTTTTCGTTATCAACAGACGGCTCCTCTTTGTGATATAGCCTTTTATTTGATGTATCGTAGACGTATGTAGGAACTGCCCAATTAGATTACCAATATTACATATGACAATGTGGTGTTTGTGCTTATGTGCAGCATTAGGAATTATAGCCCCCCCCCCCCCGTGACCCTTGAGGACTTTCCATTGGATCTGACGGAAACATCAAAGGGGTTTTCTGACTCAGTATATCTTGAAAAGCATCGACTTGATTTTGTAACAGTTACAAATCTGAACGAAGAGTAAGTGCGGATGCTTAAAGGGATAATTTAAATTGCACAACGTTTACCCAAGGCATATCGTAATGTTTAAAACACAGATAACGAAGAGCCCAAACTCTGACCAATGTACTTTACATGTATATTCACACCTCTGTGGTACTTAAATAAACGTCAAAATATACTTTTCATAATTTTATATGAACTTAATGCATTTTTCTTCAATTCACGTATTTTCATTTCAACTTGTCACGAATGGGTTTCCATACACGGTCTTACCACGACATATCAAAAAGAAGTATTTTTCATTAATTTTTTAAACAGTATGATGTAATTCCCATTTCTGCATTTAACTTTTATAAAAAAAATGTATGTATACCGGTTGATAGGTACGATTTGATAGAAACTGTAACACGTGGTCGACCGAATCTTCATCTACGGAAACTAATTTGTGAAATGCCGCTTAAATCAAAAGAATATACGCTTTAGGTTTTTACATTTATTTATAGCCCCTTAGAAAAATGATCAATTAAAAGGCATTGGGAATAATAAACATATATTTGTCGATATGTTTCGAGACAAAAATTTAGTCTCTGTGACTTAGAGAAAATATTAACACGGATTCTTCATATTTCATAGAAATTTGCATAAAACTGCAATTTTTTGAGAGAGGAGAAAATATTCTTCCTCCAAAACAATTATATAACATGTGTACATATCTAATGCATTGATTGCAACGACTTTATATACAAAAAAGAACAAAATATAGGAATACCGAGGATATAAACGATAAATATTTCGTTTTAATTGTTCACGATTTTATCGCTTTTTACCCAATTTAAACAAAATCTGACCGTGGCAAATTCTTTACGACAACTCTATTTGAAAGCAGGGGTATTCAGCAAAAAGTTCAGACCAAATTCAGGCCTGTGTTAGGTGTGTTGATTAAACTCGAAAACTAAGCTTTTTTTTTTAAATTGGTCGCTCTACTATAAACATGGCCAAAGAGTGCGAAGATTATTATGTACAAAAATATACCGACAGATGTAGCAGGATGGGTGGGATATGATGCTACAGAACCCGCATTTAAGACATGAACTATGGAAACAGAAAGTTTTGAATGCGTTAAAGATATCATATTGCATGATAAATATGCCCCTCTCCTCGGTTACCATAAAAACAAGTCCCCCCCCCCAAGTTAGCTTAAAACCAAGCTATCGTAGTTGATATGAAATGTATTAACATATGCACAGTCTACTTTACTTTCTAACTTTGTTCTGCAAGTATTTATATCATAAGCAATAAATATTATTGTCATTGTTTTCAACAGATTTTTGGCTAAACTTATATAATGCGTCTCAAGTCAGCGAATGAAAAAATAATCTAAAAGTCTAAATCAAAATTCGAAATCAGAATCTTGAATAATAACAAACAAAGATAGGGAAAAGATCCCAAACTTAAGGGTTATAACAATGTAACACACTCCCAAAAGACGATAAAGAGGGAACACACAGACGGAAAAAAATAATGCAGTACCAAAGAACATGAAGGGCAAACGATTATATTGTATATACAACGACGAAGGGCGGCTTCGCCTAGCATACAAAGAAGGTCGCTCATACCGTAACACCACGGTGACAACCCTAGGAAGAGTTGTTCCTATTACGTGCATATGTATATATTGTATTAACACAATCAATTAACGTCAGATACTAGGGCTGGGTATCGAAACCAAACTTCCGATACGATAAAATACAATACAAAAAGTACCGATACCCGGTATATCGTATCTAATTTTCTATTTTGCTAAACGCGCAAATTAACAATTCTACATTCTCCAATAAAAATTCCTTCCCCAAACACAAAGTCAAACAGGTTCCTGGTGATTAGATCTACCTTATAGTTCTCGCGCATTTCTTTATATTTCACATACGATTACGTTCCCTGACATCAAAGGTTTTTTTTTTTATGTTATTATTTTCCCTTATTTTGCATGAAGTCATAGATATAGTCAAATCCTTTTCAGAGATGTGTTTTAGAATAAACAAACACGTGTAGTCAGAGTTAGCATTCCAAAACTTTTGAGATAAAAATATAAAGATTAAGGTTAGGGTTGCGACTACAGGGAGATAACTCTATTTTCATATCACGTTATATTTGAAACTGACATGAACGATAAATGGTATAAGTCCAGTTTGTTGCATTATTTCATTGCTGAATGGATATTTTTGTTCTGCTTCTAAAGATTCAAATATCAGAATATATACTATTCATTATACTCTTTAAAAATGAGAGAATTAGAAATTCGAACTCGGAGTAGATCTCTATGTTTTTGGGTCAAAATGTTGATTTTTTGTACAAATTATTGTGCTATTTATAGGAACAGTCATTTTGCTCAAAAACGAATTCGGGCACATATTGGTTTGACTGCTTTAAGATAAAGCAATACCATAGCTCTATACCTAGAAAAAATTTGTGTACTTGGCGACCTTCTAGCTATTAATAAAAATAATGAGTTGTTGCCATGGCAACCAGCAAAATCGTATTTATAAGAAAATACACTCCTTAGAACTGTTTATTTTATCGGAATTTTTCAAAATAGGCTTTAATTCAATCACAAGCTGTAAGAATCCAGAAAAATAAGGGTATATATCACTTTTGAAATTTCATGCATCGCAGAGGTATGTAAAGTTATGATGTGGTATTCTCTTAGATGACGAAAATGTTAAAATAGGCCAAAAATGGACGTTTATAGCCAAAAACGAGACGGGCAAATTTTGATTTTTATAGTCTGAATAGTTCGAGAAAATGTTCCTCTACATGTGGACATATCCATCTTTCTTCTACCCCATTTCTATTAAAAGTCGCCACCCTGAACTTAAAGGTGACCTGCAAAGATCCCTCACTCATCTCATTTTTTCTTGTTCACTTGATCAAGTAGATCTAGAATAACACATTCCAATTTTTCATTTGACCAAATTGCGTCCCGTTTAGCAAATAAAGCGGGTGAAAATACGTCCCGTATTAAAATTCAAAAAAGCCTACCCGGATTACCTCCCGTGGCGATGACGTAATGTACACCCAAGCCCGCTATATATACTATGCTGTAATCACTGTATATATATACAGCTTAAAAAGAACGATTTATGCGAGTATATATTTCCTTTTTTTTTAAATTCATCAAATATCAAATAGCTTTGCGCTAATTTTGTACATCACATTAACAATCGTTTTGATATCATAAGTTGACGACTCTGCGGTTAGAAGTTTCCTATAGAAAGTGGCTTCACCTGCTTTCAAGATTTGTTACCGGGGCGAAATTTTATGGATTGAATTTTTCGAGCAACCCTAAGTAATGTATATATTTTTGAAAAGGTCTTTCCGAGACGGCGATTTTGAAAATGATTTCAATTAAATCGGACTTAAAACAAAAAAGTTATTAGCAAAAAGAACTTTGATGGCCAAAAAAATTAATTGTGTGTAGATTTATTTCTATGCGTTTAATTGGAGTATTGTGGTCGTGTTTGGTATCAAATGAATTCGAATGAAGTGCTGTAGAGGAAGATGATAAGGAAATACAAAAATAATGTTGAAACCAACAATTTGTATCTTTACGGCCGAGTTTGTCGGTGCATCAAAGGCTTGGCGATCGTTGCCGAATAACGGTATAAAAGTTGTCGGCGAAAAGCGTAATGATGAGTGGAGGGTGTGTGTTCCCGATTCGTCGACTTCAATTATATCATAATCACCTTAATTGGTGACAAAGGCGCCATCTAAGGGGCACAGGTAGACTGATAATTAACCAATTAGTATAAAGTTTACCTGTAGTTTACCTGTAAAAGTATATGATGAGTATTGAAAGCTAAGATTCTAGAATATTTGAACGTGTGATGTAATGTGTTTGTGTTCAATCTGTAAAGATGTGCTGGTCTTTATATGAATACACTTTTCAAATATAAATATAGCACCAACACTCGTCGTTCAAAGATATCAAGAGCTGCTTCTTTTTTTTTTTTTTTTTTTTTTTTTTTTTTTGCTACATCAGAAGAAGAAGAAGAAGAATGTCAATTATTTTAGTTACATTTATTTCATTTCATAAAAATATGTCATATTTAAATAACGAAATGGTTCCACCGTAGTCAGTGAATGGTTCGGTAAGGTATGTGATGTCCGCCTCATCTCCGTTCACGTCCTCAATTGCGTCCAATAAAATAAATGGTAGTATGGCTGTCCGTCGTACCGATGTCTTTACTGCATTGTTGTCCTGCATGGTAGGGCTGGTTGCCTGGGCTCGTCTCCACATACACTGAATATAGTGGATAAAGCACCCCGTTGTTGTCAACACGGATGTGGATTGTGTATATCTGGTGGAACAGCAGTGGCGGATCCAACGCATTACTTCGATTTCTAGAACGTTTTCTGACAAATTATTTACTGTACAATCTGGAAATTAACGCAGTTGCAGTGTCGGATTTAGGGGGATGCGGAGGGGGCGTCCGCCCCCCGGCACTGACCCAAAAATTCCAAATACATGTACAGGTATATTTTGGCCCATTTTCAGTAAAAATCGGCAAAATTCGCCCCTTGACCCCCCGGTAAAGGGGGCACTGGATCCGCCACTGAGTTGGATACACATCGAGTCTTTGGTATCGAAATATTTAAGTTTACTTTATCAGAAAATTGATTATATTTATATATGCCGTCTATACAGCGCCTGTCAACTACGTTGACTGATTTCATGCAGTTTACACAGTATCTTCAGGCCAGTTGTTATTGTTGTTTGTTAATTATGTTTACTAACAACCACTTCTGACAAAATTGAGGGAAAAAAATGTGAAGAAATGCGAAAAATTAAAGACATAGAATTTAATGATGTTATTACATTTATCTTGTTTTAACATATATAACATGCAAACTTCATTACTAAATATCAAATGTAACGAAATCCTTTCGCCGATAATCAGACTAATAGATGGAATAAATGTTTGTAATATCTATGCATTTGTTTATCGAAAAATGTTGTAAATTCGGGAGATGTTTTTTTTTTTTTTTTTTTTTTTTTTTTTTTTTTTTTTAATCAGGCTTAAGTATTCTGAAAATTTGAATGATTAATTATTATCGAGTAAATACAAATATTGAAAAATCCGTGGTTTTCAGTGGCGGATCCAGAGGGTGCGGGGGTTTGCATCGAGGGGGAGAGGTGCGGGAGGCGGTCCGGGGCCTCCCTCGGGAAATTTTGCAAAAAAATATATGCAAATGGTGCAATCTGAATATTTGAAACCTGTATTAATTAGCTTTACCAAAATTGCAATAATAAGAAAACAAAAAAATATGGAGTATCCATGCATAATTTTCACAGATTTTGGACCAGAGATACAATTTACCTGAAGATAAGGGTCGATCTTGACACTGAATCTCATGCCGTATTTCTTCTGCATGGCGATTCGTATGTAAAAAAATATATATATTCAATAGCTTCGTACAATGTAATTAGCTTTTTACCATGTTTATTGCGGAAAAGTCGGCGGAGAAATAAACATAGCACATAGTCAGTCTTGCTGATTTTGTATATTTCATTCGATTATATCTTAGTTCAAAATAGTTTTTGGGTGTATAAGCATGATAAGAGATGGACAATAGTCAAACTATTTCATCATGGTCTATAAAGATCGATCCTCAAGAAAAACTTGTTATTCTAAATTGATCGATTTTTATTTTTTGATTTTTTCAAACAAAAAAACGACTAGACTAGCGGGCATCATATAACTTCCAGCATATTTTAGCGGTCATTCGAATTTTAACGTCATGCAGATTTTTTTTCATTATATGGCATTGGTAACTTTGTTTTTTCTAAAATTCCATCAAGACGATCATTGCCCAAACGTAAAAACATCTACAGTCTATTTCCCAACAAATGCCTGTCGTGGTCTAATTTGTTGTTCACACCTTGTACGGGGGTCAAATATTACGCAATCTATAGGCTTGCCTGTATATGACACGCCTGCGATCACTCTGATTTGAATATACAACCTCTATATATGAACTGACACTTATACCCGGCTAACTAAGGCCATAACTCAATGATAGGTAAAAGTCATACTTGGGTAATTCCGAATACGTTGTAAAGTCGTTTTAGAAGAACCCCCCCCCCCCCTCCAAGAAGAAAAAATAGATAAATAAATAAAATATAAAAATAAATAAATAAATCAATAAAACGTATTTGGTACCGATTTGTTTTTATCTATCTTCAAGTAAACAAGATATGGGAGTTTCATCCCTCACTGCCTTCAGATAGCCTCTAACACTCGCTTGGGTGCACATGACGTCACACAAAGGGGCAGATAATTCAGTCGCGCCGCTTCAACGATTAGACTTTTCAGGTCGATTTACAGGAAAACGGACGGTCGGAAAAATATAATTCTTTTGAAATTTTTTCTCTAGTATGAATAAGTAAAAGAAAATATAGGTTTTTTTAGCATTTAAAAACCTTTAGAGGTGACCTTTAAGTCGATATTACTTTGAAGTTCAGTGAATCATGAATGACAAAATATAACCTACAACTGCTTAACGTCTTCAAATTCATTAGCATCATTTTAAAGCAGATACATTTACAGCATGGACCAGACATGCACGTTTCGGGTACTTAACCCTCGTCAGTGATCCTCAATCTAAACAGTGTAATATGGCCAATATCTGGGGTAATTATGTCCTAAATATACTGAAAGACGTAGCAAGAGGGCTGGGATATGATGCTACCGGACCCAGGTTTTAGAACTTTGAGAAAATTTTGTAAACAGAAATTTTCAAATGCGTTTGAATAATCGACAAACCGAAATTGATCGAACTCGGCTATATGTGCCCTCGGGGACTCCTGGTCCACAAGCCGACTTTCCTATTAAAATTAAATATAATATTCCTTAATCATTGTTGTTATTCGTAGACTTCGAATCATGAAATAATTTGAATAGCTAGCGTGAAAGGCAAACTCGCAGGATGTAATTAAGTACATACCTGCCTTTTACGAACACAAATATAAGATCAAATATATATTTTCATGAAAATGCTTGAGATTTCACATAAGTATGTCTTGTGCTAATCATATCTGTATCTAAATGTATCGGAGCAAACATATCAATAGTCGTATCGATGACCAACATCGATACGTACCGATATATCGATATATTGACCTAGCCCTATCAGATACCGTCCCAAATGAGAAGGGAACAAAAGACCGAATTCATATATATAATGTTGTCCTTCCTTCGTGTTTTAATGATGTTATTTTATTGTTCTAGCTGCGTCTGTCTGTCTGTTAACTATTTCTCGTTTATGCACCGCTGGAATCAGTCTATCTGGAAATGATTCTTTGGACGAAAAACCTGATGATACTTTGCATTATTAATATTATTGTTGTAATTATTTTCTCATTTTGTAATTTTCTGAATGAGTCTTGTATTTCATACAAACATTCATTCACCATTCCATCATTAAATAATTTCTATCGGTCTCTATTTCAGAAGAAAAGCTTTTTACTCCTTCCACATTGGAATGACAACGTGTTTTTTTTTCTCTCACTTAGATCGTAATTTGAAAACAGATCTAATCGATCTTTTTACCATTGGAGATCATAATTTTTAAGGAAATCTCTATTACCTGGCTTTAAGTTAATTTTGACGATGACAAAGACAAACTGAAGAGATCTACTCCCGATAATTAAAACGATTCTACCATATCACAAGCTTCTTACCAGCATGACAGTGTGGTTTATTCTCTTTAATTGTCTTTTGGGTGCATTTCCAGTTTTAGCTACGGGTTTGTAACATTTATATTTATTTATTTGATTGGAAAATAAAACAAAACAATAAAAAAAATATTATGAAAAGCTACTGTATGATATTTTATTTGAAAATAATCAAGTTAAAAGAAACATGATTACTTTGAAATTTCTATGCTTTAATTTCCGTAAAAAAAGGAGACTATTCGTTTTCGGTATTAATTTCTAGCAGTTAATTGGGTAACAGGACGATCCGGCCACAAACCAATCCGGCCACTATGAAATGGGAACCGGCCCCAGACGATCCGGCCCCAGACGATCCGGCCCCTAGTCAATCCGGCCACATGTACCCAAGACGATCCGGCCCCGTTAATCAACTACCTAAGACGATCCGGCCCCTGTGTATATAACCATTAAAATCTTGTACCCCAAGACGATCCGGCCCCTGTGTATATAACCATTAAAATCTTGTACCCCAAGACGATCCGGCCCCTGTGTATCTTATATAAATAAACATTGTCCCAAGACGATCCGGCCCTCGTTTATAATCAAACATCCAAGACGATCCGGCCCCTGTGTATATAACCATTAAAATCTTGTACCCCAAGACGATCCGGCCCCTGTGTATCTAAATAAACAATGTCCCCAGACGATCCGGCCCTCGTTTATAATCAAACATCCAAGACGATCCGACCTCTGTGTATATAACCATTAAAACCCTGTACCCCAAGACAGATCGCCCCTGTGTTTTTTAGTAGGAAGAGGGGGGGGGGACTTAGATTTGATATCCGCTGTACATATTTTGCTGTGCATTTCATTGGAACTAATTCTGTTTAAAATTTCATATTTTTTTGTGGTTTTGGTACCAATAGGTAGTAAATTATATGTAAAGGTATGTTGTTGACATGATATTGTAAGGTAAGTGTTCATGTTCTGGTGTATGAAGTGATTGCATTCGCCTTTTTGCCTAATTTTTCAATTTTCTATTTTTTTCATCTACTTCGAAGCATAGTAGATTAAATTAATAGGACGAGTATATGATTTATTTCAACGTTTATTGTAGATCATTGAAGCACTATGATAGCAATATTTCATGATTTATACATAATATAAACAAAATACACATACAATGATGTTAAACATATAAAACATACAGTACTACAGATAGAATACAATAAGTTCGTTATAGCAAAATGGTCACTAAACACTAAATTGATTGCACTGATAGTTCATCACGTCACATCAACGGAAGATCTTCCCGACGACTGTAAGGAACGCTGACGTCTTGATGGCTCTGTCCTCATAACGGTCCCATAGATCGAAGAGTTGACCCTGTTGGCGGCGGTAGGTGTCCCGTTGGTACCGTGTGAGTTGCTGTTCGTCTACGAGTTGGGCTGCTATGCTCACCGTCTCGGCCTCCTTCTTCAGCTCCGGAACCAGGCGATAGAACTGCAGATTGGTAGCCCCTGTCCTACTGGCGAAACGTCGGTGCCAACCTGAAACGATAAAAACACTTATCAATGTTCTGAATTTGACATGCATAACTAATTTGAAATATATATTTATAAGTGTAGTACTGCATCATATAAATGTATAGATGAACGGACTATCTGACGTGCACAGTAAATATTTCGTTTGAACTTTAATATATATTAATTTTTTATAAATGAGTACAATTCAGTTTGATAAAAATTATTTTACAGTTCAGATTTTAATATTTTTCTTTTTATATTTTATGATAATGAATTTTAATCAAATTATAAATTACCTTCGGTGTCGTTGTTGGTCCTCACTGGTAGACGGAAGACAGACCACTGACGGACAGACCATACACTGCTGCTGAGCCACGTGTTCTCTAGGTACGTCATCAGATCTTTAAGTGGTTGCGTAGTTGCTGACATCTTGAGTGAGTTGAAGGCGGGTACTATGTGGTCTGCGGGTAGGTAGGGTAGACTGAGTAGCTGGCGAATGGAGTGGTATGTGGTCTTTCGTTGGTTGTAGGTAGTCTTGAGTCCCAAGTTGGCAACTTTCCTCATAACGGCCTGGCCCCAGTGGAAAGAGCATCCCCTGATGTCTGCCTCTGGAAAAACCTCCTGTATAGAACGCCATGTTGCTGCTTCAAAATCCAGGGTAAATGACTGCACTCGTGCGTTTGGTAGAAGACTCCTGATGTGTTGGAACACCTGAAATGAAAATTAAAAAAATTAAGAAACCTGAAAGAAATACATAATTAATATAACATACATTATACAACATCACTATGAAATAGAATTTCAGTAGGTCATTGAAAATATTAACAAAGATGCATTAACTAAACATATAACATTACATTACATTAAGGCATATGTATATCAATAAACGCAAATTTAAAACAATTTAATGAAAAATAAATAAATTTGAATAAATTTAACGAAAATTTTAATATATACATAGATAAGATAAGAATGAATTCAAAATTATGTTTTATAAACGAATTTGAAGAAATACCTTGTCGTAGTCCTTCTTCTGACGTCTGGACATCATCACGAAGAGGAGGGGAACCTGTTTCATGCAGCTCTCTTTCTGGATGAAGGCGTGGATGGTGAAGAGTTGAGTGAATGGCTTGTGTATAATCTTGAAGGTTCCGTCTAAGTACCATTGTCGGGCGGTCTCCAGGAGGTCCAACTGAGTCTTGCTGGCGTAGATGATGTGTCTGGCGGTGTCCACGCGGAGGTCTCCCCTGAAAAAGTTCTCGTCCTCCAGGTATGAGTGGTCGATGTCGAATGTTAGGTCACTGGGTTCCGTGGGTCTCATCTTCTGTCGCAGTCGGTTGGCGGCCCTGATTAGGTTGAGTGGGTTTGGTAGGTTGAAGTCGTGTGTGGTCATCTTGTCCCTCATCTCTTGGTCGACGATGTTGCCTGCTGGTCTATATGGGTCGGTAGATGCGTTGCGACCATTTTGTTGGATGTCACTCTCGTTGATAGGATTGGTTGGGTTGATGAGTACGGAGACGTCAAATGAGTTGTCGGTAGGTGAGTGATCCATTGAGTGGGTGGGCGAGTGGTCCATTGAATGGGTTGGTTGGGTTGATGTTTGGTCCATTGGTCGGGTAGGTGAGTGGTCCATTGAGTTGGTTAGTTGGGTTGATGTTTGGTCCATTGGTCGGGTAGGTGAATGGTCCATTGGGTTGGTTGGTTGGGTTGATGTTTGGTCCATTGGTCGGGTAGGTGAGTGGTCCATTGGTCGAGTAGGTGAGTGGTCCATTGAGTGGGTTGGTTGGGTTGATGGTTGGTCCATTGGTCGGGTAAGTGAGTGGTCCATTGGTTGTGTAGATGAAATCAGTGGAGTAGGCGGAGGAGGCAGTGATACATCAACATCTGGGTATGAGTCATCTAGGTCAAGTACATCGAGTGGTGGTGGGGGTGGCGGGAAGTCATCATCATCATCATCATCAATGTGGGTAGATGACAGCAGTGGCGTCGATGGCAGTGGCGTTGGTGAGGGAGGTTGAAGCGGTTGATGCTTTGGCTTACTTTTTTTAATCTTAGGGATTTTGCGTCTGCGACGCTTAGCGGGTGGAGCCAACACATTTTCAATGTCATCTTGAAGAGGGCTGCGATCAGGAATAGGAAGTCTACATCTGCTGCAAGTGAACGGCAATTCTATTTCCCGTCTTTTCATGGCTCTGTACTGTTCCTGCGTAATATTTGTATTGCAGGTGCGGTGCTGCCTGCTAGAACACAGGTCGCATTCTAGTGACTGTTGTTTGGGTCGGCATTCTTGGTTACATTCAACACACAAGGAAGACATGGTGATTGTGATGCAGAATTGATGAGATACCCAGTATTTAAACATTTCATCTTTGCTTATGTTACAAACATGCTCACTTTTTTGTCAGCTTGTGTGAAGTTCAGTCATCTCTTTTAATGAATATAATTATGCGGTATTCACTTTGATTTACTGATAATTAGCACACGCGGTAAAGTAATTAAGATGTGAACTGTTCAAATAATTATATATGAATTCATAATGAATCTATTTTATCTATATTGTTTCAGCTTGTTATACAAAGTCAGTGTCTTCTGGGCTTGGGTTCACAGCATCACTTTGATAAACATACATTTCTCTCTTAATTAACTTAACTAAATTAATATGTCAAATTGGCGATTTAATTGTTTTTAAAGAATAATTTATTTCTTGTTATTAAAAGCTTTACAAAAGTCAACCTTCAACTACAGTTATATGTTAAATGTGAAAAACTATTCCCGTAATGCGTTGTTATAACCAAACATGTTATATCAGATGAAAAAAAAAAAGGATTAGAAAAAAAAAATAAATGTGAAAAAAAATGAAACCTCAGAATGTAAATTCAGTATTGTCCATTATATGGGGGGCGGATCATCTTGGGTTAAAAAAAATATCTATGTAAAAAGTGGCCGGATCGTCTGGGGATATACGTTATAGTAATATTAATTTATTTTCTGTACAAGTATATAGGGGCCGGATCGTCTGGGGTTCTATACCGGGCCGGGTTTTCTTGGGATACATAGTACATTTAATGCACATGTGAATAAACAGGGGCCGGATCGTCTGGGGATAGTCATTATTATCTGCAAAGTAATTATATACAGTACATGTTAACGGGGGCCGGATCGTCTGGGGTACCTGTGGCCGGATGCGTCAGTGGCCGCATCGACTGGGGTCAGAGAGCCGTGGCCGGATTGGTTTGTGGCCGGAACGTCTAGAAATCAGTTAATTGATTGTTTATTTATTCGGTTTTTTTTTTATTTTGCATATTGTATTGTTTATCTTTATTTCTCATTTTATTTCTCTTCGATTATGAGCGAATGGAATCATCGTGTCCATCCGTCTGTCTATATACTCGTAACCTTTTACAGAAGAGTTCGCAAAATCTGTTATAAATTAATGGTAAACTATGGAAACGATTAACTCAATCCTGATTCGTGTCAAGTGTCAATCTTAAGCCAAAATATTTGTCTGTTCTTTGTATAATTTTCTTTTTTTTTTCTAATCTTACGATCAGCTAATGGGTTCTTGCCATTTTAGGGTAGAATTGTACTTATGACCTTTTTTCAAAGATATTATATATCAAAGCTGGTTTAATTTCTAATGGTGAAGATTTTCAATTCTTAGAATTTGAGATCATGCCATTTCTAGTACTTAATTTTACGATTTAGTCATTTACTTTCAGAGAAATCATCAATATTAATATTTTCATGATAGACACCGTATCATAAATGTAATATGCCTGACGTTATAGAATCATCATTGTATTTTTATTATTAATTCATTGGCAATTATCATCTTAATATTGCTTATTTCCATGTGGTTTTTTCAGATTGTGATGTTAATGAGCTCGTAGCGGATGTGGCGATTCTTTTGGAAGCTTTTATTCAATAGGAAGAACCAATTCTGACAAGCAAATAGATGCTGTGAAAAAATTGGCGAATTTCTTTGTTCTCAACATTGATAAATTACAAATTGGAACAGTCACGTTTTCTTCAACCGTTAAACCGATATCAGAATTGAACAAGTATGCCCAACATCACGATGATCCAGCCACTTTAAAGACTAATACGTTGTTGGCCATAGATTCCATTGCTAACAATTATGAAGCTAGGGGTACAAAAACAGCGGAGGCCTTAAAGTATGTGATAGAACACAATTTTACTAAAGAGGAGGATGACCGTCCTGAAGCACCAGACATACTAATTGTTATGACAGACGGAGCATCTGATGACAAGGTAAAGCTTGCACATGTACCTCTTGTCGTATTAGACAGGTGGATATGTAACACGAGTGGTCGCATCCACGATATTGTCTTTACGTCTTCCTGATCAGTTAGATTAGCATATTTTGAACTTAAATCTAATTTTCCATGTTTAATACATGATTTTAATAAGTATCTTGCCCTAGGTCCGGACTGCGAAGAGTTCTAACGAAGATATTACAGTGACCATTTTTCATGTTCGCGGACTTCGCACTTAGGGCACTGCACTTCATAGGGACTGTGTCAATAAAGCAAAATGTTGGTTCTATTCCAATGAGCTTAGAATACTTTGTGTGAACTATATATATAAAGCTTTCCCTGTACTTTTGTGCACTGTGTGTTCAGATATTACTTTTTTCAATCACACCGGATTTCTTTTATATGGCCCCAAAGAGTGAAGTCCGGAGTTCGAAGTCAGAAGTACGTCAATTTGAAAAATGTACATTATCGAAACAAATTTTTTTTTAAATATCGGCTGTTTTATATAAAAATCTGATTATCGATGTTAAACACAAACATGCAAATTATTCTACATTCAATAGCTTCTTACAAAACCGGTTATTTGAAAATTTCTTATCTGCAAAATCTATAAAATAGATAAACTTGATCTGAGTTTTTTTTACGGTTCGTCCGCTCATATTTCAAATATTTTCCATTCTCTTCATACTAATTTTGTTCTCTTTTTTCATAAGAACGCAACCCTACGAGAGGCGGACAGTCTACGAAGACATAACATTACGTGTATTCCAATAGGAATGGCAACAGGGAAACATTATCATTGGATGAACTGAAACGGATGGCAACCAATGAGAGCTATGTTTACATACTGAATAGTGACGATGCACTTGACAGTTCTCTTGGAACATTAAAAAATATGATTTGTAACAGTAAGTAATGGAAATTTGCCGACAGAAAGGAGGGGTTACATAACGTGCATTACATGTACGATAAATGCACTTGCTGTGTGTTGTATACCCGTAACAAAACACAAATTAAGACACTTATTCTCTATATAGAAAAGTTTTGGTGTTTGCTGCAGGTGCTACAACAATGTCCTGTAGAGGATCTTCTCCTGTCTTCTCAAAGCTGATGCCAGAGAGAAGGTTTTCTTAAAACAAAATATAAGCAATGTTTTTTTTTTGTTTTTTGGGGGGTTTTTTTGGGGGGGTGTCAAACAGGCAGGTCTGTGACAGCATAGTTTGGACATTTCATTTTTCTTTATGTGTTTAACAATTAGGATTTTGGATAAACAATAAAGTCTGTTTTGAAAGTCAAGATATCTTTTAAAAACAATAATAGTCATGCAACTATAGGACTACAGGTCATTTTTGTATATAATTTATTAGTTGGCATCGCCGAAATGTCAAGCAAGGCACCACGGACGACTGATTCTCCATCTCCGATTTCAACGACAACAACAAGGAAGCAACATGTTAAATCAACACACAGGCCTACAACGCTACCTACGTCTACAAGGAGTATTGTAACACCATACCATCGTACGAAGAATAAAGAACATACTGCAACACACCAACAACAGCATACTACCGGTAATTATTATATATTTATATGACTAAAATTGCCTTGTATTTTGACACAAATGTTCAGGACGTTAAAAGGAGATTTCATTATCTGAAGTACATATTAATGACCGGGTGATTGCCAAAGTAGGCCTTCAAATGTGCTATTTCAAGATGATTCAATTTATTTTGATCATCTGTTAAATTGTCTTCGTTAAGAATAAACTTGTTTTAATTCAAAACATGATTTAATTATCATCATATATCTGGAGGATTCACATTAGTTATTTCATCTTTTATTTTATAGACAGAAACAAAATGACGTCAACTGAGGCATATGTTACTCCAATTCCTATTTCAACACAAACAATGAGACAACATATAGTATCAACACACAGGCCTACAACGCTACCTACGTCTACTAAGAGCACTATTACACCTTTTCATCGAACGAAGAACAAACAACACATTTCTTCCAAAGAGCACACTACCTACAGACTACTTTATGGTAATATATATTACTCGAATTGCTGCATTTTTTGTATTGTTACTAATGCTCTAGAAGCTTAGAGAGGATTTTATTGTCAACCATGTAACCTTCGTTCTATGAAAGTATAGGTCGAGGACATGGACAAAAATAAGATCAAAAGCCAGAAAAAATTCATTATTTTCGACAATTTTTCTATTTATTTGTTCGTTAGTGTGATATTTCAAGATAATTTATTTCGATCATCTCTTTAAACTGTGCATTGACTGTTTAAATACAGCGTCTTTCTTATACGTTATGATCGGGTTAAAAAAAACAAGGATGTTTCTGTGCACGTAATCCGGACAGCCACATAATTTACCAATTTGACTGGAAGACCGTCCTTTGTCAGTCCCGCTTCCCATCGGGTCTTAATTTACCATGAATTATTTTAATTTAGTTTTTTCGGTGTTTATTTTTTGACACTACAATGAGTTGTAGGATATCATTCCCATTTCCTTTTTCTCTTTGAATTATTTTTTAAGCTTGTATAATTTCATTTCTACCATTTTCAAAACATTGATCATAATGTAAATGCATGTATATCGGATATGGTTCGAAGGGTCAAGGGAAATCAAATATAGAAATCATATTCAAAATGTGGGAAAATCTAAAGACTTTTGACACTTTATAAATATTGTTTGCGTCAAATAATCAAATCAGTTGAAATACTTTATTATTTTAAACACTAGGACATGTAGGAAGAATCCATTTCTTTTGTACTACAATGTATCTATATGTAAAAAGATTTTTTATTGGACTTCACTGACGAGGGTTTAGTACCCGAAACGTGCATGTCTGGTCCATGCTGAAAATTTATCAGGTTTTAAATGATGCTATTGAATTTAAAGACGTTTAACATTTGAACTACTTGGTGAGTGTCACTGCTGGTGGACCAAGAGTCCCCGAGGGCACATGCAGCCAAGTTCGATCAACTTCGGTTGATCGTCTGTCTCTTCAACGCATTTGAAATTTTCTGTTACAAAATTTCATCAAATTTCTAAAACGTGGGTCCTGTAGCATCATATCCCATCCATTCTGCTACGTCTTTTGGTACATTTTTGGACATAATTTTCATCCTTTTTGGCCATATTACATTGTTTAGTCTAAGGATCACTGACGAGGTTTTAGTACCCGAAACGTGCATGTCTGGTCCATGCTGAAAATTTATCAGGTTTTAAATGATGCTATTGAATTTAAAGACGTTTAACATTCGGTCATTTACATGTATACCTGACGTAGATAAGAACAGGATTACGTTTAAATCCTTTAATGAAGAATTTTGCATAGGTGTTTTGTTTTGCTGAAAAGTTAAGTCGTTTCATTGGTCTCTTTATTAAAAGTAATTGTAAACTATTTGGTAAAATTTCACAAAATCTAACTTATTTTACAAATTTGATTATAATGATTTTCATCCACTGTATTTGATTTTCAATATATTCTAAAAGTCAACCACGTTTTCCTTCAAAGGCTCAGAAATTTGCATCGGAGCAGAACTTGAATTAATAAACTCTTAAAAGAAATAAACAAAACCTACATTGATTGATATTTTATAAATTTGTTAATTATTTATCTCGGACTCTATTTTCAAATATTTGTTTCCTGAGGCACCTCCCACACAACGTGTATATCTTTTTCAATTCCTTACTTTTGTCATAGTTTAAAATAGAACTAATCGATCGCTTTACCGGTGGGGATCCTAATTTGTAAGCAAAACTCTATTACTTGGCTTTGATATATCTTTGACGGTGATAAAGTTAAACGGGAGGGATCTTTACCGATAATTAAAATTATATTTTCGTATTGCTAGAAGTATTATTTTCAAGCATGAAAGAGTGTCTTATTATTATTTCATGTCTTTTGTGCGCTTTTCCAGTTTTAGCTACAGGTTTGTAACATTTATATTTATTTATTTTTATTTCTTTTTTTTCGAAATGAAAGTTTAAGATTCAAGCAAACTGTACCAAACTGTACCTATTCCTGTTCAATAGGAGACGAAACAGCAATGACTGGGGTGGGGTTGAAATTTTGTTTAAATAAATAATTTCATCTTCTTTTTTATAATAGTATCTTTTCATTTTCCCATTGCATTTTCGGAATGTTTCCTATATCAGCATTATAAGCTGTTTCGTTTGCTTTGAATAATTACCATTGATACTGTAAATTATATTTAGCTATCCGAAACACGTGGCTTGTGCAATGACATTAGTTTGAAATTTTCTTCAAAAAGGTAAAGAGTCAGATCCCTTCAATTTTCTTACTTTACTTTAACCAAATTTTAGCGGAAACATGGCAAAATAGACAATTAGCGTAATTTCCCTTATTATAAATTTATTTATTTATTATAAATTAGGTCTACATTATTTGAATTAGCGCAGTATCCATTGCGCCAACTCCGCTAATATATAAATAATGCGGAAGGGTTCTAACTCTATACCTCTTGGAAGAAAGTTATTTCATCTTTCTATAGCCAAGAACTGGTACAACACTTTGCTCATATACCTTTCGATAAAAATAAAGTTTGATCATTAACTTTTATTTCCACATCTTTGTCATCAGATTGCGATGTAGATGAGCTTGTTGCCGACGTGGTGATTCTAATGGATGCATCAGGATCAATAGGAAGAACCAATTTTATCAAGCAAGTAAATGCAGTGAAAAAACTGGTGGACTTCTTCGTTCTTAACGTTGACAAGTTACAGATCGGCGCTGTAACTTTTTCGTCAACCGTACGTACGGAATCAAAATTAAACAGATATGCACGTTTTCATGATGATCCAGCCACTTTAAAGAAGTACACGTTAATGGCAATAGATTACATCTCTTCTAATTACGAAGCTAGAGGTACAAACACAGCAGACGCCTTAAAATTCGTAATGGAACACAGTTTTACGAAAGAGGAGGGTGACCGTCCTGAGGCACCAAACATTCTTATTGTTATGACAGACGGAGCATCTGATAACAAGGTAAATGTAGTCCTCTACGCTTTCAAAGGAAGCGAATCATTAAAGACAAAGGGGTATTTTCCGCGATTGTTCAAATTCTCTTTTGCAAAATTAGGTGCCTGTGTAAGTGACTTAAGTATAATTATTATTCAAATGATTAATGCTTGTTTATCGATACAAGATTGACGATCATAAAAAATTATATCAAAAACTTAAATTTGATGTCATAAGTTCACTGGCGCTAAGCTGCATACTATAATGCCGTTCTTCCTCCGTCCTTTGTCGTACGTCAATTATTTGGCGAAAGATGTTTTTCACCTCTTATCCACACCTCAATCAAACCTCGCTTCTTCGAATCATAACCAAATGTCTGTAACAGAGGATGAGGGGTTTTGTACACCTATGAGTTAAAGAAGATCCTGACGACAATCTCAACAGCACTCACAATAGAACACCAAACTAAGCATCGACGGACCCCTAGCAAGCTAGAGGTGGGAACAGCATCCGTGTTAGGCTAGCCGCACCCGCCGTCGATATTTACGCACGAAATTAAAAAAAATATCTAAAATACATGAATTTTCTTATTATATGTCTATATAGAAAAATATTCAAAACACTTAAGCCGGGCTTCCACTGTCGCGAATGTAGAGGAGAATGAGCTACGATCGGAGGCGAATGATTAATCGTGTCACAGTCTTGTCTGTTCTCATGAAGTTTTTCTTGGCGCGATAGTCACACGATAGCACCGCGAATGCAACAAGAATACGCTACAATAGTGAGGCGAGTGTCATAGAGAAGAATCAACACAAATGTGCTATGATAAGAAGACACTGAGGCGAATGCGGGAGATTGAGACACGCGCGACCTGACAAGAATGTGACGAGAGCAAAACCAAAATCATTTGACATATCCAGGAGCATTTATACCCTTTGTTGACTTTGACAACTTCCCAGGTTGTTTTCTCTTGAAAAGCATCCATTGTCAAAGTTTTCAAAATTTTGATCCGCACACTTTAGCATCAACTCTGAGATAATTCGTCTTGTCACTGTCGTGTGGGTATTGAGTACTATCATGGCAAAGTTGTTTCAAGATCGTTGCTGATTCGCGGTCTTGACGCAATTTGAGTCAAACTCTATCTTGTCGGCGCTCTATCGTGGTTCACTCTCATCCACCTTGGGAACAAGAATACACGCGCGCTGCGAATGTAGGTGAATGCAACGCGAATGCGCGCTCTTGTGCCGCGAGTGTGAGGTTAATAAGAATTCAGACGCGAATGCTTTAAGTAGTTTGAAACATTTGCGTCGGTGCCGCGAACAGAGGAGAATGCAGGAAAAGATGACACGATTGTGACACGACGAGACAAGAATGTCCGCGATTAAGAGGAGAATACGCTACGATTAAACAAGATCACCTAATTGTAACTTTATTCCCTCTTCATTCGCGACAGTGGAATTTTTACGAGCTCCACAACGGCAAAGGGCACAAATGAGTCAATGAAGATCCTGACGATAATCTCAACAACACTCACAATAGAGCACAATAGTTAGCATCGACGGTCCGTAGCAAGCTAGAGGTCGGACCAAGTGCCTAGGAGCAGTTGGCAATCATAAATTGCATATAGTTTATACGGCTCAGTGCTTGTGTAGGACCTAATCCAAGTCGTAATTAAAGGATTTCTATAAATTCAAATGACTTTTCCTTACATACTGATGGGTATTTTTTATGTTTATTGTTATTCATATTTGTATATTTTGATAATGATTAAGTATGAAAGGCAGGTATTCTAGTGACCGCGTCTATATGGGGAACTTATTGTAATAAGTGGGCAAAATAGACGTTTGAATTTTTCGTTCTCAATTTGAAGTGTCCAACGTTTCATATATCATTATTTATTTTTTAAAAGATTCTAACTCTACAAGAGGCAGACAATCTACACAGGCATGGAATAACGTGTATCCCGATAGGAATTGGTACCAATAAAACACTATCATTGGATGAACTGAAACGGATGGCAACCAAGGAGAGCTATGTTTATATGCTGAAGAGTTACGATGCCTTGGACAGCTTTCTTGGAACGTTAAAAAATATCATTTGTAACAGTAAGTTTGCATCAACGGGACTGGTCCGTTGCGTAAAAAAGTAGGTAAAACTAATAATCGTACGCTATGCTAAAATTCGCTTTTTAGTGTGAGATTTTTTTTCAAATTACATTGTAATATGCAAGTGAGTTTTGATTAATATTTTAAATGATAATGATAGTGACACATAAATAATCAGTTGTAGCTGTTAACCATTTTAAAATTGCCATGTTTCGAAGAAATAAAGTTATATATTACTCCGTTTTGTGAATAAAGAGAGTTTGGTGAAGCTCTCAAAACCAGTTACTGAACGGAACACTATCTCCGAAATCTTGAAGACAGCTGTCTACAATGCAAAGCTATTGAATTTGAGAGTGTTCATAAACATTTATATACCATCTATACCGCTGTTTGAACAAAGAGTATGCCTTTATAAAAAAATATTTACATGGAATTCCTTAAATCAATTTTTCAATGATAGGATTTTTTTAATCTACTTCATCAAGGAAGGACTAGAACTACATTTCTAGTGTAAAGGTACCTCTTCATTATATCGTATTCATTCCATCTTTTATATTTTGAAACTCCATTTATATTTCGCTCCAACTCCTTTTTTGTTTTACAATTTGACATTGGCGTGATTTTTCTATATTTTTCCACCGCAAACTACTTTGTTTAATTCTACTTTTCTTAAACTTAATGATGGGCAATGATCACCATGAAATTGAATATCTGGATTATTTCTTTTCTAATATTTTCAAGATACTTTCTTATATCTAAACATAATTTTGCAGTTGGAATCACCCTTACGCCAAGTGAGGCACCCATGACAACTGTAACTCCATCCCCGATATCAACAACAAATACTTACCATCTTGTATCAACAGGCAAGCCTACAAAGCTACATACGCCTTCGAGGAACACCGCTGCACCATACCATCGAACGAAACAACACACTACCGACAAACAGCACATTACAGTCAAACAACAATACGGTAATTTATATGACTTTTTTTTGGTAAGCCGTTATCGTTAATTCGACAATAACAAATGCCGTACCCTAGGTGTACGTTTAAGATATTCATGTTTCAAGTATTTAAAATGAGATTCTCAACAGAAAGACTTTGCAATTATCACAGAGGAACATACATTCATGCGACACTTTCATGTTGACAAATAGAAATCTCATATCAATGCGACCAACAAATACTAGTATTACAAATTTTGTTATGTAAGAACTTTATTTATTGACAACATATTTGTTACCATATGATATTATATGACAAGAAGTTGTGTTATTTAAATCAATATTTCCTAAATTATCATCAACATACTCACTTGTTTTGAAGGACTATGTTGTTTTAAGCTAAAACATCATTTTATATTGCAGTATATTCACATAGATATATTGCATTTCCTAAAGATGTTGAAAATACGAATATCATTATATGAGGAAATACAGTTAAATGAATACGATATCTTAATATTCTTTTAATGTGTTAAGGTGCTATCTAAATGAAAAAATGAAAGCGCGGGCGCGGTATTTCAATACTCAAACCAAACACAGGTGAACTAAAGAGCGCGCATATTTTCAAGACTGTCGGCAGGGCATCCATGGAAGAAAGAGTGAGTGAATTTTTGTATGTTTCTTGATTTGATTTTGTTTATTCTATTGAATAAACGACAAAAAGAAATGAAAAATACAATCGGATATAATACACTCGTAGTGTTTCTTTTGTTCGGACACCCAGCAACCATCTGCTGGTGGAGAAGTAATTATCGCCGATTTTTTAAGCAGTTTTTGCTTTATTGCTTTTAATTCTCAAGACGTGCACATGAAATAATCTGAACAGCACAAAGTAGAACCCTTTACCTATAGTTCCATAATTTTTCAATAAATTCTGATGACTGGTACTGGTTTAATTTATAAGCAATGAAAATGCACTACCTTTAAGTACTCTTTAAATAGGTTGGAGAAGCAATTATCGCCACGTGGGGGTCATTCTCGTCTAATATCACATAGACTTGAAGTTACGAAGATGTATCCCCATATAACTCCAAAATGACCTTACCCTTGAGAAAACCCCGGTCTATCCTTGCCTACTTTACGTACTTATCCCAATTAAAAAAAAGAGAGGACACCGATTTTTGAACCAACTCGCCTGTCTCGCATTCTAAGCCTTTGTTTGCCATTTTTGGCTATTTCTCCGAACTTTATATTAAATCTGAGCTGAATTGTGTCAACATTGTATTCATACCTTTCTTATTTTTTTTGCAATCACAACTTCATCCCTCCCGGTCGAGCAAATCGCGAATCTACCAGCTATGTTCACTAGTGTAAAGCATACGCACGTACCATCGGGTACCCACATCCCGTCATGGCGGCACGCGATACCGATTCGTATGTTTACATCATTCAGTTTATCAATAATTAACGCACTTCAAGTTTGAATTTACTCTCAACGTGAGTGTGATGTTAAGATCAAGAAATGCTACTATGCATTTGATAATTATAAACAACTTAAAACACTATTTTTCAACCGAAATCAAAATAATGATGATGTAGGTACCGGGAATTCCGTGGAGTATGTACCACCAAATCATGCCCAAATACGGGTACCTACTTCCTTGTCATTTCCAAAATCTCAACATAGAACTATATTTTACAATTATCATGATCATCTGCGAAATTATGCATTGTGGCGCATTTAATCTTATATGATGTTCGCAGTGAGTGAAAAAATCAAACCTGAACTGCGTTAATTATTGATAATGAAGGATGTAAACATACGAATCGTTATCGCCTGTCGCCATGACGGGATGTGGGTACCCGATGGTACGTGCATCTGTTTTACACCAGTGGTGTTGACATTTCTCAGGTGCAAATGAACGGAGAGCTCTGATTGGTCAATGGTCTGATCTGGGAATTCAAACAGTTTTATACTGAACGAGTAGAGGGGGATATGAATATTTCCTTAACATGGCGTAAACATGCATAGATATAAGAAGTATGAGTGCTGAAAGAATCATGTCTCTGTCATTAGTATAACCGGAGATAATGGGCAAACGGCGATAATTACTGCTGGGTGATAACTACTTCCTGATCAGTACTGTCCTGTACACTAAATCCAGAGCACCCTATTTACCCGGTTTTCATATTGCGGTTTGAATGCAGCTGATCGGGTAAGTTGAAGTTAATTTCCAGTTACGACAAAAGGAGGTTAATTCTCGGAAACAATATTTTATAGCAAAAACCTTCAGACGACAGAATAAATTGCCAAAACAGGGTGTTCTGTATTTAGTGAACAGGACAGTAGTAAGGAAGTAATAACAGGAGCTACAATCTATCAATGCATCCCATCAATATAAATATATTTTATACAATTATGGACTTTTAACTTAGTGTATATGATGTGATATTGACTTACTATGAAAATTCCCGGTCTATTCTTAGGCAGTGTTATGTTCTAATTCGTTTCACTTAAACGAACATAAATCATTTAAAGAATAAACAACACATGTGTTGGATTAGGAGACGAAGCGCTCAGATATATTAACAATCTTTACAAAGTCAAAATTATTTTCCTCATGAAATATCTCTCGCTCATCTCATCTCATCTCATCTCATCAACATCATGCATCAACATCGACATCATGAATGAACTATAAATAGAAAAAACATACATTAATTATATGAAAAATTGCCATTGCATATATCAATGAACCATTAGGTGGAGAAGTAAAAAACAAATATTCGTAAATTTCTTATCAAAATTCGTCTATTAAATCGAAGGGGAGGGGAAGGGGGGGAGAAAAACCGTGCGTACAGGTGAAATCTGAGCCTTCGAATGACCCTATATTACAGGTATCCCTACCTTTCTAATTACTATTCATACCTGAACACATTAGCCAATCACAAAAATCGTTACATACCCCTATAGTACTACGTACTCGACCATAACAATATCATTTGCATATCACATGCTACAGTACCTGCATTAAATACATGTATATGGTGATTTATCCAGGAGCGTCGGCGACGTTATCAGCCAATCAAAGCGTCGCTTTTTATTGTTTATAGAATAATACTGATTTAGGGATTATACTTTTCTAGATCTTATCTCATTTTAAGTCATTGATAGAATATCATCTTGCATCATTTTTGAGATACTTCCTTTCAGGAGGTATCTCACTGTTATGGTAACTGCTTCAAAGTATGCAAATTGAGATACTGCCGCTGTGCACCTCAAAATATGGGTCATGTCACATTATATTCGTACCAAATTATATTATGTTCCTTTACGGAAGTTACACGAAATCTACGAATGTACGAAGGACCTCACATATACCGATACACGTTCCCCAGAATACAGACTACAAGGAGTCATCTTGGACATTTCTACTTTTCGTTTATTTCAAGCAGTTAGATCAGATACATCCAAGGAGAAAACAAACCGTCCTTTCATTAAAGTAAGATTTGCAAACAAAGGTATTGATAAATTGAATCTTGGTCAACTTTTGAATCACAAAACTGTCACAGAAAAAATCCCACCATATTTCAAAAGAAAAGAAACTCCTTGTATTTCCTATAGCTACACACCAACAGTTGCATCTAATTTACAAGTACAAACGATTCTTGCAGTGTATTGATTTAAGTAATCCCTCACTACATCCACTTCCTTGCGAATGTTCTTCATCGGATTTCAACTACTCTCCTTGTGGACACGTTTTTACTGGTGACCTTAGTATAGTCAAAAACGAAAAGTTGAGAGAATTGTTAAAAAGGAGTTCCAAATACAGAAAAAGTATGTCCTTTACATGGAACCAAAATTTCAAAATTATAATGGACTCTTGTGAGGAATATGCAAGACGATAGGCAAAGAAAGAGGATGTACAGGTTACTTTTATCTAGAATTAACGGATTAAAATCAACTGTGAACAGAACACCAGATTCGAGTCTATATCTAAAGATCCTGATGTTATCACAGAGCTTACCTACCTCCAAGAACATTATGTCATCACAACAGCGGACAAAGCCTCAAATAATTACACATTTACTTGCAAAAAGTACTATTTCAACAGTCTAATTAAAGAGTTGGGTTTAAATTCGACACCTGGAAATCCCACTAACACCCAACAAACCTTTCTGCCTCTGAAATAATAGACAACCACGAATCAGCTCTTGCTTCCTTTGG
This sequence comes from Pinctada fucata, assembly GCA_028142955.1. NCBI lineage: Eukaryota > Metazoa > Mollusca > Bivalvia > Pterioida > Pteriidae > Pinctada > Pinctada fucata. The sequence goes on from AP027102.1 coordinate 20,192,803, forward strand.
CTTCCGCACTAACAATTTAGATTTAGATTTACCATACTTATACTGTATACCTAAAATGAACAAGAATCCGTACAGACAACGTTTCATCGCTGGTTCCTCAAAATGTTCTACCAAATTTGTATCGATCTTACTCACCAAAGTTTTATCGGAAATCAAATCCGGGCTTCAAAAATATTGTCCGGCAGTATATTCTCGCAGTGGTATCAACCAGATTTGGATTTTAAAGAATTCGAAGGAACTTTTAGAACATCTGTAATCCACTCATTTTAGTCTAGTCCATTCGATCAAAGCCTTTGATTTTTCGACACATTACACTACAATTCCACATTCTAAATTGAAAGAAAGACTCGCAAAAATTAAAAGGAAAGCGTTTACAAGTAAGAACGGTAATCGCAAATACAAATTAATTGCTGTGAACTATGACAAAACCTACTTTGTAAAAGAAAAGTCCGATTCTGAAAATAAGTTTACTGAAACAGATATTATTCAGATGTTAAACTTTTTGATCTACAACATTTTTGTGGTGTTTGGAGGAAAGGTCTTCCAGCAAATTGTCGGAATTCCAATGGGGAAAAATTGTGCCCCACTCCTTTCCGACATTTGCCTTTACTCTTACGAAGCTAAATTCATTCAATCTTTGGTCTCTGATGGGAAAAGATACTTAGCTACTGACTTCAACTTCACTTACAGATACATTGACGATGTGTTGTCCATCAATAACCCAAAATTCACGGATTACATGAGCAGTATCTATCCTTTCAGACCTTGAAGTCAAAGAAACTACAGAGACAAATAATTCAGCATCCTATTTGAACATAATGTTGTCCTACGACACCGATGGTCACATGAACACCTCACTCTATGACAAACATGACGACTTCAATTTCAGCATTACAAACTATCCTTTTCTGAGCAGCGACATCCCTTCATCGCCAGCTTATGGCGTGTTCATATCTCAGTTGATACGTTATGCTAGAGCAAGTACCAAATATACGGATTTTGTTCTGAGAGCTAGGCGTCTTTCAGATAAGCTCCTCAGTCAGGAATATGATTGTGACCGACTAACATCGTCACCGAGGAAGTTCTACGGTCGATACACTATAATGTCCCACTCTCCAGAATGGTGGATGATATTCTGTCATAGACCATTTGAACCATCCAACCAAAGATTGTACTCTGTGTCTTCCGAAATGAATGTGACAGTTCTACCGAATTGAAGCAGCGGGTATTGCATGCAAGCAGAAGATGCTTACTCTTCCTGAGCACCTGGTCTCACTCCCATATCGGGAGTTCGCTTCTTTTCATATGGATGAAGTTTTTCTTTGTTTGCTTTGGTTCCTGTTTTATCATGATTTTGTATGCCTTGGTTTCTGATTTTCAGAATTATCGATTTTGTGCTGTATACAGGGATATGGTCATTATCCATATTTGTCAATTTGATCTACTTTTGAAATAGTTTACCTTGGGCATAACTTTGAACAGCAGGTGAAAGGACTTTCAAATTTTATATGGGTATTCCATTTCAGAGATCCAAAACATTCAGACTTCCTATAGGATGGCTTCACTACAGTTACAATGAAAAATGATATATTCAAGTCAAAGATACAGTTAGAGCACCTGAAGCTGGAAACACAATAATTCTTTTAAATCGTCATACAAACTACGATGATACTGAGAAACTTCTTGAGCAAGAGTATTTTCCGTGTGGAAAAAGTTGCAAGGGCAAGGTAGATGTGATGGAAAGATATCTAGGGAACTACAAAGGCATTCCAATTGCAGAAACAAATTTTACCACAGCAGGAGACTGGGTGGACTCTCAAAAAATACAGATTGTATCTGCCAACAAAAAAGACGGTACTTCTTAGTTTGATTATATTATTGCTAAGGCACTCAATTTATCATGGTTTTAAGGTCTTGTCTGTCATAACATGACTAGGAATTATGTCTCCAAGGTCTGTCCTTTGATTTTTCAAATAACGTTTTTGCTTTTACATATGGCATGTTGGTTGCTTGTGATAAGACTTTAATGGTACAAAACATTGACCATATGACTTGCTAACCTTTGAACTTCTTCGATAAAATAACTTTGTCAATAACACAGCATCACTAAAAAGTAATGATTGTTGTAACATTTATCCGGAATGTTTGTGTTGTCTGTATAAGTGGCACAAATATTACGGTTTACCTTGTATGTCTGGAAGACTACTTGGATGACAAACTAAATTTACATGAAAAATATGGCTTTGTACCAGCTGATAAAGAAGACAAACTTGGGTAACAGACTTAATTTACATGAGAATTATGTCTGTGGAAGACAAACTTAATTTACATGAAAACTATGTCTTTGCACCAGCAGATAAAGATGACAAACTTGGGTAACAAACTTAATTTACATGAGAATTATGTCTTTGGAAGACAAACTTGGATGACAAATTACATGAAAAATATGTATTTGCACCAGCTGATAAAGCGGCCAACAAGACCATTATCATCTGAAAACGTTACTACATATTTACTTTAGTTTCGGAACTTTCGTCAACTAATACTTATATCAAATGAAAGAGTCTCTAACATTTTGAGCAAGCATAACAGTTAATTGTCTTCATTCAACATCTCTATTTCTAAATTGGATCTCCCAACACTATATTGCATACCAAAATTACACATGTCTCCTTACAAAATTTGATATATTGCTAATTATAGTAACTGTTCAACTTCAAGATGGTCTAGAAATCTGACGCCAGCACTGACGGCTATTAAAGAATATGTGACTTAATATTGTGAAACTGTTCTAAACAGGAACGATGTAAATTTCTTTTGGTCTATTAAGAATTCAGAAGATGTGATTGACAAAATGAAATCTAGAAATTTCCAAGCAAATACGATTTCTTAATACGACTTCTCTAATATGTACCCCACAGTTCCTCATGACAAAATTAATTATCGATTATCTAAACTCATTAAATGGTATTTTGATCGAGAGCAGAAAACTTACATTTGTATATCTGAATAATTAGTTTTCTTTTCCTCAAAAGGCTACAAATCTTGGATATGTAGTGACCTGTGTAATGTCCTGTCATTCCTCTTGGACAACATTTATGTTAGATTTGGTGAGGATCTATACAAGTAGGTTGTAGGGATTCCTATGGGCACTAACTGTGCTCCTCTTGTTGCAGATTTATTTTTATATACTAACGAAAAAGAATTTATCCAAAATCTCCAAAAGCAAAGAAAATATGACGATTTGAAATGTTTTAATAATATACTTCTAGGTGTCTGGATGATATTCTGACTATTGACAATCCTGCTTCCGAGTTATATAAGAATGAAATTTATCCACAAGAATAAACACTTAACAAAACAAACGTAACAAATACAGAAGCACCATTTTTGGATCTTAATCGCAATTCTCTGTAACCGTTTAAACAATTTCGGCACGCATGGTCTCCGATTTTAATGAAATTTCACACATGAGTTGGGATCAACGAAAAAAGGTAAATTTAACCTTTTTTGGGTCATCTGGTTACCATGGCAACGGCCTTTAAAGTTTAGAAATTGGCTTAAAATAGACTTCCATGAAAAATTGTGTTGATCGATGTATCAACAAAATTTCTCAGCAAATCAGAATCTTCGTTTCCTGAAAATGACAATGGAAATTAAATGATTTCAAAATGCTGTTTGTATTTTCAATTTTCCTTCTATCTTGATTAGTATATGATAAGGAAATGGAATTTATCTTATAAAATGGGCAAATTCAAGATAAAGTGATTTGTTGCTTGGAACATTAGTTACCTTTGCAACGGTGAATTTGGTCTACAATATCACTAATTTTTCAACTTCAGAGTTATTCTTTATATTTTTGCATCATGATGAACATATAAAAACTGTTGGAATATATCCAACACAACGAGCTCTTTCAAAAACCGTGAAAACGTTATTGGGAACATATGTTACCATGGCAACCATTCTTTTTTTTCATAAAACAGTAATTTTAATCCTATTAAGCTCAAATTCAATATTGATAAAGATTTAAAAAAAAACCTTTATCAAAATACAAGAAACAACTTTCAAATAATTAATTGTTGCTATAGTACAAATGTTATTCGACCATACAAGATAAAAATAAGTATTTCTTGCAGTTTTTCGAAGCCCTTTTCTTCAAAAAACGAAACAGCTTTACATAACTTTTTTTCACATATATGATAAAGCAAAGTCTAAACTTTAGACCGTAAACCCAACATTATTATTACTCTTCTTGAAAGAGCAATGATAAGGTACTGATATTCATCAGTGCTTGAATTAGATTATGCTGCATAAATGATGTATGCGAGTCCAAAAACGCCCTAAAATGAATTTTTTCAACATTCAAAGTCCGTTTCCATTGCAACCGGATGTTATGATAAGAAAATTTTCAACATTTTTGTGTCGCCTGCAAAGCATAGCGACACTTAGGGATCACTTTGTCCGTTGTCCGTCTGTCACACTTTGGGTGTCACAGCCCATAACTTTTGATTGGTAAGTGATAGGGCTTTGATATTTCACATGTGTATTCCTTGTGACAAAACCTTGCTACACATACCATAATTTTTGACCTAGTGACCTTGACCTACATATTTGACCTACTTTTCAAAAAAATTAAGAATGGATATATCTTTTGATTGGTTGGTTATAGGGCTTTGATATTTCACATGTGCAATCCTTGTGGCAAGACCTTTCTACACATACCATTATTTTTGACCTTGTGACATTGACTTAGATATTTGACCTACTTTTGAAAAAAAGATAAGATTCGCTATATCTTTTGATTGGTAAGTGATAGGGCTTTGATATTTCACATATGTATTCCTTGTAACAAGACCTTCCCACACATACAATAATTTTTGACCTAGTGACCTTGACCTACATATTTGACCTACTTTTCAAAAAAATTAAGAATGGATATATCTTTTTATTGGTAATTGTTAGGACTTTGATATTTCACATGTGCAATCCTTGTGGCAAGACCTTTCTACACATACCATAATTTTTGACCTTGTGACCTTGACCTAGATATTTGACCTACTTTTGAAAAAAGATAAGATTCGCTATATCTTTTGATTGGTAAGTGATAGGGCTTCGATATTTCACATGTGTATTCCTTCTGAAAAGACCTTTCTACACAGACCATTAAATTTGACCTTTTGATCTTGATCTAGATATTTGACCTACTTTTCAAGAAAAGTAATATTGGCTATATCTTTTGATTGGTAGCTGATTGGGCTTTGATATTTCACATGTATTTTCCTTGTATCAATGCCATTCTACACATACCATTATTTTTTTACCTTTTGACCTTGACCTACATATTTGACCTACTTTTCAAAAAAATTAAGAATGGATATATCTTTTGATTGGTAAGTAAGGCTTTGGTATTTCACATGTGTATTCCTTGTGACAAGACCTTTCTACACCGACCATAAAATTTGACCTTTTGACCTTGATCTAGATATTTGACCTAGATCTACTTTTCAAGAATTTTTATCCACTTTCTAGAAAAATAATCAAACCGCTTCGCAGGCGACACAAGCATTCCTTGGATTGCTATTTTTTTTAATTTTGGGGCAGATTCAACCTTATGTATAAATTTTATCAAAATCTGAGACATACTGTGCCATGCGTTCTTCATAAAAGTGCAAATGCTTATAGAGAAAAGCTATTAATATCGAAATTGTAAACGGTAATATTCATACAAGTGAATATGACAAAGAGATGCTTTTGGATTAAACATAGTAAATTTCCCCTGGCTTGACGGTGATGTTTTCTAGACTACCGTCATTAGTGCTGTATATTGAAATAATTTTTTCAATACAATACAATACATTTTGCTTCAATACTCAATATTTTCAATACAATACGCATTTTATCATTTTCTCAAATAAATCATAATAATGAATCAATAAATGGAGGTTTTTTTTTGTTTTAATCAATGAAACTTTATAAAGCAGAACAAAAATTAGCATCACATGGATGTTTTCCATTATTTCAAAAGCAAAAATAGGAATAAAAAGATAACAACAACAGTTATGAAATATGTTTCTTTGTCTACCGAAGAATTCTGGCTGGTCACGCACAATTTCCGCGAATTGCAAATTATACTCCAATGAACACAAACATAAAGACAGTCAATTCTTATATTTACATTTTTGCACCTTTATTTGCACGAACATCGCAAACACAGCGAATTTACAGCATCTAAGAGTTCTAACAATAGTAAATTCTCTCTACGTTCAAAACTTAGACGTGACGTCGCAATGGCAATCCGATTTATCGGAATATGATTAGATAGAAGCTTTATGTGAACTCTTATTTCAAAACGTTCAAGATTCAGATGAAATATAGAAATAAGAACCAAAAACGAATTTAAAGATAAGGATTGTATTTCTTTATCAAATGTATTGAGAGTATCGATACTCAGCATTTGTTTATCGATATGTATTGAAAAATTCAAAATATCGATACTCTTCAATATTCCAATATCAAAATACAGCACTAACCGTCATACGGCATTTACATATCACAGCTCATCCGGTACGCTAGAGCATTTGATGACGTTAAAAATATGTCCTAATATGTTTGATTTTCACAGTAGAATCTTTAAAATTACGAAGAAACTTTTAAACTAGTCAAGACTTTTTGGAAATTTTACTAAAATTCAAGTCAACTTCTTTCGAAATTCGGATCAATACAGGCAACAGAGTATATTACTATTGGTATTTCACAACCTGCATTTTATGGTGACATAATTAACCAGATAAGAAAGATCAAAGATAGACAACATAACTATCGAAAATGCGTCAGAATCATCAAACGCCTTTTATACCGTGGATATGATCCTAATGTCATCAAACGGACACTAGGCTTGGTACTTGACCAATCTACAGTCTTGTACCAGCGCATTCTTAAAACTTGCACTTTGCCTGATTGTTACGACGGGACTCCATAACGGGCTCTGTCCAAACATCTTCAGAGAAGACAGGGCCCGACCACCTGTGTTCTCTGTCAATTGGACTACTCGGGGTGATAACATACATGAGCTCGCAGCGGCAGAGCACATATTGTATTACGTACGCCCTCTTGATATCCATTTACATATTTATCTGTGTTGCTTGGGTCCCTGTGTTTTGCGGATTTGTTTGTGTGTGGTCATTTGACAGGGAGGAGGTTGTTTTACACCACAATTGTACGTTCATCAAGACCTCTGGGTAATCGTAAAAGTGGGAGGGTTGTGCACACGTAATCCAGGATTACCATACCTTCTGTTATTTCCTTGGCAGATGCCTAAGTCGGCAACAGTTGCCCATCGGTCTCGTTGGTTTATGTGTAGTCCTTCGTGTTTGATGTTTCTGTGTTGTGCGTTGACGTTCCTTGTCCCTTTTGCGTCTCTCTGTGTTTTTGCATTAGGTGTTTTCGGGTTTGCTGTGGGTGCTGCAACCTGGTGTTGCTGGAGATCACCTCCTTTATTTGGTATTTTGTTGTTGGTACTGCAACCAGGTCTGGTTGGAGATCCCCTCCCTTCTTAGATGGTATTATAACATTTGAGGTATCTGAACTTTTGATTGGTAAGTGGAAGAACATTCGTGTTCCACATGATAGTTGAAATAATTGAGGAAAAGAGATGTCATGATTTTCAAGGACACGGTCATTTTGTGCTTAAAAAAAGCACCTTTACTAAATCATAAGTTCATTTCTTGCTTAATTTGTAGAGGATTCGGGGTCATGTAGTTTTTGTCCTGTCCGTTTGTCTGTTTGTTCGTCCACAATACTTTAACCTTGGTAAGGGATAGGACTTCGATATTTTAAATGTATGACCTTCGCATGGATATCAAAATATTTGAAAGTGTGACATTGACCTTTGATTTTGACCATTTAACATTTTTTTTAATGATAAAGATGCCGACTTGGCGCATTCGTGTTTCACAACCATATGTTTTTTTTTCTTTCTTTTTGACAAAATGCTAGCAAAGTTAGAGATGGATCTTGATGTTGAAAATTACGATTGCTAAAGATAATATTTGATAAAAGATTTTCCAACTTAAAATGCATGTCAATATTGTCTAACTTTTTGTGAAGTGTGATATGCATTTATCTTTGAATCATCATTTCTAAATTAATTCGGTGTTCTAAACATGCAAAAGTTATATTAAAAAATAATATATATTTCTAAATATTTCAATTTAGGTTGATTTAGACTTTGAAGTTTTTGATATGGAAAGAGACGGTGAACTAGAGCTTCCACCAATATATTTCAGTCGCTCAAAAGGTGAAACAGCTTCAGGTAACAAAAGAGTTGGGCCTTCATTCTAGGCTTGTTGAAAAATCACAACTATTAAATTTATATGGGATTTAATTGAACTCACCACTGTTAAGCTCAGAGTGAGTAAGTTACACATATTAATACAGTATTATGTATGGCAACTGGGGATAAACTGTAAATGACGTTTTATGAGACTCAAGTTTTGCAACTAAATGTCCCTTGATTGAATTTGAAATCACATTACAAATGTTTATCCCACTTCGCAGCTACCATTCCTACCAAACCTTTTTCATTCTAACTTGACCTGTATTTCGTGGTGTAAACATGAATTGATTTTATTTTTTCTAATGATTTTCCTTGGAATGTCCGGAAACCACAAAATATTGAATTTTTCTCTAATTTTCAGGGGGCATAACTCTGAACGTAATTGAAGAAAATGACCCTTTATTCGAACTTGATCTGTATTTCTTGGTGTAAAAGCTATATCCAAGATTGATTTTTTTTTTGGCGGGGATATTGTAATTTAAACTCACATTCCGAATGACAAATTTATTTGACAGTTGTGTTTTTGCATTGGGTGTTTTGCCGTGGGTGCTGCAACCTGGTGTTGTTGGAGATCCCCTTCTTTGTTTTGCAATTACCAGAACGTCAAGCCAGGCACCAATGACAGCTACACATCCAACAACACTAAAAGAAACGTTGACTTTGCATTACGTATCACTGCATGGTTCAACAACGTATACTAAAATGTCGGGAAGCACAGCAGCACTTTATCATCAAATGAAGAATGGGGAACACACAACCGGTAAACCAATGTTATATACTTAAAACTTTGAAAATGTTGCTAAAGCAATATATAGTAAGGTTAGGTATAATTTTTTTACAGCAAGTGAACTGTATTTATTTATATCACATATGGTTTTTGTAAATCAATGCGCAATTATGGCGTTATTCGACTAATAAAATGTGCTTTCTATGTATTTTTAAATATCAACAACAGTCCCTATTTCTATATTTAACGTGTATAAAATGCTTCATAATATTTGTCCTTGGTCTTCATAATTCTGATTAAAATTCGTTCGGAAACAAGAGACATTTATTCTAATTCTATTCCCAACCCATAATGACCAACTATTCTTATAATATGAAGCTCATATCTTTCTAAGATTTAAAAAAAATCCGTATTTTACATACAGTTAGCAAGAAGAAGGCAAACAAGGTATACCTATCAGATTATATGTCATTCCCTGCCTTACAGACAGCTGAAGTGACAACCATAGCGGTCGCTGGTGTAGTAATGGTAGTGATAGCTGTATGCTGCTGTAGACGGGTGTGTCTGGCTGCAACCAAGAGACGTAAAGTAGATGACGAAACAAAACAATGGTACAGCGCCGAGCAGTCCAAAGTTTAACGCCGAGATGACGATATCTAAAAAAATCCTTTAAGCTAAATACGAAATTTCGATAACTACATATTTAATGGGCTATATGATTGGGATTTTCTGTTTCTTTGTTTCGTATTTAAGATTGCTATACACAAACGAAACGAATATTATTTTTTTAAAGATTATATAAACATTTTCGAAATGGCGATTTTTCACAATTTTCCTTTGTACAGTGTTGCTTTCGTGAAAACCATTCTTTGACCACTTTCATTCAAATATCAGATTAGAACGATCAGATGATTTCTCCCTATTTCTCAGTAAGTAAACTTTAAGAAACAATGTACATGTCTTTTCAGGTCGGCTTCTAGTCTGCCAAATTGTAGAAATGTGTAATCAAGGAGAGACAACTGTTTCTACTTTTTGCTCTCCGTAACTGAGTATAAAATTACATTTCTTCAACAATATCTTTGAAAATTTATCTTAATAAGCCTTGGATGTAGACATTGAAGCATCCCATTTAATAACTTTGCAGCAAAATACAACCATAAGATGTGCCAATGTGGGTCGATGGCATTTTAGTGCGCACAAATGTACATAACTACATATAAAACAAAGGAGGGGATCTCCAACAACACCAGGCTGCAGCACGCACAGCAAAACTCCAAAACATCCAATGCAAAAACACGGAACAGACAAGCACGGGAAGAGACGGAAAAGGACAAGGAACGTCAACGCACAACACAGAAACATCAAACACAAAGGACCACACATAAACCAACAAGACCAACGGGCAATCGGTTTCGACTTAGGTTTTCCATCTGCTAAGGTAAATAACAGAAGGTGTGGTAATCCTCCTGGATTACGTGCGCACAACCCTCCCACTTTTCCGATTACCCAGAGGTCTCGAAGAACGTACAATTGTGGTGCAAAAACTTCCTCACTGTCAGATGACCACACAAAAATAAGACCACAAAACGCATGGGGTTCAAGCAACACAGATGAATATGTAAATGGATATCAAAAGACGGCGTTCGTAATACAATCTGTGCTCTGTCGCCGCGAGCTCATGTATGTTACCACCGAGTAGTCCGACTGACATTCAGAGAGGAAAGGTGGTTGGGGCCCTAGCCGTTTGATGCTTGGACATTGCTCGTCATGGAGTCCGATCGTCACAGTCAGTGAGAGTGCAAGTTTTAAGAGACTGTAGATCGGCCAAGTACCAAGCCTTGTGTCCGTCTGGTGTCAGTAGGATTATATCCACGGTATAAAAGACGTTTGATAAATCTGCCGCATTTTCGATAGTTATGCTGTCTATCTTTGGTCCATCTTATCTTGTTAATTATGTCACCATAAAATGCAGGTTGTGAAATACCTAAAGTAATATACTCTGTTATCTGTATTCATCCGAATTTCAAAAGAAGTTGACAATAACTTCTGTAAAATTTCCAGAAAGGCTTTACTAGTTTGTGAAAGCGAAAACCTTGTCCTAAATGTTTCCTGGTTAGTTGTAAATTTCTACTATGAAAATCCAAAACATCAGTACATGTTCTAGCATACCGGATGAGCTGTGAAATGTAGATACCATAAGACGGTAATATGGGAACATCACCGTCAAGCTAGGGGAAAGGGGTAGGGCCACGAAGCCCCTAAAACGACCCTGCAATTTTCCTTAAAATCAATCTTAATGAGAAATACTTGATATATTACATGAAATATAATGAATATTTCCCGCACCAACCGAAGCATCATAGAAAGTCTTGTGACGTCATCAAATAACGTCATTTTGACGTTATTGACAAAACATGGTCAAAAATGCTCGAAAATTTGTGTTAAGTGGAGAATTTCGATGTGGCCACATGCGTCGTGAAACATAAAACTTTTATGACAAGAAGATATAATGATTATCTTTCATTTGTATTTTTTTTTTTTTTTTCGCGATGAATGTGGCCAATGCTAATTTCAAATAAACATGTAGGTTTTGCAGCAATTTCACGGCAAATTCCCGATTAAGAGGTTTTCAAATGGCTTAAAGCTAGCGATAGAGGCATTATTTACAAAATATCAACACATTATTTAGTAAAGAACTTTACAAAGTATCAAGTCACAAATGAGTTAAAGAAGATCCTGACGATAATCTCAACAGCACTCACAATAGAGCGCAAAATTAAACATCGACGGACCCCTAGCAAGCTAGAGGTGGGACCAGGTGCCCGGGAGGAGTAAGCATCCCCTGTTGGCTAGCCGCACCCGCCGTCGATGTTAATCCACGATGAAGAACACAGTATATAAAACTCATGCACTGTCTGACGTTATGTCTATATAGAAAGTGCTATGGCGACCATGTCAGGGAAATATATTCAAAACACTTACTGTCAAACCCCTCGCGGGGAACTTTTTTACGAGCTCCATCGATGATCAATTTATTCAAATGTTAAGAAACAGGGCCGATTTAGCGGCTTCGTGGCCCTACCCCTTTACTATAGAGGTCCAATTACAACTCATTAATCGGCATTAAAATCCTAAAGAAACTTTTCCTTTCAAAATTTTTGAAGTTTGCATAATTGCGACCTTGTAGAATTTGTGAAAATAAAAGCAAACAAAGTCCGAGCGTATGTATATTATTCAACATTTTAAGAAATTAACTCTAGAAATTCTAAACATGACCTAAAAATGTATACCAAAGAGCTAATAAGGATTCATGCTTGCTTTGCAGAACGTTTCGTAAAAGCATAATTAAAAAATTGGACAGAAAATTGCATCAACTGCGAGTAGCGCATTGATTAAGACGTTTCCTGTCCAATTATTCGGGTGATACCTACATCAACAGAAAAAATACAAGATTCATTTCTTATCATTTTATATCATCTACTTATGGAAAACAGACTGTTTTATAATCAATCGACGCACAATATTTCGTAAGATCTTGGGATTCCACAGATAAAAAAATTTATACAAATGAAAATGTATACTTTTATATGAAAAATTTTGTAAAATTAATTAATTTTCAGAGACACCGTCCCTTTAAAGTACGATTTGCAAACAAATGAATTAGATCTTGACCAAATGTTGAATCACAAATCTGTCACAGAAAAGATCCCACCATATTTCAAAAGAAAAGAAAATCCTTATATTCCCTGTAGCTACACACCTACAGTTGCATCTAAAATTTACAGTTACAAACGATTCCTGTAGTGTATTGAGTTAAATAACCCCACACTACATCCATTACCTTGCGAATGTTCCTCATCGGATTTCAACTACTCTCCTTGCGGACACGTTGTTACCGGTGACCTTTATATAGTCAGGAACGTAAAGTTGAGAGAATTGTTTAAGACGGGTCCCAATACAGAGAAAGTATGTCCTTTACATGGAACCAAAATTTCATTGTTAGGAATATGCAAGACGATGGGCAAAGAAAGAGGATGTACAACTCGAGACCCTTTCCGAATGGATAAAATGCATCAGATGGTTGCTTTTATCTAGAATTTACAACTTACTAGCAACTGTGAACACCACATTCGAGTCTATCGTTAAAGACCCTGATGTTATCACAGAGCTGACCTACCTCCAAGGGCATTACGTCTTCACACCATCAGACAAAGCCTCCAATAACTACGCATTTATCTGCAAAAAGTACTATTTCGACAGCCTTGTGAAAGAGTTGGGTTTGACGTCGACATCCTTCTTACACTCCGATAAACCTTTCCGCCTCGGAAATAATAGATAACCACAAATCAGTTCTTACATTCTTTGGCTTTGACACAAATAATTTAGATTTAGATTTACAATACTTATATTGCATACTTAAAATTTATAAAAATCCGTACAAACAACCTTTCATCGCTGGTTCCTCACAATGTTCAACCAAATCTGTATCGATCTTACTCACCAAGGTTTTACTGAAATCAAATATGGACTTCAAAAATATTGTTCGACGCCGAATCGACGGTATAGTCTCGAAACGGTATTAAAGGCCGTATGGGGTCTATAAAAGACAGGTAATTTTCCTGCCATTTCCTCGCTGACCGCTGTAGGGTTAACATCTCTTATCGCAATCTAATTGGTCCTATGTATCCTTTATAACCCTCTCAATTTTTGATTGACAGCTTCAGATAGGTGAAATTGTGGTATATCTAATTAGCATAATCAAGTATACCTGTCCGTATGTCTTTGATGCCACACACTGCTTGCGTCTCTAGGAATATCACTGGTCAATAGACGCCGCGTTTATCACGCCTACCAAGCTTAGATCACTCAGGCGTGCATATAAATTACCACTCGGTTAAAAAAACGGCCTTTAACCAGATGTGGATTTTAAAGAATTCGAATGAATTTTTAGAACATTTGAAATCCACTCATTTCAATAGAGTCCATTTGATCAAAGTCTTTGATTTTTCGACACTCTATACAACAATCCCACATTCTAAATTGAAAGAAAGACTCAAAATCATAAGTGATGCGTTTACAAGCAAGAATTACAATCGCAAGTATGAATGTATTGTTTTTAATTATGACAAAACCTACTTTGTTAAGGAAAATCCGATTCTAAAAATAAGTACACTGAAGCAGATATTATTCAGATGTTAAACTTCCTGATCGACAACATTTTGTGGTGTTTGGAGGAAAGGTCTTCCAGCAGATTGTCGGATTACCAATGGGAACCAGTTGTGCCCCACTCCTTGCAGACATTTTTCTTTACTCGTACGAAGCTGAATTCATTCAATCTTTGGTCTCTGAGGGGAACAGACCCTGTTTCAAGGATCGGTGTCCCTGAAAATTAATTGATTTTACAAAATTTTGGAATGCATAATCTTTCTTTTCATACGAATGACAAATATGGATAATGACCATATCCCTGTATACAGCGCAAAATCGATAATTCAGAAAATCAGAAACCGAAGGCATACAAAATCAGGATAAAACAGGAATCAAAGCAAACAAACAAAAACCTCCACCATATGAAAAGAAGCGAACTCCCGATATGGGAGTGAGACCAGGTACCCAGGAAGAGTAAGTGTCTCCATGTTAGTATACATTCTCATTTGTATAAATTCAAATTTTCAGGCGAATCTAATGCATACATTCGCAGTTATAGACCTTTAAAAACGTAATTTTGAATTTGGGGTGCGCAGCTCTAAATTCATTTCACAGGCGCCCCTACAATGTATTGAGTATTTACAATATAGGTATTTGGAGACTTAATTATTAAAAAAATTGACAATATTATGGTCGTTACTGCATATTTTCAAATAAAACCTTTTATGGCTCCTTTTATCCTTTTTCTTTACCCTTTGGAATAAATTTTGCGTTTTCAATAAAATTTATTTTCAGGGACACTGTATCTTTCACAAAAATTCTTACGAACTCTTTCAGGAATCTTCGTAACTTTCGATCCCTTAATTCTTCGATGCTTAATTTGTGCTCTATTGTGAGTGCTGTTGAGATTATCGTCAGGATCTTCTTTAACTCATTTGTGTCACACTTATGCCCTTTGCCGTGTGGAGCTCGTAAAAAAGTTCCCCGCGAGGGGTTTGACAGTAAGTGTTTTAAATATATTTCCCTGACATTGTCGCCATAGCACTTTCTTTATAGACATAACGTCAGACAGTGCATGAAGTTTATAAATTGTTTTCATTTTCGTGCTTAAACATCGACGGCGGGTGCGGCTAGCCAACAGGGGATGCTTACTCCTCCCGGGCACCTGGCCCCACCTCTAGTTTGCTAGGGGTCCGTCGATGCTTAATTTGTGCTCTATTGTGAGTGCTGTTGAGATTATCGTCAGGATCTTCTTTAACTCATTTTGATCATTTGATGACAAATATGGATAATGACCATATCCCTGTCTACAGTACAAAATCGATAATTCAGAAAATCAGAAACCGAAGGCATACAAAATCAGGATAAAACAGGAACCAAAGCAAACAGAAACAAAAACCTCCACCATATGAAAAGAAGCGAACTCCCGATATGAGAGTGAGACCAGGTGCCCAGGAAGAGTAAGCATCTCCTGCTTGCATGCAACACCCGTCGCTTCATCCTTGTTTCTTAATTTCCGTTCGCTTCATCCTTGTTTCTTAATCCCGTTCGCACATCCTTGTTTCTTAATTTCCATTTTAAGTATAGAAAGGATATTAGAAAACATCATTTAATCTAAGATTAAATGCATTAAAACTTTTTATTCAATAATGAAAGTGTCGAGATTTTCTGAAATTTTTCGCAAGAATTTTTGTGAAATTGGGCCAAGATACGTAGCTTCTAACTTTAACTTCATTTACAAATACATAGACGATGTGTTGTCATTCAATTCAAAATTCGCGGATATCCTAAGCAGATTCTATCCTTCGGAACTTGAAGTCAAAGAAATCACAGAGACAAATAATTCAGCATCCTATTTGGACATAATGTTATCCTACGACACTGATGGTCACTTGAACACCTCACTCTATGACAAACGTGACGACTTCTATTTCAACATCACAAACTTTCCTTTTCTAAGTAGCAACATCCCTTCATCGCCTGCTTATGGCGTGTTCATATCTCAGTTACGCTATGCCAGAGCAAGTACCAAATATACGGATTTTGTTCCGAGAGCTATGCGTCTTTCAAATAAGCTTGGTCAGGGATACGTTTGTGGCCGACTAACCTGGTCACTGAGGAAGTTCTACGGTCGATATGGGGAACTCTTTATACATTATGATGTTCCACTCTCCAGAATGGTGGACGATATTCTGTCTTAGACCATTTTAATCATCCAACTACCGAATAAACTTGTATCTTCCGAAATAAAAGTAACCGGATGTGACAATTTTACCGAATTGAAGTGACGGGTATTTCATACAAGCAGGAGATGCTGACTCTTCCTGGGCACCTGGTCTCGCTCCCCTCATTGGGAGTTCGCTTCTTTTCATATGGTGGAGGGTTTGTTTGTTTGTTTTTTGTTTTCGTTTTTGTTTTTTTTTTTTTTTTCGGTTCTTGTTTTGTCCTGGTTTATATGCCTTCGGTTTATGATTTTCTGAATTCTTGATTTTGTACTTTGTATTGGGATATGGTCATTATCCATATTTGGTACCCTTGATTGTTAAGCAAACATCAACAAATTGTATTTTCAGCAACGAGTTTATTCATGTTTGAGGGACCCTACGTTCTAAAACTAGTGCTATAAACAGACTTCCGTGAAAATTCTGTTGATCGATGTATCAATAAAATTTCTTATCAAATCAGAATCTTCGTTTCTTGAAAAGAACAATGGAAATTAAAAGATAAAGTTGTCCTTCGTGTATTTATGGTGCTGTGTTACTGTCTTATGAGAGGTTCTGTTTATTAAAAAATATACTCTGTTGAAATGATGAAGTGTACCATATTTACATTTAAACCGTTTATGATGGTCGAAACCGAAATAGAAGAAAACAATCTAATAAATTCACGACGAGCGAAAATCTCAACATGATCTAAATCGTATGCCAATGAACCAACTTTGTCATCAGGGAGAAATCTCTCTCTTTTAGAATAATTTATCAAACATTGTTATGGATTATTTACCAATATAACTTAAATCAGTGAAAGTCAAACCCAAAACCAAATAGGGATACCACTTCATGAAAATATGAAACCTAACAAAGATAGAAAAAGTTAGGAAATCCCCAACATTGCAATCAGTTCTCAAGAGAAGAGAAAAAGCAGACAAACACATGGAGAAAATCACCCAGCACCATAGAAACATGGAGAACAACACTATCTTATGCACAAACTCAACAGAATCAAGTGGATAAACGAAATTTATTGTTGATGGCGCTGAATTAATAAATAATAATGATAGAACATAGCACTATGGCCATGGACTAGAAATTTTGATAACAAAACTGCGAAAATAAATTCTGAGTGTATTGGCGTAATCTGGGGAATGTATTCTGTAAGAAATACAAAAGTGCCAAGGCATGCCATTCAATAATCCTCTTTACATTCGTTGCGGGTGGCAAGAAAGGAGGGGATCTCCAACAACACTCGGTTACAGTACCCAAAGCAAAACTCCAAAACACCTAATGCAAAAACACAGAGCGGACATCCACAGAAAGAGACACGAAAGGGACAAGAAACACCAACTCACTCTATAGAAACATGAAACACAAAAGACCACACATAAACCAACGAGACCAATGGGTAACCGGTGCCGACTAATGACGACAATCCCAGCAGCACTCACAATAGAGCACAAAATTGAGCATCGACGGACCCCAAGCAAGCCAGAGGTGGGACCAGGTGCCCGGGAGGAGTAAGCATCCCCTGTTTGGCTAGCCGCACCCGCAGTCGATGTTCATGCACGAAAATGGAAACAATATTTAAATACATGCACTGTCTGAGGTTATGTTTATATTGAAAGTGCTATGGCGACCATGTCAGGGAAAATATTCAAAACACTTACTGTCAAAACCCTCGTGGGGAACTTTTTTACGAGCTCCACACAGCAAAGGGCATAAGTGTGACACTAATGAGTTAAAGAAGATCCTGACGACAATCCAAACAGCACTCACAATATAGCACAAAATTGAGCATCGATGGACCCCCAGCAAGCCAGAGGTGGGACCAGGTGCCCTGGAGAAGTAAGCATCCCTTGTTTACTAGCCGCACCCGCCGTCGATATTCATGCACGAAAATGAAAACAATATCTGAGGACAGCCATCTGTCACGCAAGTAGCAAATGGTGTGGTTATCCGGGATTACTCACGGACAATCCTCCCAGTATTCCAATTACCAAGGACGTTCAATTGTGGTATAAAACAACATCCTCACTGTTGGATGACCATATACAAAGAAGACCTTAAAACGCAGGGGTCCAAGCAACACGGATGAATACGTAAATGGATATAAAAAGAGGGCGTACGTAATATAGTCCGTGCTCTGTCGGCTGTAGCGATGTTAAACGTCTTCATATTGAATAGGATCATTTAAGAACAGATAAATTGGTAGTATGGACCAGACATGCACGTTTCAGGTACTTAACCCTCGTCAGTGATCGTCAAATCTTAACAATGCAATAATCCAAAAAAGTATGAAAGTTACAATGTTGAAAAATCGTACCGAAAGGCGTAGCAGGATGGATGGGATATGATGTTATTGGACGAAATTTTGATAACAAAAATTTTAGAATGCGTTGAAGAAACGATCAACCGAAATTGATCGAACTTGGCTTCATGAGCCCTTGGGGACTTCTGGTCCACCAGCAGTGACACTCACCAAGTGGTATAATTGTTAAACGTCTGCATATTGAATAGCATCATTTAAGAACAGATACATTGGCAGCATGGACCA
This sequence comes from Pinctada fucata, assembly GCA_028142955.1. Lineage (NCBI taxonomy): Eukaryota > Metazoa > Mollusca > Bivalvia > Pterioida > Pteriidae > Pinctada > Pinctada fucata. Next base: position 20,211,786 of record AP027102.1, read on the forward strand.
GACATGCACGTTTCGGTAACTTAACCCTCGTCAGTAATCCTCAAATCTAAATAATGTAATATGCCAAAACGTATGAAAGTTACTATGTCGAAAAAGCGTACCGAAAGACGTAGCAGGATGGATGGGATATGATGCTACAGGACCCATGTTTTAGAAATTTCAAGAAATTTTCATAACATAAGTTTTAGAATGCGTTGAAGAAACGATCAACCAAAATTGATCGAACTTGGCTACATGTGCCCTCGGGGACTCCTGTTCCATCAGCAATGACACTCACCAAGTGGTATAAATGTTGAACGTCTTCGTATGGAAAAGCATCATTTAAGAATAGATAAATTGGCAGCATGGACCAGGCATGCACGTTTCGGTAACTTAATCCTCGTCAGTGATCCTCAAATCTAAACAATGTAAAATGCTTAATAGCTAGTCTCTGTAAGCATTTGCACTTTTATGAAGGACGCATGGCACGGCATGTCTCAGATTTTTATAAAATTTGTACATAAGGTTGGGTCTGACCCAAAAGTAAAAATTTGATAAAAATTTTCCTAATATCACATCCGGTTGCCATGGAAACGGACTTTGAATATTGAAAAAAATGCATTTTTGGGCGTTTTTGAAGTCACATACATAATTTGTGCAGCGTAATCTAAAACAAACATTGATGAATTATCAGTACCCTATCATTGCTCTTTCAAGTTAAGTAATAATAATGTTGGGTTTGTGGTCTTGTCTATATGTTTCCATAGCAACAACACAGGTACCCTATCAAAATAGTATTTTTGGCATTTTTTCAAAATTCAACGATAAATTACTTACATTTTTGAGTTTTTTATGCAAATAAAACATAAGCATTCACATTGGGACACAGTTTCTGTTCGTTGCTATGGCAACATGACCTCAAATCGCAAAAATGGAAGCAATTTTGGATAATATTTAGAGTCCTTTTTCTACTAGATCATTGAATTTTAATTCAAAGTGATGAAAATTAATTAATGTATTCAAGTAGATCTTTCATTACACGAAAGAAAATTTTAAAAAAAATATTCAGGAAATAGCCCTTTGCTATGGGAACGATTGTTTAAATTTGCACATAGGCCCACTTTGAGTCTTTGGATACGGGCATCAAAAGTTAAGTAATCTGAATTTTTTTATATCTAAAATAAAGTTAAGACTTTGCTTTATCGTATATGTAAAAAAAGTTGTGTAAGCCTGTTTCGTTTTTTGAGGAAAAGGATTGGAAAAACAACAAAAAATGCTTATTTCTATAATGTATGGCCAAATTACTATAGCAACCATCAGTTATTTGAAACTTTTTTATTGTATTTTGATAGAGGCTTACTTGATCTTTATTGTTATTGAATTTGAACATCCTGGGATTAATAATTACTGTTTTATGAGAATAAGGGTTTGGATAAGTGGTTCGAATGCCACTATTTTTACGTGTTATCTGTGAACTATTCTTTGTCTAAGTTGCGTAAGCTGTTAGTAGACCTATCTAATATTATCAATTGTTTTGTTTGAGACTACGTATTAGGTATTCAATAAATCCATAATGAGAAATTTTCAGAAAATTGTGGTATAATTCACTTGGACTCTATCTAACTTAATTTTACATTGAAGTCCAAGAATTGGGATAAGATTGATCAACTAGCTAGCCGTGGTTTGTTGTCCAGTAATACCCCGAGTCGCATGAATCAATCAAATTTGATCGGTTCATGCGACGAGGGGAAGGAGCTGTTAAGATAAGGCGTAAAATCAGCCCTGAAAAGTGGAATTTTAAAAATTGAAATTTCAAGAACTTTTTTATGTGAAATGTATACCTATACTGCATACCATCAGAATATGAAGAAAATTTTTATCTGTTTTGCATATTATTGCTAATTTTGGGGTCAAAACTTCTCTTTTTCTCATAGAAATCAATAGAAAACGGAAAATTTTTTTTGAACATTGTTCCCCCCGGATATACAGAAAGCCACTTTTACTGGAGATGTATATCAATGATACATTTTTTTTGGCAAAGTGGGGTTCTGTATCTCCGGGGGGAACACAACCCCATAGACGAAAAACCAAAAATGGAACGGGGGGTGCATGTTTTAAGAATCGACCTTTTCGGCCATAAAATATAGCACATTTGACTATTTTTCCTCTTTAATCCATCAAAAAATGTAACCTAAATATGACTGAATGAAATATACAAGAATAAGGAATGAAATAAGCAAGAATGATGTTCATTTCTCCACCAAGGTGTATTTCGCGCTAATAGGTTTACATTGTAGCCATTGAATACAAAATGAGACCGTATTTTAAGTTCCGGATAGCATTATTTACCAATCAAAGGAATGTTCGAAATCTATTTCTGATACACAATGTAGACATATTTGATGTCTTTTAATTTATATTTATCCATTTTTGGTAAAATATTCTACAATTTTTACGTTTTTTGTCGATATTATCGGTTTTTCTATCCGTGCACCCCTACCTCTTTCGACCTTAATTTTAGAATCTTAAGGTTTCTTTAACGAAATGTAAAACATGTAAAAGGTCTGCAAATACATTATATTTCAATAATGATTAATATTTTTCTGTATACGATTCGCCACGAAGAAGAAATAAGTCACGAGATTTAGGGCTAAATAGGGCCCTTATCTTAACAGGTCCTTTCTGGACAAGAAATCACAGCTAGTTAGTTGTTATTTCTATTCTAATATTGCTTTGCACGAGCTCTACAGCACGTGCATGGGCGGAGCTTATCGAACTGGAAGATTGTTGGATATTTTACACCAGGCGAGTTCTATAGTAAATGTAGGGAGACAATCTCAAGTCATGTTAGAATTCAATATAAAGATTGTATCATTGCTATAAATATTGCATGCATAACGATAGTTTAATTCTTTTCCTGATGAATATCAAATTTATATATACTATTTGAGTTCTGTATCTGTATAATTTCTAAAACTAAGGGGTATCTCCCTCATTGCATAGCTCTGTCCTTAGCTGGGATTCGGCATAATTTTTTTTTTTCGGTCATGTTTAGAATTAAGCTCCTTGCGCCGACCCTTCAATGATTTTGGCCATATTTTTCACTTAAATACGCTTCTGTATAAACCCTACACAAAATTTGGAGCCGCTCATTTTGGCAAGAGGAAATTAAAGTTCTGTAATGTAGGTGGCGCCAGGAAAATTCACTTTGGCTTTATCTAAACTGTTTGGCATGAAGTACTACTGACGAGGATTAAAATATCCGAAACACGTGTCTCGTACAATGACAATTTCAACCACTAGGCTGGTATCGCTGCTGATGGACTGTAATGAGTTAAAGAAGATCCTGACGTTAATCTCAACAGCACTCACAATAGAGCACCAAATTGAACATCGACGGACCCCTAGCAAGCTAGTGGTTGGACCAGGTGCCCGGGAAGAGTAAACATCCCCTGTTGGCTAGCCGCACCCGATGTTCATGCACGAAAATAAAAACAATATATCAAATACATGTATTACACTGTATGAGGTTATAAGTCCCCAATCATATCGCTCACCTAGTTTTAGTGTTTACGCACTGCATTGGAATATATTCTAAATTTCCTGTCACGAAACTAAACCTAAATTTCTAAAACTAAGGGTTATCTCCCTCATTGCATAGCTCTGTGCTTAGCTGGGTTTCGGCAAGCTCCTTGCGCCTACCCTCCAACGATTTTTGGCCATATTTTTCACTTAAATACACTGCTGAATAAACCCTACACAAAATTTGGAGCCGCTCATTTTGGCAAGAGGAAATTAGAGGATTAAAATATCCGAAACATGTGTCTAGTACAACAAAATTGGTACTTTAGAACATATAATTCAATATTGAAAATTTCAACGATTTGTTGTAACTAACACATATATTTTATATACGCAGGTTTGAGAAAAGTCACAGGTAGATTTTTTTTTTCATAAGATCACCTTTCACTCGATTACATTAGATACATATTTTATCAATTCCTGGATCAAAATAACTTACTTCCCTTTCTACCTGAGTATCCATTTTGCTTTAAAAAGTAATCCTAATCAAAATAACCATAATCGCACAGGGGGTGAAGATTTTGTCCACGTGCGAAAAGCAAACAATATAGAGGGTCTCCTTCACTGAAGGCTAGAAATAGTGTACGTCATGCCAACATGATGATGGAAAGACATGTCCAGTGGCTTCATTAATTTTCAATATATTGGGTTCTTCTACATGCTCAAATATGTCTACCCCAAAGTAAATATTTGCACATTGTATCTTTTCGGCTATTGTATTAAGAGGTTATGTTACTACAATGAATAATGACAGACCCCGCATACACATTGACTTGAATTTTTGTTTCACCGTATGTCCGGTTTCGGGGGCACATGGGTTATGAGAACTTGTTTGCCAGATCGCATTGAATACATCGAGATTCCAGATTTAAACCTGAATATACTTTATTTCAGACTTAAGTTGTTATATTATCATCTATACGGAAAACTATTTTAGTACTATGATATTTGTTTGAAAGAATACATCTAAATTAGATTTTGTTTATAAAATTCAAATCTATATGATAGAAATTACTAAGAGCTGCCTTCTACAATGAATGATTGAGTAAAAGATAAGACGTATCTCCCTAACATGACAACACTGCAGTACACACAGCGGAGACGAGAAAAGGGAATAAACACACAGATACAATAAGCACAACCACAACACATCATTAAAACACGAGAAAATACTATATTTATAAATCTTTTCCACAACGTCTCATTGTTAAAAGATAAATCTTTGTGAATGGCAGATAATCTCAGAATTATTTCGCTACTTTTGTTATTGAGTCGACATACAAATGAAATTATGTAAATCAGTGAATGAGAGGCCAACACTAAACCCTAAATCAAAATCCAAAAATTACAACCAGTACTTATAGGCTTATAAAATCTTGAATGAATATAGAAAGCAGTACTTTCTTACGATGAAAAAATACAGGCAAATAGACAGAGACAATAACACACTACCATAGTAACACGACTAACAACTATCTAATATTAAACAGTGTACGGTAGGAATTTATTGTAGGTGGCGCTTTGAGAAACGCGCTGTATTGAATTACAGTCTAACCTGTTTTAAGCAGTCACCAAAGGGATACCATGAAAGTGACCTCTTAACGGAGGTGACCTTTTAATAAAGGTTTTTCAATAACCATGCTAAAGTACATAATACAAACGGGGATTTTCTGTTTCATGTATTGCATTGAACAGATACATGCAGTAGTACATGAATAATGTCATTTCATTAATTTTTTTATCATTGCTGACATGCATTTAGTAATGAAAATCTTTCGTCTTTTGAAATTGTTGGCACATTACAAAAATGTAAATAAAGGCATGAAGTGTCATCATAATATTTCACGAATAAATAGACATCGTATGCAAAATTTACGTATGATTTTAAAAAGTTCTGTCTGTCTTCCATTCACAAGAGAATCATTTAATTTCCATTGTTATTATTAAGAAACGACGATTCTGATTGGCCGAGAAATTTTGTTGATACCTGTATCAACACAAAACGGAAGTACGCGCTTAGCAACGTCATAAGCAACGTCGTTAGCAACATGATTTCAAAGCTGCAAATAAACGTTCAAAAGCGACGTAATGAAATGATAAGTAATCAATGTAATATTTTTTTGGTTGATCGAGGTATCAACACCAAAAATTGAGGGAAAACTTTTGCATCTTGCGCTACGCGCACGATGCACTTTTCCCTCAATTTTTGGTGTTGATACCTCGATCAACCAAAAAAATATTACAATGATTCCTTAAATCACTTAATTTCTCAATCCAGTCTTGAATGACATCATTACCATCGTCGTGCACCCCTTTCGGCCCTCATGGTACCATATATATACGTCCCTGGTGGTACCGAATACGATTTTATTACATTTTATAAACGATGAGATCCACCCAATAGATGCTTTAAAGGTATTATTGAAGTATTTCTCAAATAATAGGGTCCGTCTTTTTCATAATGAAAAAAATGTAATGGTTGGCGGATTCAAGAGGAGAGGCGGGGTCGTCGGGCGTCCCCCCCCCTCCGGCACGGACCCAAAAATATCCAAAAACAAGTATATTTTGACCCTCTTTCAGTAAAAAAAATCGGCAAAATTCGCTCCTTGACCCCAGCAAAGGGAGCGCTAGATTCGTCACTGAAAAAAAAACCCGAAGGTCTCACAAATAAATTGAGGTAAAAATTCGGCAGATTTAAACGTAACAGCATTGATCAGGTAAGTAAATTCCTCGGTAGTTAAGACTTTAAACGGAGGCATGCGGGCGAATCATAAATGACGATGTATAGTGAGTTATCAATATAATTATTTGACCGTGAATTTGTTTGCCTTTTAGGACAGAGACATTACAGACGCGAGAGGAAATATTACGCGCAAAATAGATACTGGACAGTGTCCGTTCTTTTGATAATGGGCCACTGCCTGAAACCATTTTCACGTCAGCTCGTTGCCGGACTTTTGCTTTTTTTCTTTTTCGGTCTCCCGCAACATCATGTTCAGCCGTTCCTCTACAAATTTCAGTCTTCCGTTTTAAGATTCGGGACCTTTAGTCCTCAAACACCTAGTTCGATCGCAATAGGTGATTGGTCTTGCACCTTTCGATAAGTTTATTGCGTCTGAACGCTCATTAAAACAGTTAAAACTTTCTGTTTTTATTCATTTGTTGTTGTTGTGATAGTTGTATACCTGATGACGAGTTATTAAGTACCCGATTACATTCAAACAGTTCAATCAATTACCGCTGACCGCTGCAGGCCTTGGATGCAATGTTTGTACAAGTAATTTGGGGCAATTACGGGGGACAGTACTGTTGACTTTTGAAGTCCAAGCCACCGACCGCTTAATTAGAGTCGAATCGGCGACTTGGGTAGTGAAAGGGGTGACCGCTGACCGCGTTACTGAGATGACTGCTTATTAGGGTACAATATCATAATAAAAACGGTTGGGAGGGATTCAGAGTGACCGTTAAGAGAAGGTGACTGTTTAACAAAGGTGACCGCTTCTACAGGTTAGACTGTAGTTTATTTAAACATGTATTCAAATTTCACATGAACCGTGTTACATACACAATCCATGCAAGCAACAGGATTGAAAAAAAAAGTTTCAAACTTCATTGTTGGTGGTGTTATCTTGTATAAGACATATAATTGAAATACTAGTAATTTGTATTTTAATGTCCCTTGACGTGGTAACTTTTGTACTGGGAATATTATTTTAATAGGATCATGTTTTGGAGTTATCTTCCCTTTATATAAATATACGAAAAATAGACTTTGAAAAATTTTTAAGATAAGGGTTTTTTTTATGGCGGTAAATGGAAAATCTGAGAGGTTCATTACTCTTAAAGATATTGCGAATTTCTTGTTCCTTTGAATTTGTTGTGTTTTTCACAATGATATCATCTCTATTTTGTATTCAAGCTTTGATAACAATGCAAAATTCATATTGATTGTGCAGATATTACAATATGTCAATTTGTGTCAACATCAAAGACTTCGGAGATAATTTGTAATGGAAAAATTCAAAACGTATACATAAATTTATCTTTTGTTGGCATTTGGTAAATACATCTATTATATAACTGTCAAATACATGTACTTGTATTATATTATCATTGCACAATTCAATATCGCGATCGATGATACGGAATATTACGTAAAACTATTTGAATTGCCTTCTCTTACTTATTCTTTATGAATTATGGAATCTTTTAACTTCTGACACTTTGTAGGAATAAAAACTATGATGTTAAACTAAGGGGTATATTATTTCTCAATTTTTTCCAACATTAGTAGCAGAGAGAAACTTTTCTTTTATGACAAATTTTAGGTAAATGTTATGTTTAAGAAATCTGTCAATTTCTTCAAAATTATGATATAGAAAATATATAGAAGGCCTCTACCTTATCATTATGCTTTCAATAGTGTTTGGTCACATTTTTCATTTAATCACGACCTTCAACCTACTAACTCTGTTAAAAATAGGTACCTGGAATTGAGAAAGTTGAGTTATTCTATCATAAAGATTCGATGTCCGATACCTGCACGTCTGGTGCACACAGTTTTGTCCTGAATGCTGCTCACTGATATTTTTTTTTTTCTCGTCGATTTGCTTTTGTAAACTGACTTTACGTCGTTTGTGTCGCACCTGATCTCACTTCGGAATGTTGTTCATTCCGAGGTTCGCAATTGTTACAATGGAAATTCTAATCTTTCTCGACTTTGAGACGGAACAAGTAATAGGTATTCCTCTGATGTTTATTGTATCAGGCTCCTGAGATATTCATATTGATTGGCTCAACTCTAGCATCGTCAATAGGAAACACATACACGATGCGCTTAATAAAATACACACCATTTTAACTATACAATCAAAATTTGCTACATGGCCGCATACAAGATACCCTGCTTCAAATTTGCTGTTTTCCTGCATTAAAGTAGTGATTATATTTCTAGTTTCTAATGTAAGTTCAAACTAAGACAGAGCCATCTAATTTACATGTACATCAATACTTTAATACTTTCCATATGAAGTTCGTCAAGGAATCAAACTGTAAAAAAAATGAAATGGAGAATCAATTTGGTCAGTCAGTCTTGTGATTTTTTTCGTGATCGAGAGACAAAAACACGGACTTTGAAAATGTCAAGGAGGAGGTAATCGTTATACATGTATGCAACAATTTTCCTTTCAATTGAAATAAACAGGCACATTGTTTTTTAATACATACATGTACATGGTTGACATAGGATATCCAATAACCCGAATAAAATGACTTGACGAGTTATGCATTCATTTATATCTATGTTACCACTTAAACACGAGGAATTTGACGACTCTCGTAATCTCCAGAGAAATAATTGTTTAGCCACTGGGGACAGAAATTACAGAGAATGGGAAAGTAACACAGTACACACAGGGTATCCTCCTTTATACTTGATCCCTGTCCAACGGGACCAATGTTTAATTAATCTTTTACAAACATGCCACAATGCTGATATTTTTAGGTTTACAAATTTGCCACTCACTGTGGATACTTAAATTCCAAATTTGAACTCCCTTAAATAACAGAATGTTCAGTGGGAGTTACTCAGAATAGTTTCATATCTACAAGTTTATCACATAGTACTGTGGTCCCACTCCACAGTACATGTTCCATGTAATGAGGTATTTTTTGCTATTCTACTTGATTCTTTTCGAAATTGAAAGTTTACAAGGATGACCCATAATGACGAGACTAACCATCCAACTAGGGTCAAATATACCTTCAAATGAGGGTCAAATATACCTTCAAATGAGGGTCAAATATACCTTCAAATGAGGGCCAAATATACCTTCAAATGAGGGTCAAATATACCCGAAACGTGCATGTCCGGTCCATGCTGCAAATTATTTTGTTTATAAATGATGCTATTGAATTTGAAGACGTTTAATATTCAAAGTAAGGTTAAAGGTTAAGAGTCAACAACAAGCGACAGCAACATACTTGTTTGTGAAATGTTAAATAATAACATAAGATTATTATTATATTAACTGACATTATTACTAACAAATGTCGTAATATGTCTATCATATCAACTGAAAATGAAAAAAAAATTGAACAAAACACAATTATATTGCCTATTTCCTAATTTGTGTAAACATTATCTTAAAACAACTTATTTTACTCGTGTTAGTTCTTCTGCACGTACCAATATTCTTTTAATGATTTCTTTTGTATTGCATAATTCTCTATTGCCGTCATACCTATGATGTTTTCCTTTTTCTTTTAAATGATTTGCACGACATTGGCATAAGTGACGTTTATTTTAATTAGAGTATCTTGGAATGTTCATTTGTCAGTTGTTACAATATCATCGATAACACCTGCCATTAATTATTGTATACTAACAAGCCATGAAAATGGGACTCCGTGATCCCCTGTCCGATCTGAAACCTGATCGGACTTCTCGATTTATGTCGCTTAGGTTCACACGTGTGTGTCACTTAACTTTCTGAATTTTGGCTGCGTCTGAAAATCACTTTGGCTGGAAACATCACTGATGAGGATTTAAAATCCGAAACACGTGTCTGGTGCATAATAAATTGGTTTGAAATTTTCTTCAAGAATTTACAGAGCTGGAACACTACCGTGTTATTAATATAAACACTTATTTCCTTTTGCAGTGTGGGGCAGTAGAACTTTTTTCCCGTGACTGGATGTTTGTTAAGTGTATTAATTACTTCTTTCCAGTACTCTCGCCTGAAAGAAGTTTTTTTTTACCCTTTATCAATTTGACATTATATAAATTATTTTGATATTTCGGAAACTTGTCATTTTATCCAAACATGTAATTGAAATTAAAGGAGGTAAGGTTAACATCTTAGCACCATCCCTCTAATGCTATTTTGAACATAGAATTTATTTGGATATGCCACTTAATCGACCCTACAGGACATTTGGAGCCGCTTACTCTCTGTAAAGCCCCTATCACACCTTCACGTTCGGATCCCGCGGATGTTTCTGCTATCAAACGTGCAAAGTGGTCTTTCTTTTGTTTTTCCTTGACCTTGTTTTGGTCGCTCCTTTCAGGGCAATACGTTTTTCTTACATAAAAGGGACAGCATATCTTTGTTTTGTAAAGGGAATGGTTTCGTCTCTTTTGAATATATTATCGATCTAGATTACGTTTGGTTAAAATCCATCTATAGCGTTCTTTACTATATTCAAATTATAACTGCAAGGGAAATGTGAATGGTATGGAGGCATATCTGAATTGACTCAACTTACGCTACGAAGACGGGATATCGTGACGACGATGTAATTTGTTTCTGAAAAAAGATCATATTTGTCACAGCAGAACGGAAACCTCTTCAAATTCAATAGCATCATTTAAGACAGATAAATTTGCAGCATGGACCAGACATGCATAGATATACGGCATCATTTGATTTTAGCTTCCATAATGTAGTTATTCGTTTTGTGATACATGCTTTTAGTAGCAATGAAATAAACATGAGCAGAATTTGTGAAAACCATGTTTGACTTGAAAGAGAAAAGTAAAAGTAACAGGGACACATAGGTCACAGCGCTTTATTTGTTGTCTTCAGTTTGAATTATAATGTTTCTGTAAAATTGTACAATGCAGAGCTCTCTAGGCCAGATACATTCATTAAATAGTCATTATTAGTATTTGAAGTAAAGCGAATTCATTTTCGATATATAGTATAAGTTAGGTTTGTTGGGGGGGGGGGGGGGCAATATAATTTGTATATCATGTTCTCAAATGATGAATGGACCATAGTTATTCACTTATTGATAAATAAATAATTAAACTAAATCAATAAATAAATGAATGAATAAATCTTTGTCTATTTAGATACCATGCAGACATCAGTAAATTCCGAAAGCCGTTCCAAGATACTTTACGTTCTCTGTGTTACATTTTGTATTCAATGACAAATATGGACAATGACCATATCCAAATACACGGTAAAAACTTGATATTTCAGAAAATCCCAAATCGGAGGCATACAAAATCAGGATAAAACAGGAACCAAAGCAAACAAACAAAAACCTCCACCACATGAAAAGAAGCGAACTCATAATCTAGGAGTGATACCAGATGCCCAATTAGAGTCAGCATCTCCTGCTTGCATGCAACACCCATCGCTTCAATTAGGCAGAAATATCACATCCGGTTAATTCCATTTCGGAAATTACAAGTAAAGTCTGTGGTTGGATGGTTCAAATTGTGTAAGACAGAATATTATCCACCATTCTGGTCAATGGGACATCATAGTGTATGACGAGTTCCCCTTATCGACCGCAGAACTTCCTCAGTGACGATGTTAGTCGATCACAAACGTATCCCTGACTGAGAAGATTATTTGAAAAAAGCCTAGCTCTCAGAATAAAATCTGTATATTTGTTACTTGCTCTGGTATAACGTATCAATTCGGATATGAACACGCCATAAGCAGGCGATGAAGGGATGTAATGCTGCTCAGAAAATGGAAGCATGTGATGCTGAAACTGAAGTCGTCACGTTTGTCAAAGAGTGAGGTGTTCATGTGACCATCAGTGTTAAACGTCTTCATATTCAATAGCATCAAGCATTAAGAACAGGTCGGTTTACAACATGGACCAGACATGCACGTTTCGGGTACTTAACCCTCGTCAGTGATCCTCAATCTAAACAATGTAATATGGCCAAAGAGTGTGAAAATTATTATGTCTTAAATGTAGCAGGACGGTTGGGATGCTACAGAACTCACGTTCTAGAAATTTCAAGATTTTTTTATAACAAAAATTGTCATAGGACAGCATTATGTCCAAATAGGATGCTGAATTATTTGTCTCTGTAGTTTCTTTGACTTCAAGCTCCGACGGATAGATTCTGCTAAGGTAATTCACGAATTCTGGATTGTTGATGGACGGCACATCGTCTATATATCTCTAAGTGAAGTTAAAGTCTGAAGCTAAGTATCTTTTCCCTTCAGATACCAAACTACAAAGATTGAATGAATTCAGCTTCGTACGAATAAAGAAAAATGTCGGCAAAGAGTTGGGCACAATTGGTCCCCTTTGGAATTCCTACAAGTATAACATTTGAATAATATCTGTTTCAGTGTACTTATTTTCAGTACAGGTTTTGTAATACTGACAATAGCCACAATGTTACTTAGTTATAAACGTGCAGGCTAGCAATCGAATAGCACATCGCAGCGAAATACACATCGACAGCATTTTGACATTGTTCAGAGAATAGAAATGAACAATGATAAACGTCTTCAAATTCAACAGCATCATTAATAACAGATAAATTTGCGGCATTGATCAGAGATGCAAGTTTCGGATACTCAACCCTCGTGAGTGATCCTTAATCTAAACATGGCCAAAGAGTGCGAAGATTATTATACCGGATGTGAGAGTTCTACCGAATTGAAGCGGGGGGTGTTGCATGCAAGCAGGAGATGCTTACTCTTCTCGGGCACCTGGTCTCACTCCCATATCGGGAGTCCGCTTCTTTTAATATGATGGAGGTTTTTGTTTGTTTGGTTTGGTTCCTGTTTTATCCTGATTTTGTATGCCTTCGGTTTCTGGTTTTCTGAATTATCGATTTTGTGCTGTATACAGGGATATGGTCATTATCCATATTTGTCATGTACAAAAATATACCGAAAGACGTAGAAGGATGGATGGGGTATGATGCTACAGAACCCATATTTTATAAATTTCATGAATTTTGGAAACAGAAAGATTTGAATGCGTTGAAGAGACAAACCATCAACCGAAGATCGAATTTGGCTACATGTGCCCTCGTCCTTGTCCACCAGCAGTGACACTCACCAAGTGCTTCAAATGTTCAACGTTTTCATATTCAATAGCATCATTTAAGAACAGTAAAGTTTACAGCATGGACCAGACATGCACGTTTCCGTTACTTAACCCTCGTCAGTGATTCTCAATCTAAACAGTGTAATTTGGTCCACCAGCATTGACACTCATGTTAAACGTCTTCAAATTCAATGGCATCATTTGAAAACAGATACATTTACAGCATGTATCAGACATGCACGTTTCGGGTACTCAAGCCTCGTCAGTGATCCTCAATCTAACCAATGTAAGATGGCCAAAGAGTGCGAAGATGAATGATAACCCTCGGTATTTTTCTCAATCTTTGCACTTACATCTAGTAAATTTGGCAGATCTTTTTTACGACATGAACAAAGTAATGTAATTCTGTATAGGTAAGCACTGCCCAACAGTCGCATATTTCTTGTTAGCTAGCGGTTTTGTTCACGAAAAGTCACGGAATAAATCAGTTTCGCATCTCATTTCATGGACGAGTAATGTAGTAATAAGACGAAAAATGGATTTGATTTATTTTCTTTTATTTTCTACCAATCGGTAAAAACCGAATCTTCACCATAGCTTTATGATAGGGATTCATCTAGAAATACTTTCGTATAAATACTGACTACAATTTTCAAAATGGCGGCGGGTTTCTTAGTTGAAGGTTTTTGAAAGTGTCAGTATGCATCTTTTCTTCCTTATTTTCGATATTTTTCACTTGTTTCGTATATATACCATTCGGGTCCGCTCGCTCACTTCGCTTCGCTATAAGCTTTTTCTCTTACCATCAAGACCTTACGGTCTCCTTATCCCACCATGAGTTGATATCAGCAATATCTAATGAGTTAAAGAATGAGTTAACACTCATTCAAGTGCCATGCATAACGCACCCTCATTGATTTCTTTATCTCAAGAATATATAATTCCTTTTTTATTGAAAGAAAAATTTAACAATGAATATAAACAATGTGTTATTTTCACACTGGTTGCTTTATTTGGTGGCTTGTACTCATGGACACCAAAAGGTTATCATTATTAAAGGTATGGTTGTATTTTATAACATGCTTTGAAATTCAGTCATTAACACCTCACAAATTGCTCACTCGACATTTCAAGCTAGATGGTGATCTTTAGGAAATGTGTTTCTAAATATTTTTAAAATGTGCTTTTAAACATCTGTTTCCTTAAATTAATTAAAGATTTAAGGAATGGCTAGCAGCTAAAATATTATTGATATCAAATACGGACATTAAATTCTGAAAACCTATACATCATATATTGCATAATAACCATGCCCCCTTCCCGGTTACCTTAAAAACAAGCCTCCCGGTTAGCTTAAAAACAAGCTTTCGTAGTTGGTATGAAATGTTTTAACATATGTACAGTCAACTTTACTTTTTAACTTAGTTTTGCACGTTTTTGTATCATAAGCAATAAAAATTACTTCCATTGATTTCAACAGGTTTTTTGGCCAAACTTATATAATGAGTCTCAAGTCAGTGAGTGAAGCATTATCACAAAGCTTAAGGGGTAACGAGTGGCTGGTAAGCGAGCTAACTCGCACAGTCAATAACTTCGTTTCAATCAGTGTTGAACTGTTTTCCCGTTAAAGTCAGAGTCAAATTTTACAAATTATCGGAACTCTTTAACAAAGAGTTACATAAAAAGGTTGCGGTTTGACTCGCACCAAAACGTTTTCGCACTGGAAATATTCGCATTTGACAACCCTTTACTAGTTCAACGCGGGAATGCATGCACAACTTTTTAAAACATTGAGGATATAATCCAAATGATTTGATCGCTAAATAATGGGAATATTCACTTAAAATTTTACGGTTAAACGAAAAGACTAGGGCATCTATTTTTGATATAGCATAGTTTTTATCAGTTCTGGTGCTCTGGATCAGTGAAAATCGTCAGGACTTATTCTTTTTTCCGATGATTTCCTCAAAATCGTATTCCCATTACCTTAAATTTTATCTTATTTGGCTGATTTTCTCGTCTTTATACGTATAAATTTTATAACAACATTAGGTTAGAGAACACCCCCTCATTTGCTTGGAACTCCCCCCCCCCCTCCCCCCGCCTAGGAAAAATTTAATAACGTTCATTTAGAAAGTCTAAATATTTCTAAAGGGACAGGTTTTTATTCGAAAATGAGAAGAAAATGACATGTCGTGTGATTGCCTTTACTTCACAAGAATATATTATACAGGAAAGATAACTCTAGCAACTTTTGTATTTGAAACTTTGAAGCTGATCAGATTTGCCGAGCTGTAACATAAAAGTATTGATGGATACCTCAGTGTTTAATGATTTTTTCCACTTTTTATGTCCCAGTACATGAATATTACATACGTTGCATCCCCCAAAAAATATTCTGCAACAGTAAATTTTTTAGATTTCTATTAGGTGTACAAATTTTGTGCATTGTCTCATGAGACTGTCACCATCTTCAATATCAGTTTCTGATGAAGTATTGATGGAAAGGTGTATCAAAATTACTGTCATATGCTTCAAAATCATTCATATTTTCAGTAAATAATAACAAATAACTGAAAAAAATTATTCAGATTTTTAGTTTTTTCTGTCATTTATACAAGCAGACACTCGTTACCCCTTAAATCAAAATTCGAAAATCAGAATCAATATACATACAAAACCTTGAATTATAACAAACAAAGATAGGGAAGAGATCCCAAACTGAAGGGTGATAACAATAGATCACACTCTCATGAGATGAGAAAGAGGGAACACACAGACGGTAAAAATAACGTCATACCATTAAACATGAAGGGCAAACGATTCGATACAGATTATATACAGAGACGTTGTATATGCTCATGTGACGTGCATATGTAAACTAGTATATTGTATTGACACAATCAATTTAGTCAGACACCGTCCCAAATGAAAGGAGAACGAAAAGACCGAGTTCGTAAATATAATGTTGTCCTTTTATCGTGTTTAATGATGTTATTTTATTGTTGTAGCTGTGTCTGTCTGTTTGTTTCCTTTCTCCTGCTTATACGCCGCTGAAATCAGTCCAAAGTCGTCACTATTATCTGAAAATGAATCTTTGGACGAAAAACCTTCTGATACTTTGCATTATTAATATTATTACTGTAATTATTGTCTTATGTTGTGATTTTTTGATTGAATCTTGTATTTCACTCACCATTCCATAATGTAATCATTTCTTTGGTCTCTATTTCAGAAAAAAAGGTTTCTACTCCTTCCACATTGGAATGCCAACGTGTTTTTTTTTAATTTTCTCACTTAGATCGTAATTTGAAGACAGATCTAATCGATCTTTTTACCATTGGGGATCATAATTGTTAAGGAAATCTCTATTACCTGGCTTTAAGTTAATTTTGACGATGATAAAGACAAACTGAAGAGATCTAGTCTCGATAATTAAAGCTATTCTACCACATCACAAGCTTCTTACCAGCATGACAGTGGGGTTTATTCTCTTTATTTGTCTTTTGGGCGCATTTCCAGTCTTAGCTACGGGTTTGTAACATTTATATTTATTTATTTCATTGGAAAATAAAACAAAACAATGAAAGAAATATTATGAAAAGCTACTGTATGATATTTCATTTGAAAATAATCAAAGAAAAAAGATTACTTTGAAATTTCTATGCTTTAATTTCCGTAAAAAAGGAGACTATTCGTTTTCGGTATAAATTTCTAGCAGTTAATTGTTTGTTTATTTATTGGGGTTTTTTTTATTTTGCATATTGTATTGTTTATCTTTATTTCTCTTTTTATTTCTCTTCGATTATGAGCGAATGGAATCATCGTGTCCATCCGTCTGTCTACATACTCGTAACCTTGTACAGAAGAGTTCGCAAACCCTGTTTTAAATTAATGGTAAACTATGCAAACGATTTACTCAATCCTGATTCGTGTCAAGTGTCAATCTTTAAGCCAAAATATTTGTCTGTCCTTTGTATAATTTCTTCTTTTTTTTTCTCTCATCTTACGATCATTTTTTAAAGCTAACGGGTTCTTGCCATTTTAGGGTAGAATTGTACTTATGACCTTTTTCAAAGATATTATATATCAAAGCTGGTTTCATTTCTAATGGTGAAGATTTTCAATTCTTAGAATTTGAGATCATGCCATTTCTAGTACTTAATTTTACGATTAAGTCATTTACTTTCAGAGAAATCATCAATATTAATATTTTAATATTGAACACCGTATCATAAATTCAATATGCCTGACGTTATAGAATCATCATTTAATTTTTATTATTAATTCATTGGAATTTATCATCTTAATATTGTTTATTTCCATGTGTTTTTTTTTTTTTTTTTTTTGTTTCAGATTGTGATGTTAATGAGCTCGTAGCGGATGTGGTGATTCTTTTGGATGCATCTAATTCAATAGGAAGGACCAATTTTGGCAAGCAAATAGATGCTGTGAAAAAATTGGCGAATTTCTTTGTTCTCAACATTGATAGATTACAAACTGGAACAGTCACGTTTTCTTCAACCGTTAAACCGATATCAGAATTGAACAAGTATGCCCAACATCACGATGATCCAGCCACTTTAAAGACTAATACGTTGTTGGCCATAGATTCCATCGCTAACAATTATGAAGCTAGGGGTACAAAAACAGCGGAGGCCTTAAAGTATGTGATAGAACACAGTTTTACTAAAGAGGAGGGTGACCGTCCTGAAGCACCAGACATACTAATTGTTATGACAGACGGAGCATCTGATGACAAGGTAATGCTTGCACATGCACCTCTTGTCGCATTAGACAGGTGGATGTTTAACACGAGTGGTCGCATCCACGATATTGTCTGTCTTTACGTCTTCCTGATCAGTTAGATTAGCATATTTTGAACTTAAATCTAATTTTCCATGTTTAATACATGATTTTAATAAGTATCTTGCCCTAGGTCTGGACTGCGAAGAGTTCTAACGAAGATATTACAGTGGCCATTTTTCATGTTCGCGGACTTCGCACTTAGGGCACTGCACTTCATAGGGACTGTGTCACTAAAGCAAAATGTTGATTCTATTCCAATGAGCTTAGAATACTTTGTGTGAACTATATATATAAAGCTTTCCGTGTACTTTTATGCACTGTGTGTTCAGATATTACTTTTTTCAATCACATCGGATTTCTTTTATATGGCCCCAAAAAGCGAAGTCCGGAGTTCGAAGTCAGAAATACGTCATCTTGAAAAATGTACATTATCGAAACAATTTTTTTTTTTAAATATCGGCTGTTTTATATAAAAATCTAATTATCTATGTTAAACACAAACATGCAAATTATTCTACATGCAATAGCTTCTTACAAAACCGGTTATTTGAAAAATTCTTATCTGAAAAATCTATAAAATAGATAAACTTGATCTGAGTTTTTTTTACGGTTCGTCCGCTCATATTTCAAATATTTTTCATTCTCTTCATACTAATTTTGTTCTCTTTTTTCATAAAAACGCAACCCTACGAGAGGAGGACAGTCTACGAAGACATAACATTACGTGTATTCCAATAGGAATTGGCAACAGGGAAACATTATCAATGGATGAACTGAAACGGATGGCAACCAATGAGAGTATGTTTACATACTGAAGAGTTACGATGCACTTGACAGTTTTCTTGGAACGTTAAAAAATATGATTTGTAACAGTAAGTAATGGAAATTTGCCAACAGTTACAATTTGCGTAAAAAATGCTTAAGAAGTGTCTTTTCTGTATTTAAAATATTATTCTTTTGGACGCCGCACGTACCATTGACGAGTATTTATTATCCAAAACAGGCAGGTAGTCCCACCGGTAGCAGCACGCTTGACACACATATTCTTTGCTGCAGCGTTGAAATTGTTACATAATTAGCCACTACAAAGCGTTAAAAGTATGTGATTTTTTACAGTTAATTGCTTCCCATCCATTTCATTGGAACCTCGCACTTTCTGTAAAGTAAATACACAAATCTAAATTCAAAACATAAAACCAGAGAGCGCTACTGGAAATTTTGGATGCTTCTGAAAATATCACTTTGGCTGGAAGTATCACCGATAAAGATTTAATGTGTGAACATGTCTCTAGTACACAGTAGTATACAAATTGGTTTGAAATTTATAGAGTTGGAACACTTCCGTATTATTGCTAGTCAGTATTTTCATATATATGCACAACCAATGTAATTTCCTAAGATGTTACTATTGAAAGAAACGTTATGCAATTCGTGTATAAACACTCGTGACGTCACAATGCATAAGATCTAAAGAAGCATGCCGCGACGGCTGTTCTAACCTGCAAACTGAGCCCGTGGTGACCTGAATTTTAGCGTCACCCTTTTACCTAGAAAACGCGATTTCAGAATACAAAAATGAAATAGACAACTATGGTGCATATATATAGAATAAATGTCATAATTTGTTGTTTGTTACGGGTATACAACACACAGCAAGTGCATTTATCGCATGAAATGCGCTAACGCGCATTACATGTACGATAAATGCACTGGCTGTGTGTTGTATACCCGTAACAAAACACAAATTAAGACACTTATTCTCTATATAGAGAAGTTTTGGTGTTATGCTGCAGGTGCTGCAACAAAGTCCTGTAGAGGATCTTCTCCTGTCTTCTCAAAGCTGATGCCAGAGAGAAGGTTCTCTTAAAACAAAATATAAGGAATTTTTTTTTTTTTTTTTTTGGTCAAACAGGCAGGTCTGTGACAGCATAGTTAGGACATTTCATATTTCTTTATGTGTTTAACAATTAGGATTTTGAATAAACAATAAAGTCTGTTTTGAAAGTCAAAATATCTTTTAAAAACAATAATAGTCATGTAACTATAGGACTATAGGTCATTCTTTATATAATTTATTAGTTGGCATCGCCGAAATGTCAAGCAAGGCACCCAGGACGACTGTTTCTCCATCTACGATTTCAACAACAACAAGGAAGCAATATGTTAAGTCAACACACAGGCCTACAACGCTACCAACGTCTACAAGGAGCATTGTAACAACATTCCATCATACCAAGAACAAACAGCATACTGCGACTAAAATTGCCTTTCATTTTGTCACAAATGTTCAGGACGTTAAAAGGAGATTTCATTATCAGAAGTACATATGACCGGGTGATTGCTAACGTAGCCCTTTAGATATGCTATTTCAAGATTATTCAATTTATTTTGATCATCTGTTAAATTGTCTTCGTTAAGGTGATGCCCCAAATAAACGTGTTTTAAAGTAAAAACATGATAAAATTATCATGTATCTGGAGGATTCAAATTAGTTATTTCATCTTTGATTTTATAGATAGAAACAAAATGACGTCAACTGAGGCACTAAAGGCGTATGTTACTCCAATTCCTATTTCAACAACAACAACAACAATGAGACAATATATTGTATCAACACACAGCCCTACAACGCTACCTATTACACCTTTTCATCGAACGACGAACAAACAACACATTACTTCCAAAGAGCACACTACCAACAAACTACTTTATCGTAATATATATTACTCGAATTGCTGTGCATTTTTATATGGTTAATAATGGTCTGGAAGTTTAGAGAGGATTTTATTGTCAACCATGTAACCTTAGTACTACAAAAGTATAGGTCGAGGATATGGACGAAAATAAGATCAAAAGCCAGAAAAATGCATTATTTTCGACAATTTTTCTATTTATTTGTTCGTTAGTGTGATATTTCAAGATAATTTATTTGGATCATCTCTTTAAAACGTGCATTGCGGTGCATTGTTTGTTTGAATACAGCGTCTTTCTTATTCTTTTTTGTCTTTGAATTATTTTTTAAGCTTGTATTTTCAAAACATCGATCATAATGTAAATGCATGTATATCGGAAATGGTTTGAAGGGTCAAGGGAAAGCAAATATAGAAATCATATTCAAAATGGGGAAATCTGAAGACTTTTAAACAAAATCCTGACACTTTATAAATATTGTTTGTGTCAAATAATCAAATCAGTTGAAATATTTTATCATTTTAAAAACTAGGACGTTTAGGAAGGAATCCAATTCTTTTGTACTACAATGTATCTATATGTAAAATGATTTTTTCATTGGACTTCGGTCATTTACATGTATACCTGACGTAGATAAGAACAGGGTTACTTTTAAATCCTTTAATGAAGAATTTTGCATTGGTGTTTTGTTTTGCTGAAAAGTTAGCTTAAAGTCGTTTCATTGATGTCTTTAATAAAAGTAATTTTGAACTATTATGTAAAATTGGTCACAAAATATTTCATATTTTACAAATTTGATGATGACTCCTCGGGTGATAACATGCATGAGCTCGCTACAGCCGGCAGAGCAAGGACTGCATTTCGTATGCCCCTACCCTATTTTTATATATATTTACATATGCATCTGTGATCCTTGGGCCCTGCGTTGTGCTTTCTTGTTTCAATGGTCATCTTACAGTGAGCAGGTTATTTTACACAACAATTGCGCGTTCTTCGAGACCTTTGGGTAACCGGAAAAGTGGGAGGTTTGTGCGCAAGTAATCCAGTATAACCACACCATCTGTTACTAACATGGCTGATGGCCGTCCTAAGTCGGCACTGATTTCCCATGGGTTTCGTTGGTTTATGCGTTGTCTTTAATGTTTGATGTCTCGTTTTCTGTTCCTTGTCTCTTGCTGTATGTGTCTTCTCTGTTTTTTCACTTGGGGTGTGTTCAGTGCTCCATCACTAATGATGTAAATTCTAAGTAAAATGTGTCACGTGATTTAATTCTATGTTTTGATTGGTTGTACACTTCTAACATGCTGATGGCTGAATAAATGATGCAAACTGTTGGACGCTCTCATGTTTCGTCACAGAACATGGTGTCAGAAGTCTCCCGGACGCCAAGATAGAGATTTTCAGTTACTTTAATGAACAATTACCCGTACCGCTAAGGCGATGGCTAAGTTTCACCCCCCTGAATGCTTCAATTTTGGAAATCCAGCCGAGTGGCCTGACTGGAAGCAGCGATTTTCGCGATTCAGAATGGCAACAAAGCTAAACAAAGAAGACGAGGAGTGTCAGATAAGTTCTTTGATATACGCGATGGGTAAAGAGGGTGAACATGTTTTCGGCAGTCTCACATTTGACAATGAGGGAGATGACAAGAAGTATGACGCTGTCATTAAGAAATTCGACGAGTATTTTGTTCCTAAGAGAAATATCATACACGAGAGGGCAAGGTTTCATCAAAGGAAACAACTGGCCGGCGAGTCAGTCGAGGCTTTCATACGATCGCTTTATGAAATTGCTGAACACTGCACATTTAATGATAAAAATGAGCAGATCAGGGACAGATTAGTCCTTGGGGTAGCTGATAAGGAAGTTTCTGAAAAATTGCAGCTCAAATCAGACCTAACATTAGAATCAGCCATTGAGATGGCACGTCAGAGGGAACTCGTCAAAACTCAGATGAAAGATATAGATTCCCCGAAAGCACTGGATGCCGTTCAACGTGAGAGATCCGTTGGCAGGGGACAATCGAGTGGTCGCGGTCACAGTCGTAATTATAGGTCAAGGCCGGGTGGTAGGGGTCACCATCCCAGGCATAGAGGATCAGGTCGCTATCAAGGTCATCAAGCTCGATGTCAAAATTGTAACGGTACACACGCACAGGAGACCAGATGCCCAGCGAAAGGGAAACAATGTCACCGTTGTCGCAATATGGATCACTTTGCTTCATGTTGTCGTAAAAATGTTAACGAAGTCGTTCACGAAGAGCACGAGTCCGATAACTCACTTTTTCTAGGATCGGTCACTACTTGTAACGATAACTCGGAAGCTTGGAATGTGAAGCTCAAAATTTGTGGAAAGCCAGTTGTATTCAAAATCGACTCGGGGGCTGACACTTCTGTAATCTCAGACAAATTGTTTTATTCTTTACCGAAACGCCCCAAACTATCCCCCGTCATAGGGATCGTATCTGGCATCGGCGGCGTAGTAAAATGCGAGGGCGAATTCAAAACCCACACTTGGCACAACGGAAATGAATACGTGTTTCCGGTACACGTGATCAAGGGTACACAAACTAGTCTATTCGGAAGAAGCACAGCTGAGAAACTCGGACTTATAAAACGTATATTTGAGGCGGAGAGTGTCTTTGGTACCGTCGGCCGATTAGACTGCGAGCCCGTCAAAATAACGCTCAAAACTGATGCAAAACCATACTGCCTTACCACGGCAAGACGTGTAGCGTTCCCGTTAATGGGTAAGGTTGAGACGGAGCTTAACCGACTTGAAAAGGAGGGCATTATTAATAAAGTGGTCAAACCCACGGACTGGTGCGCGCCAATGGTACCGGTTGTTAAGCGAAATGGAAATGTTCGCATTTGCGTTGACTTAAAGAAACTTAACGAGGCAGTGAAAAGAGAACATCTTCTGTTGCCCAATCTAGATGACATATCCCCGAAACTTCAGGGATCGAAGATATTTTCGAAACTAGACGCGAGTAACGGCTTTCATCAGATCCCGTTGGATGAAGACAGTTGTCACCTGACTACATTCATCACACCCTTTGGACGCTATTGTTTCACACGCGTTCCTTTCGGCATAACGTCCGCATCCGAAATTTTTCAACGTAAAATGTCGGAACTATTGAAGGGCCTCATTGGCGTTGAGGTGATCATTGACGATATTCTCATTCACGCGGCTACCATGCATGAGCATGATGAGCGACTCAGCAAAGCTTTAGAACGCATAAAGGCTTCTGGGATGAAGCTCAACCGCGATAAATGTGAGTTCCGGAAACCGGAAATAGAATATTTTGGACATGTAATAAGCGCGGATGGTGTCAAACCTAGTTATGCTCGCAAAGAAGCCATTCGTGAGTTACCAGCACCAACCAACGTAACCGAACTTCGCCGAATTATCGGAATGATTAATTATCTGGGTAGGTTTGGTTCCTGTTTTGTCCTGATTTTGTATGCCTTCGGTTTCTGATTTTTGAATTATCGATTTTGTGCTGTATACAGGGATATGGTCATTATCCATATTTGTCATTCGTACCCAACATGGCAACCATCATAAGTCCGATCACAGAGCTTCTGAAGGAAGATGTAGCGTGGACTTGGGACTTCCCACAGCAAAAGTCCTTCGAGGAGGTCAAGAAACTTCTCACAAACAGCCCTGTACTTGCATTTTACGATGCTAACAAATCAACAATCGTCAGTGCTGATGCAAGCAGTTTTGGACTAGGAGCGGCTTTGTTTCAGATAGATGACGGGGAACTGAAACCGGTAGCATTCTGTTCGCGCAAACTGACACCCGCAGAGATGAAATACGCGCAGATCGAGAAAGAGTGTCTCGCTTCAGTGTGGGCTTGCGAGAAATTCTCACGTTACCTCGTTGGTCTTGACTCTTTTACTCTATATACCGACCACAAGCCACTCATACCGCTTATGAACACGCAGGACTTGGACCGCACCCCGCTGAGGTGTCAGCGACTGCTCATGCGCCTAAGACGATTCAATGTTAAAGCTGAGCACGTTTCTGGGAAAAAGTTGTTTGTGCCCGACACCTTGTCGCGCAGTCCGATTGATAAACCGTCAAATAATGAACTAGCTGACGAAGTTGCAGCTTACGTACACTCTGTTGAATCTACTCGACCGATTTCCGATCAGAAATTGGACCAAATCCGCATGGAAACTGCGAAAGACCCGACTTTGCAGGAAGTTATGAGCTATACTCGATTTGGATGGCCAAACCACAGCCGTTCGATGAAGGATGAGTGCAAGGAATACTATAATTCCCGTTCAGAATTATCTATTTCTGAAGGATTAGTAATATATCGCCACCGCATTACGATACCGGAAGGGTTACGCTCCGAAATAATCGAGAAGATTCATGAGGGGCACCAAGGAATCAACAAGTGTCGCGAGCGAGCAAATACATGTGTTTGGTGGCCAGGAATCGTCAACGATATTCGAGTCAAGATATCTTCATGTCAGTTTTGTCAAGTAAACCGACCGTCACAGCGGAGGGAACCGTTAGTAACAACGTCATTACCGGAGAGGCCGTGGCAAAAGCTTGCGGTCGACTTATGCGAATATGAAGGAAAGCAGTTCTTAGTCCTCGTCGACTATTATTCGAGGTATCTAGAGATCGCGCATCTACCTACAATCACCAGTGCTCAGGTGATCGGAAAGCTTAAAAATATATTCGCACGTTTTGGAATTCCAGAGGAATTAGTGTCCGATAACGGGAAGCAGTTTGTTTCCGAAGCATTTCATGATTTCGCAACGTCGTACAACTTTAAACAGACATTTTCTAGCCCGCACTTTCCCCAAGCAAATGGGATGGCGGAGAGTAGCGTGAAAATCGCAAAGAGAATCTTACGACAAGACGACATTTTCAAGGCTCTATTGGCATATCGCTCTACCCCGATCAAATCGACAGGGGTGAGTCCCGCGCAGCTACTAATGGGTCGGCAGATACGCACTACATTACCGACATTGTCATCATCACTCCAGCCAAAGTGGCCGGAATATGAGGAAGTTCACAACCGAGACAATGCAACCAAGATACGCACACAGGAATATTACAACAGACGATATTCCGCTAGTCCGCTATCCAAATTGCATCCCGGAGATGCAGTTCGTATAAAAACGGATAAGGAAAAACGCTGGAATTCATTTGGCACTATCACCGGAACGGACCATGCCAACCGTAGCTACACCGTTTCAACTCCGACCGGAAACTTCCGTAGGAACCGTCGTCATCTGCAATCCATACCTGGAGATAGTGTACCGCAAATATCTCGTTCTCCGGTTGATCAGGATTTAGAAATCTCGCAACCGAAAATTTCAGTTCCGATTGAACCGTCCGTCAATGATCGCTTTGAAGACAAAATTGAACCCGTCTTGCAACCCGATATCGCAAATTCTGATGTTCTGAGGACCAGGAGTGGCCGTGCTGTCATCAGACCTAAGCACCTGAATGACTATGTCTGACTGAACAATTTGTTTCATTTCATAATCATTGACATTTACAATGTAATTTGATATTTGATTTTAAAAGTTAATGAAAGGAATTCATTAAGTTTCAAAGACTCTAATTTCTGAGAATCACATTTCACGCAATGTAATTTACAATTTATTAGATGTTTGAGGTCGAACATTTTAACTGGAATTGTTAGGGTATAATTGCTAATAATAATCATTTACTCAGTATCTGAATTAATATTCATGCTAAAAGGGGGAGATGTTCAGTGCTCCATCACTAATGATGTAAATTCTAAGTAAAATGTGTCACGTGATTTAATTCTATGTTTTGATTGGTTGTACACTTCTAACATGCTGATGGCTGAATAAATGTTGCAAACTGTTGGACGCTCTCATGTTTCGTCACAGAACAGGGTGCTTGATGTTTTGCTGTTGGTGCTGCAACCGAGTTTTGTTGGAGATCCCCTCCTTTCTGATTTTCATCAACTGTATTTGATTTTCAAATTATTTTAAAAGTTAACCACGTTTTCCTTCACAGGTTCAGAAATTTGTAATTTGTTGTATAGGAACAGAGCTTGAATTAATAAACCCTTAAAGGAAATAAACAAAACCTACATTGATTGATATTCAATAAATTTGATTATCATTTATCTCGGACTCTATTTTCAAATATTTGTTTCCTGAGACTCCTCCCACACTGAAATGACAACGTGAATATCTTTTTCAATTCCTAACTTTTGTCATAGTTTAAAATAGATCTAATCGATCGCTTTACCGGTGGGGATCATAATTTGTAAGGATAACTCTATTACTTGGCTTTGATTTATCTTTGACGGTGGTAAAGTTAAACGGAAGGGATCTTGACCCGATAATTAAAATTGTATTTTCGTATTGCTAGAAGTATTTCTTACAAGCATGAAAGAGTGTCTTATTATTATTTCATGTCTTTTGTGTGCTTTTCCAGTTTTAGCTACAGGTTTGTAACATTTATATTTTTTTATTTCAATTTCTTTTTTTCGAAATGAAAGTTTAAGAATAAAGCAAACTGTACCAAGAACTACTATTTCATTCTTGTTCCATAGGAGACGAAACAGCAATGGCTGGGTCGGGGTTATTTACTTTAACTTGTTTTGTTTTCTTTTTCCGTTTTCGGAACTTGTTCGATTTGGTTTGATGTTGATCTCTCTCAGTTCTGTTCTGTAAACGTTGAACTTTTTTAAATTAATAATTTCATTTTCTTGTTTATAATTATTTTTTTCATTTTTCCCATTGCATTTTCCGTATGTTTCCTATATCAGCATCATAAGCGTTTTAGTTTGCTTTGAATAATTACCATAAATACTTTAAATTTTACTTAGCTAACCGAAACACGTGTCTGGTGCAATGAAATTAGTTTGAAATTTTATTCAAAAAGCTGGATCACTTTAATTTTCTTATTTTATCTTAACCAAATTTTAACGGAAATATGTCAAAATGGACAATAAGCGTTATTTATCTTATTATGTATTATGTCTACATTATTTAGCGCAGTCTAATCCATTGCGCCAACCCTGCTAATATATGAATAATGCAGAAGGGTTCTAACTCTACACTTTCTTGAAGAAATTTTCAAACCAATTTATTATCCACCAGACACGTGTTTCGAATATTGAATATGAAACCCGATGAAATTAATATGTATATTTATCTTTCTATAGTCAAGAACTGGTACAAAACATTTCGATGAAATTAAAGTTTTCTTAATTAACTTTTATTTCCACATCTTTGTCATCAGATTGCGATGTAGATGAACTTGTTGCCGACGTGGTGATTCTTATGGACGCATCAGGGTCTATAGGAAGACAAAATTTTGTCAAGCAAATAAATGCAGTGAAAAAATTGGTGGATTTCTTTGCTCTTAACGTTGACAAGTTACAGATCGGCGCTGTCACTTTTTCGTCAACCGTACATACGGAATTAACATTAAACAGATATGCCCGTTTTCGTGATGATCCAGCCACTTTAAAGCAGTACACGTTAATGGCAATAGATTACATCACTTCTAATTACGAAGCTGGAGGTACACACACAGCAGATGCCTTAAAATTCGTAATGGAACACAGTTTTACTAAAGGGGAGGGTGACCGTCCTGAGGCACCAAACATCCTCATTGTTATGACAGACGGAGCATCTGATGACAAGGTAAATGTAGTCCTCTACGCTTTTCAAAGGAAGTCAATCATCCTAAAGACAAAGGGGTATTTTCCGCGATTGTTCCAATTTCACTACATTTTCTTGTAGCCTGTGTAAGTGACTAAAGTATAATTATTATTCGAATAATAAATGCTTGTTTATCGATGCAAGATTGACGGTCATAAAACGTTATATCAAAAAATTAAATTTGATGTCATAAGTTCACCTGCGCTAAGCTACATGCTGTAATGCCGTTCTCCCTTGTCTGTCGTGCGTCAATTATTTGGCGAGAGATTTTTTTTCACCTCTTATCCACACCTCTATCAAACCTCGCTTATCATAACTCAATGTCCATAACAGAAGATGAGGAGTTTTGTACACCAATGAGTTAAAGAAGACCATGACGATAATCTCAACAGCACTTACAATAGAGCACCAAATTGAGCATCGACGGACCCCTGGCAAGCTAGAGGTGGGACCAGGTGCCCGGGAGGAGTAAAGCATCCCCTGTTTGTCTAGCCGCACCCGCCGTCGATATTTACGCACGAAATATCTAAAATATATGCACTTTCTGATTATATGTCTATATAGAGAGTGATATGGCGACCATGCCAGGGAAAAATATTAAAAACACTTAAGCCGGGCTTCCACTGTCGCGAATGTAGAAGGGAGAATCAGCTGCGATCGGAGGCGAATGATCACAGTCTTGTATATTCTCATGAAGTTTTTCGTTGCGCGATAGGCACACGATAGCTTCTCGAATGCAACAAGAATATGCTACGCGTCCGCTACGATAGTGAGGCGAGTGTGATAAGAATAGAGAAGAATGCGACACGAATGTTCCATGATAAAAAGACACTGAGGCGAATGCGGGAGATTGAGACACGACTTTAACCCGATAGCGCTGTGAACAGAGAAGAATCTGACAAGAGCAAAACCAAACTCATTTGACATATCCAGGAGCATCAATACCCTTTGTTGACTTTGACATCTTCCCAGGTTGTTTTCTCTTGAAAGGCATTGTCAAAGTTTTCAAAATTTTGATCCGCACACTTTAGCATCAACTCTGAGATAATTCTTCTTGTCACTGTCGTGTGTGTATTTAGTACTATCATGGCAAAATCATGTCAAGATCGTGGCGTTGGTTTTTTATTCGCGTCACTTTCTTGGCGCATTTGCATTACATTTGAGTCAGATTCTATCTTGCCGGTGCTCTATCGTGGTTCATTCTCCTCCACCTTGGGAACAAAAACACACGCGCGCTGTGAATGGAGGAGAATGCAACGCGATTGCGCAGCGCATATGCCGCGAGCGTGAGGCGAATAAGAATTCAAACGCTAATGTTTTAAACGGTGCCGCGAACAGAGGAAAATGCAGGAGAATATGACACGATTGTGACACGATGAGACAAGAATTTCCGCGATTGAGAGGAGATACGCTACGATTAAACAAAATCACCTAATTGTAACTTTATTCCTCTTCATTCGCGACAGTGGAATTTTTTTACGAGCTCCACACGGGACACAAATGGGTCAATAAAGATCCTGACGATAATCTCAACAACACTCACAATAGAGCACAATAGTTAGCATCGACGGTCCGTAGCAAGCTAGAGGTGGGACCAGGTGCCTAGGAGCAGTTGGCAATCATAAATTGCGTATAGTTTATACGGCTCAGTACTTGTGTAGGACCTAATCCAAGTCCTAATTAAAGGATTTCTATAAATTCAAATGACTTTGCCTTACCTACTGATGGGTATTTTTTATGTTTATTGTTATTCATATTTGTATATTTTGATAATGATTAAGTATGAAAGGCAGGTTTTCTAGTGACCGCGTCTATATTGAGAACTTATTGTAATAAGTGGGCAACATAGACGTTTGAATTTTTCGTTCTCAACTCGAAAGTGTCCAACGTTTCATATATCATTATTTATTTTTAAAAGATTCTAACTCTACAAGAGGCAGACAATCTACACAGGCATGGAATAACGTGTATCCCGATAGGAATTGGTACCAATAAAACATTATCATTGGATGAACTGAAACGGATGGCAACCAATGAGAGCTATGTTTATATGCTGAAAAATTACGATGCCTTGGACAGCTTTCTTGGAACGTTAAAAAATATGATTTGTAACAGTAAGTTTGCATCAACGGGACTGGTCCGTTGCGTAAAAAAGGTGGTAAAACAAATAATCGTACGCCATGCTAAAATTGGCATTTTTGTGTGAGATTTTTTTTCAAATTACATTGTAATATGCAAGTGAGTTTTGATTGATATTTTAAATGATAATGATAGTGACACATAAATAATCAGTTGTAGCTGTTAACCATTTTAAAATTGCCATGTTTCGAAGAAATAAAATTATATATTACTCCGTTTTGTGAATAAAGAGAGTTTGGTGAAGCTCTCAAAACCAGTTACTGAACGGAACACTATTTCTGTCTCCGAAAACTTGAAGACAGCTGTCTACAATGCAAAGCTATTGAATTTGAGAGTGTTCATAGACATTTACATACCATCTATACCGCTGTTTGAACAAAGAGTATGCCTTTATAAAAATTATTTACATGGCATTCCTTAAATCAATTTTTTAATGATAGGATTTTTTTTAATCTACTTCATCAAGGAAGGACTAGAACTACATTTCTAGTGTAAAAGTACCTCTTCATTATATCGTATTCATTCCATCTTTTATATTTGGAAACTCCATATATATTTCGTTCCAACTCCTTTTTTGTTTTACAATTTGACATTTGCGTGATTTTTCTATATTTTTCCACCGCAAACTACTTTGTTTAATTGACTTTTCTAAAACTTAATGATGGGCAATGATCACCATGAAATTGAATATCTGGATCATTTCTTTTCTAATATTTTCAAGATACTTTCTGATATCTAAACATAATTTTGCAGTTGGAATCACCCTTACGCCAAGTGAGGCACCCATGACAACTGTAACTCCATCCTCGATATCAACAATAACAACAAAGACTCGCCATCTTGTATCAACAGGCAAGTCTACAAAGCTACATACGCCTTCGAGGAACACCGCTGCACCATACCATCGAACGAAACAACACACTAACGACAAACAGCATATTACCGTCCAACAACAATACGGTAATATATATGACTTAAATTTCTTGGTTTTTTGGTAAGCCGTTATCGTTAATTCGACTATAACAAATGCCGTACCCTAGGTGTACGTTTAAGATATTCATGTTTCAAGTATTTAAAATGAGATTCTCAACATTAAGACTTTGCAGTTATCACAGAGGAACATACATTCATGCGACTCTTTCATGTTGACAAATTCAAATCTCATATCAATGCGACCAACAAACACTAGTATTACAAATTTTGTTATGTTAGAACTTTATTTATTGACAACATATTTGTTACCATATGATATTATATGACAAGAAGTTGTGTTATTTAAATCAATATTTCCTAAATTTCATCAACATACTCACTTGTTCTAAAGGACTATGTTGTTTCAAGCTTAAACATCATTTTATATTGCAGTATATTCACATAGATATATTGCATTTCCTAAAGATGTTGAAAATACGAATATCATTATATGAGGAAATACAGTTAAATGAATATGATATCTTAATATTCTTTTAATGTGTTAATATGCTATCTAAATAAAAAAAAATGAAAGCGCAGGCGCGGTATTTCAATATTCAAACCAAAGACAGGTGAACTAAAGAGCGCGCATATTTTCAAGACTGTCGGCAGGGCAACCATGGAAGAAAGAGTGAGTGAATTTTTGTATGTTTCTTGATTTGATTTTGTTTATTCTATTTAATAAACGACAAAAAGAAATGAAAAATACAATCGGATATAATGCACTCGAAGTCTTTCTTTTGTTCGGACACCCAGCAACCATCTGCTGGTGGAGAAGTAATTATCGCCGATTTTTAAAGCAGTTTTTGCTTTATTGCCTTTAATTTTCAAGACGTGCACATGAAATAATCTGAACAGCACAAAGTAGAACCCTTTACCTATAGTTCCATAATTTTTCAATAAATTCTGATGACTGGTACTGGTTTAATTTATAAGCAATTAAAATGCGCTACTTTTTAGTACTCATTAAATAGGTTGGAGAAGCAATTATCGCCACGTGGGGTCATTCTCGTCTAATATCACAGAGACTTGAAATTAAGAAGATGTATCCCCATATAACTCCAAAATGGCCTTACCCTTGAAAAAACCACGGTCTATCCTTGCCTACTTTACGTACTTATCCCAATTAAAAAAGAAAGAGAGGACACCGATTTTCGAACCAACTCGCCTGTCTCGCATTCTAAGCCTTTGTTTGCCAATTTTGACTATTTCTCCGAACTTTATATGAAATCTGAGCTGAATTATGTCAACATTATATTCATACCTTTCTTATTTTCTTTGCAATCTCACATTCATCCCTCCGAGTCGAGCAAATCGCGAATCCACCAGCTATGTTCACTGGTGTAAAGCAGACGCAAGTACCATCGCGTACCCACATCCCGTCATGGCGGCACGCGATACCGATTCGTATGTTTACATCCTTCAGACTATCAATAATTAACGCACTTCAAGTTTGAATTTACTCTCAACGTGAGTGTGGTGTTAAGATCAAGAAATGCTACTATGCATTTGATAATTATAAACAACTTAAAACACTATTTTTCAACCGAAATCAAAATGACGATGGTGTAGGTACCGGGAATTCCTTGGAGTACGTACCACCAAATCATGCCCAAATACGGGTACCTACTTCCTTGTCATTTCCAAAATCTCAACATAGAACTATATTTTACAATCATTATGATCATCTGCGAAATTATGCATTGTAGCGCATTTTATCTTATACGATGTTCGCAGTGAGTGAAAAAATCAAACCTGAACTGCGTTAATTATAGATAATGAAGGATTTAAACATACGAATCGTTATCGCCTGTCGCCGATGGTACGTGCATCTGTTTTACACTAGTGGTGTTGACATTTCTCAGGTGCAAATGAACGGAAAGCTCTGATTGGTCAATGGTCTGATCTGGGAATTCAAACAGTTTTATACTAAACGAGTAGAGGGGGGATATGAATATTTCCTTAACATGGCGTAAACATACATAGATATAAGAAGTATTAGTGCTGAAAGAATCATGTCTCTGTCATTAGTATAACCGGAGATAATGGGCAAACGGCGATAATTACTGCTGGGCGATAACTACTTCCTGAACAGTACTGTCCTGTACACTAAATCCAGAGCACCCTATTTACCCAGTTTTCATATTGCGGTTTGAATGCAGCTGATGGGGTAAGTTGAAGTTAATTTCCAGTTACGACAAAAGGAGGTAAATTCTCGGAAACAATATTTTATAGGAAAAATCTTCAGACGACAGAATAAATTGTCAAAACAGGGTGCTCTGTATTTAGTGAACAGGACAGTAGTAAGGAAGTAATAACAGGAGCTACAATCTATCAATGCATCCCATCAATATTAATATATATTATACAATTATGGACATTTAACTTAGTGTATATGATGTGATATTGACTTACTATGAAAAATCCCGGTCTATTCTTAGGCTGTGGTATATGGTGATTTATCCAGGAGCGTCGGCGACGTTATCAGCCAATCAGAACGTCGCTTTTTATAGTTTATAGAATAATACTGATTTAGGGATTATACTTCTCTAGATCTTATCTCATATTAAGTCATTGATATAATATCATCTTGCATTTTTGAGATACTTCCTTTCAGGAGGTATCTCACTGTTATGGTAACTGCTTCAAAGTATGCAAATTGAGATACTGCCGCTGTGCACCTCAAAATATGGGTCATGTCACATTATATTCGTACCAAATTATATTATGTTCCTTTACGGAAGTTACACGAAATCTATGAATATACGAAGGACCTCACATATACCGATACACGTTCCCCAGAATACAGACTACAAGGAGTGATCTTGGACATTTCTACTTTTCGTTTATTTCAAGCAGTTAGATCAGATAAATCAAATGAGAAAACACACCGTCCTTTCATTAAAGTAAGATTTGCAAACAAAAACATTGATTAATTGAATCTTGGTCAAATTTTGAATCACAAAACTGTCACAGAAAAAATCCCACCATATTTCAAAAGAAAAGAAACTCCTTGTATTTCCTATTGCTACACACCAACAGTTGCATCTAATTTACAATTACAAACGATTCTTGCATTGTATTGATTTAAGTAATCCCTCACTACATCCACTTCCTTGCGAATGTTCTTCATCTGATTTCAACTACTCTCCTTGTGGACACCTTATTACTGGTGACCTTAGTATAGTCAAGAACGAAAAGTTGAGAGAATTGTTAAAAAGGGGTCCCAAATACAGAGAAAGTATGTCCTTTACATGGAACCAAAATTTCAAAATTATCATGGACTCTTGTGAGGAATATGCAAGACGATGGGCAAAGAAAGAGGATGTACAGCTCCACACCCTTTCCGAATGGATAAAATCCATCAGAGGGTTACTTTTATCTAGAATTAACCGATTAAAATCAACTGTGAACACCAGATTTGAGTCTTTATTTAAAGATCCTGATGTTATCACAGAGCTTACCTACCTCCAAGAACATTATGTCATCACAACAGCGGACAAAGCCTCAAATAATTACACATTTACTTGCAAAAAGTACTATTTCGACAGTCTAATTAAAGAGTTGGGTTTAAATTCGACACCTGGAAATCCCACTAACACCCCAACAAACCTTTCTGCCTCTGAAATAATAGACAACCACAAATCAGCGCTTGCTTCCTTTGGCTTCCACACTAACAATTTAGATTTAGATTTACCATACTTATACTGCATACCTAAAATATATAAGAATCCGTACAAACAACGTTTCATCGCTGGTTCCTCAAAATTTTCTACCAAATCTGTATCGATCTTACTCACCAAAGTTTTTCTGAAATCAAATCTGGGTTCAAAAATATTGTTCGGCAGTATATTCTCGCAGTGGTATCAACCAGATGTGGATTTTAAAGAATTCGAAGGAACTTTTAGAACATCTGAAATCCACTAATTTTAGTAGAGTCCATTCGATCGAAGTCTTTGATTTTTCGACACAATTCACTACAATTCCACATTCTAAATTGAAAGAAAGACTCCCAAAAATTATACGTAAAGCGTTTACAAGTAAGAACGGTAATCACAAATACAAATTTATTCCTGTGAACTATGACAAAACCTACTTTGTAAAAGAAAAGTCCGATTCTGAAAATAAGTATACTGAAACAGATATTATTCAGATGTTAAACTTTTTGATCGACAACATTTTTGTGGTGTTTGGAGGAAAGGTCTTCCAGCAAATTGTCGGAATTCCAATGGGGACCAATTGTTTCCCACTCCTTTCCGACATTTGCCTTTACTCGTACGAAGCTGAATTCATTCAATCTTTGGTCTCTGATGGGAAAAGATACTTAGCTTTATCTATGGGCAGTATCTATCCTTTCAGAGCTTGAAGTCAAAGAAACTACAGAGACAAATAATTCAGCAGCTATTTGGACATACTGTTGTCCTACGACACTGATGGTTACATGAACACCTCACTCTATAACAAACGTGACGACTTCAATTTCAGCATTACAAACTTTTTCCTTTTCTGAGCAGCAACATCCCTTCATCGCCAGCTTATGGCATGTTCATATCTCAGTTGATACGTTATGCCAGAGCAAGTACCAAATATACGGATTTTGTTCTGAGAGCTAGGCGTCTTTCAGATAAGCTTCTCAGTCAGGAATATGTTTGTGACCGACTAACATCGTCACTGAGGAAGTTCTACGGTCGATATGGGGAACTCGTTATACACGTACACTATGATGTCCCACTCTCCAGAATGGTGGATGATAATCTGTCATAGACCATTTGAACCATCCAACCAAAGATTGTACCCTATGTCTTCCGAAATGGATGTGACAGTTCTACCGAATTGAAGCGGCGGGTGTTGCATGCAAGCAGGAGATGCTTACTCTTCCTGAGCACCTGGTCTCACTCCCATATCGGGAGTTCGCTTCTTTTCATATGGATGAGGTTTTTGTTTGTTTGCTTTGGTTCCTGTTTTATCAAGATTTTGTATGCCTTCGGTTTCTGATTTTTTGAATTATCGATTTTGTGCTGTATACAGGGATATGGTCATTATCCATATTTGTCAATTTGATCTACTTTTGAAATAGTTTACCTTGGGCATAACTTTTGAACAGCAGGTGAAAAGACTTTCAAATTTTATATGGGTATTCCATTTCAGAGATCCAAAACATTCAGACTTTCTATAGGATATCTTCACTACAGTTGCAATGAAAAATGATATATTCAAGTCAAAGATACAGTTAGAACACCTGGAGCTGGAAACACAATAATTCTTTTAAATCGTCATACAAACTACGATGATACTGAGAAACTTCTTGAGCAAGAGTATGTTCCGTGTGGAAAAAGTTGCAAGGGCAAGGTAAATGTGATGGAAAGATATCTAGGGAACTACAAAGGCACTCCAATTGCAGAAACAAATATTACCACAGCAGGAGACTGGGTGGACTCTCAAAAAATACAGATTGTATCTGCCAACAAAAAAGACGGTACCTCTTAGTTTGATATTATTGCTAAAGCATTCAATTTATCATGGTTTTAAGGTCTTGTCTGTCATAACATGACTAGGAATTATGTCTCCAAGGTCTGTCCTTTGATTTTTCAAATAACGCTTTGGCTTTTACATATGGCATGTTGGTTGCTTGTGATAAGACTTTAATGGTAAAAAACATTGACCATATGACTTGCTAACCTTTGAACTTCTTCGAAAAAATAACTTTGTCAATAACACAGCATCACTAAAAAGTCATGATTGCTGTAACATTTATCCGGAATGTTTGTGTTGTCTGTATAAAACAAAGGAGGGGATCTCCAACAACCCCAGGTTGCAGCACCAACAGCAAAACCCCAAAACACCCAATGCAAAAACACAAAGCAGACAAGCACAAAGAGACGCGTAAGGGACAAGGAACGTCAACGCACAACACAGAAACATCAAACACAAAAGACTACACATAAACCAACGAGACCAATGGGCAGCCGGTGCCGACTTAGGACGGCCATCTGCCACTGAAATAGCAGAAGGTATGGTTATCCTGGATTACGTGCGCACAACCCTCCCACTTTTCCGATTACCCAGAGGTCTCGACGAACGAACAATTGTGGTGTAAAACAACCTCCTCACTGTCAGATGACCACACACAAACAAGACCGCAAAACGCAGGGGCCCAAGCAACAAAGATGAATATGTAAAAAAGAGGGCGTACGTAATACAATCCGTACTCTGCCGCCGCGAGCTCATGTATGTTATCACCCGAGGAGTCCGATTGACATTTAGAGAGGACAGGTGGTCGGGGCCCTGTCTTCTCTAAAGAGGTTTGCACAGGGCCCGTCATGGAGTCCCGTCGTCACAGTCAGTCAGAGTGCAAGTTTTAAGAATGCGCTTGTACAAGACTGTAGAATGGTCAAGTACCAAGCCTAGTGTCCGTCAGGTGACATTAGGATCATACCCACGGTATAAAAGGCGTTTGATGATTCTGACGCATTTTCGATAGTGATGTTGTCTATCTTTGATCCTTCTTATCTTGTTAATAATGTCACCATAAAATGCAGGTTGTGAAATACCCAAAGTAATATACTCTGTTGCCTGTATTGGTCCGAATTTCAGAAGTTGACAATAATTTTTGTAAAATTTCCAGAAAGTCTTTACTAGTTTGTGAATGCGAAAACTTTATTCTAAAAGTTTCTTGGTAATTTGTAAATTTCTACTATGAAAATCCAAAACATCAGTACATGCTCTAGCATACCGGATGAGCTGTGAAATATATATACCATAGGACGGTAATCTAGGAGCATCACCGTCAAGCCAGGGGAAATTTACTATGTTAAATCCAAAATCATCTCTTTTGTCATACACACTTGTATGGATCTCTCCATTAACAATTTTGATATTCAGGTCCAAAAATGGTGTTTCTGTGTTTGAAACGTTTGCCTTGTTTAAAATCAATTCTTGTGGATAAATAACATTTTCATATTTCTCAAAAACAGGATTGTCGATAGTAAGAATATCATCCAGGTACCTAGAAGTACCAATGAAACATTTGTTTTTGAAGATTTTGGATAAATTCCTTTTCATACGTGTATAAAAATAAATCTGCAACAAGAGGCGCACAATTAGTACCCATTGGAATCCATACAACCTGCTTGTAGAGTTTCTCACCAAATCTTACACAAATATTGTCCAAAAGGAAGGACAAGGCAATACACAGGTCACCACATGTCCATGATTTGTATGATTTGTAATCTGTTAAGGAAAAGAAACCCTTCGATTCAGAAGTACAAATGTAAGTTTTCCCCTCTCGATCAAAACACCATTTAATGAGTTTGGACAGTCGATCATTTATTTTGTCGTGAGGAAGCGTGGTGTACATATTAGAAAAGTCGTATGAAGATATCGTATTTGCTTCAAAATTTCTTGATTTCATTTTGTCAATCACATCCCCTGAATTTTTAATAGACCAAAAGAAGTTTACGCCATTCCTGTTCATGACAGTTTCACAGTATAAGTGGCACAAATATTACGGTTTACCTTGTATGTCTGGAAGACTACTTGGATGACAAACTAAATTTACATGAAAAATATGTCTTTGTACCAGCTGATAAAGGAGACAAACTTGGGTAACAAACTTAATTTACATGACAATTATCTCTGTGGAAGACAAACTTGGATGACAAACTAAATTTACATGAAAACTATGTCTTTGCACCAGCTGATAAAGATGACAAACTTGAGTAACAAACTTAATTTACATGAGAATTATGTCTTTGGAAGACAAACTTGGATGACAAATTAAATGAAAAATATGTATTTGCACCAGCTGATAAAGCGGCCAACAAGACCATTATCATTTGAAAACGTTACTACATATCCACTTTAGTTTCGGAACTTTCGTCAACCAATACTTATATCAAATGCAATGAAAGAGTCTCTAACATTTTGAGCAAGCATAACAGTTAATTTCTTCATTCAACGTCTCTATTTCTAAATTGGATCTCCCAACACTATATTGCATACCAAAATTACACATGTCTTCTTACAAAATTCGATATATTGCTAATTCTAGTAACTGTTCAACTACAAGTTGGTCTAGAAATCTGACGTCAGCACTTACGGCTATTAAAGAATATGTGACTTAATATTGTGAAACTGTTCTAAACAGGAAGGATGTAAATTTCTTTTGGTCTATTAAGAATTCAGAAGATGTGATTGACAAAATGAAATCTAGAAATTTCCAAGCAAATACGATTTTTAAATACGACTTCTCTAATATGTACCCCACAGTTCCTCATGACAAAATTTTTTTTAAACACCACAGACATGTAAACAATACATAGACAAGGACATTTTCTTTGTATATATAAACACAGTACATTGAAGAGTATATGTCGGCCGAACCATGGTCCTAGCAAGGCTCGAACCAGCAATCTTAAGATTACTAGCCCGACGCCCTATCCGCTAGACCACGGCGCCGACAAATGACAAAATTAATTATCGATTATCTAAACTCATTAAATGGTATTTTGATCGAGAGCAGAAAACTTACATTTGTATATCTGAATCATAAGTTTTCTTTTCCTCAAAAGGCTACAAATCTTGGATATGTAGTGACCTTTGTAATGTCCTGTCATTCCTCTTGGACAACATTTATGTTAGATTTGGTGAGGATCTATACAAGTAGGTTGTAGGGATTCCTATGGGCACTAACTTTGCTCCTCTTGTTGCATGTTTATTCTTATATACTAACGAAAACTAATTTATCCAAAATCTCCAAAAGCAAAGAAAATATGACGATTTGAAATGTTTCAATAATATACTTCTAGGTATCTGGATGATATTCTGACTATTGACAATCCTGCTTTCGAGTTATATAAGAATGAAATTTTTCCACAAGAATTAACACTTAACAAAGCAAACGTTACAAATATCTTAATCGCAATTCTCTGTAACCGTTTAAACAATTTCGGCACGCATGGTCTCTGAATTTAATGAAATTTCACACATGAGTAGGCATCAACGAAAAAAGGTAAATTTAACCTTTTTTTCTGGGTCATCTGGTTACCATGGCAACGGCCTTTAAAGTTTAGAAATTGGCGAAATTAAGCTACTTTTAAGCTATATTATTTGGTCTTTATACGACATTTTTATGCATCCTAAAGATTAGGACATGAAATTTAAATAAGCTCACTAGTAGTGTCTGATATTGTCAAAAAGGCTGATTACTATGACAACATAATTGGCTTATTTTAGTATATTGATTTAAGAAATGAATCTTATATTTTTTCTGTTGATTGAGGTACCACCCGAAAATTGGACAGAAAACTGTATCAATGCGCGTAGCGCGTTGATGCAAAAGTTTTCTGTCCAAGTTTTCGGGTGATACCTGCATCAACAGAAAAAAATATAAGATTCATTTCTTATCATTTAATTATCATCTATCTAAGGAAAACAGACTGTTTTCTTGGATCTAAAAACAATCAATCACCCCACTTTATTTCGTAAGTCGGAGGGTTTCGAAGTGATACGTCTGCCAAATTAAGTTATGACAGCCGTCATGATTCAACCAGCGAACGATCGTCTCTCTATATCTTTGGAATAAGGACCAGTTTGAGCAAATTCCACATGCACTGTTAATTTTTGAGTAAGTAGAAAAGAAATGGTACCCTTGGTATGATAAGCAATCA
This sequence comes from Pinctada fucata, assembly GCA_028142955.1. Lineage (NCBI taxonomy): Eukaryota > Metazoa > Mollusca > Bivalvia > Pterioida > Pteriidae > Pinctada > Pinctada fucata. The sequence goes on from AP027102.1 coordinate 20,253,121, forward strand.
TCAACAAATTGTATTTTCAGCAACGAGTTCATTCGTGTTTGAGGGAACTTCCGGTTCTAAAAATAGTGCTTTAATATGGATTCTCTGTAAAAACCTAAAACAGCTGGCCACGGCATGTCATGGATTTTGATGAAACTTTCTGTAATTATCAAACTTAATGTAAAAACAATGAAAACAAACCATATTGTTATATTTGAACAACGGTTGCCATGGTTACGGGGTCAATCTTTTTGACACCCCCATAAATATGAGAGATAAGACATATTGTGGCATTCTGTTGCCATGGAAACCATGGTCAAAATTTACTTTATGAACACAAAAACTTTTCTTTGTAAGTTTAACTCTGACAAGAATAACTTTTTCGGGGGAGGGGGTTATCAGGTAGTTGTTGATATTCAGTCAAATTATGTGAAAATTTAGCAAAAATAAGGTCTAATTTTAGGGTCATTTTTGGCCTGTTTTTGATTATTTTGAAGGTTGAAAACCATTATTCGGTGAACGTTATGGGTATTTAACATCACCTTGCCAAAATAAATGTCTATAGCTGGGAAAAATCAAGAAATAAAATCTATGGTGAAACTCACCATTTTGTCATGAATGCCAATCAAAATCCGTTGCTATAGCAACTTGGAATCCATATTACCATATACCGCATATTTAAAAACATTGTTTTTCCTCATGTTTGAGTCCTATGATTATGAAATAGCATACCAGTATACAAATTATATTTATCATTATCAATTGACCTTCAAATCATTTCAAGGTCATCTGTCCAAATCTCAAGGTCATTTCTAAATTTAGACTAAAATTAAGACAAAAATCAGGATTTCCAATTAATTTAAATTGATTTCTCTTACTTATTTCATTAGATATTTTGATTTTAAATATTTACAGTTGAACAACCGATCAAAAGAAGTAGAATTCATCACAATTTTCTTAAATTGTATTTCACTTCTATGTATGACATACTTTCAAAAGAGCATAAAATTGCGATTTTCTTACATTTTCTCGTAAAATATGTGACATTTTTTGGGGTCTTCATTGGACTCTGATAAATGTGATACTCATCCCAACAAATAATACATTTATCATACTTTTACCGATAATTGATTGTTTTGCCGAGGTTCCATACTGTTTACTGTTAATCATGTCTCTTTTAAGTGAAAACCACAAAATTTGGCCTCAAAATAGCATATACTTTTAAATGACCTTGAAAATTGAGCAAATGACCCTGACATTTTCTAAAGGTCATGATAGCATCAAATGGTCTTTAATACATCTACATACCAAGTTTTGTATCAATAGCAGGCATACATCTGTAGAAATTAGCTTTTTACATATGACAGGTATTTACACCTTCGTACCAAATGTTGCCATGGTAACCTATTTCAAAGGCATGTAAACAGAAAAATCTCACTTCTAGATAAATTTCCTTCGATTCCCATGAAGTCCTAGGATAATACTCTTCAGGAAATAGTCAACTGTATTTCAAATCTTGTGCAATTGCATTATTACTCTTGTCAAAAATAAGTAAAATATAGGTAAAATAAGGCCTAAATTGGCCAAAAATGGCTCATTTTTAATAAGCAATTTTTCTTGAAATTGAAGTGAATTTACATGACACACAGAAAGAAGTAGCATCGAAAAATCAAATTGTATCAACTTAAGAGGATTTAAATAATCTTTTCGGAAAATTACATATACATTCAACATTTGTTTCCATGGTAACGGGATGCATAACAATGCCTTGTTTAAAGGTGTTTTTATACAAAACCTTGGTTACCATGGCAACGGAACGTCGGAGAAAAAAATGGAAGGTCAATTCGTTCTGGGGACATCATATTTACCTTATACACAAAAGATATCCAAAATCTGAGACATGTCGTGGCCAAACATGTCTGATATTTTAGGTTTTTACATAGAATCTATATTAAATAGACTTCCGTGAAAAATTGTGTTGATCGATGTATCAACAAATTTCTCAGCCAATCAGAATCTTCGTTTCCTGAAAATGACAATGGAAATTAAATGATTTCAAAATGCTGTTTGTATTTTCAATTTTCCTTCTATCTTGATTTAGTATTTGATAAGGAAATGGAATTTATCTTATAGAATGAGCAAATTCAAGATAAAGTTACTTGTTGCTTGGAACATTAGTTACCTTTGCAACGGTGACTTTGGTCTACAATATTACTAATTTTTCAACTTCAGAGTTATTCTTTAAATTTTTGCATCATGATGAACATATAAAATCTGTTGGAATATATCCAACACAACGAGCTTTTTCAAAAACCGTGAAAACGGTATTGGGAACATATGTTACCATGGCAACCATTCTTTTTTTTATTTTCATAAAACAGTAATTTTAATCCTATTAAGCTCAAATTCAATATTGATAAAAATTTTAAAAAATATACCTTTATCAATATACAAGAAAAAACTTTCAAATAATTAATTGTTGCTATAGTACAAATGTTATTTGACCATACAAGATAAAAATAAGTATTTTTTGCTGTTTTTCGAAGCCCTTTCCTCAAAAAACGAAACAGCCTTACATAACTATTTTTTTCACATATATGATAAAGCAAAGTCTAAACTTTAGACCGTAAACCCAACATTATTATTACTTTTCTTGAAAGAGCAATGATATGGTACTGATATTCATCAGTGCTTGAATTAGATTATGCTGCATAAATGATGTATACGAGTTCAAAAACGCCCTAAAATGAATTTTTTAACATTCAAAGGCCGTTTCCATGGCAACCGGATGTTATGATAAGAAAATTTTCAACTTTTTTTTTTAATTTGGGGGCAGATCCAACCTTATGTATAAATTTTATCAAAATCTGAGACATACTGTGCCATGCGTTCTTCATAAAAGTGCAAATGCTTACATAGAATAGCTATTAATATCAAAATTGTAAACGGTAATATTCATACAAGTGAATATGACAAAGAGATGATTTTGGATTTAACATAGTAAATTTCCCCTGGCTTGACGGTGATGTTCCTAGACTACCGTCATTAGTGCTGTATATAGTCTAGTTGCCAAATGGCTATTTTGGGGGGAACCCAAAAAAATGTTACGCACAAAATGTTTTTGCATGAAAGTGATGTTGATACCCTCTACTTTGATAATCCGGCGGATGCCACTCTGGCATCCTTGGGCATTTCAAAATTTTTGGGAAAAAGTGTGATTTTTCAAAGAAAAACCGTTAAAAATTGGAAAAACGCAATTACTTTGTCCATGTTGTAGCTAGAACAACAGTTTTGGTATCTAAAGAACAGCAATGTCATTGCCTTTAAGTCTCAAGCTCATTTTATCAATTTACTCGTCCAAAAATGGGGAAAAGTATAGATTTTCGATGAAAAACCGTTGAAAATTGGGAAAATGTCATATCTTTTTTCATACTGTAGATAAAGTAACAATTTTGGTACCAAACGCACAATAAATGTATTGCTTTTCATTTTAAATATCAGATTAGCAATTTGCAAGTACGAAAATGGGGAAAAGAATGCATTTTGAATAAAAAAAATCGCTGAAGATTGGGATAGTGTAATGCTTTTTTATGCTGTAGGTAGAAGAACGACAGGAAAAATTATTTCATTGATTTAAATTCAGATTTCCACTCAAGCAAATGTTATCTTCTTGTTTTGTTTTGTTTTATTGTTATTTTTTTCTGAAAAAAAAGGTTTTAAATTGTAAAAATATAATCGGTTTAAAGAGATTCTAGAACAACAATTTTCGTATGAAAATGATTGCATACTGATAGTTTTAGATTTACACTCTCTTATTACCCCTTTTTCTACTCTAGATTCTCTGGTTTCTCTTGCTGTGTGTGTCTTCTCTGTGTTTTTACTTGAGGTGTTTTGATGTGTTGATATTGGTGCTGCGACCCAGTTTTGCTTGAGATCACCTCTTTTCTTATTGCCTTGTTGTTTCATCAACATACAATTGCAATACTTGTGTGCATCTACTTCTAACAACAAAGAGCCCTTCTTACATGGTTGATTAAAATGCCTCTTTGCATCGTACTCTGACAATTCTCTACTCCAAAACATTTACAGAATTAAAGAAATATGAACACAGAATTTGTCACATCTGTTTGTTACACAACTCAGATTTCATATGCGACTGCAACAAATCAACAGGATAACAGATAGAGGTACAGACGCGATTGGCAAAATATTATCACAATAGGTCTCAACATTTAAAAAAAAATTTAATTCTTTCAGCAGATCCAGGTTTGATTGAACTGCATCTTAAGAATGTTTCCTAATATTTCGTTTTTCTTGTCATGTTATCGAAACTATTCAGTTAACTGTTGGTGGCAATGGTCATCTAAGAGTTTTGAACTCTTATAGCCCATTTCATTCAATCGCACACTGGACCTGACATCAGATGCACTGTCTAGATTCTCTAAACCATAGTATGTTTTTATGAATATCATGGCCTCAGTCACCATCTTTTCAATATCTGAATTAACTTCTCTAAAATTTGACTCGGAACACCACTTCAAAAACTTCCCACAGAACAACCTTAGTCTCTCCAATACCATCATATGTTGATGATACGACCAGAAACATTCAAGGTATTAATTCTGCATAAATGAGAGTCCTGCATACATCAATCGATCATCAGCTCCTAGGCATTCTTGTCTAATGAATAACCTGGAGCTTATTTTAAGAACATATTTCGAATGCATTAAAGAATGTCCTAACGATAATCTCAACAGCATTTACAAAAGAGCAAAAAATTGAGCATCGACGGACCCCTAGGAAGCTAGAGGTGGGTCCAGGTGCCCGGGAGGAGTAAGCATCCCCTGTTGGCTAAGCGCACCCGCCGACGATGTTCACGCACGAAAATGAAAAGAATATATAAAATTCATGCACTGTCTTTTAAAAAAATACATTGCAAAGTTTGGAAGTTGCAAAACAGAAATCATCTTTTCAACATCGACGTAGGGACTAGAACAACGTCATGACTAAGCAGGTCTTTAAGATCCGCTTCATTAATTGAAAACAACTACACAACCCTAGCAGAAACCATCTATGTTTTAAAAACGTCTTCAAATTCATTAGCATCATTTAAAAGCAGATTAATCAACAGCGTGGACCAGACATGCACGTTTCGGGTATTTAACCCTCGTCAGTGATCCTCAATCCAAACAATGAAATATGGCCAAAATGTGTGATAATTATGTCCAAAATATACCAAAAGACGGAGCAAGATGACTGAGATATGATGCTACAGGACCCATGTTTCAGATATTTTGTAAACAGAAATTTTCGAATGCTTTTGAAGAAACGACCAACCGAAATTGATCGATCTTGGCTACATCTGCCCTTGGAGACTCCTGGTCCACCATCCGTGACACTCACCAAGTGGTACAAATTTTAAACGTCTTCAAATTCATTAGCATCATTTAAAAGCAGATTAATTAACAGCGTGGACCAGACATGCACGTTATGTATCATAGACAGTAGCCGCTTTCCTTTGAACAATGTCTCTAATTTCACCCACGTCTTTCAAAAGCTTGCTACAAGACTTCATGTACCAGTAACTTGTTTAAAAAGAGTATTGACTTGTGAGTGCTGTTGAGATTATCGTCAGGATCTTCTTTAACTCATTTGTATCACACTTATGCCCTTTGCCGTGTGGAGCTCGTAAAAAAAGTTCCCCGCAAGGGGTTTGACTGTAAGTGTTTTGAATATTTTCCCTGACATGGTCGCCATAGCACTTTCTATATAGATATAACCTCAGACAGTGCAATGCATGTATATTCTATATTTTGTCGTGCATGAACATCGACGGCGGGTGCGACTAGCCAACAGGGGATGCTTACTCCTCCCGGGCACCTGGTCCCACCTCTAGCTTGCTGGGGGTCCGTCGATGCTCAATTTGGTGCTCTATTGTGAGTGCTGTTGAGATTATCGTCAGGATCTTCTTTAACTCATTTGAATACACATATCTTTGTTCTATTGTTCTAGTTTTTCTGTAAACGTTTTGCATTTTTCAAAGTCCTAAGTTTTTATGGAAAATACCCTTCAAAATCAAAGTTTTCTCCCTCATTGGTCTTCTCCCACTTAATTTATGAGCAAGTTGCTTAATTCGAATTCAGAATAAAAGACAATAAAAAAAAATTCGTTTGGTACCATAATTGCTGTACCTCATACTATCTACAATTTGAAAAAAGTTCATTGCATTTTGCTCATTTTCAGCGTTTTTACATCCAAGAGTAGTTGTTTTTCCCAATTTTTCATACCAGCAAATTGTGAATCAGACTTCGGTATAATTTAAAATAAAAGGCAATAAATTTATTGTTCGTTTGGTACCAAAATTGTTTATTTAGCTACAGAATAAAAAAAGATATTGTATTTTCCCAATTTTCAACGATTTTTCATCGAAAATCCATAGTTTTCCCCCATTTTTTGACAGGTAGATTGGTAAATTGAGCTTGAGACTTAAAAACAATTAAATTGTCGTTCTTTTGGTGCCAATTTTGTTGATCTAGCAGCAGCGTGGAAAAAGTAATTGAATTTTTCCTATTTTTAATGGTTTTTCTTCGAAAAATACCATTTTACCCCAAAATTTCGAAATGCCCAAAGATGCCAGAGTGGCATCCGCCGGATTATCAAATAAGAGGGTATTGACAACACTTTCATGCAAAAACATTTTGTGCGTAAGAAATTTTTGGGTTTCATGAATGGCACCTAGACTAATATTGAAATAAATTTTTCAATACAATACAATACATTTTGCTTCAATACTCAATATTTTCAATACAATACGCATTTTATCATTTTCTCAAATAAATCATAATAATGAATCAATAAATGGAGTTTTTATGTTTTAATCAATGAAAACTTTATAAAACAGAACAAAAATTAGCAACACATGGACGTTTTCCATTATTTCAAAAGCAAAAATAGGAATAAAAAGATAACAACAGCAGTTATGAAATATGTTTCTTTGTCTACCGAAGAATTCTGGCTGGTCACGCACAATTTCCGCGAATTGCAAATTATACACCAATGAACACCAACATAAAGACAGTCAATTCTTATATTTACATTTTTGCACCTTTACTTGCACGAACATCGCAAACACAGCGAATTTACAGCATCTAAGAGTTCTAACAATAGTAAATTCTCTCTACGTTCAAAACTTAGACGTGACGTCACAATGGCAATCCGATTTATTCGAATATGATTAGATATAAGCTTTATTTGAACTCTTATTTCAAAACGTTCAAGATTCAGATGAAATATAGACATAAGAACCAAAAACGAATTTAAAGTTAAGGATTGTATTTCTTTATCAAATGTATTGAAAGTATCGATACTCAGCATTTGTTTATCGATACGTATTGAAAAATTCAAAATATCGATACTCTTCAATATTCCAATATCAAAATACAGCACTAACCCTCATACGGCATTTACATATCACAGCTCATCCGGTACGCTAGAGCATTTGATGACGTTAAACATATGTCCTAATATTTTTTGGTTTTCACAGTAGAATCTTTAGAATTACGAAGAAACTTTTAAACTAGTTAGGACTTTTTGGAAACTTTACTAAAATTCAAGTCAACTTCTTTCGAAATTCGGATCAATACAGGCAACAGAGTATATTACTTTTGGTATTTCACAACCTGCATTTTATGGTGACATAATTAACAAGATAAGAAAGATCAAAGATAGACAACATAACTATCGAAAATGCGTCAGAATAATCAAACGCCTTTTATACCATGGATATGATCCTAATGTCATCAAACGGACACTAGGCTTGGTACTTGACCAATCTACAGTCTTGTACCAGCGCATTCTTAAAACTTGCACTTTGCCTGATTGTTACGATGGGACTCCATGACGGGCTCTGTCCAAACATCTTCAGAGAAGACAGGGCCCGACCACATGGCTCTCTGTCAGTTGGACTACTCGGGTGATAACATACATGAGCTCGCAGCGGCAGAGCACATATTGTATTACGTACGCCCTCTTGATATCCATTTACATATTTATCTGTGTTGCTTGGGTCCCTGTGTTTTGCGGATTTGTTTGTGTGTGGTCATTTGACAGGGAGGTTGCTTTACACAACAATTGTACGTTCTTCAAGACCTCTGGGTAATCGGAAAAACGGGAGGGTTGTGCACACGTAATCCAGGATGATTACCATACTTTCTGTTATTTCCTTGGCAGATGCCTAAGTCGGCAACAGTTGCCCATCGGTCTCGTTGGTTTATGTGTAGTCCTTCGAGTTTGATGTTTCTGTGTTGTGCGTTGACGTTCCTCGTCCCTTTTGCTTTTCTCTGTGTTATTGCATTAGGTGTTTTTGGGTTTGCTGTGGGTGCTGCAACCTGGTGTTGTTGGAGATCACCTCCTTTGTTTGGTATTTTGTTGTTGGTACTGCAAACAGGTCTGGTTGGAGATCCCCTCCCTTCTTAGATGGTATTATAACATTTGAGGTATCTGAACTTAGAAGTGGAAGAACATTCGTGTTCCACGTGATAGTTGAAATAATTGAGGAAAAGAGATGTCATGATTTTCAAGGACAAGGTCATTTTGTGCTTAAAAAAGCACCTTTACTAAATCATAACAAGTTCATTTCTTGCTTAATTTGTAGACGATTCGGGGTCATGTAGTTTTTGTCCTGTCCGTTTGTCTGTTTGTTCGTCCGCAATACTTTAACCTTGGTAAGGGATAGGACTTCGATATTTTAAATGTATGACCTTCCCATGGATATCAAAATATTTGAAAGTGTGACATTGACCTTTGATTTTGACCATTTAACATTTTTTTAATGATAAAGATGCCGACTGGGCGCATCCGTGTTTTTTTTTTCTTTCTTTTTGACAATATGCTAGCAAAGTTAGAGATGGATCTTGATGTTGAAAATTAAGATTGCTAAAGATAATATTTGATAAAAGATTTTCCAACTTAAAATGCAGGCTCAATATTGTCTAACTTTTTGTGAAGTGTGATATGCATTTATCTTTGAATCATCATTTCTAGATTAATTCGGTGTACTAAACATGCAAAAATATATTCTAAAATAATATATATTTCTAAATATTTCAATTTAGGTTGATTTAGACTTTGAAGTTTTTGATATGGATAGAGACGGTGAACTAGAGCTTCCTTCAATATATTTCAGTCGCTCAAAAGGTAAAACAGCTTCAGGTAATAAAAGAGTTGAGCCTTCATTCTAGGCTTGTTGAAAAATCACAACTATTAAATATATATGGGATTTAATTGAACTCACCACTGTTAAGCTCAGAGTGAGTAAGTTACACATATTAATACAGTATTATGTATGGCAACTGGGGATAAACTGTAAATGACGTTTTATGAGACTCAAGTTTTGCAACTGTCCCTTGCTTGAATTTGAAATCACATTACAAATTTTTATCCCACTTCGCAGCTACCATTCCTACCAAACCTTTTTCAATCTCACTTGACCTGTATTTCGTGGTGTAAACATGAATTGATTTTTTTCTAATGATTTTCCTTGGAATGTCCGGAAACCACAAAATATTGAATTTTTCTCTAATTTTCAAGGGGCATAACTCTGAACGTAATTGAAGAAAATGACCCTTAATTCGAACGCAGCACATTTAAGGCCTTCCATGACGTCATTGACAAAATTTGATGTCAGTTTTGATAGCTATTTTCAAGGAATAATTAAATTGGCCAAATAAGATGGATATATGATATGATATGATTTATTCAGGTAAAACCAAGTCAACAGGGCAATATATCAAGATTACAGCAAAATAAAACATAACAAAATAATGAAATTTAAAATAAACAAAAAATGGCAATGGAATAAAGAGCAATATATTTGCTACAAATACAATGAATGAAATATAAAACTGAGGTAGTTTGTATATATATTAGGAATTTGTAATAAAAAACAAGAAAATCAGATTATGAATTTGGAGAGTTATGATTTCATCTTGTAATTATATAAATATAAAAACTGAAATAACTATCACAGGAGCTTTAAGATATATATTTAACTATCACAGAAACTCTAAAATAAGATATTGCACCTTAATAACTATGATTTAAACCCAAGGATAACCCATGAAAGCTTATAAGCTTATTTCCAATGGGGTCCTTAGAAATAAAAATCAAGAAGTTAGATAAATAAATAAATATATGATGTTAATATATTAATGTAATATATGAGGTTAGTAAATATTTGAAGAAGAGAATAATTGATAGGAAAATCAACACAGACAAAAATTCAACTCAAAAGATACAAACTAAACTAAAACTAAAAACTAAACTAAAACTAAACTAAACTAAAACTAAACTAAACATAAATAAAAGACTTTGGCTCAGACATCAAAAATGGTTTAGGCAAGGACAAAAATTGGGCTTAAAATCCCTGTAACTTTGGTCATAATAACTAATTAAAATTTGGCAGATTAAATATAATAATTTAAAAATAAATAAAAGTTGCATTTTCACTCTCTCGGCTTTTAAGATTTAGATGTTCTTTTAATGATATTTTGAAGTTTTCTTTTCCAGATATTTCTTTGATGTTTAGTGGCAGGTCATTCCAGTCTTTAATAGCATTGTAATAAAAAGTACATGGACTGCAGTAATTGTTGTTTGGCACTATATAATTCTTGGAACTGCATGATCTTGTGGCATATCTACTCTGTTCAGATACAAGGGTGAAACCATTTAGCATGTAACTAGGACAATTCGCATTGTGGATGTTAAATACATGATGCAGCCTTAATTGTGTCACTCTTTGACTGATGTTTAGCATATTTAATGATTCCAAGATGTTACAATCAATTTTCTCTCTAGGACCTAATTTAAAAATAAATCGAACCATTTTGTTTTGGCATACCTGTAATTTGTGTTTCAACTGTTTATTTAATCCTGCATACCAAGATGAACATGAATAGTCAAAGTAGCACTGTATAAGGGCTGATGCCAGTGTCATCCTGTCCCTCACCCCCAAGAAATTTGCCTGTCTGTATAGAAACTTCAATCTGGTATTTACTTTCTGAATAATAGAATGAACTATGTTCTTCCCATTAAGGAATTTATCAATGTTTAAACCAAGGTATTTCACATGATCAGAAGATTTTATCGAATGTCCATTACAAGTTATAGAGAAATCCGAGACCTTGTTCAATTTTTTAGGGGGACCAAACAGCATACATTCTGTTTTACCTAAATGGAGGGATAATTTATTGTCAACAAGCCAGTTAGAGCATTGTTCAAGTACCTTGCCAAGTTTCATAGAAATAACCCCTGGATCTTTATGGGCAAACAGGATGGCACTGTCATCAGCATATAGAATTAATTTACAATCATCGTCTATGCTCATGATCATGTCATTTACATAGACGAGAAACAACAGGGGACATAAGATACTGCCTTGAGGCACTCCACAAGTGACCTTGCCGGGTTTTGATGAAACTTTATCAATGCAAACAAATTGCTTTCTCTCGGAGAGATATGACCTGAACCATTGGGTGGATTCTACACCCATACATGAGAGTTTACTACACAGTATCTCATGATTGACCGTGTCGAAGGCTTTTTGTAGATCTAACATTACCATACCGGTGAATAAGCCTTTAGAACTGTTGTCCCTGATGTGATCTAGGAGGTGGATCAAACAGGTATCTGTGGAATACCGACTTCGGAATCCAGATTGTAACTCATATAGGAGACTGTTACCGTTCAAAAATTCAGCAAGCTGTGTGTAAATACTACGTTCTAGGACCTTTGACACAATACTCAAAATGCTTACTGGACGATAATTTCCAACTTCCAGTGCGCTGTTTTTCTTGAAAAGTGGCTTAACTCGTGCTACCTTCATGTCATCTGGTACCACACCACTCTCTATTGATTGGTTAATAATAGCAGTGATGGGTAATTTTAAAACACATGCTCCATCTCTTATGAACCTGGATGGAATCTCATCTAACCCTGTGCTTTTACTAAGGTTTAGCTTCAGTAGTTCTTTAAAAACAAATTCTTCACTTACAGGTTTTAAGTTCATTTTGATGTTGTTTTTGTTTCTTTTCTGATAAAATTCTTTAAAAATTTGACTATCTACAGTAAACAGATTTTTGCCCCTTGGAAGAATATTCACAAGTTTTGCAGCCACATTTGTAAAGAAATCATTGAAATGGTCTGCTATGCCTTTAGGATCGTGGCATATTTCATCTTGTATTTTCAATACTACTTTTGCTCCATCATTTTTACCTTTGTACCCTAGGTTCTTTAGTTGTTGCCACAATTTCTTTGGCTTATTTTTGTTTTCTTCAATTTTACTAGAGAAGTAATTTGATTTTGCTACTTTTATTTCTCTTTGCACTTTATTTCTCAATTTACAAAAACTTTTGTAATCAGTATCTATGCCATGTTTTCTAAATTTATATAAGTATTTATCTCTCTCTTTTATCAGTTCTATAATTTCTGTTGACATCCATTCTTCAGTTCTACATTTAAGTCTTATTTCCTTTATTGGAGCAACACAATCCAAGATCGACATAAAATTTTCTTTAAAACATTGCCAAGATTTGTTCACACATGAAACATCTATCTGAGATAACCAATCAACATTTTTCTACGACATAGTTTTTCATAGATCTTATTCGAATGTTATTATGCGTTTTGAAGTGTCCTCTAGATATTTTTCTAGAGCAAAAAGTAAGTAAATGATCACTGAGACCTATAGAAATGACACCACTTTGATAAATTTTTTCTTTACAGTTACATAAGATATGATCAATAACAGAAAATGTGTTGTTAGCCAATCTCGTAGGTTCATCAATAATTTGATCCAAGTTAAACATCCTTAATACATCCCTGTACTCTGATGACAGATGGTTGACTTTGTTGAAACAGATATTCATATCACCCAAAATGATAATTTCACAGTCTGTTCTCAATTTAGATAGACTTTCCTCGAGTATCGTTGTAAATTTTGACTGATTCGGAGGTCTATAGCATACCCCAACAATAATAGGTTTCGTTTTCGGTAAATGAATTTCAGCCCATAGAGTTTCATCATCATCGGTCGAAACATCATTACGAATACAGAAAGCATAGCAGTTTTTAACAAACATACATACTCCTCCTCCATTTCTGTTGCGATCTTTGCGGAGAATACTGTATCCATTTATCATAATCTCACCATCTGTAACAGTTTCGTCCAGCCAAGATATGGAATGAAATAGTTTATGTATCAGTATAGATGCTATATCATAATTTATCTATTAACTATTGATATATGCTCCCCGACCGTCGGGTTGTCACGTGACATGTATATTTTCGTAGATCAACATTGGTACTAGAAAATCAGATGGCGCAAGGTGAAACCTTATCATTCAAAGAAAATATTGATACCATACTACAAAGTGGGATTTTATTCACCTACTTCTTGCTGGGGAAATCTTTGATAAAGAACGACTACTGGAAAAATCGAGAAAAATATACCCATTTCATAAAAAATTACCGACACTGGTCCAAATGGCAGAAAATTCAAAAGAAACTATAGAATGTAAACGTCCCCCCCAGTTGAATTATTGAAGAACACCTATCACTTAAAATGTGTGCAAAATTTCACTTTAATTTATGTACGGTAACATCTTGCGCCGTTGCAGTTTTTCTGACAGGTGCTTATCGGTAGTTCGTTCGTTTACCATATAAACGTTCTGCGGAATCAGATTTATTCAAGGGACGTAATCGCGTTGGTTAATATTGCTCTCTGTAAATTCCGAATGCTTTTTAAATGTTAATTTGAATAAACTTTTCATTTCAACATATGAAAAAATATGAAGCAATATTTATTCAAGTCTGTTAAATTTCATTTCACTTTTTGTATATTGAGCTGTGAATCGCGGGAAAGGGGGTGGGGGGGGGCGCCACGCCGGGGTGTCGGTCGTGCCGGTCACCGTACTAACCCATGAACCCAATGAACATGAAATTAACATGATGCTGCATATTATCGGACATGCATTAGAATTGCATGGATCGATCATATTAATTCGTAAAATTTATTTACATACATTATACGTCCCTTTAATAATCATTTCAGAAAAAAAAACTTGTTCGACGTGTCAGTGACGCCATTGACCGCAATGGGATCGATAACATACATAATTTTTTCACTTTTTATCCCAAAATTTCTAAATGTTATGGATTCTCTGGTTTCTTGTTTTAGAAAGGAAACCTTATCTAGTATATACTGGTATAGTTCTATGTTCCAACAGGTAATTATAGATCCAATATTATTTTTTCTAGACATCGGGAAAAAATAAGGGTTAAAAAAAATTCAACTGATACGTGCTTCCTAGCAGAAAAAAAATGATCTGGATTGGAAATAGAGAAATCGGCAAATTTCTTTGATGATGTCCATTGTCATATAATTAATATTAAAATCTAGGTATACTTTCATACTGATTTAAAATTTAATTTTAATGTGTCAGAAGACACATTCGCAAGGTTTTTTTTAAAACATTTTTCAGTGTATATTTTCTTTAACAAAAATAAATAAAAACACAAGCCATGCAAAAGCGTAGCTGACATTGAAAAGCACTTATAATTGACAACTTGCAATTGCATGCAAAAGTTGATGAAAATTGAAAGTAAAGCGTGACCTCAAGTTTCTATTCATCGCCCACGCTGCACTGACATTGGAAATCTTCTCCTCGATTTTATATAATTAAATTTCATAAATTTTATTTGAATTCCATGTCCCCTGAAAGTGAATTAACACTTATAGATTCTTCATGAGATCGACGATATACATGGTAGTGCGTCTGACAGAAATTTAAAGAGCGGTCATTGATTTATGGGGCCGGGAAAGGGGTGGGTGGGGCAAGAGGACTTTTCAGTGTATGTATAATGGCTTTGTTTTGGATGGTATTTTTCTCTCCTTTTTTGCATTTTCAGATCATGAATTTACTTGACAGCCGTCCAGACAGGATTATTATTTACAGCAAATGCAATATTCAGAGATTTTTGGGGTCAAATCTATAGCCGGATTTCATGCAGCAATCATGTTTCCCTTCGCCTTTCAAAATAATCGAAAGGTTACTCCTTTATTATAATATCGGATCCTTGTCGTAACAAACATTTGTATGTACACGTATGTATATGATCAATAAATGTGCCTCGGAATGGTCGAGCAGCTCCCGATAGTTTCGTGACAACATGATGGGGGGGGGGGGGGGGGGGAGACAACAGACAAAGTGATCCACCAAAATTTAGATAAACGACTGTCCTATGACAAATTTGATGTTAGCATTAAGCAAATTTGTTGAATATTTTCAGTATTTTAAATCTGTTATTTGACCGATGACCCAATCTATTTTTTTTTTTTTTTTTTTGCATTGTAGATTTCAAATAAAATAATTGTAAAGCTGAAACAAATTAATGGTGCGTGAATAACACTTGCTAGGAGCTTGAGAATATTTGTCATTTTTAGCTCACCTCGACGAAGTTGAGATGAGCTTATGCTATAACCCCGGCGTCCGCGTCCCCGTCCCCGTCCCCGTCCCCGTCCGCGTCCCCGTCCGCGTCCGCGTCCGCGTCCACGTCCGGTTAAAGTTTTTGGGGTAACTCAGTATCTGACAAAGTACTGATGCTACAGTAACCAAACTTGCACAAGTGATTCATCTTGGGATGCTGAGGTGAACCCATGCATCAGATGCAGCATCTGACCTACATTTTCCGGTTGAATGACTTTGTCAATGTCTGGTTAAAGTTTTTGGGGTAACTCAGTATCTGACAAAGTACTGATGCTACAGTAACCAAACTTGCACAAGTGATTCATCTTGGGATGCTGAGGTGAACCCATGCATCAGATGCAGCATCTGACCTACATTTTCCAGTTGAATGACTTTGTCAATGTCTGGTTAAAGTTTTTTGGGTAGTTCATTATCTGACAAAGTACTGATGCTACAGTAACCAAACTTGCACAAGTGATTCATCTTGGGATGCTGAGGTGAACCCATGCATCAGATGCAGCATCTGACCTACTTTTTCCGCTTGAGTGATTTTGCCTTATAAGGCCAATATTGAGCAAAGTATAAGTGCTACATGTACCAAACTTGCATATTGGTCATTATTGGATGTATCTTTGATCAAACTTTCATAAAATGACCTTGACCTACTTTTTCCACTTGAGTGATTTTGCATTTAAAGACCAATATTGAGCAAAGTATAACTGCTACATGTACCAAACTTGCATATTGGATGTATCTTTGATTAAACTTTCATAAAATGACCTTGACCTACTTTTTCCACTTGAGTGATTTTGCCTTTAAAGACCAATATTGAGCAAAGTATAATTGCAACATGTACCAAACTTACATATTGGATGTATCTTTGATCAAACTTTCATAAAATGACCTTGACCTACTTTTTCCACTTGAGTGATTTTGCCTTTAAAGGCTAATATTGAGCAAAGTTTAAGTGATACATGTACCAAACTTGCATATTGGATGTATCTTTGATCAAAACGTTTAAAAATGACATTGACCTACTTTTTCCCCTTGAGTGATTTTGCCTTTGAAGGCCAATATTGAGCAAGGTATAAGTGCTACATGTACCAAACTTGCATATTGGATGTATCTTTGATCAAACTTTCATAAAATGACCTTGACCTACTTTTTCCACCTGAGTGATTTTGCCTTTAAAGGCTAATATTGAGCAAAGTTTAAGTGATACATGTACCAAACTTGCATATTGGATGTATCTTTGATCAAAACGTTTAAAAATGACATTGACCTACTTTTTCCCCTTGAGTGATTTTGCCTTTGAAGGCCAATATTGAGCAAGGTATAAGTGCTACATGTACCAAACTTGCATATTGGATGTATTTTTGATCAAACTTTCATAAATGACCTTGACCTACTTTTTTCCACTTGAGTGATTTTCTTAATATACATGTACTTAGAGATATGTTTAAATTGAACTTTGCTGCCGCGAGGTGAGCTTCGTAATCTTTGATTACACTATGTTTTCCTTACACCATAAGATGGACCAACATTTTAATAACTGGTACATTTGTATTATGGGACCTATCCTTAACAGCCACCTTGTACGAGATGTTCTGCAAGTACAGCAATAATTCATTTACGTATCTTTGTTACATGCCATGCTGGTGTCAGTAGCGACATGTATCTTTTGAAAGCAAAGTCAAGCTTAAATTTCAAATCTTCGTATCTGCTCTTGCCATGCACATAGAAATTTGTGTACATGTTGACCTTGAAAGCCCTCTCATGCTCGGCTAAATGCTTCAGGCAGACAAACTATCAAAACAAAAGCAATTACCCCCCCCCCCCTCCCCGCTCTTGGAGATTTTAGCATAAAGTCTAGTACAAATCAATTTTATGATATAAGAATTTTCTTTATTGTATATTCAAAGTAATATTTCTTCATCTGTAATGTGTGTGGTTGTTCAAAGTTTATTATTCAAGCATTCACTCTTCAAGACAAGGATCTGAAATAGAAAAAAAAATTGACTAATCACTATATAAATCTAGCTTTTAATTTAAAATCCAAACTGTATGGTACAGCTTGGACACAAAATTCATTACAAGTTGGTTATGTACATGTATGTCCTAGAGACAAAAGAAGAATTTGCATTGATATAGGCTATTATTATTTCATGCATAGCTAAATAAGCCTGGTATGGCTATAGTCTTAGAATATTCACTATAGATAGTAAATTTATGCATTTATTTTATTAAATTTCTTTTTTAAAGCATTATAATATTCCTAAATATGCAAAGCAAATGTTACTCTACACATAAATTTAAAAATTCTCTACCTGCAAAAATATCCAAAATGAACAGTACTGTGTCACAGTGTGGCTAAGATACATGTGTTTCTGAAACTTTCACAGTGTGTGACAATATTTCTTTTCATGCAGCAGCTGGTGTGAAATCCATTCTTCCTAAGTTAACATTCTAAAGAAAAAAAAAACAATAATTGGTACTTGAATATTTCGATATTTCGGTGCACATACTACTGCAAGTATAACTTACTGTACAAGTGTACTCATGCAAACATTTTAGGTACATGTTTTGAAAACAACATATACATGGGCACATTAGTATCACATTCGCCCTTTTCCCTCATCATTCAACTTTCGTACGAACTGATATAATAATCTACAAGTGTCTAAAGTATTCACATAAAGTTTAGCTACTATTCAGCTTTGCAATAACAGTGTAACTAAAGTAAAACGCGATGAAATTCTGTCAATTACACATACATTTCACACATGTCTCTTGGTAATCCAACGAGTTTCCTTTTATTTCTATGGATAAATTGATTCCATGATGTAATTATACTAATTTTATGATATTTCCTTTATACAGCATGCAGCACCAGTTATTGAAGTTTGATATCGCTTATACTTACCAAAATCTGCCTTTTTTCGTTTTACCCGCTCTGTAAACTGTTGATTCGCACCTGTTCGTCACCTCAAACTTCTAAGTAACGCAGATCGCATTCTTCGGTGTACGGGGTCACAGAGTACAGATATAGATAAGGGGTCTTCTCAAAAGTATATTGACTCGGCGATGTGTCAGTGATGAAGTCACAGGCACCAGATTCCTACAAAGAAAATTAAAACTCAATCTTCAACACCCGTTTCTCTTCTCTTTACTCTTTCTTTAAGGCACGACAGCTTCCATGTTTAAACGCCATCCCCCCTCTTTACCCCCTCGATATCGTAAGTTTCAAAAGGATTTCTTCATTAAACTACATATCAGTATTTTCTACAGATATTTTTCTTCACGATCGTAACCTACTTATCATTTATTATTCGTGCATTTAGCCGCAATTAATCCAAATACCTGAAATGGAGTCGAAACCTACACTTTACGCTATTCTTAGCATGTGCAGTACCGTTAGTTTGAGTTGTCATCCTTCTTCTCTTCTTCTTCATAGTATCCGGTATACCATCAAAATTGAAGATTATTTACCGGTGCATGCGTGGCCTACAGTATATACAATTTAAATGTGCAAAACAAAAATTTATCACAAAAAGGGGGGTGGAGTTAAAACTATTTACAAAATCTAAATAGAATTACAGGAGGGTGCAGAGAACAGCTGGGGTCAGCTGTTCTCTGAAAATCTCAACTGAGGGAGACAGGATAACTGGTGCAGGTAGTTGATTCCATTGGGTAATTGTATATGGGAAAAAAGAGTAGCGGTATGAGTCTTTGGATGTTTGGATATGTCTAAATGTGTGTGTGTGTTGTTTACGGGTTCTGGTGTCTGGTGGGATTAGGATTGTGTTTGAGGGGATTGCAACAAGGGCATGTGTGATTTTATACATCATTATTAGACGGGTACGTAGTCTTCTATGTGTGAGGGGGGGCCAATCTAATGTGTCAATCATTTCTGTTACACTGCTTGTATTGTGGTATCTGTTACAGACATACCGAGCTCCCCTCCTTTGTATCATTTCAAGTTTACTGGCAGATTCTTTTGTGTGGGGATCCCAAACTGAGCTTGCATATTCGAGTTTTGGGCGAACAAGAGCTCGGTATGCCTGGTCTTTGATGTTTTGATTTGCTGTTTTTAAGTTTCGTTTTAAGAATCCTAATGTTTTGTTTGCTTTAGCTGTAATGTCGTGTATGTGGTTGTCCCATTTCAAGTTTGATTGGAGTGTGATGCCAAGATATTTAGAGGATGATACTGGTTCTAAGGTGTGATTGTGTAGGGTGTAGTTGTGTTTTATGGGTTTGCGTTTAGTAGTTACTGAGAGGACTGTGCATTTATCAGGATGGAAAGTCATCAACCAGTCCCTCTCCCATCTGGCGGCAGCATCAAGGTCAGTTTGAAGTTTGAGACAATCATGAGCAGAAGAAATAGGCATGTAGATGATGCTGTCATCGGCAAAGAGGCGGAGTTTGCTATAGGAAAGGTAATCAGGCAGATCGTTTATATAAACGAGAAAGAGAACAGGGCCAAGGACAGTGCCCTGGGGCACGCCAGATGTGACAGGGACTGTGTTGGATGTCAAACCATCAAGAACAACTGTTTGGGTGCGGTCGGATAAAAATGAGGCAATCCAGTTTTGAGTGTGACCAGAGATACCATAGTAGTTTAGTTTGTAGAGAAGTCTGCGATGTGGAACCTTATCAAAAGCTTTTGCAAAATCCATAATGATGAGATCTGATTGTGTGTTGCTATTGTTAGTGGAGTGGAGTTCTTGGTCAAAGGAGAGGAGTTGTGTTTCACAAGAGCGGGAATGTCGAAAGCCGTGTTGGAGGTCATAGAGGATATTATTTGATTCTAGGTGTTTCATGATTTGAGATGTTACAACGTGTTCCATAAGTTTACAGGAGATACAAGTAAGGGAGATTGGTCTGTAATTTACTGCTTTGTTAGTGTCACCTTTCTTATAAACGGGGGCTACATTTGCATGTTTCCAATCAACGGGAATGGTTTCAGTTGTGTATGATTTTTTGAAGAGGAGTGTAAGAATTTGTGCTATTTCTGTTTTCATTTGTTTTAGTACGTGACCGCTGATATTGTCTGGACCTGTGGCTTTGTGGGGGTTTATGTTGTTTAGTAATTTTTCAATACCTGGTGTGGTGAAGTGTATGTCTGAGATGTCTGGGTAGGTACTAGTGCCTTTGTCAGGGATGTCATCATCTGGTTTATGTGTAAATACAGATTGGAATTGTTCATTTAGTATGTTTGGTTTTTCTTTAGTGTCAGTTATGGTGATGCCTTCTTTTTTAAGTGTGGAGATGCCTGTTTTGTCTGTTCGTATTGATTTGATGTATTGATAAAGTTTCTTTGGTTTGCTCTGGTTTGTGGGTGGTGTGTCTGGGTCATTAGTTGGTAATTCACAGATGATTTTTTCTATGTAGTCCCAGTATGCTTGTCTTAGACATTTTTGTAAATGAGATTTTAGTTTTTTGTACTTGTCTGTATAGTTGGGATCTTTCTTCTTTTTGTAAAGCTTGTTCTTCTTGTTTATCATTCGTCTTAGTTTATCAGTTACCCATGGTAGTCTATGTTTACAGCGTATAAGTTTTGATGGTATGTAGGTATTGATAGAGTTTGTGAGGTTCGTCTTAAAGATGTTCCATAGTTGATTTATGTTATGGGTGGGGTATTGATTTTTGATTTCAGTGTAGGTCTTTTCGAGATCTGATCTTATGCCATCCCAATTAGCTTTGTTGTATTTTAGTACTTTTCTGGGGGGACCTTTGACTCTTTTTAGCCAGGTGTCAATTTCGGCATAGACAATGTCATGGTCACTAGAACCAATAGGTGGCAAGGTTGTGATCTTGGTAACAAATGTAGGATTGTTTACGAGTAAGAGGTCTAGAATCCTGTCGTTTCTGGTAGGTATATTTACTGTTTGGTGAAGATGGTTGTCATTAATGATGTTAAGAAGCATTTGGTGTTGTGATGCATCAGGTTTGGATGGAATAGTACAGAGATTTGGCCAATCTATGTGCCCAAGGTTAAAATCGCCTCCTAGGAGGATGGTGGAGTTTGATTGATGGTTAATGCGACTTAAGGAGATTTCTAGTTGTTCTAGCGATTGACCTGTGTCTGATGGTGGTCTATAATACGAAGATATCAAGATGTTTCTTGAGCCAGCAGTGTTAATTTCAGCCCAGATTATTTCACAGTCTGACTGGAGTTCTTTGACTTCAGAACTAATGAGATCTTTGGTAATGGCAATAAGTACGCCACTAACGCCGCTAACGGTAAAGTGTAGGTTTCGACTCGATTTAAAAATGGGAGCTGTCATGCCTTAGAGAAAGGTAAAGAGAAGACAAACGGGCGTTTAAGAAAGGGTTATTATTTTTCTTTTTAGGAATCAAGTGCCTGTGGATGAAGTAATATGTCTTGTTTTTTGTATAAATGCAATTTTATCTAGTAAATAAAGGAATCAACGATAACGAAAGCTAATAAATGTGTTGCTATCTAACCTGACGACATGGGGTCCATGACGTCATATGACGTTACGTTATTTGGCGGAAAAAACATCTACGTCATTTCTATGGAAGGCCTTAAATGTGCTGCGAACTTGACCTGTATTTCTTGGTGTAAAAGCTATATCAAAGAATGACTTGAATATCTGTAACTGTTTTCTCTTTTTTGGCGGGAATATTATAATTTCAACTCACATTCCGAATGACAAATTTATTTGACAGTTGTGTTTTTGCATTGGGTGTTTTGCTGTGGTTGCTGCAACCTGGTATTGTTGGAGATCCCCTCCTTTGTTTTGCAATCACCAGAACGTCAAGCCAGGCACCAATGACAGCTACACATCCAACAACACTAAAAGAAACGTTGACTTTGCATCACGTATCACTGCATGGTTCAACAACGTATACTAAAATGTCGGGACGCACAGCAGCACTTTATCATCAAATGGGGACCACACAACCGATGAATGGTCAACCGGTAAACCAATGTTATATATTTAAAACTTTGAAAATGTTGCTAAAGCAATTTATAGTAAGGTTAGGTATCAATTTTTTACAGCAAATGAGCTGTATTTATTTATATCACATATGGTTTTTGTAAATCAATGCGCAATAATGGCGTTATTCGACTAATAAAATGTGCTTTCTATGTATTTTTAAATGTCAACAACAGTCCCTATTTCTACATTTAACGTGTATAAAATGCTTCATAATATTTGTCCTTGGTCTTCATAATTCTGATTAAAATTCGTTCGGAAACAAGAGACATTTATTCTAATTCTATTCCCAACCCATAATGACCAACTATTATTATAATATGTAGCTCATATCTTTCTCAGATTTAAAAAAAAAATCCGTATTTTACATACAGTTAGCAAGAAGAAAGCAAACAAGGAATACCTATCAGATTATATGTCATTCCCTGCCTTACAGACAGCTGAAGTGACAACCATAGCGGTCGCTGGTGTAGTAATGGTAGTGATAGCTGTATGCTGCTGTAGACGGGTGTGTCTGGCTGCAACCAAGAGACGTAAAGTAGATGAAGAAACAAAACAATGGTACAGCGCCGCGCAGTCCAAAGTTTAACGCCGAGATGACGATATTTAAAAAAAATCCTTTAAGCTAAATACGAAATTTCGATAACTACATATTTAATGGGCTATATGATTGGGATTATATGTTTCTTTGTTTCGTATTTAAAATTGCTAACACAAACGAAACGAATATTATTTTTTTCAAGATTATATAAACATTTTCGAAATGGCGATTTTTCACAATTTTCCTTTGTACAGTGTTGCTTACGTTAAAACCATTCTTTGACCACTTTCATTCAAATACCAGATTAGAACGATCAGATGATTTCTCCCTATTTCTCAGTAAGTAAACTTTAAGAAACTATGTACATGTCTTTTCAGGTCGGCTTCTAGTCTGCCAAATTGTAGAAATTTGTAATCAAGGAGAGACAACTGTTTCTACTTTTTGCTCTCCGTTACTGAGTATAAAATTACATTTCTTCAACAATATCTTTGAAAATTTATCTTAATAAGCCTCGGATGTAGACATGGAAGCATCCCATTTAATAACTTTGCAGCAAAATACAACCACCAGGTGTCCCAATGTGGGTCGATGGCATTTTAGTGCGCACAAATGTACACAACTACATATAAAACAAAGGAGGGGATCTCCAACAACACCAGGCTGCAAGACCCACAGCAAAACTCCAAAACATCCAATGCAAAAACACGGAACAGACAAGCACGGGAAGAGACGGAAAAGGACAAGGAACGTCAACGCACAACACAGAAACAACAAACACAAAGGACCAAACATAAACCAACAAGACCAATGGGCAATCGGTGCCGACTTAGGTTTTCCATCTGCTAAGGGAATAACAGAAGGTGTGGTAATCCTGGATTACGTGCGCACAACCTTCCCACTTTTCCGATTACCCAGAGGTATCGAAGAACGTAAATTGTGGTGCAAAAACTTCCTCACTGTCAGATGACCACACACAAATAAGACCACAAAACGCATGGGGTCCAAGCAACACAAATGAATATGTAAATTGATATCAAAAGACGGCGTACGTAATACAATCCGTGCTCTGTCGCCGCGAGCTCATGTATATTATCACCCGAGTAGTCCGACTGACATTCAGAGAGGAAAGGTGGTTGGGGCCCTAGCCGTTTGATGCTTGGACATTGCTCGTCATGGAGTCTCATTGTCACAGTCAGTGAGAGTGCAAGTTTTAAGAGACTGTAGATTGGTCAAGTACCAAGCCTTGTGTCCGTCTGGTGTCAGTAGGATCATATCCACGGTATAAAAGGCGTTTGATGATTCTGCCGCATTTTCGATAGTTATGTTGTCTATCGTTGATCCTTCTTATCTTGTTTATTATGTCACCATAAAATGCAGGTTGTGAAATACCCAAAGTAATATACTCTGTTACCTGTATTCATCCGAATTTCAAAAGAAGTTGACAATGACTTCTGTAAAATTTCCAGAAAGGGTTTACTAGTTTGTGAAAGCGAAAACCTTGTCCTAAAAGTTTCCTGGTAAGTTGTAAATTTCTACTATGAAAATCCAAAACATCAGTACATGTTCTAGCATACCGGATGAGCTGTGAAATGTAGATACCATAAGACGGTAATATGGGAACATCACCGTCAAGCTAGGGGAAAGGGGTAGGGCCACGAAGCCCCTAAAACGACCCTGCAATTTTCCTTAAAATTAATCTTAATGAGAAATACTTGATATATTACATGAAATATAATGAATGTTTCCCGTACCAACCGAAGCATAATAGAATGTCTTATGACGTCATCAAATAACGTCATTTTGACGTTATTGACAAAACATGGTCAAGAATGCTCGAAAATTTGTCTTAAGTGGAGAATTTCGATGTGGCCACATGCGTCGTGAACATAAAACTTTTATGACAAGAAGATATAATGATTATCTTTCATTTATAAATTTTTAATTTCACGATGAATGTGGCCAATGCTAATTTCAAATAAACATGTAGGTTTTGCAGCAATTTCACGGCAAATTCCCGATTTAGAGGTTTTCAAATGGCTTAAAGCTAGCGATAGATCACGGGCAGGAACACGTTATGTCGCCTTACAGTACCGTTGTCAGAAGTATTTAAAGTTCTGCACTTAAAACCGTCCGTTGACATTATGCCACAGGTAAGGATATGAAGGAAACTATCCGTTGTCGTGACAATGAGCATGTGTGGAAAGTATGATTTTCTAATAAACGTTGAAATTTTAGAAGTAATACACTCGAAAATTCAATGGGGGTAGTCATAGCACTAAGCTATTGGTTTATATGCTTTTCTGGTACTGATATACAGTTTGAAAAGAGGAGATCGAGTTGGCGTCCTTTGATCACCACATCCTGCACATGTGTTATTCTTCCTTTTTCTTGAAAGCTTTAAATATTCAGGTTATCGTATTCCAGAAATATACTAATAATAAATGTCAAATCTATATAATGCTCCTCTGGTAGTGTCATGATGACGAATTCAATTTTGGACCACTTTTTGGGGACTTTACTAAAATTAGTCCGTTGTCAAACCATGTTGCGAAAGTTCTGTCCGTTGTCAGATGTCCGTTGTCTGCTTTTATATTTTAATGGATGGAATGATACTATGATACCTGTACTAATCATTAAAATTCATCAATCAATACGCACTATTTAATTCTCAACCAATTTAGAATGGAGACTGAATTGAATTCGCCGAATCATCCGTTTTGTTAAGATATCCTTAACATTAAATTTTATTCGTCCAGTCTTAAATTCATCTTCTGGGCTATGGATGAAAAGAGTAAAATATAAATGGAGGCGATAATTTGAATGTATACAGTATCTTACTTTATAAGTGTATTATAAACCGGTGTAATGCAGTAGTTTTCTCATAGGAAAATTTGCTAAATAAGAGGTTTCTTCCCCCTAGAGATATTCCGCTATATATTAGACTTTCCTCATATTAGCATCGATTTTCCCCATAGAGAAAAAATGTTATATAACCATTTTCCCCTGTTAAGTCCGTATTTTGTTTACCTTCAATTGGCTTTATTGCAAAATACATGAAAATTGCTCCAATGGTCTTACATATATATATTGCACCCATGTCTCCTCGTTACCCACCAATAGTCTCTATCACTCTTGAAAAGTTGACTTCATAATTTGATTTTCATCATCGGTTCTGCAGAAGAAACGCGACATTTTGAAAAGTTTACAGACTGGCGGAAGAAAGATCGTGTGCTGTAATACAAAAAATCACAGAACTTCAACAGAGCAGGATAAAATTACTCTTCTCGGACACTTGAACCTATTCCTATTTTTTCTTTAGTAGAATATGTAAGAGGTTTCTGGGAGGGGGGGGGGGGGTAAGACACTCACACATATATGGGGTTTTAGACAAATTCATATATATTCAGACAAATACATATATACAGACAAACACATTCATCAACAGACACACTCATACGGAAAGATATGCATAGGCAGACGGATAGACAGGTGGACAGACCTACACAGATGTACTCACACACACACATAAACAAAACATGTATTGACTTTGTTTTCAGTAAATCCACAGTTTATCACTGCATGCAAGAAAAATCAGACTAGGCCAATATCTCTTTCTTGACAAAAACCTCTCATCAAGTCAAACAGACAGACACACATAGTCAAGCACTCACAGAAAAACAGACACAGGGAGAAACAAAAAGAGATTCACACAGACAGACTCAGACAGACACTGATCAAAACACAGACATGAACATCCTGAAAGGAACATCATGAAAGACATACACAGACATGCGCAAAACGACAGACTGACAGACACAGGGTTTACACAGACATACACAAAAACAAACGGACAGACAGACATGTATATAGTCAGACACGCACACAAAAGACACAGACAGATGCACTCACTCACATACAGACACACATGCTAACAAACGCGGACAAAAGAATTCACTCGTAGGCAGACGGAGACACCGATATCGACGCTGACATAAAAAAAACACACATACAGACACACACAAATGTAAATAACATATCAACTACAATTTTCATCATCACCTGAGATATACATGTAAGGTCTATATCATACCCATGTTAAGAACGTTCGGAACAATTACGTGATAAAGGCTGAGGCTATCAAAATGTCTTCAATGACCGATATTTGATGTCTTTGTTTTAACGCTATATTTGACTTCAAAATCCCTTTAACAATTATGTTTAATTGATCATTGTATAAATTCATGAAATCATCCTACACCTCTTCAAATTCATGATTCATATTTTCAATTTTAAATCTATTCTATACGATCTATGTTCACGTTACCTGAAAATTACATGATATCCTCCTTTACAGCTTTACAAATAAAGCCTGTGTTTGTGAAACACGAATGTCCCCGGTGGCATCATTGTTAGTATAAACTTCATTTTCTGTTAAGTATGTGAAAGGTCAAGTTCAACAATTTTGGTATCAATGGAAAGGTCTTGTCACAAGGAATACACATGTGAAATATGAGAGTCCTATCACTTTCCATTCAAAAGTTATGCCCAGTGTTAAAGTTTTTGAAAATTAGGTCAAAGGTCATGAGGTCAAAAGTTTTGGTATCAATGGAAAGGTCTTGTTGCAAGGAACACAGATGTGAAATATGAAAGCCCTATCACTCACCATTCAAAAGTTATGCCCAATGTTTAAGTTTTTGAAAAGAAGGTCCAAGGTCAAGGTCACGAGATCAAAACTTTTGGTATCAATGGAAAGGTCTTGTTGCAAGGAACACAGATGTGAAATATGAAAGCCCTATCACTCATCATTCAAAAGTTATGCCCAATGTTTAAGTTTTTGAAAAGAAGGTCCAAGGTCAAGGTCACGAGATCAAAACTTTTGGTATCAATGGAAAGGTCTTTTCGCAAGGAACACACTTGTGAAATATGAAAGTCCTATCACTTACCATTCAAAAGTTATGCCCAATGTTAAAGTTTTTGAAAAATAGGTCAAAGGTCAAGGTCACGAGGTCAAAAATTTTGGTATCAATGGTAAGGTCTTGTCACAAGGAACACACATGTGAATTATGAAAGCTCATCACTTACGTTTCAAACGTTGTGCCCATTGTAAAAGTTTTTGAAAAGTAGGTTAAAGGTCAAGGTGAAGGTCATGAGGTCAAAAATTTTAGTATCAATGGATAGGTCTTGTCATAAGAAACACACATGTGAAATATGAAATCTCTATCACCTTCCATTCAAAAGTTATGCCCAATGTTAAAGTTTTTGAAAAGTAGGTCAAAGGTCAAGGTCAAGGTCACACGGTCAAAAATTTTGGTATCAATGGAAAGGTCTTGCCACAAGAAATACACATGTGAAATATGAAAGCTCTATCAAAAGTTATGCCCAATGTTAAAGTTTTTTCGGACAAACAGACAGACAAACAGACGGACAGGCCAAAAACTATATGCCCCCGAATCTGTGATTCCGGGGGCATAAAAAAGAGAGCTGAATACTTTAAGAATTAACCCATATTAAGAACGTTCGGAACAATTACGTGATAAAGGCTGAGGCTTTCAAAATGTCTTCAATGACCGATATTTGATGTTTTTGTTTTAACGCTATATATGACTTCAAAATCCCTTTTTCAATTATGTTTAATTGATTAATGTATACATTCATGAACTCATCCTACACCTCTTCAAATTCATGAATCATATTTTCAATTTTAAATCTATTCTATACGATCTATGTTCACGTAACCTGAAAATTACATGATATCCTCCTTTACAGCTTAACAAAAAAAAAAGAGCTGAATACTTTAAGAATTAACTAAGCTAATTTAATTGCTCAGCCTTAGATTCGAAATAAAGATTCAATTTCCCACTCATGCCCAAATACAGTTAAGAGTCATGACAACGGACCATATCTTCTTGTCTTGTCATAACAACGGACATTCTTTATCAAATAATCAAAGTATACAATAAATATACAATGTAAAAGATGGTCATTCACATATATTGTTTGTATAATGTTGTCGATAATTTTCTACATAAAATTGGTATATAAAATCAAATAATTAAGAGACAGGATAGTTTTCCTGTTCAAATTTCCGCTTTCGTTGCTGACAGTAGGTCATCGCCAATTAGATCTCCTCATAACATAAAATGAGTTTTATTCATATCATGGTAATAATGTATTACTGAAGCGTATGGCTACCCCCGTTGGCTTTTTAAAAGAAATCACCGGTTACCTAATGATTTATTTGTGATTTTATTGAAATTTTGTCGATAATTTTTATGACAACGGATGGTTTCCTACATATTCTCACCTGTTGCATAATGTCAACGGACGGTTTTAAGTGCAGAACTTTAAATACTTCTGACAACGGTACTGTAAGGCGACGTAACGTGTTCCTGCCCGTGTAGATGCATTATTTACAAAATCTCAACACATAATTTAGTAAAGAACTTTGCAAAGTATCAAGTCACAAAAAATGATCATTTTATTCAAATGTTAAGAAACAGGGCCGATTTAGCGGCTTCGTGGCCCTACCCCTTTACTATAGAGGTCCGATTACAACTTATTAATCGGCATTAAGATCCTAAAGAAACTTTTCCTTTCAAAATTTTTGAAGATTGCATAATTGCGACCTTGTAGAATTTGTGAAAATAAAAGCACACAAAGTCCGAGCGTATGTATATTATTCAACATTTTAAGAAATTAACTCTAGAAATTCTATACATGACCTAAAAATGTATACCAAAGAGCTACTAAGGATTCATGCTTGCTTTGCAGAACGTTTCGTAAAAGCATAATTTAAAATTTGGACAGAAAATTGCATCAACTGCGAGTAGCGCATTGATTAAAACGTTTCCTGTCCGGGTGATACCTACATCAACAGAAAAAATACAATGTTCATTTCTTATCATTTTATATCATCTACTTAAGGAAAACAGACTGTTTTATAATCAATCGACGCACAATATTTCGTACGATCTTGGGATTCCACAGATAAAGAAATTTATACAAATGAAAATGTATACTTTAATATGAAAAATTTTGTAAAATTAATTAATTTTCAGAGACACCGTCCCTTTAAAGTACGATTTGCAAACAAAGGAATAAGATCTTGACCAAATCTTGAATCACAAGTCTGTCACAGAAAAGATCCCACCATATTTCAAAAGAAAAGAAAATACTTGTATTCCCTGTAGCTACACACCTACAGTTGCATCTAAAATTTACAGTTACAAACGATTCCTGTAGTGTATTGAGTTAAATAATCCCTCACTACATCCATTACCTTCCGAATGTTCCTCATCGGATTTCAACTACTCTCCTTGCGGACACGTTGTTACCGGTGACCTCAATATAGTCAGGAACGTAAAGTTTGAGAGAATTGTTAAAGACGGGTCCCATTTCAGAGAAAGGATGTCCTTTACATGGAACCAAAATTTCATTGTGAGGAATATGCAAGACGTTGGGCAAAGAAAGAGGATGTACAACTCGACACCCTTTCCGAATGGATAAAATGCATCAGATGGTTGCTTTATCTAGAATTTACAACTTACTAGCAACTGTGCACACCACATTCGAGTCTATCGTTAAAGACCCTGATGTTATCACAGAGCTGACCTACCTCCAAGAGCATTACGTCTTCACACCATCAGACAAAGTACTATTTCGACAGCATTGTAAAAGAGTTGGGTTTGAATTCGACATCCTACTTACACTCCGATAAACCTTTCCGCCTCGGAAATAATAGATAACCACAAATCAGTTCTTACTTTCTTTGGCTTTGACACAAACAATTTAGATTTAGATTTACAATACTTATATTGCATTCCTAAAATTCATAAAAATCGATCCGTACAAACAACCTTTCATCGCTGGTTCCTCACAATGTTCAACCAAATCTGTATCGATCTTACTCACCAAGGTTTTTACTGAAATCAAATCTGGACTTCAAAAATATTGTTCGACGCCGAATCGACGGTATATTCCCGAAACGGTATTAAAGGCCGTGTGGGGTCTATAAAAGAAGACAGGTAATTTTCCTGCCATTTCCTCGCTGACCGCTGTAGGGTTAACATCTCTTATCGCAATCTAATTGGTCCTATGTATCCTTTATAACCCTCTCTATTTTTGATTGACAGCTTCCGATAGGTGAAATTGTGGTATAGGGTCATATCTAATTAGCATAATCAAGTATACCTGTCCGTATGTCTTGTATGCCACACACCGCTTGCGTCTCTAGGAATATCATTGACGCCACGTTTATCACGCCTACCAAGCTTAGATCACTCAGGTGTGCATATAAATTACCACTCGGTTAAAAAAAACCGGCCTTTAACCAGATGTGGATTTTAAAGAATTCGAATGAATTTTTAAAACATCTGAAATCCACTCATTTCAACAGAGTCCATTTGATCAAAGTCTTTGATTTTTCGACACTCTATTCAACAATCCCACATTCTAAATTGAAAGAAAGACTCACCAAAATCATAAGTAATGCGTTTACAAGCAAGAACGACAATCGCAATATGAATGTATTGTTTTTAATTATGACAAAACCTACTTTGTTAAGGAAAATCCTATTCTAAAAATAAGTACACTGAAGCAGATATTATTCAGATGTTAAACTTCCTGATCGACAACATTTTTGTGGTGTTTGGAGGAAATGTCTTCCAGCAGATTGTCGGATTACCAATGGGAACCAATTGTGCCCACTCCTTGCAGACATTTTTCTTTACTCGTACGAAGCTGAATTCATTCAATCTGTGGTCTCTGAGGGAAACAGACCCTGTTTCAAGGATCGGTGTCCCTGAAAATTAATTAATTTTTTCAAAATTTTGGAATGCAAAATCTTTCTTTTCATACGAATGACAAATATGGATAATGACCATATCCCTGTATACAGCGCAAAATCGATAATTACGATAATCAGAAACCGAAGGCATACAAAATCTGGATAAAACAGGAACCAAAGCAAACAAACAAAAACCTCCACCATATGAAAAGAAGCAAGCTCCCGATATGGGAGTAAGACTAGGTGCCCAGGAAGAGTAAGTGTCTCCATGTAAGTATACATTCTCATTTGTATAAATTCAAATTTTCAGGCGAATCTAATGCATACATTCGCAGTTATAGACCTTTAAAAACGTAATTTTGAATTTGGGGTGCGCAGCTGTAATTCATTTCACAGGCGCCCCTACAATGTATTGAGTATTTACAATAGAGGTATATGGAGACTTAATTATTTTTAAAAAAATTGACAATATTATGGTCGTTACTGCATATTTTCAAATAAAACCTTTTATGGCTCCTTTTATCCTTTTTCTTGACCCTTTGGAATAAATTTTGCGTTTTCAATAAAATTTATTTTCAGGGACACTGTATCGTTCACAAAAATTCTTACGAACTCTTTCAGGAATCTTCGTAATTTTCGATCCCTTAATTCTTTTGATCATTTGAGTTCGTACACCCTTGTTTCTTAATGTCCATTTAATGTATAGAAAGGATATTAGAAAACATAACTTATTCTAAGATTAAATGCATTAAAACGTTTTATTCAATAATGAAAGTGTCGAGATTTTCTGAAATTTTTCGCAAGAAAAAGAAATTGGGCCAAGATATGTAGCTTCTAACTTTAACTACACTTACAAATACATAGACGATGTGCTGTCAATCAATTCAAAATTCGCGGATTTCCTAAGCAGAATCTATCCTTCGGAACTTGAAGTCAAAGAAACCACAGAGACAAATAATTCAGCATCCTATTTGCACATAATGTTGTCCTACGACACTGATGGTCACTTGAACACCTCACTCTATGACAAACGTGACGACTTCTATTTCAACATCACAAACTTTCGTTTTCTGAGTAGAAACATCCCTTCATCGCCTGCTTTTGGCGTGTTCATATCTCAGTTACGCTATGCCAGAGCAAGTACCAAATATACGGATTTTGTTCCGAGAGCTATGCGTCTTTCAAATAAGCTTGGTCAGGGATACGTATGTGGCCGACTAACCTGGTCACTGAGGAAGTTCTACGGTCGATATGGGGAACTCGTCATACATAATGATGTTCCACTGTCCAGAATGGTGGACGATATTCTGTCTTAGACCATTTTAATCATCCAACTACCGAATAAACTTGTATCTTCCGAAATAGAAGTAACCGGATGTGACAATTTTACCGAATTGAAGTGTCGGGTATTTCATGCAAGCAGGAGATGCTGACTCTTCCTGGGCACCTGGTCTCACTCCCCTAATTGGGAGTTCGCTTCTTTTCATATGGTGGAGGTTGGTTTTTTTTTTTTTCGGTTCTTGTTTTGTCCTGGTTTATATGCCTTCGGTTTATGATTTTCTGAATTCTTGATTTTGTACTTTGTATTGGGATATGGTCATTGTCCATATTTGGTATCCTTGAAATGTTAAGCAAATATCAACAAATTGTATTTTCAGCAACGAGTTTATTCGTGTTTGAGGGACCCTAGGTTCTAAAAATAGTGCTATAAATAGACTTCCTTGAAAATTCTGTTGATCGATGTATCAATAAAATTTCTTATCAAATCAGAATCTTCGTTTCTTGAAAAGAACAATGGAAATTAAATGATAAAGTTGTCCTTCGTGTTTTTATGGTGCTGTGTTACTGTCTTATGAGAAGGTTCTGTTTATCAAAATATATACTCTGTTGAAATGATAAAGTGTATCATAAGTAAATTTAAACCGTTTATGATGGTCGAGACCGAAATAGAAGAAAACAATCCAATAAATTCACGACGAGCAAAAACCTCAACATGATCTAAATCGTATGCCAATGAACCAACTTTGTCATCAGGGAGAAATCTCTCTCTTTTAGAATAATTTATCAAACATTGTTATGGATTATTTACCAATATAACTTAAATCAGTGAAAGTCAAACCCAAAACCAAATAGGGATACAACTTCATGAAAATATGAAACCTAACAAAGATAGAAAAAGTTAGGAAATCCCCAACATTGCAATCAGTTCTCAAGAGAAGAGAAAAAGCAGACAAACACAATGGAGAAAATTACACAGCACCATAGAAACATGGAGAACAACACTATCTTATGCACAAAGTCAACAGAATCAAGTGGAAAAACAACATTTATTGTTGATGGCGCTGAATTAATAAATAATAATGATAGAACATAGCACTATGGCCATGGACTAGAAATTTGGATAACAAAACTGCGAAAATAAATTCTGAGTGTATTGGCGTAATCTGGGGAATGTATTCTGTAAGAAATACAAAAGTGTCAAGGCATGCCATTCAGTAGTCCTCTTTACATTCGTTGCTGGTGGCAAGAAAGGAGGGGATCTCCAACAACACTCGGTTGCAGTACCCAAAGCAAAACTCCAAAACACCTAATGCAAAAACACACAGCGGACATCCACAGAAAGAGACACGAAAGGGACAAGAAACACCAACTCACTCTATAGAAACATGAAACACAAAAGACCACACATAAACCAACGAGACCAATGGGTAACCGGTGCCGACTAATGACGACAATCCCAGCAGCACTCACAATAGAGCACAAAATTGAGCATCGACTGACCCCCAGCAAGCCAGAGGTGGGACCAGGTGCCCGGGAGGAGTAAGCATCCCCTGTTTGGCTAGCCGCACCCGCAATCGATGTTCATGCACGAAAATTGAAACAATATTTAAATACATGCACTGTCTGAAATTATGTTTATATTGAATGTGCTATGGCGACCATGTCAGGGAAAATATTCAAAACACTTACTGTCAAAACCCTCGTGGGGAACTTTTTTACGAGCTCCACACAGCAAAGGGCATAAGTGTGACACTAATGAGTTAAAGAAGATCCTGACGACAATCCCAACAGCACTCACAATATAGCACAAAATTGAGCATCGATGGACCCCCAGCAAGCCAGAGGTGGGACCAGGTGCCCTGGAGAAGTAAGCATCCCTTGTTTACTAGCCGCACCCGCCGTCGATATTCATGCACGAGAATGAAAACAATATCTAAGGACAGCCATCTGTCACGCAAGTAGCAAATGGACTAGAAATTTGGATAACAAAACTGCGAAAATAAATTCTGAGTGTATTGGCGTAATCTGGGGAATGTATTCTGTAAGAAATACAAAAGTGTCAAGGCATGCCATTCAGTAGTCCTCTTTACATTCGTTGCTGGTGGCAAGAAAGGAGGGGATCTCCAACAACACTCGGTTGCAGTACCCAAAGCAAAACTCCAAAACACCTAATGCAAAAACACACAGCGGACATCCACAGAAAGAGACACGAAAGGGACAAGAAACACCAACTCACTCTATAGAAACATGAAACACAAAAGACCACACATAAACCAACGAGACCAATGGGTAACCGGTGCCGACTAATGACGACAATCCCAGCAGCACTCACAATAGAGCACAAAATTGAGCATCGACTGACCCCCAGCAAGCCAGAGGTGGGACCAGGTGCCCGGGAGGAGTAAGCATCCCCTGTTTGGCTAGCCGCACCCGCAATCGATGTTCATGCACGAAAATTGAAACAATATTTAAATACATGCACTGTCTGAAATTATGTTTATATTGAATGTGCTATGGCGACCATGTCAGGGAAAATATTCAAAACACTTACTGTCAAAACCCTCGTGGGGAACTTTTTTACGAGCTCCACACAGCAAAGGGCATAAGTGTGACACTAATGAGTTAAAGAAGATCCTGACGACAATCCCAACAGCACTCACAATATAGCACAAAATTGAGCATCGATGGACCCCCAGCAAGCCAGAGGTGGGACCAGGTGCCCTGGAGAAGTAAGCATCCCTTGTTTACTAGCCGCACCCGCCGTCGATATTCATGCACGAGAATGAAAACAATATCTAAGGACAGCCATCTGTCACGCAAGTAGCAAATGGTGTGGTTATCCGGGATTACTCACGGACAATCCTCCCAGTATTCCAATTACCAAGGACGTTCAACTATATATAAAACAACATCCTCACTGACCATACACAAAGAAGACCTTAAAACGCAGGGGTCCAAGCAACACGGATGAATACGTAAATGGATATAAAAAGAGGGCGTACGTAATATAGTCCGTGCTCTGTCGGCTGTAGCGATGTTAAACGTCTTCATATTGAATAGCATCATTTAAGAACAGATAAATTGGTAGCATGGACCAGACATGCACGTTTCAGGTACTTAACCCTCGTCAGTGATCGTCAAATCTAAACAATGCAATAATCCAAAAATGTATGAAAGTTACAATGTCGAAAAATCGTACCGAAAGGCGTAGCAGGATGGATGGGATATGATGTTATTGGACGAAATTTTGATAACAAAAATTTTACAATGCGTTGAAGAAACGATCAACCGAAATTGATCGAACTTGGCTTCATGTGCCCTTTGGGACTTCTGGTCCACCAGCAGTGACACTCACCAAGTGGTATAATTGTTAAACGTCTGCATATTGAATAGCATCATTTAAGAACAGATACATTGGCAGCATGGATCAGACATGCACGTTTCGGTAACTTAACCCTCGTCAGTAATCCTCAAATCTAAATAATGTAATATGCCAAAACGTATGAAAGTTACTATGTCGAAAAAGCGTACCGAAAGACGTAGCAGGATGGAAGAGATATGATGCTACAGGACCCACGTATTAGAAATTTCAAGAAATTTTGATAACATAAATTTTAGAATGCCTTGAAGAAACGATCAACCGAAATTGATCGAAGTTGACTACATGTGGCCTCGGGGACTCCTGGTCCATCAGTAGTGACACTCAACAAGTGGTGTAAATGTTAAACGTCTTCGTATTGAAAAGCATCATTTAAGAACAGATAAATTGGCAGCATGGACCAGGCATGCACGTTTCGGTTACTTAAGCCTCGTCAGTGATCCTCAAATCTAAATAATGTAATATGCCAAAAAGTATGAAAGTTACTATGTCGAAAAAGCGTACCGAAAGACGTAGCAGGATGGATGGGATATGATGCTACAGGACCCATGTTTTAGAAATTTCAAGAAATTTTCATAACATAAATTTTAGAATGCGTTGAAGAAACGATCAACTGAAATTGATCGAACTTGGCTACATGTGCCCTCGGGGACTCCTGGTCCATCAGCAGTGACACTAGCCAAGTGGTATAAATGTTGAACGTCTTCGTATGGAAAAGCATCATTTAAGAATAGATAAATTGGCAGCATGGACCAGGCATTCGGTAACTTAACCCTCGTCAGTGATCCTCAAATCTAAACAATGTAAAATGCTTAATAGCTATTCTCTGTAAGCATTTGCACTTTTATGAAGGACGCATGGCACGGCATGTCTCAGATTTTTATAAAATTTGTACATAAGGTTGGGTCTGACCCAAAAGTAAAAAGGGGTAGGTTCACTAACTACCAAAATCGGCCCTGAATTTTTGCGAAAAATAATTTTATGAAAATTATGTTTCAGCATCTCTCATATTTATCTCAAATACCTGCCGAAATAGAAAGTAAATATTTTTCAGTGTCAAAACTTCACGTGCGTTAGTTATGACGTCACAATGTGACGTCATTTGCGATGCATGACGGAGAATGAAGGAAAATCGCCATATTTTCTGCGTAAATCTTTAAAATTAGTATAGGCGCCAACCCTCACCCAACATAAATTTTATGTAGATCGAAAGAAAAATTACAAATTGAACTTTTTATATGAAATTTATTTTGGGTGAGGACTGGCGCCCTACTTATTTTCATAAATTTTAACCAGAATTATGCCAATTTCTTACGATTTTTCAGCATTTTACGACTTCAAGCCGATTTTGAAGCCATATATTTCGGTGTATTACACGTAAATTAAAATATTTATTTGGTATTTCAAACAACCATACATTTAACTTCCTTGATACGAAATACAATCGAAATCTAAAACATTCTAAAATTAGGGCCGATTTTCCATGTAACCGAACCTGCTCCTTTGATAAAAAAATTCTTAATATCACATCCGGTTGCCATGGAAACGGACTTTGAATATTGAAAAAATGCATTTTTGGGCGTTTTTGAAGTCACATACATAATTTGTGCAGCATAATCTAAAACAAACATTGATGAATTATCAGTACCCTATCATTGCTCTTTCAAGTTAAGTAATAATAATGTTGGGTTTATGGTCTTGTCTATATGTTTCCATAGCAACAACACAGGTACCCTATCAAAATAGTATTTTTGGCATTTTTTCAAAATTCAACGATAAAATACTTACATTTTTGAGTTTTTATGCAAATAAAACATAAGCATTCACATTGGGACACAGTTTCTGTTCGTTGCTATGGCAACATGACCTCAAATCGCAAAAATGGAAGCAATTTTGAATAATATTTAGAGTCCTTTTTCTACTAGATCATTGAATTTTAATTCAAAGTGATGAAAATTTATTAATGTATTCAAGTAGATCTTTCATTACACGAAAGAAAATTAAAAAAAAAATATTCAGGAAATAGCCCGTTGCTATGGGAACGATTGTTTAAATTTGCACATAGGCCCACTTTGAGTCTTTGGATACGGGCAGCAAAAGTTAAGTAATCTGAATTTTTTTATATCTAAAATAAAGTTTAGACTTTGCTTTATCGTATATGTAAAAAAAATTTGTGTAAGCCTGTTTCGTTTTTTGAGGAAAACGATTGGAAAAACAACAAAAAATGCTTATTTCTATAATGTATGGCCAAATTACTATAGCAACCATCAGTTATTTGAAACTTTTTATTGTATTTTGATAGAGGCTTACTTGATCTTTATTGTTATTGAATTTGAACATCCTGGGATTAATAATAACTGTTTTATGAAAATAATAAAAAATGGTTGACATGGTAACATATGTTCCCCATAGCTTTTTCACGGTTTTTGAAAGAGCTCCTTGTGTTGGATATTTCCCAACAATTTTTATCTGTTCATCATGATGCAATATTTTTTAAAATGACTCTGAAGTTGCAAAATAAGTCATATTAAAGACCATAGTTACCGTTGCCAAGGTAACTTATGTTCATAGCAACAAGTGGGTTCATCTTGAATTTGCTCATTTCATAAAATAAATCCTATTTTTTATCATATACCCATCAAGAGAGAATGAAAATTGGAAAATACAAACAGCATTTTGAAATCGATATATCAAAATAAGCTTATTATGTTGTCATGGTAACCAGCCTTTTTCACAATATCAGACACTACTAGTGAGCTTATTTAAAATTTTATGTCCTAATCTTTAGGATGCATAAAAAATCTTCCACTGATGTCACATATAGACAAAATTATAGAGCTTCAAATATGCTCAATTTTGCCAATTTCTCAACTTTAAAGGCCGTTGCCATGGTAACCAGATGACTTAGAATTAAATTTTTTGTCAAATTCTCCTTTTTTCATTGGTGCCTACTTATGTGTGAAATTTCATGAAAATCGGAGACCATGCGTGCCGATATTGTTTAAATGGTTACAGAGAATTGCTATTAAAATGTATGAAATTTACTATGTCGAAAAAGCGTACCGAAAGACGTAGCAGGATGGATGGGATATGATGCTAAAGGACCCATGTTTTCGAAATTTCAAGACATTTTCATAACAGAAATTTTAGAATGCGTTTAAGAAACAATCAACCGAAATTGATCGAACTTGGCTACATGTGCCCTAGACCTGTGACTCCTGATCCACCAGCAGTGACACTCACCAAGTCGTATATATGTTAAACGTCTTCTTATTGGCAGCACGGACCAGACATGCACGTTTCGGGTACTTAACCCTCGTTAGTAATCCTCAAATCTAAACAATGTAATATGCCAAAAAGTATGAAAGTTACTATGTCGAAAAAGCGTACCGAAAGACGTAGCGGGATGGATGGGATATGATTTATATCAGATAAATTGGCAGCATGGACCAGGCATGCACGTTTCGGTAAATTAACCCTCGTCAGTGATCCCCAACATATTTTGAAATCTTTGTTTTCAATTATAGGGAGATGAACAGATTGTTACACCTTGATAGCTATCCTTGTTTTACAAAAATACATTTTTGAAAAGTGGAATTTTAAAAATTGAAATTTCAAGAACTTTTTTATGTGAAATGTATACCTATACTGCATACCATCAGAATATGAAGAAAATTTTTATCTGTTTTGCATATTATTGCTAATTTTGGGGTCAAAACTTCTCTTTTTCTCATAGAAATCAATAGAAAACGGAAAATTTATTTTGAACATTGTTCCCCCCGGATATACAGAAAGCCACTTTTACTGGAGATGTATATCAATGATACATTTTTTTGGCAAAGTGGGGTTCTGTATCTCCGTGGGGAACACAACCCCATAGACGAAAAACCAAAAATGGAACGGGGGGTGCATGTTTTAAGAATCGACCTTTTCGGCCATAAAATATAGCACATTTGACTATTTTTCCTCTTTAATCCATCAAAAAAATGTAACCTAAATATGACTGAATGAAATATACAAGAATAAGGAATGAAATAAGCAAGAATGATGTTCATTTCTCCGCCAAGTTGTATTTCGCGCTAATAGGTTTACATTGTAGCCATTGAATACAAAATGAGACCGTATTTTAAGTTCCGGATAGCATTATTTACCAATCAAAGGAATGTTCGAAATCTATTTCTGATACACAATGTAGACATATTTGATGTCTTTTAATTTATATTTATCCATTTTTGGTAAAATATTCTACAATTTTTACGTTTTTTGTCGATATTATCGGTTTTTCTATCCGTGCACCCCTACCTCTTTCGACCTTAATTTTAGAATCTTAAGGTTTCTTTAACGAAATGTAAAACATGTAAAAGGTCTGCAAATACATTATATTTCAATAATGATTAATGTTTTTCTGTATACGATTCGCCACGAAGAAGAAATAAGTCACGAGATTTAGGGCTAAATAGGGCCCTTATCTTAACAGGTCCTTTCTGGACAAGAAATCAAAGCTAGTTAGTTGTTATTTCTACTCTAATATTGCTTTGCACGAGCTCTACAGCACGTGCATGGGCGGAGCTTATCGAACTGGAAGATTGTTGGATATTTTACACCAGGCGAGTTCTATAGTAAATGTAGGGAGACAATCTCAAGTCATGTTAGAATTCAATATAAAGATTGTATCATTGCTATAAATATTGCATGCATAACGATAGTTTAATTCTTTTCCTGATGAATATCAAATTTATATATACTATTTGAGTTCTGTATCTGTATAATTTCTAAAACTAAGGGGTATCTCCCTCATTGCATAGCTCTGTCGTTAGCTTGG
Source organism: Pinctada fucata (assembly GCA_028142955.1). Classification (NCBI taxonomy): domain Eukaryota; kingdom Metazoa; phylum Mollusca; class Bivalvia; order Pterioida; family Pteriidae; genus Pinctada; species Pinctada fucata. The sequence goes on from AP027102.1 coordinate 20,294,394, forward strand.
ATTCGGCATAATTTTTTTTTTCGGTCATGTTTAGAATTAAGCTCCTAGCGCCGACCCTTCAATGATTTTTGGCCATATTTTTCAGTTAAATACGCTTCTGTATAAACCCTACACAAAATTTTGAGCCGCTCATTTTGGCAAGAGGAAATTAAAGCTCTGTAATGTAGATGGCGCCAGGAAAATTCACTTTGGCTTTATTTAAACTGTTTGGCATGAAGTTCTACTGACGAGGATTAAAATATCCGAAACACGTGTCTCGTACAATGACAATTTCAACCACTAGGCTGGTATCGCTGCTGGTGGACTGTAATGAGTTAAAAAGATCCTGACGTTAATCTCAACAGCACTCACAATAGAGCACCAAATTGAACATCGACGGACCCCTAGCAAGCTAGTGGTTGGACCAGGTGTCCGGGAAGAGTAAACATCCCCTGTTGGCTAGCCGCACCCGACGTCGATGTTCATGCACGAAAATAAAAACAATATATCAAATACATGTATTACACTGTCTGAGGTTATAAGTCCCCAATCATATCGCTCACCTAGTTTTAGTGTTTACGCACTGCATTGGAATATATTCTAAATTTCCTGTCACGAAACTAAACCTAAATTTCTAAAACTAAGGGTTATCTCCCTCATTGCATAGCTCTGTGCTAAGCTGGGTTTCGGCATCTTTTTTTCGGTCATGTTTAGAATTAAGCTCCTAGCGCCTACCCTCCAACGATTTTTGGCCATATTTTTCACTTAAATACACTGCTGAATAAACCCTACACAAAATTTGGAGCCGCTCATTTCGGCAAGAGGAAATTAGAGCTCTGTATTGTAGATGGCGCCGGGAAAATTCACTTTGGCTTTATTTAAACTGTTTGACATGAAGTACTACTGACGAGGATTAAAATATCCGAAATATGTGTCTAGTACAACAAAATTGGTACTATAGAACATATAATTCAATATTGAAAATTTCAACGATTTGTTGTAACTAACACATATATTTTATATACGCAGGTTTGAGAAAAGTCACAGGTAGATTTTTTTTCATAAGATCACCTTTCACTCGATTACATTAGATACATATCTTATCAATACCTGGATCAAAATAACTTACTTCCCTTTCTACCTGAGTATCCATTTTGCTTTAAAAAGTAATCTTAATCAAAATAACCATAATCGCACAGGGGGGTGAAGATTTTGTCAACGTGCGAAAAGCAAACAATATAGAGGGTCTCCTTCACTGAAGGCTAGAAATAGTGTACGTCATGCCAACATGATGATGGAAAGACATGTCCAGTGGCTTCATTAATTTTCAATATATTGGGTTCTTCTACATGCTCAAATATGTCTACCCCAAAGTAAATATTTGCACATTGTATCTTTTCGGCTATTGTATTAAGAGGTTATGTTAATACAATGAATAATGACAGACCCCGCATACACATTGACTTGAATTTTTGTTTCACCGTATGTCCGGTTTCGGGGGCACATGGGTTATGAGAACTTGTTTGCCATATCGCATTGAATACATCGAGATTCCAGATTTAAACCTGAATATACTTTATTTCAGACTTAAGTTGTTATATTATTATCTATACGGAAAACTATTTTAGTACTATGGACTTTGTTTGAAAGAATACATCTAAATTAGATTTTGTTTATACAATTCAAATCTATCTGATAGAAATTACTAAGAGTTGCCTTCTACAATGAATGATTGAGTAAAAGATAAGACGTATTTCCCTAACATGACAACACTGCAGTACACACAGCGGAGACGAGAAAAGGGAAGAAACACGTAGATACAATAAGCACAACCACAACACATCATTAAAACACGAGAAAATACTATATTTATAAATCTTCTCCACAACGTCTCATTGTTAAAAGATAAATCTTTGTGGATGGCAGATAATCTCAGAATTATTTCGCTACTTTTGTTATTGAGTCGACATACAAATGAAATTATGTAAATCAGTGAATGAGAGGCCAACACTAAACCCAAAATCAAAATCCAAAATTTACAACCAGTACTTATAGGCTTATAAAATCTTGAATGAATATAAAAAGCAGTACTTTCTTACGATGAAAAAATACAGGCAAATAGACAGATACAATAACACACTACCATAGTAACACGATTAACAACTATCTAATATTACAATGTAAACAGTGTACGGTAGGAATTTATTGTAGGTGGCGCTTTGAGAAACGCGCTGTATTGAATTAGTTTATTTAAACATGTATTCAAATTTCACACGAACCGTGTTACATACACAATCCATGCAAGCAACAGGATTGAAAAAAAAAGTTTCAAACTCCATTGTTGGTGGTGTTATCTTGTATAAGACATATAATTGAAATACTAGTAATTTGTATTTTAATGTCCCTTGACGTGGTAACTTTTGTACTGGGAATATCATTTTAATAGGATCATGTTTTGGAGTTCTCTCCCCTTGATACAAATGTATGTAAAATAGACTTAAATAGAAAATTCTTTAAGATAAGGGTTTTTTTTATGGCGGTAAATGGAAAATCTGAGAGGTTCATTACTCTTAAAGATATTGCGAATTTCTTGTTCCTTTGCATCTGTTGTGTTTTTCACAATGGTATCATCTCTATTTTGTATTCAAGCTTTGATAACAATGCAAAATTCATATTGATTGTGCAGATATTACAATATGTCAATTTGTGTCAACATCAAAGACTTCGGAGATAATTTATAATGGAAAAATTCAAAAGGTATACATAAATTTATCTTTTGTTGGCATTTGGTAAATACATCTATTATATAACTGTCAAATACATGTACTTGTATTATATTATCATTGCACAATTCAATATTGCGATCGATGATACGGAATATTACGTAAAACTATTTGAATTTCCTTCTCTTACTTATTCTTTATGAATTATGGAATCTTTTAAACTATAATGTTAAACTAAGGGGTATTATTATTTCTTAATTTTTTCCAACAGTAGTAGCAGAGAGAAACTTTTCTTTTATGACAAATTTTAGATAAATGTTATGTTTAAAAAATCTGTCAATTTCTTCAAAATTATGATATAGAAATAGATAGAAGGCCTCTACCTTATCATCATGCTTTCAATAGTGTTTGGTCACATTTTTCATTTAATCACGACCTTCAACCTACTAACTCTGTTAAAAATAGGTACCTGGAATTGAGAAAGTTGAGTTATTCTATCATAAAGATTCGATGTCCGATACCTGCACGTCTGGTGCACACAATTTTGTCCTGAATGCTGCTCACTGATATTTTTTTTTCTCGTCATTTTGCTTTTGTAAACTGACTTTACGTCGTTTGTGTCGCACCTGATCTCACTTCGGAATGTTGTTCATTCCGAGGTTCGCAATTGTTACAATGCCAATGGAAATTCTAATTTTTCTCGACTTTGAGACGGAATAAGTAATAGGTATTTCTCTGATGTTTATTGTATCAGGCTCCTGAGATATTCATATTGATTGGCTCAACTCTAGCATCGTCAATAGGAAACACATACATGATGCGCTTAATAAAATATACACCATTTTTACTATACAATCTAATTTGCTACATGGCCGCATACAAGATACCCTGCTTCAAATTTGCTATTTTCCTGCATAGCAGTAGTGATTATATTTCTTGTTTCTATTGTAAGTTCAAAATAAGACAGAGCCATCTAATTTACATGTACCTCAATACTTTCATACTTTTCATATGACGTTCGTCAAGGGATCAAACTGAAAAAAAATGAAATGGAGAATCAATTTGGTCAGTCAGCCTTGTGATTTTTTACATGATCGAGAGACAAAAACACGGACTGTTAAAATGTCACGAAGGAGGTAATCGTTATACATGTATGCAACAATTTTCCTTTCAATTGAAATAAACAGGCACATTGTTTTTTAATACATACATGTACATGGTTGACATAGGATATCCAATAACCCGAATAAAATGACTTGACGAGTTCTGCATTCATTTATATCTATGTTACCACTTAAACACAAGGAATTTGACGACTCTCGTAATCTCCAGAGAAATAATTGTTTAGCCACTGGGGACAAAAATTACAGAGAATGGGAAAGTAACAGAGTACACACAGGGTATCCTCCTTTATACTTGATCCCTGTCCAACGGGACCAATGTTTAATTAATCTTTTTCAAACATACCACAATGCTGATATTTTTAGGTTCACAAATTTGCCACTCACTGTGGATACTTTAATTCCAAATTGGAACACCCTAAAATAACAGAATGATCATTGGGAGTTACTCAGAATAGTTTCATATCTACAAGTTTATCACATAGTATTGTGGTCCTATTCCACAGTACATGTTCCATGTAATGAGGGCTTTTTTTTTTTCTTTTTTTTTTTTTTTGCTTTTCTACTTATAAAAGGTTACAATGTTAAACGTCTTTTAATTCAATAGCATCATTTAAAACCTGATATATTTACTGCATGGACCAGACATGCACGTTTCGGGTACTAAACCCTCGTCAGTGATCAGGATAACCCATAATGACGAGACTTACCATCCAATGAGGGTCAAATATACCTTCAGATGAGGGTTAAATATACCTTCAAATGAGGTTCAAATATACCTTCAAATGAGGGTTAAATATATCCGAAACGTGCATGTCTGGTCCATGCTGCAAATTTGTTTATAAATGGTGCTATTGAATTTGAAGACGTTTAACATTCAAAGTAAGGTTAAAGGTTAAGAGTCAACAACAAGCGACAGCAACATACTTGCTTGTAAAACTAGATAATAACATAAGATTATTATTATATTAACTGACATTATTTCTAACAAATGTCATAATCTGTCTATCATATCAACTGAAAATGAAAAAAATGGAACAAAACACAATTATATTGCCTATTTCCTAATTCGTGTAAATATTATCTTAAAACAATTTATATCATTCGTGTTAGTTCTTCTGCACGTACCAATATTCTTTTAATGATTTCTTTTGTATTGCATAATTCTTTATTGCCGTCATACCTAAAATGTTTTTCCTTTTTCTTTTAAATAATTTGCACGACATTGGCATAAGTGACGTATATTTTGATTAGAGTACCATGCAATGTTCATGTGACATTTGTTACAATATCATTGATGACACGTACCATTCATTATTGTATACAAACAAGCCAAGAAAACGGGAATCCGTGTTCCCCTTTCCGATCTGAAACCTAATCGGACTTCTCGATTTATGTCGCTTAAGTTCACACGTGTGTGTCACTTAACTTTCTGAATATTGGCTGCGTCTGAAAATCACTGGAAGCATCACTGATGAGGATTTAATATCCGAAACACCTGTCTGATGCATAAGTTGGTTTGAAATTTTCTTCAAGAATGTATAGAGTTGAAACACTTATTATTAATATAAACACTTATTTCCTTATGCAGTGTGGGGCAGTTAAACTCTTTCTCCGTAACTGGATGTTTGTTAAGTGTATTAATTACTTCTTTCCAACTTTGTCTCCCGAAAGAAGTTTTGTTTTGGACCTTTATTAATCTGACATCATATATATTAAGTTGCTATTTCGGAAACTTGTAATTTCATCCAAAAATATAATCGAAATTAAAGGAGGTTAACATCTTAGCACCGTCCCCCAGTGCTATTTTTAACATAGATTTCATTTGGATATGCTACTGAATCGACCCTACAGGAAATGTGGTTCTGTAAAGTAAATGAACAAATTTGAATTCAAAAAATAAAACCAGAGGGCGCTACTAAAATGAATTGTGGCTACGTCTGAAAATCACTTTTGCTGGAAGCATCACTGATAAGGATTTAGTATCCGAAACATGTGTGTGGTGCAAAATAAATTGGCTTGAAGTTTTATTCGAGAAGGTATAGAGTTTGAACACCTCCGTATTATCAACATTAAAATTATCTCTTATTTTACAACACTTTTACTTCTTTGTAGACATTTTCATAGAGAATAAGTGCAATTAATTTGTTTTTTTCTTACGGGTATGCAACACACAGCAAGTGCATTTACATCGTACATGTAATGCGTGATGTTGTATGTTGCATACCCGTAACAAAATACAAATTATGACATTTATTCTATATGCGCCGTAGTCGTCTTTTTCATACTTGTTTTCTTGTATCGCGTTTTTCTGTGTAAAAAGGTGACATAAAAATTCAGGTCACCGCCGGTTCAGCGATTTGCAGGTTAGAACAGTCGTCATGGCATGTTTCTTTAGATCTTATCCATTGAGATGTCACGAACGTTATCATACGAAATGAAACACATTCCTTTGAACTGTTTCCTCCCAGGGAATTGCACTGCGGATCTCGCGGATGTTTTCTGCCATCATACGTGCAAAGAGGTCTTCCTTTTATTTTCCCCTGTCCTTGTTTTGGTCGGTCCTTTCAGGGAAATACGTTTCTTACGTAAAAGGGACAGCATATCTATATTTCGTACAGGGAATGGTTTCGTTTCTTTTGACTAGGTTATCGATCTTGATTACGTTTGGTTAAAATTCATCGATAGCCTTTTCTACTAAATTCAAATTATAGCGAGCGGAGCTCGCTCCATATGCCCGAAGGGCCTTTGCGAGCAAAGCTCGCCCTTATGGTAACGCGCATACACTTACCTTATTGAGAAAATATGCTGAATTAAAGAATGATAATGTACTACAATACTTTCAAAAACTTTCGTCCCCTCGCAGACAGAGTTGCTGCGGAGATGATGGATATTGCCATTTAATTTTTTTTCGACTCCAAGTAGACGTATATGTTTTACTCAATTTATGTTTATAAGTTAAATTTAATGAAAACATTTTTCGTAAATCAGGTAACGATAAAGCATCAACAAGACGGCGTAACCACGGGATCTTTGAAATCCGACATTTCCGGTTTTAAACGAGACGTTTCGTTCTGATTGCTTTTCTCGTCTCGGGTGGTTTCGTACTGTCAGAAGTCGAAATATGTTTTTTTTTTTTTTTCCTTTTGTTCGATATGCAATGAGTAATTTATTTTCATTTAACCTTTTTCCCACAAAATTAAATTGGCTTGAAATAAGTTATAGGAAATATATGAGCTTAGGTCGATCCCGTTTTTCACCCGGTCTGTTTAGTTCTTGGTCTGACCAGTTGAAGCAAAGATGACTTCTAGCTGAGCACGGTCTACTGAGTTCTTTGAAACTAGATCGTTGATATAACTTTTCAAAATCACACGGTAGCATATCACGTGACAGGCAAATAATCTCTAGCCCGGGAATTCCCTCCGATCAAACAAGGTAAATACTGTCTAAATCTACTTTATATGATTTTGTTTTAGGTCTATCATTCGAGTATCATTATCATTTATATGATGGTATTCTATTCTGGTCAAGACTAGAATTATATTCATAGAACACTTCAACAGAAAATTTTGTTTATTTACGTGCACCATATCATAACATGTAACCAAAATAAAAAAAAACTGTTTAAGTGTTCTCTGAATATATCTCTATTCTTGACCAGAAAAGATTACCAGCATATAGATGATAGTGATGCTCATATGATAGGCTTGAAATAGTTTCCTATGAAGTTGATTTAGACTGTATTTACCATATTTAATCAAAGGGGATTCCCGGGCTAGAGATTATTTGCATATCACGTGATGCGCTACTGTGAAATCATACACCTTTCTTTTTACTCGTAGGTTTTTCGTAAATCTGGCCAAAAGAACAAATATTTTTGTTTCCACTTACCGTCCCGGCTACCAATTTTTTCTCTAACACCAAGTATATGATAAACTATCATTTAGTTTAAGATGCCGAGCACAATTATAAAAAAAGAAAGATGTTTAAGGTTTTAATCATATTTTAGCCCCCCCCCCTCAAAAATTGCATCTGCTTGTCTATACCAAAAGAACAAAATAGTTCCGTGTTTCCACTCGTCCTAACTACCTTTTATGGCAATCATCAAACAGAAATTTTCACAAATATTGTACGATAAGATAAAACTTTATAGTCTAAAAATAAAACGCAAGAAAATAAAAAAGAAATATCTTTTTTTTTTTATTTAATCATATTTGTTTTCTCTCCGCTTGCACAAAACGGCTTTGCCTTGTTTCATATTAACTCAAAGGAAAGTGTGCATGGTATTTAGGCTGAATTGAATCAACTTACACTACGAAGACGGGATATCGTGACTGAAAAAAACTTCTTTGTCACAGCTGAACGGAAAGCTTTTTGTATATGATATATGTTAAAATATTCAAATTCAATAGCATCATTTAAGAAAAGATAAATTTGCAGCATGGACCAGACATGCATAAATATGCGGCATCATTTGATTTTAGGTTTCTCAATATAGTTATTCGTTTTGAGATACATGCTTTTAGTAGCAATGAAATAAACATGAGCAGAATTTGTTAAAACCATGTTTGACTTGACAGCGCTTTATGTGTTGTCTTCAGTTTGAATGTAAATGTTTCCGTAAAATTGTACAATGCATACTCTTGGCCAGATACTTTCATCAAATAGTCATTATTAGCCCTTGAAACGAAGCGAATTCATTTTCGATATATCGTATAAGTTATGGTCTATTGAGGGAGGGGGGATATAATTTGAATATCATGTTCTCAAATGATGAATGGGTCATATCAATACATTTATTGATAAATAAATAATTAAACTTAATCAATAAATAAATTAAATGAAAGAATATATCTTTGTCTATTTAGATACCATGCAGACATCAGTGAATTCCGAAATGCGTCAAAAGATATTTTATGTTCTCTGTGTTACATTTTGTATTCAATGACAAATATGGACAATGACCATATCCAAATACACGGTAAAAACTTGATATTTCAGAAAATCCCAAATCGGAGGCATACAAAATCAGGATAAAACAGGAACCAAAGCAAACAAACAAAAACCTCCACCACATGAAAAGAAGCGAACTACCAATCTAGGAGTGAGACCAGGTGCCCAAATAGAGTCAGCATCTCCTGCTTGCATGCAACACCCATTACTTTAATTCGGCAGAAATATCACATCCGGTTTATTCCATTTCGGAAATTACAAGTAAAGTCTGTGGTTGGATGGATCAAATGGTGTAAGACAGAATATCATCCACCATTCTGGTCAATGGGACATCATAGTGTATGACGAGTTCCTATTATCGACCGCAGAACTTCCTCAGTGACAATATTAGTCGATCACAAACGTATCCCTGACTGAGAAGCTTATTTGAAAAACGCCTAACTCTCAGAATAAAATCTGTAAATTTGTTACTTTCCCTGGTATGACGTATCAATTGGGATATGAACACGGCATAAGCAGGTGATGAAGGGCTGTAATGCTGCTCAGAAAATGAAAGTATGTGATGCTGAAACTGAAGTCGTAATGTTTGTCATAGAGTGAGGTGTTCATGTGACCATCAGTGTTAAAGGTCTTTATATTCAATAGCATCATTTAAGAACAGGTCAGTTTACAGCATGGACCAGACATGCACGTTTCGGATACTTAACCCTCGTCAGTGATCCTCAGCCTAAACAATGTAATATGGCCAAAAAGTATGAAAATTGTTATGTCCAAAAATATACCAACAGACGTAGCAGAATGGTGGGATATGATGCTACAAGACCCATGTTTTAGCAATTTCAAGAAATTTTGTAACAGAAAATGTCAAATGCGTTAAAGAGACAGAAGGTCAACCAAATAATGATAATCCTCGGTTTTTTTCTCAATCTTTGCACTTATGTTTAGTAAAATTTGGCAGATCTTTTTTTACGATATGAACAAAGAAATCTAATTCTGTATAGGTAAGCACTGCCCAACTGTTGCGTATTTCATGTTAACTAGCGGTCTTGTTCACGAAAAGTCACGGAATAAATCAGTTTCGCATCTCATTTCATGAACGAGCAATGTAGTAATAAGACGAAAAATGGATTTAATCTATTTTCTTTAATAATAATTTGCACTCACTTCCACTCGGTAAAAACCGAATCTATACCATAGCTTTATGATAGGGATTCATCTAGAAATTCTTTCGTATAAATGACATATATGGATTTTCAAAATGGCAGCGGATTTCTCAGTTGAAGGTTTTTGAAAGGTCTGTATGTATCTTTTCTTCCTTATTTTCGATATTTTTTTCACTTGTTTCGTATATATACCATTCGGACCTGCTCGCTCACTTCGCTTCGCTATAAGCTTTTCTCTTACCATCAAGACATTACGGTCTCCTTATCTCACCATGAGTTGATATCAGCAATATCTAACACTCATTCAAGTGCCATGCATAACGCTGCCTCATTGATTTCTTTATCTCAAGAATATATAATTCCTTTTTTATTGAAAGAAAAATTTAACAATGAATATAAACAATGTGTTGTTATCACAATGGTTGCTTTATTTGGTGGCTTGTACTCATGGACACCAAAAAGTTAACATTATTAAAGGTATGCTTGTATTTTATAATATGCTTTGAAATATAGTCATTAACACCTTACAAACTGCATACTTGATATTTCAAGCACGATGATGATGTTTAGAAAATGTTTTTCTAAATTTTTTTAAAAGTGTGCTTATAAACATCTGTTTACTTTTTTAAAGATTTAAGGAAAGGCCAGCTAACATAACATTCATATCAAATACGGACATTAAATTCTGAGAATCTATACATCATATTTTGCATGATAACTATGCCCCTCTCCTCGGTTACCATAAAAACAAGCCCCCCCCCCCCCCCAAGTTAGCTTAAAACCAAGCTATCGTAGTTGATATGAAATGTATTAACATATGCACAGTCTACTTTACTTTCTAACTTTGTTCTGCAAGTATTTATATCATAAGCAATAAATATTATTGTCATTGTTTTCAACAGATTTTTGGCTAAACTTATATAATGTATCTTAAGTCAGTGAATGAAAAAATAATAACAAGGTCTAAATCAAAATCCGAAATCAGAATCAATATGCATAAAAAACCTTGAATAATAACAAACAAAGATAGGGAAAAGATCCCAAACTTAAGGGTGATAACAATGGTACACACTCCCACAGGACGATAAAGAGGGAAGATAGACGGAAAAAACTAATGCCGTACCATTAAACATGAAGGGCAAACGATTAGATTGTATATACAAGGACGGAAAACTCCGAAGGGCGGCTTCGCCTAGCATACAAAGAAGGCCGCTCATACCGTAACGCAACGGTGACAACCCTTAGAAGAGTTGTTCTTATGACGTGCATATGTATATATTGTATTGACACAATCAATTAACGTCAGGTACTAGGGCTGGGTATCGAAACCAAACTTTCGATACGATACAATACAATACAAAAAGTACCGATATCCGGTATATCGTATCTAATTTTCTATTTTGCTATACGTAAATCCAGAAAAATAAGGGTACATATCACTTTTTGAAATTTCATGCATCGCAGAGGTATGTAAAGTTATGATGTGGTATTCTCTAAAATGACAAAAATGTTAAAATAGGCAAAAAATGGACGTTTATAGCCAAAAAACAAGACATGAAAATTTTGATTTTTTGGTCTGAATAGTTCGAGAATATGTTCCTCTACATATGGACATATCCATCTTTCTTCTACCTCATTTCTACTAAAAGTCGCCAACCTGAACTTAAGTCGATATCACTTTGAAGTTCAGTGAATCATGAATGACAAAAAATATAACCTGCAATTGTCTAAGGTATTCAAATTTATTAGCATCATTTTAGAGCAGATAAATTTACAGCATGGACCAGACATACACGTTTCGGTTAATTAACCCTCATCAGTGATCCTCAATCTAAACAGTGTAATATGACCAATATCTGTGATAATTATGTCCTAAATATACTGAAAGACGTAGCAAGATGACTGGGATATGATGCTACAGGACCCAGGTTTTAGAAATTTGAGAAAATTTTGTAGACAGAATTTTTTAAATGCGTTTGAAGAAACGACCAACCGAAATTGATCGAACTTGGCTACATGTGCCCTCGGGACTCCTGGTCCACAAGCCGACTTTCCAATTAAAATTACATGTAATATTCCTTAATAATTGTTGTTATTCGTAGACTTCGAATCATGAAATAATTTGAATAGCTAGTGTGAAAGGCAAATTCGCTAGATGTAATTAAGAACATATATGCCTTTTACGAACAAAAATATCAGATCAAATATATATTTTCATGAAAATGTTTGAGATTTCACATAAGTATGTCTTGTGCTAATCATATCTGTATCTAAATGTATCGGAGCAAACATATCAATAGTCGTATCGATGACCAATATCGATACGTACCGATATATCGATATATTGACCCAGCCCTATCAGATACCGTCCCAAATGAGAAGGGAACAAAAGACCGAATTCATATATATAATGTTGTCCTTCCTTCGTGTTTTAATGATGTTCTTTTATTGTTCTAGCTGCCTCTGTCTGTCTGTTAACTTTATCTCGTTTATGCGCCGCTGGAATCAGTCTATCTGGAAATTATTCTTTGGACGAACAACCTTCTGATACTTTGCATTATTAATATTATTGTTGTAATTATTTTCTTATTTTGTGATTTTCTGAATGAATCTTGTATTTCATACAAACATTCATTCACCATTTCATCATTAAATAATTTCTATCGATCTCTATTTCAGAAATAAAGCTGTCTGCTCATTCCACATTGGAATGCCAACGTGGTTTTTTTTTCAATTTTCTCACTTAGATCGTAATTTGAAAACAGATCTAATCGATCTTTTTACCATTGGGGATCATAATTTTTAAGGAAATCTCTATTACCTGGCTTTAAGTTAATTTTGACGATGATAAAGACAAACTGAAGAGATATACTCCCGATAATTAAAACGATTCTACCATATCACAAGCTTCTTACCAGCATGACAGTGGGGTTTATTCTCTTTATTTGTCTTTTGGGTGCATTTCCAGCCTTAGCTACGGGTTTGTAACATTTATATTTATTTATTTCATTGGAAAATAAAACAAAACAATGAAAATAATATTATGAAAAGCTACTGTGTGATATTTTATTTGAAAATAATCAAGTTAAAAGAAACAAGATTACTTTGAAATTCCTATGCTTACTTTCTGTAAACAAAGGAGACTATTCGTTTTCGGTATTAATTTCTAGCAGTTAATTGTTTGTTTATTTATTCGTTTTTTTTTTATTTTGCATATTGCATTGTTTATCTTTATTTCTCATTTTATTTCTCTTCGATTATGAGCAAATGGAATCATCGTGTCCATCCGTCTGTCTATATACTCGTAACCTTTACAGAAGAGTTCGCAAAATCAGTTTAATATTAAAGGTAAACTGTGCAAACGATTAATTCAATTCTGATTCGTGTCAAATGTAAATCTTAAGCCAAAAGATTTGTCTTTCCTTTGTATAATTTTCATTTTTGAGTTGGCAAAGCCAACTCTCATTGCTATGGCTTTCAACTTTGCACTTGATAACCCTGCACGGACCAAACAACGCACAATGTTACTGGCGCAGTAAGAAATAGGACCACTACGATTTGACAAAAGAACATATTAGACGACAGACGTTAAGTTCAAGTTGTAAATAATGGGTTAAAAGCATTATGAGAATGCAAAAAAATGCTACAAGGAACGATGCTACAGGAATAGCGATCACATGTTGATGTCAGTACATTAAAATATGGCGCATCTTTTTTCTTTGTACTTCCCTCCTCTGTATAAGGAGCACCCCATTTTTAGATAGATAGGTAAACGTATTGTATTTAGGATAAATAAGACCTTAGATTTAAAAAAAATTGTGGATGTGTAGAAGACTAAAGACAAATAAATCAATCAATCAATCAATCAATAATATTTATTTAAAGTCAGACATAATTTATAACAATCAACATTAGCTCTGATGAGCTATTTACCGACTAGGAAAAAAGGTTTTTCAGTTTGATATATACTTAATAAACCTAAGATGTTGGTTTTAAGTAGGTCAAGAAGTTTCAAAAGCAAATATCTCCTAAAGTAAAAGTGATAGGACATTATACTTCATACATACACCCATAACAATTGCAACAAATTTGACATGATCATATTGACCTTGAACTCTGACCTCAAAATCAGTTATTTGGTTAAGAAGTTCTATCATTTTATATATTTATATATTTCCAGACTTTTTTTTTAGATTTGAGACAACTCTTAAATTGTGAGAATCACTCATTCAAGCATTTGAGGCATAGATTTGGAGTTTGATTTGTGCCAGTTTTATACTTGTCTTCTGTATGTTCGTCTCAATGTTACTTTTTGCCAACTCGCAGGACTTTCAGTCCTTTGATTTTTTTTCTAATCTTACGATCATTTTTTTCAAAGCTTATGGCTTCTTGCCATTTTAGGGTAAAATTGTACTTATGACCTTTTTTCAAAGATATTATATATCAAAGCTGGTTTAATTTCTAATGGTGTAGATGTTCAATTCTTAGAATTTGAGATCATGCCATTTCTAGTACTTAATTTTACGATTTAGTCATTTACTTTCAGAGAAATCATCAATATTAATATTTTCATAATGAACACCGTATCATAAATTCAGTATGCCTGACGTTATAGAATCATCATTGTTTTTTTATTATTATTAATCTTTGGAAATTATCTTCTTTATATTGTTTATTTCCATGTGTAATTTTTTTTCAGATTGTGATGTTAATGAGCTCGTAGCGGATGTGGTGATTCTTTTGGATGCATCAAATTCAATAGGAAGAACCAATTTCGGCAAGCAAATAGATGCTGTGAAAAAATTGGCGAATTTCTTTGTTCTCAACATTGATAAATTACAAATTGGAACAGTCACGTTTTCTTCAACCGTTAAACCGATATCAGAATTGAACAAGTATGCCCAACATCACGATGATCAAGCCACTTTAAAGACTAATACGTTGTTGGCCATAGAGTCCATCGCTAACAATTATGAAGCTAGGGATACAAAAACAGCGGAGGCCTTAAAGTATGTGATAGAACACAGTTTTACAAAAGAAGAGGGTGACCGTCCTGAAGCACCAGACATGCTAATTGTTATGACAGACGGAGCATCTGATGACAAGGTTAAGCTTGCACATGCACCTCCTGTCGCATTAGACAGGTGGATGTTAAACGTCTTCAAAATCAATAGCATCATTTAGAAACTGATAAATTTACAGCATGGACCAGACATGCTCGTTTTTTAACACGAGTGGTCGCATCCACGATATTTCCTTTACGTCTTCCTGATCAGTTAGATTAGCATATTTTGAACTTAACAACAAGTTGTTAACAACGTTATTGTTGTTGGAGATCTCCTCCTTTGTTTTAAATCTAATTTTCCATGTTTAATACATGATTTTAATAAGTATCTTTCCCTAGATCCGGACTACGAAGAGTTATACCGAAGATATTACAGTGGCCATTTTTCATGTTCGCGGACTTCGCACTTCCGGCACTGCACTTCATAGGGACTGTGTCACTTAAGCAAAATGTTGATTCTATTCCAATGAGCTTAGAATACTTTGTGTGAGCTATATATATAAAGCTTTCCGTGTACTTTTATCCACTGTCAGATATTACTTTTTTCCATCACACCGGATATCTTTCAAGCGAAGTCCAGAGTTCGAAGTCAGAAGTACGTCAACTTGAAAAATGTACATTATCGAAACATTTTTTTTTTAAATATCGGCTGTTTTATATAAGAATCTAATTATCGATGTTAAACACAAACATGCATATTATTCTACATACAATAGCTTCTTACAAAACGGTTATTTGAAAATTTCTTATCTGCAAAATCTATAAAAGAGATAAACTTGAACTGAGTTTTTTTACGGTTCGTCCGCTCATGTATAAAATATTTTCCATTCTCTTCATACTAATTTTGTTCTCTTTTTTCATAAGAACGCAACCCTACGAGAGGCGGACAGTCTACGAAGACATAACATTACGTGTATTCCAATAGGAATTGGCAACAGGGACACATTATCATTGGATGAACTGAAACGGATGGCAACCAATGAGAGCTATGTTTACATACTGAAGAGTTACGATGCACTCGACAGTTTTCTTGGAACGTTAAAAAATATGATTTGTAACAGTAAGTAATGAAAATGTGCCAATAGTTACAATTCGCGTCTTTTCTTTATTTAAAATATTATTGTTTGGGATGCCGCATCTACCATTGACGAGGATTTATTATCCGAAACATACAGGTAGTCCCACCGGTAGCACGTTTGACACATATATTCTTTGCTGCAGCGTTGAAATAGTAACATAATTAGCCACAACAAAGCGTAAAAAGTATGTGATATTATACAGTTAATTGCTTCCCATCCATTTCCCATTGGTCTTATTGCATTATGTGGACCTTTTTGTATTGAGTGTTTGATGTCTTGTTTGTTCTCCCTTAAAATTGTGTCTTTTTTCGTACTGTAAAGTGTATTAATTAATTCTTTCCAGCTCTGTCGCCTGAAAGAAGCTTTGTTTTGTCCCTTTATCAATTTGACATCATACATATTATTTTGCTACCTCGGAAACTTTTCATCTAAAAATATCATAGACATTAAAGGAGGTTAACATCTTAGCACCATCCCCCAATGCTATTTTGAAAATAGATTTTATTTGGATGTGCTATAGAATTGACCCTACATGAAATTTGGAACCTCGCACTTTCTGTAAAGTAAATACACAAATCTAAATTCAAAACATAAAACCAGAGAGCGCTACTGGAGTTAAATTTGGATGCTTCTGAAAATATCACTTTGGCTGGAAAAATCACCGATGAGGATTCAATGTGCGAAACACGTCTCTAGTACACAGTAGTATACAAATTAGTTTGAACTTTTCTTCAAGAATGTATAGAGTTGGAACACTTCTGTATTATTGCTAGTCAATATTTTCATATAGAGAAGTTTTGGTGTCATGCTGTAGGTGCTGCAACAAAGAAGATGATCTTCTCCTGTCTTCTTAAAGCTGATGCCAGAGAGAAGGTTTTCTTAAAACAAAATATAAGCAATGTTTTTGTCAATCAGGCAGGTCTGTGACAGCTTAGTTTGGACATTTCATTTTACTTCATGTTTTAAACAATTAGGATTTTGAATAAACAATAAAGTATGTTTTGAAAGTAAAGATATCTCTTAAAAACAACAATAGTCATGCAACTATAGGACTATAGGTCATTTTTATATATAATCTATTAGTTGGCATCGCCGAAATGTCAAGCAAGGCACCAAGACAGACTGTTTCTCCATCTCCGATTTCAACAACAACAACAAGGAAGCAATATGTTAAATCAACACACAGGCCTACAAAGCTACCTAAGTCTACAAGGAGCATTGTAACAACATACCATCGTACCAAGAACAAACAACATACTGCAACACACCATAAACAGCATACTACCGGTAATTATTATATATTTATATCACTAAAATTGCCTTGCATTTTGTCACAAATGTTCAGGACGTTAAATGGAGATTTCATTATCAGAAGTACATATTAATGACCGGGTGATTGCCAACGTAGGCCTTTAGATGTGCTATTTCATGATTATTCAATTTATTTTGATTATCTGTTAGATTGTCTTCGTTTAGGTGATGCCCCAAATAAACTTGTTTTAACGTAAAAATATGATATAATTATCAGGTATCTGGAGGATTCAAATTAGTTATTTCATCTTTGATTTTATAGATAGATCCAAAATGACGTCAACTGAGACACTAAAGGCGTATGTTACTCCAATTCCTATTTCAACATCAACAATGAGACAACCTATTGTATCAACGCACAGGCCTACAACGCTACCTATGTCTACTAAGAGCGCTATTACTCATTTTCATCGAACGGAGAACAAACAACACATTTCTGCCAAAGAGCACACTACCAACAAACTACTATATGGTAATATATATTACTTTAATCGCTGCATTTTTTGTATGGTTAATAATGCTCTGGAAGATTAGAGACGATTATATTGTCAACCATGTAACCTTCGTTCTATGAAAGTATAGGTCGAGGACATGGACAAAAATCAGAGCAAAAGCCAGAAAAAAATGCATTATTTTCGACAATTTCTATATTTATTTGTTCGTTAGTGTGATATATCAAGATGATTTATTTAGATCATCACTTTAAAACATGCATTGCGGTGCATTGACTGTATAAATACAGCGTCTTTCTTATACGTTATGATCGGTTTAGAAAAAAACAAGGATGCTCCTGTGCACGTAATCCTGACAGTCACATCATTTACCAATTTAACTGGAAGACCACCCTTTGTCAGTCCCGCTTCCAATCGGGTCTTAATTTATCATGGATTTACATTATTTGTATTTAGTTTTTTTCAGTGTTTACTGTTGACACTACAATGACTTGTAGGATATCCATTCGCTTTCTTTCTTTTTTTTTTTTTGTCTTTGAATAATTTTTAAGCTTGTATAATTTCATTTCGACAATTTCCAAAACATCGATCATGATGTAAATTCATGTATATCGGAAATGGTTCAAAGGGTCAAGGGAAAGCAAATATAGAAATCATATTCAAAATGTGGGAATAGCTTAAGTTTTTTTAACAAAATCCTGACACTTTATAAATAGTGATTAAATCAGTTGAAATACTTTATCATTTTAAAAACTAGGACATGTAGAAAGGAATCAAATTCTTTTGCACTACAACGTATCTACATGATAAAAGATTTTTTTATTGGACTTCGGTCATTTACATGTATACCTGACGTAGATAGAACAGGATTGCTTTTAAATTATTCAATGAAGATTTTTGATTGGTGTTTTGTTTTGCTGAAAGGTTATGTCTTTTCATTGGTCTCTTTAATAAAAGTAAAATTTTGTAATCTATTTGGTAAAATTTAACAAAATCTTTCTTATTTTACAAATTTGATGATAATGAATTTCATCCACTGTATTTGATTTTCAAAATATTTTAAAAGTCAACCACGTTTTCCTTCATATGATCAGAAATTTGTAATTTTTTGTATATGAGCAGAGCTTGAATTAATAGACCCTTAAAAGAAATGAACAAAACCAACGTTGATTGATATTTAATGAATTTGATAATCATTTATCACGAACTCTGTCTTCAAATATTTATTTCCTGAGACTCCTCCCACACTGAACTGACAACGTGAATATCTTTTACAATTCCTTACTTTTGTCATAGTTTAAAATAGAACTAATCGATCCCTTTACCGATGGGGATCATAATTTGTAAGGAAAACTCTATTACTTAGCTTTGATTTATCTGTGACGGTGATAAAGGTAAACGGGAGGGATCTTGACCCGAAATTAAAATTTTATTTTCGTATTGCTAGAAGTATTTCTTACAAGCATGAAAGCGTGTCTTATTATTATTTCATGTCTTTTGTGCGCTTTTCCAGTTTTAGCTACAGGTTTGTAACATTTATAATATTTTTTTCGAAATAAAAGTTTAAGAATAAAGCAAACTGTACCAAGAACTACTATTTCATTCTTGTTCCATAGGAGACGAAACAGCAATGGCAGGGATAGGGTTATTGAATTTGACTTTTTGTTTTAAGTTTGTTTTTTTTCCGTTTTCGGAACTTGTTCGATTTGGTTTGATGTTGATCTCTCTCAGCTCTGTTCTGTAAATGTTATAATTTTGTTTTAATTAATAATTTCATTTTCTTCTTTATAATTATTTTTTTCATTTTTCCCATTGCATTTCCTTATGTTTGCTATATCAGCATTACAAGCATTTTAGTTTGCTTTGAATAATTACCATAAATACTGTAAATGATACTTAGCTGTCTGAAACACCTGTCTGGTGCAATGACATAAGTTTGTAATTTTATTCAAAAAGGTAAAGAGTTTGTTCACTTCAATTTTCTCTATTTACCTTAACCAAATTTTAGCGGAAACATGGCAAAAATGGACACTTAGCGAATTTTCACTTATTATGTATTAGGTCTACATTATCTAAATTAGCGCTGTATCCAACGCGTCAACTCCGCTAATATATGAATAATGCGGAAAGGTTACAACTCTACACCTTCTTGAAGAAAATTTCAAACCAGTAAATTATGCACCAGACACGTGTTTCGAATATTAGATATGAAACCCGATAAAATAAATATGTATAGTCAAGAACTGGTACAAAACTTTGCTCATATACCTTTCGATAAAACTAAAGTTTGTTAATTAACTTTTATTTCCACATCTTTGTCATCAGATTGTGATGTAGATGAACTTGTTGCCGACGTGGTGATTCTTATGGACGCATCAGGATCTATAGGAAGAACCAATTTTGTCAAGCAAATAAATGCAGTGAAAAAATTGGTGGATTTCTTTGCTCTTAACGTTGACAAGTTACAGATCGGCGCTGTCACTTTTTCGTCAACCGTACATACGGAATTAACATTAAACAGATATGCCCGTTTTCGTGATGATCCAACCACTTTAAAGATGTACACGTTAATGGCAATAGATTACATCACTACTAATTACGAAGCTGGAGGTACACACACAGCAGATGCCTTAAAATTCGTAATGGAACACAGTTTTACTAAAGAGGAGGGTGACCGTCCTGAGGCACCAAACATCCTCATTGTTATGACAGACGGAGCATCTGATGACAAGGTAAATGTAGTCCTCTACGCTCTCAAAGGAAGTCAGTCATTAAAGACAAAGGGGTATTTTCCGCGATTGTTCGAATTTCACTACATTTTCTTGTAGCCTGTGCAAGTGACTAAAGTATAATTATTATTCGAATAATTAATGCTTGTTTATCGATGCAAGATTGACGGTCATAAAACGTTATATCAAAAAATTAAATTTGATGTCATAAGTTCACCTGCGCTAAGCTACATGATGTAATGCCATTCTCCCTCCGTCCCTTGTCTGTCGTGCGTCAATTATTTGGCGAGAGATTTTGTTTCACCTCTTATCCACACCTCAATCAAACCTCGCTCATAGAAATCATAACTCAATGTCCATAATAGAAGATGAGGAGTTTTGTACACCAATGAGTTAAAGAAGACCATGACGATAATCTCAACAGCACTTACAATAGAGCACCAAATTGAGCATCGACGGACCCCTGGCAAGCTAGAGGTGGGATCAGGTGCCCGGGAGGAGTAAAGCATCCCCTGTTTGTCTAGCCGCACCCGCCGTCGATATTTACGCACGAAATATCTAAAATATATGCACTTTCTGATTATATGTCTATATAGAGAGTGGTATGGCGACCATGCCAGGGAAAAATATTAAAAACACTTAAGCCGGGCTACCACTGTCGCGAATGTAGAAGGGAGAATCAGCTGCGATCGGAGGCGAATGATCACAGTCTTGTATATTCTCATGAAGTTTTTCGTTGCGCGATAGGCACACGATAGCTTCTCGAATGCAACAAGAATATGCTACGCGTCCGCTACGATAGTGAGGCGAGTGTGATAAGAATAGAGAAGAATGCGACACGAATGTTCCATGATAAAAAGACACTGAGGCGAATGCGGGAGATTGAGACACGACTTTAACCCGATAGCGCTGTGAAAAGAGAAGAATCTCACAAGAGCAAAACCAAACTCATTTGACATATCCAGGAGCATCAATACCCTTTGTTGACTTTGACATCTTCCCAGGTTGTTTTCTCTTGAAAGGCATTGTCAAAGTTTTCAAAATTTTGATCCGCACACTTTAGCATCAACTCTGAGATAATTCTTCTTGTCACTGTCGTGTGTGTATTTAGTACTATCATGGCGTTGGTTTTTTATTCGCGTCACTTTCTTGGTGCATTTGCATCACATTTGAGTCAGATTCTATCTTGCCGGTGCTCTATCGTGGTTCATTCTCCTCCACCTTGGGAACAAAAACACACGCGCGCTGTGAATGGAGGAGAATGCAACGCGATTGCGCAGCGCATATGCCGCGAGCGTGAGGCGAATAAGAATTCAAACGCTAATGTTTTAAACGGTGCCGCGAACAGAGGAAAATGCAGGAGAATATGACACGATTGTGACACGATGAGACAAGAATTTCCGCGATTGAGAGGAGATACGCTACGATTAAACAAAATCACCTAATTGTAACTTTATTCCTCTTCATTCGCGACAGTGGAATTTTTTTACGAGCTCCACACGGGACACAAATGGGTCAATGAAGATCCTGACGATTATCTCAACAACACTCACAATAGAGCACAATAGTTAGCATCGACGGTCCGTAGCAAGCTAGAGGTGGGACCAGGTGCCTAGGAGCAGTTGGCAATCATAAATTTCATATAGTTTATACGGCTCAGTACTTGTGTAGGACCTAATCCAAGTCGTAATTAAAGGATTTCTATAAATTCAAATGACTTTGCCGTACCTACTGATGGGTATTTTTTATGTTTATTGTTATTCATATTTGTTTATTTTGATAATGATTAAGTATGAAAGGCAGGTTTTCTAGTGACCGCGTCTATATTGAGAACTTATTGTAATAAGTGGGCAACATAGACGTTTGAATTTTTCGTTCTCAACTTGAAGTGTCCAACGTTTCATATATCATTATTTATTTTTAAAAGATTCTAACTCTACAAGAGGCAGACAATCTACACAGGCATGGAATAACGTGTATCCCGATAGGAATTGGTACCAATAAAACATTATCATTGGATGAACTGAAACGGATGGCAACCAATGAGAGCTATGTTTATATGCTGAAAAATTACGATGCCTTGGACAGCTTTCTTGGAACGTTAAAAAATATGATTTGTAACAGTAAGTTTGCATCAACGGGACTGGTCCGTTGCGTAAAAAAGGTGGTAAAACTAATAATCGTACGCCATGCTAAAATTGGCATTTTTGTGTGAGATTTTTTTTCAAATTACATTGTAATATGCAAGTGAGTTTTGATTGATATTTTAAATGATAATGATAGTGACACATAAATAATCAGTTGTAGCTGTTAACCATTTTAAAATTGCCATGTTTCGAAGAAATAAAATTATATATTACTCCGTTTTGTGAATAAAGAGAGTTTGGTGAAGCTCTCAAAACCAGTTACTGAACGGAACACTATTTCTGTCTCCGAAATCTTGAAGACAGCTGTCTACAATGCAAAGCTATTGAATTTGAGAGTGTTCATAGACATTTACATACCATCTATACCGCTGTTTGAACAAAGAGTATGCCTTTATAAAAATTATTTACATGGCATTCCTTAAATCAATTTTTCAATGATAGGATTTTTTTTAATCTACTTCATCAAGGAAGGACTAGAACTACATTTTTAGTGTAAAGGTACCTCTTCATTATATCGTATTCATTCCATCTTTTATATTTGGAAACTCCATATATATTTCGCTCCAACTCCTTTTTTGTTTTACTATTTGACATTTGCGTGATTTTTCTATATTTTTCCACCGCAAACTACTTTGTTTAATTGACTAAAACTTAATGATGGGCAATGATCACCATGAAATTGAATATCTGGATTATTTCTTTTCTAATATTTTCAAGATACTTTCTGATATCTAACCATAATTTTGCAGTTGGAATCACCCTTACGCCAAGTGAGGCACCCATGACAACTGTAACTCCATCCCCGATATCAACAATAACAACAAAGACTCGCCATCTTGTATCAACAGGCAAGTCTACAAAGCTACATACGCCTTCGAGGAACACCGCTGCACCATACCATCGAACGAAACAACACACTAACGACAAACAGCATATTACCGTCCAACAACAATACGGTAATATATATGACTTAAATTTCTTGGTTTTTTGGTAAGCCGTTATTGTTAATTCGACTATAACAAATGCCGTACCCTAGGTGTACGTTTAAGATATTCATGTTTCAAGTATTTAAAATGAGATTCTCAACATTAAGACTTTGCAGTTATCACAGAGGAACATACATTCATGCGACTCTTTCATGTTGACAAATTGAAATATCATATCAATGCGACCAACAAACACTAGTATTACAAATTTTGTTATGTTAGAACTTTATTTATTGACAACATATTTGTTACCATATGATATTATATGACAAGAAGTTGTGTTATTTAAATCAATATTTCCTAATTTTCATCAACATACTCACTTGTTCTAAAGGACTATGTTGTTTCAAGCTTAAACATCATTTTATATTGCAGTATATTCACATAGATATATTGCATTTCCTAAAGATGTTGAAAATACGAATATCATTATATGAGGAAATACAGTTAAATGAATATGATATCTTAATATTCTTTTAATGTGTTAAGGTGCTATCTAAATAAAAAAAAATGAAAGCGCAGGCGCGGTATTTCAATATTCAAACCAAAGACAGGTGAACTAAAGAGCGCGCATATTTTCAAGACTGTCGGCAGGGCAACCATGGAAGAAAGAGTGAGTGAATTTTTGTATGTTTCTTGATTTGATTTTGTTTATTCTATTTAATAAACGACAAAAAGAAATGAAAAATACAATCGGATATAATGCACTCGAAGTCTTTCTTTTGTTCGGACACCCAGCAACCATCTGCTGGTGGAGGAGAAATTATCGCCGATTTTTAAAGCAGTTATTGCTTTATTGCCTTTAATTTTCAAGACTTGCACATGAAATAATCTAAACAGCACAAAATAGAACCCTTTACCTATAGTTCCATAATTTTTCAATAAATTCTGATGACTGGTACTGGTTTAATTTATAAGCAATTAAAATGCGCTACTTTTTAGTACTCATTGAATAGGTTGGAGAAGCAATTATCGCCACATGGGGTCATTCTCGTCTAATATCACAGAGACTTGAAATTAAGAAGATGTATCCCCATATAACTCCAAAATGGCCTTACCCTTGAAAAAAACACGGTCTATCCTTGCCTACTTTACGTACTTATCCCAATTAAAAAAGAAAGAGAGGACACCGATTTTCGAACCAACTCGCCTGTCTCGCATTCTAAGCCTTTGTTTGCCAATTTTGACTATTTCTCCGAACTTTATATGAAATCTGAGCTGAATTATGTCAACATTATATTCATACCTTTCTTATTTTCTTTGCAATCACAACTTCATCCCTCCGAGTCGAGCAAATCGCGAATCCACCAGCTATGTTCACTGGTGTAAAGCAGACGCAAGTACCATCGCGTACCCACATCCCGTCATGGCGGCACGCGATACCGATTCGTATGTTAACATCCTTCAGACTATCAATAATTAACGCACTTCAAGTTTGAATTTACTCTCAACGTGAGTGTGATGTTAAGATCAAGAAATGCTACTATGCATTTGATAATTATAAACAACTTAAAACACTATTTTTCAACCGAAATCAAAATGACGATGATGTAGGTACCGGGAATTCCTTGGAGTACGCACCACCAAATCATGCCCAAATACGGGTACCTACTTCCTTGTCATTTCCAAAATCTCAACATAGAACTATATTTTACAATCATTATGATCATCTGCGAAATTATGGATTGTAGCGCATTTAATCTTATATGATGTTCGCAGTGAGTGAAAAAATCAAACCTGAACTGCGTTAATTATAGATAATGAAGGATGTAAACATACGAATCGTTATCGCCTTTCGCCGATGGTACGTGCATCTGTTTTACACTAGTGGTGTTGACATTTCTCAGGTGCAAATGAACGGAAAGCTCTGATTGGTCAATGGTCTGATCTGGGAATTCAAACAGTTTTATACTAAACGAGTAGAGGGGGGATATGAATATTTCCTTAACATGGCGTAAACATACATAGATATAAGAAGTATTAGTGCTGAAAGAATCATGTCTCTGTCATTAGTATAACCGGAGATAATGGACAAACGGCGATAATTACTGCTGGGCGATAACTACTTCCTGAACAGTACTGTCCTGTACACTAAATCCAGAGCACCCTATTTACCCGGTTTTCATATTGCGGTTTGAATGCAGCTGATGGGGTAAGTTGAAGTTAATTTCCAGTTACGACAAAAGGAGGTAAATTCTCGGAAACAATATTTTATAGGAAAAATCTTCAGACGACAGAATAAATTGTCAAAACAGGGTGCTCTGTATTTAGTGAACAGGACAGTAGTAAGGAAGTAATAACAGGAGCTACAATCTATCAATGCATCCCATCAATATTAATATATATTATACAATTATGGACATTTAACTTAGTGTATATGATGTGATATTGACTTACTATGAAAAATCCCGGTCTATTCTTAGGCTGTGGTATATGGTGATTTATCCAGGAGCGTCGGCGACGTTATCAGCCAATCAGAACGTCGCTTTTTATAGTTTATAGAATAATACTGATTTAGGGATTATACTTCTCTAGATCTTATCTCATTTTAAGTCATTGATATAATATCATCTTGCATTTTTGAGATACTTCCTTTCAGGAGGTATCTCACTGCCATGGTAACTGCTTCAAAGTATGCAAATTGAGATACTGCCGCTGTGCACCTCAAAATATGGGTCATGTCACATTATATTCGTACCAAATTATATTATGTTCCTTTACGGAAGTTACACGAAATCTATGAATATACGAAGGACCTCACATATACCGATACACGTTCCCCAGAATACAGACTACAAGGAGTGATCTTGGACATTTCTACTTTTCGTTTATTTCAAGCAGTTAGATCAGATAAATCAAAGGAGAAAACACACCGTCCTTTCATTAAAGTAAGATTTGCAAACAAAAACATTGATTAATTGAATCTTGGTCAAATTTTGAATCACAAAACTGTCACAGAAAAAATCCCACCATATTTCAAAAGAAAAGAAACTCCTTTTATTTCCTATAGCTACACACCAACAGTTGCATCTAATTTAAAATTACAAACGATTCTTGCAGTGTATTGATTTAAGTAATCCCTCACTACATCCACTTCCTTGCGAATGTTCTTCATCGGATTTCAACTACTCTCCTTGTGGACACCTTATTACTGGTGACCTTGGTATAGTCAAGAACGAAAAGTTGAGAGAATTGTTAAAAAGGGGTCCCAAATACAGAGAAAGTATGTCCTTTACATGGAACCAAAATTTCAAAATTATCATGGACTCTTGTGAGGAATATGCAAGACGATGGGCAAAGAAAGAGGATGTACAGCTCCACACCCTTTCCGAATGGATAAAATCCATCAGAGGGTTACTTTTATCTAGAATTAACCGATTAAAATCAACTGTGAACACCAGATTTGAGTCTTTATTTAAAGATCCTGATGTTATCACAGAGCTTACCTACCTCCAAGAACATTATGTCATCACAACATCGGACAAAGCCTCAAATAATTACACATTTACTTGCAAAAAGTACTATTTCGACAGTCTAAGTAAAGAGTTGGGTTTAAATTCGACACCTGGAAATCCCACTAACACCCCAACAAACCTTTCTGCCTCTGAAATAATAGACAACCACAAATCAGCTCTTGCTTCCTTTGGCTTCCACACTAACAATTTAGATTTAGATTTACCATACTTATACTGCGTACCTAAAATATATAAGAATCCGTACAAACAACGTTTCATCGCTGGTTCCTAAAAATTTTCTACCAAATCTGTATCGATCTTACTCATCAAAGTTTTTCTGAAATCAAATCTGGGTTCAAAAATATTGTTCGGCAGTATATTCTCGCAGTGGTATCAACCAGATGTGGATTTTAAAGAATTCGAAGGAACTTTTAGAACATCTGAAATCCACTAATTTTAGTAGAGTCCATTCGATCAAAGTCTTTGATTTTTCGACACAATTCACTTCAATTCCACATTCTAAATTGAAAGAAAGACTCCCAAAAATTATACGTAAAGCGTTTACAAGTAAGAATGGTAATCACAAATACAAATTTATTCCTGTGAACTATGACAAAACCTACTTTGTAAAAGAAAAGTCCGATTCTGAAAATAAGTATACTGAAACAGATATTATTCAGATGTTAAACTTTTTGATCGACAACATTTTTGTGGTGTTTGGAGGAAAGGTCTTCCAGCAAATTGTCGGAATTCCAATGGGGACCAATTGTTTCCCACTCCTTTCCGACATTTGCCTTTACTCGTACGAAGCTGAATTCATTCAATCTTTGGTCTCTGATGGGAAAAGATACTTAGCTTTTGACTTTAACTTCACTTACAGATACATAGACGATGTGTTGTCCATCAATAATCCAAAATTCACGGATTACCTGGGCAGTATCTATCCTTTCAGAGCTTGAAGTCAAAGAAACTACAGAGACAAATAATTCAGCAGCTATTTGGACATACTGTTGTCCTACGACACTGATGGTCACATGAACACCTCACTCTATGACAAACGTGACGACTTCAATTTCAGCATTACAAACTATCCTTTTCTGAGCAGCAACATCCCTTCATCGCCAGCTTATGGCATGTTCATATCTCAGTTGATACGTTATGCCAGAGCAAGTACCAAATATACGGATTTTGTTCTGAGAGCTAGGCGTCTTTCAGATAAGCTTCTCAGTCAGGAATATGTTTGTGACCGACTAACATCATCACTGAGGAAGTTCTACGGTCGATATGGGGAACTCGTTATACATGTACACTATGATGTCCCACTCTCCAGAATGGTGGATGATAATCTGTCATAGACCATTTGAACCATCCAACCAAAGATTGTACCCTATGTCTTCCGAAATGGATGTGACAGTTCTACCGAATTGAAGCGGCGGGTGTTGCATGCAAGCAGGAGATCCTTACTCTTCCTGAGCACCTGGTCTCATTCCCATATCGGGAGTTCGCTTCTTTTTATATGGTGGAGGTTTTTGTTTGTTTGCTTTGGTTCCTGTTTTGTCCTGATTTTGTATGCCTTCGGTTTCTGATTTTTTGAATTATCGATTTTGTGCTGTATACAGGGATATGGTCATTATCCATATTTGTCAATTTGATCTACTTTTGAAATAGTTTACCTTGGGCATAACTTTTGAACAGCAGGTGAAAGGACTTTCAAATTTTATATGGGTATTCCATTTCAGAGATCCAAAACATTCAGACTTCCTATAGGATATCTTCACTACAGTTGCAATGAAAAATGATATGTTCAAGTCAAAGATACAGTTAGAACACCTGGAGCTGGAAACACAATAATTCTTTTAAATCGTCATACAAACTACGATGATACTGAGAAACTTCTTGAGCAAGAGTATGTTCCGTGTGGAAAAAGTTGCAAGGGCAAAGTAAATGTGATGGAAAGATATCTAGGGAACTACAAAGGCATTCCAATTGCAGAAACAAATATTACCACAGCAGGAGACTGGGTGGACTCTCAAAAAATACAGATTGTATCTGCCAACAAAAAAGACGGTACCTCTTAGTTTGATATTATTGCTAAAGCATTCAATTTATCATGGTTTTAAGGTCTTGTCTGTCATAACATGACTAGGAATTATGTCTCCAAGGTCTGTCCTTTGATTTTTCAAATAACGCTTTGGCTTTTACATATGGCATGTTGGTTGCATGTGATAAGACTTTAATGGTAAAAAACATTGACCATATGACTTGCTAACCTTTGAACTTCTTCGAAAAAATAACTTTGTCAATAACACAGCATCACTAAAAAGTCATGATTGCTGTAACATTTATCCGGAATGTTTGTGTTGTCTGTATAAAACAAAGGAGGGGATCTCCAACAACCCCAGGTTGCAGCACCCACAGCAAAACCCCAAAAACACCCAATGCAAAAACACAAAGCAGACAAGCACAAAGAGACGCGTAAGGGACAAGGAACGTCAACGCACAACACAGAAACATCAAACACAAAAGACTACACATAAACCAACGAGACCAATGGGCAGCCGGTGCCGACTTAGGCCGGCCATCTGCCACTGAAATAGCAGAAGGTATGGTTATCCTGGATTACGTGCGCACAACCCTCCCACTTTTCCGATTACCCAGAGGTCTCGACGAACGAACAATTGTGGTGTAAAACAACCTCCTCACTGTCAGATGACCACACACAAACAAGACCGCAAAACGCAGGGGCCCAAGCAACAAAGATGAATATGTAAAAAAGAGGGCGTACGTAATACAATCCGTACTCTGCCGCCGCGAGCTCATGTATGTTATCACCCGAGGAGTCCGATTGACATTTAGAGAGGACAGGTGGTCGGGGCCCTGTCTTCTCTAAAGAGGTTTGCACAGGGCCCGTCATGGAGTCCCGTCGTCACAGTCAGTCAGAGTGCAAGTTTTAAGAATGCGCTTGTACAAGACTGTAGATTGGTCAAGTACCAAGCCTAGTGTCCGTCAGGTGACATTAGGATCATACCCACGGTATAAAAGGCGTTTGATGATTCTGACGCATTTTCGATAGTGATGTTGTCTATCTTTGATCCTTCTTATCTTGTTAATAATGTCACCATAAAATGCAGGTTGTGAAATACCCAAAGTAATATACTCTGTTGCCTGAATGGTCCGAATTTCAGAAGTTGACAATAATTTTTGTAAAATTTCCAGAAAGTCTTTACTAGTTTGTGAATGCGAAAACTTTGTTCTAAAAGTTTCTTGGTAATTTGTAAATTTCTACTATGAAAATCCAAAACATCAGTACATGCTCTAGCATACCGGATGAGCTGTGAAATATATATACCATAGGACGGTAATCTAGGAGCATCACCGTCAAGCCAGGGGAAATTTACTATGTTAAATCCAAAATCATCTCTTTTGTCATACACACTTGTATGGATCTCTCCATTAACAATTTTGATATTCAGGTCCAAAAATGGTGTTTCTGTGTTTGAAACGTTTGCCTTGTTTAAAATCAATTCTTGTGGATAAATAACATTTTCATATTTCTCAAAAACAGGATTGTCGATAGTAAGAATATCATCCAGGTACCTAGAAGTACCAATGAAACATTTGTTTTTGCAGATTTTGGATAAATTCCTTTTCATACGTGTATGAAAATAAATCTGCATCAAGAGGCGCACAATTAGTACCCATTGGAATCCCTACAACCTGCTTGTAGAGTTTCTCACCAAATCTTACATAAATATTGTCCAAAAGGAAGGACAAGGCAATACACAGGTCACCACATGTCCATGATTTGTATGATTTGTAATCTGTTAAGGAAAAGAAACCCTTCGATTCAGAAGTACAAATGTAAGTTATCCCCTCTCGATCAAAACACCATTTAATGAGTTTGGACAGTCGATCATTTATTTTGTCGTGAGGAAGCGTGGTGTACATATTAGAAAAGTCGTATGAAGATATCGTATTTGCTTCAAAATTTCTTGATTTCATTTTGTCAATAACATCCCCTGAATTTTTAATAGACCAAAAGAAGTTTACGCCATTCCTGTTCATGACAGTTTCACAGTATAAGTGGCACAAATATTACGGTTTACCTTGTATGTCTGGAAGACTACTTGGATGACAAACTAAATTTACATGAAAAATATGTCTTTGTACCAGCTGATAAAGGAGACAAACTTGGGTAACAAACTTAATTTACATGACAATTATGTCTGTGGAAGACAAACTTGGATGACAAACTAAATTTACATGAAAACTATGTCTTTGCACCAGCTGATAAAGATGACAAACTTGAGTAACAAACTTAATTTACATGAGAACTATGTCTTTGGAAGACAAACTTGGATGACAAATTAAATGAAAAATATGTATTTGCACCAGCTGATAAAGCGGCCAACAAGACCATTATCATTTGAAAACGTTACTACATATCCACTTTAGTTTCGGAACTTTCGTCAACCAATACTTATATCAAATGCAATGAAAGAGTCTCTAACATTTTGAGCAAGCATAACAGTTAATTTCTTCATTCAACGTCTCTATTTCTAAATTGGATCTCCCAACACTATATTGCATACCAAAATTACACATGTCTTCTTACAAAATTCGATATATTGCTAATTCTAGTAACTGTTCAACTACAAGTTGGTCTAGAAATCTGACGTCAGCACTTACGGCTATTAAAGAATATGTGACTTAATATTGTGAAACTGTTCTAAACAGGAAGGATGTAAATTTCTTTTGGTCTATTAAGAATTCAGAAGATGTGATTGACAAAATGAAATCTAGAAATTTCCAAGCAAATACGATTTTTAAATACGACTTCTCTAATATGTACCCCACAGTTCCTCATGACAAAATTTTTTTTAAACACCACAGACATGTAAACAATACATAGACAAGGACATTTTCTTTGTATATATAAACACAGTACATTGAAGAGTATATGTCGGCCGAACCATGGTCCTAGCAAGGCTCGAACCAGCAATCTTAAGATTACTAGACCGACGCAATATCCGCTAGACCACGGCGCCGACAAATGACAAAATTAATTATCGATTATCTAAACTCATTAAATGGTATTTTGATCGAGAGCAGAAAACTTACATTTGTATATCTGAATCATAAGTTTTCTTTTCCTCAAAAGGCTACAAATCTTGGATATGTAGTGACCTGTGTAATGTCCTGTCATTCCTCTTGGACAACATTTATGTTAGATTTGGTGAGGATCTATACAAGTAGGTTGTAGGGATTCCTATGGGCACTAACTTTGCTCCTCTTGTTGCATATTTATTCTTATATACTAACGAAAATTAATTTATCCAAAATCTCCAAAAGCAAAGAAAATGTGACGATTTGAAATGTTTCAATAATATACTTCTAGGTATCTGGATGATATTCTGACTATTGACAATCCTGCTTTCGAGTTATATAAGAATGAAATTTTTCCACAAGAATTAACACTTAACAAAGCAAACGTTACAAATATCTTAATCGCAATTCTCTGTAACCGTTTAAACAATTTCGGCACGCATGGTCTCTGAATTTAATGAAATTTCACACATGAGTAGGCATCAACGAAAAAAGGTAAATTTAACCTTTTTTTCTGGGTCATCTGGTTACCATGGCAACGGCCTTTAAAGTTTAGAAATTGGCGAAATT
Organism: Pinctada fucata; assembly: GCA_028142955.1. NCBI lineage: Eukaryota > Metazoa > Mollusca > Bivalvia > Pterioida > Pteriidae > Pinctada > Pinctada fucata. The sequence goes on from AP027102.1 coordinate 20,327,233, forward strand.
AAGCTACTTTTAAGCTATATTATTTGGTCTTTATACGACATTTTTATGCATCCTAAAGATTAGGACATGAAATTTAAATAAGCTCACTAGTAGTGTCTGATATTGTCAAAAAGGCTGATTACTATGACAACATAATTGGCTTATTTTAGTATATTGATTTAAGAAATGAATCTTATATTTTTTCTCTTGATTGAGGTATCACCCGAAAATTGGACAGAAAACTGTATCAATGCGCGTAGCGCGTTGATGCAAAAGTTTTCTGTCCAAGTTTTCGGGTGATACCTGCATCAACAGAACAAAATATAAGATTCATTTCTTATCATTTAATTATCATCTATCTAAGGAAAACAGACTGTTTTCTTGGATCTAAAAACAATCAATCACCTCACTTTATTTCCTAAGTCGGAGGGTTTCGAAGTGATAAGTCTGCCAAATTAAGTTATGACAGCCGTCATGATTCAAACAGCGAACGATCGTCTCTCTATATCTTTGGAATAAGGACCAGTTTGAGCAAATTCCAGATGCACTGTTAATTTTTGAGTAAGTAGAAAAGAAATGGTACCCTTGGTATGATATGCAATCATCAACAAATTGTATTTTCAGCAACGAGTTCATTCGTGTTTGAGGGAACTTCCGGTTCTAAAAATAGTGCTTTAAATAGACTTCCGTGAAAAATTGTGTTGATCGATGTATCAACAAAATTTCTCAGCCAATCAGAATCTTCGTTTCCTGAAAATGACAATGGAAATTAAATGATTTCAAAATGCTGTTAGTATTTTCAATTTTCCTTCTATCTTGATTTAGTATTTGATAAGGAAATGGAATTTATCTTATAACATGAGCAAATTCAAGATAAAGTTACTTGTTGCTTGGAACATTAGTTACCTTTGCAACGGTGACTTTGGTCTACAATATTACTAATTTTTCAACTTCAGAGTTATTCTTTAAATTTTTGCATCATGATGAACATATAAAATCTGTTGGAATATATCCAACACAACGAGCTCTTTCAAAAACCGTGAAAACGGTATTGGGAACATATGTTACCATGGCAACCATTCTTTTTTTTATTTTCATAAAACAGTAATTTTAATCCTATTAAGCTCAAATTCAATATTGATAAAGATTTTAAAAAATATACCTTTATCAATATACAAGAAAAAACTTTCAAATAATTAATTGTTGTTATAGTACAAATGTTATTTGACCATACAAGATAAAAATAAGTATTTTTTGCTGTTTTTCGAAGCCCTTTCCTCAAAAAACGAAACAGCCTTACATAACTATTTTTTTCACATATATGATAAAGCAAAGTCTAAACTTTAGACCGTAAACCCAACATTATTATTACTCTTCTTGAAAGAGCAATGATATGGTACTGATATTCATCAGTGCTTGAATTAGATTATGCTGCATAAACGATGTATGCGAGTCCAAAAACGCCCTAAAATGATTTTTTTAACATTCAATGTCCGTTTCCATGGCAACCGGATGTTATGATAAGAAAATTTTCAACTTTTTTTTTAATTTGGGGGCAGATCCAACCTTATGTATAAATTTTATCAAAATCTGAGACATACTGTGCCATGCGTTCTTCATAAAAGTGCAAATGCTTACATAGAATAGCTATTAATATCAAAATTGTAAACGGTAATATTCATACAAGTGAATATGACAAAGAGATGATTTTGGATTTAACATAGTAAATTTCCCCTGGCTTGACGGTGATGTTCCTAGACTACCGTCATTAGTGCTGTATATTGAAATAAATTTTTCAATACAATACAATACATTTTGCTTCAATACTCAATATTTTCAATACAATACGCATTTTATCATTTTCTCAAATAAATCATAATAATGAATCAATAAATGGAGTTTTTATGTTTTAATCAATGAAAACTTTATAAAACAGAACAAAAATTAGCAACACATGGACGTTTTCCATTATTTCAAAAGCAAAAATAGGAATAAAAAGATAACAACAGCAGTTATGAAATATGTTTCTTTGTCTACCGAAGAATTCTGGCTGGTCACGCACAATTTCCGCGAATTGCAAATTATACACCAATGAACACCAACATAAAGACAGTCAATTCTTATATTTACATTTTTGCACCTTTATTTGCACGAACATCGCAAACACAGCGAATTTACAGCATCTAAGAGTTCTAACAATAGTAAATTCTCTCTACGTTCAAAACTTAGACGTGACGTCACAATGGCAACCCGATTTATTGGAATGTGATTAGATATAAGCTTTATTTGAACTCTTATTTCAAAACGTTTAAGATTCAGATGAAATATAGACATAAGAACCAAAAACGAATTTAAAGTTAAGGATTGTATTTCTTTATCAAATGTATTGAAAGTATCGATACTCAACATTTGTTTATCGATACGTATTGAAAAATTCAAAATATCGATACTCTTCAATATTCTAATATCAAAATACAGCACTAACCGTCATACGGCATTTACATATCACAGCTCATCCGGTACGCTAGAGCATTTGATGACGTTAAACATATGTCCTAATATTTTTGGTTTTCACAGTAGAATCTTTAAAATTACGAAGAAACTTTTAAACTAGTTAAGACTTTTTGGAAATTTTACTAAAATTCAAATCAACTTCTTTCGAAATTCGGATCAATACAGGCAACAGAGTATATTACTTTTGGTATTTCACAACCTGCATTTTATGGTGACATAATTAACCAGATAAGAAAGATCAAAGATAGACAACATAACTATCGAAAATGCGTCAGAATCATCAAACGCCTTTTATACCATGGATATGATCCTAATGTCATCAAACGGACACTAGGCTTGGTACTTGACCAATCTACAGTCTTGTACCAGCGCATTCTTAAAACTTGCACTTTGCCTGATTGTTACGATGGGACTCCATGACGGGCTCTGTCCAAACATCTTCAGAGAAGACAGGGCCCGACCACTTGGCTCTCTGTCAGTTGGACTTCTCGGGTGATAACATACATGAGCTCGCAGCGGCAGAGCACATATTGTATTACGTACGCCCTCTTGATATCCATTTACATATTTATCTGTGTTGCTTGGGTCCCTGTGTTTTGCGGATTTGTTTGTGTGTGGTCATTTGACAGGGAGGTTGTTTTACACAACAATTGTACGTTCTTCAAGACCTCTAGGTAATCGGAAAAGTGGGAGGGTTGTGCACACGTAATCCAGGATGATTACCATACCTTCTGTTATTTCCTTGGCAGATGCCTAAGTCGGCAACAGTTGCCCATCGGTCTCGTTGGTTTATGTGTAGGCCTTCGAGTTTGATGTTTCTGTGTTGTGCGTTGACGTTCCTTGTCCCTTTTGCATCTCTCTGTGTTTTTGCATTAGGTGTTTTTGGGTATGCTGTGGGTGCTGCAACCTGGTGTTGTTGGAGATCACCTCCTTTGTTTGGTATTTTGTTGTTGGTACTGCAACCAGGTCTGGTTGGAGATCCCCTCCCTTCTTAGATGGTATTATAACATTTGAGGTATCTGAACTTTTGATTGGTAAGTGGAAGAACATTCGTGTTCCACATGATACTTGAAATAATTGAGGAAAAGTGATGTCATGATTTTCAAGGACAAGGTCATTTTGTGCTTAAAAAAGCACCTTTACTAAATCATAACAAGTTCATTTCTTGCTTAATTTGTAGAGGATTCGGGGTCATGTAGTTTTTGTCCTGTCCGTTTGTCTGTTTGTTCGTCCGCAATACTTTAACCTTGGTAAGGGATAGGACTTCGATATTTTAAATGTATGACCTTCCCATGGATATCAAAATATTTGAAAGTGTGACATTGACCTTTGATTTTGACCATTTAATATTTTTTTAATGATAAAGATGCCGACTGGGCGCATTCGTGTTTTTTTTTTTCTTTCTTTCTTTTTGACAATATGCTAGCAAAGTTAGAGATGGATCTTGATGTTGAAAATTAAGATTACTAAAGATAATATTTGAATAAAGATTTTCCAACTTAAAATGCAGGCTCAATATTGTCTAACTTTTTGTGAAGTGTGATATGCATTTATCTTTGAATCATCATTTCTAGATTAATTCGGTGTACTAAACATGCCAAAATTATATTCTAAAATAATATATATTTCTAAATATTTCAATTTAGGTTGATTTAGACTTTGAAGTTTTTGATATGGATAGAGACGGTGAACTAGAGCTTCCACCAATATATTTCAGTCGCTCAAAAGGTAAAACAGCTTCAGGTAATAAAAGAGTTGAGCCTTCATTCTAGGCTTGTTGAAAAATCACAACTATTAAATATACTTGGGATTTAATTTAACTCACCACTGTTAAGCTCAGAGTGAGTAAGTTACACATATTAATACAGTATTATGTATGGCAACTGGGGATAAACTGTAAATGACGTTTTATGAGACTCAAGTTTTGCAACTAAATGTCCCTTGCTTGAATTTGAAATCACATTACAAATGTATATCCCACTTCGCAGCTACCATTCTTACCAAACCTTTTTCAATCTCACTTGACCTGTTTTTCGTGGTGTAAACATGAATTGATTTTTTTCCTAATGATTTTCCTAGGAATGTCCGGAAACCACAAAATATTGAATTTTTCTCTAATTTTCAAGGGGCATAACTCTGAACGTAATTGAAGAAAATGACCCTTTATTCGAACTTGACCTGTATTTCTTGGTGTAAAAGCTATATCAAAGAATGATTTGAATATCTGTAACTGTTTTCTCTTTTTTTTGGCGGGAATATTATAATTTCAACTCACATTCCGAATGACAAATTTATTTGACAGTTGTGTTTTTGCATCGGGTGTTTTGCTGTGGGTGCTGCAACCTGGTGTTGTTGGAGATCCCCTCCTTTGTTTTGTAATCACCAGAACGTCATGCCAGGCACCAATGACAGCTACACATCCAACAACACTAAAAGAAACGTTGACTTTGCATCACGTATCACTGCATGGTTCAACAACGTATACTAAAATGTCGGGACGCACAGCAGCCCTTTATCATCAAATGAAGAATGGGGAACACACAACCGATGAATGGTCAACCGGTAAACCAATGTTATATATTTAAAACTTTGAAAATGTTGCTAAAGCAATATATAGTAAGGTTAGGTATCAATTTTTTACAGCAAATGAACTGTATTTATTTATATAACATATGTTTTTTGTAAATAAATTCGCAATTATGGCGTTATTCGACTAATAAAATGTGCTTTCTATGTATTTTTAAATGTCAACAACAGTCCCTATTTCTATATTTAACGTGTATAAAATGCTTCATAATATTTGTCCTTGGTCTTCATAATTCTGATTAAAAGTCGTTCGGAAATAAGAGACATTTATTCTAATTCTATTCCCAACCCATAATGACCAACTATTCTTATAATATGTAGCTCATATCTTTCTCAGATTTAAAAAAAATCCGTATTTTACATACAGTTAGCAAGAAGAAGGCAAACAAGGAATACCTATCAGATTATATGTCATTTTTGCCTTACAGACAGCTGAAGTGACAACCATAGCGGTCGCTGGTGTAGTAATGGTAGTGATAGCTGTATGCTGCTGTAGACGGGTGTGTCTGGCTGCAACCAAGAGACGTAAAGTTGATTACGAAACAAAACAATGGTACAGCGCCGAGCAGTCCAAAGTTTAACGCCGAGATGACGATATTTAAAAAAAATCCTTTAAGCTAAATACGAAATTTCGATAACTACATATTTAATGGGCTATATGATTGGGATTTAAGGTTTCTTTGTTTCGTATTTAAAATTGCTATACACAAACGAAACGAATATTATTTTTTTCAAGATTATATAAACATTTTCGAAATGGCGATTTTTCACAATTTTCCTTTGTACAGTGTTGCTTACGTGAAAACCATTCTTTGACCACTTTCATTCAAATATCAGATTAGAACGATCAGATGATTTCTCCCTATTTCTCAGTAAGTAAACTTTAAGAAACAATGTACATGTCTTTTCGGGTCGGCTTCTAGTCTGCCAAATTGTAGAAATTTGTAATTTGGAGAGACAACTGTTTCTACTTTTTGCTCTCCGTTACTGAGTATAAAATTACATTTCTTCAACAATATCATTGAAAATTTATCTTAATAAGCCTCGGATGTAGACATGGAAGCATCCCATTTAATAACTTTGCAGCAAAATACAACCACCAGGTGTCCCAATGTGGGTCGATGGCATTTTAGTGCGCACAAATGTACACAACTACATATAAAACAAAGGAGGGGATCTCAAACAACACCAGGCTGCAGCACCCACAGCAAAACTCCAAAACATCCAATGAAAAAACACGGAACAGACAAGCACGGGAAGAAACGTAAAAGGACAAGGAACGTCAACGCACAACACAGAAACATCAAACACAAAGGACCACACATAAACCAACAAGACCAATGGGCAATCGGTGCCGACTTAGGTTTTCCATCTGCCAAGGGAATAGCAGAAGGTGTGGTAGGTGTGGTAATCCTGGATTACGTGCGCACAACCCTCCCACTTTTCCGATTACCCAGAGGTATCGAAGAACGTAAATTGTGGTGCAAAAACTTCCTCACTGTCAGATGACCACACACAAATAAGACCACAAAACGCATGGGGTCCAATCAACACAGATGAATATGTAAATGGATATCAAAAGACGGCGTACGTAATACAATCCGTGCTCTGTCGCCGCGAGCTCATGTATGTTATCACCCGAGTAGTCCGACTGACATTCAGAGAGGAAAAGCGGTTGGGGCCCTAGCCGTTTGATGCTTGGACATTGCTCGGCATGGAGTCCCATCGTCACAGTCAGTGAGAGTGCAAGTTTTAAGAGACTGTAGATTGGTCAAGTACCAAGCCTTGTGTCCGTCTGGTGTCAGTAGGATCATATCCACGGTATAAAAGGCGTTTGATGATTCTGTCGCATTTTCGATAGTTATGTTGTCTATTGTTGATCCTTCTTATCTTGTTTATTATGTCACCATAAAATGCAGGGTGTGAAATACCCAAAGTAATATACTCTGTTACCTGTATTCATCCGAATTTCAAAAGAAGTTGACAATAACTTCTGTAAAATTTCCAGAAAGGGTTTACTAGTGTGTGAAAGCGAAAACCTTGTCCTAAAAGTGTCCTGGTAAGTTGTAAATTTCTACTATGAAAATCCAAAACATCAGTACATGTTCTAGCATACCGGACGAGCTGTGAAATGTAGATACCAAAAGACGGTAATATGGGAACATCACCGTCAAGCTAGGGGAAAGGGGTGGGGCCTCGAAGCCCCTAAAACGACCCTGCAATTTTCCTTAAAACTAATCTTAATGAGAAATACTTGATATATTACATGAAATATAATGAATGTTTCCCGTACCAACCGAAGCATCATAGAAAGTCTTATGACGTCATCAAATAACGTCATTTTGACGTTATTGACAAAACATGGTCAAAAATGCTCGAAAATTTGTCTTAAGTGGAGAATTTCGATGTGGCCACATGCTTCGTGAAACATAAAACTTTTATGACAAGAAGATATAATGATTATCTTTCATTTATAAATTTTTAATTTCACGATGAATGTGGCCAATGCTAATTTCAAATAAACATGTATGTGTTGCAGCAATTTTACGGCAAATTCCCGATTTAGAGGTTTTCAAATGGCTTAAAGCTAGCGATAGATGCATTATTTACAAAATCTCAACACATAATTTAGTAAAGAACTTTACAAAGTATCAAGTCACAAAAAATGATCATTTTATTCAAATGTTAAGAAACAGGGCCGATTTAGCGGCTTCGTGGCCCTACCCCTTTACTATAGAGGTCCGATTACAACTTATTAATCGGCATTAAGATCCTAAAGAAACGTTTCCTTTCCAAATTTTTGAAGTTTGCATAATTGCGACCTTGTAGAATTTGTGAAAATAAAAGCACACAAAGTCCGAGCGTATGTATATTATTCAACATTTTAAGAAATTAACTCTAGAAATTCTATACATGACCTAAAAATGTACACCAAAGAGCGACTAAGGATTCATGCTTGCTTTGCAGAACGTTTCGTAAAAGCATAATTTAAAAATTGGACAGAAAATTGCACCAACTGCGAGTAGCGCAATGATTTAAACGTTTCCTGTCCGGGTGATACCTACATCAACAGAAAAAAAATACAATATTCATTTCTTATCATTTTATATCATCTACTTATGGAAAACAGACTGTTTTATAATCAATCGACGCACAATATTTCGTAAGATCTTGGGATTCCACAGATAAAGAAATTTATACAAATGAAAATGTATAATTTAATATGAAAAATTTTGTAAAATTAATTAATTTTCAGAGACAACGTCCCTTTAAAGTACGATTTGCAAACAAAGGAATTAGATCTTGACCAAATTTTGAATCACAAATCTGTCACAGAAAAGATCCCACCATATTTCAAAAGAAAAGAAAATCCTTGTATTCCCTGTAGCTACACACCTACAGTTGCATCTAAAATTTACAGTTACAAACGATTCCTGTAGTGTATTGAGTTAAATAATCCCTCACTACATCCATTACCTTCCGAATGTTCCTCATCGGATTTCAACTACTCTGCTTGCGGACACGTTGTTACCGGTGACCTTAAAAAAGTCAGGAACGTAAAGTGGAGAGAATTGTTAAAGTAAAGAGAATATGCAAGACGTTGGGCAAAGAAAGAGGATGTACAACTCGACACCCTTTCCGAATGGATAAAATGCATCAGATGGTTGCTTTTATCTAGAATTTACAACTTACTAGCAACTGTGAACACCACATTCGAGTCTATCGTTAAAGACCCTGATGTTATCACAGAGCTGACCTACCACCAAGAGCATTACGTCTTCACACCATCAGACAAAGCCTCCAATAACTACGCATTTATCTGCAAAAAGTACTATTTCGACAGCCTTGTTAAAGAGTTGGGTTTGAATTCGACATCCTACTTACACTCCGATAAACCTTTCCGCCTCGGAAATAATAGATAACCACAAATCAGTTCTTACTTTCTTTGGCTTTGACACAAACAATTTAGATTAAGATTTACAATACTTATATTGCATACCTAAAATTCATAAAAAAAACCGTACAAACAACCTTTCATCGCTGGTTCCTCACAATGTTCATCCAAATCTGTATCGATCTTACTCACCAAGGTTTTTACTGAAATCAAATCTGGACTTCAAAAATATTGTTCGACGCCGAATCGACGGTATATTCCCGAAACGGTATTAAAGGCCGTGTGGGGTCTATAAAAGAAGACAGGTAATTTTCCTGCCATTTCCTCGCTGACCGTTGTAGGGTTAACATCTCTTATCGCAATCTAATTGGTCCTATGTATTCTTTATAACCCTCTCAATTTTTGATTGACAGCTTCAGATAGGTGAAACTGTGGTATATCTAATTAGCATAATCAAGTATACCTGTCCGTATGTCTTTGATGCCACACACCGCTTGCGTCTCTAGGAATATCATTGACGCCGCGTTTATCACGCCTACCAAGCTTAGATCACTCAGGTGTGCATATAAATTACCACTCGGTTAAAAAACCGGCCTTTAACCAGATGTGGATTTTAAAGAATTCGAATGAATTTTAAAAACATCTGAAATCCACTCATTTCAATAGAGTCCATTTGATCAAAGTCTTTGATTTTTCGACACTCTATACAACAATCCCACATTCTAAATTGAAAACACATAAGTAATGCGTTTACAAGCAAGAACGACAATCGCAATATGAATGTATTGTTTTTAATTATGACGAAACCTACTTTGTTAAGGAAAATCCTATTCTAAAAATAAGTTCACTGAAGCAGATATTATTCAGATGTTAAACTTCCTGATCGACAACATTTTTGTGGTGTTTGGAGGAAATGTCTTCCAGCAGATTGTCGGATTACCAATGGGAACCAATTGTGCCCCACTCCCTGCAGACATTTTTCTTTACTCGTACGAAGCTGAATTCATTCAATCTTTGGTCTCTGAGGGGAACAGACCCTGTTTCAAGGATCGGTGTCCCTGAAAAATAATTAATTTTACAAAATTTTGGAATGCAAAATCTTTCTTTTCATACGAATGACAAATATGGATAATGACCATATCCCTGTATACAGCGAAAAATCGATAACTAAGATAATCAGAAACCGAAGGCATACAAAATCAGGATAAAACAGGAACCAAAGCAAACAAACAAAAACCTCCACCATATGAAAAGAAGCGACTCCCAATATGGGAGTAAGACTAGGTGTCCAGGAAGAGTAAGTGTCTCCATGTAAGTATACATTCTCATTTGTATAAATTCAAATTTTCAGGCGAATCTAATGCATACATTCGCAGTTATAGACCTTTAAAAACGTTATTTTGAATTTGGGGTGCGCAGCTCTAATTCATTTCACAGGCGCCCCTACAATGCATTGAGTATTTACAATAGAGGTATATGGAGACTTAGTTATTTTTAAAAAATTGACAATATTATGGTCGTTACTGCATATTTTCAAATAAAACCTTTTATGGCTCCTTTTATCCTTTTTCTTGACCCTTTGGAATAAATTTTGCGTTTTCAATAAAATTTATTTTCAGGGACACTGTATCTTTCACAACAATTCTTACGAACTCTTTCAGGAATCTTCGTAATTTTCGATCCCTTAATTCTTTTGATCATTTGAGTTCGCACACCCTTGTTTCTTAATTTCCATTTAATGTATAGAAAGGATATTAGAAAACATAATTTATTCTAAGATTAAATGCATTAAAACTTTTATTCAATAATGAAAGTGTCGAGATTTTCTGAAATTTTTCCCAAGAAAAAGAAATTGGGCCAAGATACGTAGCTTCTAACTTTAACTTCACTTACAAATACATAGGCGATGTGCTGTCAATCAATTCAAAATTCGCGGATTTCCTAAGCAGAATCTATCCATCGGAACTTGAAGTCAAAGAAACCACAGAGACAAATAATTCAGCATCCTATTTGCACATAATGTTGTCCTACGACACTGATGGTCACTTGAACACCTCACTCTATGACAAACGTGACGACTTCTATTTCAACATCACAAACTTTCGTTTTCTGAGAAGCAACATCCCTTCATCGCCTGCTTTTGGCGTGTTCATATCTCAGTTACGCTATGCCAGAGCAAGTACCAAATATACGGCTTTTGTTCCGAGAGCTATGCGTCTTTCAAATAAGCTTGGTCAGGGATACGTTTGTGGCCGACTAACCTGGTCACTGAGGAAGTTCTACGGTCGATATGGGGAACTCGTCATACATTATGATGTTCCACTTTCCAGAATAGTTGACGATATTCTGTCTTAGACCATTTTAATCATCCAACTACCGAATAAACTTGTATCTTCCGAAATAGAAGTAACCGGATGTGACAATTTTACCGAATTGAAGTGACGGGTATTTCATGCAAGCAGGAGATGCTGACTCTTCCTGGGCACCTGGTCTCACTCCCCTAATTGGGAGTTCGCTTCTTTTCATATGGTGGAGGTTGTTTTTTTTTTTCGGTTCTTGTTTTGTCCTGGTTTATATGCCTTCGGTTTATGATTTTCTGAATTCTTGATTTTGTACTTTGTATTGGGATATGGTCATTATCCATATTTGGTATCCTTGAAATGTTAAGCAAACATCAACAAATTGTATTTTCAGCAACGACTTTATTCGTGTTTGAGGGACCCTAGGTTCTAAAAATAGTGCTATAAATAGACTTCCGTGAAAATTTTGTTGATCGATGTATCAATAAAATTTCTTATCAAATCAGAATCTTCGTTTCTTGAAAAGAACAATGGAAATTAAATGATAAAGTTGTCCTTCGTGTTTTTATGGTGCTGTGTTACTGTCTTATGAGAAGGTTCCGTTTATCAAAATATATACTCTGTTGAAATGATGAAGTGTACCATATGTAGATTTAAACCGTTTATGATGGTCGAGACCGAAATAGAAGAAAACAATCCAATAAATTCACGACGAGCAAAAACCTCAACATGATCTAAATCGTATGCCAATGAACCAACTTTGTCATCAGGGAGAAATCTCTCTCTTTTAGAATAATTTATCAAACATTATTATGGATTATTTAAGAAATAAAAAATGACAAGCCGGGCTCTATTGTCTCATAATGCCCGAGCGTCCTCAGCCAATCACATTTATTACCGAGCCGCGCCGGCGGCGAGGTGATAAATGTGATTGGCTGAGGACGCGAGGGCATTATGAGACAATAGATCCCGGCTTGTCATTTTTTATTTCTATTCTAATGATGACCAAACTTGGACCTTACGACAAAATCGATTCTCGGTAAAAACCAGTTCCTGCCGGTTTATCTGTGTTCAGAAAATGGGTAGGCGTGGCTTATCGCTATAGGGCCTATATTGGAGAATAGAGCCCGGCTCGCGTCTGTTGTCTTAATAGGGAAAAAGAATCAAGTCATATTAGAATTACCAATATAACTTAAATCAGTGAAAGTCAAACCCAAAACCAAATAGGGATACAACTTCATGAAAATATGAAACCTAACAAAGATAGAAAATGTTAGGAAATCCAGTTCTCAAGAGAAGAGAAAAAGCAGACAAACACATGGAGAAAATCACACAGCACCATAGAAACATGGAGAACAACACTATCTTATGCACAAACTCAACATAATCAAGTGGAAAAACGACATATATTGTTGATGGCGCTGAATTAATAAATAATAATGATAGAACACAGCACTATGGCCATGGACTAGAAATTTGGATAACAAAACTGCGAAAATAAATTCTGAGTGTATTGGCGTAATCTGGGGAATGTATTCTGTAAGAAATACAAAAGTGTCAAGGCATGCCATTCAATAATCCTCTTTACATTCGTTGCGGGTGGCAAGAAAGGAGGGGATCTCCAACAACACTCGGTTACAGTACCCAAAGCAAAACTCCAAAACACCTAATGCAAAAACACAGAGCGGACATCCACAGAAAGAGACACGAAAGGGACAAGAAACACCAACTCACTCTATAGAAGAAAGGAGGGGATCTCCAACAACACCTAGTTGCAGCATCAACAGCAACCTCCAAAAACACCCACTGTAAAACACAAAAATGACACGCACAGAAAGAGACGCAGTAGTACAATGAACGTCAAATCACAGAAAAACATAAAACACAAATGACTACACATAAACCAACGAGACCAATGGGCAAACGGTGCCGACTTAGGACGGCCATCTGCCTCGTCAGTAGCAGACGGTGTGGTTATCCTGGATTACGTGCGCACAACCCTCCCACTATTCCGATTACCCAGAGGTCTCGAAGAACGTACAATTGTGGTGTAAAACAACCTCCTCACTGTCAGATGACCACACACAAACAAGACCGCAAGACGCAGGGGCCCAAGCAACACAGATGAATATGTAAATTGATATAAAAAGAGGGCATGCGTAATACGACCTGTGCTCTGCCGGCTGTAGCGAGCTAATGTATGTTTTCACCCGAGGAGTCCGACTGACATTCAGAGGACAGGTGGTCGGGGCCCTGTCTTCTCTAAAGAGGTTTGGACAGGGCCCGTCATGGAGTCCCGTCGTCACAGTCAGTCAGCGTGCAAGTATTAAGGATGCGCTGGTACAAGACTGTAGATTGGTCAAGTACCAAGCCTAGTGTCCGTCTGGTGACATTAGGATCATATCCACGGTATAAGAGGCGTCTGACGCATTTTCGATAGTAATTCTGTCTACCTTTGATCCTTCTAATTTTGTTGATCATGTCACCATAAAATGCAGGTTGCGAAATACCCAAAGTAATATACTCTGTTGCTTGTATGGGTCCGAATTTCAAAAGTAGTTGACAATAATTTTTGTAAAATTTCCAGAATGTCTTGACAAGTTTGTGAAAGCGAAAACCTTGACCTAAAAGTTTCTTTGTTATTTGTAAATTTCTATCATGAAAATCCAAAACATCAGTACATGCTCTCGCATACCGGATGAGCTGCGAAATGTAGATACCATAAGACGGTAATCTAGGAACATCACCGTCAAGCCAGGGAAAATTTACTATATTGAATCCAAAGTCATCTCTTTTGTCATACACCCTTGTATGAATCTCTCCATTAATAATTTTGATATTCAGGTCCAAAAATGGTGTTTCTGTGTTTGTGACGTTCGCCTTGTTTAGAGTCAGTTCCTGTGGATAAATGACATTTTTATACTTTTCAAAAACAGGATTGTCGATAGTAAGGATATCATCCAGGTACCTAGTAGTACCATTGAAACATTTCACATCATCATGTTTTCTTTGTTTTTGAAGATTTTGGATAAATTCTTTTTCATACGTGAATGAAAATAAATCAGCAACAAGAGGCGCACAATTAGTACCCATAGGGATCCCTACAACCTGCTTGTAGAGATTCTCACCAAATCTTACATAAATGTTGTCCAAAAGAAAGGACAAGGCAATACAAAGGTCACTACATGTCCATGATTTATATGATTTGTATTCTGTATTGGAAAAGAAACCCTTTGATTCAGATGTACAAATATAAGTTTTACCCTCTCGGTTAAAGCACCATTTAATGAGTATGGACAATTGATCATTAATCTTATCGTGAGGAAGCGTGGTGTACATATTTGAAAAGTCGTACGAAGAAATCGAATTGGCTTGAAAATTTCTCGATTTCATTTTGTCAATCACATCCCCTGAATTTTTAATAGACCAAAATAAGTTTACATCATTCCTGTTAAGAACAGTTTCACAATATTTTGCAACGTGTTCCTTTATCACCGTGAGTGCTGACGTCAGATTTCTAGACAAAATTGTAGTTGAGCAGTTGCTAGAATTAGCAATGTATCGAAATTTGTAAGGAGAAACATGAAACACAAAAGACCACTCATAAACCAACGAGACCAATGGGTAACCGGTGCCGACTAATGACGACAATCCCAGCAGCACTCACAATAGAGCACAAAATTGAGCATCGACGGACCCCCAGCAAGCCAGAGGTGGGACCAGGTGCCCGGGAGGAGTAAGCATCCCCTGTTTGGCTAGCCGCACCCGCAGTCGATGTTCATGCACGAAAATGGAAACAATATTTAAATACATGCACTGTCTGAGGTTATGTTTATATTGAAAGTGCTATGGCGACCATGTCAGGGAAAATATTCAAAACACTTACTGTCAAAACCCTCGTGGGGAACTTTTTTACGAGCTCCACAAAGGGCATAAGTGTGACACTAATGAGTTAAAGAAGATCCTGACGACAATCCCAACAGCACTCACAATATAGCACAAAACTGAGCATCGACGGACCCCAGCAAGCCAGAGGTGGGACCAGGTGCCCGGGAGGAGTAAGCATCCCCTGTTTGGCTAGCCGCACCCGCCGTCGATGTTCATACACGAAAATGGAAACAATATTCAAATACATACACTGTCTGAGGTAATGTTTATATTGAAAGTGCTATTGCGACCATGTCAGGGAAAATATCCAAAACACTTACTGTCAAAACCCTCGTGGGAACTTTTTTACGAGCTCCACACAGCAAAGGGCATAAGTGTGACACTAATGAGTTAAAGAAGATCATGACGACAATCCCAACAGCACTCACAATATAGCACAAAATTGAGCATCGATGGACCCCAGCAAGCCAGAGGTGGGACCAGGTGCCCTAGAGAGGATATTCATGCACGAAAATGAAAACAATATCTAAGGACGGCCGTCTGTCACGCAAGTAGCAAATGGTGTAGTTATCCTGAATTACTCACGGACAATCCTCCCAATATTCCAATTACCAAGAACGTTCAATTGTGGTATAAAACAACCTCCTCACTGTTAGATGACCATACACAAAGAAGACCTTAAAACGCAGGGGTCCAAGCAACACGGATGAATACGTAAATGGATATAAAAAGAGGGCGTGCGTAATATAGTCCGTGCTCTGTCGGCTGTAGCGATGTTAAATGTCTTCATATTGAATAGCATCATTTAAGAACAGGTACTTAACCCTCGTCAGTGATCGTCAAATCTAAACAATGCAATAATCCAAAAAAGTATAAAGTTACAATGTCGAAAAAGCGTACCGAAAGACGTAGCAGGATGGGTGGGATATGATGTTACTGGACGAAATTTTAATAACAAAAATTTTAGAATGCGTTGAAGATACGATCAACCGAAATTGATCAAACTTGGCCACATGTGCCCTCGGGGACTTCTGGTCCACCAGTGACACTCACCAAGTGGTATAAATGTTAAACGTCTTCATATTGAATAGCATCATTTAAGAACAGATAAATTGGCAGCATGGACCAGACATGCACGTTTCGGTAACTTAACCCTCGTCAGTAATTATCAAATCTAAACAATGTAATATGCCAAAAAGTATGAAAGTTACTATGTCGAAAAAGTGTACCGAAAGACGTAGCAGGATGGATGAGATATGATGCTACTGGACCCACCTATTAGAAATTTCAAGAAATTTTGATAACATAAATTTTAGAATGACTTGAAGAAACGATCAACCGAATTTGATCGAACTTGACTACATGTGCCCTCGGGGACTCCTGGTCCATCAGCAGTGACACTCACCAAGTGGTATAAATGTTAAACGTCTTCGTATTGAAAAGCATCATTTAAGAACAGATAAATTGGCAGCATGGACCAGGCATGCACGTTTCGGTAACTTAACCCTCGTCAGTGATCCTCAAATCTAAACAATGTAATATGCCAAAAAGTATGAAGTTACTATGTCGAAAAAGCGTACTGAAAGACGTAGCAGGATGGATGGGATATGATGCTACAGGACCCATGTTTAAGAAATTTCAAGAAATTTTCATAACAGATATTTTAGAATGCGTTGAAGAAACGATCAACCGAAATTGATCGAACTTGGCTACATGTGCCCTCGGGGACTCCTGGTCCATCAGCAGTGACACTCACCAAGTGGTATAAATGTTAAACGTCTACTACTTGGTGAGTGTCACTGCTGGTGGACCAAGAGTCCCGGAGGGCACATGTAGCAGTCGATCAATTTCGGTTGATCGTTTCTTCAACGCATTCTAAAATATCTGTTATGCCCATTTCTTTTTTGGTACATTTTTAGACATGATTTTCATGGTTTTTGGCCATATTACATTGTTTAGACTAAGGATCACTGACGAGGGTTTAGTACTCGAAACGTGCATGTCTGGTCTATGCTGAAAATTTATCAGGTTTTAAATGATGCTATTGAATTTAAAGACGTTTAACATTCGTATGGAAAAGCATCATTTAAGAATAGATAAATTGGCATCATGGACCAGGCATGCACGTTTCGGTAACTTAACCCTCGTCAGTGATCCTCAAATCTAAACAATGTAAAATGCTTGCAATGTATGAAAGTTACTATGTCGAAAAAGCGTACCGAAAGACGTAGCAGGATGGATGGGACATGATGCTACAGGACCCATGTTTTCGAAATTTCAAGAACTTTTCATAACAGAAATTTTAGAATGCGTTTAAGAAACAATCAACCGAAATTGATCGAACTTGGCTACATGCGCTCTAGACCTGTGACTCCTGATCCACCAGCAGTGACACTCACCAAGTCGTATAAATGTTAAACGTCTTCATATTGAATAGCATCATTTGAGAACAGATAAATTGGCAGCACGGACCAGACATGCACGTTTCGGGTACTTAACCCTCGTCAGTAATCCTCAAATCTAAACAATGTAATATGCCAAAAAGTCTGAAAGTTTCTATGTCGAAAAAGCGTACCGAAAGACGTAGCAGGATGGATGGGATATGATGCTACAGGACCCATGTTTTCGAAATTTCAAGAAATTTTCATAACATAAATTTTAGAATGCGTTGAAGAAACGATCAACCGAAATTGATCGAACTTGACTACATGTGCCCTCGGGGACTCCTGGTCTATCAGCAGTGACACTCACCAAGTGGTATAAATGTTAAACGTCTTCATATTGAATAGCATCATTTAAGAACAGATAAATTGGCAGCATGGACCAGGCATGCACGTTTCGGTAAATTAACCCTCGTCAGTGATCCCCAACATATTTTGAAATCTTTGTTTTCAATTATAGGGAGATGAACAGATGGTTACACCTTGATAGCTATCCTTTATTACAAAAATACATTTTTGCGTGTGTCATGCCATTTGATCTGTCCGAGGAAGGAATGGAGACTGATGCAACCGATATGATTACAGCTTTTCCAAGAAATGACAAAAACATATTTTCCTTTAATTTCAATTTTACATCTATCGAGAATAAATCTACAATTTAGACCATTTCACGAAAATCTGACATTTATCAGTTTATCACATTTGCAGAATCCCGCTTCTTTACTTTTCCATGTCTCCCTGTACTGTGAATAATTTTGCTTTAAAAAGGTAACTCTATCCATCTTAAATCTTCTTATTTTCTTTTTACAAAACGTGCTTGCAAAATATTCCATTGGACGTATGGTAGTCAGGGAATCTGCACATCTTCCTTTTTATTACGCAATGTGCGAATTAATTTTACGCATTTCATATATTAATCAAATGCCGTACTCACCCATTACAAGAATTTGATAAGATGTTTTGAAAAGAAAATCACTGGCTCAGTGAAAGTTGTTGTTTCTTAGTAAGTTAGAATAAGGGTTTGGATAACTGGTTCGAATGCCACTATTTTTACGTGTTATCTGTGAACTATTCTTTGTCTAAGTTGCGTAAGCTGTTAGTAGACCTATCTAATATTATCAATTGTTTTGTTTGAGACTACGTATTAGGTATTCAATAAATCCATAATGAGAAATTTTCAGAAAATGTGGTATAATTCACTTGGACTCTATCTAACTTAATTTTACATTGAAGTCCAAGAATTGGGATAAGATTGATCAACTAGCTAGCCGTGGTTCGTTGTCCAGTAATACCCCGAGTCGCATGAATCAATCAAATTATAATTTGATCGGTTCATGCGACGAGGGGAAGGAGCTGTTAAGATAAGGCGTAAAATCAGCCCTTTTTTAAAAATTGAAATTTCAAGAACTTTTTTATGTGAAAAGTATACCTATACTGCATACCATCAGAATATGAAGAAAATTTTTATCTGTTTTGCAAATTATTGCTAATTTTGGGATCAAAACTTCTCTTTTTCTCATAGAAATCAATAGAAAACGGAAAAGTTTTTTTGAACATTGTTCCCCCCGGATATACAGAAAGCCATTTTTACTGGAGATGTATATCAATGATACATTTTTTTTTGGCAAAGTGGGGTTATGTATCTCCGGGGGGAACACAACCCCATAGACGAAAAACCAAAAATGGAACGGGGGGGGGGGGGGTGCATGTTTTAAGAATCTACCTTTTCGGCCATAAAATATAGCACATTTGACTATTTTTCCTCTTTAATCCATCAAAAAGTGTAACCTAAATATGACTGAATGAAATATACAAGAATAAGGAATGAAATAAGCAAGAATGATGTTCATTTCTCCGCCAAGGTGTATTTCGCGCTAATAGGTTTACATTGTAACCATTGAATACAAAATGAGACCGTATTTTAAGTTCCGGATTGCATTATTTACCAATCAAAGGAATGTTCGAAATCTATTTCTGATACACAATGTAGACATATTTGATGTCTTTTAATTTATATTTATCCATTTTTGGTAAAATATTCTACAATTTTTACGTTTTTTGTCGATGTTATCGGTTTTTCTATCCGTGCACCCCTACCTCTTTCGACCTTAATTTTAGAATCTTAAGGTTTCTTTAACGAAATGTAAAACATGTAAAAGGTCTGCAAATACATTATATTTCAATAATGATTAATGTTTTTCTGTATACGATTCGCCACGAAGAAGAAATAAGTCACGAGATTTAGGGCTAAATAGGGCCCTTATCTTAACAGGTCCTTTCTGGACAAGAAATTACAGCTAGTTAGTTGTTATTTCTATTCTAATATTGCTTTGCACGAGCTCTACAGCACGTGCATGGGCGGAGCTTATCGAACTGGAAGATTGTTGGATATTTTACACCAGGCGAGTTCTATACATGTAGTAAAGGCGCTATCACACTCTTTCGTATCTGCTACGTATTTTGGATATTTTGGACAAATTGTTATACGTAAAGGGAAACGCGGAGCACTCTTTCGTTTTTTGGTCTAAAAATTGGTCCTGTTTCGTAAGTCGCGTAAGCACTACGTTCTTGTGGCGTAACAGGCGTATGTACGAGGTTTGAGGCACGTTTTCTGCTACGTACGTGCGACGCTCCAAGCGTTTCCGCTACGTATCAGGCGATGTTACTGCGTTTCTGCCACGTATCACGCGTTGCTACGGCGTATCCATTGCGTTGGTGTGACGTTTCCTTCTTATGTGCGACGTTGCTGCTACGTATTGGCTGTAACTGAAGCTTCTCAAGATGAAGTTGCGGAGTCAAGGGCTAGATCTCCAAACCCCTCTCTTTCTTCAAGCATAAATCTGGACAATGAAAGTGTTTCGTCTACTTCCTCGGAATCAGCGGTTGGTGTCCAAAAGAAGACCAAATCCCCAAAGAAAAAACGAAAGATTAAAGAGCATGCTGGCCTTACGCAAACACAAGAGGAAGACATGTTTGAATGGCTGAAGATAAATCCTGTAATCTATTCTAGAGGCATGAGCGGATATAAAAATGTTGAAGCGAGAAACAAACTGTGGTCAGACAAAGCTGAACAAATGGGAAAAAGTGTAAAGCAAATAAAGGATATTTGGTACAAATCTGTGAGGTCCAGAGTTGGTAGACTTGTGAAGAAGAAATCCGGCACATCCCAATTTGATGTAGAAAATTGTTCAGATCGGGATAAATATTTGATGGATAAAATGCAATTCTTAATACCGCATATTCATGAAGTTAAGAAGCGACCAACAGTAAGTGTAAGTTCTTTAATGTTCATGGTGCCAATCCTAACATTCTTTTCATGATTCGTCGAAAAATTATGTTTTGTATTACAAATACAAATACAAGTCTCGTGCATTTGTACTGATTTGCTTGTATAATTATTTATTGTCATCTTATTTCAGATGAAACAGAAGCTTGGGACCTTCCATTTGTCGGCTGATGAAGCAGAATCCGTTACATCTGATGTTACAGTAGCTTCAGCACATGCTAAAGTCTCCAGTGAAAATCGCAATAACATGCAAGTTGATGGTGGAGAGGAAGAACACACTTCATCAGATGTTCCATCTAAAGGAGGTGTTACATCCGAAATTCAACGGCAATTACTTTCATTCTTGAACAGACATTCTGAAAGCAAAATTCAACCTAGACGGGAAATCTTTGTTAAATTTATAAAAACATCCATTGAAGATCTAGAGGAAGAAGTTTACTTGGACCTCGAATTTGAAATGTACCAACTGATTCATCGTCATCAGCAACGTGACAAACAGTTGTAAGCACAATGTACATCTAGTTATTCCATACATTCCATTAAAAATTGTATGCAATTCTATGATGAACTACATAATGAATCACTAATATTTACTTTATTTGCAGAAAACGATCCAGAATGTTTCAACCTCAACCTATCCCACAGTCTCACTTAGGAACGTCTACCTCCGCTCAACAGAATACTGGGCAACATTTAGACAACCAGTGGCAGCCTTTACCAAACCAATGGTCCCAACAGACTCTTCAAAATGTATCAGCATGGCAATCACAGGAGCCCTCTTACATGGCACAACTTCAGCAACCTCCTCAACAGTATTTCCAGCCAGTTCCACAACAGTTTCCCTCCCAGCAGCACGCACACCAAGCTCAGACTTTCCAGTCTTCGCAGCAGGCCACGCCATCTTCATCAGGGACTCAATCTGCACGTGCCATTTCTCCATTAACAGATCTCAATACCAGCGCATCTTTTAATATTTCGTCTCTGATAGAGAGCACACCGATCCCTGCGAGAAAATCTGACGAAAGTCCATCTACATCAAGACCACCTTCTGTGCCTGCTGATCGACCTCTGTGAACATGAATGTTTAAAACGAAATTCAATGCGCTAGAAATTTCGAACTCTCACGAAGATTCTTGTGTATATGCTATATTGATCTTTTCTTAATAAGCCATAGCCGGCAAAGCAGATATTCTACATTTTCTTAATTTTCGTCTTTGAATATCTTCATCAATTATGAATTTGTGACATTTTATTATCTGAGCAAGGGATGCACTGGAAAATAAGAAAGTTACAGAAATCAAATATTTTGAGACGCATTTTTCCTGTTTTGTTAGCATTTGTCATGCACGAATCATATATTTATGTACTTGAAAACATTGTCGATGATGTAGTGTTGTCTTGCTCTTATTGTTTTGTTTACTTTCACTTTTGATTTTTGGTTTTGTTTTTTGCTTTTGTATTGCTTTATCTTTGTTTAGCTTTACTTCTTTGCTTTCTTATGTAACTAGGTGTGTTTCAAACATCTATTTGTGTTACAAACCTTTGACCTGTAATTTTGATTTTAAAAAGTTTGACCGATCATTAAGGAAAGTATCTCTTTCGCCTGTGATTTACGTTAAAAGTTTTGATAAGGAAAATCTCACTCTCTATTCTTACGAGAACTTTCAATAGTACCAAGAACTTTGACCTAGTAACTTTAAAATTGGACCTTTCACTTCGAAACGCTTGTTCTAAATGGAAAGCTTTGGACAAAGTGTTTTCTTTTTTATTTTGTACTTTTGTATCTCTGTGTATTTTTGGTGTATCTCTTTTCAACATTTTATTGTAAATCTTTATTGTTTCATACTGATACATACATGTATAAGATCGGATAAAATGCAAGAAATGCAATTTGAGAAAAATGATATTAGTGCAGAATTAAAGTTTCAGTGTTTCCAAATATAGCTTTCAGAGTTTTTCTTATTGGTTACGTGGACGGATCATACGTTCTTGCCATGGGACAGAACCTGCAGGACTGTTGAAGTAATGCTTCAGATATTCTCTTTGTTTCTTAGCGATGATAGTTGCACGATTGTGTCCTACTACAGTTCCCAAATCATGCATGTTTGCATTGTGTCGCCATTGCCCAGGTACCATTTCATGATCTTCATTTTCAGTATCCATTGCAAAAGTTTGTAGTGTTGGATATCTCATCCTCATGATGTTATGGAGACATACACAAGTTTCAACTATCAGACGTACAGTTTCTGGATGCTGCTGCATTGTAGAAAGAAGCACTTGCCATCTCGACGCCAATATGCCAAATGCATTTTCAACTACTCGACGCCCTCTGGATATTCGATAGTTAAAGATCCTTTCTTCATCTGTAAGCTGTCGCTTGGAATAGGGCTTCATCATAAATGTTCTGAGTGCAAATGCATCATCCCCAAGCAAGAAATATGGAATATTTCTATCATCGTTGGGAAGGTGGTCAGGAGGTGGCAAATTAATAGAATTGTCTTCAAGGCATTCTTTCAGTTCAGATTCATTGAATATTTGTCCATCAGACATGGCTCCATCTCCGCCAACGTCTATCCAAAGAAAGCGATAGTTTGCATCAACAAGACCTATAAGCACTATCGAAAAAAAGCCCTTATAGTTGTAAAAGAGTGACCCAGAGCGTGGAGGCTTTTTGATTGCAACATGTTTCCCATCTATCGCGCCACATGCATGTGGAACGTTCCATTTTTGCTCGAATTCTGAGGCTATGGCAAGCCACTCATCTTGTGTTGTAGGACAAGGAATTATCTCATTCTTATATTCCTCCACGATGGCCTTGCATATGTCTGGAACGAAGACGCTGATTGTATTTCCTCTTACTCGGAAATCATAAGCTAGCGATGAATAGGAGTCTCCAGATACCAGATGCCTTAAGGTTGCTGCAAGCTTAAGACCAGGGTCAAGCGCTCGTCTCAAAAAGGTATCATGTTTTGTAATTCTAGAGCTAATTCTAGACAGAAGTTCATCGAACATCGCTGGGTCCATTCTTAGGAAATTTTGAAAAGATGTTGCGTCCTCATATCGCAATTCTTCCATAAGACGATGATAATGACCATATTGCAATCTTCTCTCTGCATGCAGCCATGGTCTCACCCACCATCTGCGCGGACGTCTGCTACGTACTTGTCTGGATCCGTCACTTTCTTGTCTTGAGATAGCATCTTGACGCATATTTTCCTCTTCCTCTTCCATTATAACCCACAGAGACCCCGCGACTGCTATCTGCACCTCGGTGTCGTCCAAATCCATGACTAGAATAACTTATTCAATGTGAATTGCTTGACCTTATGTAGGTTTCCAACAAACAAATTCTTAGAACGCAGCATATACTCTTTGTACGCCGCGAAAACGTGATGGGTACTCTTGAAACGTAGCAGGTACACTAGTAACGCAGTATGTACGTAGCTCTTACGTGGCAGCAACGAAAAGAACGTAGTATGTACGTCATACATACGCAAACCTCCTTCGCGTAAGCAAGAAACAAATAATTTCTATACCTTTCATACGTAGTTGATAAGAAACCAACGTAGTGGAAACGTAGTGGAAACGTGAAGACAACGCATTGTACGTAGCACGTACGCAACAGACACGTAGCATATAAGAATGAGACGTTCGCACTACGTTGTAAGAGTATCTACTACGTTCCTGCTACGTACCTACTACGTTGCTATTGCGCTCCTTTCGTATCTACGGCGTATGTACTACGTTCTGAAGCTGCTACGTATGTGCTACGTAATTTTAAGTGCGAACTTAAAAAAACGCCGCACTCTTTCGTATTAGGAGATCGTGCTACGTATCAAGGAGTATTCGCTACGTAAGCTGGCGTTGCTACTGCGTTGCTGCTGCGTTCCTTTCTTACTGCCACGTATCCTGATACGCCGTAGATACATGGGTCGATACGTAAAAGTGTGATAGGGGTTTAAATGTAGGGAGACAATCTCAAGTCATGTTAGAATTCAATATAAAGATTGTATCATTGCTATAAATATTGCATGCATAACGATAGTTTAATTCTTTTCCTGATGAATATCAAATTTATATATACTATTTGAGTTCTGTATCTGTATAATTTCTAAAACTTAGGGGTATCTCCCTCATTGCATAGCTCTGTCCTTAGCTGGGTTTCGGCATAATTTTTTTTTTTCGGTCATGTTTAGAATTAAGCTCCTTGCGCCGACCCTTCAATGATTTTTGGCCATATTTTTCACTTAAATACGCTTCTGTATAAACCCTACACAAAATTTGGAGCCGCTCATTTTGGCAAGAGGAAATTAAAGCTCTGTAATGTAGGTGGCGCCAGGAAAATTCACTTTGGCTTTATTTAAACTGTTTGGCATGAAGTACTACTGACGAGGATTAAAATATCCGAAACACGTGTCTCGCACAATGACAATTTCAACCAGTAGGCTGGCATCGCTGCTGGTTGACTGTAATGAGTTAAAGAAGATCCTGACGTTAATCTCAACAGCACTCACAATAGAGCACCAAATTGAACATCGACGGACCCCTAGCAAGCTAGTGGTTGGACCAGTTGCCCGGGAAGAGTAAGGGAGCAACCATTTGTTTTATATGGGGGGGGGGGACAGGAAGACTTTGCAAAAAAAAATTTCCGGATCGAAATTTTAGGGGAAAAAAAATTTCGGCCCAAAGGGCCGGCGAAAAAATTTTTCCTGATCATGAAATTGCCCCTCACCCCTCTCTTCTTCCTTTCCAGTAAACACTTTTTTGTGTATCATAAACAAAGTATAAAAAATGGAACAAACTTTACGCAATTTGGAGTGAATAAATAAAATTCAAAAATCATTAGCACCATATAGCCTGTCTCCGTTGACTATCATTTTAGTAAACAGATTATAGGCACCATATGCCATTCAAGAAATTAAAATGAAGTGATCTGCTGGCAAGAGATAAACTCATTGTGTGTTTGATGTTAAATATCGCTGAAAAATCACGCTGAATTATTTAACTTTTAGGGTAATTTTCAACATTGGAAAATTACAAAAAAAAAATAATCCGGCCCGAAGGGCCGGCGAAAAAAATTTTCCGGCTCTTAAAATGGCCGAAAAAAATTTCCGGCTGGCAAAAGTCTTCCTGCCCCCCCCCCCCCCATAAAAATATAATGGTTGCTCCCTAAACATCCCCTGTTGGCTAGCCACACCCGACGTCGATGTTCATGCACGAAAATAAAAACAATATATCAAATACATGTATTACACTGTCTGAGGTTATAAGTCCCCAATCATATCGCTCACCTAGTTTTAGTGTTTACGCACTGCATTGGAATATATTCTAAATTTCCTGTCACGAAACTAAACCTAAATTTCTAAAACTAAGGGTTATCTCCCTCATTGCATAGCTCTGTCCTTAGCTGGGTTTCGGCATCTTTTTTTTCGGTCATGTTTAGAATTAAGCTCCTTGCGCCTACTCTCCAACGATTTTTGGCCATATTTTCCACTTAAATACACTGCTGAATAAACCCTACACAAAATTTGGAGCCGCTCATTTTGGCAAGAGGAAATTAAAGCTCTGTATTGTAGATGGTGCCAGGAAAATTCACTTTGGTTTTATTTAAACTGTTTGACATGACGAGGATTAAAATATCCGAAACATGTGTCTAGTACAACAAAATTGGTACTATAGAACATATAATTCAATATTAAAAATTTCAACGATTTGTTGTAACTAACACATATATTTTATATACGCAGGTTTGAGAAAAGTCACAGGTAGATTTTTTTTTCATAAGATCACATTTCACTCGATTACATTAGATACATATTTTATCAATACCTGGATCAAAATAACTTACTTCCCTTTCTACCTGAGTATCCATTTTGCTTTAAAAAGTAATCCTAATCAAAATAACCATAATCGCACAGGGGGTGAAGATTTTGTCCACGTGCGAAAAGCAAACAATGTAGAGGGTCTCCTTCACTGAAGGCTAGAAATAGTGTACGTCATGCCAACATGATGGTGAAAAGACATGTCCAGTGGCTTCATTAATTTTCGATATATTGGGTTCTTCTACATGCTCAAATATGTCTACCCCAAAGTAAATATTTGCACATTGTATCTTTTCGGCTATTGTATTAAGAGGTTATGTTACTACAATAAATAATGACAGACCCCGCATACACATTGACTTGAATTTTTGTTTCACCGTATGTCCGGTTTCGGGGGCACATGGGTTATGAGAACTTGTTTGCCAGATCGCATTGAATACATCGAGATTCCAGATTTAAACCTGAATATACTTTATTTCAGACTTAAGTTGTTATAATATTATCTATACGGAAAACCATTTTAGTACTATGGTATTTGTTTGAAAGAATACATCAAAATTAGATTTTGTTTATACAATTCAAATCTATCTGATAGAAATTACTAAGAGTTGCCTTCTACAATGAATGATTGAGTAAAAGATAAGACGTATTTCCCTAACATGACAACACTGCAGTACACAGAGCGGAGACGAGAAAAGGGAATAAACACACAGATACAATCAGCACAACCACAACACATCATAAAAACACGAGAAAATACTATATTTATAAATCTTCTCCACAACGTCTCATTGTTAAAAGATAAATCTTTGTGAATGGCAGATAATCTCAGAATTATTTCGCTACTTTTGTTATTGAGTCGACATACAAATGAAATTATGTAAATCAGTGAATGAGAGGCCAACACTAAACCCAAAATCAAAATCCAAAATTTACAACCAGTACTTATAGGCTTATAAAATCTTGAATGAATATAAAAAGCAGTACTTTCTTACGATGAAAAAATACAGGCAAATAGACAGAGACAATAACACACTACCATAGTAACACGACTAACAACTATCTAATATTAAACAGTGTACGGTAGGAATTTATTGTAGGTGGCGCTTTGAGAAACGCGCTGTATTGAATTAGTTTATTTAAACATGTATTCAAATTTCACACGAACCGTGTTACATACACAATCCATGCAAGCAACAGGATTGAAAAAAAAAGTTTCAAACTTCATTGTTGGTGGTGTTATCTTGTATAAGACATATAATTGAAATACTAGTAATTTGTATTTTAATGTCCCTTGACGTGGTAACTTTTGTACTGGGAATATTATTTTAATAGGATCATGTTTTGGAGTTATCTCCCCTTGATACAAATATATGAAAAATAGACTTTGAAAAATTTTTAAGATAAGGGGTTTTTTTATGGCGGTAAATGGAAAATCTGAGAGGTTCATTACTCTTAAAGATATTGCGAATTTCTTGTTCCTTTGCATTTGTTGTGTTTTTCACAATGATATCATCTCTATTTTGTATTCAAGCTTTGATAACAATGCAAAATTCATATTGATTGTGCAGATATTACAATATGTCAATTTGTGTCAACATCAAAGACTTCGGAGATAATTTGTAATGGAAAAATTCAAAACGTATACATAAATTTATCTTTTGTTGGCATTTGGTAAATACATCTATTATATAACTGTCAAATACATGTACTTGTATTATATTATCATTGCACAATTCAATAGCGCGATCGATGATACGGAATATTACGTAAAACTTTTTGAATTTCCTTCTCTTACTTATTCTTTATGAATTATGGAATCTTTTAACTTCTGACACTTTGTAGGAATAAAAACTATGATGTTAAACTAAGGGGTATATTATTTCTCAATTTTTTCCAACATTAGTAGCAGAGAGAAACTTTTCTTTTATGACAAATTTTAGGTAAATGTTATGTTTAAGAAATCTGTCAATTTCTTCAAAATTATAATATAGAAAATATATAGAAGGCCTCTACCTTATCATCATGCTTTCAATAGTGTTTGGTCACATTTTTCATTTAATCACGACCTTCAACCTACTAACTCTGTTAAAAATAGGTACCTGGAATTGAGAAAGTTGAGTTATTCTATCATAAAGATTCGATGTCCGATACCTGCACGTCTGGTGCACACAATTTTGTCCTGAATGCTGCTCACTGATATTTTTTTTTTCTCGTCATTTTGCTTTTGTAAACTGACTTTACGTCGTTTGTGTCGCACCTGATCTCACTTCGGAATGTTGTTCATTCCTAGGTTCGCAACTGTTACAATGGAAATTCTAATCTTCCTCGACTTTGAGACGGAATAAGTAATAGGTACTCCTCTGATGTTTATTGTATCAGGCTCCTGAGATATTCATATATTTGGTTTTCCCTGATTGGCTCAACTCTAGCATCGTCAGTAGGAAACACATACACGATGCGCTTAATAAAATACAAACCATTTTTACTATACAATCTAAATTTGCTACATGGCCGCATACAAGATACCCTGCTTCAAATTTGCTGTTTTCCTGCATTAAAGTAGTGATTATATTTCTAGTTTCTAATGTAAGTTCAAACTAAGACAGAGCCATCTAATTTACATGTACATCAATACTTTAATACTTTCCATATGAAGTTCGTCAAGGAATCAAACTGTAAAAAAAATGAAATGGAGAATCAATTTGGTCAGTCAGTCTTGTGATTTTTTACGTGATCGAGAGACAAAAACACGGACTTTGAAAATGTCAAGGAGGAGGTAATCGTTATACATGTATGCAACAATTTTCCTTTCAATTGAAATAAACAGGCACATTGTTTTTTAATACATACATGTACATGGTTGACATAGGATATCCAATAACCCGAATAAAATGACTTGACGAGTTATGCATTCATTTATATCTATGTTACCACTTAAACACGAGGAATTTGACGACTCTCGTAATCTCCAGAGAAATAATTGTTTAGCCACTGGGGACAGAAATTACAGAGAATGGGAAAGTAACACAGTACACACAGGGTATCCTCCTTTATACTTGATCCCTGTCCAACGGGACCAATGTTTAATTAATCTTTTACAAACATGCCACAATGCTGATATTTTTAGGTTTACAAATTTGCCACTCACTGTGGATACTTAAATTCCAAATTTGAACTCCCTTAAATAACAGAGTGTTCAGTGGGAGTTACTCAGAATAGTTTCATATCTACAAGTTTATCACATAGTACTGTGGTCCCACTCCACAGTACATGTTCCATGTAATGAGGTATTTTTTGCTATTCTACTTGATTCTTTTCAAAATTGAAAGTTTACAAGGATGACCCATAATGACGAGACTAACCATCCAACTAGGGTCAAATATACCTTCAAATGAGGGTCAAATATACCTTCAAATGAGGGTCAAATATACCTTCAAATGAGGGCCAAATATACCTTCAAATGAGGGTCAAATATACCCGAAACGTGCATGTCCGGTCCATGCTGCAAATTATTTTGTTTATAAATGATGCTATTGAATTTGAAGACGTTTAATATTCAAAGTAAGGTTAAAGGTTAAGAGTCAACAACAAGCGACAGCAACATACTTGTTTGTGAAATGTTAAATAATAACATAAGATTATTATTATATTAACTGACATTATTACTAACAAATGTCGTAATATGTCTATCATATCAACTGAAAATGAAAAAAAAATTGAACAAAACACAATTATATTGCCTATTTCCTAATTTGTGTAAACATTATCTTAAAACAACTTATTTTACTCGTGTTAGTTCTTCTGCACGTACCAATATTCTTTTAATGATTTCTTTTGTATTGCATAATTCTCTATTGCCGTCATACCTATGATGTTTTCCTTTTTCTTTTAAATGATTTGCACGACATTGGCATAAGTGACGTTTATTTTAATTAGAGTATCTTGGAATGTTCATTTGTCAGTTGTTACAATATCATCGATAACACCTGCCATTCATTATTGTATACTAACAAGCCATGAAAATGGGACTCCGTGATCCCCTGTCCGATCTGAAACCTGATCGGACTTCTCGATTTATGTCGCTTAGGTTCACACGTGTGTGTCACTTAACTTTCTGAATTTTGGCTGCGTCTGAAAATCACTTTGGCTGGAAACATCACTGATGAGGATTTAAAATCCGAAACACGTGTCTGGTGCATAATAAATTGGTTTGAAATTTTCTTCAAGAATTTACAGAGCTGGAACACTACCGTGTTATTAATATAAACACTTATTTCCTTTTGCAGTGTGGGGCAGTAGAACTTTTTTCCCGTGACTGGATGTTTGTTAAGTGTATTAATAACTTCTTTCCAGTACTCTCGCCTGAAAGAAGTTTTTTTTACCCTTTATCAATTTGACATTATATAAATTATTTTGATATTTCGGAAACTTGTCATTTTATCCAAACATGTAATTGAAATTAAAGGAGGTAAGGTTAACATCTTAGCACCATCCCTCTAATGCTATTTTGAACATAGAATTTATTTGGATATGCCACTTAATCGACCCTACAGGACATTTGGAGCCGCTTACTCTCTGTAAAGCCCCTATCACACCTTCACGTTCGGATCCCGCGGATGTTTCTGCTATCAAACGTGCAAAGTGGTCTTTCTTTTGTTTTTCCTTGACCTTGTTTTGGTCGCTCCTTTCAGGGCAATACGTTTTTCTTACATAAAAGGGACAGCATATCTTTGTTTTGTAAAGGGAATGGTTTCGTCTCTTTTGAATATATTATCGATCTAGATTACGTTCGGTTAAAATCCATCTATAGCGTTCTTTACTATATTCAAATTATAACTGCAAGGGAAATGTGAATGGTATGGAGGCATATCTGAATTGACTCAACTTACACTACGAAGACGGGATATCGTGACGACGATGTAATTTGTTTCTGAAAAAAGATCATATTTGTCACAGCAGAACGGAAACCTCTTCAAATTCAATAGCATCATTTAAGACAGATAAATTTGCAGCATGGACCAGACATGCATAGATATACGGCATCATTTGATTTTAGCTTCCATAATGTAGTTATTCGTTTTGTGATACATGCTTTTAGTAGCAATGAAATAAACATGAGCAGAATTTGTGAAAACCATGTTTGACTTGAAAGAGAAAAGTAAAAGTAACAGGGACACATAGGTCACAGCGCTTTATTTGTTGTCTTCAGTTTGAATTATAATGTTTCTGTAAAATTGTACAATGCAGAGCTCTCTAGGCCAGATACATTCATTAAATAGTCATTATTAGTATTTGAAGTAAAGCGAATTCATTTTCGATATATAGTATAAGTTAGGTTTGTTGGGGGGGGGGGGGGCAATATAATTTGTATATCATGTTCTCAAATGATGAATGGACCATAGTTATTCACTTATTGATAAATAAATAATTAAACTAAATCAATAAATAAATGAATGAATAAATCTTTGTCTATTTAGATACCATGCAGACATCAGTAAATTCCGAAAGCCGTTCCAAGATACTTTACGTTCTCTGTGTTACATTTTGTATTCAATGACAAATATGGACAATGACCATATCCAAATACACGGTAAAAACTTGATATTTCAGAAAATCCCAAATCGGAGGCATACAAAATCAGGATAAAACAGGAACCAAAGCAAACAAACAAAAACCTCCACCACATGAAAAGAAGCGAACTCATAATCTAGGAGTGATACCAGATGCCCAATTAGAGTCAGCATCTCCTGCTTGCATGCAACACCCATCGCTTCAATTAGGCAGAAATATCACATCCGGTTAATTCCATTTCGGAAATTACAAGTAAAGTCTGTGGTTGGATGGTTCAAATTGTGTAAGACAGAATATTATCCACCATTCTGGTCAATGGGACATCATAGTGTATGACGAGTTCCCCTTATCGACCGCAGAACTTCCTCAGTGACGATGTTAGTCGATCACAAACGTATCCCTGACTGAGAAGATTATTTGAAAAAAGCCTAGCTCTCAGAATAAAATCTGTATATTTGTTACTTGCTCTGGTATAACGTATCAATTCGGATATGAACACGCCATAAGCAGGCGATGAAGGGATGTAATGCTGCTCAGAAAATGGAAGCATGTGATGCTGAAACTGAAGTCGTCACGTTTGTCAAAGAGTGAGGTGTTCATGTGACCATCAGTGTTAAACGTCTTCATATTCAATAGCATCAAGCATTAAGAACAGGTCGGTTTACAACATGGACCAGACATGCACGTTTCGGGTACTTAACCCTCGTCAGTGATCCTCAATCTAAACAATGTAATATGGCCAAAGAGTGTGAAAATTATTATGTCTTAAATGTAGCAGGACGGTTGGGATGCTACAGAACTCACGTTCTAGAAATTTCAAGATTTTTTTATAACAAAAATTGTCATAGGACAGCATTATGTCCAAATAGGATGCTGAATTATTTGTCTCTGTAGTTTCTTTGACTTCAAGCTCCGACGGATAGATTCTGCTAAGGTAATTCACGAATTCTGGATTGTTGATGGACGGCACATCGTCTATATATCTCTAAGTGAAGTTAAAGTCTGAAGCTAAGTATCTTTTCCCTTCAGATACCAAACTACAAAGATTGAATGAATTCAGCTTCGTACGAATAAAGAAAAATGTCGGCAAAGAGTTGGGCACAATTGGTCCCCTTTGGAATTCCTACAAGTATAACATTTGAATAATATCTGTTTCAGTGTACTTATTTTCAGTACAGGTTTTGTAATACTGACAATAGCCACAATGTTACTTAGTTATAAACGTGCAGGCTAGCAATCGAATAGCACATCGCAGCGAAATACACATCGATAAGAAAAATTAAAACGAACAGCATTTTGACATTGTTCAGAGAATAGAAATGAACAATGATAAACGTCTTCAAATTCAACAGCATCATTAATAACAGATAAATTTGCGGCATTGATCAGAGATGCAAGTTTCGGATACTCAACCCTCGTGAGTGATCCTTAATCTAAACATGGCCAAAGAGTGCGAAGATTATTATACCGGATGTGAGAGTTCTACCGAATTGAAGCGGGGGGTGTTGCATGCAAGCAGGAGATGCTTACTCTTCTCGGGCACCTGGTCTCACTCCCATATCGGGAGTCCGCTTCTTTTAATATGATGGAGGTTTTTGTTTGTTTGGTTTGGTTCCTGTTTTATCCTGATTTTGTATGCCTTCGGTTTCTGGTTTTCTGAATTATCGATTTTGTGCTGTATACAGGGATATGGTCATTATCCATATTTGTCATGTACAAAAATATACCGAAAGACGTAGAAGGATGGATGGGATATGATGCTACAGAATCCATATTTTATAAATTTCATTAATTTTGGAAACAGAAAGATTTGAATGCGTTGAAGAGACAAACCATCAACCGAAGATCGAATTTGGCTACATGTGCCCTCGTCCTTGTCCACCAGCAGTGACACTCACCAAGTGCTTCAAATGTTCAACGTTTTCATATTCAATAGCATCATTTAAGAACAGTAAAGTTTACAGCATGGACCAGACATGCACGTTTCCGTTACTTAACCCTCGTCAGTGATTCTCAATCTAAACAGTGTAATTTGGTCCACCAGCATTGACACTCATGTTAAACGTCTTCAAATTCAATGGCATCATTTGAAAACAGATACATTTACAGCATGTATCAGACATGCACGTTTCGGGTACTCAAGCCTCGTCAGTGATCCTCAATCTAACCAATGTAAGATGGCCAAAGAGTGCGAAGATGAATGATAACCCTCGGTATTTTTCTCAATCTTTGCACTTACATCTAGTAAATTTGGCAGATCTTTTTTACGACATGAACAAAGTAATGTAATTCTGTATAGGTAAGCACTGCCCAACAGTCGCATATTTCTTGTTAGCTAGCGGTTTTGTTCACGAAAAGTCACGGAATAAATCAGTTTCGCATCTCATTTCATGGACGAGTAATGTAGTAATAAGACGAAAAATGGATTTGATTTATTTTCTTTTATTTTCTACCAATCGGTAAAAACCGAATCTTCACCATAGCTTTATGATAGGGATTCATCTAGAAATACTTTCGTATAAATACTGACTACAATTTTCAAAATGGCGGCGGGTTTCTTAGTTGAAGGTTTTTGAAAGTGTCAGTATGCATCTTTTCTTCCTTATTTTCGATATTTTTCACTTGTTTCGTATATATACCATTCGGGTCCGCTCGCTCACTTCGCTTCGCTATAAGCTTTTTCTCTTACCATCAAGACCTTACGGTCTCCTTATCCCACCATGAGTTGATATCAGCAATATCTAATGAGTTAAAGAATGAGTTAACACTCATTCAAGTGCCATGCATAACGCACCCTCATTGATTTCTTTATCTCAAGAATATATAATTCCTTTTTTATTGAAAGAAAAATTTAACAATGAATATAAACAATGTGTTATTTTCACACTGGTTGCTTTATTTGGTGGCTTGTACTCATGGACACCAAAAGGTTATCATTATTAAAGGTATGGTTGTATTTTATAACATGCTTTGAAATTCAGTCATTAACACCTCACAAATTGCTCACTCGACATTTCAAGCTAGATGGTGATCTTTAGGAAATGTGTCTCTAAATATTTTTAAAATGTGCTTTTAAACATCTGTTTCCTTAAATTAATTAAAGATTTAAGGAATGGCTAGCAGCTAAAATATTATTGATATCAAATACGGACATTAAATTCTGAAAACCTATACATCATATATTGCATAATAACCATGCCCCCTTCCCGGTTACTTTAAAAACAAGCCTCCCGGTTAGCTTAAAAACAAGCTTTCGTAGTTGGTATGAAATGTTTTAACATATGTACAGTCAACTTTACTTTTTAACTTAGTTTTGCACGTTTTTGTATCATAAGCAATAAAAATTACTTCCATTGATTTCAACAGGTTTTTTGGCCAAACTTATATAATGAGTCTCAAGTCAGTGAGTGAAGCATTATCACAAAGCTTAAATCAAAATTCGAAAATCAGAATCAATATACATACAAAACCTTGAATTATAACAAACAAAGATAGGGAAGAGATCCCAAACTGAAGGGTGATAACAATAGATCACACTCTCATGAGATGAGAAAGAGGGAACACACAGACGGTAAAAATAACGTCATACCATTAAACATGAAGGGCAAACGATTCGATACAGATTATATACAGAGACGTTGTATATGCTCATGTGACGTGCATATGTAAACTAGTATATTGTATTGACACAATCAATTTAGTCAGACACCGTCCCAAATGAAAGGAGAACGAAAAGACCGAGTTCGTAAATATAATGTTGTCCTTTTATCGTGTTTAATGATGTTATTTTATTGTTGTAGCTGTGTCTGTCTGTTTGTTTCCTTTCTCCTGCTTATACGCCGCTGAAATCAGTCCAAAGTCGTCACTATTATCTGAAAATGAATCTTTGGACGAAAAACCTTCTGATACTTTGCATTATTAATATTATTACTGTAATTATTGTCTTATGTTGTGATTTTTTGATTGAATCTTGTATTTCACTCACCATTCCATAATGTAATCATTTCTTTGGTCTCTATTTCAGAAAAAAAGGTTTCTACTCCTTCCACATTGGAATGCCAACGTGTTTTTTTTTTAATTTTCTCACTTAGATCGTAATTTGAAGACAGATCTAATCGATCTTTTTACCATTGGGGATCGTAATTGTTAAGGAAATCTCTATTACCTGGCTTTAAGTTAATTTTGACGATGATAAAGACAAACTGAAGAGATCTAGTCTCGATAATTAAAGCTATTCTACCACATCACAAGCTTCTTACCAGCATGACAGTGGGGTTTA
The DNA here is from genome assembly GCA_028142955.1 of Pinctada fucata. Taxonomy (NCBI): domain Eukaryota; kingdom Metazoa; phylum Mollusca; class Bivalvia; order Pterioida; family Pteriidae; genus Pinctada; species Pinctada fucata. The sequence continues at coordinate 20,363,797 of AP027102.1, forward strand.
TTCTCTTTATTTGTCTTTTGGGCGCATTTCCAGTCTTAGCTACGGGTTTGTAACATTTATATTTATTTATTTCATTGGAAAATAAAACAAAACAATGAAAGAAATATTATGAAAAGCTACTGTATGATATTTCATTTGAAAATAATCAAAGAAAAAAGATTACTTTGAAATTTCTATGCTTTAATTTCCGTAAAAAAGGAGACTATTCGTTTTCGGTATAAATTTCTAGCAGTTAATTGTTTGTTTATTTATTGGGGTTTTTTTTATTTTGCATATTGTATTGTTTATCTTTATTTCTCTTTTTATTTCTCTTCGATTATGAGCGAATGGAATCATCGTGTCCATCCGTCTGTCTACATACTCGTAACCTTGTACAGAAGAGTTAGCAAACCCTGTTTTAAATTAATGGTAAACTATGCAAACGATTTACTCAATCCTGATTCGTGTCAAGTGTCAATCTTTAAGCCAAAATATTTGTCTGTCCTTTGTATAATTTCTTCTTTTTTTTTCTCTCATCTTACGATCATTTTTTAAAGCTAACGGGTTCTTGCCATTTTAGGGTAGAATTGTACTTATGACCTTTTTCAAAGATATTATATATCAAAGATGGTTTCATTTCTAATGGTGAAGATTTTCAATTCTTAGAATTTGAGATCATGCCATTTCTAGTACTTAATTTTACGATTAAGTCATTTACTTTCAGAGAAATCATCAATATTAATATTTTCATAATGAACACCGTATCATAAATTCAATATGCCTGACGTTATAGAATCATCATTTAATTTTTATTATTAATTCATTGGAATTTATCATCTTAATATTGTTTATTTCCATGTGTTTTTTTTTTTTTTTTGTTTCAGATTGTGATGTTAATGAGCTCGTAGCGGATGTGGTGATTCTTTTGGATGCATCTAATTCAATAGGAAGGACCAATTTTGGCAAGCAAATAGATGCTGTGAAAAAATTGGCGAATTTCTTTGTTCTCAACATTGATAGATTACAAATTGGAACAGTCACGTTTTCTTCAACCGTTAAACCGATATCAGAATTGAACAAGTATGCCCAACATCACGATGATCCAGCCACTTTAAAGACTAATACGTTGTTGGCCATAGATTCCATCGCTAACAATTATGAAGCTAGGGGTACAAAAACAGCGGAGGCCTTAAAGTATGTGATAGAACACAGTTTTACTAAAGAGGAGGGTGACCGTCCTGAAGCACCAGACATACTAATTGTTATGACAGACGGAGCATCTGATGACAAGGTAATGCTTGCACATGCACCTCTTGTCGCATTAGACAGGTGGATGTTTAACACGAGTGGTCGCATCCACGATATTGTCTGTCTTTACGTCTTCCTGATCAGTTAGATTAGCATATTTTGAACTTAAATCTAATTTTCCATGTTTAATACATGATTTTAATAAGTATCTTGCCCTAGGTCTGGACTGCGAAGAGTTCTAACGAAGATATTACAGTGGCCATTTTTCATGTTCGCGGACTTCGCACTTAGGGCACTGCACTTCATAGGGACTGTGTCACTAAAGCAAAATGTTGATTCTATTCCAATGAGCTTAGAATACTTTGTGTGAACTATATATATAAAGCTTTCCGTGTACTTTTATGCACTGTGTGTTCAGATATTACTTTTTTCAATCACATCGGATTTCTTTTATATGGCCCCAAAAAGCGAAGTCCGGAGTTCGAAGTCAGAAATACGTCATCTTGAAAAATGTACATTATCGAAACAATTTTTTTTTAAATATCGGCTGTTTTATATAAAAATCTAATTATCTATGTTAAACACAAACATGCAAATTATTCTACATGCAATAGCTTCTTACAAAACCGGTTATTTGAAAAATTCTTATCTGAAAAATCTATAAAATAGATAAACTTGATCTGAGTTTTTTTTACGGTTCGTCCGCTCATATTTCAAATATTTTTCATTCTCTTCATACTAATTTTGTTCTCTTTTTTCATAAAAACGCAACCCTACGAGAGGCGGACAGTCTACGAAGACATAACATTACGTGTATTCCAATAGGAATTGGCAACAGGGAAACATTATCAATGGATGAACTGAAACGGATGGCAACCAATGAGAGCTATGTTTACATACTGAAGAGTTACGATGCACTTGACAGTTTTCTTGGAACGTTAAAAAATATGATTTGTAACAGTAAGTAATGGAAATTTGCCAACAGTTACAATTTGCGTAAAAAATGCTTAAGAAGTGTCTTTTCTGTATTTAAAATATTATTCTTTTGGACGCCGCACGTACCATTGACGAGTATTTATTATCCAAAACAGGCAGGTAGTCCCACCGGTAGCAGCACGCTTGACACACATATTCTTTGCTGCAGCGTTGAAATTGTTACATAATTAGCCACTACAAAGCGTTAAAAGTATGTGATTTTTTACAGTTAATTGCTTCCCATCCATTTCATTGGAACCTCGCACTTTCTGTAAAGTAAATACAATGTACACAAATCTAAATTCAAAACATAAAACCAGAGAGCGCTACTGGAAATTTTGGATGCTTCTGAAAATATCACTTTGGCTGGAAGTATCACCGATAAAGATTTAATGTGTGGACATGTCTCTAGTACACAGTAGTATACAAATTGGTTTGAAATTTATAGAGTTGGAACACTTCCGTATTATTGCTAGTCAGTATTTTCATATATATGCACAACCAATGTAATTTCCTAAGATGTTACTATTGAAAGAAACGTGATGCAATTCGTGTATAAACACTCGTGACGTCACAATGCATAAGATCTAAAGAAGCATGCCGCGACGGCTGTTCTAACCTGCAAACTGAGCCCGTGGTGACCTGAATTTTAGCGTCACCCTTTTACCTAGAAAACGCGATTTCAGAATACAAAAATGAAATAGACAACTATGGTGCATATATATAGAATAAATGTCATAATTTGTTGTTTGTTACGGGTATACAACACACAGCAAGTGCATTTATCGCATGAAATGCGCTAACGCGCATTACATGTACGATAAATGCACTGGCTGTGTGTTGTATACCCGTAACAAAACACAAATTAAGACACTTATTCTCTATATAGAGAAGTTTTGGTGTTATGCTGCAGGTGCTGCAACAAAGTCCTGTAGAGGATCTTCTCCTGTCTTCTCAAAGCTGATGCCAGAGAGAAGGTTCTCTTAAAACAAAATATAAGGAATTTTTTTTTTTTTTTTTTTGGTCAAACAGGCAGGTCTGTGACAGCATAGTTAGGACATTTCATATTTCTTTATGTGTTTAACAATTAGGATTTTGAATAAACAATAAAGTCTGTTTTGAAAGTCAAAATATCTTTTAAAAACAATAATAGTCATGTAACTATAGGACTATAGGTCATTCTTTATATAATTTATTAGTTGGCATCGCCGAAATGTCAAGCAAGGCACCCAGGACGACTGTTTCTCCATCTACGATTTCAACAACAACAAGGAAGCAATATGTTAAGTCAACACACAGGCCTACAACGCTACCAACGTCTACAAGGAGCATTGTAACAACATTCCATCATACCAAGAACAAACAGCATACTGCGACTAAAATTGCCTTTCATTTTGTCACAAATGTTCAGGACGTTAAAAGGAGATTTCATTATCAGAAGTACATATGACCGGGTGATTGCTAACGTAGCCCTTTAGATATGCTATTTCAAGATTATTCAATTTATTTTGATCATCTGTTAAATTGTCTTCGTTAAGGTGATGCCCCAAATAAACGTGTTTTAAAGTAAAAACATGATAAAATTATCATGTATCTGGAGGATTCAAATTAGTTATTTCATCTTTGATTTTATAGATAGAAACAAAATGACGTCAACTGAGGCACTAAAGGCGTATGTTACTCCAATTCCTATTTCAACAACAACAACAACAATGAGACAATATATTGTATCAACACACAGCCCTACAACGCTACCTATTACACCTTTTCATCGAACGACGAACAAACAACACATTACTTCCAAAGAGCACACTACCAACAAACTACTTTATCGTAATATATATTACTCGAATTGCTGTGCATTTTTATATGGTTAATAATGGTCTGGAAGTTTAGAGAGGATTTTATTGTCAACCATGTAACCTTAGTACTACAAAAGTATAGGTCGAGGATATGGACGAAAATAAGATCAAAAGCCAGAAAAATGCATTATTTTCGACAATTTTTCTATTTATTTGTTCGTTAGTGTGATATTTCAAGATAATTTATTTGGATCATCTCTTTAAAACGTGCATTGCGGTGCATTGTTTGTTTGAATACAGCGTCTTTCTTATTCTTTTTTGTCTTTGAATTATTTTTTAAGCTTGTATTTTCAAAACATCGATCATAATGTAAATGCATGTATATCGGAAATGGTTTGAAGGGTCAAGGGAAAGCAAATATAGAAATCATATTCAAAATGGGGAAATCTGAAGACTTTTAAACAAAATCCTGACACTTTATAAATATTGTTTGTGTCAAATAATCAAATCAGTTGAAATATTTTATCATTTTAAAAACTAGGACGTTTAGGAAGGAATCCAATTCTTTTGTACTACAATGTATCTATATGTAAAATGATTTTTTCATTGGACTTCGGTCATTTACATGTATACCTGACGTAGATAAGAACAGGGTTACTTTTAAATCCTTTAATGAAGAATTTTGCATTGGTGTTTTGTTTTGCTGAAAAGTTAGCTTAAAGTCGTTTCATTGATGTCTTTAATAAAAGTAATTTTGAACTATTATGTAAAATTGGTCACAAAATATTTCATATTTTACAAATTTGATGATGACTCCTCGGGTGATAACATGCATGAGCTCGCTACAGCCGGCAGAGCAAGGACTGCATTTCGTATGCCCCTACCCTATTTTTATATATATTTACATATGCGTCTGTGATCCTTGGGCCCTGCGTTGTGCTTTCTTGTTTCGATGGTCATCTTACAGTGAGCAGGTTATTTTACACAACAATTGCGCGTTCTTCGAGACCTTTGGGTAACCGGAAAAGTGGGAGGTTTGTGCGCAAGTAATCCAGGATAACCACACCATCTGTTACTAACATGGCTGATGGCCGTCCTAAGTCGGCACTGATTTCCCATGGGTTTCGTTGGTTTATGCGTTGTCTTTAATGTTTGATGTCTCGTTTTCTGTTCCTTGTCTCTTGCTGTATGTGTCTTCTCTGTGTTTTCACTTGGGGTGTGTTCAGTGCTCCATCACTAATGATGTAAATTCTAAGTAAAATGTGTCACGTGATTTAATTCTATGTTTTGATTGGTTGTACACTTCTAACATGCTGATGGCTGAATAAATGTTGCAAACTGTTGGACGCTCTCATGTTTCGTCACAGAACATGGTGTCAGAAGTCTCCCGGACGCCAAGATAGAGATTTTCAGTTACTTTAATGAACAATTACCCGTACCGCTAAGGCGATGGCTAAGTTTCACCCCCCTGAATGCTTCAATTTTGGAAATCCAGCCGAGTGGCCTGACTGGAAGCAGCGATTTTCGCGATTCAGAATGGCAACAAAGCTAAACAAAGAAGACGAGGAGTGTCAGATAAGTTCTTTGATATACGCGATGGGTAAAGAGGGTGAACATGTTTTCGGCAGTCTCACATTTGACAATGAGGGAGATGACAAGAAGTATGACGCTGTCATTAAGAAATTCGACGAGTATTTTGTTCCTAAGAGAAATATCATACACGAGAGGGCAAGGTTTCATCAAAGGAAACAACTGGCCGGCGAGTCAGTCGAGGCTTTCATACGATCGCTTTATGAAATTGCTGAACACTGCACATTTAATGATAAAAATGAGCAGATCAGGGACAGATTAGTCCTTGGGGTAGCTGATAAGGAAGTTTCTGAAAAATTGCAGCTCAAATCAGACCTAACATTAGAATCAGCCATTGAGATGGCACGTCAGAGGGAACTCGTCAAAACTCAGATGAAAGATATAGATTCCCCGAAAGCACTGGATGCCGTTCAACGTGAGAGATCCGTTGGCAGGGGACAATCGAGTGGTCGCGGTCACAGTCGTAATTATAGGTCAAGGCCGGGTGGTAGGGGTCACCATCCCAGGCATAGAGGATCAGGTCGCTATCAAGGTCATCAAGCTCGATGTCAAAATTGTAACGGTACACACGCACAGGAGACCAGATGCCCAGCGAAAGGGAAACAATGTCACCGTTGTCGCAATATGGATCACTTTGCTTCATGTTGTCGTAAAAATGTTAACGAAGTCGTTCACGAAGAGCACGAGTCCGATAACTCACTTTTTCTAGGATCGGTCACTACTTGTAACGATAACTCGGAAGCTTGGAATGTGAAGCTCAAAATTTGTGGAAAGCCAGTTGTATTCAAAATCGACTCGGGGGCTGACACTTCTGTAATCTCAGACAAATTGTTTTATTCTTTACCGAAACGCCCCAAACTATCCCCCGTCATAGGGATCGTATCTGGCATCGGCGGCGTAGTAAAATGCGAGGGCGAATTCAAAACCCACACTTGGCACAACGGAAATGAATACGTGTTTCCGGTACACGTGATCAAGGGTACACAAACTAGTCTACTCGGAAGAAGCACAGCTGAGAAACTCGGACTTATAAAACGTATATTTGAGGCGGAGAGTGTCTTTGGTACCGTCGGCCGATTAGACTGCGAGCCCGTCAAAATAACGCTCAAAACTGATGCAAAACCATACTGCCTTACCACGGCAAGACGTGTAGCGTTCCCGTTAATGGGTAAGGTTGAGACGGAGCTTAACCGACTTGAAAAGGAGGGCATTATTAATAAAGTGGTCAAACCCACGGACTGGTGCGCGCCAATGGTACCGGTTGTTAAGCGAAATGGAAATGTTCGCATTTGCGTTGACTTAAAGAAACTTAACGAGGCAGTGAAAAGAGAACATCTTATGTTGCCCAATCTAGATGACATATCCCCGAAACTTCAGGGATCGAAGATATTTTCGAAACTAGACGCGAGTAACGGCTTTCATCAGATCCCGTTGGATGAAGACAGTTGTCACCTGACTACATTCATCACACCCTTTGGACGCTATTGTTTCACACGCGTTCCTTTCGGCATAACGTCCGCATCCGAAATTTTTCAACGTAAAATGTCGGAACTATTGAAGGGCCTCATTGGCGTTGAGGTGATCATTGACGATATTCTCATTCACGCGGCTACCATGCATGAGCATGATGAGCGACTCAGCAAAGCTTTAGAACGCATAAAGGCTTCCGGGATGAAGCTCAACCGCGATAAATGTGAGTTCCGGAAACCGGAAATAGAATATTTTGGACATGTAATAAGCGCGGATGGTGTCAAACCTAGTTATGCTCGCAAAGAAGCCATTCGTGAGTTACCAGCACCAACCAACGTAACCGAACTTCGCCGAATTATCGGAATGATTAATTATCTGGGTAGGTTCGTACCCAACATGGCAACCATCATAAGTCCGATCACAGAGCTTCTGAAGGAAGATGTAGCGTGGACTTGGGACTTCCCACAGCAAAAGTCCTTCGAGGAGGTCAAGAAACTTCTCACAAACAGCCCTGTACTTGCATTTTACGATGCTAACAAATCAACAATCGTCAGTGCTGATGCAAGCAGTTTTGGACTAGGAGCGGCTTTGTTTCAGATAGATGACGGGGAACTGAAACCGGTAGCATTCTGTTCGCGCAAACTGACACCCGCAGAGATGAAATACGCGCAGATCGAGAAAGAGTGTCTCGCTTCCGTGTGGGCTTGCGAGAAATTCTCACGTTACCTCGTTGGTCTTGACTCTTTTACTCTATATACCGACCACAAGCCACTCATACCGCTTATGAACACGCAGGACTTGGACCGCACCCCGCTGAGGTGTCAGCGACTGCTCATGCGCCTAAGACGATTCAATGTTAAAGCTGAGCACGTTTCTGGGAAAAAGTTGTTTGTGCCCGACACCTTGTCGCGCAGTCCGATTGATAAACCGTCAAATAATGAACTAGCTGACGAAGTTGCAGCTTACGTACACTCTGTTGAATCTACTCGACCGATATCTGATCAGAAATTGGACCAAATCCGCATGGAAACTGCGAAAGACCCGACTTTGCAGGAAGTTATGAGCTATACTCGATTTGGATGGCCAAACCACAGCCGTTCGATGAAGGATGAGTGCAAGGAATACTATAATTCCCGTTCAGAATTATCTATTTCTGAAGGATTAGTAATATATCGCCACCGCATTACGATACCGGAAGGGTTACGCTCCGAAATAATCGAGAAGATTCATGAGGGGCACCAAGGAATCAACAAGTGTCGCGAGCGAGCAAATACATGTGTTTGGTGGCCAGGAATCGTCAACGATATTCGAGTCAAGATATCTTCATGTCAGTTTTGTCAAGTAAACCGACCGTCACAGCGGAGGGAACCGTTAGTAACAACGTCATTACCGGAGAGGCCGTGGCAAAAGCTTGCGGTCGACTTATGCGAATATGAAGGAAAGCAGTTCTTAGTCCTCGTCGACTATTATTCGAGGTATCTAGAGATCGCGCATCTACCTACAATCACCAGTGCTCAGGTGATCGGAAAGCTTAAAAATATATTCGCACGTTTTGGAATTCCAGAGGAATTAGTGTCCGATAACGGGAAGCAGTTTGTTTCCGAAGCATTTCATGATTTCGCAACGTCGTACAACTTTAAACAGACATTTTCTAGCCCGCACTTTCCCCAAGCAAATGGGATGGCGGAGAGTAGCGTGAAAATCGCAAAGAGAATCTTACGACAAGACGACATTTTCAAGGCTCTATTGGCATATCGCTCTACCCCGATCGAATCGACAGGGGTGAGTCCCGCGCAGCTACTAATGGGTCGGCAGATACGCACTACATTACCGACATTGTCATCATCACTCCAGCCAAAGTGGCCGGAATATGAGGAAGTTCACAACCGAGACAATGCAACCAAGATACGCACACAGGAATATTACAACAGACGATATTCCGCTAGTCCGCTATCCAAATTGCATCCCGGAGATGCAGTTCGTATAAAAACGGATAAGGAAAAACGCTGGAATTCATTTGGCACTATCACCGGAACGGACCATGCCAACCGTAGCTACACCGTTTCAACTCCGACCGGAAACTTCCGTAGGAACCGTCGTCATCTGCAATCCATACCTGGAGATAGTGTACCGCAAATATCTCGTTCTCCGGTTGATCAGGATTTAGAAATCTCGCAACCGAAAATTTCAGTTCCGATTGAACCGTCCGTCAATGATCGCTTTGAAGACAAAATTGAACCCGTCTTGCAACCCGATATCGCAAATTCTGATGTTCTGAGGACCAGGAGTGGCCGTGCTGTCATCAGACCTAAGCACCTGAATGACTATGTCTGACTGAACAATTTGTTTCATTTCATAATCATTGACATTTACAATGTAATTTGATATTTGATTTTAAAAGTTAATGAAAGGAATTCATTAAGTTTCAAAGACTCTAATTTCTGAGAATCACATTTCACGCAATGTAATTTACAATTTATTAGATGTTTGAGGTCGAACATTTTAACTGGAATTGTTAGGGTATAATTGCTAATAATAATCATTTACTCAGTATCTGAATTAATATTCATGCTAAAAGGGGGAGATGTTCAGTGCTCCATCACTAATGATGTAAATTCTAAGTAAAATGTGTCACGTGATTTAATTCTATGTTTTGATTGGTTGTACACTTCTAACATGCTGATGGCTGAATAAATGTTGCAAACTGTTGGACGCTCTCATGTTTCGTCACAGAACAGGGTGCTTGATGTTTTGCTGTTGGTGCTGCAACCGAGTTTTGTTGGAGATCCCCTCCTTTCTGATTTTCATCAACTGTATTTGATTTTCAAATTATTTTAAAAGTTAACCACGTTTTCCTTCACAGGTTCAGAAATTTGTAATTTGTTGTATAGGAACAGAGCTTGAATTAATAAACCCTTAAAGGAAATAAACAAAACCTACATTGATTGATATTCAATAAATTTGATTATCATTTATCTCGGACTCTGTTTTCAAATATTTGTTTCCTGAGACTCCTCCCACACTGAAATGACAACGTGAATATCTTTTTCAATTCTAACTTTTGTCATAGTTTAAAATAGATCTAATCGATCGCTTTACCGTTGGGGATCATAATTTGTAAGGATAACTCTATTACTTGGCTTTGATTTATCTTTGACGGTGGTAAAGTTAAACGGAAGGGATCTTGACCCGATAATTAAAATTGTATTTTCGTATTGCTAGAAGTATTTCTTACAAGCATGAAAGAGTGTCTTATTATTATTTCATGTCTTTTGTGTGCTTTTCCAGTTTTAGCTACAGGTTTGTAACATTTATATTTTTTTATTTCAATTTCTTTTTTTCGAAATGAAAGTTTAAGAATAAAGCAAACTGTACCAAGAACTACTATTTCATTCTTGTTCCATAGAAGACGAAACAGCAATGGCTGGGTCGGGGTTATTTACTTTAACTTGTTTTGTTTTCTTTTTCCGTTTTCGGAACTTGTTCGATTTGGTTTGATGTTGATCTCTCTCAGTTCTGTTCTGTAAACGTTGAACTTTTTTAAATTAATAATTTCATTTTCTTGTTTATAATTATTTTTTTCATTTTTCCCATTGCATTTTCCGTATGTTTCCTATATCAGCATCATAAGCGTTTTAGTTTGCTTTGAATAATTACCATAAATACTTTAAATTTTACTTAGCTAACCGAAACACGTGTCTGGTGCAATGAAATTAGTTTGAAATTTTATTCAAAAAGCTGGATCACTTTAATTTTCTTATTTTATCTTAACCAAATTTTAACGGAAATATGTCAAAATGGACAATAAGCGTTATTTATCTTATTATGTATTATGTCTACATTATTTAGCGCAGTCTAATCCATTGCGCCAACCCTGCTAATATATGAATAATGCAGAAGGGTTCTAACTCTACACTTTCTTGAAGAAATTTTCAAACCAATTTATTATCCACCAGACACGTGTTTCGAATATTGAATATGAAACCCGATGAAATTAATATGTATATTTATCTTTCTATAGTCAAGAACTGGTACAAAACATTTCGATGAAATTAAAGTTTTCTTAATTAACTTTTATTTCCACATCTTTGTCATCAGATTGCGATGTAGATGAACTTGTTGCCGACGTGGTGATTCTTATGGACGCATCAGGGTCTATAGGAAGACAAAATTTTGTCAAGCAAATAAATGCAGTGAAAAAATTGGTGGATTTCTTTGCTCTTAACGTTGACAAGTTACAGATCGGCGCTGTCACTTTTTCGTCAACCGTACATACGGAATTAACATTAAACAGATATGCCCGTTTTCGTGATGATCCAGCCACTTTAAAGCAGTACACGTTAATGGCAATAGATTACATCACTTCTAATTACGAAGCTGGAGGTACACACACAGCAGATGCCTTAAAATTCGTAATGGAACACAGTTTTACTAAAGGGGAGGGTGACCGTCCTGAGGCACCAAACATCCTCATTGTTATGACAGACGGAGCATCTGATGACAAGGTAAATGTAGTCCTCTACGCTTTTCAAAGGAAGTCAATCATCCTAAAGACAAAGGGGTATTTTCCGCGATTGTTCCAATTTCACTACATTTTCTTGTAGCCTGTGTAAGTGACTAAAGTATAATTATTATTCGAATAATAAATGCTTGTTTATCGATGCAAGATTGACGGTCATAAAACGTTATATCAAAAAATTAAATTTGATGTCATAAGTTCACCTGCGCTAAGCTACATGCTGTAATGCCGTTCTCCCTTGTCTGTCGTGCGTCAATTATTTGGCGAGAGATTTTTTTTCACCTCTTATCCACACCTCTATCAAACCTCGCTTATCATAACTCAATGTCCATAACAGAAGATGAGGAGTTTTGTACACCAATGAGTTAAAGAAGACCATGACGATAATCTCAACAGCACTTACAATAGAGCACCAAATTGAGCATCGACGGACCCCTGGCAAGCTAGAGGTGGGACCAGGTGCCCGGGAGGAGTAAAGCATCCCCTGTTTGTCTAGCCGCACCCGCCGTCGATATTTACGCACGAAATATCTAAAATATATGCACTTTCTGATTATATGTCTATATAGAGAGTGATATGGCGACCATGCCAGGGAAAAATATTAAAAACACTTAAGCCGGGCTTCCACTGTCGCGAATGTAGAAGGGAGAATCAGCTGCGATCGGAGGCGAATGATCACAGTCTTGTATATTCTCATGAAGTTTTTCGTTGCGCGATAGGCACACGATAGCTTCTCGAATGCAACAAGAATATGCTACGCGTCCGCTACGATAGTGAGGCGAGTGTGATAAGAATAGAGAAGAATGCGACACGAATGTTCCATGATAAAAAGACACTGAGGCGAATGCGGGAGATTGAGACACGACTTTAACCCGATAGCGCTGTGAACAGAGAAGAATCTGACAAGAGCAAAACCAAACTCATTTGACATATCCAGGAGCATCAATACCCTTTGTTGACTTTGACATCTTCCCAGGTTGTTTTCTCTTGAAAGGCATTGTCAAAGTTTTCAAAATTTTGATCCGCACACTTTAGCATCAACTCTGAGATAATTCTTCTTGTCACTGTCGTGTGTGTATTTAGTACTATCATGGCAAAATCATGTCAAGATCGTGGCGTTGGTTTTTTATTCGCGTCACTTTCTTGGCGCATTTGCATCACATTTGAGTCAGATTCTATCTTGCCGGTGCTCTATCGTGGTTCATTCTCCTCCACCTTGGGAACAAAAACACACGCGCGCTGTGAATGGAGGAGAATGCAACGCGATTGCGCAGCGCATATGCCGCGAGCGTGAGGCGAATAAGAATTCAAACGCTAATGTTTTAAACGGTGCCGCGAACAGAGGAAAATGCAGGAGAATATGACACGATTGTGACACGATGAGACAAGAATTTCCGCGATTGAGAGGAGATACGCTACGATTAAACAAAATCACCTAATTGTAACTTTATTCCTCTTCATTCGCGACAGTGGAATTTTTTTACGAGCTCCACACGGGACACAAATGGGTCAATGAAGATCCTGACGATAATCTCAACAACACTCACAATAGAGCACAATAGTTAGCATCGACGGTCCGTAGCAAGCTAGAGGTGGGACCAGGTGCCTAGGAGCAGTTGGCAATCATAAATTTCGTATAGTTTATACGGCTCAGTACTTGTGTAGGACCTAATCCAAGTCGTAATTAAAGGATTTCTATAAATTCAAATGACTTTGCCTTACCTACTGATGGGTATTTTTTATGTTTATTGTTATTCATATTTGTATATTTTGATAATGATTAAGTATGAAAGGCAGGTTTTCTAGTGACCGCGTCTATATTGAGAACTTATTGTAATAAGTGGGCAACATAGACGTTTGAATTTTTCGTTCTCAACTTGAAGTGTCCAACGTTTCATATATCATTATTTATTTTTAAAAGATTCTAACTCTACAAGAGGCAGACAATCTACACAGGCATGGAATAACGTGTATCCCGATAGGAATTGGTACCAATAAAACATTATCATTGGATGAACTGAAACGGATGGCAACCAATGAGAGCTATGCTTATATGCTGAAAAATTACGATGCCTTGGACAGCTTTCTTGGAACGTTAAAAAATATTATTTGTAACAGTAAGTTTGCATCAACGGGACTGGTCCGTTGCGTAAAAAAGGTGGTAAAACAAATAATCGTACGCCATGCTAAAATTGGCATTTTTGTGTGAGATTTTTTTTCAAATTACATTGTAATATGCAAGTGAGTTTTGATTGATATTTTAAATGATAATGATAGTGACACATAAATAATCAGCTGTTAACCATTTTAAAATTGCCATGTTTCGAAGAAATAAAATTATATATTACTCCGTTTTGTGAATAAAGAGAGTTTGGTGAAGCTCTCAAAACCAGTTACTGAACGGAACACTATTTCTGTCTCCGAAAACTTGAAGACAGCTGTCTACAATGCAAAGCTATTGAATTTGAGAGTGTTCATAGACATTTACATACCATCTATACCGCTGTTTGAACAAAGAGTATGCCTTTATAAAAATTATTTACATGGCATTCCTTAAATCAATTTTTTAATGATAGGATTTTTTTTAATCTACTTCATCAAGGAAGGACTAGAACTACATTTCTAGTGTAAAAGTACCTCTTCATTATATCGTATTCATTCCATCTTTTATATTTGGAAACTCCATATATATTTCGCTCCAACTCCTTTTTTGTTTTACAATTTGACATTTGCGTGATTTTTCTATATTTTTCCACCGCAAACTACTTTGTTTAATTGACTTTTCTAAAACTTAATGATGGGCAATGATCACCATGAAATTGAATATCTGGATCATTTCTTTTCTAATATTTTCAAGATACTTTCTGATATCTAAACATAATTTTGCAGTTGGAATCACCCTTACGCCAAGTGAGGCACCCATGACAACTGTAACTCCATCCTCGATATCAACAATAACAACAAAGACTCGCCATCTTGTATCAACAGGCAAGTCTACAAAGCTACATACGCCTTCGAGGAACACCGCTGCACCATACCATCGAACGAAACAACACACTAACGACAAACAGCATATTACCGTCCAACAACAATACGGTAATATATATGACTTAAATTTCTTGGTTTTTTGGTAAGCCGTTATCGTTAATTCGACTATAACAAATGCCGTACCCTAGGTGTACGTTTAAGATATTCATGTTTCAAGTATTTAAAATGAGATTCTCAACATTAAGACTTTGCAGTTATCACAGAGGAACATACATTCATGCGACTCTTTCATGTTGACAAATTCAAATCTCATATCAATGCGACCAACAAACACTAGTATTACAAATTTTGTTATGTTAGAACTTTATTTATTGACAACATATTTGTTACCATATGATATTATATGACAAGAAGTTGTGTTATTTAAATCAATATTTCCTAATTTTCATCAACATACTCACTTGTTCTAAAGGACTATGTTGTTTCAAGCTTAAACATCATTTTATATTGCAGTATATTCACATAGATATATTGCATTTCCTAAAGATGTTGAAAATACGAATATCATTATATGAGGAAATACAGTTAAATGAATATGATATCTTAATATTCTTTTAATTTGTTAATATGCTATCTAAATAAAAAAAAATGAAAGCGCAGGCGCGGTATTTCAATATTCAAACCAAAGACAGGTGAACTAAAGAGCGCGCATATTTTCAAGACTGTCGGCAGGGCAACCATGGAAGAAAGAGTGAGTGAATTTTTGTATGTTTCTTGATTTGATTTTGTTTATTCTATTTAATAAACGACAAAAAGAAATGAAAAATACAATCGGATATAATGCACTCGAAGTCTTTCTTTTGTTCGGACACCCAGCAACCATCTGCTGGTGGAGAAGTAATTATCGCCGATTTTTAAAGCAGTTTTTGCTTTATTGCCTTTAATTTTCAAGACGTGCACATGAAATAATCTGAACAGCACAAAGTAGAACCCTTTACCTATAGTTCCATAATTTTTCAATAAATTCTGATGACTGGTACTGGTTTAATTTATAAGCAATTAAAATGCGCTACTTTTTAGTACTCATTAAATAGGTTGGAGAAGCAATTATCGCCACGTGGGGTCATTCTCGTCTAATATCACAGAGACTTGAAATTAAGAAGATGTATCCCCATATAACTCCAAAATGGCCTTACCCTTGAAAAAACCACGGTCTATCCTTGCCTACTTTACGTACTTATCCCAATTAAAAAAGAAAGAGAGGACACCGATTTTCGAACCAACTCGCCTGTCTCGCATTCTAAGCCTTTGTTTGCCAATTTTGACTATTTCTCCGAACTTTATATGAAATCTGAGCTGAATTATGTCAACATTATATTCATACCTTTCTTATTTTCTTTGCAATCACAACTTCATCCCTCCGAGTCGAGCAAATCGCGAATCCACCAGCTATGTTCACTGGTGTAAAGCAGACGCAAGTACCATCGCGTACCCACATCCCGTCATGGCGGCACGCGATACCGATTCGTATGTTTACATCCTTCAGACTATCAATAATTAACGCACTTCAAGTTTGAATTTACTCTCAACGTGAGTGTGGTGTTAAGATCAAGAAATGCTACTATGCATTTGATAATTATAAACAACTTAAAACACTATTTTTCAACCGAAATCAAAATGACGATGATGTAGGTACCGGGAATTCCTTGGAGTACGTACCACCAAATCATGCCCAAATACGGGTACCTACTTCCTTGTCATTTCCAAAATCTCAACATAGAACTATATTTTACAATCATTATGATCATCTGCGAAATTATGCATTGTAGCGCATTTTATCTTATACGATGTTCGCAGTGAGTGAAAAAATCGAACCTGAACTGCGTTAATTATAGATAATGAAGGATGTAAACATACGAATCGTTATCGCCTGTCGCCGATGGTACGTGCATCTGTTTTACACTAGTGGTGTTGACATTTCTCAGGTGCAAATGAACGGAAAGCTCTGATTGGTCAATGGTCTGATCTGGGAATTCAAACAGTTTTATACTAAACGAGTAGAGGGGGGATATGAATATTTCCTTAACATGGCGTAAACATACATAGATATAAGAAGTATTAGTGCTGAAAGAATCATGTCTCTGTCATTAGTATAACCGGAGATAATGGGCAAACGGCGATAATTACTGCTGGGCGATAACTACTTCCTGAACAGTACTGTCCTGTACACTAAATCCAGAGCACCCTATTTACCCAGTTTTCATATTGCGGTTTGAATGCAGCTGATGGGGTAAGTTGAAGTTAATTTCCAGTTACGACAAAAGGAGGTAAATTCTCGGAAACAATATTTTATAGGAAAAATCTTCAGACGACAGAATAAATTGTCAAAACAGGGTGCTCTGTATTTAGTGAACAGGACAGTAGTAAGGAAGTAATAACAGGAGCTACAATCTATCAATGCATCCCATCAATATTAATATATATTATACAATTATGGACATTTAACTTAGTGTATATGATGTGATATTGACTTACTATGAAAAATCCCGGTCTATTCTTAGGCTGTGGTATATGGTGATTTATCCAGGAGCGTCGGCGACGTTATCAGCCAATCAGAACGTCGCTTTTTATAGTTTATAGAATAATACTGATTTAGGGATTATACTTCTCTAGATCTTATCTCATATTAAGTCATTGATATAATATCATCTTGCATTTTTGAGATACTTCCTTTCAGGAGGTATCTCACTGTTATGGTAACTGCTTCAAAGTATGCAAATTGAGATACTGCCGCTGTGCACCTCAAAATATGGGTCATGTCACATTATATTCGTACCAAATTATATTATGTTCCTTTACGGAAGTAACACGAAATCTATGAATATACGAAGGACCTCACATATACCGATACACGTTCCCCAGAATACAGACTACAAGGAGTTATCTTGGACATTTCTACTTTTCGTTTATTTCAAGCAGTTAGATCAGATAAATCAAATGAGAAAACACACCGTCCTTTCATTAAAGTAAGATTTGCAAACAAAAACATTGATTAATTGAATCTTGGTCAAATTTTGAATCACAAAACTGTCACAGAAAAAATCCCACCATATTTCAAAAGAAAAGAAACTCCTTGTATTTCCTATTGCTACACACCAACAGTTGCATCTTATTTACAATTACAAACGATTCTTGCATTGTATTGATTTAAGTAATCCCTCACTACATCCACTTCCTTGCGAATGTTCTTCATCTGATTTCAACTACTCTCCTTGTGGACACCTTATTACTGGTGACCTTAGTATAGTCAAGAACGAAAAGTTGAGAGAATTGTTAAAAAGGGGTCCCAAATACAGAGAAAGTATGTCCTTTACATGGAACCAAAATTTCAAAATTATCATGGACTCTTGTGAGGAATATGCAAGACGATGGGCAAAGAAAGAGGATGTACAGCTCCACACCCTTTCCGAATGGATAAAATCCATCAGAGGGTTACTTTTATCTAGAATTAACCGATTAAAATCAACTGTGAACACCAGATTTGAGTCTTTATTTAAAGATCCTGATGTTATCACAGAGCTTACCTACCTCCAAGAACATTATGTCATCACAACAGCGGACAAAGCCTCAAATAATTACACATTTACTTGCAAAAAGTACTATTTCGACAGTCTAATTAAAGAGTTGGGTTTAAATTCGACACCTGGAAATCCCACTAACACCCCAACAAACCTTTCTGCCTCTGAAATAATAGACAACCACAAATCAGCGCTTGCTTCCTTTGGCTTCCACACTAACAATTTAGATTTAGATTTACCATACTTATACTGCATACCTAAAATATATAAGAATCCGTACAAACAACGTTTCATCGCTGGTTCCTCAAAATTTTCTACCAAATCTGTATCGATCTTACTCACCAAAGTTTTTCTGAAATCAAATCTGGGTTCAAAAATATTGTTCGGCAGTATATTCTCGCAGTGGTATCAACCAGATGTGGATTTTAAAGAATTCGAAGGAACTTTTAGAACATCTGAAATCCACTAATTTTAGTAGAGTCCATTCGATCGAAGTCTTTGATTTTTCGACACAATTCACTACAATTCCACATTCTAAATTGAAAGAAAGACTCCCAAAAATTATACGTAAAGCGTTTACAAGTAAGAACGGTAATCACAAATACAAATTTATTCCTGTGAACTATGACAAAACCTACTTTGTAAAAGAAAAGTCCGATTCTGAAAATAAGTATACTGAAACAGATATTATTCAGATGTTAAACTTTTTGATCGACAACATTTTTTTGGTGTTTGGAGGAAAGGTCTTCCAGCAAATTGTCGGAATTCCAATGGGGACCAATTGTTTCCCACTCCTTTCCGACATTTGCCTTTACTCGTACGAAGCTGAATTCATTCAATCTTTGGTCTCTGATGGGAAAAGATACTTAGCTTTTGACTTTAACTTCACTTACAGATACATAGACGATGTGTTGTCCATCAATAATCCAAAATTCACGGATTACCTGGGCAGTATCTATCCTTTCAGAGCTTGAAGTCAAAGAAACTACAGAGACAAATAATTCAGCAGCTATTTGGACATACTGTTGTCCTACGACACTGATGGTCACATGAACACCTCACTCTATAACAAACGTGACGACTTCAATTTCAGCATTACAAACTTTTTCCTTTTCTGAGCAGCAACATCCCTTCATCGCCAGCTTATGGCATGTTCATATCTCAGTTGATACGTTATGCCAGAGCAAGTACCAAATATACGGATTTTGTTCTGAGAGCTAGGCGTCTTTCAGATAAGCTTCTCAGTCAGGAATATGTTTGTGACCGACTAACATCGTCACTGAGGAAGTTCTACGGTCGATATGGGGAACTCGTTATACACGTACACTATGATGTCCCACTCTCCAGAATGGTGGATGATAATCTGTCATAGACCATTTGAACCATCCAACCAAAGATTGTACCCTATGTCTTCCGAAATGGATATGACAGTTCTACCGAATTGAAGCGGCGGGTGTTGCATGCAAGCAGGAGATGCTTACTCTTCCTGAGCACCTGGTCTCACTCCCATATCGGGAGTTCGCTTCTTTTCATATGGATGAGGTTTTTGTTTGTTTGCTTTGGTTCCTGTTTTATCAAGATTTTGTATGCCTTCGGTTTCTGATTTTTTGAATTATCGATTTTGTGCTGTATACAGGGATATGGTCATTATCCATATTTGTCAATTTGATCTACTTTTGAAATAGTTTACCTTGGGCATAACTTTTGAACAGCAGGTGAAAAGACTTTCAAATTTTATATGGGTATTCCATTTCAGAGATCCAAAACATTCAGACTTTCTATAGGATATCTTCACTACAGTTGCAATGAAAAATGATATATTCAAGTCAAAGATACAGTTAGAACACCTGGAGCTGGAAACACAATAATTCTTTTAAATCGTCATACAAACTACGATGATACTGAGAAACTTCTTGAGCAAGAGTATGTTCCGTGTGGAAAAAGTTGCAAGGGCAAGGTAAATGTGATGGAAAGATATCTAGGGAACTACAAAGGCACTCCAATTGCAGAAACAAATATTACCACAGCAGGAGACTGGGTGGACTCTCAAAAAATACAGATTGTATCTGCCAACAAAAAAGACGGTACCTCTTAGTTTGATATTATTGCTAAAGCATTCAATTTATCATGGTTTTAAGGTCTTGTCTGTCATAACATGACTAGGAATTATGTCTCCAAGGTCTGTCCTTTGATTTTTCAAATAACGCTTTGGCTTTTACATATGGCATGTTGGTTGCTTGTGATAAGACTTTAATGGTAAAAAACATTGACCATATGACTTGCTAACCTTTGAACTTCTTCGAAAAAATAACTTTGTCAATAACACAGCATCACTAAAAAGTCATGATTGCTGTAACATTTATCCGGAATGTTTGTGTTGTCTGTATAAAACAAAGGAGGGGATCTCCAACAACCCCAGGTTGCAGCACCCACAGCAAAACCCCAAAACACCCAATGCAAAAACACAAAGCAGACAAGCACAAAGAGACGCGTAAGGGACAAGGAACGTCAACGCACAACACAGAAACATCAAACACAAAAGACTACACATAAACCAACGAGACCAATGGGCAGCCGGTGCCGACTTAGGACGGCCATCTGCCACTGAAATAGCAGAAGGTATGGTTATCCTGGATTACGTGCGCACAACCCTCCCACTTTTCCGATTACCCAGAGGTCTCGACGAACGAACAATTGTGGTGTAAAACAACCTCCTCACTGTCAGATGACCACACACAAACAAGACCGCAAAACGCAGGGGCCCAAGCAACAAAGATGAATATGTAAAAAAGAGGGCGTACGTAATACAATCCGTACTCTGCCGCCGCGAGCTCATGTATGTTATCACCCGAGGAGTCCGATTGACATTTAGAGAGGACAGGTGGTCGGGGCCCTGTCTTCTCTAAAGAGGTTTGCACAGGGCCCGTCATGGAGTCCCGTCGTCACAGTCAGTCAGAGTGCAAGTTTTAAGAATGCGCTTGTACAAGACTGTAGATTGGTCAAGTACCAAGCCTAGTGTCCGTCAGGTGACATTAGGATCATACCCACGGTATAAAAGGCGTTTGATGATTCTGACGCAT
Source organism: Pinctada fucata (assembly GCA_028142955.1). NCBI lineage: Eukaryota > Metazoa > Mollusca > Bivalvia > Pterioida > Pteriidae > Pinctada > Pinctada fucata. Next base: position 20,385,026 of record AP027102.1, read on the forward strand.
TTTCGATAGTGATGTTGTCTATCTTTGATCCTTCTTATCTTGTTAATAATGTCACCATAAAATGCAGGTTGTGAAATACCCAAAGTAATATACTCTGTTGCCTGTATTGGTCCGAATTTCAGAAGTTGACAATAATTTTTGTAAAATTTCCAGAAAGTCTTTACTAGTTTGTGAATGCGAAAACTTTGTTCTAAAAGTTTCTTGGTAATTTGTAAATTTCTACTATGAAAATCCAAAACATCAGTACATGCTCTAGCATACCGGATGAGCTGTGAAATATATATACCATAGGACGGTAATCTAGGAGCATCACCGTCAAGCCAGGGGAAATTTACTATGTTAAATCCAAAATCATCTCTTTTGTCATACACACTTGTATGGATCTCTCCATTAACAATTTTGATATTCAGGTCAAAAAATGGTGTTTCTGTGTTTGAAACGTTTGCCTTGTTTAAAATCAATTCTTGTGGATAAATAACATTTTCATATTTCTCAAAAACAGGATTGTCGATAGTAAGAATATCATCCAGGTACCTAGAAGTACCAATGAAACATTTGTTTTTGAAGATTTTGGATAAATTCCTTTTCATACGTGTATAAAAATAAATCTGCAACAAGAGGCGCACAATTAGTACCCATTAGAATCCATACAACCTGCTTGTAGAGTTTCTCACCAAATCTTACACAAATATTGTCCAAAACGAAGGACAAGGCAATACACAGGTCACCACATGTCCATGATTTGTATGATTTGTAATCTGTTAAGGAAAAGAAACCCTTCGATTCAGAAGTACAAATGTAAGTTTTCCCCTCTCGATCAAAACACCATTTAATGAGTTTGGACAGTCGATCATTTATTTTGTCGTGAGGAAGCGTGGTGTACATATTAGAATAGTCGTATGAAGATATCGTACTTCAAAATTTCTTGATTTCATTTTGTCAATCACATCCCCTGAATTTTTAATAGACCAAAAGAAGTTTACGCCATTCCTGTTCATGACAGTTTCACAGTATAAGTGGCACAAATATTACGGTTTACCTTGTATGTCTGGAAGACTACTTGGATGACAAACTAAATTTACATGAAAAATATGTCTTTGTACCAGCTGATAAAGGAGACAAACTTGGGTAACAAACTTAATTTACATGACAATTATGTCTGTGGAAGACAAACTTGGATGACAAACTAAATTTACATGAAAACTATGTCTTTGCACCAGCTGATAAAGATGACAAACTTGAGTAACAAACTTAATTTACATGAGAATTATGTCTTTGGAGGACAAACTTGGATGACAAATTAAATGAAAAATATGTATTTGCACCAGCTGATAAAGCGGCCAACAAGACCATTATCATTTGAAAACGTTACTACATATCCACTTTAGTTTCGGAACTTTCGTCAACCAATACTTATATCAAATGCAATGAAAGAGTCTCTAACATTTTGAGCAAGCATAACAGTTAATTTCTTCATTCAACGTCTCTATTTCTAAATTGGATCTCCCAACACTATATTGCATACCAAAATTACACATGTCTTCTTACAAAATTCGATATATTGCTAATTCTAGTAACTGTTCAACTACAAGTTGGTCTAGAAATCTGACGTCAGCACTTACGGCTATTAAAGAATATGTGACTTAATATTGTGAAACTGTTCTAAACAGGAAGGATGTAAATTTCTTTTGGTCTATTAAGAATTCAGAAGATGTGATTGACAAAATGAAATCTAGAAATTTCCAAGCAAATACGATTTTTAAATACGACTTCTCTAATATGTACCCCACAGTTCCTCATGACAAAATTTTTTTTAAACACCACAGACATGTAAACAATACATAGACAAGGACATTTTCTTTGTATATATAAACACAGTACATTGAAGAGTATATGTCGGCCGAACCATGGTCCTAGCAAGGCTCGAACCAGCAATCTTAAGATTACTAGCCCGACGCCCTATCCGCTAGACCACGGCGCCGACAAATGACAAAATTAATTATCGATTATCTAAACTCATTAAATGGTATTTTGATCGAGAGCAGAAAACTTACATTTGTATATCTGAATCATAAGTTTTCTTTTCCTCAAAAGGCTACAAATCTTGGATATGTAGTGACCTGTGTAATGTCCTGTCATTCCTCTTGGACAACATTTATGTTAGATTTGGTGAGGATCTATACAAGCAGGTTGTAGGGATTCCTATGGGCACTAACTTTGCTCCTCTTGTTGCATGTTTATTCTTATATACTAACGAAAACTAATTTATCCAAAATCTCCAAAAGCAAAGAAAATATGACGATTTGAAATGTTTCAATAATATACTTCTAGGTATCTGGATGATATTCTGACTATTGACAATCCTGCTTTCGAGTTATATAAGAATGAAATTTTTCCACAAGAATTAACACTTAACAAAGCAAACGTTACAAATATCTTAATCGCAATTCTCTGTAACCGTTTAAACAATTTCGGCACGCATGGTCTCTGAATTTAATGAAATTTCACACATGAGTAGGCATCAACGAAAAAAGGTAAATTTAACCTTTTTTTCTGGGTCATCTGGTTACCATGGCAACGGCCTTTAAAGTTTAGAAATTGGCGAAATTAAGCTACTTTTAAGCTATATTATTTGGTCTTTATACGACATTTTTATGCATCCTAAAGATTAGGACATGAAATTTAAATAAGCTCACTAGTAGTGTCTGATATTGTCAAAAAGGCTGATTACTATGACAACATAATTGGCTTATTTTAGTATATTGATTTAAGAAATGAATCTTATATTTTTTTCTGTTGATTGAGGTACCACCCGAAAATTGGACAGAAAACTGTATCAATGCGCGTAGCGCGTTGATGCAAAAGTTTTCTGTCCAAGTTTTCGGGTGATACCTGCATCAACAGAAAAAAATATAAGATTCATTTCTTATCATTTAATTATCATCTATCTAAGGAAAACAGACTGTTTTCTTGGATCTAAAAACAATCAATCACCCCACTTTATTTCGTAAGTCGGAGGGTTTCGAAGTGATACGTCTGCCAAATTAAGTTATGACAGCCGTCATGATTCAACCAGCGAACGATCGTCTCTCTATATCTTTGGAATAAGGACCAGTTTGAGCAAATTCCACATGCACTGTTAATTTTTGAGTAAGTAGAAAAGAAATGGTACCCTTGGTATGATAAGCAATCATCAACAAATTGTATTTTCAGCAACGAGTTCATTCGTGTTTGAGGGAACTTCCGGTTCTAAAAATAGTGCTTTAATATGGATTCTCTGTAAAAACCTAAAACAGCTGGCCACGGCATGTCATGGATTTTGATGAAACTTTCTGTAATTATCATACTTAATGTAAAAACAATGAAAACAAACCATATTGTTATATTTGAACAACGGTTGCCATGGTTACGGGGTCAATCTTTTTGACACCCCCATAAATATGAGAGATAAGACATATTGTGGCATTCTGTTGCCATGGAAACCATGGTCAAAATTTACTTTATGAACACAAAAACTTTTCTTTGTAAGTTTAACTCTGACAAGAATAACTTTTTCGGGGGAGGGGGTTATCAGGTAGTTGTTGATATTCAGTCAAATTATGTGAAAATTTAGCAAAAATAAGGTCTAATTTTAGGGTCATTTTTGGCCTGTTTTTGATTATTTTGAAGGTTGAAAACCATTATTCGGTGAACGTTATGGGTATTTAACATCACCTTGCCAAAATAAATGTCTATAGCTGGGAAAAATCAAGAAATAAAATCTATGGTGAAACTCACCATTTTGTCATGAATGCCAATCAAAATCCGTTGCTATAGCAACTTGGAATCCATATTACCATATACCGCATATTTAAAAACATTGTTTTTGCTCATGTTTGAGTCCTATGATTATGAAATAGCATACCAGTATACAAATTATATTTATCATTATCAATTGACCTTCAAATCATTTCAAGGTCATCTGTCCAAATCTCAAGGTCATTTCTAAATTTAGACTAAAATTAAGACAAAAATCAGGATTTCCAATTAATTTAAATTGATTTCTCTTACTTATTTCATTAGATATTTTGATTTTAAATATTTACAGTTGAACAACCGATCGAAAGAAGTAGAATTCATCACAATTTTCTTAAATTGTATTTCACTTCTATGTATGACATACTTTCAAAAGAGCATAAAATTGCGATTTTCTAACATTTTCTCGTAAAATATGTGACATTTTTTGGGGTCTTCATTGGACTCTGATAAATGTGATACTCATCCCAACAAATAATACATTTATCATACTTTTACCGATAATTGATTGTTTTGCCGAGGTTCCATACTGTTTACTGTTAATCATGTCTCTTTTAAGTGAAAACCACAAAATTTGGCCTCAAAATAGCATATACTTTTAAATGACCTTGAAAATTGAGCAAATGACCCTGACATTTTCTAAAGGTCATGATAGCATCAAATGGTCTTTAATACATCTACATACCAAGTTTTGTATCAATAGCAGGCATACATCTGTAGAAATTAGCTTTTTACATATGACAGGTATTTACACCTTCGTACCAAATGTTGCCATGGTAACCTATTTCAAAGGCATGTAAACAGAAAAATCTCACTTCTAGATAAATTTCCTTCGATTCCCATGAAGTCCTAGGATAATACTCTTCAGGAAATAGTCAACTGTATTTCAAATCTTGTGCAATTGCATTATTACTCTTGTCAAAAATAAGTAAAATATAGGTAAAATAAGGCCTAAATTGGCCAAAAATGGCTCATTTTTAATAAGCAATTTTTCTTGAAATTGAAGTGAATTTACATGACACACAGAAAGAAGTAGCATCGAAAAATCAAATTGTATCAACTTAAGAGGATTTAAATAATCTTTTCGGAAAATTACATATACATTCAACATTTGTTTCCATGGTAACGGGATGCATAACAATGCCTTGTTTAAAGGTGTTTTTATACAAAACCTTGGTTACCATGGCAACGGAACGTCGGAGAAAAAAATGGAAGGTCAATTCGTTCTGGGGACATCATATTTACCTTATACACAAAAGATATCCAAAATCTGAGACATGTCGTGGCCAAACATGTCTGATATTTTAGGTTTTTACATAGAATCTACAGTGAAACCTGTCTAAACCGATACCTGTCTAATCCGATAACCTGTCTATTCCGATAGAATTTTTTGGTCCCAAAGAATTTTCTATCTTTTCCTATATAAAAGAACCTGTGTAAACCGAACACTGCCTACTCCGAATACCGATATACATTTTTGGTCCCAGTGACATTTTATACATGTATTTCACACTGTCTAAACCGATATCATAAAGTTAAAACAACACCTACCTTGACCAACCCTTGTATTGATCACCCCAAGCTGATCAATTAAATAGCTGAATGAACTCCATTTCTCTTTATAGTAACCTCCCCAAGCCATGTTCAGTGTCTTAATTGTTTGCATTATAATGAGTTTAATTTGTATGTAAACTTGTCACTATGTAAAATTATGAAAATCCCATATCCAATTCCATCTGACATGAAATCTTTTTCATGGAGTATATTTCCAAACTTAACTCATTATCACAGAGACAATAATTTTTATGAGAAATAAGAGTTTAAACAATACATGGTAAACAAAACGTATTACTATTTCACAGTTTTATGATCAGTTTTTCACTGGGAATATAAAGATAACTTCAAGAAATTATCAGGATGCCTTAATTCTATAAAACCTGTGTAATCCGTTAACCTGTCTATACCGATATTTTTTCTTGGTCCGAGTCGATATCGGTTTAGACAGGTTTCACTGTATATTAAATAGACTTCCGTGAAAAATTGTGTTGATCGATGTATCAACAAAATTTCTCAGCCAATCAGAATCTTCGTTTCCTGAAAATGACAATGGAAATTAAATGATTTCAAAATGCTGTTTGTATTTTCAATTTTCCTTCTATCTTGATTTAGTATTTGATAAGGAAATGGAATTTATCTTATAGAATGAGCAAATTCAAGATAAAGTTACTTGTTGCTTGGAACATTAGTTACCTTTGCAACGGTGACTTTGGTCTACAATATTACTAATTTTTCAACTTCAGAGTTATTCTTTAAATTTTTGCATCATGATGAACATATAAAATCTGTTGGAATATATCCAACACAACGAGCTTTTTCAAAAACCGTGAAAACGGTATTGGGAACATATGTTACCATGGCAACCATTCTTTTTTTTATTTTCATAAAACAGTAATTTTAATCCTATTAAGCTCAAATTCAATATTGATAAAAATTTTAAAAAATATACCTTTATCAATATACAAGAAAAAACTTTCAAATAATTAATTGTTGCTATAGTACAAATGTTATTTGACCATACAAGATAAAAATAAGTATTTTTTGCTGTTTTTCGAAGCCCTTTCCTCAAAAAACGAAACAGCCTTACATAACTATTTTTTTCACATATATGATAAAGCAAAGTCTAAACTTTAGACCGTAAACCCAACATTATTATTACTCTTCTTGAAAGAGCAATGATATGGTACTGATATTCATCAGTGCTTGAATTAGATTATGCTGCATAAATGATGTATGCGAGTTCAAAAACGCCCTAAAATGAATTTTTTAACATTCAAAGGCCGTTTCCATGGCAACCGGATGTTATGATAAGAAAATTTTCAACTTTTTTTTTTAATTTGGGGGCAGATCCAACCTTATGTATAAATTTTATCAAAATCTGAGACATACTGTGCCATGCGTTCTTCATAAAAGTGCAAATGCTTACATAGAATAGCTATTAATATCAAAATTGTAAACGGTAATATTCATACAAGTGAATATGACAAAGAGATGATTTTGGATTTAACATAGTAAATTTCCCCTGGCTTGACGGTGATGTTCCTAGACTACCGTCATTAGTGCTGTATATAGTCTAGTTGCCAAATGGCTATTTTGGGGGGAACCCAAAAAAATGTTACGCACAAAATGTTTTTGCATGAAAGTGATGTTGATACCCTCTACTTTGATAATCCGGCGGATGCCACTCTGGCATCCTTGGGCATTTCAAAATTTTTGGGAAAAAGTGTGATTTTTCAAAGAAAAACCGTTAAAAATTGGAAAAACGCAATTACTTTGTCCATGTTGTAGCTAGAACAACAGTTTTGGTATCTAAAGAACAGCAATGTCATTGCCTTTAAGTCTCAAGCTCATTTTATCAATTTACTCGTCCAAAAATGGGGAAAAGTATAGATTTTCGATGAAAAACCGTTGAAAATTGGGAAAATGTCATATCTTTTTTCATACTGTAGATAAAGTAACAATTTTGGTACCAAACGCACAATAAATGTATTGCTTTTCATTTTAAATATCAGATTAGCAATTTGCAAGTACGAAAATGGGGAAAAGAATGCATTTTGAATAAAAAAAATCGCTGAAAATTGGGATAGTGTAATGCTTTTTTATGCTGTAGGTAGAAGAACGACAGGAAAAATTATTTCATTGATTTAAATTCAGATTTCCACTCAAGCAAATGTTATCTTCTTGTTTTGTTTTGTTTTATTGTTATTTTTTTCTGAAAAAAAAGGTTTTAAATTGTAAAAATATAATCGGTTTAAAGAGATTCTAGAACAACAATTTTCGTATGAAAATGATTGCATACTGATAGTTTTAGATTTACACTCTCTTATTACCCCTTTTTCTACTCTAGATTCTCTGGTTTCTCTTGCTGTGTGTGTCTTCTCTGTGTTTTTACTTGAGGTGTTTTGATGTGTTGATATTGGTGCTGCGACCCAGTTTTGCTTGAGATCACCTCTTTTCTTATTGCCTTGTTGTTTCATCAACATACAATTGCAATACTTGTGTGCATCTACTTCTAACAACAAAGAGCCCTTCTTACATGGTTGATTAAAATGCCTCTTTGCATCGTACTCTGACAATTCTCTACTCCAAAACATTTACAGAATTAAAGAAATATGAACACAGAATTTGTCACATCTGTTTGTTACACAACTCAGATTTCATATGCGACTGCAACAAATCAACAGGATAACAGATAGAGGTACAGACGCGATTGGCAAAATATTATCACAATAGGTCTCAACATTTAAAAAAAAAATTTAATTCTTTCAGCAGATCCAGGTTTGATTGAACTGCATCTTAAGAATGTTTCCTAATATTTCGTTTTTCTTGTCATGTTATCGAAACTATTCAGTTAACTGTTGGTGGCAATGGTCATCTAAGAGTTTTGAACTCTTATAGCCCATTTCATTCAATCGCACACTGGACCTGACATCAGATGCACTGTCTAGATTCTCTAAACCATAGTATGTTTTTATGAATATCATGGCCTCAGTCACCATCTTTTCAATATCTGAATTAACTTCTCTAAAATTTGACTCGGAACACCACTTCAAAAACTTCCCACAGAACAACCTTAGTCTCTCCAATACCATCATATGTTGATGATACGACCAGAAACATTCAAGGTATTAATTCTGCATAAATGAGAGTCCTGCATACATCAATCGATCATCAGCTCCTAGGCATTCTTGTCTAATGAATAACCTGGAGCTTATTTTAAGAACATATTTCGAATGCATTAAAGAATGTCCTAACGATAATCTCAACAGCATTTACAAAAGAGCAAAAAATTGAGCATCGACGGACCCCTAGGAAGCTAGAGGTGGGTCCAGGTGCCCGGGAGGAGTAAGCATCCCCTGTTGGCTAAGCGCACCCGCCGACGATGTTCACGCACGAAAATGAAAAGAATATATAAAATTCATGCACTGTCTTTTAAAAAAATACATTGCAAAGTTTGGAAGTTGCAAAACAGAGGTCATCTTTTCAACATCGACGTAGGGACTAGAACAACGTCATGACTAAGCAGGTCTTTAAGATCCGCTTCATTAATTGAAAACAACTACACAACCCTAGCAGAAACCATCTATGTTTTAAAAACGTCTTCAAATTCATTAGCATCATTTAAAAGCAGATTAATCAACAGCGTGGACCAGACATGCACGTTTCGGGTATTTAACCCTCGTCAGTGATCCTCAATCCAAACAATGAAATATGGCCAAAATGTGTGATAATTATGTCCAAAATATACCAAAAGACGGAGCAAGATGACTGAGATATGATGCTACAGGACCCATGTTTCAGATATTTTGTAAACAGAAATTTTCGAATGCTTTTGAAGAAACGACCAACCGAAATTGATCGATCTTGGCTACATCTGCCCTTGGAGACTCCTGGTCCACCATCCGTGACACTCACCAAGTGGTACAAATTTTAAACGTCTTCAAATTCATTAGCATCATTTAAAAGCAGATTAATTAACAGCGTGGACCAGACATGCACGTTATGTATCATAGACAGTAGCCGCTTTCCTTTGAACAATGTCTCTAATTTCACCCACGTCTTTCAAAAGCTTGCTACAAGACTTCATGTACCAGTAACTTGTTTAAAAAGAGTGTTGACTTGTGAGTGCTGTTGAGATTATCGTCAGGATCTTCTTTAACTCATTTGTATCACACTTATGCCCTTTGCCGTGTGGAGCTCGTAAAAAAAGTTCCCCGCAAGGGGTTTGACTGTAAGTGTTTTGAATATTTTCCCTGACATGGTCGCCATAGCACTTTCTATATAGATATAACCTCAGACAGTGCAATGCATGTATATTCTATATTTTGTCGTGCATGAACATCGACGGCGGGTGCGACTAGCCAAAAAGGGATGCTTACTCCTCCCGGGCACCTGGTCCCACCTCTAGCTTGCTGGGGGTCCGTCGATGCTCAATTTGGTGCTCTATTGTGAGTGCTGTTGAGATTATCGTCAGGATCTTCTTTAACTCATTTGAATACACATATCTTTGTTCTATTGTTCTAGTTTTTCTGTAAACGTTTTGCATTTTTCAAAGTCCTAAGTTTTTATGGAAAATACCCTTCAAAAATCAAAGTTTTCTCCCTCATTGGTCTTCTCCCACTTTATTTATGAGCAAGTTGCTTAATTCGAATTCAGAATAAAAGACAATAAAAAAAAATTCGTTTGGTACCATAATTGCTGTACCTCATATTATCTACAATTTGAAAAAAGTTCATTGCATTTTGCTCATTTTCAGCGTTTTTACATCCAATGAGTAGTTGTTTTTCCCAATTTTTCATACCAGCAAATTGTGAATCAGACTTCGGTATAATTTAAAATAAAAGGCAATAAATTTATTGTGCGTTTGGTACCAAAATTGTTTATTTAGCTACAGAATAAAAAAAGATATTGTATTTTCCCAATTTTCAACGATTTTTCATCGAAAATCCATAGTTTTCCCCATTTTTTGACAGGTAGATTGGTAAATTGAGCTTGAGACTTAAAAACAATTAAATTGTCGTTCTTTTGGTGCCAATTTTGTTGATCTAGCAGCAGCGTGGAAAAAGTAATTGAATTTTTCCTATTTTTAATGGTTTTTCTTCGAAAAATACCATTTTACCCCAAAATTTCGAAATGCCCAAAGATGCCAGAGTGGCATCCGCCGGATTATCAAATAAGAGGGTATTGACAACACTTTCATGCAAAAACATTTTGTGCGTAAGAAATTTTTGGGTTTCATGAATGGCACCTAGACTAATATTGAAATAAATTTTTCAATACAATACAATACATTTTGCTTCAATACTCAATATTTTCAATACAATACGCATTTTATCATTTTCTCAAATAAATCATAATAATGAATCAATAAATGGAGTTTTTATGTTTTAATCAATGAAAACTTTATAAAACAGAACAAAAATTAGCAACACATGGACGTTTTCCATTATTTCAAAAGCAAAAATAGGAATAAAAAGATAACAACAGCAGTTATGAAATATGTTTCTTTGTCTACCGAAGAATTCTGGCTGGTCACGCACAATTTCCGCGAATTGCAAATTATACACCAATGAACACCAACATAAAGACAGTCAATTCTTATATTTACATTTTTGCACCTTTACTTGCACGAACATCGCAAACACAGCGAATTTACAGCATCTAAGAGTTCTAACAATAGTAAATTCTCTCTACGTTCAAAACTTAGACGTGACGTCACAATGGCAATCCGATTTATTCGAATATGATTAGATATAAGCTTTATTTGAACTCTTATTTCAAAACGTTCAAGATTCAGATGAAATATAGACATAAGAACCAAAAACGAATTTAAAGTTAAGGATTGTATTTCTTTATCAAATGTATTGAAAGTATCGATACTCAGCATTTGTTTATCGATACGTATTGAAAAATTCAAAATATCGATACTCTTCAATATTCCAATATCAAAATACAGCACTAACCCTCATACGGCATTTACATATCATAGCTCATCCGGTACGCTAGAGCATTTGATGACGTTAAACATATGTCCTAATATTTTTTGGTTTTCACAGTAGAATCTTTAAAATTACGAAGAAACTTTTAAACTAGTTAGGACTTTTTGGAAACTTTACTAAAATTCAAGTCAACTTCTTTCGAAATTCGGATCAATACAGGCAACAGAGTATATTACTTTTGGTATTTCACAACCTGCATTTTATGGTGACATAATTAACAAGATAAGAAAGATCAAAGATAGACAACATAACTATCGAAAATGCGTCAGAATCATCAAACGCCTTTTATACCATGGATATGATCCTAATGTCATCAAACGGACACTAGGCTTGGTACTTGACCAATCTACAGTCTTGTACCAGCGCATTCTTAAAACTTGCACTTTACCTGATTGTTACGATGGGACTCCATGACGGGCTCTGTCCAAACATCTTCAGAGAAGACAGGGCCCGACCACATGGCTCTCTGTCAGCTGGACTACTCGGGTGATAACATACATGAGCTCGCAGCGGCAGAGCACATATTGTATTACGTACGCCCTCTTGATATCCATTTACATATTTATCTGTGTTGCTTGGGTCCCTGTGTTTTGCGGATTTGTTTGTGTGTGGTCATTTGACAGGGAGGTTGCTTTACACAACAATTGTACGTTCTTCAAGACCTCTGGGTAATCGGAAAAACGGGAGGGTTGTGCACACGTAATCCAGGATGATTACCATACCTTCTGTTATTTCCTTGGCAGATGCCTAAGTCGGCAACAGTTGCCCATCGGTCTCGTTGGTTTATGTGTAGTCCTTCGAGTTTGATGTTTCTGTGTTGTGCGTTGACGTTCCTCGTCCCTTTTGCTTTTCTCTGTGTTATTGCATTAGGTGTTTTTGGGTTTGCTGTGGGTGCTGCAACCTGGTGTTGTTGGAGATCACCTCCTTTGTTTGGTATTTTGTTGTTGGTACTGCAAACAGGTCTGGTTGGAGATCCCCTCCCTTCTTAGATGGTATTATAACATTTGAGGTATCTGAACTTAGAAGTGGAAGAACATTCGTGTTCCACGTGATAGTTGAAATAATTGAGGAAAAGAGATGTCATGATTTTCAAGGACAAGGTTATTTTGTGCTTAAAAAAGCACCTTTACTAAATCATAACAAGTTCATTTCTTGCTTAATTTGTAGACGATTCGGGGTCATGTAGTTTTTGTCCTGTCCGTTTGTCTGTTTGTTCGTCCGCAATACTTTAACCTTGGTAAGGGATAGGACTTCGATATTTTAAATGTATGACCTTCCCATGGATATCAAAATATTTGAAAGTGTGACATTGACCTTTGATTTTGACCATTTAACATTTTTTTAATGATAAAGATGCCGACTGGGCGCATCCGTGTTTTTTTTTCTTTCTTTTTGACAATATGCTAGCAAAGTTAGAGATGGATCTTGATGTTGAAAATTAAGATTGCTAAAGATAATATTTGATAAAAGATTTTCCAACTTAAAATGCAGGCTCAATATTGTCTAACTTTTTGTGAAGTGTGATATGCATTTATCTTTGAATCATCATTTCTAGATTAATTCGGTGTACTAAACATGCAAAAATATATTCTAAAATAATATATATTTCTAAATATTTCAATTTAGGTTGATTTAGACTTTGAAGTTTTTGATATGGATAGAGACGGTGAACTAGAGCTTCCACCAATATATTTCAGTCGCTCAAAAGGTAAAACAGCTTCAGGTAATAAAAGAGTTGAGCCTTCATTCTAGGCTTGTTGAAAAATCACAACTATTAAATATATATGGGATTTAATTGAACTCACCACTGTTAAGCTCAGAGTGAGTAAGTTACACATATTAATACAGTATTATGTATGGCAACTGGGGATAAACTGTAAATGACGTTTTATGAGACTCAAGTTTTGCAACTAAATGTCCCTTGCTTGAATTTGAAATCACATTACAAATTTTTATCCCACTTCGCAGCTACCATTCCTACCAAACCTTTTTCAATCTCACTTGACCTGTATTTCGTGGTGTAAACATGAATTGATTTTTTTCTAATGATTTTCCTTGGAATGTCCGGAAACCACAAAATATTGAATTTTTCTCTAATTTTCAAGGGGCATAACTCTGAACGTAATTGAAGAAAATGACCCTTAATTCGAACGCAGCACATTTAAGGCCTTCCATGACGTCATTGACAAAATTTGATGTCAGTTTTGATAGCTATTTTCAAGGAATAATTAAATTGGCCAAATAAGATGGATATATGATATGATATGATTTATTCAGGTAAAACCAAGTCAACAGGGCAATATATCAAGATTACAGCAAAATAAAACATAACAAAATAATGAAATTTAAAATAAACAAAAAATGGTAATGGAATAAAGAGCAATATATTTGCTACAAATACAATGAATGAAATATAAAACTGAGGTAGTTTGTATATATATTAGGAATTTGTAATAAAAAACAAGAAAATCAGATTATGAATTTGGAGAGTTATGATTTCATCTTGTAATTATATAAATATAAAAACTGAAATAACTATCACAGGAGCTTTAAGATATATATTTAACTATCACAGAAACTCTAAAATAAGATATTGCACCTTAATAACTATGATTTAAACCCAAGGATAACCCATGAAAGCTTATAAGCTTATTTCCAATGGGGTCCTTAGAAATAAAAATCAAGAAGTTAGATAAATAAATAAATATATGATGTTAATATATTAATGTAATATATGAGGTTAGTAAATATTTGAAGAAGAGAATAATTGATAGGAAAATCAACACAGACAAAAATTCAACTCAAAAGATACAAACTAAACTAAAACTAAAAACTAAACTAAAACTAAACTAAACTAAAACTAAACTAAACATAAATAAAAGACTTTGGCTCAGACATCAAAAATGGTTTAGGCAAGGACAAAAATTGGGCTTAAAATCCCTGTAACTTTGGTCATAATAACTAATTAAAATTTGGCAGATTAAATATAATAATTTAAAAATAAATAAAAGTTGCATTTTCACTCTCTCGGCTTTTAAGATTTAGATGTTCTTTTAATGATATTTTGAAGTTTTCTTTTCCAGATATTTCTTTGATGTTTAGTGGCAGGTCATTCCAGTCTTTAATAGCATTGTAATAAAAAGTACATGGACTGCAGTAATTGTTGTTTGGCACTATATAATTCTTGGAACTGCATGATCTTGTGGCATATCTACTCTGTTCAGATACAAGGGTGAAACCATTTAGCATGTAACTAGGACAATTCGCATTGTGGATGTTAAATACATGATGCAGCCTTAATTGTGTCACTCTTTGACTGATGTTTAGCATATTTAATGATTCCAAGATGTTACAATCAATTTTCTCTCTAGGACCTAATTTAAAAATAAATCGAACCATTTTGTTTTGGCATACCTGTAATTTGTGTTTCAACTGTTTATTTAATCCTGCATACCAAGATGAACATGAATAGTCAAAGTAGCACTGTATAAGGGCTGATGCCAGTGTCATCCTGTCCCTCACCCCCAAGAAATTTGCCTGTCTGTATAGAAACTTCAATCTGGTATTTACTTTCTGAATAATAGAATGAACTATGTTCTTCCCATTAAGGAATTTATCAATGTTTAAACCAAGGTATTTCACATGATCAGAAGATTTTATCGAATGTCCATTACAAGTTATAGAGAAATCCGAGACCTTGTTCAATTTTTTAGGGGGACCAAACAGCATACATTCTGTTTTACCTAAATGGAGGGATAATTTATTGTCAACAAGCCAGTTAGAGCATTGTTCAAGTACCTTGCCAAGTTTCATAGAAATAACCCCTGGATCTTTATGGGCAAACAGGATGGCACTGTCATCAGCATATAGAATTAATTTACAATCATCGTCTATGCTCATGATCATGTCATTTACATAGACGAGAAACAACAGGGGACATAAGATACTGCCTTGAGGCACTCCACAAGTGACCTTGCCGGGTTTTGATGAAACTTTATCAATGCAAACAAATTGCTTTCTCTCGGAGAGATATGACCTGAACCATTGGGTGGATTCTACACCCATACATGAGAGTTTACTACACAGTATCTCATGATTGACCGTGTCGAAGGCTTTTTGTAGATCTAACATTACCATACCGGTGAATAAGCCTTTAGAACTGTTGTCCCTGATGTGATCTAGGAGGTGGATCAAACAGGTATCTGTGGAATACCGACTTCGGAATCCAGATTGTAACTCATATAGGAGACTGTTACCGTTCAAAAATTCAGCAAGCTGTGTGTAAATACTACGTTCTAGGACCTTTGACACAATACTCAAAATGCTTACTGGACGATAATTTCCAACTTCCAGTGCGCTGTTTTTCTTGAAAAGTGGCTTAACTCGTGCTACCTTCATGTCATCTGGTACCACACCACTCTCTATTGATTGGTTAATAATAGCAGTGATGGGTAATTTTAAAACACATGCTCCATCTCTTATGAACCTGGATGGAATCTCATCTAACCCTGTGCTTTTACTAAGGTTTAGCTTCAGTAGTTCTTTAAAAACAAATTCTTCACTTACAGGTTTTAAGTTCATTTTGATGTTGTTTTTGTTTCTTTTCTGATAAAATTCTTTAAAAATTTGACTATCTACAGTAAACAGATTTTTGCCCCTTGGAAGAATATTCACAAGTTTTGCAGCCACATTTGTAAAGAAATCATTGAAATGGTCTGCTATGCCTTTAGGATCGTGGCATATTTCATCTTGTATTTTCAATACTACTTTTGCTCCATCATTTTTACCTTTGTACCCTAGGTTCTTTAGTTGTTGCCACAATTTCTTTGGCTTATTTTTGTTTTCTTCAATTTTACTAGAGAAGTAATTTGATTTTGCTACTTTTATTTCTCTTTGCACTTTATTTCTCAATTTACAAAAACTTTTGTAATCAGTATCTATGCCATGTTTTCTAAATTTATATAAGTATTTATCTCTCTCTTTTATCAGTTCTATAATTTCTGTTGACATCCATTCTTCAGTTCTACATTTAAGTCTTATTTCCTTTATTGGAGCAACACAATCCAAGATCGACATAAAATTTTCTTTAAAACATTGCCAAGATTTGTTCACACATGAAACATCTATCTGAGATAACCAATCAACATTTTTCTACGACATAGTTTTTCATAGATCTTATTCGAATGTTATTATGCGTTTTGAAGTGTCCTCTAGATATTTTTCTAGAGCAAAAAGTAAGTAAATGATCACTGAGACCTATAGAAATGACACCACTTTGATAAATTTTTTCTTTACAGTTACATAAGATATGATCAATAACAGAAAATGTGTTGTTAGCCAATCTCGTAGGTTCATCAATAATTTGATCCAAGTTAAACATCCTTAATACATCCCTGTACTCTGATGACAGATGGTTGACTTTGTTGAAACAGATATTCATATCACCCAAAATGATAATTTCACAGTCTGTTCTCAATTTAGATAGACTTTCCTCGAGTATCGTTGTAAATTTTGACTGATTCGGAGGTCTATAGCATACCCCAACAATAATAGGTTTCGTTTTCGGTAAATGAATTTCAGCCCATAGAGTTTCATCATCATCGGTCGAAACATCATTACGAATACAGAAAGCATAGCAGTTTTTAACAAACATACATACTCCTCCTCCATTTCTGTTGCGATCTTTGCGGAGAATACTGTATCCATTTATCATAATCTCACCATCTGTAACAGTTTCGTCCAGCCAAGATATGGAATGAAATAGTTTATGTATCAGTATAGATGCTATATCATAATTTATCTATTAACTATTGATATATGCTCCCCGACCGTCGGGTTGTCACGTGACATGTATATTTTCGTAGATCAACATTGGTACTAGAAAATCAGATGGCGCAAGGTGAAACCTTATCATTCAAAGAAAATATTGATACCATACTACAAAGTGGGATTTTATTCACCTACTTCTTGCTGGGGAAATCTTTGATAAAGAACGACTACTGGAAAAATCGAGAAAAATATACCCATTTCATAAAAAATTACCGACACTGGTCCAAATGGCAGAAAATTCAAAAGAAACTATAGAATGTAAACGTCCCCCCCAGTTGAATTATTGAAGAACACCTATCACTTAAAATGTGTGCAAAATTTCACTTTAATTTATGTACGGTAACATCTTGCGCCGTTGCAGTTTTTCTGACAGGTGCTTATCGGTAGTTCGTTCGTTTACCATATAAACGTTCTGCGGAATCAGATTTATTCAAGGGACGTAATCGCGTTGGTTAATATTGCTCTCTGTAAATTCCGAATGCTTTTTAAATGTTAATTTGAATAAACTTTTCATTTCAACATATGAAAAAATATGAAGCAATATTTATTCAAGTCTGTTAAATTTCATTTCACTTTTTGTATATTGAGCTGTGAATCGCGGGAAAGGGGGTGGGGGGGGGGGGGCGCCACGCCGGGGTGTCGGTCGTGCCGGTCACCGTACTAACCCATGAACCCAATGAACATGAAATTAACATGATGCTGCATATTATCGGACATGCATTAGAATTGCATGGATCGATCATATTAATTCGTAAAATTTATTTACATACATTATACGTCCCTTTAATAATCATTTCAGAAAAAAAAAACTTGTTCGACGTGTCAGTGACGCCATTGACCGCAATGGGATCGATAACATACATAATTTTTTCACTTTTTATCCCAAAATTTCTAAATGTTATGGATTCTCTGGTTTCTTGTTTTAGAAAGGAAACCTTATCTAGTATATACTGGTATAGTTCTATGTTCCAACAGGTAATTATAGATCCAATATTATTTTTTCTAGACATCGGGAAAAAATAAGGGTTAAAAAAAATTCAACTGATACGTGCTTCCTAGCAGAAAAAAAATGATCTGGATTGGAAATAGAGAAATCGGCAAATTTCTTGGATGATGTCCATTGTCATATAATTAATATTAAAATCTAGGTATACTTTCATACTGATTTAAAATTTAATTTTAATGTGTCAGAAGACACATTCGCAAGGTTTTTTTTAAACATTTTTCAGTGTATATTTTCTTTAACAAAAATAAATAAAAACACAAGCCATGCAAAAGCGTAGCTGACATTGAAAAGCACTTATAATTGACAACTTGCAATAGGCCTTATTGCCATTAGCGCGCTCTCTAGTGTTGGAGATAGAAAGGCTCTATCAGTGGGGGCAACGCGGCGGCGTCATTGTCAACAACAAAGCGCGCGCTATTTGAAAAGCAAATGTGTAATGTTCAAGGACGTACGATAAATTGTTAGCTAATTTGATGAATTTTGACTTGAAAAAATAATAATGAAAAAAAAATGATTTAAAAAAAAGATTAAAATAATAAACCTTCATTGTAATTAGAGGAGTTTGAGAGGTTATGAGCGCTATTTAAAGACAAACTTATACAGCACGCCTACACGCACGTACCGTACACCAGTTTAGTTAACTATTTAGACATACAAAGAAAGAAATAAACGACCAAAAGTATGCAAAAAAAAAAAAGAATAATTAATAAATAAACAGTAAACATGTAACAAATCTTTAACAAAGACAGAGAGAAAGACGGTAAATAAAGCCGGGGGCTGGATAAAAAAAAAACCAATTCGATGTTTCCTCCTTGCATTGATATAAATTTTTTGACCAAAAAAAAAATCCAGCCATATTCGTTTATCTATAACCTATCTTGTGAATATAAGTCAAAACTGATCCGCATCTGATATGACAAGGTGTGTGTGTGTGTGGGAGGGGGGGGGGGTAATTCAGTCCTAACCAGACGTGCCGTAAGGAACGGGTCTTTTTCATGGTGTAAAATTATATGATTTGGTATTTAAGAGACCCTCCATTTGGGTGTCAGTTGTAAAAAACATTCTATCATCTTTTTAATGTAGACCTTCACTTGAAAAAAATATGAAACGTATGACCATGTTTTCTGCGCCATGCAGTTTATGATAATATTCTAGTGTTAGTATGATAGCAGAATCTGAATCATAACTCTAATATACTGAAATCTGAATCTAATAAACATGATGGTCGGGTTGGAAATGTCCTGTGGTTATTTATCAATTTGGGGAGAGTATGAATTTTCATTAAATTGTCAGAGACAACCCGGGCCACCTTTTACCAAATTGTAATTTTGAAATTATCCCCCCCCCCGTTATTATCGCAAAGTTTTCCTCCCAGTAAGTCCGACATTCATTCCCAATACAATTTATCGTTACTCTTTACATCGCCAAAAACAAGTCTAAAAATATATACGTTTGGAACTTGACAGAGTGATTTGTTAAAACTTTATTTTGAATTGTTATTATATATTTTTTTTCCATAATCTTTTTCTTTCTTTTGTTTGCGGTTTGTGTGTTGACAACTTGTCTATCGTGATCTGACACTTGATGCAACTTCAAGAAGGAAAACAATACTAGTATACTCAATTATTATACTGGAAGAAACGAGGGATAATAATGCGATTATTTTAGGAGAGGGGAGTTAAAGAGTGGCGTATTGTGATTTTGAAAGAAAAAAAGGTTTTGCCTACCCTTTTCTAAACCAAGATCTGCCATTGAATTTGAAAATCATGTTAAAGATGTGAAATATCAATAGGGTGTGTGTGTGTGCGTGGGGGGGGGGGTGTTTGCCCCTCTCTCAGTCTAAAATCAATGCATGTTTTTCAGCAAAGGGTATGCCGCGATGGTGGTCTTCAGTTACCCCCTTATACATTATTATTCATTGATTTTCTTATCGTAATTCTCATATATTTTTCACATCGATTATGGTCAGTTGAGAAGATGCTCAACTATGAAAACGTACTTTAATGATATAGACAGATGAACAACATTTCAGTATGATATAAACCGATTCATTTTAAAAGCCTTGGACAGAACAGGGCGGATGCAGAGTTGAACTGAAGTGGCCCGGGGGAGGGGTTCATTCCAATGGGCCGATGCGAGGCACGAAGTGCCGATTGGGGAAGGGTATACGAGATAGGGTTGCTACTTCTGTAGTTGGGTGTCCAGGGTAGCTTCAACGTAAATGTTATATATAATTTTACTGGTGCGATCATCATCATAAAATAGTGCACATTTTTCATTTTTTCAGCTATTTGAATATTCATGGGATAAGATAACACAAGTATTTCATAGATGGCGACTTCCATAAGTTTTTTTTTTTTTGTAATTTTAAATGTAGTTGCATGAAACAACCTGCAGTACATTTAATCTTCAGCTTGTAGGTTTTGAACTTTGAAATTGACAAGAAACGAAACTGAGGTGGCACTGTTTTCGAAAAAGTAAAAGAAACACATGCTATTTTCCACAAAAATCCACAGGACATTGACAAAATCCGCTGTAGATTGCCGGTAATCCGGCACTTTTCATAAAGACTGCCTGGGATATACCAAATACTACCCCTGCCAGTCGAGCTGGGAATCCCCTGTGGTTTGCCTTTTTTCCTTGATGAAGGTCGTTTTCTCATGAACTGAAGAAATAGGAAAACCGGGCCCAGGGGGTGGGGTGGGGGTGGGGGGGGGAGGGGGCTTGTTCTCGGACATCAGTCCAGAACCCCCCCCCCCCCCTTGAATTAAACCGTTTTACACAATCTTTGCTTTTCATTTCCCCAATATACTTTGTAATTGAAGAATCAGTTATCAAAATCATTGTGCACACAATCGGACTGGTCTATTTACTGTCTTAGGACAGTGCACCTTTGATTCTAATTATGTTCAATGCAATCATTGAACATCTGGAAATATCTTTCCTCCGATTCCGTGTCATTTTTCACATGTTTGAAACAAAAACTAATGTAATATGTAAAGACAGAAGATCTATGCAACATTCTATTGACAAATTTAATATTGAATTGAAGAGCAGAGCAAAGAAATCGACGCGTTCTATGATATTTTATCGCTTTGCAACGTTGCCCCCAGAAATTTCCCGAACTAAGTACTCTTAGTGATTTTCACGCTAGAGAGTTACATAAGGGACGTCACTCTTACGTTAATGGCAATAAGGCCTAATTAGGCCTTATTGCCATTAGCGCGCTCTCTAGTGTTGGAGATAGAAAGGCTCTATCAGTGGGGGCAACGCGGCGGCGTCATTGTCAACAACAAAGCGCGCGCTATTTGAAAAGCAAATGTGTAATGTTCAAGGACGTACGATAAATTGTTAGCTAATTTGATGAATTTTGACTTGAAAAAATAATAATGAAAAAAAAATGATTTAAAAAAAAGATTAAAATAATAAACCTTCATTGTAATTAGAGGAGTTTGAGAGGTTATGAGCGCTATTTAAAGACAAACTTATACAGCACGCCTACACGCACGTACCGTACACCAGTTTAGTTAACTATTTAGACATACAAAGAAAGAAATAAACGACCAAAAGTATGCAAAAAAAAAAAGAATAATTAATAAATAAACAGTAAACATGTAACAAATCTTTAACAAAGACAGAGAGAAAGACGGTAAATAAAGCCGGGGGCTGGATAAAAAAAAACCAATTCGATGTTTCCTCCTTGCATTGATATAAATTTTTTGACCAAAAAAAAAATCCAGCCATATTCGTTTATCTATAACCTATCTTGTGAATATAAGTCAAAACTGATCCGCATCTGATATGACAAGGTGTGTGTGTGTGTGGGAGGGGGGGGGGTAATTCAGTCCTAACCAGACGTGCCGTAAGGAACGGGTCTTTTTCATGGTGTAAAATTATATGATTTGGTATTTAAGAGACCCTCCATTTGGGTGTCAGTTGTAAAAAACATTCTATCATCTTTTTAATGTAGACCTTCACTTGAAAAAAATATGAAACGTATGACCATGTTTTCTGCGCCATGCAGTTTATGATAATATTCTAGTGTTAGTATGATAGCAGAATCTGAATCATAACTCTAATATACTGAAATCTGAATCTAATAAACATGATGGTCGGGTTGGAAATGTCCTGTGGTTATTTATCAATTTGGGGAGAGTATGAATTTTCATTAAATTGTCAGAGACAACCCGGGCCACCTTTTACCAAATTGTAATTTTGAAATTATCCCCCCCCCCCCGTTATTATCGCAAAGTTTTCCTCCCAGTAAGTCCGACATTCATTCCCAATACAATTTATCGTTACTCTTTACATCGCCAAAAACAAGTCTAAAAATATATACGTTTGGAACTTGACAGAGTGATTTGTTAAAACTTTATTTTGAATTGTTATTATATATTTTTTTTCCATAATCTTTTTCTTTCTTTTGTTTGCGGTTTGTGTGTTGACAACTTGTCTATCGTGATCTGACACTTGATGCAACTTCAAGAAGGAAAACAATACTAGTATACTCAATTATTATACTGGAAGAAACGAGGGATAATAATGCGATTATTTTAGGAGAGGGGAGTTAAAGAGTGGCGTATTGTGATTTTGAAAGAAAAAAAGGTTTTGCCTACCCTTTTCTAAACCAAGATCTGCCATTGAATTTGAAAATCATGTTAAAGATGTGAAATATCAATAGGGTGTGTGTGTGTGCGTGGGGGGGGGGGGTGTTTGCCCCTCTCTCAGTCTAAAATCAATGCATGTTTTTCAGCAAAGGGTATGCCGCGATGGTGGTCTTCAGTTACCCCCTTATACATTATTATTCATTGATTTTCTTATCGTAATTCTCATTTATTTTTCACATCGATTATGGTCAGTGGAGAAGATGCTCAACTATGAAAACGTACTTTAATGATATAGACAGATGAACAACATTTCAGTATGATATAAACCGATTCATTTTAAAAGCCTTGGACAGAACAGGGCGGATGCAGAGTTGAACTGAAGTGGCCCGGGGGAGGGGTTCATTCCAATGGGCCGATGCGAGGCACGAAGTGCCGATTGGGGAAGGGTATACGAGATAGGGTTGCTACTTCTGTAGTTGGGTGTCCAGGGTAGCTTCAACGTAAATGTTATGTATAATTTTACAGGTGCGATCATCATCATAAAATAGTGCACATTTTTCATTTTTTCAGCTATTTGAATATTCATGGGATAAGATAACACAAGTATTTCATAGATGGCGACTTCCATAAGTTTTTTTTTTTTTTTTTGTAATTTTAAATGTAGTTGCATGAAACAACCTGCAGTACATTTAATCTTCAGCTTGTAGGTTTTGAACTTTGAAATTGACAAGAAACGAAACTGAGGTGGCACTGTTTTCGAAAAAGTAAAAGAAACACATGCTATTTTCCACAAAAATCCACAGGACATTGACAAAATCCGCTGTAGATTGCCGGTAATCCGGCACTTTTCATAAAGACTGCCTGGGATATACCAAATACTACCCCTGCCAGTCGAGCTGGGAATCCCCTGTGGTTTGCCTTTTTTCCTTGATGAAGGTCGTTTTCTCATGAACTGAAGAAATAGGAAAACCGGGCCCAGGGGGTGGGGTGGGGGTGGGGGGGGAGGGGGCTTGTTCTCGGACATCAGTCCAGAACCCCCCCCCCCCCTTGAATTAAACCGTTTTACACAATCTTTGCTTTTCATTTCCCCAATATACTTTGTAATTGAAGAATCAGTTATCAAAATCATTGTGCACACAATCGGACTGGTCTATTTACTGTCTTAGGACAGTGCACCTTTGATTCTAATTATGTTCAATGCAATCATTGAACATCTGGAAATATCTTTCCTCCGATTCCGTGTCATTTTTCACATGTTTGAAACAAAAACTAATGTAATATGGAAAGACAGAAGATCTATGCAACATTCTATTGACAAATTTAATATTGAATTGAAGAGCAGAGCAAAGAAATCGACGCGTTCTATGATATTTTATCGCTTTGCAACGTTGCCCCCAGAAATTTCCCGAACTAAGTACTCTTAGTGATTTTCACGCTAGAGAGTTACATAAGGGACGTCACTCTTACGTTAATGGCAATAAGGCCTATTGCATGCAAAAGTTGATGAAAATTGAAAGTAAAGCGTGACCTCAAGTTCCTATTCATCGCCCACGCTGCACTGACATTGGAAATCTTCTCCTCGATTTTATATAATTAAATTTCATAAATTTTATTTGAATTCCATGTCCCCTGAAAGTGAATTAACACTTATAGATTCTTCATGAGATCGACGATATACATGGTAGTGCGTCTGACAGAAATTTAAAGAGCGGTCATTGATTTATGGGGCCGGGAAAGGGGTGGGTGGGGCAAGAGGACTTTTCAGTGTATGTATAATGGCTTTGTTTTGGATGGTATTTTTCTCTCCTTTTTTGCATTTTCAGATCATGAATTTATTTGACAGCCGTCCAGACAGGATTATTATTTACAGCAAATGCAATATTCAGAGATTTTTGGGGTCAAATCTATAGCCGGATTTCATGCAGCAATCATGTTTCCCTTCGCCTTTCAAAATAATCGAAAGGTTACTCCTTTATTATAATATCGGATCCTTGTCGTAACAAACATTTGTATGTACACGTATGTATATGATCAATAAATGTGCCTCGGAATGGTCGAGCAGCTCCCGATAGTTTCGTGACAACATGATGGGGGGGGGGGGGGGGAGAGAGACAACAGACAAAGTGATCCACCAAAATTTAGATAAACGACTGTCCTATGACAAATTTGATGTTAGCATTAAGCAAATTTGTTGAATATTTTCAGTATCTTAAATCTGTTATTTGACCGATGACCCAATCTATTTTTTTTTTTTGCATTGTAGATTTCAAATAAAATAATTGTAAAGCTGAAACAAATTAATGGTGCGTGAATAACACTTGCTAGGAGCTTGAGAATATTTGTCATTTTTTCCTTACACCATAAGATGGACCAACATTTTAATAACTGGTACATTTGTATTATGGGACCTATCCTTAACAGCCACCTTGTACGAGATGTTCTGCAAGTACAGCAATAATTCATTTACGTATCTTTGTTACATGCCATGCTGGTGTCAGTAGCGACATGTATCTTTTGAAAGCAAAGTCAAGCTTAAATTTCAAATCTTCGTATCTGCTCTTGCCATGCACATAGAAATTTGTGTACATGTTGACCTTGAAAGCCCTCTCATGCTCGGCTAAATGCTTCAGGCAGACAAACTATCAAAACAAAAGCAATTTACCCCCCCCCCCCCTCCCCGCTCTTGGAGATTTTAGCATAAAGTCTAGTACAAATCAATTTTATGATATAAGAATTTTCTTTATTGTATATTCAAAGTAATATTTCTTCATCTGTAATGTGTGTGGTTGTTCAAAGTTTATTATTCAAGCATTCACTCTTCAAGACAAGGATCTGAAATAGAAAAAAAAATTGACTAATCACTATATAAATCTAGCTTTTAATTTAAAATCCAAACTGTATGGTACAGCTTGGACACAAAATTCATTACAAGTTGGTTATGTACATGTATGTCCTAGAGACAAAAGAAGAATTTGCATTGATATAGGCTATTATTATTTCATGCATAGCTAAATAAGCCTGGTATGGCTATAGTCTTAGAATATTCACTATAGATAGTAAATTTATGCATTTATTTTATTAAATTTCTTTTTTAAAGCATTATAATATTCCTAAATATGCAAAGCAAATGTTACTCTACACATAAATTTAAAAATTCTCTACCTGCAAAAATATCCAAAATGAACAGTACTGTGTCACAGTGTGGCTAAGATACATGTGTTTCTGAAACTTTCACAGTGTGTGACAATATTTCTTTTCATGCAGCAGCTGGTGTGAAATCCATTCTTCCTAAGTTAACATTCTAAAGAAAAAAAAACAATAATTGGTACTTGAATATTTCGATATTTCGGTGCACATACTACTGCAAGTATAACTTACTGTACAAGTGTACTCATGCAAACATTTTAGGTACATGTTTTGAAAACAACATATACATGGGCACATTAGTATCACATTCGCCCTTTTCCCTCATCATTCAACTTTCGTACGAACTGATATAATAATCTACAAGTGTCTAAAGTATTCACATAAAGTTTAGCTACTATTCAGCTTTGCAATAACAGTGTAACTAAAGTAAAACGCGATGAAATTCTGTCAATTACACATACATTTCACACATGTCTCTTGGTAATCCAACGAGTTTCCTTTTATTTCTATGGATAAATTGATTCCATGATGTAATTATACTAATTTTATGATATTTCCTTTATACAGCACCAGTTATTGAAGTTTGATATCGCTTATACTTACCAAAATCTGCCTTTTTTCGTTTTACCCGCTCTGTAAACTGTTGATTCGCACCTGTTCGTCACCTCAAACTTCTAAGTAACGCAGATCGCATTCTTCGGTGTACGGGGTCACAGAGTACAGATATAGATAAGGGGTCTTCTCAAAAGTATATTGACTCGGCGATGTGTCAGTGATGAAGTCACAGGCACCAGATTCCTACAAAGAAAATTAAAACTCAATCTTCAACACCCGTTTCTCTTCTCTTTACTCTTTCTTTAAGGCACGACAGCTTCCATGTTTAAACGCCACCCCCCCCTCTTTACCCCCTCGATATCGTAAGTTTCAAAAGGATTTCTTCATTAAACTACATATCAGTATTTTCTACAGATATTTTTCTTCACGATCGTAACCTACTTATCATTTATTATTCGTGCATTTAGCCGCAATTAATCCAAATACCTGAAATGGAGTCGAAACCTACACTTTACGCTATTCTTAGCATGTGCAGTACCGTTAGTTTGAGTTGTCATCCTTGCCGCTAACGGTAAAGTGTAGGTTTCGACTCGATTTAAAACATGGGAGCTGTCATGCCTTAGAGAAAGGTAAAGAGAAGACAAACGGGCGTTTAAAAAAGGGTTATTATTTTTCTTTTTAGGAATCAAGTGCCTGTGGATGAAGTAATATGTCTTGTTTTTTGTATAAATGCAATTTTATCTAGTAAATAAAGGAATCAACGATAACGAAAGCTAATAAATGTGTTGCTATCTAACCTGACGACATGGGGTCCATGACGTCATATGACGTTACGTTATTTGGCGGAAAAAACATCTACGTCATTTCTATGGAAGGCCTTAAATGTGCTGCGAACTTGACCTGTATTTCTTGGTGTAAAAGCTATATCAAAGAATGACTTGAATATCTGTAACTGTTTTCTCTTTTTTGGCGGGAATATTATAATTTCAACTCACATTCCGAATGACAAATTTATTTGACAGTTGTGTTTTTGCATTGGGTGTTTTGCTGTGGTTGCTGCAACCTGGTATTGTTGGAGATCCCCTCCTTTGTTTTGCAATCACCAGAACGTCAAGCCAGGCACCAATGACAGCTACACATCCAACAACACTAAAAGAAACGTTGACTTTGCATCACGTATCACTGCATGGTTCAACAACGTATACTAAAATGTCGGGACGCACAGCAGCACTTTATCATCAAATGAAGAATGGGGAACACACAACCGATGAATGGTCAACCGGTAAACCAATGTTATATATTTAAAACTTTGAAAATGTTGCTAAAGCAATTTATAGTAAGGTTAGGTATCAATTTTTTACAGCAAATGAGCTGTATTTATTTATATCACATATGGTTTTTGTAAATCAATGCGCAATAATGGCGTTATTCGACTAATAAAATGTGCTTTCTATGTATTTTTAAATGTCAACAACAGTCCCTATTTCTACATTTAACGTGTATAAAATGCTTCATAATATTTGTCCTTGGTCTTCATAATTCTGATTAAAATTCGTTCGGAAACAAGAGACATTTATTCTAATTCTATTCCCAACCCATAATGACCAACTATTCTTATAATATGAAGCTCATATCTTTCTAAGATTAAAAAAAAAAATCCGTATTTTACATACAGTTAGCAAGAAGAAGGCAAACAAGGTATACCTATCAGATTATATGTAATTCCCTGCCTTACAGACAGCTGAAGTGACAACCATAGCGGTCGCTGGTGTAGTAATGGTAGTGATAGCTGTATGCTGCTGTAGACGGGTGTGTCTGGCTGCAACCAAGAGACGTAAAGTAGATGACGAAACAAAACAATGGTACAGCGCCGAGCAGTCCAAAGTTTAACGCCGAGATGACGATATCTAAAAAAATCCTTTAAGCTAAATACGAAATTTCGATAACTACATATTTAATGGGCTATATGATTGGGATTTTCTGTTTCTTTGTTTCGTATTTAAGATTGCTATACACAAACGAAACGAATATTATTTTTTTAAAGATTATATAAACATTTTCGAAATGGCGATTTTTCACAATTTTCCTTTGTACAGTGTTGCTTTCGTGAAAACCATTCTTTGACCACTTTCATTCAAATATCAGATTAGAACGATCAGATGATTTCTCCCTATTTCTCAGTAAGTAAACTTTAAGAAACAATGTACATGTCTTTTCAGGTCGGCTTCTAGTCTGCCAAATTGTAGAAATGTGTAATCAAGGAGAGACAACTGTTTCTACTTTTTGCTCTCCGTAACTGAGTATAAAATTACATTTCTTCAACAATATCTTTGAAAATTTATCTTAATAAGCCTTGGATGTAGACATGGAAGCATCCCATTTAATAACTTTGCAGCAAAATACAACCATAAGATGTGCCAATGTGGGTCGATGGCATTTTAGTGCGCACAAATGTACATAACTACATATAAAACAAAGGAGGGGATCTCCAACAACACCAGGCTGCAGCACCCACAGCAAAACTCCAAAACATCCAATGCAAAAACACGGAACAGACAAGCACAGGAAGAGACGGAAAAGGACAAGGAACGTCAACGCACAACACAGAAACATCAAACACAAAGGACCACACATAAACCAACAAGACCAACGGGCAATCGGTTTCGACTTAGGTTTTCCATCTGCTAAGGTAAATAACAGAAGGTGTGGTAATCCTCCTGGATTACGTGCGCACAACCCTCCCACTTTTCCGATTACCCAGAGGTCTCGAAGAACGTACAATTGTGGTGCAAAAACTTCCTCACTGTCAGATGACCACACAAAAATAAGACCACAAAACGCATGGGGTTCAAGCAACACAGATGAATATGTAAATGGATATCAAAAGACGGCGTTCGTAATACAATCTGTGCTCTGTCGCCGCGAGCTCATGTATGTTACCACCGAGTAGTCCGACTGACATTCAGAGTGGAAAGGTGGTTGGGGCCCAAGCCGTTTGATGCGTGGACATTGCTCGTCATGAAGTCCCATCGTCACAGTCAGTGAGAGTGCAAGTTTTAAGAGACTGTAGATCGGCCAAGTACAAAGCCTTGTGTCCGTCTGGTGTCAGTAGGATTATATCCACGGTATAAAAGACGTTTGATAAATCTGCCGCATTTTCGATAGTTATGCTGTCTATCTTTGGTCCTTCTTATCTTGTTAATTATGTCACCATAAAATGCAGGTTGTGAAATACCCAAAGTAATATACTCTGTTATCTGTATTCATCCGAATTTCAAAAGAAGTTGACAATAACTTCTGTAAAATTTCAAGAAAGGCTTTACTAGTTTGTGAAAGCGAAAACCTTGTCCTAAATGTTTCCTGGTTAGTTGTAAATTTCTACTATGAAAATCCAAAACATCAGTACATGTTCTAGCATACCGGATGAGCTGTGAAATGTAGATACCATAAGACGGTAATATGGGAACATCACCGTCAAGCTAGGGGAAAGGGGTAGGGCCACGAAGCCCCTAAAACGACCCTGCAATTTTCCTTACAATCAATCTTAATGAGAAATACTTGATATATTACATGAAATATAATGAATATTTCCCGCACCAACCGAAGCATCATAGAAAGTCTTGTGACGTCATCAAATAACGTCATTTTGACGTTATTGACAAAACATGGTCAAAAATGCTCGAAAATTTGTGTTAAGTGGAGAATTTCGATGTGGCCACATGCGTCGTGAAACATAAAACTTTTATGACAAGAAGATATAATGATTATCTTTCATTTGTAATTATTTTTTTCGCGATGAATGTGGCCAATGCTAATTTCAAATAAACATGTAGGTTTTGCAGCAATTTCACGGCAAATTCCCGATTAAGAGGTTTTCAAATGGCTTAAAGCTAGCGATAGAGGCATTATTTACAAAATCTCAACACATTATTTAGTAAAGAACTTTACAAAGTATCAAGTCACAAATGAGTTAAAGAAGATCCTGACGATAATCTCAACAGCACTCACAATAGAGCGCAAAATTAAACATCGACGGACCCCTAGCAAGCTAGAGGTGGGACCAGGTGCCCGGGAGGAGTAAGCATCCCCTGTTGGCTAGCCGCACCCGCCGTCGATGTTAATTCACGATGAAGAACACAGTATATAAAAATCATGTACTGTCTGACGTTATGTCTATATAGAAAGTGCTATGGCGACCATGTCAGGGAAATATATTCAAAACACTTACTGTCAAACCCCTCGCGGGGAACTTTTTTACGAGCTTCATCGATGATCAATTTATTCAAATGTTAAGAAACAGGGCCGATTTAGCGGCTTCGTGGCCCTACCCCTTTACTATAGAGGTCCGATTACAACTCATTAATCGGCATTAAAATCCTAAAGAAACTTTTCCTTTCAAAATTTTTGAAGTTTGCATAATTGCGACCTTGTAGAATTTGTGAAAATAAAAGCAAACAAAGTCCGAGCGTATGTATATTATTCAACATTTTAAGAAATTAACTTTAGAAATTCTATACATGACCTAAAAATGTATACCAAAGAGCTAATAAGGATTCATGCTTGCTTTGCAGAACGTTTCGTAAAAGCATAATTAAAAAATTGGACAGAAAATTGCATCAACTGCGAGTAGCGCATTGATTAAAACGTTTCCTGTCCAATTATTCGGGTGATACCTACATCAACAGAAAAAATACAAGATTCATTTCTTATCATTTTATATCATCTACTTATGGAAAACAGACTGTTTTATAATCAATCGACGCACAATATTTCGTAAGATCTTGGGATTCCACAGATAAAAAAATTTATACAAATGAAAATGTATACTTTTATATGAAAAAATTTGTAAAATTAATTAATTTTCAGAGACACCGTCCCTTTAAAGTACGATTTGCAAACAAATGAATTAGATCTTGACCAAATGTTGAATCACAAATCTGTCACAGAAAAGATCCCACCATATTTCAAAAGAAAAGAAAATCCTTATATTCCCTGTAGCTACACACCTACAGTTGCATCTAAAATTTACAGTTACAAACGATTCCTGTAGTGTATTGAGTTAAATAACCCCACACTACATCCATTACCTTGCGAATGTTCCTCATCGGATTTCAACTACTCTCCTTGCGGACACGTTGTTACCGGTGACCTTTATATAGTCAGGAACGTAAAGTTGAGAGAATTGTTTAAGACGGGTCCCAATACAGAGAAAGTATGTGCTTTACATGGAACCAAAATTTCATTGTTAGGAATATGCAAGACGTTGGGCAAAGAAAGAGGATGTACAACTCGAGACCCTTTCCGAATGGATGAAATGCATCAGATGGTTGCTTTTATCTAGAATTTACAACTTACTAGCAACTGTGAACACCACATTCGAGTCTATCGTTAAAGACCCTGATGTTATCACAGAGCTGACCTACCTCCAAGAGCATTACGTCTTCACACCATCAGACAAAGCCTCCAATAACTACGCATTTATCTGCAAAAAGTACTATTTCGACAGCCTTGTGAAAGAGTTGGGTTTGACGTCGACATCCTTCTTACACTCCGATAAACCTTTCCGCCTCGGAAATAATAGATAACCACAAATCAGTTCTTACATTCTTTGGCTTTCACACAAATAATTTAGATTTAGATTTACAATACTTATATTGCATACTTAAAATTTATAAAAATCCGTACAAACAACCTTTCATCGCTGGTTCCTCACAATGTTCAACCAAATCTGTATCGATCTTACTCACCAAGGTTTTACTGAAATCAAATCTGGACTTCAAAAATATTGTTCGACGCCGAATCGACGGTATAGTCTCGAAACGGTATTAAAGGCCGTATGGGGTCTATAAAAGAAGACAGGTAATTTTCCTGCCATTTCCTCGCTGACCGCTGTAGGGTTAACATCTCTTATCGCAATCTAATTGGTCCTATGTATCCTTTATAACCCTCTCAATTTTTGATTGACAGCTTCAGATAGGTGAAATTGTGGTATATCTAATTAGCATAATCAAGTATACCTGTCCGTATGTCTTTGATGCCACACACTGCTTGTGTCTCTAGGAATATCACTGGTCAATAGACGCCGCGTTTATCACGCCTACCAAGCTTAGATCACTCAGGCGTGCATATAGATTACCACTCGGTTAAAAAAACGGCCTTTAACCAGATGTGGATTTTAAAGAATTCGAATGAATTTTTAGAACATTTGAAATCCACTCATTTCAATAGAGTCCATTTGATCAAAGTCTTTGATTTTTCGACACTCTATACAACAATCCCACATTCTAAATTGAAAGAAAGACTCAAAATCATAAGTGATGCGTTTACAAGCAAGAATTACAATCGCAAGTATGAATGTATTGTTTTTAATTATGACAAAACCTACTTTGTTAAGGAAAATCCGATTCTAAAAATAAGTACACTGAAGCAGATATTATTCAGATGTTAAACTTCCTGATCGACAACATTTTGTGGTGTTTGGAGGAAAGGTCTTCCAGCAGATTGTCGGATTACCAATGGGAACCAGTTGTGCCCCACTCCTTGCAGACATTTTTCTTTACTCGTACGAAGCTGAATTCATTCAATCTTTGGTCTCTGAGGGGAACAGACCCTGTTTCAAGGATCGGTGTCCCTGAAAATTAATTAATTTTACAAAATTTTGGAATGCATAATCTTTCTTTTCATACGAATGACAAATATGGATAATGACCATATCCCTGTATACAGCGCAAAATCGATAATTCAGAAAATCAGAAACAGAAGGCATACAAAATCAGGATAAAACAGGAATCAAAGCAAACAAACAAAAACCTCCATCATATGAAAAGAAGCGAACTCCCGATATGGGAGTGAAACCAGGTACCCAGGAAGAGTAAGTGTCTCCATGTTAGTATACATTCTCATTTGTATAAATTCAAATTTTCAGGCGAATCTAATGCATACATTCGCAGTTATAGACCTTTAAAAACGTAATTTTGAATTTGGGGTGCGCAGCTCTAATTCATTTCACAGGCGCCCCTACAATGTATTGAGTATTTACAATATAGGTATTTGGAGACTTAATTATTTAAAAAAATTGACAATATTATGGTCGTTACTGCATATTTTCAAATAAAACCTTTTATGGCTCCTTTTATCCTTTTTCTTTACCCTTTGGAATAAATTTTGCGTTTTCAATAAAATTTATTTTCAGGGACACTGTATCTTTCACAAAAATTCTTACGAACTCTTTCAGGAATCTTCGTAACTTTCGATCCCTTAATTCTTCGATGCCTAATTTGTGCTCTATTGTGAGTGCTGTTGAGATTATCGTCAGGATCTTCTTTAACTCACTTGTGTCACACTTATGCCCTTTGCCGTGTGGAGCTCGTAAAAAAGTTCCCCGCGAGGGGTTTGACAGTAAGTGTTTTAAATATATTTCCCTGACATTATCGCCATAGCACTTTCTATATAGACATAACGTCAGACAGTGCATGAAGTTTAAAAATTGTTTTCATTTTCGTGCTTAAACATCGACGGCGGGTGCGGCTAGCCAACAGGGGATGCTTACTCCTCCCGGGCACCTGGCCCCACCTCTAGTTTGCTAGGGGTCCGTCGATGCTTAATTTGTGCTCTATTGTGAGTGCTGTTGAGATTATCGTCAGGATCTTCTTTAACTCATTTTGATCATTTGAGTTCGCACACCCTTGTTTCTTAATTTCCATTTTAAGTATAGAAAGGATATTAGAAAACATCATTTAATCTAAGATTAAATGCATTAAATTTTTTATTCAATAATGAAAGTGTCGAGATTTTCTGAAATTTTTCGCAAGAATTTTTGTGAAATTGGTCCAAGATACGTAGCTTCTAACTTTAACTTCATTTACAAATACATAGACGATGTGTTGTCATTCAATTCAAAATTCGCGGATATCCTAAGCAGAATCTATCCTTCGGAACTTGAAGTCAAAGAAATCACAGAGACAAATAATTCAGCATCCTA
This sequence comes from Pinctada fucata, assembly GCA_028142955.1. Taxonomy (NCBI): domain Eukaryota; kingdom Metazoa; phylum Mollusca; class Bivalvia; order Pterioida; family Pteriidae; genus Pinctada; species Pinctada fucata. The sequence continues at coordinate 20,419,502 of AP027102.1, forward strand.
TTTGGACATAATGTTATCCTACGACACTGATGGTCACTTGAACACCTCACTCTATGACAAACGTGACGACTTCTATTTCAACATCACAAACTTTCCTTTTCTAAGTAGCAACATCCCTTCATCGCCTGCTTATGGCGTGTTCATATCTCAGTTACGCTATGCCAGAGCAAGTACCAAATATACGGATTTTGTTCCGAGAGCTATGCGTCTTTCAAATAAGCTTGGTCAGGGATACGTTTGTGGCCGACTAACCTGGTCACTACGGTCGATATGGGGAACTCGTTATACATTATGATGTTCCACTCTCCAGAATGGTGGACGATATTCTGTCTTAGACCATTTTAATCATCCAACTACCGAATAAACTTGTATCTTCCGAAATAAAAGTAACCGGATGTGACAATTTTACCGAATTGAAGTGACGGGTATTTCATACAAGCAGGAGATGCTGACTCTTCCTGGGCACCAGGTCTCGCTCCCCTCATTGGGAGTTCGCTTCTTTTCATATGGTGGAGGGTTTGTTTGTTTGTTTTTTTTTCGGTTCTTGTTTTGTCCTGGTTTATATGCCTTCGGTTTATGATTTTCTGAATTCTTGATTTTGTACTTTGTATTGGGATATGGTCATTATCCATATTTGGTACCCTTGAAATGTTAAGCAAACATCAACAAATTGTATTTTCAGCAACGAGTTTATTCATGTTTGAGGGACCCTACGTTCTAAAACTAGTGCTATAAACAGACTTCCGTGAAAATTTTGTTGATCGATGTATCAATAAAATTTCTTATCAAATCAGAATCTTCGTTTCTTGAAAAGAACAATGGAAATTAAATGATAAAGTTGTCCTTCGTGTATTTATGGTGCTGTGTTACTGTCTTATGAGAAGGTTGTGTTTATTAAAAAATATACTCTGTTGAAATGATGAAGTGTACCATATTTACATTTAAACCGTTTATGATGGTCGAAACCGAAATAGAAGAAAACAATCTAATAAATTCACGACGAGCGAAAATCTCAACATGATCTAAATCTTATGCCAATGAACCAACTTTGTCATCAGGGAGAAATCTCTCTCTTTTAGAATAATTTATCAAACATTGTTATGGATTATTTACCAATATAACTTAAATCAGTGAAAGTCAAACCCAAAACCAAATAGGGATACAACTTCATGAAAATATGAAAACTAACAAAGATAGAAAAAGTTAGGAAATCCCCAACATTGCAATCAGTTCTCAAGAGAAGAGAAAAAGCAGACAAACACATGGAGAAAATCACACAGCACCATAGAAACATGGAGAACAACACTATCTTATGCACAAACTCAACAGAATCAAGTGGATAAACGAAATTTATTGTTGATGGCGCTGAATTAATAAATAATAATGATAGAACATAGCACTATGGCCATGGACTAGAAATTTGGATAACAAAACTGCGAAAATAAATTCTGAGTGTATTGGCGTAATCTGGGGAATGTATTCTGTAAGAAATACAAAAGTGTCAAGGCATGCCATTCAATAATCCTCTTTACATTCGTTGCGGGTGGCAAGAAAGGAGGGGATCTCCAACAACACTCGGTTACAGTACCCAAAGCAAAACTCCAAAACACCTAATGCAAAAACACAGAGCGGACATCCACAGAAAGAGACACGAAAGGGACAAGAAACACCAACTCACTCTATAGAAACATGAAACACAAAAGACCACACATAAACCAACGAGACCAATGGGTAACCGGTGCCGACTAATGACGACAATCCCAGCAGCACTCACAATAGAGCACAAAATTGAGCATCGACGGACCCCAAGCAAGCCAGAGGTGGGACCAGGTGCCCGGGAGGAGTAAGCATCCCCTGTTTGGCTAGCCGCACCCGCAGTCGATGTTCATGCATGAAAATGGAAACGATATTTAAATACATGCACTGTCTGAGGTTATGTTTATATTGAAAGTGCTATGGCGACCATGTCAGGGAAAATATTCAAAACACTTACTGTCAAAACCCTCGTGGGGAACTTTTTTACGAGCTCCACACAGCAAAGGGCATAAGTGTGACACTAATGAGTTAAAGAAGATCCTGACGACAATCCCAACAGCACTCACAATATAGCACAAAATTGAGCATCGATGGACCCCCAGCAAGCCAGAGGTGGGACCAGGTGCCCTGGAGAAGTAAGCATCCCTTGTTTACTAGCCGCACCCGCCGTCGATATTCATGCACGAAAAGGAAAACAATATCTGAGGACAGCCATCTGTCACGCAAGTAGCAAATGGTGTGGTTATCCGGGATTACTCACGGACAATCCTCCCAGTATTCCAATTACCAAGGACGTTCATTTGTGGTATAAAACAACATCCTCACTGTTAGATGACCATACACAAAGAAGACCTTAAAACGCAGGGGTTCAAGAAACACGGATGAATACGTAAATGGATATAAAAAGAGGGCGTACGTAATATAGTCCGTGCTCTGTCGGCTGTAGCGATGTTAAACGTCTTCATATTGAATAGGATCATTTAAGAACAGATAAATTGGTAGTATGGACCAGACATGCACGTTTCAGGTACTTAACCCTCGTCAGTGATCGTCAAATCTAAACAATGCAATAATCCAAAAAAGTATGAAAGTTACAATGTCGAAAAATCGTACCGAAAGGCGTAGCAGGATGGATGGGATATGATGTTATTGGACGAAATTTTGATAACAAAAATTTTAGAATGCGTTGAAGAAACGATCAACCGAAATTGATCGAACTTGGCTTCATGAGCCCTTGGGGACTTCTGGTCCACCAGCAGTGACACTCACCAAGTGGTATAATTGTTAAACGTCTGCATATTGAATAGCATCGTTTAAGAACAGATACATTGGCAGCATGGACCAGACATGCACGTTTCGGTAACTTAACCCTCGTCAGTAATCCTCAAATCTAAATAATGTAATATGCCAAAACGTATGAAAGTTACTATGTCGAAAAAGCGTACCGAAAGACGTAGCAGGATGGATGGGATATGATGCTACAGGACCCATGTTTTAGAAATTTCAAGAAATTTTCATAACATAAATTTTAGAATGCGTTGAAGAAACGATCAACCGAAATTGATCGAACTTGGCTACATGTGCCCTCGGGGACTCCTGTTCCATCAGCAGTGACACTCACCAAGTGGTATAAATGTTGAACGTCTTCGTATGGAAAAGCATCATTTAAGAATAGATAAATTGGCAGCATGGACCAGGCATGCACGTTTCGGTAACTTAACCCTCGTCAGTGATCCTCAAATCTAAACAATGTAAAATGCTTAATAGCTAGTCTCTGTAAGCATTTGCACTTTTATGAAGGACGCATGGCACGGCATGTCTCAGATTTTTATAAAATTTGTACATAAGGTTGGGTCTGACCCAAAAGTAAAAATTTGATAAAAATTTTCTTAATATCACATCCGGTTGCCATGGAAACGGACATTGAATATTGAAAAAATGCATTTTTGGGCGTTTTTGAAGTCACATACATAATTTGTGCAGCATAATCTAAAACAAACATTGATGAATTATCAGTACCCTATCATTGCTCTTTCAAGTTAAGTAATAATAATGTTGGGTTTGTGGTCTTGTCTATATGTTTCCATAGCAACAACACAGGTACCCTATCAAAATAGTATTTTCGGCATTTTTTCAAAATTCAACGATAAATTACTTACATTTTTGAGTTTTTTATGCAAATAAAACATAAGCATTCACATTGGGACACAGTTTCTGTTCGTTGCTATGGCAACATGACCTCAAATCGCAAAAATGGAAGCAATTTTGGATAATATTTAGAGTCCTTTTTCTACTAGATCATTGAATTTTAATTCAAAGTGATGAAAATTAATTAATGTATTCAAGTAGATCTTTCATTACACGAAAGAAAATTAAAAAAAATATATTCAGGAAATAGCCCTTTGCTATGGGAACGATTGTTTAAATTTGCACATAGGCCCACTTTGAGTCTTTGGATACGGGCATCAAAAGTTAAGTAATCTGAATTTTTTTATATCTAAAATAAAGTTTAGACTTTGCTTTATCGTATATGTAAAAAAAGTTGTGTAAGCCTGTTTCGTTTTTTGAGGTAAAGGATTGGAAAAACAACAAAAAATGCTTATTTCTATAATGTATGGCCAAATTACTATAGCAACCATCAGTTATTTGAAATTTTTTTATTGTATTTTGATAGAGGCTTACTTGATCTTTATTGTTATTGAATTTGAACATCCTGGGATTAATAATTACTGTTTTATGAAAATAAAAAATGGTTGACATGGTAACATATGTTCCCCATAGCTTTTTCACGGTTTTTGAAAGAGCTCCTTGTGTTGGATATTTCCCAACAATTTTTATCTGTTCATCATGATGCAATATTTTAAAAATGACTCTGAAGTTGCAAAATAAGTCATATTAAAGACCATAGTTACTGTTGCCAAGGTAACTTATGTTCATAGCAACAAGTGGGTTCATCTTGAATTTGCTCATTTCATAAAATAAATCCTATTTTTTTATCATATACCCATCAAGAGAAAATGAAAATTGGAAAATACAAACAGCATTTTGAAATCGATATATCAAAATAAGCTTATTATGTTGTCATGGTACCAGCCTTTTTCACAATATCAGACACTACAAGTGAGCTTATTTAAAATTTTATGTCCTAATCTTTAGGATGCATAAAAAATCTTCCACTGATGTCACATATAGACAAAATTATAGAGCTTCAAATATGCTCAATTTTGCCAATTTCTCAACTTTAAAGGCCGTTGCCATGGTAACCAGATGACTTAGAATTAAACTTTTTGTCAAATTCTCCTTTTTTCATTGGTGCCTACTTATGTGTGAAATTTCATGAAAATCGGAGACCATGCGTGCCGAAATTGTTTAAATGGTTACAGAGAATTGCTATTAAAATGTATGAAAGTTACTATGCATGTCGAAAAAGCGTACCGAAAGACGTAGCAGGATGGATGGGATATGATGCTAAAGGACCCATGTTTTCGAAATTTCAAGAAATTTTCATAACAGAAATTTTAGAATGCGTTTAAGAAACAATCAACCGAAATTGATCGAACTTGGCTACATGTGCCCTAGACCTGTGACTCCTGATCCACCAGCAGTGACCCTCACCAAGTCGTATAAATGTTAAACGTCTTCATATTGGCAGCACGGACCAGACATGCACGTTTCGGGTACTTAACCCTCGTTAGTAATCCTCAAATCTAAACAATGTAATATGCCAAAAAGTATGAAAGTTACTATGTCGAAAAAGCGTACCGAAAGACGAAGCAGGATGGATGGGATATGATGCTACAGGACCCATGTTTTCGAAATTTCAAGAAATTTTCATAACATAAATTTTAGAATGCGTTCAAGAAACGATCAACCGAAATTGATCGAACTTGACTACATGTGCCCTCGGGGACTCCTGGTCTATCAGCAGTGACACTCACCAAATGGCATAAATGTTAAACGTCTTCATATTGAATAGCATCATTTAAGAACAGATAAATTGACAGCATGGACCAGGCATGCACGTTTCGGTACATTAACCCTCGTCAGTGATCCCCAACATATTTTGAAATCTTTGTTTTCAATTATAGGGAGATGAACAGATTGTTACACCTTGATAGCTATCCTTGTTTTACAAAAATACATTTTTGCGTGTGTCATGCCATTTGATCTGTCCGAGGATGGAATGGAGACTGATGCAACCGATATGATTACAGCTTTTCCAAGAAATGACAAAAACATATTTTCCTTTAATTTCAATTTTACATCTATCGAGAATAAATCTACAATTAAGACCATTTCACGTAAATCTGACATTTATCAGTTTATCACATTTGCAGAATCCCGCTTCTTTACTTTTCCATGTCTCCCTCTTCTGTGAATAATTTGGCTTTAAAAAGGTAACTCTATCCATCTTAAATCTTCTTATTTTCTTTTTAAAAAACGTGCTTGCAAAATATTCGATTGGACGTATGGTAGTCAGGGAATCTGCACATCTTCCTTTTTATTACGCAATGTGCGAATTAATTTTACGCATTTCATATATTAATCAAATGTCGTACTCACACATTGCAAGAATTAGATAAGATGTTTTGAAAAGAAAATCACTGGAATTGTGAATGTTGTTGTTTCTTAGTAAGTTAGAATAAGGGTTTGGATAAGTGGTTCGAATGCCACTATTTTTACGTGTTATCTGTGAACTATTCTTTGTCTAAGTTGCGTAAGCTGTTAGTAGACCTATCTAATATTATCAATTGTTTTGTTTGAGACTACGTATTAGGTATTCAATAAATCCATAATGAGAAATTTTCAGAAAATTGTGGTATAATTCACTTGGACTCTATCTAACTTAATTTTACATTGAAGTCCAAGAATTGGGATAAGATTGATCAACTAGCTAGCCGTGGTTTGTTGTCCAGTAATACCCCGAGTCGCATGAATCAATCAAATTTGATCGGTTCATGCGACGAGGGGAAGGAGCTGTTAAGATAAGGCGTAAAATCAGCCCTGAAAAGTGGAATTTTAAAAATTGAAATTTCAAGAACTTTTTTATGTGAAATGTATACCTATACTGCATACCATCAGAATATGAAGACAATTTTTATCTGTTTTGCATATTATTGCTAATTTTGGGGTCAAAACTTCTCTTTTTCTCATAGAAATCAATAGAAAACGGAAAATTTTTTTTGAACATTGTTCCCCCCGGATATACAGAAAGCCACTTTTACTGGAGATGTATATCAATGATACATTTTTTTGGCAAAGTGGGGTTCTGTATCTCCGGGGGGAACACATTCCCATAGACGAAAAACCAAAAATGGAACGGGGGTGCATGTTTTAAGAATCGACCTTTTCGCCCATAAAATATAGCACATTTGACTATTTTTCCTCTTTAATCTATCAAAAAATGTAACCTAAATATGACTGAATGAAATATACAAGAATAAGGAATGAAATAAGCAAGAATGATGTTCATTTCTCCACCAAGGTGTATTTCGCGCTAATAGGTTTACATTGTAACCATTGAATACAAAATGAGACCGTATTTTAAGTTCCGGATAGCATTATTTACCAATCAAAGGAATGTTCGAAATCTATTTCTGATACACAATGTAGATATATTTGATGTCTTTTAATTTATATCTATCCATTTTTGGTAAAATATTCTACAATTTTTACGTTTTTTGTCGATATTATCGGTTTTTCTATCCGTGCACCCCACCTCTTTCGACCTTAATTTTAGAATCTTAAGGTTTCTTTAACGAAATGTAAAACATGTAAAAGGTCTGCAAATACATTATATTTCAATTATGATTAATGTTTTTCTGTATACGATTCGCCACGAAGAAGAAATGAGTCACGAGATTTAGGGCTAAATAGGGCCCTTATCTTAACAGGTCCTTTCTGGACAAGAAATCACAGCTAGTTAGTTGTTATTTCTATTCTAATATTGCTTTGCACGAGCTCTACAGCACGTGCATGGGCGGAGCTTATCGAACTGGAAGATTGTTGGATATTTTACACCAGGCGAGTTCTATAGTAAATGTAGGGAGACAATCTCAAGTCATGTTAGAATTCAATATAAAGATTGTATCATTGCTATAAATATTGCATGCATAACGATAGTTTAATTCTTTTCTTGATGAATATCAAATTTATATATACTATTTGAGTTCTGTATCTGTATAATTTCTAAAACTAAGGGGTATCTCCCTCATTGCATAGCTCTGTCCTTAGCTGGGATTCGGCATAATTTTTTTTTCGGTCATGTTTAGAATTAAGCTCCTTGCGCCGACCCTTCAATGATTTTTGGCCATATTTTTCACTTAAATACGCTTCTGTATAAACCCTACACAAAATTTGGAGCCGCTCATTTTGGCAAGAGGAAATTAAAGTTCTGTAATGTAGGTGGCGCCAGGAAAATTCACTTTGGCTTTATTTAAACTGTTTGGCATGAAGTACTACTGACGAGGATTAAAATATCCGAAACACGTGTCTCGTACAATGACAATTTCAACCACTAGGCTGGTATCGCTGCTGATGGACTGTAATGAGTTAAAGAAGATCCTGACGTTAATCTCAACAGCACTCACAATAGAGCACCAAATTGAACATCGACGGACCCCTAGCAAGCTAGTGGTTGGACCAGGTGCCCGGGAAGAGTAAACATCCCCTGTTGGCAGGCCGCACCCGATGTTCATGCACGAAAATAAAAACAATATATCAAATACATGTATTACACTGTCTGAGGTTATAAGTCCCCAATCAAATCGCTCACCTAGTTTTAGTGTTTACGCACTGCATTGGAATATATTCTGAATTTCCTGTCACGAAACTAAACCTAAATTTCTAAAACTAAGGGTTATCTCCCTCATTGCATAGCTCTGTGCTTAGCTGGGTTTCGGCATCTTTTTTTTTTCGGTCATGTTTAGAATCAAGCTCCTTGCGCCTACCCTCCAACGATTTTTGGCCATATTTTTCACTTAAATACACTGCTGAATAAACCCTACACAAAATTTGGAGCCGCTCATTTTGGCAAGAGGAAATTAGAGCTCTGTATTGTAGATGGCGCCATGAAAATTCACTTTGGCTTTATTTAAACCGTTTGACATGAAGTACTACTGACGAGGATTAAAATATCCGAAACATGTGTCTAGTACAACAAAATTGGTACTATAGAACATATAATTCAATATTGAAAATTTCAACGATTTGTTGTAACTAACACATATATTTTATATACGCAGGTTTGAGAAAAGTCACAGGTAGATTTTTTTTTATAAGATCACCTTTCACTCGATTACATTAGATACATATTTTATCAATACCTGGATCAAAATAACTTACTTCCCTTTCTACCTGAGTATCCATTTTGCTTTAAAAAGTAATCCTAATCAAAATAACCATAATCGCACAGGGGGTGAAGATTTTGTCCACGTGCGAAAAGCAAACAATATAGAGGGTCTCCTTCACTGAAGGCTAGAAATAGTGTACGTCATGCCAACATGATGATGGAAAAACATATCCAGTGGCTTCATTAATTTTCAATATATTGGGTTCTTCTACATGCTCAAATATGTCTACCCCAAAGTAAATATTTGCACATTGTATCTTTTCGGCTATTGTATTAAGAGGTTATGTTACTACAATGAATAATGACAGACCCCGCATACACATTGACTTGAATTTTTGTTTCACCGTATGTCCGGTTTCGGGGGCACATGGGTAATGAGAACTTGTTTGCCAGATCGCATTGAATACATCGAGACTCCAGATTTAAACCTGAATATACTTTATTTCAGACTTAAGTTGTTATATTATTATCTATACGGAAAACTATTTTAGTACTATGGACTTTGTTTGAAAGAATACATCTAAATTAGATTTTGTTTATACAATTCAAATCTATCTGATAGAAATTACTAAGAGTTGCCTTCTACAATGAATGATTGAGTAAAAGATAAGACGTATTTCCCTAACATGACAACACTGCAGTACACACAGCGGAGACGAGAAAAGGGAATAAACACACAGATACAATAAGCACAACCACAACACATCATTAAAACACGAGAAAATACTATATTTATAATTCTAATATGACTTGATTCTTTTTCCCTATCAACACAACAGACACGAGCCGGGCTCTATTCTCCAATATAGGCCCTATAGCGATAAGCCACGCCTACCCATTTTCTGAAAGCATATAAACCGGCAGGAACTGGTTTTTACCAAGAATCGAAAGGTCTAAGTTTGGTCATCATTAGAATAGCAATAAAAAATGACAAGCCGGGCTCTATTGTCTCATAATGCCCTCGCGTCCTCAGCCAATCACATTTATCACCTCGCCGCTGACGCGGCTCGGTAATAAATGTGATTGGCTGAGGACACTCGGGCATTATGAGACAATAGAGCCCGGCTTGTCATTTTTTATTTCTTAAATCTTCTCCACAATGTCTCCTTGTTAAAAGATAAATCTTTGTGGATGGCAGATAATCTCAGAATTATTTCGCTACTTTTGTTATTGAGTCGACATACAAATGAAATTATGTAAATCAGTGAATGCGAGGCCAACACTAAACCCAAAATCAAAATCCAAATATTACAACCAGTACTTATAGGCTTATAAAATCTTGAATGAATATAAAAAGCAGTACTTTCTTACGATGAAAAAATATAGGCAAATAGACAGAGACAATAACACACTACAATAGTAACACGACTAACAACTATCTAATATTAAACAGTGTACGGTAGGAATTTATTGTAGGTGGCGCTTTGAGAAACGCGCTGTATTGAATTAGTTTATTTAAACATGTATTCAAATTTCACATGAACCGTGTTACATACACAATCCATGCAAGCAACAGGATTGAAAAAAAAAGTTTCAAACTTCATTGTTGGTGGTGTTATCTTGTATAAGACATATAATTGAAATACTAGTAATTTGTATTTTAATGTCCCTTGACGTGGTAACTTTTGTACTGGGAATATTATTTTAATAGGATCATGTTTTGGAGTTATCTCCCCTTGATACAAATATATGAAAAATAGACTTTGAAAAATTTTTAAGATAAGGGGTTTTTTTATGGCGGTAAATGGAAAATCTGAGAGGTTCATTACTCTTAAAGATATTGCGAATTTCTTGTTCCTTTGCATTTGTTGTGTTTTTCACAATGATATCATCTCTATTTTGTATTCAAGCTTTGATAACAATGCAAAATTCATATTGATTGTGCAGATATTACAATATGTCAATTTGTGTCAACATCAAAGACTTCGGAGATAATTTGTAATGGAAAAATTCAAAACGTATACATAAATTTATCTTTTGTAGGCATTTGGTAAATACATCTATTATATAACTGTCAAATACATGTACTTGTATTATATTATCATTGCACAATTCAATATCGCGATCGATGATACGGAATATTACGTAAAACTATTTGAATTTCCTTCTCTTACTTATTCTTTGTACATTATGGAATCTTTTAACTTCTGACACTTTGTAAGAATAAAAACTATGATGTTAAACTAAGGGGTATATTATTTCTCAATTTTTTCCAACATTTGTAGCAGAGAGAAACTTTTCTTTTATGACAAATTTTAGGTAAATGTTATGTTTAAGAAATCTGTCAATTTCTTCAAAATTATGATATAGAAAATATATAGATGGCCTCTACCTTATCATCATGCTTTCAATAGTGTTTGGTCACATTTTTCATTTAATCACGACCTTCAACCTACTAACTCTGTTAAAAATAGGTATCTGGAATAGAGAAAGTTGAGTTATTCTATCATATGGATTCGATGTCCGATACATGCACGTCTGGTGCACACAGTTTTGTCCTGAATGCTGCTCACTTTCTTTTTTCTCGTCGATTTTGCTTTTGTAAACTGACTTTACGTCGTTTGTGTCGCACCTGGTCTCACTTCGGAATGTTGTTCATTCCGAGGTTCGCAATTGTTACAATGGAAATTCTAATCTTTCTCGACTTTGAGACTGAACAAGTAATAGGTATTTCTTTGATGTTTATTGTATCAGGCTCCTGAGATATTCATATTGATTGGCTCAACTCTAGCATCGTCAATAGGAAACACATACACGATGCGCTTAATAAAGTACACACCATTTTTACTATACAATCAAAATTTGCTACATGGCCGCATACAAGATACCCTGCTTCAAATTTGCTGTTTTCCTGCATTAAAGTAGTGATTATATTTCTAGTTTCTAATGTAAGTTCAAAATAAGACAGAGCCATCTAATTTACATGTACATCAATACTTTAATACTTTCCATATGAAGTTCGTCAAGGAATCAAACTGAAAAAAAAATGAAATGGAGAATCAATTTGGTCAGTCAGCCTTGTGATTTTTACGTGATCGAGAGACAAAAATACGGACTTTGAAAATGTCAAGGAGGAGGTAATCGTTATACATGTATGCAACAATTTTCCTTTCAATTGAAATAAACTGGCACATTGTTTTTAATACATACATGTACATGGTTGACATAGGATATCCAATAACCCGAATAAAATGACTTGACGAGTTATGCATTCATTTATATCTATGTTACCACTTAAACACGAGGAATTTGACGACTCTCGTAATCTCCAGAGAAATAATTGTTTGGCCACTGGGGACAAAAATTATAGAGAATGGGAAAGTAACACAGTACACACAGGTTATCCTCCTTTATACTTGATCCCTGTCCAACGGGACCTATGTTTAATTAATCTTTTTCAAACATGCCACAATGCTGATATTTTTAGGTTTACAAATTTGCCACTCACTGTGGATACTTTAATTCCAAATTGGAATACCCTAAAATAACAGGTTGTTCAGTGGGAGTTACTCAGAATAGTTTCATATCTACAAGTTTTTGACATAGTACTTTGGTCCCATTCCACAGTACATGTAATGAGGTATTTTTTAATATTCTACTTGATTCTTTTCAAAATTAAAAGGTTATAAGGATGACCCATAATGACGAGACTTACCATCCAATGAGGATCAAATATACCTTTAAATGAGGGTCAAATATACCCGAAACTTGCATGTCTGGTCCATGCTGCAATTTTTTTGTTTATAAATGATGCTATTGAATTTGAAGACGTTTAACATTCAAAGTAAGATTATAGTCCGTGAGCCAGACCCCCAAATTCGGGGTCATTGGTACCATCCGAGGTGAATAAACGACACCAATATATTCTGATAGATGGATATCTCTAGTATTTGAAAATGTATGATAGCAATGAATAATAGGTAGCTAAGGCATTTTTTTGGGGGAAAAACTTGTTTTTTAGTCGAAAATCGATAAAAATAGGAAAAAAATTATAAATTTTATTTGGTTGATGATTGACAAAATTGAAAAGTGTGTATATGTAGTATTATTGGTGTTCTTTCAGATGGAATAAGTTTCAATTTCCCATTCCTATTTTTACTGTGTGTTTTGGGGTAAAAAAGTCGAATTTTTGCAAAATTTCTAAGAAATTCGAGAAAATTTTAATTTATTCCTGCTACTCAGTTCCTAAATATTGCATATTATCGTCCAATGATGATTTAAAAAACATCTTTGAAGCTTCCTCTTTCAAATGACATATATTTTGTATTCTTAATTTTTGCGGAATCTTCGAATTTGAGTTTTTATACAGAAAACTGTATTTTCAATTAGAAATCTTCGATTTCTGTACATTAATTTAAAGAACCCTATCTAGTTATGCAAGCAATGATTGAAAGCTATTTTCTAATTTAACTTTTCAGATTATATATGTTTTACTGATATTTCATTCAAAATTAAAGTGTTTTGGGGAAAAAACGAATTTTTCATCCAAAAATTGCTGTTTTCTGAAGAATATTTATTGAATCTAAAGAATGTCTTAAAATGATAGCAGGAATGTATTTTAAAATGTTATTATTAAGGTTCATTCATGAAATACATATTTGAAACATATAGGTATATTTTCTACTTAATTTTGGGGCAAAATGCCTGTTTTTTGTCTAAAAATAACAGATTTCTGGGAAAATACTATTAATTCATTATCTTAGCTAAAATTATAGATTTAAAGCAACTTTCATTAAGAAAGTTATTATCTTGTCAGATGATTATGAACTTAAAAGTAAGTATTCATTAAAACCAACATTTTTTGATAAAATATTTATTTTTTTACGCAAAAACCACTTATTTTGAGAAAATAAGTACAAGCTCTTTTAATCTGCCTAAACTGATATCTTCAAAATTTGGTATTACGCTATTTCTTATTATAAATGGATAGGGATGTCATTTGATAACTGAAATTTAATTTATGTGTTATTTTGGGTCATAAAACCTAATTAATGTGCAAAAATCACTTATTTCTGTGAACATTTTGTGAAATTTTTATTTTTTATTTTATCAAAGCAGGAGAGGTTTCATATAATTTGATGGCATAAATGAGTTAGAGGAGATTTCTTTCATTATCTTGCTATTTTGGGGGAAAATCTCAATTTTTATTTAAAAATCACTGATTTTTGGAATAATTTTATTACTATGAAATGGGTCATTATTATTTATATTCGAAAGTGTTCCTGGGTATATCATAGTTTGTCCTTGTAAGTCAAATACATTTCAAGTATCCTCTGTTAATTTAATAGGTATTTTGGGGCAAACAATTTTTTTTATATAAATATATAGCCTAAATCAAGAAAATTACTATAGAAAGTCTCATATTTCAAACTATGACGATTATTTTCTGCATTTCCTATTTAACTGCTTATTCTTTCTAAACTTATTTATCACTTCTCTTAAATTTTGTGTATATTTTTATATTGGGGTAAATTACATATTATTGAATATTAGGTCACAAAGAAACCTGTTATGTATCTTCTTCATGCCTCGTGGTACATAAGGTCTTCACAGGTCACAAAGAAAAGCAAGCTTTTATTCTCAAAATTCTTGCAATATATAACCTCGAAATGTGTTTTATCACATTTTGTTTATAAAGAGCTTGCGTTTCCATCTTTTTAAATATTTTTTTACCCCAAACATACTAATAGTAACATTTCAAAACATAAGAATAAAATGATGAGTAAGTTAAGAAAAACTAAACAGTTAAATAGGAAATACAGAAGACAATAGTCATAGTTTGAAATATGAGACGTAATTTTAGACTATAATTGTATATAAAACATATTTTTTGCCCCAAAATACAAATTAAATAAACGGAGGATACTTGAAATGCATATGACTTACAAGGACAAACTATGATATACCCAGGAACACTTTTGAATATAAATGATAATGACACTTTTCACAGTAATAAAGATTTTCCAGAAATCAGCAATTTTAAAATAAAAATTTAGATTCCCCCTTAAAAATAGCAAGATAATGAAAGAAATCTCCTCTAACTCATTAAACTTGATCACTTTTATGCCATCAAATTATATGAGACCTCTCCTGCTTTGATGAAATGAAAAATATAAATTTTTTAAAAATATTCACAGAAATAAGTTATTTTTGCTTATTAATTTGGATTTTTACCCCAAAATAGATGTAAATTTAATTTCAGTTATCAAATGACATTCCTATCCATTTATAATAAGAAACAGCATAACATCAAAGCTAAAATATATCAATTTAGGCAGATTAAAAGAGCTAGTACTTATTTTCTCAAAATAGGTGATTTTTGCATAAGAAATACATATTTTATCCAAAAATGTTGGTTTTAATGAAATATTACATTGAATTCCACAATCATCTGACAAGATGATTACTTTCTAAATGATAAAAGCTTTAAATCTATAGTTTTAGCAAAGATTATGAATTAATAGAATTTTCCCAAAAATTTGTCATTTTTAGACAAAAAACAGGCATTTTGCCCTAAAATTAAGTAGAACATATCCCTTTTATGTTTCAAACATGTCATTTATGGGTGAACCTAAATAATTACAGTTGAAAATACATTCCTGCTACCATTTTAAGAATTTCTATCGATTCAATAAATATTCCCCAATAATCAGCGATTTTTAAATGAAAAAAAAAAACGTTTTTTTCCACAAAAACACTTTGATTTTGAATGAAATGTTAGTAAAACATATATAATTTTAAAGAGTGTGAAAAGTTACATTAGAAAATAGTTTTCTATCATTGCTTTCATAAGTAATAAGGGTTCTTTAAATTAATATACAAAAATCTGAGATTTCTGATTGAAAAACAGTGTTCAGTGTATAGAAACATCGATTTCGAGGATTTTGCAAATAAGAATAAGAATTTAAATGTATGTCATTTGAAAGAGGAGACTTTAAATATGTTTTTGAAATTATCATTGGACGATCATATGCAATATCGAGGAACTGAGAAGCAGGAATAAATTGAAATTCCTCGAATTTCTGTGAAAATTTGCTAAAATTTGACTTTTTTACCCCAAAAGACACAATAAAAATAGGAATTTGAATATGCAACTTATTTCATCTGAAAGAGAACAAAAAATACTACATATCTACACTTTTCAATTTTTAAAATCACCATCCATGTTTAAGTTATAATTTTTTCCAGAAAAAAATCATTGTTTGGCAAGTACGCAAGGGCAATAACTCTTGTTTACCCTTTTAGCTACCTTTGATCAAATGCTATCATGCATTTTCTGAAACCTCTTTGGTATATCTATCATAATATCAACATAAGATTTATTCACCCCAGATGGTACCGACCAACCCCTCTGGCTCACGGACTATTATAGGTTTAGAGTCAACGACAAGCGACAACAACATAATTGTTTGTGAAATGTTAAATAATAACATAAGATTATTATTATATTAACTGATATTATTACTAAAAAATGTCATAATATCTCTATCATATCAACTGAAAATGAAAACAAAATGGAACAAAACACAATTATATTGCCTATTTCCTAATTTGTGTAAATATTATCTTTAATAAAACAACTCACTTTATTCGTGTTAGTTCTTCTGCACGAACCTATATTCTTTTAATGATTTCTTTTGTATTGCATAATTCTCTATTGCCGTCATACCTATAATGTTTTTCCTTTTTCTTTTAAATGATTTGCACGACATTGGCATAAGTGACGTATATTTTAATTAGAGTACCATGCAATGTTCGTGTGACATTTGTTACAATATCATTGATGACACCTACCATTCATTATTGTATACAAACAAGCCAAGAAAACGGGAATCCGTGTTCCCCTTTCCGATCTGAAACCTAATCGGACTTCTCGATTTATGTCGCTTAAGTTCACACGTGTGTGTCACTTAACTTTCTGAATATTGGCTGCGTCTGAAAATCACTGGAAGCATCACTGATGAGGATTTAATATCCGAAACACCTGTCTGATGCATAAGTTGGTTTGAAATTTTCTTCAAGAATGTATAGAGTTGAAACACTTATTATTAATATAAACACTTATTTCCTTATGCAGTGTGGGGCAGTTAAACTTTTTATCCGTAACTGGATGTTTGTTAATTACTTCTTTCCAATTTTGTCTCCAGAAAGAAGTTTTGTTTTGGCCCTTTATTAACCTGACATTATATATATTATGTTGCTATTTCGGAAACTTGTCATTTCATCCAAAAATATAATCGAAATTAAAGTAGGTTAACATCTTAGCACCGTCCCCCAGTGCTATTATTAACATAGATTTCATTTGGATATGCTACTGAATCGACCCTACAGGAAATGTGGTTCTGTAAAGTAAATGAACAAATTTAAATTCAAAAAATAAAACCAGAGGGCGCTACTAAAATGAATTGTGGCTTCGTCTGAAAATCACTTTGGCTGGTAGCATCACTGATTAGGATTTAGTATCCGAGACATGTGTAAGGTTTTAAGGTTTTAAGTTTATTTGATACACCCCGGCACTAATAAGTGCAACAAGAGGAACAATACAGTTTAACATGACAAAGTGGCGAAATAACAAAATTAATACATGAATCAATAAGATAATCAGATACATGATCATAGTAAAATATACATTTGTAATTATTAAAAGAAGAAAGAAAGAAGAAGAAAGAAAAAAAGAAAGAAATTAGGTGATTGAACATGAAAATGTACATGCATACATGTGTGTGGTGCAAAATAAATTGGTTTGAAGTTTTCTTCGAGAAGGTATAGAGTTTGAACACTTCCGTATTATCAACATTAAAATTATCCTTTATTTTACAACACTTTTGCTTCTTAGTAGACATTTTCATAGAGAACGGGTGCAATTAATTTGTGTTTTGTTACGGGTATGCAACACACAGCAAGTGCATTTACATCGTACATGTAATGCGTGATGTCGTGTGTTGCATACCCGTAACAAAATACAAATTATGACATTAATTCTATATGCGCCGTAGTTGTCTTTTTCATACTTGTTTTCTTGAATCGCGTTTTTCTGTTTAAAAAGGTGACATAAAAATTCAGTTAACCGCCGGTTCAGCGATTTGCAGGTTAGAACAGTCGTCGTGGCATGTTTCTTTAGATCTTATCAATTGCGATGTCACGAACGTTATCATACGAAATGAAACACGTTCCTTTGAATTGTTTCCTCCCAGGGAATTGCACTGCGGATCTCGCGGATGTGTTCTGCCATCATACGTGCAAAGAGGTCTTCCTCTCATTTTCCCCTGTCCTTGTTTTGGTCGGTCCTTTCAGGGAAATACGTTTCTTACGTAAAAGGGACAACATATCTATATTTCGTACAGGGAATGGTTTCGTCTCTTTTGACTAGGTTATCGATATTGATTACGTTTGGTTAGAATTCATCTATAGCGTTTTCTACTAAATTAAAATTATAGCGAGCGGAGCTCGCTGCAAATGCCCGAAGGGCCTTTGCGAGCAAAGCTCGCCCTTATGGTAACGCGTATACACTTACCTTATTGAGAAAATATGCTGAATAAAAGAATGATAATGTACTACTATGCTTTCAAAAACTTTCGTCCCCTCGCAGACAGAGTTGCTGCGGAGATGATGGATATTGCCATTTAATTTTTTTTCGACTCCAAGTAGACGAATATGTTATACTCAATTTATGTTTATAAGTTAAATTTATTGAAAACATTGTTCGTAAATCAGGTAACGATAAAGCATTAACAAGACGGCGTAATCACGGGATCTTTGAAATCCGACATTTCCGGTTTTAAACGAGACGTTTCGCTCTGATTGCTTTTCTCGTCTCGGGTGGTTTCGTACTGTCAGAAGTCGGAATATGTTTTTTTTCCTTTTGTTCGATATGCAATGAGTAATTCATTTTCATTTAACCTTTTTCCTACAAAATTAAATTAGCTTGAAATAAAAAATTCACATATAGAAAATATATGAGGTTAGGTCGATCCCGTTTTTAACCCGGTATGATTATATAAGTCCTTGGTCTGACCAGTTGAAGCAAAGATGACTTCTAGCTGAGCACGGTCTACTGAGTTTTTTTTAACTAGAACGTTGATATAACTTTTCAAAATCAGACAACTTTCTTTTTACTCGTAGGTTTTTTGTAAATCTGACCAGCGGACCCCCCCCCCCCTAATCTAATATCTGCCGGTCTAGGCCAAAAGAACAAATATTTTTGTATCCACTTACAGTCCCGGCTACCCATTTTTTCTCTAACACCAAGTATATGATAAAGTATCATTTAGTTTAAGAGCACAATTATAAAAAAAGACAGATGTTTAAGGTTTAATCATATTTTAGCCCCCCCCCCCCCCCCTCAAAAATTTCATCTTCTTGTCTATACCAAAAGAACAAAATACTCCGTGTTTCCACTCGGCCTAACGACCTTTTTTGGCAATCATCAAACAGAAATTATCGCAAATATTGTACGATAAGATAAAACGTCATAGTCTAAAAATAAAACGCAAGAAAATAAAAAAGAAATATCTTTGTTTTTATTTCTTGTTTCATGTTAACTCGAAGGAAAGTGTGCATGGTATTTAGGCTGAATTGACTTAACTTACACTACGAAGACGGGATATCGTGACTGAAAAAAAGAACTTCTTTGTCACAGCTGAACGGAAAGCTTTTTGTATATGATATATGTTAAACTATTTAAATTCAATAGCATCATTTAAGAACAGATAAATTTGCAGCATGGACCAGACATGCATAGATATGCGGCATCCTTTGATTTTAGGTTTCTCAATATAGTTATTCGTTATGAGATACATGCTTTTAGTAGCAATGAAAATTTGTTAAAAGTATGTTTGACTTGAAAGAGAAAAGTAAAAGTTATAGGGACACATAGGTCACAGCGCTTTATGTGTTGTCTTCAGTTTGAATGTTAATGTTTCCATAAAATTGTACAATGCATACTCTTGCCATGGCCAGATACATTCATCAAATTGTCATTATTAGCACTTGAAACGAATTCATTTTCGATATATCGTTTAAGTTATGGTCTATTGGGGGGGGGGGGGGCAATATAATTTGAATATAATGTTCTCAAATGATGAATGGGTCATATCAATACATGTATTGATGAATAAATAATTAAACTTAATCAATAGATAAATGAAATGAATGAATATATCTTTGTCTATTCGTCCAAAGATACTTTATGTTTTCTGTGTTACATTTTGTATTCAATGACAAATATGGACAATGAACATATCCAAATAAACAGTACAAACTCGATATTTCAGGAAATCCCAAACCGAAGGCATTAAAAATCAGGATAAAACAAGAACCAAAGCAAACAAACAAAAACCTCCACCACATGAAAAGAAGCGAACTCCCAATCTAGGGGTGAGACCAGGTGTCCAAATAGAGTCAGCATCTCATGCTTGCATGCAACACCCATCGCTTTAATTCGGCAGAAATATCACATCCGGTTAATTCCATTTCGGAAATTACAAGTTTGTGGCTGGATGGTTCAAATGGTGTAAATGTAAACGTCTTCAAATTGAATATTTGACAAATAAGACAGAATATCATCCACCATTCTGGTCAATGGGACATCATAGTGTATGACGAGTTCCCCTTATCGACCGCAGAACTTCCTCAGTGACGATATTAGTCGATCACAAACGTATCCCTCACTGAAAAGCTTATTTGAAAAACGCCTAACTCTCAGAATAAAAACTGTATATTTGTTACTTTTCCTGGTATAACGTATCAATTGGGATATGAACACGCCATAGGCAGGCGATGAAGGGATGTAATGCTGCTCAGAAAATGAAAGTATGTGATGCTGAAACTGAAGTCGTAACGTTTGTCATAGAGTGAGGTGTTCATGTGACCATCAGTGTTAAAGGTCTTTATATTCAATAGCATCATTTAAGAACAGGTCAGTTTACAGCATGGACCAGACATGCACGTTTCGAACACTTATCCCTCGTCAGTGATACTTAATCTAAACAATGTAATTTGGCCAAAGAGTGCGAAAATTATTATGTCTTAAATGTATCGAAAAACGTAGCAAGGCGGTTGGGATATGATGCTACAGGACTCTTGTTTCAGAAATTTCAAGATTTTTTTTATAGGACAGCATTATGTCCAAATAGGATGCTGAATAATTTGTCTCTGTAGTTTCGTTGACTTCAAGCTCCGACGGATAGATTCTTCTAAAGTAATCCAAGAATTCTGGATTGTTGATGGACAGCACATCGTCTATATATCTCTAAGTGAAGTTTAAGTCAGAAGCTAAGTATCTTTTCCCTTCAGATACCAAACTGCAAAGATTGAATGAACGTACGAATAAAGAAAAAATACCGGCAAGGAGTAGGGCACAATTGGTCCCCTTTGGAATTCCGACAAGTATAACATTTGAATAATGTCTGTTTCAGTGTACTTATTTCAGTACAGGTTTTGTAATACTGACAATAGCCACAATGTTACTTAATTATACAGGTGCAGGATAGCAATTGAAATCAATTGAAACGAACAGCACATCGCAGCGAAATACACATCGATAAGAAAAAAAATAAACGAACAGCATTTTGTCAAAATGAACATTGTACAGAGAATAGAAATAAACAATGATAAACGTCTTCCAATTCACTAGCATCACTTATAAACAGATAGATTTGCAGCATTGATCAGATATGCACGTTTCGGGTACTCAACCCTCGTCAGTGATCCTTAATCTAAACATGGCCATAGAGTGCGAAGATTATCATGTACAAAAATATACCGAAAGACGTAGCAGGATGGGTGGGATACGATGCTACAGAACCCGCATTTTAGACATTTCATAAACTATGGAAACAGAAAGTTTTGAATGCGTTAAAGAGAGAGACCATCACCCGAAGTTGATCGAACTTGGCTCATGTGCCCGCGGGTCTCCTTGTCCACCAGCAGTGACACTCACCAAGTGGTACAAATGTTCAACGTTTTCATATTCAATAGTATCATTTAAGAACAGTAAAGTTTACAGCATGTATCAGACATGCACGTTTCGGGTACTCAACCCTCGTCAATTATCCTCAGTCTAAACAATGTAATATGGCCAAAAAGTATGAAAATTGTTATGTCCAAAAATATACCAAAAGACGTAGCAGAATGGGTGGGATATGATGCTACAGGACCCACGTTTTAGAAATTTCAAGAAATTTTGTAACAGAAATTTTCAAATGCGTTAAAGAGACAGAAGGTCAACCAAATAATGATAACCCTCGGTTTTTTCTCAATCTTTGCACTTATGTTTAGAAAAATGTGGCAGATCTTTTTACGATATGAACAAAGAAATGTAATTCTGTATAGGTAAGCACTGCCCAACTGTTGCGTATTTCATGTTAGCTAGCGGTCTTGTTCACGAAAAGTCACGGAATAAATCAGTTTCGCATCTCATTTCATGAACGAGCAATATAGCAATGAGACGAAAAATGGATTTAATCCATTTTATTTTAAATGATTCGCACTCCCTTCCACTCGGTAAAAACCGAATCTACACCATAGCTTTATGATAGCAATTCATCTAGAAATACTTTCGTATAAATGACATATATGGATTTTCAAAATGGCAGCGGATTTCTTAGTTGAAGGTTTTTGAAAGGTCTGTTTGTATCTTTTATTCCTTATTTTCGATATTTTTTCACTTTTTTCGTATATATACCATTCGGGCCCGCTCGCTCACTCCTCTTCGCTATAAGCTTTTTCTCTTACCATCAAGACCTTACGGTCTCCTTATCTCACCATGAGTTGATATCAGCAATATCTAACACTCATTCAAGTGCCATGCATAACGCTGCCTCATTGATTTCTTTATCTCAAGAATATATAATTCCTTTTTTATTGAAAGAAAAATTTAACAATGAATATAAACAATGTGTTATTTTCACACTGGTTGCTTTATTTGGTGGCTTGTACTCATGGACACCAAAAAGTTAACATTATTAAAGGTATGCTTGTATTTTATAATATGCTTTGAAATTCAGTCATTAACACCTTACAAATTGCACACTCGATATTTCAAGCACGATGATGATGTTTAGAAAATGTTTTTTCTAAATGTTTTTAAAAGTGTGCTTATAAACATCTGTTTGCTTTTTTAAAGAATTAAGGAAAGGCCAGCTAACATAACATTCATATCAAATACGGACATTAAATTCTGAAAATCTAAACATCATATATTGCATAATAACTATGCCCCTCTCCTCGGTTACCATAAAAACAAGCCCCCCCCCCCCCCCCCCCCCCCCAAGTTAGCTTAAAACCAAGCTATCGTAGTTTATATGAAATGTATTAACATATGCATAGTCTACTTTGCTTTCTAACTTTGTTCTGCGAGTATTTATATCATAAGCAATAAATATTACTGTCATTGTTTTCAACAGATTTTTGGCTAAACTTATATAATGCGTCTCAAGTAAGTGAATGAAAAAATAATCACAAAGTCGAAATCAAAATTCGAAATCAGAATCAATATGCATAAAAAACCTTGAATAATAACAAACAAAGATAGGAAAAAGATCCCAAACTTAAGGGTGATAACAATGGAACACAATCTCACGAGACGATAAAGAGGGAACACAGACGGAAAAAACTAATGCCGTACCATTAAACATGAAGGGCAAACGATTAAATTGTATATACAACGACGTAGGGCGGCTTCGCCTAGCATACAAAGACGGCCGCTCATACCGTAACACCACGGTGACAACCCTAAGAAGAGTTGTTCATATGTCGTGCATATGTATATATTGTATTGACACAATCAATTAACGTCAGATACTAGGGCTGGGTATCGAAACCAAACTTTCGATACGATACAATACAATACAAAAAGTACCGATATCCGGTATATCGTATCTAATTTTCTATTTTGCTAAACGCGCAAATTAACGATTCTATTCACCAATAAAACTCCTTCTCCAAACACAAAGACAAACAGGTTCCTGGTGGTTAGATCTAACTTATAGTTCTTGCGCATTTCTTTATATTCTACATACGATTACGTTCCCTGACATCAAAGGGTTTTTTTTATGTTAGTATTTTCCCTTATTTTGCATGAAGTCATAGATAGATATAGTCAAATCCTTTTCAGAAATGTGTTTTAGAGAAAACAAACACGTGTAGTCAGAGTTAGCATTCCAACACTTTTGAGATAAAAAGATAAAGATTAAGGTAAGGGCTATGGTTGCGACTACAGGGAGATCACTCTATTTTCATATCACGTTATATTTGAAACCGACATGGACTATGAATGGTATAAGCTCAGTTTGTTGCATTATTTCATTGATGAATGGATATTTTTGTTCTGCTTCTAAAGATTCAAATATCAGAATATATACTATTCATTTATACTCTTTAAAAATGAGAGAATTAGAAAATCGAACTTGGAGTAAATCTCTATGTTTTGGTGTCAAAATGTTAATTTTTTGCACAAATTATTGGGCTATTAATAGGAACAGTCATTTTGCTCAAAAACGAATTCGGGTACATATTGGTTTGACTGCTTTATGATAAAGCAATACCATAGCTCTATACCTAGAAAAAAATTGTGTACTTGGCGACCTTCTAGCTGTTAATAAAAATAATGAGTTGTTGTCATGGCAACCAGCAAAATCGTATTTATAAGAAAATACACTCCTTAGAACTGTTTATTTTATCAGAATTTTTCAAAATAGGCTTAAATTCATACACAAGCTATAAGAATCTAGAAAAATAAGGGTATCACTTTTTGAAATTTCATGCATCGCAGAGGTATGTAAAGTTATGATGTGGTATTCTCTAAAATGACGAAAATGTTAAAATAGGCCAAAAATGGACGTTTATAGCCAAAAAACGAGACGGGCAAATTTTGGTTTTTTGGTCTGAATAGTTCGAGAAGATGTTCCCCTACATGTGAACATATCCATCTATTTTCTTTCTCATTTCAATTAAAAGTCGCCACCCTGACCTTAAGTCGATATTACTTTGAAGTTCAGTGAATCATGAATGACAAAAATATAACAACTGCTTAACGTCTTCAAATTCAGTAGCATCATTTTAAAGCATTAAATTTACAGCATGGACCAGACATGCACGTTTCGGGTAATTAACCCCCGTCAGTGATTCTCAATCTTAACAGTGTAATAAGGCCAATATCTGGGATAATTATGTCCTAAATAGAGTAAAGACGTAGTAAGATGGCTGGGATATGATGTTAAACGTCTTTACATTCTATAGCATCATTTAAAACCTGATAAATTTACTGCATGGACCAGACATGATGCTACAGGACCCAGGTTTTAGAAATTTGAGAAAATTTTGTGAACAGAAATTTTCAAATGCGTTTGAAGAATCGACCAACCGAAATTGATCGAACTTGGCTATATGTGCCCTCGGGGACTCCTGGTCCACAAGCCGACTTTCCAATTAAAATTACATACAGTGAAACCTGTCTAAACCGATACCTGTCTAATCTGATAATCTGTCGATTCCGATATAATTTTTGGTCCCAACGAATTTTCTATCTTTTCCTATATAAAATAACCTGTGTAAACCGAACACTGCCTGCCTACTCCGAATACCGATATAATTTTTTGGTCCCAGTGACATTTTATACATGTATTTTACACTGTCTAAACCGATATGTTAAAACAACAACTTCCTTGACGAACCCATGTTTTGATTAATTTTCACCCCAAGCTGCTCAATTAAAACTATAGCTGAGTGGACTCCATTTCTCTTATAAGTAATTAACCTGCCCAAGCCATGGTCATTGTCTTAATTGTTTGTATTGAAATAAGTTCAATGTGTATGTTTACTTATGGCCGTCCAAAGTCGGCACCGGTTGCCCATTGGTCTCGTCGGTTTATGTGTAGTCTTTTGTGTTTGATGTTTACATGTCGTGTGTCTATTTTCCGCCTCGTGCTGTACTCGTCTTTTGTGTTTTTGCATCAGGTGTTTCGGTGTTTTGCTGTTGATGCTGCAACGGGGTCTTGTTGGAGATCTCCTCCCTTCTCTTATCACCAAGTACAAATATTAGAATTCCATAGCCAATTCCATCTGACTTAAAGTCTTTTTTCATGGAGATTATATTTCCAAATTTAACTTATATCACTGAGAGGATGATTTCTATGTCAGGGAAATTAGAGTTTAAACAGTACATGGTAAACAAGAAAGCATTACTGTTTCACAGAGTTTTATGATGAATATTTCCTTAGGAATATAGATATAACTTGAAGAAATTATCATACAGGAAGCCTTAATTTGATTAAACCTGCGTAATCCGATAACCTGTCTATACCGATATTTATTCTTGGTCCGAATGGATGTCGGTTTAGTCAGGTTTCACTGTATAATATTCCTTCATCATTGTTGTTATTCGTAGACTTCGAATCATGAAATAATTTGAAAAGCTAGCGTGAAAGGCAAACTCGCTAGATGTAATTAAGAACATATCTGCCTTTTACGAACAAAAATATGAGATCAAAAATATATTTTCATGAAAATGCTTGAGATTTCACATAAAAATCATGTTTGTGCTAAACATGTCTGTATCTAAATGTATCGGAGCAAACATATCGATACTCGTATCGATGACCAATATCGATAAGTATCGATATATTGACCGAACCTTATCAGTTACCGTCCCAAATGAGAAGGGAACGAAAAGACCGAATTCATATATATTTTTTAATGATGTTCTTTTATTGTTCCAGCTGCCTCTGTCTGTCTGTTAACTTTATCTCGTTTATGCGCCGCTGGAATCAGTCTATCTGGAAATGATTCTTTGGACGAACAACCTTCTGATACTATGCATTATTAATATTATTGTTGTAATTATTTTCTTATTTCATTGTATTTCATACAAACATTCATTCACCATTCCATCATTAAATAATTTCTATCGATCTCTATTTCAGAAATAAAGCTGTCTGCTCATTCCACATTGGAAAGACAACGTGGTTTCTTTTTTTAATTTTCTCACTTGGATCGTAATTTGAAAACATATCTAATCGATCTTTTTACCATTGGGGATCATAATTTTTAAGGAAATCTCTATTACCTGGCTTTAAGTTAATTTTGACGATGATAAAGACAAACTGAAGAGATTTACTCCCGATAATTAAAACGATTCTACCATATCACAAGCTTCTTACCAGCATGACAGTGTGGTTTATTCTCTTTATGTGTCTTTTGGGTGCATTTCCAGTTTTAGCTACGGGTTTGTAGCATTTATATTTATTTATTTATTTCATTGGAAAATAAAACAATGAAAAAATATTATGAAAAGATATTATATGATATTTTATTTGAAAATAATCAAGTTAAAAGAAACAAGATTACTTTGAAATTTCTATGCTTTAATTTCCGTAAAAAAAAGGAGACTATTCGTGTTCGGTATTAATGTCTAGCAGATAATTGTTTGTTTATTTATTCGTTTATTAGTCCCCTACCGGCTCGCCGGAGGGGACTTATAGTTTCCATCCCGTTTGTCTGTCCGTCCGTCCGTCCGTCCGTCTGCCTGTCTGTCTGTCCGTCACACTTTAGTTTTCCAGACTTTTTTCGCCGTCGTTGCATATATTGAACCCATTTTTGGTATGTTAGTTTATCTCAATGTGATACAGAACAAGTTCGAGTTTGGTTCCGATTGACCTATTTTTACAAGAGTTATGGCCCCTGGACTTAGCATATTTCATTAAATTCTCAGTTTTCCGGACTTTTCTTCTAAGGTATTGCAGATATTGAAATAATTTCTTATATGTGATTACATCTTAGTGTTATACAGCTCAAGTTTGAGTTTTGTTCGGATTGAGCCATTTTAACAAGAGTAATGGCCCCTGGACTTAGCAAATTTCATGAAATTCTCATTTTCCCGGACTTTTCTCAGCTGTTGTTGTAGATATTGAAATAATTTTTTTCTATGTGATTACATCTTAGTGTTATACAGATCAAGATCGAGTTTAGTTTCGATTGACCCATTTTTACAAGAGTTATGGCACTTGGACTTGGCAAATTTCATGAAATTCTCAGTTTTCCGAACTTTTCTTCCATGGTATTGCAGATATTGAAATCATTTTTGATATGTAAATATATCTCAGTGTGATACAAATCAAGTTCGTATTTCAATTTCATTGCCCATTTCTACAGGAGTTATGGCCCCTGGACTAAGCAAAGCAGATTTCACGAATTTCTCAGTTTCCCGTCTTTTCATGCCTGCTGTTGTAGATATTGAGCTGATTTTTGGTATGCAGATACATTATAGTACGATAAAGAATAAGATTAAGTTGGGTTTGATTTATTTGTTCTTACAAAGGGTATGGCCTCATAGCAAATTTCATTAAATTTTCCTGTTTTCCAGACCTTTTTCTGATACACATATTGAACTTATTTTCATGTTGGATTCATCTCTTGGTGTAAGTATAGGTCAAGGCAGAGTTGAAGGACATGGAATTATGCCGGTAGGGGACGTATATCGCTTGCGATTCATTAATTTATTTTGCATATTGTATTGTTTATCTTTATTTCTCATTCTATTTCTCTTCGATTATGAGCGAATGGAATCATCGTGTCCATCCGTCTGTCTATATACTCGTAACCTTTTACAGAAGAGTTCGCACAATCTGTTTAAAATTAATGGCAAACTGTGCAAACGATTAATTGAATTCTGATTCGTGTCAATTGTCAATCTTAAGCCAAAATATTTGTCTGTCCTTTGTATAATTTTCATCTATTTTTATTTTTTCTAATCTTACGATCTTTTTTTTTAAAGCCAATGGCTTCTTGCCATTTTAGGGTAGAATTGTACTTATGACCTTTTTTTAAAGATATCAATATCAAAGCTGGTTTAATTTCTAATGGTGTAGATTTTCAATTCTTAGAATTTGAGATCATGCCATTTCTAGTACTTAATTTTACGATTTAGTCATTTACTTTCAGAGAAATCATCATTTTCATAATGAACACCGTATCATAAATTCAGTATGCCTGACGTTATAGAATCATCATTGTATTTTTATTATTAATAATTGGAAATTATCATCTTAATATTGTGTATTTCCATGTGTTTTTTTTTCAGATTGTGATGTTAATGAGCTCGTAGCGGATGTGGTGATTCTTTTGGATGCATCTAATTCAATAGGAAGAACCAATTTCGGCAAGCAAATAGATGCTGTGAAAAAATTGGCGAATTTCTTTGTTCTCAACATTGACAAATTACAAATTGGAACAGTCACGTTTTCTTCAACCGTTAAACCAATATCAGAATTGAACAAGTATGCCCAACATCACGATGATCCATCCACGTTAAAGACTAATACTTTGTTGGCCATAGATTCCATCGCTAACAATTATGAAGCTAGGGGTACAAAAACAGCGGAGGCCTTAAAGTATGTGATAGAACACAGTTTTACTAAAGAGGAGGGTGACCGTCCTGAAGCACCAAACATACTAATTGTTATGACAGACGGAGCATCTGATGACAAGGTAAAGCTTGCACATGCACCTCTTGTCGAATTAGACAGGTGGATGTTTAACACCAGTGGTCGCATCCACGATATTGTCTTTACGTCTTCTTGATCCTAATTTTCCATGTTAAATACATGATCGGACTGCGAAGAGTTCTAACGAAGACATTACAGTGGACATTTTTCATGTTCGCGGACTTCGCACTTCGAGCACCGCACTTCGTAGGGACTGTGTCACTAAAGCAAAATGTTGATTCTATTCCAATGAGATTAGAATACTTTGTGTAAAGAATTTATTTGTTTCATGTGTGAACTATATATATATAAAGCTTTCCGGTGTACGTTTATCCACTTTGTGTTCAGATATTACTTTTTCAATCACACCGGATTTCTTTTATATGACCCCAAAGAGCGCAGTCCGGAGTTCGAAGTCAGTATGTACATTATCGAAGCAATTTTTTTTAAATATCGGATGTTTTATGTAAAAATCTAATGAACGATGTTAAACACAAACATGCAAATCATTCTACATACAATAGCTTCTTACAAAACCGGTTATTTGAAAATGTGATTCTTCTTATCTGCAAAATCTATAAAAGAAATAAACTTGATCTGATTTTTTTTACGGTTCGTCCGCTCATATTTCAAATATTTTCCATTCTCTGCATACTAATTTTGTTCTTTTTTTTCATAAGAACGCAACCCTACGAGAGGCGGACAGTCTACGAACACATAACATTACGTGTATTCCAATAGGAATTGGCAACAGGGAAACATTATCATTGGATGAACTGAAACGGATGGCAACCAATGAGAGCTATGTTTACATACTGAAGAGTTACGATGCACTAGACAGTTTTCTTGGAACGTTAAAAAATATGATTTGTAACAGTAAGTAATGGAAATTTGCCAACAGTTTCAATTTGCGTCTTTTC
The DNA here is from genome assembly GCA_028142955.1 of Pinctada fucata. NCBI lineage: Eukaryota > Metazoa > Mollusca > Bivalvia > Pterioida > Pteriidae > Pinctada > Pinctada fucata. The sequence continues at coordinate 20,449,789 of AP027102.1, forward strand.
TATATTTAGAATATTATTGTTTGGGACGTACCATTGACGAGGATTTATTATCCGAAACATGCAGGTAGTCCCAACGGTAGCACGTTTGACACACATATTCTTTGCTGCAGCGTTGAAATAGTTACATAATTAGCCACTACAAAGCGTAAAAAGTATGTGATATTATACAGTTAATTGCTTCCCATCAATTTTCCATGGGTCTTATTGCATTATGTGGACCTTTTTGTGTTGAGTGTTTGATGTCTTGTTTGTTCTCCCTTAAAATTGTGTGTTTTTTCGTACTATAAAGTGTATTAAATACTTCTTTCCAACTATGTCGCCTGAAAGAAGCTTTTTTTTTTGGCCCTTTATCAATTTGACATCATACATATTATTTTGCTACCTCGGAAACTTTTCATCTAAAAATATCATAGACATTAAAGGAGGTTAACATCTTAGCACCATCCCCCCAATGCTATTTTGAAAATAGATTTTATTTGGATATGTTGTAGAATTGACCCTACAGGAAATTTGGAACCTCGCTATTTCTGTAAAGTAAATACAAAAATCTAAATTCAAAACATAAAACCAGAGAGCGCAACTGAAAATAATTTTGGATGCTTCTGAAAATATCACTTTGGCTGGAAGCATCACCGATGAGGATTTAATGTGCGAAACACGTTTCTAGTATACAGTAGTATACAAATTGGTTTGAAATTTTCTTCAAGAAGGTATAGAGTTGTAACACTTCCGTATTATTGCTAGTCAGTATTTTCATATAGAGAAGTTTTGGTGTTATGCTGTAGGTGCTGCAACAAAGTCCAGTAGAGGATCTTCTCCTGTCTTCTCAAAGCTGATGCCAGAGAGAAGGTTTTCTTGAAACAAACTATAAGGAATGTTTTTTGTTTTTTGTTTTTTGTTTTTTTTTTTTTGTTTCTTTTTTTTTTTTTTTTTTTTTTTTTTTTTGTCAAATAGGCAGGTCTGTGGCAGCATAGTTTGGACATTTCATTTTACTTCATGTTTTAAACAAATAGGATTTTGAATAAACAATAAACTCTGTTTTGAAAGTAAAGATATCTCTTTAATAAATAATAGTCATGCAACTATATGACTATAGGTCATTCTATATATAATTTATTAGTTGGCATCGCCGAAATGTCAAGCAAGGCACCAAGGCAGACTGTTTCTCCATGGAAGCAACATGTTAAGTCAACACACAGGCCTACAACGCTACCTACGTCTACAAGGAGTATTGTAACAACATACCATCGGACCAAGAATAAACAACATACTGCAACACACCAACAACAGCATACTACCGGTAATTCTTATATATTTATATGACTAAAATTGCCTTGCATTTTCACCGTGGGGTATCACGTGATACGCAAATGACATGTTCCACGGGAATCCCCTTTGATTAAACCTAGTAAATACCGTCTAAATCTACTTTATATGAATTTACTTTAGCCCTATCATATGGTCATTATCATCAATTATATGATGGTAATCTATTCTGGTCAAGAATAGACATGTATTCGGAGAACACTTAAACAGAATTTTTTTAATGATCACCACATGTTATGATATGGTCCACGGACAGATACAAAATTTTCTGTTTAAGTGTTCTCCAAATATATGTCTATTCTTGACCAGAATAGATTACCATCATATAATTGATAATAATGACCATATGATAGGCTTAAAATAAATTCATATAAAGTAGATTTAGACAGTATTTACTTGGTTTAATTAATGGGGATTCCCGTGGAACATATATTTGCGTATCGCGTGATACCCCACGGTGATTTTGTCACAAATGTTTAGGACGTTAAAAGGAGATTTCATTATCAGAAGTACGTATGACCGGGTGATTGCCAACGTAGGCCTTTAAATGTGCTATTTCAAGATTATTCAATTTATTTTGATCATCTGTTAAATTGTCTTCGTTAAGGTGATGCCCAAATAAACTTGTTTTAAAGTAAAAATATGATATGATTATCATGTATCTGGAGGATTCAAATTGGTTATGTCACCTTTGTTTTTATAGATAGAAAGAAAATGACGTCAACTGAGGGACCAAAGGCGTATGCTACTCCAATTCCTATTTCAACAACAACAACGAGACCAGATATTGTATCAACATACAGGCCTACAGCGCTACCTACGTCTACTAAGAGCACTATTACACCTTTTTATCGAGCGAAAAGCAAACAATACATTACTGCCAAAGAGCACACTACCAACAAACTACTATATGGTAATATATAATATGAATTATGGCAAAGCCATAGTGAGGACGCAGGGTGAAATTGAAAAAAAAATTACTACTTCAAAAATTGAAAAAAAATATTACTACTTCAAAAATTGAAAATTGAATTTTTTTAATTGGAAATAGAAGATAAATGAGCATGTTAATATAAAAAGATAAACAACAGTGATAGATAAACAAATGAATTTGAAAATAAATAAATTAATGAAAACGAAATAAAAAGAAGAAATAAAAAAATCATACTCCATGAAGAGAATATGGTGTATTAAACGTGAATTTCAATGTATATTTCCTCAGGAATTAAGCCTTTTAAATTTTTATGTGATGAGGGAGATACTTTTAACCTTCTCTACATAAAATTTCAGTATTTTTCACATATATTTGCTCCCTCAACTTCACCCCAGCGGCAAAAAAACACCACCCCCCCCCCCCAAAAAAAAACCAAACAAACAAAAATCAAACAAATAAATAAAACCAAACAAAAACAAATTCAAACAAACCAGCCTCTAGTCATGCTAGTTATTTAGCTACAACTGAGAGAGACCTCGGTGCAGAATCGGTCTGACAGTTTCTTGAAAATTTTAAGAATTCTGCACACACATATACATTTCGCCCGTCCCACACGTTTTTCCACATACAACCTCCCCCCCCCCCCCCCCCCAACAAAAGACAACGGAATAGAAACAATGTGAGGGTCGGGCGAAATATTTAGCTAATGTACAGATAGTCCGCGAAACAACGTTTCTCCTGCTACATGATGACGTTGCATTCTGACGCAAGGCGCGGACGTAGTCCTCTTAAAGATAACACGTGTTAATAAATAGGAAAAAATACTGGTTTAATTTTTTACAAATTCTGTATAACCTACAAACTCAGCCGTGCGGTTTCGCCAGAGTCTCGGGGCTTACTACTCAACCCATGTATATTCGGAATCATCATGATTGACTTTCGGTCTACATGGACGGAGGATTATTGGACAACCTGTTTTCAGCGGTGTATAAGTCAATAATTTAATTGAATCCATTGAATCATGCTTTACTTACTTGATTATATGAAGACCACCCTTTGGCAGTCCCGCTTCCAATCGGGTCTTAATTTATCGTGGATTTACATTATTTTAATTTAGTTTTTTCAGTGTTTATCTGTTGACACTACAATGAGTTGTAGGATATCCATTCCCTTTCTTTTCTTTTTTTTTTTTTTTTTTGTCTTTGAATAAATTTTAAGCTTGTATAATTTCATTTCGACAATTTCCAAAACATCTATCATGATGTAAATTCATGTATATCGGAAATGGTTCAAAGGGTCAAGGGAAAGCAAATACAGAAATCATAATCAAAATGTGGGAAAATCTGAAGTTTTTTTTTCAACAAAATCCTGACACTTTATAAATAGTGATCAAATCAGTTGAAATACTTTATCATTTTAAAAACTAGGACATGTGGAAAGGAATCCAATTCTTTTGTACTACAACGTATCTACATGATAAAAGATTTTTTTTTATTGGACTTAGGTCATTTACATGTATACCTGACGTAGATAGAACAGGATTACTGTTAAATTATTCAATGAAGAATTTTGCATTGGTGTTGCTGAAATTTACGTCAATTCATTGGTCTCTTTAATAAAAGTAATTGTAATATATTTTGGTAAAATTTAACAAAATCTTTCTTATTTTACAAATTTGATGATAATGATTTTCATCCACTGTATTTGATTTTCAAAATATTTTAAAAGTCAACCACGTTTTCCTTCATAAGTTCAGAAATTTGTAATTTGTAGTATATGAGCAGAGCTTGAATTAATAGCCTCTTAAAAGAAATAAACAAAACCTACGTTGATTGATATTTAATGAATTTGATAATCCTTTATCTCGAACTCTGTTTTCAAATATTTATTTCCTGAGACTCCTCCCACATTGAAATGACAACGTGAATATTTTTTTCAATTCCTTACTTTTGTCATAGTTTAAAATAGAAGCAATCGATCCCTTTACCGGTGGGAATTATAATTTGTAAGGAAAACTCTATTACTTGGCTTTGATTTATCTGTGACGGTGATAAAGTTAAACGGGAGGGATCTTGACCCGATAATTAAAATTGTATTTTCGTATTGCTAGAAGTATTTCTTACAAGCATGAAAGAGTGTCTTATTATTATATCATGTCTTTTGTGCGCTTTTCCAGTTTTAGCTACAGGTTTGTAACATTTATATTAATTTTTTTCGAAATGAAAATTTAAGAATAAAGCAAACTGTACCAAGAACTACAATTTCATTCTTGTTCAATAGGAGACGAAACAGCAATGGCTGGGGTGGGGTTATTTACTTTAAGTTTGTTTTCTTTTCGTTTTTCTGTTTTCGGAACTTATATGATTTGGTTTGATGTTGATGTTTATCAGATCTGTTCTGTAAACGTTATAATTTTGTTTTAAAGGGTCGGTGTCCCTGAAAATTAATTATTTTACAAAATTTTGGTATGCATAACCTTTCTTTTCATACGAAAGTATACATTTTCATTTGTATAAATTCAAATTTTCAGGCGAATCTTATGCATATATTCGCAGCTATAGACCTTTAAAAACGTTATTATGAATTTGGGGTGCGCAGCTCCAATTCATTTCACTGGCGCCACCTACAATGTATTGAGTTTTTACAATAGAGGTATATGGAGACTTAATTATTGAAAATCGACAATATTAGGGTCGTTACTGCATATTTTCAAATAAAACTTTTTATGGCTCCTTTTTTCCTTTTTCTTGACTCTTTGGAATAAATTTTGCGTTTTCAATAAAAATTTGTTTTCAGGGACACTATATTTTTAATTAATAATTTCAATTTCTTGTTTATAATTATCTTTTCATTCTTCCCATTGCATTTTCGGTATGTTTCCTATATCAGCATTATCAGCAGTTTAGTTTGCTTTGAATTATTACCATTGCTTCTGTAAATGATATTTAGCTATCCGAAACACGTTACTGGTGCAATGTCGTTACTGGTGCAATGACATTAGTTCGAAATTTTATTCAAAAAGGTTTTAAAGAGCTGGATCACTTAAATTTTCTTATTTTACCATAACCGAATTTTAGCAGAAACATGGCAAAAATAGACAATTAGCGTAATTTCCCTTATTATGAATTAGGTCTACATTATTTAAATTAGTGCGACATCCATTGCGCCAACTCCGCTAATATATGAATAATGCAGAAGGGTTCTAACTCTATGCATTCTTGAAGAAAGTTTCAAACCAATTTACTATGCACCAGACACGTGTTTCGAATATAAAATATGAAACCCGATAAAATAAATATGTTTATTTATCTTTCTATAGTCAAGAACTGGTTCAAAACTTTGCTCATATACCTTTCGATAAAACTAAAGTTTGTTAATTAATTTTTATTTTCACATCTTTGTCATCAGATTGTGATGTAGATGAACTTGTTGCCGACGTGGTGATTCTTATGGATGCATCAGGATCTATAGGAAGAACCAATTTTGTCAAGCAAATAAATGCAGTGAAAAAATTGGTGGATTTCTTTGCTCTTAACGTTGACAAGTTACAGATCGGCGCTGTCACTTTTTCGTCAACCGTACATACGGGATTAAAATTAAACAGATATGCCCGTTTTAGTGATGATCCAACCACTTTAAAGAAGTACACGTTAATGGCAATAGATTACATCACTACTAATTATGAAGCTGGAGGTACACACACAGCAGATGCCTTAAAATTCGTAATGGAACACAGTTTTACTAAAGGGGAGGGTGACCGTCCTGAGGCACCAAACATTCTCATTGTTATGACAGACGGAGCATCTGATGACAAGGTAACTGTTGTCCTCTACGCTTTCAAAGGTCAATCATCCTTAAGACAAAGGGGTATTTTCCGCGATTGTTTTTATTTCACTTCATTCTCTTTTGCAAAATTAGGTGCCTGTGTAAGGGACTAAAGTATAATTATTATTCGAATAATAAATGCTTGTTTTTCGATGCAAGATTAACGATCATAAAAAGTTATATTAAAAAATTAAATTTGATGTCGTACGTCATTTATTTGGCGAGAGATATTCACACTTCAATCAAACCTCGCTCATAGGAATCATAACTCAATGTCCATAACAGAAATGAGGTGTTTTGTACACCAATGAGTTAAAGAAGACCCTGACGATAATCTCAACAGCACTCACAATAGAGTACCAAATTGGGCATCGACGGACCTCTAGCTTGGATCAGGTGCCCGGGAGGAGTAAAGCTTCCCCTGTTTGGCTAGCCGCACCCGCCGTCGATATTTACGCACGAAAATAAAGAAATATCTAAAATACATGCACTTTCTGATTATATGTCTATATAGAAAGTGATATGGCGACCATGTCAGGGGAAAATATCCAAAACATTTAATCCGACCTTCCACTGTCGCGAATGTAGGGGAGAATGAGCTACGATCGGAGGCGAATGATGAATCGTGTCACAGTCTTGTCTGTTCTCATGAAGTTTTTCTTGGCACGATAGCGCCGCGAATGCAACAAGAATATGCTACGCGTCCGCTACGATAGTGAGGCGAGTGTGATAAGAATAGAGAAGAATGCGACACGAATGTGCCATAATAAAAAAAAACTGAGGGAGGCAAATGCGGGAGATTGAGACACGACTTTAGCCCGATAGCGCTGTGATCATGACAAGAATGTGACAAGAGCAAAACCAAAACCATTTGACATATCCAGGTGCATTAATACCCTTTGTTGACTTTGACATCTTCCCAGGTTGTTTTCTCTCGAAAGGCATTGTCAAGGTATTCAAAATTTTGATCTGCTTACTTTAGCATGGACTCTGAGATAATTCTTCTTGTCACTGTCGTGTGTGTATTTAGTACTATCATGGCAAAATCGTGTCAAGATCGTGGCTGATTTGCGTTGGTTTTATCATTCGCGTCGCGTTCTTGGCGCATTCGCATCGCATTTGAGTCAGATTCTATCTTGTCGGGGATCTATCATGGTTTATTCTCCTCCACCTTCGGAACTAGAACACACGCGCGCTGCGAATGGAAGAGAATGCAACGCGAATGCGCTGCGCATGTGCCGCGAGTGTGAGGCTGATAAAAATTCAGACGCGAATGTTTTAAACAGTTTGAAACATTCGCGTCGGTGCCGCGAACATAGGAGAATGCAGGAGAATATGACACGATTGTGACACTGAGACAAGAATGTCCGCGATTGAGAGGAGAATACGTTACGATTAAACAAAATCACCTTATCGTAACTATATCGTTTCTTTATTTGCGACAGTGGAAGCCTGGCTTTACTGTCAAACCCCTAGCTAGGAACTTTTTTACGAGCTCCACACGGCAAAGGGCATAAGTGTGACACAAATGAGTTAAAGAAGATCCTACCGATAATCTCAACAGCACTCGCAACGGAGTACAATAGTGAGCATCGACGGACCCTAGCAAGCTAGAAGTGGGACCAGGTGCCCGGGAGGACTTGGCAATCATAATTTTTATATAGTGAATACTTCTCTGTACCTGTGTAGGACCTATTCCAAGTCGTAATTAGAGGGTTTCTAAAAATTCTAATGATTTTGCCTTACCTACTGATCGATATTTTTATGTGTATTGTTATTCATATTTGTATATTTTGATAATGATTAAGAATGAAAGGCAGGTTTTCTAGTGACCGCGTTTATATTGAGAACTTATCGTAATAAGTGGGCAACATAGACGTTTGAATTTCTCAAGTCGAAGTGATCAACGTTTCATATATCATGATTTATTTTTAAAAGATTCTAACTCTACAAGAGGCAGACAATCTACACAGGCATGGAATAACGTGTATCCCGATAGGAATTGGTACCAATAAAACACTATCATTGGATGAATTGAAACGGATGGCAACCAATGAGAGCTATGTTTATATGCTGAAGAGTTACGATGCCTTGGACAACTTTCTTGGAACGTTAAAAAATATCATTTGTAACAGTAAGTTTGCATCACCGGGACTGGGCCGTTGCGTAAAAATGAGGTAAAATAAATACTCGTACGCCATGCTCAAATTTCAAGATTTTTTTTCAAATTACATTGTAATATGCGTGTGAATTACTCCGTTTTGTGAATAAAGAGAGTTTGATGAAGCTCTCAAAACCAGTTACTGAACGGAACACTATTTCTGTCTCCGAAATCTTAAAGACTGTCTTTATATACCATCTATGCCGCTGTTTGAATAAAGTATGCCGTTATGTATGTATGGATTTTAAGGATGGTTACTATGAAAAAAAATATTTACATGGCATTCCTTAAATCTATTTTTCAATGATAGGATTTTTTTAAATCTACTTCATCGGGGAAGGACTAGGACTAAATATCTATAGTGTAAGGGTACTCCTTCATTACATCGTATTTATATTTGGAAAATTTTCATTTCGCTTCAAATCCTTTTTTGATTCACGATTGACATTAACATAATTTTCCATCGCATTCTACTTCGTTTTGTACTTTTAAAAGTATCCTAAAAACTGAAAGATGACCAATTATTTCCATTAAGTTAAATATCTGAACTATTTCTAATCTAATATTTTTTTTATAATACTTTCTTATCTTGAAACATTTTTAGTTGGAATCACCCTAACGTCAAGTGAGGCACCTATGACGACTGTTACCCCATCGCCGATTCCAAAAATAACAACAAAGACTCGCTATCTTGTATCAACAGTCAAGCCTACAAAGCTACAGACGCCTTCGAGGAACACCGTTGCACCATACCATCGAACGAAAACAAAACAGCACACTACCGACAAACAGCACAATACCGACAAACAACAAAATGGTAATAAACTTGACTTAAATTTCTTTGCATTTCCATTTATTTATTTATACTCTGGAGGATTTTCATGACATAAGTCCGACAGAGTTTTCAATTTGTTTAATCTTTTTGTTAAGCCATACAAACGTTTAATTTTTCACATAGAGAAATACAATTGTACTAAAGTGATAGAGTACAGCCTCTATGTATTTTTGGAAGTTTTCTTATCCGAGTTTCGAGACCACCGTATGACAGAATTTAAATTATTACTAGTACTCATATGTACCACTGTGAACACGATTCATTATATTTGAGTGGTTCCAACTATAATGAAAATCTGTTTTCCAAGTGAACCCTGTGGAGATTTTAAGCTTTAGTGTTTCGGTCATGTTTGTAACGCGCATTCTGATTGGCTGAGCGATTAAAAAACTGCAAGGGGATTCACGTTTCACTGCAGTTTCTGCTATGACGTCGTGCGTTGCTATGCCGACGTCGTTAAAAGCAGATGTTTTCTAGCTTCTTACTGACCAAAGCATTAGAATAGGGTTACCATACTGATGTTTTACAAAAACTGACAGGGTATCGGCGAATCCCCTGTCAGAAATATCCGTTTTACCACTCGGCTGACGCTTCGCGGTAAAACTCAATTTCTGACAGGGGATTCGCCGATACCCTGTCAGTTTTTGTAAAACACACGCATGGTAACCCCTAATTTTCTTTCTTTGTTAGTTCATTGTTCATCTTTTCGTTCTCTCGTATATAAGTTCAATTGGACTTTAAAATCAATATTATGAAGAAGTTTGATTGACATATTCTTTTATACTGAGTGATCAAATATTCTTATTAAAGTATCATGTAAACTGAACATAAAGTCTACTTTAAACGGAGTAGGTGCAGTAACCTGCCATTTCGGCCCTATTTTCAAAGTTGTTCCTATATCCATGATATTCTAGTTCATACAATGCCAAATGTATATATAATCCAAATTAGGAAAGCCTGTTTTGATTTCACAGCCCTATACTGAATAATACGTCGCTCAGAATGTCTAAAAACGTTGTAATGGTTAAATATATCAATGAATGAGCGAAATTTTGACACAAAGTTATGAAATTAAGTAATAATCCAGGCCTTGTCCATGATAATTTTTGTACCAATCGCTGGATTTTTATCGGCCTTTTAATTTGCATTAAATATTTTGTTGGCAAGGACTGGAGGGTAGATGAATTTTGAAGATTTGTGTGTAAAATAAGATGCTTTTCCTTTGATTCGCGTCATTCAGGGCAAATGACGTCAGAACATGACGTCATACATCACGCGCGTGACGTTACGAGGGCTCGAAATTATGACGCCGTATTTTCTCAGACATTCAACCTTGCAAAAAATTATAATTACTAATGCGTTTATCAAAATCGTTTTGTTGAATTATAGGGCTGATATGAGGGATTATCGTACCTTTTCCTTTGACTGAGAATCTTTTTCATTGGGTTTTCTTCATTACTAATCAAAATATGAGACTTATCATTGTTTATGAATAAGCAGTTTTTTCTTTGTTTGAAAATGATAATTAAAATATGATCTTTACCTTAGTGATAAATCAAATCACGCTGTGTAGTGCATTTTAGATTCCATAGAATTTTATTCAATTTTGAAAGCCGTCTGTTTCAGTTTTTTTAAAACTTTTTTTTCTCTTACCAAATTTACTGCAACTGATTATTCAATTTTTCTTCTGCTTTTTCATAGGCCCTCAAAAATGGCACATCTCATTGTATAAAAAAACAATAACGTTTCTCCCTTGTATTTTGTAGAAAAGATTTTGCTAAACTTTCATAGAATGTTATATTCTTATATTGTGGTCGACACCCCTATTTAAATCTAATGATAGACGTCTTCAAACTGAATAGCATAATTCAAGAACAGATAAATTTGCAGCATGGACCAGACATGCACGTTTCGGGTACGTTTATAGTTTATTGGAACCTTGAAACATATAGCTCATTGGTATACATACGTACATGTAACCCTCGTCAGTGATCCTCAATCTAAACAATGTTATATGACCAAAGAGTGTGAAAGTTATTATCTCTAAAAATGTACTGAAAGACGTAGCAGTGTTGTTGGGATATGATGCTGCAGAACCTATGTTTTTGATTTTTCAAGAAATTTTGATAACAGAAATTTTCGAATGCGTTGAAGAAATGAACAACCGAAGTTGATCGAACTTGGCTACATGTGTCCTCGGGAACTCCTTGTCCATCAGCAGTGATACTCACTGTTAATATATATATTGAACGATGAATAAATAAGAAAAGGGTGTAAACTCCGAATGAAAACCAGAAGTCTCTGATGAGACTGAAGCTCTACTGGCTGTTTTGTTAAATTCACTGAATTAACATCCATTTTCCAACCCTGGGGGACAGGGGCTCACACAAAATACCAGATGCACATCTACACCACAGACACATTATAAATGTAATGCAAAAAGAATTTACTCTCCATTAATTACCGATATGCTTTCTTAGATCTGGTGTTCACAAGATTACAAAGACTTCTATACAATGTAGGAGAAATTGACCACAACCATTTTCAAAGATATGTCAGTCTTAAAAAGAATCTCAGGCACACAATCAGACCACAGACTCATGGAAAGGGAAATATCTCTCTACAGTATCAATTATACTTTCTGAAAACTGGTGTTCACTAGATTGCATAGAGTTAATAGGAGAACATGACCACAATCATTTCAAAGACTCTGGAGGTCAGATGATGAAACAAAATTGCAGGCACACACATAGACAAGAGACTGATTATAATGCAAAAAGAATTATCTCTCCATCAATTATACTTTCCGAGAATTGGTGTTCACAAGGTAACATAGACTTGTATAGGAGAAAATGACCACATCCATTTTCAAGACCCTAGGGTTAGAGGCTCAAACAAAATATCAGGGGCACAATTATTCCAGAGACTGATTATAATGCAAAAAGAAGTATCTCTCTATCAATTATACTTTCTGAAAATTGGTGTTCACTAGATTACATAGAATTATATAGTAGAAAATGACCACACCCATTTTTGAAGACCCTGGGGGTCAGAGGCTCAAAACAAATATCAGGTGCACAACTAGACCAGAGATTGATCATATTGCAAAAAGAATAATTTCTCTATCAATTATACTTTCTGAGAATTGGTGTTCACTAGATTACATAGACTCGTATAAGAGAAAATGACCACACCCATTTTGAAGACCCTGGGGGTCAGAGGCTCAAACAAAATATCAAGTGCACAACTGAACCAGAAACTGATTATATTGCAAAAAGAATTATTTTTCTATCAATTATACTTTCTGAGAATTAGTGTTCACTAGATTACATAGACTCCTATAGGAGAAAATGACCACACCCATTTTTGAAAACCCTTGGGGTCAACGACTCAAACAAAATATCACGTGCACAACTATTCCAGAGACTTATTATATTGCAAAAAGAATCATTTCTCTATCAATTATACTTTCTGAGAATTGGTGTTCACTAGATTACATAAACTCGTATAGGAGAAAATGACCACACCCATTTTCGAAGACCCTGGGGGTCAGAGGCTCAAACAAAATATCAGGTGCACAACTGGACCAGAGACTGATTATATTGCAAAAAGAATTATTTCTCTATCAATTATTCTTTCTGAGAATTAGTGTTCACTAGATTACATAGACTTATTTAGGAGAAAATGACCACACCCATTTTCGAAGACCCTGGGGGTCAGAGGCTCAAACAAAATATCAGGTGCACAACTAGACCATGGACCGAACTAAATGCAAAAGAATTAGCTTTCTATCATGTATGGTTTCAAAGGAGTTGCGATCACAAAAAATTGTTAACAGACAGACGGACGGATGGACGCCGGACAACATGGTATTGCATAAGCTTGACTGGTCCTTGACCAGTAGAGCTAAAAACTACGTCGCGGTCATAGGCTACGTATTTGTTTGACGACGTTATCTTTCTTAGTATAGGTTAGAAGGTATTTGTTCTACATGAGTAAATGTTGGCAAATCGTCAGCTAAGCCCCTTCTTCTTCAAAATACCTTCTAATCGACTTATATAGCAATTACCCCGTAGTGGTAGCGCGCTTGGTTAGCATGCCGGATAGCATGCTGAAGGTCTCGAGTTCGCGCCGCGCTCATGTCACATATTTTTCAAGTACATACTGTTCAGCTTTTGTAGGATGTAGGATGCATAAAGACCATGAAGACAGTTTCTTCACAGATTCTTCACAAATAAGACCAGCAATTTCAGAGCCTGTGATTGGCCTAGCTCAAATGTTGCCATCTAATACAACGAAGAAAAAATACCCACTCGTTGAGACAATTGCTATTAGGTGCTGAATTATGAAACTGTTTTATCTCTAAAGTTTGATAGCGTGCACTGACCATAATATAACTTATATCGAAATTTACGACTAAACGAGATCTGTTGAATGGCATCAATTTCATTTAAAATTTTGCATGATAAGGTAGTCATAATCACGTGTATCAAGTTTCCAAAGTGAGCCGCGCGGTCTGTAGTTTGCAAATTTGTGGATCCAGTTTGCTCAATTTCACAACTTTGACCTTAAATGAATGCTTAATTTGTTTTGTCGTATCTATTTGTGGATTTAATCAGATTTTACTTCCATGATAAGGGTTATGTGAATCATTGCCTTACTTTCTGTAAATCCACGGAATCCTTCGTAAGAAGTAGAAGAGCTGGAACAAAATCTATTGAAACTTCCATTTAAACGTTTTCCAATAAAGGAGAATTTACGCAGTGATAATAAATTACCAAAACTCCCTCTTTCTGTTCTATTTTCCTTATTTTATCTTGCAATGTGCACGCAATAAGTACAAGTATTATCCATATAAATACAAAACAAAATGTCATATAACAGAACAATGTCATTCGCGCGACATACAAATGGTGTTTAGATTCATGTCGTGTAAGATAGGAATTACTAAGTATTACATGGTATTCATGTCTTTAAAAGCAATTACAATTTTATTTCTTCATGCGAGCCTTATTCAAATATCCTTTAAGTTGTAATTTAATGATTAATTTAAATGTATCATGCTTTAGATTCTTCCCTACCTTCTCAGTCTTATGCGGAACGTCTAAGAAACAAATTGTATGGGAGGTCCGTGTTTCCTTGTGAAACTATGCATGATCTCTTTTGGAATCACGACGGTTTAGAACCATATCGGACGTGTAATTTCTTCATAATTTATGCTACTTAGGGGGAGTCTTTTGGAAAATATTAAAGTTGTTTTATTTTGTTTTGCATTTTCCGACTGCCGTATATCCATTGTTTAATGGTTAATTGTTATTTTTTAATAGAGATTTGGGTTTTGTGTGTGACTTTCAATGAATCATTTGATAAGTCTTTTTTTGCCTATTAAATGGTATAGAAGACGAAAACATTCGTCTCTTGTGTATGTATGCATCACGTCAGTCGCACGTTGATCGTAATTACAACGAGTAAACAAAACGGAAAGCATGGCGAAAGAACATACTTGTCATATGACCACAATCTGTGATTCATCACTTAATGTGAGATCGTAATAATGATGAACACTTTTGAAATTGTTCAGTTTGATTTCCAAACCGCATCTTGAAGGAACAACATATGATCTATGGAAAATTTATCTCGTCGAAGAAGTGGATATTGGACTTTTACACACGCCCACACGCCAAAAGCTGACTTATTTTTATTTTATTTTGGTCACGATACTAAGAGGGATTAATCTTCACAAGTATTGCATTCAGTTACTTACTACATGGTCTCCCTTTCACTTTTTATTCTGTCTTAGTTTGATGTGCCTCGGTGCATTACTGAGTGTTCTACAACCAGGTCCTTGGAAATCCCTCCTTTCTTTGACATTAAGTGCTTGTCATCCCTATCATGTGTCATTGATACTACAATGACCAATATCGCAAAAGAAATGCGTTCCCTAAAAGCTCATATAAAGTATTATTCATGTTTTCTGATTGCCCTCCTACACTCTCCTACAAAGGCTTATTGTTATTAAAACTGTATGATGTATTTATGTGCTTTTGTCTCATGTTTAAATTTTTATTTGCGCAAAGTACAGAAAGACTTTCTTCGTCGTTTTATAAGTTTACTTTTTCCTCTTAAGCTGTTTATTCTGAACTTACAATTTAAGTTTTTTTCCCTACAGATGACAACGAGAAGTCGGATGAGGAATACCTATCAGATTTTCGGTCGTCACCTGCCGTACAAGCAGCGGAAGTGACGACATTAACAGCCGTTGGTATAATTGCGATTGGTACTGCCATCTGCTGTTGCAAGAAGGTGTGTCTAGCAGGCAAGAGGCGTGAAGAAGACGATGATGATGAGAAAAAAGTCAAACAGGTTAAAGAGGTTTCTCCGTCACAGTCCCCTGATGGATACTTAAATTCAGCAAAGAGGCTAAACAATTTCATGTTCTAAGATAATGGTTCAGTGTATGACTGATATTTCATAGTGGAGATTGCTTAAGTTTTCTGTCCATTTTTTTCTCCGAATTCATTCTTAAAAAGTAGATTGATTAATAAAGATATTTATTTTCATCTTATTTGTTACCCTCTATGCATTACCAAGTGTGTATTTTTGTGTCTTATTTTCGTTCTCTTCATCTAGACTGTTCAAAGCAGACTTCCATCTGTCCACTTTCTGTCCCAAATATTTCGAACATGATTCCTCAATGGAAAAGATCTCTGTAGCTCCATTAAAAAACTTTGAAACTCTCTGTCGCTGTGAAAACATACATATCTCTAGGTATACAGGTAGTAATTATTTCGAACGAGTCGCTTCCCTTCTGAGGCCACCCAAAGTTTGACAAGGAGTAAAAGATAGCGCTTCTGTGATTGGATAATATTCATTAATACAGATATGAAAGAAAAGTACTGATTGTGGACTTTCATTGCATGTACAGCATTTTCATGAAATTTATTTAAGATAGAAATATATAGGGGTGCCAAATGGGGGTAATTTTTGTAGTTGAAACAGTTCATTTCATCCCCCCTTTTTTCAATCAAAATTTAAGGGGAGAAAAGCAACGTTAACCCCCAATTTTTTTTTGGTCAAAAGTAAGATAATTTATCAATCTCTGTTATGATGATTAACATATTTTTCAAATCAACTTTTTTTACTGAGTTATGGAGGCCCAATGGGGATAACCCCTTCTCATAGAACTCTATGTTAAAGGGACCGAATAAATAATTACTACCTTCATACCTAAAAAAGGGTGTCAATTTGGCAAACGTAGTTCCAGAATGTACTGCTGAGATTATTTTATCATCCAAAATTCAAATTGGCTCCATTCAAGACGGACTTTTTAATATATAGGCAATTTGAATAAAATTTTTGAAAAAAGGGGGGAGGGGCTCCGTAAAATAATTAAAATCTTACTTAAGTAATTAGCTGAAAGAATTATGTGTTTATTTGAATGAATTGATGTGTAAAAGCATATGAAATCGATAAACTTCCTCTGGAATGACATATAAACGTATTTAGGCACTTAAAGTTTTGCCGTCATATGCAGCTGAAAATTTGCTATGGATCTATAGAAATGCCCGCTTGTAAGCAGGAGAGTAGTAATCCTGGCAGCTCTCGCACGAGGAATTGTTCACTGAGTCTTTATCGCTATTTATGTTCAGACATATTTCATAATTTCCTTTAAAATCTTAAGATTTTGCAACATGTTCACATAAATGTAGTAAATTTCAAATTTCATTAAGTTTTATAGAGTTATTCCCCTTTGGAACCTTATACATGCCCTTTTGGTTACCTTGGTTGATTCTGAAAGTTTCCTTGGTACTCATTGAAAGAATTGATACGTCAAACATAGACATCTAATTAATGTTCTTCATCTCAGATAATATTTTGTAAGTATACCCCCTAAAATTGGATGTAATTTAACAAGGGGGTCACCTGCATTGATGACCTTTACTGCAAATACTTTGTTCATGGAGACGTATTTCTGTAAAGAATGTGAAAGTACACACTTTAATCTTCTGAAATAATGCCAATTCAAATCCAACGTTGAGATAGGATAAGAGCACAGGCCTGATTCTTGAAATTGGGTGTAAAAACACCACCAAAACTTTTCAAGAACAGATAACTCCTGCAATGATACTCTTTTCGTCTTTATCATACCGTGATTATGTTAAGATAAGATTGAATATTGTGTTGATTGAGCTATGTACAGCATAATTCCTTGACAAATGGCTTTAAATTCCTTTTTAAATCAAAATTTTCTGTAATTTGAACGAGTCAGAAAAACGTAAGATTCCAGTTAGGGGGTTGGGTACTTTCGTATCCCAAAATTTTCATCCAACAGAGAGTTTCACGACAAATGATGATGTTATAGATAGAAAATAGAATAATCTTTCCAGTAGAGCCACATTTGCCAAATTCAAGACATTTTAAATTCCATTATTTTGCTTCCTTTAGGTATACAGGTAGTAATTATTTCGAACGAGTCGCTTCCCTTCTGAGGCCACCCAAAGTTTGACAAGGAGTAAAAGATAGCGCTTCTGTGATTGGATAATATTCATTAATACAGATATGAAAGAAAAGTACTGATTGTGGACTTTCATTGCATGTACAGCATTTTCATGAAATTTATTTAAGATAGAAATATATAGGGGTGCCAAATGGGGGTAATTTTTGTAGTTGAAACAGTTCATTTCATCCCCCCTTTTTTCAATCAAAATTTAAGGGGAGAAAAGCAACGTTAACCCCCAATTTTTTTTTGGTCAAAAGTAAGATAATTTATCAATCTCTGTTATGATGATTAACATATTTTTCAAATCAACTTTTTTTACTGAGTTATGGAGGCCCAATGGGGATAACCCCTTCTCATAGAACTCTATGTTAAAGGGACCGAATAAATAATTACTACCTTCATACCTAAAAAAGGGTGTCAATTTGGCAAACGTAGTTCCAGAATGTACTGCTGAGATTATTTTATCATCCAAAATTCAAATTGGCTCCATTCAAGACGGACTTTTTAATATATAGGCAATTTGAATAAAATTTTTGAAAAAAGGGGGGAGGGGCTCCGTAAAATAATTAAAATCTTACTTAAGTAATTAGCTGAAAGAATTATGTGTTTATTTGAATGAATTGATGTGTAAAAGCATATGAAATCGATAAACTTCCTCTGGAATGACATATAAACGTATTTAGGCACTTAAAGTTTTGCCGTCATATGCAGCTGAAAATTTGCTATGGATCTATAGAAATGCCCGCTTGTAAGCAGGAGAGTAGTAATCCTGGCAGCTCTCGCACGAGGAATTGTTCACTGAGTCTTTATCGCTATTTATGTTCAGACATATTTCATAATTTCCTTTAAAATCTTAAGATTTTGCAACATGTTCACATAAATGTAGTAAATTTCAAATTTCATTAAGTTTTATAGAGTTATTCCCCTTTGGAACCTTATACATGCCCTTTTGGTTACCTTGGTTGATTCTGAAAGTTTCCTTGGTACTCATTGAAAGAATTGATACGTCAAACATAGACATCTAATTAATGTTCTTCATCTCAGATAATATTTTGTAAGTATACCCCCTAAAATTGGATGTAATTTAACAAGGGGGTCACCTGCATTGATGACCTTTACTGCAAATACTTTGTTCATGGAGACGTATTTCTGTAAAGAATGTGAAAGTACACACTTTAATCTTCTGAAATAATGCCAATTCAAATCCAACGTTGAGATAGGATAAGAGCACAGGCCTGATTCTTGAAATTGGGTGTAAAAACACCACCAAAACTTTTCAAGAACAGATAACTCCTGCAATGATACTCTTTTCGTCTTTATCATACCGTGATTATGTTAAGATAAGATTGAATATTGTGTTGATTGAGCTATGTACAGCATAATTCCTTGACAAATGGCTTTAAATTCCTTTTTAAATCAAAATTTTCTGTAATTTGAACGAGTCAGAAAAACGTAAGATTCCAGTTAGGGGGTTGGGTACTTTCGTATCCCAAAATTTTCATCCAACAGAGAGTTTCACGACAAATGATGATGTTATAGATAGAAAATAGAATAATCTTTCCAGTAGAGCCACATTTGCCAAATTCAAGACATTTTAAATTCCATTATTTTGCTTCCTTTAGGTATACAGGTAGTAATTATTTCGAACGAGTCGCTTCCCTTCTGAGGCCACCCAAAGTTTGACAAGGAGTAAAAGATAGCGCTTCTGTGATTGGATAATATTCATTAATACAGATATGAAAGAAAAGTACTGATTGTGGACTTTCATTGCATGTACAGCATTTTCATGAAATTTATTTAAGATAGAAATATATAGGGGTGCCAAATGGGGGTAATTTTTGTAGTTGAAACAGTTCATTTCATCCCCCCTTTTTTCAATCAAAATTTAAGGGGAGAAAAGCAACGTTAACCCCCAATTTTTTTTTGGTCAAAAGTAAGATAATTTATCAATCTCTGTTATGATGATTAACATATTTTTCAAATCAACTTTTTTTACTGAGTTATGGAGGCCCAATGGGGATAACCCCTTCTCATAGAACTCTATGTTAAAGGGACCGAATAAATAATTACTACCTTCATACCTAAAAAAGGGTGTCAATTTGGCAAACGTAGTTCCAGAATGTACTGCTGAGATTATTTTATCATCCAAAATTCAAATTGGCTCCATTCAAGACGGACTTTTTAATATATAGGCAATTTGAATAAAATTTTTGAAAAAAGGGGGGAGGGGCTCCGTAAAATAATTAAAATCTTACTTAAGTAATTAGCTGAAAGAATTATGTGTTTATTTGAATGAATTGATGTGTAAAAGCATATGAAATCGATAAACTTCCTCTGGAATGACATATAAACGTATTTAGGCACTTAAAGTTTTGCCGTCATATGCAGCTGAAAATTTGCTATGGATCTATAGAAATGCCCGCTTGTAAGCAGGAGAGTAGTAATCCTGGCAGCTCTCGCACGAGGAATTGTTCACTGAGTCTTTATCGCTATTTATGTTCAGACATATTTCATAATTTCCTTTAAAATCTTAAGATTTTGCAACATGTTCACATAAATGTAGTAAATTTCAAATTTCATTAAGTTTTATAGAGTTATTCCCCTTTGGAACCTTATACATGCCCTTTTGGTTACCTTGGTTGATTCTGAAAGTTTCCTTGGTACTCATTGAAAGAATTGATACGTCAAACATAGACATCTAATTAATGTTCTTCATCTCAGATAATATTTTGTAAGTATACCCCCTAAAATTGGATGTAATTTAACAAGGGGGTCACCTGCATTGATGACCTTTACTGCAAATACTTTGTTCATGGAGACGTATTTCTGTAAAGAATGTGAAAGTACACACTTTAATCTTCTGAAATAATGCCAATTCAAATCCAACGTTGAGATAGGATAAGAGCACAGGCCTGATTCTTGAAATTGGGTGTAAAAACACCACCAAAACTTTTCAAGAACAGATAACTCCTGCAATGATACTCTTTTCGTCTTTATCATACCGTGATTATGTTAAGATAAGATTGAATATTGTGTTGATTGAGCTATGTACAGCATAATTCCTTGACAAATGGCTTTAAATTCCTTTTTAAATCAAAATTTTCTGTAATTTGAACGAGTCAGAAAAACGTAAGATTCCAGTTAGGGGGTTGGGTACTTTCGTATCCCAAAATTTTCATCCAACAGAGAGTTTCACGACAAATGATGATGTTATAGATAGAAAATAGAATAATCTTTCCAGTAGAGCCACATTTGCCAAATTCAAGACATTTTAAATTCCATTATTTTGCTTCCTTTAGGTATACAGGTAGTAATTATTTCGAACGAGTCGCTTCCCTTCTGAGGCCACCCAAAGTTTGACAAGGAGTAAAAGATAGCGCTTCTGTGATTGGATAATATTCATTAATACAGATATGAAAGAAAAGTACTGATTGTGGACTTTCATTGCATGTACAGCATTTTCATGAAATTTATTTAAGATAGAAATATATAGGGGTGCCAAATGGGGGTAATTTTTGTAGTTGAAACAGTTCATTTCATCCCCCCTTTTTTCAATCAAAATTTAAGGGGAGAAAAGCAACGTTAACCCCCAATTTTTTTTTGGTCAAAAGTAAGATAATTTATCAATCTCTGTTATGATGATTAACATATTTTTCAAATCAACTTTTTTTACTGAGTTATGGAGGCCCAATGGGGATAACCCCTTCTCATAGAACTCTATGTTAAAGGGACCGAATAAATAATTACTACCTTCATACCTAAAAAAGGGTGTCAATTTGGCAAACGTAGTTCCAGAATGTACTGCTGAGATTATTTTATCATCCAAAATTCAAATTGGCTCCATTCAAGACGGACTTTTTAATATATAGGCAATTTGAATAAAATTTTTGAAAAAAGGGGGGAGGGGCTCCGTAAAATAATTAAAATCTTACTTAAGTAATTAGCTGAAAGAATTATGTGTTTATTTGAATGAATTGATGTGTAAAAGCATATGAAATCGATAAACTTCCTCTGGAATGACATATAAACGTATTTAGGCACTTAAAGTTTTGCCGTCATATGCAGCTGAAAATTTGCTATGGATCTATAGAAATGCCCGCTTGTAAGCAGGAGAGTAGTAATCCTGGCAGCTCTCGCACGAGGAATTGTTCACTGAGTCTTTATCGCTATTTATGTTCAGACATATTTCATAATTTCCTTTAAAATCTTAAGATTTTGCAACATGTTCACATAAATGTAGTAAATTTCAAATTTCATTAAGTTTTATAGAGTTATTCCCCTTTGGAACCTTATACATGCCCTTTTGGTTACCTTGGTTGATTCTGAAAGTTTCCTTGGTACTCATTGAAAGAATTGATACGTCAAACATAGACATCTAATTAATGTTCTTCATCTCAGATAATATTTTGTAAGTATACCCCCTAAAATTGGATGTAATTTAACAAGGGGGTCACCTGCATTGATGACCTTTACTGCAAATACTTTGTTCATGGAGACGTATTTCTGTAAAGAATGTGAAAGTACACACTTTAATCTTCTGAAATAATGCCAATTCAAATCCAACGTTGAGATAGGATAAGAGCACAGGCCTGATTCTTGAAATTGGGTGTAAAAACACCACCAAAACTTTTCAAGAACAGATAACTCCTGCAATGATACTCTTTTCGTCTTTATCATACCGTGATTATGTTAAGATAAGATTGAATATTGTGTTGATTGAGCTATGTACAGCATAATTCCTTGACAAATGGCTTTAAATTCCTTTTTAAATCAAAATTTTCTGTAATTTGAACGAGTCAGAAAAACGTAAGATTCCAGTTAGGGGGTTGGGTACTTTCGTATCCCAAAATTTTCATCCAACAGAGAGTTTCACGACAAATGATGATGTTATAGATAGAAAATAGAATAATCTTTCCAGTAGAGCCACATTTGCCAAATTCAAGACATTTTAAATTCCATTATTTTGCTTCCTTTAGGTATACAGGTAGTAATTATTTCGAACGAGTCGCTTCCCTTCTGAGGCCACCCAAAGTTTGACAAGGAGTAAAAGATAGCGCTTCTGTGATTGGATAATATTCATTAATACAGATATGAAAGAAAAGTACTGATTGTGGACTTTCATTGCATGTACAGCATTTTCATGAAATTTATTTAAGATAGAAATATATAGGGGTGCCAAATGGGGGTAATTTTTGTAGTTGAAACAGTTCATTTCATCCCCCCTTTTTTCAATCAAAATTTAAGGGGAGAAAAGCAACGTTAACCCCCAATTTTTTTTTGGTCAAAAGTAAGATAATTTATCAATCTCTGTTATGATGATTAACATATTTTTCAAATCAACTTTTTTTACTGAGTTATGGAGGCCCAATGGGGATAACCCCTTCTCATAGAACTCTATGTTAAAGGGACCGAATAAATAATTACTACCTTCATACCTAAAAAAGGGTGTCAATTTGGCAAACGTAGTTCCAGAATGTACTGCTGAGATTATTTTATCATCCAAAATTCAAATTGGCTCCATTCAAGACGGACTTTTTAATATATAGGCAATTTGAATAAAATTTTTGAAAAAAGGGGGGAGGGGCTCCGTAAAATAATTAAAATCTTACTTAAGTAATTAGCTGAAAGAATTATGTGTTTATTTGAATGAATTGATGTGTAAAAGCATATGAAATCGATAAACTTCCTCTGGAATGACATATAAACGTATTTAGGCACTTAAAGTTTTGCCGTCATATGCAGCTGAAAATTTGCTATGGATCTATAGAAATGCCCGCTTGTAAGCAGGAGAGTAGTAATCCTGGCAGCTCTCGCACGAGGAATTGTTCACTGAGTCTTTATCGCTATTTATGTTCAGACATATTTCATAATTTCCTTTAAAATCTTAAGATTTTGCAACATGTTCACATAAATGTAGTAAATTTCAAATTTCATTAAGTTTTATAGAGTTATTCCCCTTTGGAACCTTATACATGCCCTTTTGGTTACCTTGGTTGATTCTGAAAGTTTCCTTGGTACTCATTGAAAGAATTGATACGTCAAACATAGACATCTAATTAATGTTCTTCATCTCAGATAATATTTTGTAAGTATACCCCCTAAAATTGGATGTAATTTAACAAGGGGGTCACCTGCATTGATGACCTTTACTGCAAATACTTTGTTCATGGAGACGTATTTCTGTAAAGAATGTGAAAGTACACACTTTAATCTTCTGAAATAATGCCAATTCAAATCCAACGTTGAGATAGGATAAGAGCACAGGCCTGATTCTTGAAATTGGGTGTAAAAACACCACCAAAACTTTTCAAGAACAGATAACTCCTGCAATGATACTCTTTTCGTCTTTATCATACCGTGATTATGTTAAGATAAGATTGAATATTGTGTTGATTGAGCTATGTACAGCATAATTCCTTGACAAATGGCTTTAAATTCCTTTTTAAATCAAAATTTTCTGTAATTTGAACGAGTCAGAAAAACGTAAGATTCCAGTTAGGGGGTTGGGTACTTTCGTATCCCAAAATTTTCATCCAACAGAGAGTTTCACGACAAATGATGATGTTATAGATAGAAAATAGAATAATCTTTCCAGTAGAGCCACATTTGCCAAATTCAAGACATTTTAAATTCCATTATTTTGCTTCCTTTAGGTATACAGGTAGTAATTATTTCGAACGAGTCGCTTCCCTTCTGAGGCCACCCAAAGTTTGACAAGGAGTAAAAGATAGCGCTTCTGTGATTGGATAATATTCATTAATACAGATATGAAAGAAAAGTACTGATTGTGGACTTTCATTGCATGTACAGCATTTTCATGAAATTTATTTAAGATAGAAATATATAGGGGTGCCAAATGGGGGTAATTTTTGTAGTTGAAACAGTTCATTTCATCCCCCCTTTTTTCAATCAAAATTTAAGGGGAGAAAAGCAACGTTAACCCCCAATTTTTTTTTGGTCAAAAGTAAGATAATTTATCAATCTCTGTTATGATGATTAACATATTTTTCAAATCAACTTTTTTTACTGAGTTATGGAGGCCCAATGGGGATAACCCCTTCTCATAGAACTCTATGTTAAAGGGACCGAATAAATAATTACTACCTTCATACCTAAAAAAGGGTGTCAATTTGGCAAACGTAGTTCCAGAATGTACTGCTGAGATTATTTTATCATCCAAAATTCAAATTGGCTCCATTCAAGACGGACTTTTTAATATATAGGCAATTTGAATAAAATTTTTGAAAAAAGGGGGGAGGGGCTCCGTAAAATAATTAAAATCTTACTTAAGTAATTAGCTGAAAGAATTATGTGTTTATTTGAATGAATTGATGTGTAAAAGCATATGAAATCGATAAACTTCCTCTGGAATGACATATAAACGTATTTAGGCACTTAAAGTTTTGCCGTCATATGCAGCTGAAAATTTGCTATGGATCTATAGAAATGCCCGCTTGTAAGCAGGAGAGTAGTAATCCTGGCAGCTCTCGCACGAGGAATTGTTCACTGAGTCTTTATCGCTATTTATGTTCAGACATATTTCATAATTTCCTTTAAAATCTTAAGATTTTGCAACATGTTCACATAAATGTAGTAAATTTCAAATTTCATTAAGTTTTATAGAGTTATTCCCCTTTGGAACCTTATACATGCCCTTTTGGTTACCTTGGTTGATTCTGAAAGTTTCCTTGGTACTCATTGAAAGAATTGATACGTCAAACATAGACATCTAATTAATGTTCTTCATCTCAGATAATATTTTGTAAGTATACCCCCTAAAATTGGATGTAATTTAACAAGGGGGTCACCTGCATTGATGACCTTTACTGCAAATACTTTGTTCATGGAGACGTATTTCTGTAAAGAATGTGAAAGTACACACTTTAATCTTCTGAAATAATGCCAATTCAAATCCAACGTTGAGATAGGATAAGAGCACAGGCCTGATTCTTGAAATTGGGTGTAAAAACACCACCAAAACTTTTCAAGAACAGATAACTCCTGCAATGATACTCTTTTCGTCTTTATCATACCGTGATTATGTTAAGATAAGATTGAATATTGTGTTGATTGAGCTATGTACAGCATAATTCCTTGACAAATGGCTTTAAATTCCTTTTTAAATCAAAATTTTCTGTAATTTGAACGAGTCAGAAAAACGTAAGATTCCAGTTAGGGGGTTGGGTACTTTCGTATCCCAAAATTTTCATCCAACAGAGAGTTTCACGACAAATGATGATGTTATAGATAGAAAATAGAATAATCTTTCCAGTAGAGCCACATTTGCCAAATTCAAGACATTTTAAATTCCATTATTTTGCTTCCTTTAGGTATACAGGTAGTAATTATTTCGAACGAGTCGCTTCCCTTCTGAGGCCACCCAAAGTTTGACAAGGAGTAAAAGATAGCGCTTCTGTGATTGGATAATATTCATTAATACAGATATGAAAGAAAAGTACTGATTGTGGACTTTCATTGCATGTACAGCATTTTCATGAAATTTATTTAAGATAGAAATATATAGGGGTGCCAAATGGGGGTAATTTTTGTAGTTGAAACAGTTCATTTCATCCCCCCTTTTTTCAATCAAAATTTAAGGGGAGAAAAGCAACGTTAACCCCCAATTTTTTTTTGGTCAAAAGTAAGATAATTTATCAATCTCTGTTATGATGATTAACATATTTTTCAAATCAACTTTTTTTACTGAGTTATGGAGGCCCAATGGGGATAACCCCTTCTCATAGAACTCTATGTTAAAGGGACCGAATAAATAATTACTACCTTCATACCTAAAAAAGGGTGTCAATTTGGCAAACGTAGTTCCAGAATGTACTGCTGAGATTATTTTATCATCCAAAATTCAAATTGGCTCCATTCAAGACGGACTTTTTAATATATAGGCAATTTGAATAAAATTTTTGAAAAAAGGGGGGAGGGGCTCCGTAAAATAATTAAAATCTTACTTAAGTAATTAGCTGAAAGAATTATGTGTTTATTTGAATGAATTGATGTGTAAAAGCATATGAAATCGATAAACTTCCTCTGGAATGACATATAAACGTATTTAGGCACTTAAAGTTTTGCCGTCATATGCAGCTGAAAATTTGCTATGGATCTATAGAAATGCCCGCTTGTAAGCAGGAGAGTAGTAATCCTGGCAGCTCTCGCACGAGGAATTGTTCACTGAGTCTTTATCGCTATTTATGTTCAGACATATTTCATAATTTCCTTTAAAATCTTAAGATTTTGCAACATGTTCACATAAATGTAGTAAATTTCAAATTTCATTAAGTTTTATAGAGTTATTCCCCTTTGGAACCTTATACATGCCCTTTTGGTTACCTTGGTTGATTCTGAAAGTTTCCTTGGTACTCATTGAAAGAATTGATACGTCAAACATAGACATCTAATTAATGTTCTTCATCTCAGATAATATTTTGTAAGTATACCCCCTAAAATTGGATGTAATTTAACAAGGGGGTCACCTGCATTGATGACCTTTACTGCAAATACTTTGTTCATGGAGACGTATTTCTGTAAAGAATGTGAAAGTACACACTTTAATCTTCTGAAATAATGCCAATTCAAATCCAACGTTGAGATAGGATAAGAGCACAGGCCTGATTCTTGAAATTGGGTGTAAAAACACCACCAAAACTTTTCAAGAACAGATAACTCCTGCAATGATACTCTTTTCGTCTTTATCATACCGTGATTATGTTAAGATAAGATTGAATATTGTGTTGATTGAGCTATGTACAGCATAATTCCTTGACAAATGGCTTTAAATTCCTTTTTAAATCAAAATTTTCTGTAATTTGAACGAGTCAGAAAAACGTAAGATTCCAGTTAGGGGGTTGGGTACTTTCGTATCCCAAAATTTTCATCCAACAGAGAGTTTCACGACAAATGATGATGTTATAGATAGAAAATAGAATAATCTTTCCAGTAGAGCCACATTTGCCAAATTCAAGACATTTTAAATTCCATTATTTTGCTTCCTTTAGGTATACAGGTAGTAATTATTTCGAACGAGTCGCTTCCCTTCTGAGGCCACCCAAAGTTTGACAAGGAGTAAAAGATAGCGCTTCTGTGATTGGATAATATTCATTAATACAGATATGAAAGAAAAGTACTGATTGTGGACTTTCATTGCATGTACAGCATTTTCATGAAATTTATTTAAGATAGAAATATATAGGGGTGCCAAATGGGGGTAATTTTTGTAGTTGAAACAGTTCATTTCATCCCCCCTTTTTTCAATCAAAATTTAAGGGGAGAAAAGCAACGTTAACCCCCAATTTTTTTTTGGTCAAAAGTAAGATAATTTATCAATCTCTGTTATGATGATTAACATATTTTTCAAATCAACTTTTTTTACTGAGTTATGGAGGCCCAATGGGGATAACCCCTTCTCATAGAACTCTATGTTAAAGGGACCGAATAAATAATTACTACCTTCATACCTCTAGATATGTCCGTAGCTTTCTCTGTGGTAATTTCGCTCGTCATATGTTTACTATTTAAACTAGCTCTATTTTGGCCTCGCGCGTACTAGTAAGTGATGAGGCCGTATCTGTTTGTAGTACACTGTAATTACTGTCATAGAACATATCTACTTCAATATTGATAACATGAAAACGTTTTATTTCAATACATCTGATAAAATCCGTATTAGATGATTATACAAGTTACATAAAGTTTGTTAATCCAATGGACAAATTCGGTCCACAAGATCTACGTGTTTCAGCTATTTTTTAACGATATATAATATATCAAAATCAGATATATTATGAGAAAAGATCAATAGCCATGAAGTTGTATAGTATTTTAAAGGTTGACACCTATGAAGAAAATATCCAAAATAACTTTGACTAGGATGGATGGTGGAAGGACATGCGACCCTGTCATGTGATGATGTATGATTCTCAGCTCCTTGTTTTTGAAATAAATTTGTAGGATTTCTTGAAGTGAGTTGCATTCTTAATATTATCTTTATATGTGGCTTGTGAAGGTAATAGTTTTATACATAGCTAATTACAATGGAAGTACTTTATGCCTGCTTCCTGGTTTGCGATGTTCATGGTTAACGCGTCTTTTAAGATGTTAGTTTTAATATACAATAAATGATTTTATAACGATAACACCGAAAGTAAAGGATGTTAAGATCTGAGCACCATCCCTCCAATGCTTTTTTGGTTATCGATTTTCATTTAACTTTGCTACTAAATCGATTTGGAGCCGCGCACTCTCTGCAAAGAATTTGCATGAATTCAAATTTTAAAACAATAAAACCAGAGGACGCTACTGAAATGAATTTTGGCTGTGTCTGAAAATGACTTTGGCTGAAGCATCACTGATGAGGATTTTATCATCCGAATCACGTGTCTGGTACATTAAAATTGGTTTTAAAAAATTCAAGAAGGTAAAGAGTTGGAATATTTCCGTATTATTCTCAATTATTGTTGCTTAGCATTTTGATGATCCAAGAAGCAAGGTATTATGAGTATATCGTGGTATTTCCACCCTGACTACTACAAACAACTGTGTAAGACTACAAACTTCAAAAGAGGGAAATATTCCCGACAAGTTGCATAGACAACTGCAAGGGAATATGAAAACCAAAAATGTTTAACTTAATACTTTTAAAAAATTGAAGGGATCAATTGGTGCCTGGGCAATGTAAAGACGGATATTTACCAACTGATTGGCAAATTGTGTATTTAAATGGATGCGTTTTGCAAAAAAAGACTAGACAAAGAAGATTATGTGACGATCCTTCGTAATACATTTACATCGGTACGTTTAAAACATTTATAAAGTTGTTATATTCCGATTACCTGCATATAACCCTGCCTCTTGATCCAGAGAAGTATTGACCAAACCACAATATAGTATGCAAACATATTACTATTATTGCCTCACACTGTCAAGAGAATCCAAACATAAAAAGCATGAGGGTGGATTTATAAATGAATCCGGAGAGCAAGTTGAGCATACAAGTATCTGCTTGCAAGAGCGAGTTCAATTTATGTTCACCCTTGTGGTTCGATCAAACTTCAGGGTGAACACTTGATCAGGACTTTATCGGTTTAGACAGATTGAGAACTATACAGAAATGATACAAAGGAGAATGCTCACACCAAGAGGATCAAACGAGAGAGAAATATACAAGGAAACAATATCGAATCACGTACAACAACATATAAAATAAGAAAGAAACATGAAGTATTTTGGGGTGTTTGGTCGTACTTGCTCCTTTAGTGTCTCTTGTTGCGTTTGTCCTCCCTGTGTTATCAAATTCGGCTGTTTCAGATTTTTGTTTTGTGTTGTTTTATTTTGTTCTGTTTTTGGTTTTGGGGTTTTTTTCGTGGGTACTGCAATAGGGTCACCTTGGAAGTCCCCTCCTTTCTTTTTGACTTAATCTTCTTAAATGTAAGTCATACTGTTTACATAATCCCCAAATCTCATTCAGATAAATAGATATATCAGGACGCAAAATTGTACTGATGTCTTGTCATAATGGTTCCAGCACATACAAGAGGGTAAGTTTAGGTTCTTAGATTATACAAAAATCTGGGAATGAAAACTAAGATACGAAATAGGGATATTGGTTAAAGTATTGGTCAAAATCAAGTCATATTCATTTACACAAGACGTCCAAGCAAATTTCAGTTAGGATAAGGATTAATTTAGTCCAGTGATTAACAGTAAGGTAGTCCAGAAAGATATATTCGATAAAACCAATTTATTCGATCTTGTAGAGAGAAAGCCAATTGAAGAATCAAACAAACTTGGCCATTTGAATTCAAGCTAACCTGGTATTGTTATTTGATAACGGAGTAGTTATCCGGATAAGGTGTTCCTTTTGGTAATACTGGCAAAACAAAAATTTGATAATACTGGCAAAACAAAACATGAAATTCCTGTGAAATTTCTGAAGTAAATTTTATGTTGATTCAATTTCATATGAAGGTTACAAAGAAAAATTCATGTGAAATTCATGTAAAGTAAATTTATGTGAAATTCATGTGAAAATTTTTTAACATAAATCTGATGTGAAATTTATTTGAACTTTCATGTGAAATTAACATCATGATGCTTATTTCATATGAATTTCATGTGAGGCACAAATGGCCTTGCAAGTTCTGAATAGTTAACGTCTTCAAATTTATTAGCATCATTTTAGAGCAGGTAAATTTACAGCATAGACCAGACATGCACGTTTCGAGTATTTAACCCTCGTCAGTGATTCTCGATCTAAACAATATAATATGGCCAAAATCTGCGAAAATTATGTC